>OZ014519.1:429951396-431429730 GCA_963966055.1 Lathyrus aphaca | reverse complement strand
TGGGCCGCATGGTCACAATCCACGGCGACATCGAGGCCGCCCGAAGGTGTTACGATGCTGCAGTAAAGGGACATGCCACAATCAACACCAAAAACAACTAGAAGCCCAGGATCGAAGAGCCTCCCCCGGGGAATCAACGCTATCGACCTCGATTGTCGCATCGGCGAGGACGAAGCTGAAGAACAGGGACCCGTCGAGGGGCAAGCTCCCACTCACCCATTCCGCCCAGTCCCAGACGGAGAGTTAGAGCTCGTCCCACTAGGCGATGACCCCGACAGAGCAGTGAAGATATGCATGGGCCTGCCCGAGGAAACAAGGAAGCAACTCGCGATCTGCCCCAGGGAGAACGCTGACCTCTTCGCATGGAACGCCGCAGAGATGCCCGACCTAGACCCTGAAGTCGTCTCCCACCAGTTAGCTTTAGACCGGGCGATTAAGCCCGTAGCACAGTGTAGGCGCAAACAGTCCCCCGAGAAAGCGGAGGCTGCCGAGCGAGCTATAAAAGACCTCTTAGAGGCAAATTTTATTTCTGAAGCCCAGTACAAAACCTTGCTCTCTATTGTAGTCCTCGTTAAGAAAAATAATGGAAAATGGCGTATGTGTGTTGATTATACCGATCTTAATAGGGCTTGCCCCAAAGATGCTTTTCCTCTCCCTAACATATATAAACTGGTCGACAACTCTGCAGGTTTCAAACTCTTGTCCTTCATGGACGCGTATAGTGGATACAATCAAATCCCTATGTCGGACATGGACAAGAGACACACGACATTCATGACCCCGACAGATAATTACTATTACAACGTAATGCCATTAGGGATAAGGAATGTCGGGGCCACATACCAACACATGATGAACAAAGTCTTCCGAGGAGAGATCAGAGACATGCTCGAAGTATACATAGAAGACATGATCGTCAAATCACACGAGGAGACCGACCACGTACGACACCTCCGCAAGGTCTTCGAGCGGGCACAACAATGCAAAATGAGGTTTAACCCTGAAAAGTGAACATTCGGTGTCCGGGCAGGAAAATTCCTAGGCTTCTATCTCACTGAACGGGGAATCGAGGCTAATCACGACAAATGTCGGGCATTCTCAGAGTTCTCGACCCCGAAGTCTAAAAAATCCATTCAATCCATCATCGGGGTGCTCGCCTCACTCTCCCGTTTCGTCGCCAAATCCTCTCAACACGCTTTACCTTTCTTCAAACTCCTCCAAAAAGAGGCCACTTTCGAGTAACTGACGAATGCAAACGAGCACTGCTCCATCTGAAGAAGGCACTCTCCGATCCCCCGGTCATGTCCCGACCACTGGAAAGGGAGACCCTGTACCTATATCTTTCTGTGGCAATCGAGGCCGTCAGCGCCGCTCTCATCAGAGAAACTGACAAAGGGCAAAAGCCTATATACTTCATGAGCAAAGCACTCCAAGGCCCCGAGCTCAGATACCAACAAATCGAAAAGGTCGCGTTAGCCCTCATAAACTCCGCGAGAAGATTACGTCACTACTTCCTCGCCCACACGATCAAGGTGAGAACCGATCAACCAATAAAACAACTCCTTGGTCGACCAGACATGGGCGGCAAAATGTTGAAATGGTCGCTGGAACTTTCTGAATTCGACATCCAATACGAGAACATGAAAGATCTGAAAGCTCAGGCCCTGGCCGACTTCGTCGCAAAAATGATGCACAGCCCGAAGCCAGCGGACGGCGCCCACAAATGGACGATCTTCGTCGACGGTGCCTTTAGCCCGGCTAGAAGCGGTGCAGGAATCATCCTCGAAAACAAGGACGGAATCCTGATCGAGGTCTCGTTGGCATTAGCCTTCCCAACCTCCAACAACCAAGCCGAGTACGAAGCTTTCCTCGCTGGTCTAAGATTAGCCGAAGACCTAGGAGCAAAGGAAGTAAAAATATCGACAAACTCCCAACTCGTGGCATCACAGGTACGGGGAGAATACCAAGCCAAGAACGACAACCTCATCGAATACTTGGCATTGGTAAGGGAAAGACTCGAAAAATTCGAGAAGTGGGAGGTCCAACACGTGCCCCGCGAACATAACACGCGGGCGAACTTCTTGTCAAAACTCGCGAGCACGAGGAAGAAAGGCGGAAACAAATCAGTAATCCAAGAAATCCTTCCTCGACCTAGCACCGAAAGGCCGCCGCCCCCGCTCGAGGTAAACGTGATCGGGGAAGATCATTGCTGGATGACACCCATCTACAACTATCTCACGAAAGACGAACTCCCCGTGGAACCCAAAGAGGAAGCCACAACTAAGAGGAGGGCATGCTCATACGTCCTCCTCGAAGGGAAACTCTACCGTAGGGGACTCTCCATCCCGTTGCTCAAATGCGTCGAGGAGGAGAAAGTCCCCGACATATTAAGGGAAATACAACGGGGAATCAACGCCCAACATCCCAGCGGAAGGTTGCTGGCGTGCAAGGCTCTATGACCAGGCTACTATTGGTCGACTATGCAGCACGACTCCAAAGAGCACGTCAAAAAATGCGACAAATGCCAACGACACGCCGACATGCATCTTGCACCTCCCAATGAGCTAAAAATGCTCTCCTCCCCTTGGCCCTTCGCCTGGTGGGGCATGGACATCCTCAGCCCATTTGTGACCGGTTCTTACCAAAACAAATACCTCATTGTAGGGGTAGACTACTTCACCAAGTGGATCAAAGCAAAAGCACTGTCCAAAATAACGACACAAAACATTTTTCGATTTTTCAAACGAAACATCCTCGCCCGGTTCGGCATACCCCAAGTCCTCATCACTGACAATGGAATGCAATTCACGGACGGAGGATTTCAGGACTTCGTAGCTAGCCTAGGCACTAAATAAAACTTCACGCCCGTCGAACACCCTCAAACCAACGGATAAGTTGAGGCAGCCAATAGGGTAATCCTGCACGGACTGAAGCGTAGACTCGGCGAGGCAAAGAGGGCATGGGTCGAGGAACTACACAGCATCCTGTGAGAATACCGCACAACGCTGTCGTACCCCGAAAAATACGACCTCACGCGATCCGAAAAGACGGGAGCCGCGCGCTGGACAGACCGAAGAGTCACCACCTAATTCTATTTATTCCCGAAGAGGGAAAGGGAAGATATAGATACAATCCGGGAAGATAGAGATAAGGACAAAGGTCAACGGAACCATTGCCTGGGTTCGGGAGTCGGTTATGCATGGGGAAGGTATTAGCACCCCCTACATCCATCGTACTCGATGGGAACCATCTAAGTTATCACGCGCGAAATGATGTCTATGCTTAATGAGTTACTTGCTAGAGGGAAATGAGTTGAATTATAAGTTAGATTGATCCTAGGTGCTCGGCAAGGATTGAGATCCTTGTGCCTACGTACTCCCGCATGCAATGGGAAAGTCAGAGCCTCGTAGTTTGGCCTACTACAATTGATGGTTGTTGATTTTATTACCTTTCTTCGATGAAAGGGTTTAGGAGTCGAATTGCACTAAAGACTATGGATAGTTTACTCCGTCCAATAAGACGAGCGTCTTGCGTCGAAATAATTGGAGCGAGTAACGAGAGCTCGTTATCCTCCTTTCTACCGCTTAAGGCTCGTGACGTACAATTTCTTCTCGTGTTATTAATGTGTTTTATTTCCTAAGACCACTTTACATTGGATCAAGGGTTTGGATCTAATCGAAACATTTTGGTTTTTTAGAAGGTTAGAGGGTGAATGCAAATGGAGGTTTATTTTGTGGTTTGTTTAGCGAGGCACAAAGCGCTCGACTCGCAAGGTGGAGTGGATCCTAATAAACGATAACTGAAAAAATAAAGTGCGAGTGTGCGAGTGAAACCGCTTGGCGTTGGACCAAGGGTTCGCGAACGAAATAATAATCGATAAAATGCGGAAAATAAAATGCGTACATAAAATGGGGGAGGGATACAAAATAAATTACAGGGGATTGCGAGAAATAAATGGTCTCGTTGTAATTCGCCCAAGAGAAAGCGTGTGTGCAGTGTTTTTTGAACTGTTCGAAGGCGTTCGGCCTTTTTATTCGAATGCAACTGTTCGAAGGCGTTGGACCTTTTGGACGCGTCGAGATGTGGTTCGTTTACTTCCTTAGAGCCGGTTAAAATTTGGAACCGTTCTATGAGGAGTTGAACAATATTCTTAAAGTGCAGAAATAAATAAATAAATTGAATTGCAAAAATTAAGTTAAAATAGAATAATAAATACAAATAATAAATAAATTGATAATATTGACATAATGAATAAAATAAATTAAATTGGATGTTTATTGGTCAAAATAATAAAATAAAAAAACTAATTAAAAGGAGTGCCTCATATTGATTAAACGTTCTACTTAATAAAATCGGAACAAGTTCAACCTTTTAACATATCATCGGCCCAAAAAAAATAAATAAATACAAATAATCAAGAGATTGTTAGCATATATATTTTTTAAACTATTTTTATAAACAAAGATATTTACTAGAAATTGAAAATCATGAAAATAATTCATAAGCATTAAAATAAAAACTACTAATATCATAAAAAATAATAAGAAAAAGAAAGAAAAAAAAGAATAAGAAAAGAGAGGGGGGGTCAGCGATGGATTCTGGGTGTAAATTACAATCAGCATCATGGGTCTAGAAGCCCATATCAAAACTCATAAAAAAACAAATAATAGAATAAAATAAAACTCATAAATTAGAAATATAAAAAATCTACAAAACAAAACCTATCATCATCACCAGTAAACTGTTGGTTTCAGAAAAGAAAACAACGCAGATCCAGTGCCTCACATCACGCCTTAACATGATTCAGAAAAAAAACAAAAAAACCATCTACCTTTTCTCCGTCTCGGAATCGTCTTTCTCAATATGTCGCTAATGCTTCCATTCTCACTCGCTTTTCCTTTTCCAGATCGCGTCTCCCTCGCTTCGCGTTCACGCGGTGGTGACGGCTTCTCCCTCTCAGTCGCGGTGGGTGGTGGCTCGTGATTTGAGTGGCAGTAACGCACGATGGTTTCCGGCGGACGAGTATTTGGGGATTTCGCGGTTTGCTCGGGTTAAGTGGTGATGGAGAGTTTTGATAGTGGGTTTGAGGAGTGTGTTCGGTTCAAATCGGTTTTAAGATGTTTATGGTGAGGGATGAAATGGTTGTTTGACGAAGGGGAACAAATTTTCTAGTTTTGCCGATTGGAGTTGAAGATGATTAGTATGTATTGGTGAAAAGATATTGCAAAACAGGTTGTTTACGATTCATAACTGTTTTTTTTGTTGTTTTTTCATTTTGAAGAAAGTAGATTAGAGGAAGATTTTGGGATATGAAATTTTTTGAAGCTTGGTCTGTTTTTCTTGTGTAGAAATTGTATGTGATTTTTTTGTGTATTGTGAAAGATTGGTTTTATAGAGTAAAAATCAGAGGGTATTGTGGTAAGATTGAGAGGAAATATTGAGGAATAATATGTTGTTGTCATTTTTCTACAGGCTGTATTTTCATAAACGTTTTATGCAGGTTGTTATGGGAATGCTTGATAGTGGTGTTGAATGTGTGAGTGGAAGGTTGTATGTTGCTGAGTGAAAAAGAGTGCATAAGTGACGTGATTATTGTTGGCTGAAAAAACAAAAAGGTGGGGTCAATTGAGTTGTGGAAATGTTGAATAAAATTGGGTGGAGGAAATATGGGATAGAAACTGATTGAAAAAAAAGAAAGAAAGTGGCTACGTTAGTTACTATAATTTGTTTAAAAAAGAACTATAATGTTAATAATAATAATAATAATAATAATAATAATAGAACAAAAGTAAAACAAACCTAATGATAGTAATTAATAACAATACTAAAGATAATAATAGTAATAGTAATAATAGAATGTGAATAAAAATAAATGAAATGGTTAGAATAAAAAAAAGGTAAAATAGAATAGACAATAAGAAGAAAAGAAAGAGATTTTTGTATTTTTTTTATAATGAAATAAATAACCAATGATAATATTAAGATAAAAAAGAGGATTCGAATTTTTTAGTTTAAAAAGAAATAAATGCATTTTTTGGGATTTTTGGTAATTGTTTTTTTTTGATAAAATAAAAAAAATAAAAAGGATATTAGATATGGATGAAATTAGATAATGAACAACATCAGGTATATAAAAATAAAATAAAAACAAGTGACGTATTTTGGATTTTTGAATATCTGTTAGAAAATAAAATGGTACATATTTTTGAATTTTAAATATGGTTAGACAGAAAAAATAAAATGGTGCGGGTAGGACAAATTTGGGGTATGACAAACGCCACACTCCACGACCGGGGAGACTCCGTTTAGACTAACGTACGACACCGAAGCAGTAATCCCGGTGGAAATTCGAGAGCCGACGAGATGCGTGGAGGCGCCCCTCGACGAAGAGATGAACGATGAGGCACTTCGAGCCGAGCTAGCTCTCGTCGACAAGATCCGCTCCGAAGAAGCCCTTAGGGAAACCTCCCTCAAACAAAAAATAGCTTTACGCCACGACGCAAAGGTCATAAAAAGAGATTTCCAGATGTGTAGCCTGGTCCTCAGAAGAAACCCAAAAAAACCCAAGAGAGGGCAAACTGGCTGTCAACTGGGAAGGCCCATACCGCGTCCGCGACAAGACAGGCATTGGGGCCTATTATCTGGAAAACCTACAAGGCGAAGAACTTGCTCGACCATGGAACGCAGAAAAACTTAGACATTACTACAACTAAACGCAATCCGGGAAGACATGGGAGGTACGAGCATGCTCTTCACCACTAAACTAAAGGAAGGATAAACACCCCTCAGTGGCGAACACAACCCTCCCCGACTCTGGACACCTCAAGACGAGCCTCGACATCACAATACCACGCCGGTAGGGCACCCAGCTCGCGATGGAAAAGCCCAAGCCCCGAGGTCAGAGTTTTTTGATCGCAAACCCTACCTCGATTCAAGGCGAGCACAACGCTCGCCACCTCGTTGGTTCCATAAACCAACGATACTAGCAGGGTCGAGCATAAACAGTTCAAAAATAAATAAAACAAACAAATTAATATCGAAAATAACATTCATTAAGCACAGTCGCAACCGACCAAGAAAACTACAAAAGGAGCCCGAAGGCCAATATTCAAACGGGCACAAAAGGCCATTACAAATGGGCACAAAGGCCACTACATAAACAGGCACGCAAGCCCTACAAAAAGACAACAAAAGTTCTAAAGACTCTGCCCAGAGTTACTCTTCACGATCATCCTCCTCCTCCTCTTCCAGCTCCTCCTCAGCTTCGAAGGGGCACACGATCTCCCTGTCAACCACACAATAGTTGTGGGCCATCCCCTCCGTCACTAGCCCTGGGTTCAACACTTTCAGCTGCTCGGTGGCGTTGTCAAACCCATCTTTGAACATTACAACCAACTCTTTGTTGAGTTCGCGGATATGTCCAACCAACTCGCCCCGGGTGCGAAGGGCAAGCTCCTCCTCAGTCTCATCATCCCGAGGGAAGATTGTACCCTCGAGCAGAGCTACCTGAGCACAAAGCTGCATGTTTTCTTCAGCCACTTTCTTGTGCCCCGCAGCTTGATCCTCTAGATTCTGCTTCTCGGCCTTCAGAGTGTCCCGCTCGAGCTTCAGTTCCTCCAGCTCTTTCTCCAGCCCCTCCTGCAACTGGTGCTCCTCCTTATAGTCGGATAAATCCTTGGACAATCTATCCTTCTCAGTCTGGGCAGCTAGAAGAGCATCCTCCAAAGAAGTTGTGGAAACAATAGTCTCAGACAGGACCATGGCGGTCTCCATCACCCGGATAACGGCGGCCAGGTCCCCAGCCAGGTCTTTTCGTCGGGCATTTGCATCTTGGCTCAGAATGGCCTTTGCCTCGGGCGCCGCCACCACGACGGAACCTTCGGCCCTAAAGAACTCATGCTTCAGATAGCAAGGAGGCAGTAGATAACTCCTAGGGGTATCAGACTCATTGCCCCCCACAGCAGCAGACTGGGAAAGAGTCCCGTCCAGACACTTCCGCTTGAGCAGAGGAGAGGTGGAAGAGGGGACTGTCCCGTATGTGGATCGGAGAGGTTTGTTGAGCGGGCTGAGGGGAATTAGTCACCGGGCTAGCGGTACTCGAGCTACCTACCCTGAGCTCTGTGGCCACCTCCTGGACACGGGGTGTCACTTTATTTTTCTTTTTAGAGACCCTGTCCGGGGCCCCAGCTTGGTTCACCAGCTTCAAAACTCGTTCACGATGAGCGGGCATAGTTCCTACAAAACAAAAACAAAGATTAGTTAGACAGAAACAAGATCGAGAAAAGAAAATAAGTAAAGAAAACCTACGCAGTAACTCCACGGCCTCCTCGTCCGTATCACACGCGAGCAGATCCCTCGTGTTTATAAGACGGGTTTCATGAATCGGCATCCCGGCCTCATCGACGTAGGGGTCGCCTTTTCGGTCAACCCAAACGCTAAGTTGAAGCTCTATACATACTCTACCAGCCTCTTGTAGGCCAGCCTATCCTCGACCCCCATGCTCGAGAATTTGACCCGGTAGTGACTGGTCGATAAATTGAAATGGTCGAGCTGCCATCTCAAGGGGATCCTCGACATAAGCTTTTCCTCCCCAGCAACATTCCGTTTGTAATAGTAAAGGGAGTTTAAGGAAGCACGAGTGATCGGCTTCACCGTATACCATCGCCCTTTGAAGTGTTGGGCAGAATCGACATAGGTTTTGAATAACCTTACCGGCTGCTTCAGAGACACCCAGCTGTGACGTCCCCGGGCACCCGACCGTTGCAGGTGGAAGATATGGTAAAAGAGAGGCAAAGTTCACCCAATTCCAAGAAAACGACAGACTAGCTCGAATACCCGGATAAAAGCGATGGCGTTCGGATGCAGTTGTGACGGTGCCAGTTTAAGCCACCTAAAACCCCCCATCTGAAAAGAGTTAAAGGGAAGCCTGACCCTCGCTTCTCGGAAGGCAAATTTGTACATAGCAAACTGCTTCCCCGGGAAGCGGTGACATATCCGGTCCGACTCCTGAGGAGCAAGGTATTTCCAATTCGCAGGGTCCTCGGGGCTGATGTCTTCCACCACGGCGTATGCAACGGTCGTCTCATCTGCAAAGTATGATTCTTCTTCCAACGGTTCGTCCGCGACCCACGAAACGTCATTACGCCCGGACGAGGAAACATGCTCGTTATCCTCCTCGACATTCCTTTCGTCGGGGTTCCGATGCACGACCTCCCCTTCATCAACTTGACGATGTTCAACATTCTCTTCCCCGACCTGCCGATGCTCGGTCGTACCTGAAACGCAGACAAGAAAAGTGAATTCGACATCGCATCAAATCCACCCTTCCACCGCAAGTCAAGTGAAAGGGCGAAAGGCTAAAATGCCCAGAATCCCATTAGACTAACCTAGACCGACGAAGGGACAACCCCCGCACGCGTTCGAGCACATATATTTCCGACCTACAATTTCATACATACATGAACTCTACGCCCGTGGCATGCTAGCCTTTCCCGGGATATTCATACGCATATGAATTTCACACCCATGACATGATAGTTTTACCCGGGATATTCAAGCACATATGAAATTTTTGCCCGAGGCATGCTAATCCTGCCCGGGACATTCATACCCAAAACCTGAAAAACTATCCCTAAACCCAGATTTATCTACTCTACACTAAATTTTGCTTACTATACATAGACATATCAGGCACTTTCCTACCTACCAAACGAAAAAAGCATGCAAAACAGAGAATTTGAGTTGTTACCTGACATAATGGAGACGGGGAGAAGACGGTGGTGCGCGGGCAGAAAACGACGGTGCAGACGGAGGAGACGGGCAGAGAGAGAGTTCTTCTCAGAGCTTCCGGTCAAATGTGAGAGCGAAAAAGTCCAAATGAAGTGGACCATCCCCTTTATATAGCAATAAGCGCATGGACGGACGCGCCAGGTAATCATTACCTAGACCATACGTCGCCATTTGCACAAGATACGAAGCGACACACCATTAATGCTGAGACACGTCAGTACACAAGAATCCTGAACGACGTCGGGCGACTGTAAACCTGCCTGACTATAGGAAGCATCCTCGACTCTGTGAACACCACAGGCCCGACAAACTCAACGACACGCGCAACGGTTTGACTAACACCATGCTCGACAAAGGTATATGACCGACACCTTCTTCAATGCGCCTATGTCCGACTATGTTATAATTCATCGCTCCGACTCGGAGACTCGACTTGGGGGGCTCCTGTTACGGACTGGGCCTCCAGGCTGTATTGGGCTACGACCCAATATGTCGAGCAGAGGCCCATATGCTCGGGAAGGCACGTCTGGCAGACGGACATGGGCGCTTAACGGTCGAGCATGCATCCTGTAAACACCCCAAATTTGCCCTCACTTTTTCTCACACCATGGCTTGTGATCTTTCATTTTTGTTTTAGTATAAGCATTACATCTCATATTGCATATTTGTTTCATCTGCATAGTTTCATTTCATCTGCATCTAGGGTTTGTGACCCGAGCAATCCAAGAATCAATCTGAGCCATCCCAATGGTCTTGAAGCTATCCAAGAGGGTCCATGTGTGTTCTATTATAATATTATGCAACCCAAAGTTCATGGAAGTCAATAAATCACAAGGATTGGAAAAGGCATGGAAGCAGAGCTAGGGTTTTCCTTCACAGATGACCAAAATTAGGGTTTTAGTTTCAGAGGCCTTAACTCCAAATTTTTTGGTCATTCTTGTTTCTAATGTTCTTAATATGTTATAAGGGTCATGTGTACCAAGTTTGATGAAGAAATTCACTATGGAAGTCATCTGATCATTGGGTAACTTCTTGAGCAAGTAAAGTCAAAATCAAGGCATCTGAGGCCTCCCCAAAGGGCACCAAAGGGTCATCACCATCATTTTGAGTCTCTATGATCTTTATTTGATCTTATAAGTGGTTGGAAGTTCACAAAGTTGAAGAATTTTGAGCCAAATGCAAACTTGCTATTTTTGGAAATGACTTGAAATGCAAACTTTCCATTTTGGGAAAGATTTTCAACCTCCTCTTTCATGACCAAAAATGCTTCAAATGAAAAATTCTTGGACATGAAAGTTGTAGATTAGGTCTTTCCCTTTTTAAAAAGTACAAGAACATGTCTTGATTTATCCTAGAACTCAAGATATGGCCTTTCAAAGTTGGCAAAAATCCTATAATTTTCAAGTTCATATCAAAGAGGGATTTTTGCATATTGGCATTCCAAGACTTCTTGTGACCTCTAACTGACTTCTAAGCACCATAACATGACAATGCAACATTGCTTGATCAGATTTGTGCCTTGGATCACAAGATTTCATGCCTAATCTTCACAAAATTTCCAAAGAGGGAAAATTGCAAAACACATGCTACCTCATGATCTAAGTGTTACAGCTCATCCATTTCCATCCAAGGGCTCTCCACAAAGTCAGCTGAGGCAAATCCACCCTTTATATCACCTCTGACTTGAGCCCATACTTGTGGTACACTTTCCTTCACCATTTGCAAAACAAGCCATACCAATCAAACTGAGCCACAACAACTCTCTGGACCAATCAAGACCTCTTATGCAAACCCTAAGAAGTTCATTTCATAACACATTCAAGCCTGTAAGCTCTCACAAGCCAGAATTCACAAAATCACCAAAAAACTTCCCTTCTTCGAAACTCAAAACACAACTATCAAACTTCAAAACAAACTTTACCAATCATCTTCAAATCACTCATAGAACACAAAGCAACCCTCAAAATGGCCTGAAACCTCCCAAATAAAAAATATGATTTCTGCAAAACCAGAACCAAACACTTCAAAATAGCCATCACAAACTTGTTCTAAGCATTGCAACATCAACAGGGAGCTCATTAGTGTTGGTTTGCATCAAAGAAAAGGCCAGAAAGCTCCAAACTGAAAAGCTTCAACTCAGGTATACCTCAAGAACATTTTTTCCAGAACATGCTATTTAAGTTAAAATATCAATCTTCATGTTCCCCTGATCACACTGATATGTTTGGTTTCGAAAATAAGTGAGAAATGAGCATGTATGAACTCTCTGAAAGTTTGCCCGAAAATCTTGTTTGCTTCTATTCTTGTTTTTGATGAAATATAAATGTTATTTGATGATGGATTCTTGCTTAGGGGGGGGGGGGTTAGAAGATCATTTCTGGAGCTTTAGAGGTTTTAATTTGACCTAGGGAAGAAGTTGAGGTTTTGAGTGGTCGGAGAAGATGACCGGAGTTTAGCTCCGATTACCTGAATGTAATTAGGGCTTAATTAGGGTTAGCTGTCCAGATTGAATTCCCACCCTTGGATCTTGTTTAAGTTAGCGTGTGGACGGCCCAGATTGAAGTCATTAACCATAACCTTTAATTATTTTATTTAATTAGGATTATTTGAATTAATTAAATCAGAATCATTCCCAGCCTTTGAAACACGCGCGCAGTCAACTCCCATCTCCCCAGTTTGAATCTCATCCACTGGATCTGATTACTTCCATTTTAATTCAATTTTTATTTCATTTTATTTCATTTTCTTTCCACATTTTATTAAAAATACCAAAACACATCAAAAAATTCTCAAACTTTGCATTCTTGTTTTAAATATTTTTCTCAACCTGAAAATAATTTTTATTTTATATTTTGCATTTAAAAAGTATTTTTAAAATATTTAAATGTTATTTTTAATTAATTAATGGATTTTAATTAATTAAAAATACATTTAGGTTTCTAAAAATCACCAAAAAAATCATGAACCATTCCAATAAATTTAGAAACATTTTCAAACTCTTCATATAAATTTCTTTTTAGGTTTGATCATAATTTCTCAATTTTCTTTGAATTAGGGTTCTTAAAAATCATATTTTTTAACCCTAACTTTGAAAATTCATTTCTGCCTAACCATGAAGAGTTTGAACTTGATTCTTTTTGCATTATTTCACATATTGCATGTAGTTTCTAGGTTAGTTTTCTCATGAATTTATCTTGAATTTTCAAATTGATTTGCATTTTCCCTTGAGAATCACCCAAAAACCCTAGCAAACTTAGAAAGATCATAACTTTCAATAGGATTAGCTTCTGACCTTCTCCTTTGGGGTATGACCTTGTATGGGTTTAGGGTTTGATTGAGCTTAGTTTCAGTTTTTTTTATCATGTTGTATGCTTCTGTTTTGTTCAATTGCATCTCATATATCCATAAAACCCTAATTTCTCATGTTCATTTACATTCACTTTGCATATCCATCATCATATGGACTTGCCATGACATTTCAAGCATTCACATGTCACCTTAGACATCTTAGGACATGTTAGAACATTGATTGATCATTTCTTCATTCATTTGCCATATCTTGCATTCATTTCATTTCATAAACATCCATGTGTTCTCATGCTTCTAAGCATGCTTCCTTTGCATATCATCTTTGTATGATCATTCATATGCATATTGTATGACTTTGCATCATCTCATATGCCATTTACATTGCATAATCACTTCTGACTTTGGTCTTTGCATCTCATTTCAATTCATTTCTTTATGCTTTATGTCTTATGCATTCATACTAACCTTTTCAGGAACTTTTTGGTAAGTTATTTTGGTTGGTGGATTTGCCTTCACTTCCTACTTCTTCTTATCTCATTCATATGCATTTCTATAGGTCTTTGAAGTGAACTTGTTCATTTATGTTCCATCCTTCTTACTTTCTTTCTTTAAGTTACTTATCTTCTTCAGGAAGTAAGTAACTTATTCTTCTTCTTCCTTCTCTTTTCATCTACTTCTTCTATTGGTGGCCTTGAAGATATCTTCTCTTGATGCCTCACAAACCATAGAATATCCAAGAATGATAACTTTTAGGGTTGTGCATAGTCTCCCTAGTCTTTTACCTTTGAGTCTCCTTGAGTCTCTCTTCTCATCTCATAATCAGAGGCTAAACACTTAAAGCTTTAGGACTTTGAATTAGGGTTATGCCTGTATCCTTATCTTAGGATGGAGTGTATAACTTTAATCCTTAGTGTTAAACCTTTAATTTGTTTACACCTCTTAATCAGAAAACCTAATAACTATTAAGACTTAAGCTTGTAACTTGGGCCTTATATTAGGGTTACATCTTTTCCTTTTGGTTAAGAGGGACTAACCCTAGTGTTTAATGGACAAGTCCCCCTCAAGATTGTCTTACAAACCCTAAAATCCATTTCTTAATCTCATCCATTTATTAAAATCCACTTAATAAAGGCTTTTTATCTAATGAATTTAATCCCTAACCATGGATTAAGTTGAAGAGTCTTCCTCAGCTTAAGTGTTCTCATCTATTATCCTTCTATTAGGATGGTGTAATGAGTTCACTAATCTGTGATCAGAGATTAAACTCATTACTTAACACTAAACAAAACCCCAAAAACATCTAATTAATCACAAGTAGGTTAATGATCTTAATCCTACATCATCATGCTAATTAAGTTGAGGTGTTTATCTCATACTTAAGTAGGCTCTTTATCCCTAATCAGGGAGGATATAATGAGTTTACAAGCCCTTGATTTAGGCTTAAGCTCATTAACTTATGCAAAACACCCAAAGGCAATAACAAAACTGAAAACACAAAAACAAACAATAATCGTCTCCTTCAGTATTATTTTCTCATCACACTCATTCATAAACGAGAACTTGCTTCTTCCGTCTAATGCAAGACAATTAGCACTCGAGCCAGACGAGTCATACACTTGAGCATAGGCAAGTAAGCAGTTCACAATCAATTTATTTTCCAATCTCTTTGAGTCGAACTACGAAGTTCTGACTTACTCATTGCACGATAGGATACGTAGGCATAACTTAACTGTTATCGAACAAAAGTCTCTATGTCTTCCCCCTCTTTCAGCATTCTTTTCTAAGCCTCAGTTCCTGAGCAATTCACCTTTTTGCACTGACACCTGTACATTCAATCTTAGCTTTTGCACACAGATAGTACATACACCTGCCCCTTTTAAACACAATCTTGTAAGCGTGGACCCCGTCGAGTACGACAGACAATCTGGGTGCTAATACCTTCCCAGGTTGTAACCAACCCCCTTTCTCAGTTTCTCTGGTTCGCAACCGTCTTATCCATCTTCTTCTAGGTTTATGCAGCATTACCTTTCCTTCGGGATAAAAATGCCTAGTTGGCGACTCTATTCAGTTCATTTTCATTTTTTTTTCCGCCGACCGTTCGCGTCTGCACCTTGGGACCTAATGTCTTTTCACGGGAGCGACAACTTGGCGACTCTGCTGGGGATCTATCTTGCAACCAGGCTTCTGGTTCCTTTTGTAGGTTTCTCCTAGAGCTTGTTTGATTTGTGTTTATGGGGGTGTTATGTGCTACCTGTGCTTTTTGTTTATTGCTTTATTTATTACTTTATGTACAACTTTATTTATTGCTTTCATTTACTGTTTTTATGCATTTCATACTATTATCATCATATCATGTGCTGGATCTTCTGTTTGCCTTGGTGGGAGGGATATTCAGTGAGTAAGGTTCCATACCGGGAGCCTGAGTGACACATAGGATAGTCTGGCTTCATATTCTTTTCCATTCCATTTCGGTCTGGTGCGGGAATATGAAACACGGTTCAGACATGGGTTTCTTCTTGAGAACTTTGTGCTACGGATTTCCTGTAGTACTAGGGCTATCTAGGAAGCTGTTGCACCCCAAAATTTGCCCTCACAATACAAGACTTTGTGTGCTAAGAAGGTTCACAAGGTTCACAAGATTCACAATGCTTACAAGACCTTTCATGAGGTTCATGAAGTTTAAAAAACACTTTATGAGGTTCACAAGACCTCCCATGAGGTTCACAAGGTTCACAAGACATTTTATGATGGTTCACAAGGTTCACAAAGTTCACAAATAGCCAGAAGAGTTGACAATTCCCTCAGACAATGCACCTCCTAGGCAGTGCATCCAAAACTAGGGTTTTGACTTTAATCAGGCTAAATGAACTTCCAAGACTTCAAGTGAGCTTCATAACATCTTATATGTGTCTAAGAATCCCCATGACAAGTTTCAAGACTTTTCTCAAAGGTTTGCTCAGTCAGATGATCAGATAAGTCAAAATCAGTCAAAGTAGTTAAAAAGTCAAACTGAGGTCAACTGTGGTCAAACCAAAGTCAAACTTCATGATTTTTTGCCAACATCAAGTATATGAAGTAAAATTCATCATTTTATCAAGGGTTGATCATGATTCATCAAGGAGGTTTCAGATCATCAAAAATCAGGAGTTTCTAAATTAGGGTTTCCTTAGTAAAAGTCAACTGAACTTTGACCAGCCATAACTTTCACATACTTCATCACCAAGTCTCCATCCAAAGCTCATTTTGAAGGAAATTGAATTCTCTACAACTTTGTGTCTCACAAGCCAAGCCCAAAAATGCTTCATTTGGAAGGTATGAGCTAAGACATTATAGGTCCTTTTGAAAGTCAACAAAAAGTCAACAACTTCAAAAGAGCATAACTTGAGAATGGTAAATGATATGGACATGAAACCAGTGGGGTTGGTTAGAGGAATCTTCAAGATTTACAAAATCACCCTCATAGCATTAAAATTGAAGGATGTGTGCCCTTGCAAAGTTGGGAAATTTTTGGTTGGTTTATGAAGAAAATGGAGGTCTAAAACCAATTTTTTCTAAATGGGCTTGCCATATGATGACCCAATCCATACTATAACCTCATGCACGACCCAAGACCTTAAAAATCAGATTTTTTATCATTTTATTTTTATTTATTTTGATTTAATTCATTAAAAATCATTTTAAATTAAAATAAAATATAAAAATCAAAGATTTAAAAAGGATTGAGCTTCTAGAAATTCATAAATATGATTGGGATCAAAGTGGTAAGAGGATCATGATGATTGGCCTAAAATAGCAAGTGTTTATGCAAAAATATTTGATTTTCAAAGCCTATTTTTTTGAATCTTTTTGGATCAAATTCTTCACACAATGATCAATCTTTTCTGACCTAATTCATTGCTCTATAAGTACATAAGATAACCCTAATCACAAGCCACAAATTCCAGCCTCAAAAGTGTAAGTTGCATACTTTCAAAAACCTCTCCAAACTCAAATTCGGATTTTAACATACAAGACATTTGAAGGTATTTTGAGAACATAGCAATGATCCCTGGACATCATTGAGTCGAAACCAATACTCATTTGCATCCAAAACCACTCATATAGCATATCCCGAAGCATTCTTGATCATGAACTATTTTTTTTCGATTTCACTAATTCAATGCGTTTTGATGAATTTTGTTTGGCTAATCATGTTTGTGGTGTTGTATAGAACGTTTCTGGGCAAAGAAATTGAAGAAACCGTGAGTAATCCGTGAGATGCCATGTTAGGGTTTAAAGCTCCAAATTAGGGTTCTTTGATTTACACAACATAAATGAATTTTGTTGGTATAATTGGATTGTACAGGTCACAAGGAACTCAAAGATGTCCTTAATTTGATAAAACTGTACTGTTTGTGTGTGTTTTGAAATTCGCAGGTTCCATATGTTATGATATTCGCATGTAAATTTGTAAGTGAAAACGCAGGAAATTTCACAGGAGCCAAGGAAGAAGAAGACCTCTGCGCGCGTTTTCCAGAATTCAAATATTGTGTATAATACTTTATGAATTAGTTTCTGTTTTATATCACAAGCTTGTACTTGTCCCAGTGGTATGATGTGCGCGTGTATTGCTTATGGGCAGGAGTTCGAATCCTGGCTTCACCATTTTTTCTTATTTTTTTCACATAACTAGCAGCCTTAATATATTATGAATTGTGATGGTTATATCAACAGGTTCGCTCTCCCAGCTGGAATGGTTAAGGTGCTTGCGTGATATTGTGAAGGTCCTGGGTTCGATCCCCCCAGACCTTTTGCTTTTTCTTTCTTTTTTTCTGATTTTCAGGTTTAAGGCATAAAATCAATTGGACTCACCCTTTCTTCACCTGCGCGCAGGCTGGCCCAGTGGTAACTCATCATCCAGGTTCTAGGGAGGTCCTGGGTTCAAATCCAGGCCTCCCAATTTTTTTTTTAATCAAGCAATTTTCTTTATATTTTCCTTTTTCTTATCTTATTCTTTTTAATTAATTATTATACTTTTCATAAAATAAATTATATATTTTGTATTAATACTTTATAATATATATGTATTTTATATAATTTATTTATGTAATTGAATTAATATTTAATATTTAAAATTTTTGTATATAAAACCCTAATTCTTTTTAAACCCTAATTAATCATAATAATTTTCAAAACCCTAATTTCTTTTTCTTCTATTTTTGTTTAATATTATTATTTATATTTAATCCAATTTTTATTAAATGCATAAATTGCTTATAATTTAAATTTTTGTACATAAATATGTTTAAAAATTAAAATGCTTAATTTATTCTTATAATATGTAAATATTCTATAATTGTTTATAATTTAGTTTTGCATGTAAATAATTCTTATTATATGTTTAAAATTGCTAATTTAATTTTTTTAGAAGTATAATTCTATCTTTATATCATGTGCATAATTAATTTTTTTTTATATAATTTATACATAATTTAAATTTTTTTTATAATTGTTTATATTTTCTTATTAACTTTTAAAATTTTTTTTGTTTATTATAATATCCTTGTTTATTTCATTATTATTATTAATTATGTTTATTTATTTATTTATTACTAACCCCATTTAATTTAGTATTATTTATTATTATTATTATTATTTTCACTAACCCCAATTTTTATTATTATTATTTAATATTCTGCTTATTTATTTAAATTCCTTTTATTATCATTATTGTAATTGCTCCTGGATGTAATATTTTATAATGTTTAAATTATTTATTTTATGTTATGGTTAGTAAATAGGGAGTGTAACATGTATGTTTATTTAAAAATTAATTTAGATCACTTGATTTTAAAGATAAATATTAAATTGTACACTCACACACGTAAGTCGATCTTTGATCGCTATCTCACTTTCTAGGGATACCTCTCATTGTTGCCTAATCAAAAGGTCAAGTGGGGTGTACAAAGCAAAAGTCCCTCCAAATAAAGTCATCTAGTCCCTTAGCAATAAAAGATCAAGTCCCTTTTCGAATGTTGCCTACATAATGATCTTGTCCCTTCCGAATAAAGATGACAGTCCCTTCAAAATTGCTTATACACCCCACAGTTGCCTAAATAAACAGATGACCCTTACTTGTCCCTCACATCCAAGGTAATGACTACCTATTCCTTAATAATAGGGATAGTCTTACCATTTAAAGGATTCAAGAACAGAAAGACTTAAACTTTAGGGTAGGTTTCTCATAGTTACTTGCTCACTATTCAAAAACTTTTCAAACACTTCACAATTTCAAACAAATTTTCAAAACAAAGGTTTATACGCATCCGTACATGGATCATTATAAAGTACTTAAGACAATTTCTAATCACACACTACACTTTTCAAAAACATTTTAAAGTGAGCTAAGTAACTAAGAGCCCATGGATAACCATGGATGTAAAGGGTGCTAACACCTTCCCTTTACATAACCTACCCCCCGGACCCAAAAATCTTTTTAAAAGGTCTTTCCTGTTCTTTTATGCCTTTCCTTTGGATAAAATAAAAGTCGGTGGTGACTCTTGCTATCCGCAACATAACTAAAGTCAGTTCTCCCACCGTGTTACAGAAGCCTGCTAAGTTTGGATGACCTTTTTATGACCTTCAGCATCTGATGTGAATTAGAGGAGGATTCTTTATGATTAATGTAAACATTGTACCTCCGGGTTGGAAGTGTTTACACTTCTCATAACTGATCCAAGTCTGAGGATCCTTGTTCTAGAACAATACTTGTGAGGGGGTTGGGGTGTTTACAGGTTTGTAGGAACCCTTGGCCTCATCATACCCTGTTATCAGATTTGTTTTAAGGTTACATCATTTTGGACTATTCTTGTGAAACCCTGGATTTGTGACTCTTTATTTGAGTCCCCCACCTGGTTACTGGTTCTCTAGCCTCCATCCGGACTTATGAACACACATGGACCTTATCAAGACAGATAACAAATCCAACACTTGATCAAAAACCCTTGCATATCATTCTACATACACCATTTTTCATCATTTTAACATTTGTCTATTTGTTTTACAGGGTATCCACATCATCTTTGGTTTTGGTTTTGATTGTTCTTCTGCATCAGCCATCTTCATCAGATATATTCATCATCTATCTTCATCAGGGATTTTCTTCAGCATCTTCATCAGTTGTCTTCATCATCATTTCTCCTCAGTTATATTCACCAACCTCCATTATCGGTATGGACACTTCCAGGAAGAGCAACATTACCTACCATTTCTTTGAGCCCACTCTGGCAGACATCAGGCAGATTCAGACACTCACCACTCCTGATCATGTCCCTTTATTCAGGGAACATTATGGTGGTATCATGGACACGATCATGGACTTGGATGCATCACAGAGGAGTATGATCCACACGTGCCTTCAGTTCTATGACCCTCATCTCAAATGTTTTACCTTTCCAGACTTTCAGCTAGACCCTTTGTTAGAGGAGTTTTCCATGTTGTTGGGTGTCCCCATCAGGAGAGAGATTCCTTTCAACCCTGAGATGACTACTCCCAAGAATGAAGACATAGCTAAAGCTCTGTATTTGGAAACCACCATCATTGATCAGAATATGACTACCAAGGCTGGAATCCCAGGCCTCCATTTGGACTTCTTGATTACTCAGGCCACCAGTCATGCTGCAGCAGGGAAATGGGACACTGGCTGTGCTCTCTTAGCCCTAAGCATATATGGTATCATCTTGTTTGCAGACGAGCCTAAGTTTGTAAGCAAGAGTGCTATCCATCTCTTCTTGCTAAAGAATCCAGTTCCTACCTTGCTCGAGGATTTCTATTACTCAGTGCATCAGAGGAATGAGAGGCAGATGGGAAGACTAGTAAGATGTTGTGCACCTCTCTTCTATTGATGGTTATTGAGACACTTTCCAAAGACAAAAGCTTTCTTGAATCCTCATCAGTCAAGAAATTGGGCTAAGAGAATGATTGCTCTCACTTCAGAAGACATCAGGTGGTGCACTCAGAGCACCAAGGGCAGAGACATAATCACCAGTTGTGGGCAGTATCCCAATGTACCTCTGATTGGAGTAAAGGGTTGCATCAACTACAAACCTCTTCTATTCAAAAGGCAATTAGGGTATGCCTTGGTACATCCACCAAGAGAGCAGGACTTATCAGAAACCCTTTATTGTGACATTCAGAATAACCATGCCATTGGCCGACAAGAAGCCTGGGCTTGGGATAACATTCAGACAAAAGGAACTGCCATTCTTGGCAAGTGCAACAACATAGCTTCAGCTCAGTATATTGATTGGTCTCGTATCAGAGGATAGATCACCCGCATTCCATTCACCTTGGAAGATGTGCCTGGACCATCAGCAGTAGAGCCTGTAGCTACAATCAGTCTAGAGGAGTTTGAGAAGTTGAAAGAAAGGAACACCCAACTTTCTGAAGCTTTAAAGAAGACCCTCTGGGAGAGGAATGATAGTCGTCTGGATAATGAGAGGTTAGAAAAGCTCCGGATCGAGCATATGACCAAGATTGAGAAGACAGATGATTATATCAGAAGAGCTAGAGTGAGGGAGTTAGTGTTGAAGAATGCTTGCAAAGAAGCCAAGATTCAGAAGGCTAGAGCTGAGCACTACTTGGAAGAGAGTCAGGCTAGATGGATCAGAACTACTGAGGCTCGTTCACAGGAAGATCAGAAGACCCAGGCTAGGATAGAGCAGCTGGAAGCTAATGAGAAGAAGAGTCAGGAAGCCTTGTTAGCAGCACAGAAGGAAATCTCTGAGTTGAAACTCCGGGCAGGGTTGAAGAGATCAAAAGACCAAGACAAGTTTAAGAAGTTGACAAATGCTATTGCCACCAGGAACCTTCTTATCAGGACCATCACAGAGCATCCAGTCGGACCAGTGATTGATGCTCTCCTGAAGGAAGTCAAAGAGGATGAATTTGGGCTGGATGTCTAAATTCTTTGTATTTTGTACTTCATTTTGTTTGTACTTTTGTTAATTTTTGTTGTATTTTGACCCATCATGGGAACTTGTTGTAATCATGAACTATGTATCTTTGCATTTTGTAATATATGGTTTGCGTGTTATTCTGTGGGCTTCTTTTCTTCTCAACATCATCATTCCTCGAGGTTTGGAAGGTCAAAACTAAAGAACCAAACCGGATACCCTTGGAAGACAAATAGACATACTGCATTGCATACTAACCTCATTTCTTTGTTTTGTAGGTTTTTGTTTGTTTTTTTCTCACTTTATTGTGGTTTCAGGAAACATTGCTCGTAGGAGAGTTTTCCCCATCAACAGAGTTCACCGGTATCCTACAAGAAACAACCTTTCGAGCTTACAGATGGACCAGGTTCAACAAGATTTGACTAACTTTAGAACCCAGATGGCTAATGAAAGAACTGAAATGAGGGATCAGATGAACCAGTTTATGGCAGTAATGACTGGGTTGGCCCAAAGCCAAGAAAGATTAAGAGAGTTGGTCGAGCGGCAAACTCCTGAAGAAAACCACCCAGGTACAGGGGGTACCAGCAACAATGATCATGTACAGCCTCGTACTGATCCCCTGGAGTTTGGACCTCATCTTAACCCTGACATTAATGCTATCAGGAATACCCATGGTAATACTGGAGGGCGTGCCTTGTAAGAGGTCCCTCAGGAGGAACAATTCACTGTAGTTAGAGCAGGAGATGAAGTCTATGATCGTCGGCTGGACGAGATAGCAGAAAAGCTAAAATATCTAGAGTCTCAAAACTCCTTAGGTTTTGATGTTATGGATATGGGGCTGGTGGAGGGAGTAAGAATTCCTCATAAATTCAAACCTCCCTACTTTGAAAGATATAATGGGACATCTTGCCCTCGCACCCATCTTCAATCCTTTCTGGGAATATTGAAGGCTTACACTATGGATGAAAAGCTATGGATGTTATATTTTGAAGATAGCTTGACTGGGGAATCTCGTGAGTGGTACTCTCATCTGACTAGGGCAACAATCAGAAATTGGAAAGATTTGGCTGAGGCTTTCATTCGTCAATACCAATACAATCTAGACATGGCTCCTAACAAAACTCTTCTAATGGGTATGTCACAATCCTCTAGGGAAAGCTTCAGAGAGTATGCTCAGAGAGGGAGACAATTAGCTGCTGCTGTTCAACCTCCAATGTCGAAAAGAGAAATGGAAGATATGTTTATGAACACCCTACAGGGGACATACATTGATAGGTTGGCAGCTTTCTCTTCCACTAGCTTTGCTGACGTGGTCATAGTTGGAGAAAGGATTGAGAGTTTGTTAAATATGGGTAAAATTTCTGATAATGGCGCCAGCTCAAGCAGCACAAGGAAACCTTTTGTAGGGACTCGAAGGTCGGGTGAAACTAATTCAGTACACATGGGCAGAGGTAGGCCCCAGTATATACAAAGATCAATTGCCGCTATCACAATTCCCACTCCTCCACCTCCATAACAATACACTCCGCAACCACAACATTTCCCTCAGCAACAACATTTTCCTCAACAAAGGTCATACAACAACAACAACAACCAACAGCAACGTCCTTTCCAGCAAAGGCCGTCTGAAGTCAACAGGGTAATTGATCCTATACCAATGCCCTATGCTACTTTGTTACCACAACTTTTGAAGCTTAATCTTGTTGAATTAAGGACTCTGGCTCCACCAGATCCTTAGAACCTTCCACGAAATTATGACATCAATGCCAGATGTGCCTTCCATTCTAATGCACCTGGCCATACCACAGAAAAGTGCAGAGCTTTGCTAATGAAGGTCCAGGATCTGGTTGATTCAAAGGCTTTAAATTTTGCACCACCTCCTAACGTCACAAAGAATCCTATGCCTAGCCACGGTGGGCCAAGGATAAATGTAATTGAGGAGGATCAACCCATGAACTTAATTGAAGATACTGCAAGCATTCAAACACCTCTGGAAGAGGTTAAAGCTCAGCTTTTAAAATGCCAGGTGTTCCCAGGTTGTGAGGCCTGCTGTGAATCTTGTAAAATTTCCGCCAATGGTTGTACAAGCTTAAGAAGTGGCATCAATGGCCTTATCAAAGAAGGTATCCTGCAGATAACGTCAACGGTTTCTACAACATCAACAATTCCTCTTACAACAACAACAAGTACTCCTCCTACAACTTCAAAGACAATTGTTCTGACAAACTCGTCTACAAAATCAACAAACGTCTCCTCCACCACTTCAACAAATGTTAGTTCAACCGCACCCGCTTCTACAACGACAACAACCATTAACAACGACATCTCCACAGTCACCATATACTACGACCCATCAATGGTCCCCGGTTCCAACAATTTTCAGCAACAATCTCAGCAACAACCCAACTTCAGTCTTTCACCACCACGATCAGTCAGAAGTCCTGTCACCATATATTACGATCCACAGACAATCACAGTTCCTACTTCCGCTGCAGTCAGTCCAGTCACCATCACGGTACCTGGACCCGTTCTGTATGAAAAAGATAATGTTGTACCATGGCAATATGGTTCAGACCTCTACTGCAATGGGGAGAGAGTCGTTCTTAATTCTTCAGCTCATACACCACAGATCGATAATGTCGGGGGAGGCGGAGGCTTCACTCGAAGCGGACGTATTTTCACGTCACAAATCCCAAGAGTTAACACTGAGGCAGAGGATGCTGCCAAAGCTAAAGGCAAAAATGTGGTGCCTGAAGAACCTGTTTTGAAGGAAGCTCATAAAACATCCTTTGATCAGGATGTGGATGAATTTATGAGGATAATCAAGAGAAGCGATTACAAGGTTGGGGATCAGCTCCACCAGACTCCTTCCAAGATCTCCATTTTATCATTGCTGTTGTGTTCCGAAGCTCATCGGGATGCATTACTTAAAGTCTTGAACACAACCTACGTGCCTGAGGAGATCATGGTAAATCAGCTAGAGACGGTGTTTTCTAATGTTAATACTAGCCATGGGTTAGGCTTCACCAACACTGATTTGACTACGGAAGGTCTTCATCATAACAAAGCTTTACACATCACTCTGGAGTGTAAAGGGTTTGTGCTTTCACATGTTCTAGTTGACATTGGGTCCTCACTCAATGTCTTGCCAAAGAAGGCCCTTGTTAAGCTTGAATATGATGGTATAGCTCTCCGACCATGCAATCTGGTGGTTAGGGCTTTTGATGGTTCCAAGAGGTCTGTTCTTGGAGAAGTGGAGCTTCCTGTGATAATTGGCCCACAGGTCTTTCAAACTACTTTCTACGTGATGGACATTCAGTCGGCCTACAACTGTTTGTTGGGTCGACCATGGATTCACGCCGCTGGCGCAGTTACGTCGACCCTTCACCAGAAATTAAAATACGAGTGGGAAGGGAAAATGATCACAATCTGTGGTGAAGAGGATATTTTTGTTAGCCATCTGGCCACCTACAAATACATTGAGATGGATGGTGAAATCCACGAGACTATGAGCCAAGGTTTCGAAGCACTGAATGTCAATGAGGCGACAACCAAAGTATTTGCTGCATCCTAGGAGGATAGGATGGGTACTTCAATTGTCTCCTACCAACAAGCTCGGAAGGTTGTTGAAGATGGATACGCCCAAGGCTGGGGCAAGCTGCTACCTGTGGAGAAGGAGGACAAATTCGGTTTGGGTTACAAACCATTCTGACAAGATCAAGCAGAGGCTGTCAAGGAGCCCAAGTTCATAAGTGGGGGATGCTAACCCCGAATGTTGTCAATAACGTGGAAGACGAGGTTGAAAGCGACCTCAACCTGGAGAGCTGGATTCGTCCAAGGATCCCGGGCCAACAAGTCCTTAACTGGTCTTCCCAGGAAATTATAAGAGTTACTCCTGCAGAGTAATTATTATTTCCTGCTTTTTAGCATGCATCAAGTCCTTCATCTTGCCCAAGGTGTCAGGACTCATTTTGTAATAGGGCCATATTTTTATTTTGTGCAAATGGAATATCAATGAACAATGGACATATTTTGCAAACGATTTTCTTCTTCGCTCACTGTCTTTTCATTTTTGTTATTTTTTGCACAAAACAATAAAATGACAATGTTTTCAAAATAAATAACTTCATTTTTTCTACAAGATTAAAATTGATCACTAAAAAGAACAAATCTCAACCCTTGCAGAGATTATCCTCCAGATTGCACCGACAACAACACTGCTATGCCCTTGTATGACTTTGACAATCCAATTAATCAAGCAGATGAAGGGGTTGATGAAGACTGTGAGTTGCCTGAAGAGTTAGCCAGGTTGTTGAGGCAAGAAGAGAAAGTGATTACTCCTCATCAGGAGGAAATTGAAACTGTTAATCTTGGTACCGAGGAAGATTTGAAAGAAGTGAGGATTGGGGCCAGTTTGCAAGCCCCAGTAAAGGAACAACTTATCAGTATGCTTCGGGAATATGTCGACGTCTTTGCTTGGTCCTATCAAGACATGCCAGGTCTAGATACGGATATTGTCGTGCAATGGGTACCCTTGAAAGAAGATTTCCTTCCAGTCAAACAGAAGTTGCGCCGCACTCACCCAGATATGGCCATGAAAATCAAGGAAGAAGTACAAAAGCAGTGGGACGCCGGTTTCCTTGCTGTAACTAGTTACCCGTCGTGGGTTGCTAACATTGTACCCGTGCCTAAGAAGGATGGCAAGGTGCGTATGTGTGTGGATTACCGGGACCTGAATAGAGCTAGCCCGAAGGATGATTTCCCATTACCTCACATTGATGTATTGGTAGACAACATATCTCAGTTCTCGGTATTTTCTTTCATGGACGGATTTTCTAGATACAATCAGATCAAGATTTCACCCGAAGATATGGAGAAAACAACTTTCATCACACCTTGGGGCACATTTTGTTACAAGGTAATTCCATTTGGACTGAAGAATGCCGGTGCAACGTATCAACGGGCTAAGGTAACATTATTCCACTATATGATCCACAAAGAAATTGAATGCTACGTGGATGACATGATTGCCAAGTCCCTTACTGAAGAAGACCATTTGGTGAATCTGCTGAAGTTGTTTAAACTTCTGAGGAAGTATCAGCTGAAGTTGAACCCCAACAAATGCACATTCGGGGTATGTTCCGGTAAGCTGCTGGGATTTATTGTAATTGAAAAGGGAATTGAGGTTGATCTAGACAAAGTCAAAGCTATTCAGGAGATGCCTGCACCTATGACTGAAAAAGAATTTCGAGGGTTCTTAGGAAGATTGAACTACATCTCAAGGTTCATATCTCACCTCACTGCAACTTGTGAACCCTTGTTCAAGCTTTTAAGGAAAGAACAAACAGTCAGGTGGAACGACGATTGTCAGAAATCTTTTGACAAGATCAAGGAGTACTTGCAAGAACCTCCAATTCTCATGCCTCCAATTGAAGGAAGACCTCTGATAATGTACCTGACAGAATTAGAAGGATCAATGGGGTGTGTGCTGGGCCAGCATGGCGAGTATGGTTGAAAAGAGTATGCAATATACTACCTAAGCAAAAAGTTTACCGACTGTGAACAACGTTATTCACTGCTCGAGAAAACTTGTTGTGCTTTAGCGTGGGCTGTTCGCCGACTAAGACAGTATATGTTGACTCACACTACCTTGTTGATCTCAAAAATGCACCCTGTCAAGTACATATTTGAGAAGCCAGCACTTACCGGAAGGGTTGCAAGATGGCAAATGATTCTAACGAAATATGACATTCAGTACACTTCTCAAAAGGCCATCAAGGGCAGTGTACTGTATGACTATCTAGCTGAGCAACCCATTGATGATTACCAACACATGAGATTTGACTTCCCTGATGAAGACATAATGTACTTAAAAGCAAAAGATTGTGAAGAGCCAGTCCACACTGAAGGGCCTGATCCAGAAGAGGCATGGACTATGATGTTTGAAGGGGCTGTCAACATGAATGGTCATGGGGTTGGTTCAGTGCTTATTACACCTAAATGAGTTCACATGCCTTTCTCGGAAAAACTCACCTTTGCCTGCACTAACAACGAAGCAGAATACGAAACCTGTATCATGGGTCTTGAGGAAGCCATTGACCTCAGGATCAAAACCTTGAATGTATTCGGAGATTCGGCTTTGGTAATCAATCAGACCAACGGAAAATGGTACACTCATCAGGAGCATATGATTCCATATCGTGATTATACGAGGAGATTACTGACTTTCTTCACAACAGTCAAACTTGAATACATCCCTCGAGATGAGAATCAGTTTGCGGATGCTTTAGCCACCATTTCCTCCATGATCAAAGTACAAGCTGCCAATTATGTGCCTCGGATTTTGGTATCCAGACTGGACCGACCGGCATATGTTTTCTCAGTGGACACTGCTAGTGATGACAAGCCTTGGTTCCATGACATCAAATGCTTCTTGGAAAATCAGACGTACCCACCAGGGGCATCATCTAATGATAAGAAGACATTAAGAAGGCTGGCCGGTAGTTTCTTCCTCAATGCTGATGGTTCATTATACAAGTGCAATTTTGACATGGTTCTGATTAGATGTGTTGACAAGAAGGAAGCAGACCTGCTGATGCACGAGGTGCACGAAGGTTCTTTCGGTACCCATGCCGGGGGACATGCAATGGCAAAGAAGTTATTAAGATCAGGTTACTATTGGATCACAATGGATGTAGACTGTTGTGCTTATGCCAGAAAATGCCAAAAATGTCAGATCTATGCAGATAAAGTGCATGTACCCCAAAATCCTTTGAACGTGATGTCTTCACCTTGGCCCTTTGCTATGTGGGGCATTGACATGATTGGAAAGATTGAACCGAATGCTTCAAATGGCCACAGATTCAACCTGGTAGCCATTGATTACTTCACCAAATGGGTCGAAGAAGCTTCATATGCAAACGTCACCAGACAAGTGGTAGCCAGATTTCTGAAAAGAGACATCATCTATCGATATGGAGTTCCCGAGCGAATCATTACTGATAATGGTTCCAATTTGAACAACAAAATGATGCCAGAACTTTGTCGGGACTTCAAAATTCAACATCATAACTCTTCTCCTTACAGGCCAAAGATGAATGGCATTGTTGAGGCAGCCAACAAGAACATCAAAAAGATTGTGCAAAAGATGGTAG
Source organism: Lathyrus aphaca (assembly GCA_963966055.1). Taxonomy (NCBI): domain Eukaryota; kingdom Viridiplantae; phylum Streptophyta; class Magnoliopsida; order Fabales; family Fabaceae; genus Lathyrus; species Lathyrus aphaca. The sequence goes on along the minus strand of OZ014519.1, from coordinate 431,400,545 downwards.
TCACCTACAAAGACTGGCACAAAATGCTACCATTTTCCTTGCATGGGTACCGAACCTCAATCAGAACATCTACTGGGGCAACGCCTTATCAACTTGTGTACGGTATGGAAGCTGTCCTACTTGTTGAAGTTGGGCTACCCTCCTTACGGGTAATGATTGACGTGAAACTGGATGAAGCAGAATGGGTCCGGTCTCGGTACAATCAACTGAATCTGATTGAAGAGAAAAGATTAGCTGCTATCTGTCATGGGCAATTGTATCAGAAGCAAATGAAGAAAGCCTTCGATCAGAAAGTCAAACCTCAGGAATACCAAGTGGAAGAGCTTGTTCTAAAGAGAATCCTTCCTCCTCATACAGACCACAGGGGCAAGTGGACACAAAACTATGAAGGTCCCTACGTCGTAACTAAAGTCTTCTCAGGTGGAGCACTGATGCTCGCAACCGTGGATGGTGAAGACTTCCCGTCTCCTGTGAATTCAGTCGCAGTTAAAAAATACTTCGCATAAAATGACCCGTTGGACATAAAAACAGAATGTAAGTCCAGGCAAAAATAAGGCATCCCGGCGAGTCAAAAACAAAATAAAAGACTCGGGCAAAAATAAGGGAAAAATCAAAAAATGTACACCTGCTGAGTTGAAAAGCCACATTGGACAGCTCAGGAAAAAATGGGTATCCCGGTGGATTGAAAACCCGAAAGGGCGATCCACGCAAAATCAGGGAATAAGAGAACAACTGCATTCTGAATTCGTCTGTATCACTCACAATGTGGCAAGCTTCGAAAAGACAAAGCGTCGGTCAAAATCAGCCTTCTTCAGAAAGCAAGATAAGAAGAACGTCAAGGTCATAGCAAAGGAAGCTCGTAGGAGCGTCATCTTGAACATTGCCAACACTCTTTATTTTCACAATTTACAGCAATCTCCTCCTTTCAGGGGATTTGCTTCTTCGACTGTACTTTCCAATTCAGGGCACCCAAATTAATAAAATCAGAGTTTTCAGTCACACTTTCTTTTGTACATTTTTGTTTCGTTTGCAAAATGTCCAATGTTCATAATACAACACTTGCATAAAACGTATGAGCCATTTTAACAAAATACTTGCAGGAAATATGTTGCTCTCAGTAAATCTAATTCCTATGACGGAATCCGATTACGGATACCTCGAGACACTTGTGCGTTTTCCTTTGTCTTAACAATTTGCAGGTACTCAAGACAAACAGTCTTTCGTAACATGGGGCATATCAAGCATTGAATCCCCAACACACTATTTTCCAGGAGTTATCTCCTCCCCAGACGGGATCTCCCGAGCAATGCCTGACAACTCTTTCACAGCAAGGTGGTCAAAGAGCCTTCTATTCCCCACCAGAGATGCCAGATTTTTCTCATCCTCAGCAGAGTTGTTGGAATTGATTCCCCATAGAGTCCCCCCTAGTAGAGCAATACTTGAAATATATCCCCAGTGGAGTTGCTAAAACTTCCTCATCCCCATTGAGGATTCTCCCTCCGGACAGATCTATCAATGATCTATTTTCCAGAGCAGAGTTCTCCCTCCGGACAGATCTATCAATGATCTCCTTCCCCAGCCAGGTTCTTCCTCCAAACAGATCAGCCAGAGATCTTCATCCCCGCAGGATCCGAGTTCTGGATCAATTTTTCTCCTTTGCATAATCATAGCATTCACATCATATTCACCGAAAAAGCGTAGCATTCCGTCTAATACGGAGCATTACGGCAAAAATCAAACATTTGCATGATCACAAGCCAGGTTCGAGTCAGTCACCTGCAAATACCATCATCACAATATACAAAGCTCATATCCCCTGCAGATAAAAGCCAAAGCATCCCCTTTGCACTCTTGAAATACAGATGCATGTCTATCTTTACACATGCTCTTTTCGACACTCGTCCGTGTCATCTTATCCCCCGCAGGTCGCCAAAATACCTTTTTGCGCTTTCAAAATACAAAGATTTGCTCATAACTTGTACATATTCTTTTTGTCACGCGTCCATGTCATACTTCCCCAGCAAGTCAAACACTCGTCAGTGTCCCTTGCCCAATCTTCCGACACTCTCCCGTGTCTTACACATACTGCACCAACAGATTAATACTTATACAGAAGTCGTTGATACTCGTCTGTATCTTGTATATATCACTCCTCAGCAAATCAAACACTCGTCTATGTTCCTTGCTTAACCGACTGATACTCGTCCATATCATCATCCTTAAAACACGTGTCAGCGTTTGTTTCTACCGATACTTGTCTGTATCATGGTCCTAAGGGTGCTCGTCCGTATCTTTAATCTATACACACCGCCAAACACTTGTAACTTTTATTTGAAAAAAAGTGTAAACACTCGTCCGTGTTTACCATTCCCCAGTAAGTCACCAATAAAACAACTTTCTTCTATCTGACATTCGTCCTATGTCGTGATACTTTCGGCAGCCGTCCCCTGCCAGGTGATCGTCCTTCACCTTTGGATGACCGTCCCTCATCCTCTCCCCCAGTGGAATTTCCATTTATGGAACCTTTTATCCGGCATTCGTCCTATGTCATGATATTTTTAGCAGTCGTCCCCTGCTAGGTGATCGTCCTTCACCTTTTGATGACCGTCCCTCATCATTTATCCGATGGTCGTCCCCATCGTTGGTCTTTTCTATCCAACATTCGTCCTATGTCGTGATAATCCCCGAGAGCAGTCGTACCCTGCTAGGTGATCGTCCTTCACCTCTTGATGATCGTCCTTCATCATGCTTACTCGATGGCTGTCCCCATCGTTGATCTTTTCTATCTGACATTCATCCTATGTCGTGATATTTTCAGCAACCGTCCCCTGCTAGGTGATCATCCTTCACCTTTGATGACCGTCCCTCATCATTATTTCATTTATTCTTTAACCTGATGGCCGTCCCCATCGTTGCTTACTTTACTTTCCAGCCTGATGGTCGTCCCCATCATTGTTTTTCTCAATCCCCAGAGATTTTTATTTCCTTACCCGATGGCCGTCCCTGTCGTGGTCTCTTTATTTCCCCATCTTGTCGGTCGTCCCCGTCATTGCTTAGCTTACTACTTCATCCCCAGCAGTCGTCCTCTGCTCAATGGTCGTCCTCCATCGCCTTCATTTGATAATCATACTATACTACATTTTACAATTTATATCCCTTTTCTTCTTCTCCCCAGTGAGTGCAAATTTTAGACTGTCTTTGGTATACAACCACAAGTTATCTTGTTTGTCTGTTAAGCAAGGCACTTACATCTTGCACAACTAAATCATGCTTGAATAGGTGCAGCTGTAAACACCCCAAATTTTCCCTCACTTTTTCTCACACCATGGCTTGTGATATTTCATTTTTGTTTTAGTATAAGCATTACATCTCATATTGCATATTTGTTTCATCTGCATCTAGGGTTTGTGACCTAAGCAATCAAAGAATCAATCTGAGCCATCCCAATGGTCTTGAAGCTATCCAAGAGGGTCCATGTGTGTTCTATGATCATATTATGCTCCCCTAAGTTCATGGAAGTCAAGAAATCACAAGGATTGGCAAAGGCATGGAAGCAGAGCTAGGGTTTTCCTACACAGATGACCAAAATTAGGGTTTTGGTTTCAGAGGCCTTAAATCCAAATTTTTTGGTCATTCTTGTTTCTAATGTTCTTAATATGTTATAAGGATCATATGTACCAAGTTTGATGAATAAATTCAGTGTGGAAGTCATCTGATCATTGGGTAACTTCTTAAGCAAGTAAAGTCAAAATCAGGGCATCTGAGGCCTCCCCAAAGGGCACCAAAGGGTCATCACCATCATTTTGAGTCTCTATGATCTTTATTTGATCTTAGAAGTGGTTGGAAGTTCACAAAGTTGAAGAATTTTGAGCCAAATGCAAACTTGCTATTTTTGGAAATGACTTGAAATGCAAACTTTCCATTTTGGGAAAGATTTTCAACCTCCTCTTTCATGACCAAAAATGCTTCAAATGAAAATTTCTTGAACATGAAAGTTGTAGATTAGGTCTTTCCCTTTTCAAAAAGTACAAGAACATGTCTTGATTCATCCTAGAACTCAAGATATGGCCTTTCAAAGTTGGCAAAAATCCTATAATTTTCAAGTTCATATCAAAGAGGGATTTTTGCATATTGGCATTCCAAGACTTCTTATGACCTCTAACTGACTTCTAAGCACCATAACATGACAATGCAACATTTCTTGATTAGATTTGTGCCTTGGATCACAAGATTTCATGCCTAATCTTCATAAAATTTCTAAAGAGGGAACATTGCAAAACACATGCTACCTCATGATCTAAGTGTTACAACTCATCCATTTCCATCCAAGGGCTCTCCACAAAGTTAGCTGAGGCAAATCCACCCTTTAGATCACCTCTGACCCGAGCCCATACTTGTGGTACACTTTCCTTGACTTTTTGCAAAACAAGCCATACCAATCAAACTGAGCCACAACAACTCTCTGGACTAATCAAGACCTCTTATGCAAACCCTAAGAAGTTCATTTCATAACACATTTGAGCCTGCAAGCTCTCACAAGCCAAAATTCACAAAATCACCAAAAAACTTCCCTTCTTCGAAACTCAAAACACAGCCATCAAACTTCAAAACAAACTTCACCAATCATCTCCAAATCACTCATAGAACACAAAGCAACCCTCAAAATGGCCCGAAACCTCCCAAATCAAAAATACGAATTCTGCAAAACCAGAACCAAACACTTCAAAATAGCCATCACAAACTTGTTCTAAGCATTGCAACAAAGAAAAGGCCAGAAAGCTCCAAACTGAAAAGCTTCAACTCAGGTATACCTCAAGAACATTTTTTTTTCCAGAACTTGCTATTTAAATTAAAATATCAATCTTCATGTTCCCCTGATCACACTGATATGTTTGGTTTCGAAAATAAGTGAGAAATGAGCATGTATGAACTCTCTGAAAGTTTGCCAGAAAATCTTGTTTGCTTCGATTCTTGTTTTTGATGAAATATAAATGTTATTTGATGATGGATTCTTGCTTAGGGGGGGGGGGGCTTAGAAGATCATTTCTAGAGCTTTAGAGGTTTTAATTTGACCTAGGGAAGAAGTTGAGGTTTTGAGTGGCCGGAGAAGATGACCGGAGTTTAGCTCCGGTCACCTGAATGTAATTAGGGCTTAATTAGGGTTAGCTGCCCAGATTGAATTCCCACCCTTGGATCTTGTTTAAGTTAGCGTGTGGATGGCCCGAATTGAAGTCATTAACCCTAACCTTTAATTATTTAATTTAATTAGGATTATTTGAATTAATTAAACCAGAATCAATCCCAACCTTTGAATCACGCACGCAGTCAACTCCCATCTCCCCAGTTTGAATCTCATCCACTGGATCTGATTACTTCCATTTTAATTCAATTTGTATTTCATTTTATTTCATTTTCTTTCCACATTTTATTAAAAATACCAAAACACATCAAAAAATTCTCAAACTTTGCATTCTTGTTTTAAATATTTTTCTCAACCTGAAAATGATTTTTATTTTATTTTTTGCATTTAAAAAGTATTTTTAAAATATTTAAATGTTATTTTTAATTAATTAATGGATTTTAATTAATTAAAAATACATTTAGGTATCTAAAAATCACCAAAAATATCATGAACCATTCCAATACATTTAGAAACATTTTCAAACTCTTCATACAAATTTATTTTTAGGTTTGATCATAATTTCTCAATTTTCTTTGAATTGGGGTTCTTAAAAATCATATTGTTTAACCCTAACTTTGAAAAATTCATTTCTGCCTAACCATGAAGAGTTTGAACTTGATTCTTTTTGCATTGTTTCACATATTGCATGTAGTTTCCAGGTTATTTTTCTCATGAATATATCTTGAATTTTCAAATTGAGTTGCATTTTCCCTTGAGAATCACCCAAAAACCATAGCAAACTTAGAAAGATCATAACTTTCAATAGGATTAGCTTCTGACCTTCTCCTTTGGGGTGTGACCTTGTATGGGTTTAGGGTATGATTAAGCTTAGTTTCAATTTTTTATCATGTTGTATGCTTCTGTTTTATTCAACTGCATCTCATATATCCATAAAATCCTAATTTCTCATGTTCATTTACATTCACTTTGCATATCCATTATCATGTGGACTTGCCATGACATTTCAAGCATTCACATGTCATATTAGACATCTTAGGACATGTTAGAACATTGCTTGATCATTTATTCATTCATTTGCCATGTCTTGCATTCATTTCATTTCATAAACATCCATGTGTTCTCATGCTTCTAAGCATGCTTCCTTTGCATCTCATCTTTGTATGATCATTCATATGCATATTGTATGACTTTGCATCATCTCATATGTCATTTGCATTGCATAATCACTTCTGACTTTGGTCTTTGCATCTCATTTCAATTCATTTCTTTATGCTTTATGTCTTATGCATTCATACTAACCTTTTCAGGAACATTTTGGTAAGTTATTTTGGGAGGTGGATTTGCCTTCACTTCCCACTTCTTCTTATATTATTCATATGCATTTATATAGGTCTTTGAAGTGAACTTGTTCACTTATGTTCCATCCTTCTTACTTTCTTTCTTTAAGTTACTTATCTTCTTCAGGAAGTAAGTAACTTATTTTTCTTCATCCTTCTCTTTTCACCTGCTTCTTCCATTGGCGGCCTTGAAGATCTCTTCTCTTGATGCCTCACAAACCATAGGATATCCAAGCATGATAACTTTTTGGGTTGTGCATATTATCCCTAGTATTTTACCTTTGAGTCTCCTTGAGTCTCTCTTCTCATCTCATAATCAGAGGCTAAACACTTAAAGCTTTAGGACTTTGAATTAGGGTTATGCCTGTATCCTTATCTTAGGATGGAGTGTATAACTTTAATCCTTAGTGTTAAACCTTTAATTTGTTTACACCTATTAATCAAAAAACCTAATAACTATTAAGACTTAAGCTTGTAACTTGGGCCTTATATTAGGGTTTCATCTCTTCCTTTTGGTTAAGAGGGACTAAACCTAGTGTTTAATGGACAAGTCCCCCTCAAGATTGTCTTACAAACCCTAAAATCCATTTCTTAATCTCATCCATTAATTAAAATCCACTTAATCAAGGCTTGTTATCTAATGAATTTAATCCCTAACCATGGATTAAGTTGAGGAGTCTTCCTCAGCTTAAGTGTTCTCATCTATTATCCTTCTATTAGGATGGTGTAATGAATTCATTAATCTGTGATCAGAGATTAAAATCATTACTTAACACTAAACAAAAACCCCAAAAACATCTAATTAATCACAAGTAGGTTAATGATCTTAATCCTACATCATCATGGTAATTAAGTCGAAGTGTTTATCTCATACTTAAGTAGGCTCATTATCCCTAATCAGGGAGGATATAATGAGTTTACAAGCCCTTGATTTAGGCTTAAGCAATAACAAAACTGAAAACACAAAAACAAACAATAATCGTCTCCTTCGGGATTCTTTTCTCATCACACTCATTCACAAACGAGAACTTGCTTCTTCCGTCTAATGCAAGATAGTTAGCACTAGAGCCAGACGAGTCATACACTTGAGCATATGCAAGTAAGCAGTTCACCAGTTCACAGTCAATTTATTTTCCAATCTCTTTGAGTCGAACTACGGCGTTCTGACTTCCTCATTGCACGAGAGGATACGTATGCATAACTTAACTGTTATCGAACAAAAGTCTTTGTGTCTTCCCCCTCTTTCAGCATTCTTTTCTAAGCCTCAGTTCCTGAGCAATTCACCTTTTTGCACTGACACCTGTACATTCAATCTTAGCTTTTGCACACAGATAGTACATACACCTACCCCTTTTAAACACAATATTGTAAGCATGGATCCCGTCGAGTACGACGGACAATCTGGGTGCTAATACCTTCCCATGTTGTAACCAACCCCCTTTCTCAGTTTCTCTGGTTCACAACCGTCTTATCCATCTTCTTCTAGGTTTATGCAGCATTACCTTTCCTTCGGGATAAAAATGCCTAGCTGGCGACTCTATTCAGTTCATTTTCATTTTTTATTTCGCCGACCGTTCGCGTCTGCACCTTGGGACCTAGTGTCTTTTCACGGGAGCGACACATCCTATATGTCGGGCACGCACTTAGAACAGACAAAGAATACGTGTGCCAGTTCACTTGCCACATCACCCAACTGTCCCCCATTATCTCCTGAAAGATAGGGAAAGTTGAACCAAGGACCAGACCACTTAGCTAGGTCTTCACGCTTCTCATGCGTTCCTTGGCAGTTCTTCCTTGGGCCTAGTTGATCCAGCCCAAGGAAGGACCTTGGCCCAGCGCTGGGGGCTCTCTATAAATACCCTTTTTCACTAAAGGGTCAGGTATGCTGATTCCACTCTTATACTTACCTATTCACTGTACCTCCATTAACTTTGGCATCAGAGTGCCTTGCAGGTATACCCCTCTCCATTCCATCCATTGTTGTCTTCACCCAATTGCGTGAAGGCCCTCCTGATCAGGTAAGATCAATATCAAAGAGTTAGTTTAAAAGATTTACTCAAAATCATAATCATTGATTTTTATTAACCTAATAGTTTTAAATGAGAAAAATATTTTCAAAAATAAATAGATTAAATGATCCATTAAAACCGTTAGATTAATGAAAATCAATGGTTATGATTTGGAATAAATTTAAACTTACTTCTGGAGCAAGAATATCCCTAATATATATATATATATATATATATATATATATATATATATATATATATATATATATATATATATATATATATATAATTTAAAAGACTAGTTGGTTACCTTGACTTCATATCTGAAATTAACACCAATCAACAATCCAACAGGAATACCTTGGATTGTTTATTGGTGTTAATTTCAGATATGAAGTCAAGGTAACTGACTAGTCTTTTATATATATATATATATATATATATATATATATATATATATATATATATATATATATATATATATATATATATATATATATATATATATATATATATATATAAGACTAGTCAGTTATCTTTACTTTGTATCTGAAATTAACATCAATCAACACTCCAACAGGAATACCAATTGCACAATAACAACCAATGTTTACATATGCAACATTTGTAAATAATAAATTCATCTCAAAAATATAATATAAAAAATGAAATTTGTAAATAATAATAAAATTTCTTAATCCTAAATTCTAAACTCTAAGCCCTATTCAGTTATCAAAAGAAATGAAAGGAAAGATTACCCGGAGAGCACAGGTCGAGTACTATTCAATAAGATTGAAAGAGCAAGCAAAAAAGATAAATCTCCAACAACATTAACCACATCAGGATCTGGAGTGAAAACATAAGCAATTTTTTCCTTCAAGAATAGGAATATCAAGAAAAAAATGAATCCAATGACGAATGATGTGAAAACTGTCATCACAATTGAAAATTTTGCAGCTCTCGAACTCCCTCTTCCTAATTCATTCCCCACTCGAACCCTACAAATCGATCAAAATAAATGAACATGATCTTTGTTTATGCATTTCGACTATATATATATATATATATATATATATATATATATATATATATATATATATATATATATATATATATATATATATATATATATATATATCTTCGACTATAGAGCAATTGTATTTTTCGTATTTTTACAGAACTTACCCTGCGGCAGCAAAAAAGCCAAGAGCAATCATCATTTCCCACCCATTGATGTTTAGGCTGCAAAAATTCAACAAATTGATGGACTAATGATATGATTAATTTTCAAATGAATTTTTTAGCAATAATTATATCTCTTGATATGAGATAGAGAATTACCATATAGATAGAGCACTAATGACAACCTTAGCATCTTTCATGTTGCTGGTTAAAAGAATCAAAATTGTAGTGTACCATGTCTCAAGGCTGTAAATAAATGTATCCATAGGTTTATATTAGTTTTTTTATAGGCAAAGCCTAACAAAACTAGAGAAAATCCAATGGGAACTTAGCAGTCGTATAAACTGCACGACCGACAATTGTTGGGACCTAAGGATAACCAATTCCATGATAAAAGAACGATATAGTGAAAAATAATGTCAACGTTAAAATTATAGTGTTACACTCTCACCTGAACCTAATTCTAATATATTATCAGAGACTATCGATTAAGAATATTCACCGTTTATTTTCACGCATCAAATCTAACGGTGTTTTGCATGAGGGGGTGCGTTAGAAAATCCAAAATTAAGATAAAATTTGACTAAAGTTTATAAAGAGTGACACTAATCACATTATATGACGACTTTGTAACATTGACTTGAACCAACTCAAATTCTAATAAGTTATCAAATGCTATTGATTCAGATTTTCCATTATTTATATGTCTATATCGAGCCCAACAGTGTTGTGTGTGACAAGATGTATTGAAGAAACAAAAATCGAGATAAGTCTAACTAAAATTTATAAGGAGTTACACCCTCGCCTTATAGTGTAAAATTGAGTGAATCTCAAACGATTTGAGCAACTCACGCATTATATTTACATACCAAACCTAATAGTATTATGCGCGAGTAGATGCATTGAAAAAATCAAAATCAAGATACGACCTGACTAGAGTTTATAAAAAGCGACACCCCTTAACATATAAATCAGTTTATTAAAATTGACCTAACCCTAATCCAACTCAAATTCTAATAGTCCCACATAATCTTATAATTAAGAAAGTTCTTAAACTCTTACCACATCATAACTCCAGCTGAGACATAAAGCTTAATACAAGGCCAAAGATCTTTAAAAGCCAAAAAATAGAAACCCTTCCAAGTATCAGGACACTTAGTCATGATAAAAAAAAGTTGACCAATATTTGGCAACCACAATGCCAATAATAATGATATCATTGCACCACTAAGTCCAAACCCTAACTTAATAGTCAAAAGCCAATACAAAAAAAGGTGAATAGCCATAGAAAATGCAGCTAAATAAGCAATAATAACATTCTTGCTTAGTGCTTGCAAGAATGTTTGACAAGTGAATGACACAATCATAGCAAAGCCATAACCTATTGACCAAAGTGAAAAGAGGAAGAAGTATGATTAATGTCAAACACAAAACAATCCAATATCTTTGGAGATATACTCCAAGCATGTGGTATTGTTTTGCTCCATATGCTTGTCCACATAGTGTTTCCAATGCACTTGCCATTCCTATCTGCATTTTTACAATTTTTATAACATTTTGTACTGAATAATTAAACTATAACACAAAAAGTATGAGAAAAAAAGACTTTCCAATATTCCAGTAGAAAATCTGTTTAGAACAGTCATGACTAGCGCATAACCAGCAAGTTCTGTTGAACCAATATAGCCAACAAAAGCTTGAGTTACAACAGTTATTCCAAATGATGAAAATCTTGTGAAAATTGCAGGCCCTACTACTACCCAAATTTTCTTGCTTTCTTCCCATACTCTTCTACTAAGTGATTCTTCAACTTTAATAATCTCATAATCACTTTTCTTCTTCAAAAAACTCTTTCTTAACTCATCTTTTCTTGCCATTGATTGATTAATGCTATTGAGCTGCAATTTTTTTTGTTAGAGAAAGATAATTTGTAGAATGAAATAGCACAAGATATATATAATAAGTAAAATTAAATTGTTTATGTATAAGAAAGTTCTATAAATACTATTAATATTGTATGCACATGGTCAAATATAATTTTCTGTGGCATCAATGTAGAATATTTTTTTGTAAGCAAGAGATTCATTCAAAAAGAGTACAAAAGGGTACTCAACCCGCAAACAAAGAGGACGGCCAAGCTATTAACTTGTCACGAAAAGAAAAAGAAAATTACAAACCAAATTGCTCCTATCACATGTAAAACAAAATATTCTTGTTAAAATCGTACAAGTTGCAATTTAGGCGAGTAATTTCCCCCACTAAGTTCCATTTCCAAATAGAAATCTTGATCCTCCACACTATGTCTCGAATATTCCATTTTGACATATTAAAAATAATGTCATTTCTAAAAGTTCCGGGTAAGCCCAACTCCCAGAGTTGGGCCAGACAAAGTGACAATCTGACACGCTCGTCTTCGAGCATCATGCCGATGACAACAATCCTTGTCGACCAAGGTTGTACCGACCAGAATGAAATCCCCCAACGGCTAGTTTTGACCATTACCTATTCGTGCGGATTCCGCGATCCGCACCAAACGGTTTGAGCCAATAACTATCCACTAACGAAAGCATATAAACCCTCTCAGAGGAAAGGGTCAGGTATTCAATTCTCTCACCTTAATTCTTGTGCTTGCATGCTCTTTGCTCAGTATCTTACTTTAGCATCGGAGTGCCTTGCAGGTACACCCCCATTTTTCCTTGCCAACCGTCCTTCAGCAACGCTCGACGCCAGCCATATCGGATCCTGATCTCCAGGTACGATCAGGTGGCGCCGTCTGTGGGAATCACTGACTTCCCTGTTCTTCTCCCTCAAAATCTCCAATAACCAAATTTTTTACCAAGATCCATGGCTGCTCGAGACAACAATCCAGATAATCGGTCGAACAACGGTATGCTCCTCACGCAACGTGAGAGCAATGCTAATAATCCTCTGCACGAAGAAACCGTGCAGGATCTCCCATATGGGAAGACAGCCTCACCTTCCCCCGATCGCGACCAGCCTCTAGAAAGTCGCCTAGAGGTCCCCCTTCCTCCAACACCTTCAGGATCTGACTTCGTAGTGCTGGCTGAGATCCTGAACCTGACAAATTTGTTACTCCTCACCCACGGCGAAAAGATTACCCGTCTCGAGGACAATAACCGTCGACCGTCCCGGTCTCCCGCGAGACATCAAAGAAGACGTAGCCCCTCCCCTCCCAAGAGGAAGAGGAAAGGATGCAACGATGAATCCACTAGTGACAAACGATCCCGCCCATCTCCTCCTCGATCTTCCCCTCCAAGAAAGTCAAGAAGGAGAAGATCAAGATCCGCATCACCCCGGAGAACGAAGAAGCACGTGCCCAGGTCCCCTTCATTCAATTCCAGCGACGATGAAGACACCAGGGGATCCCTCTCGTCGGAAATCATGGCGGCTAAACTCCCACGGGGTTTAGAAAAACCTCCACCCTTAGGCTCATATGATGGGACCACAGATCCTGACGATCATATTGAGAATATTGATGTTTTGCTCGACTACCGAGGGGTGCGAGGGGCAATCAAATGCCACATCTTTCCTATAACTCCGAGGAAAGGCGCGATGACGTGGTACAAAAGCCTCGAAGCAGAGTCCATCACTTCCTAGAAACAGCTCGGACGCACGTTTTCCAGGCACTTCACCGCTTCTAGACGCCACCCGAAGACAGAAGCATCGCTCGAAGCAATCATCCAGGGGAAAGACGAGCCTCTGCGAACCTATATCGAGAGGTTCAACAAAGAAGCACTCCAAGTATCCACAATGGACGACATGAAGAAGTACTTGCTGGAGCGAGGTCTACGCCCGTCGACCGATTTCCACCGTGCGGTTGGCATCGAGACCCCGGCCACCCTTGACGCTTTCTTGTTAAAAGCTCAAGCTTACATCCAATACGAGGAAAAGTAGGCTGCTAGCTCAGTCCGAGACGCCCGACGTCGCGAGGACGCAAAGCCCCCCCCGGGTCGATGATCCCTCAACGTCTCGTCGGGGAGGAGACAAAAGAAAGGATGATCGCCCCGTGAACCGCGGGAGTACAGAGGACCCGTCGGTCGGTTTCATGAATATACCCCCTCATGGTCTCTAGAGAAAAGATCATGTCCGAGTGTGCCAACTCGGAATTCAGACAAGCAGGAGTACGCTTTCCAAAGCAGTTGCCTAGCAAACCGGGCGCGGACAAGACGAAATACTGTAGATTCCACAAGAGTCACGACCATAATACCGAAGACTGCATCCATCTCAAAGACGCAATCGAGATACTTATTAAAGACGGGAACCTCAAACAGTTTACCAAATCAAGAGACACCCCTCGCCAAGAAGCGTAGGAGGCTCAGAAGATCGAAGAAGCTGTACCTATACCGTCAGATGCAAACATGCAGGTTGCCATGAGCATCTATCTCCCGGAAGACTTCTTCCTGCCCGACCACACGGGGAGCCCGAGATAGTTTTCCTCCCACAGCCTGTGGGAAACCTTTCCCTCTACAATGGTCATCTTTAGGGGAGGATTTAACAAAATCACAATCAGATCCGTAAAGAGGAAATTTGACCAATTGATCGCGAAAGGCCCTGCTCAGAGCGCGACCCTGGACCCCCCAAGAGAGGGCTTAGTACCCCTTGCTTTTTACCGGGAGGAACTCTTGGGAGGAGCACCGAATGCCAACATCCCATTGCTCATCCATGAATGAATGGCAAATTTTGATGTCAGAAGAATCCTGGTGGACCAGGGTAGCTCATGCGACATCATGTACTCCCAATTATTTTCAACACCCTAGTTGAATGAAACACACCTGACCCCATACGTCGGATCGGACTTACAGGGCTTCAACGGAGCAGTCTCCTGACCATGGGGTTACGTCGATCTCTTTGTCACCTTCGTGGCGTCCGAAATTGCCAGAACTATTCGTGTCCAATTCCTGGTCGAAGATTGTCCTTCGTTGTACCAATGCATTTTGGGACGACCAACATTGGCCGAGTTGATCGTTGTTCCATCCACCGTTCACCTAAAAATGAAGTATTATACTACTTCGGGCAAAGTCGCGACACTACACGGTGACGTCGAAGCCGCTCGCCGATGCTTTGAAGCAGCATCCAGGGGTCTCAGCTTGATATCTTACCAACCAAACCCATCAGCCCTAACTTCTCCAAATACTCCACAAACATCCAAGGCTTTTCCTCAGGTCGACTCGATCGATCTGGACTGCAGGTTCTCAGATGAAGACGAGGGCGTTCGGAGGCTGATCGATTCACTTTCTCGGCCACTTCCTGACGGAGAGTTTGAGCTAATTCCTTTGGGGGATGATTTGGCTCGGTGCGTCAAGATCGGAGCCCATCTGCCCGACTTGGTGAAACGAAAATTAGAAGCAAGCCTCAAGGGAAACGCCAATCTGTTTTCTTGGAGCGTCGCAGAAATTCCAGGGATCGAACCCGAGACGACATGTCATCACCTCTCCATCAACCCAACGCATAAAGCGGTCGCCCAACGTAGGAGGAAGCAGTCGACCGAGAAAACCAAAGCGGTCGAATCTGCTGTTAAAGACCTCCTAGAGGAAAATTTTGTAACTGAGGCCAGGTATACAACCTGGCTCTCAAATGTTGTACTTGTTAAAAAGTCTAGTGGAAAATGGAGAATGTGTGTTGACTATACCGGTCTTAACCGGGCATGCCCGAAAGACGCATATCCTTTGCCCAACATTGACAAATTGGTCAACAATTCGTCCGGTTTCAAACTATTGTCCTTTATGGACGCCTACTCAGGGTACAATCAAATTCCCATGGTCGTGTCCGACAAAAAATACACGGCCTTCATGACCGAATCGGTCAACTATTATTATAACGTTATGCCCTTTGGTTTAAAAAAAGCAGGCGCGACATAGCAGCGCATGATGAACAAGGTATTTCGAACAAAAATCAGAGACATGCTTGAAGTATACATGGACGACATGATCGTCAAATATAAGTAAGAGACGGACCACGCGTCCCACTTACGAAAAGTATTCGATCAAGCCCGAAAATGCAAAATGCGTTTCAATCCCGAGAAGTGCACGTTTGGGGTCCGAGCAGGAAAGTTCCTCGGATTCTATTTAACCGAACGAGGTATTGAAGCCAACCCTGAAAAATGTCGGGCATTTACAGAACTTCCTACTCTTGATTCTAAAAAATCCATACAATCGCTAAACGGGGTCCTCGCTTCCCTCGCACAATTTTTGGCAAAATCCGCTCA
This sequence comes from Lathyrus aphaca, assembly GCA_963966055.1. NCBI lineage: Eukaryota > Viridiplantae > Streptophyta > Magnoliopsida > Fabales > Fabaceae > Lathyrus > Lathyrus aphaca. The sequence continues at coordinate 431,384,648 of OZ014519.1, read as the reverse complement.
GCACGCCCTGCCCTTTTACAGACTCCTCCACAAAGAGGCTACCTTTGAATGGACGGAGGAGTGCGAGCAAGCCTTGTCCCACTTGAAAAGGGCATTATCTGAGCCCCCAGTTTTGTCCAGGCCCAACAAAGGGGAAACGCTTTACCTTTATCTCATCGTAGCGAACGGGGCCGTAAGCGCAGCCCTCGTACGCGACCTACCTGAGGGATATAAACCTATTTACTTTACAAGCAAGGAGCTCCACGGCCCCAAACTTCGGTACCTCCAGGTAGAAAAGGTGGCCCTGGCCCTCCTTTTTTCAGCCATAAGACTACGACATTATTTCCTAGCCCACACCATTATCGTGAGAACATACCAACCCATAAGACAATTACTCGGACGACCAGACATGGTCGGGCGAATGTTAAAATGGTCGTTGGAACTGTCCGAGTTCGACATCAAATTCGAAGGGAGACAAGCTCTCAAGGCTCAAGCACTAGCCGACTTTGTAGCAGAGCTCACTTTCACCGAGCAAGAGCCGAAATCTCCATCCAAATGGACCATCTTCGTAGACGGAGCATCTGGCCCGACAGGTAGTGGAGCTGGAATTATCCTGGAAAACAAAGAGGGAAACATCATCGAAGTATCTTTAACTTTTTCCTTCCCCACATCCAACAACCAGGCGGAGTATGAAGCCTTCCTAGCCGACATACGGCTCACGACCGACTTGGAGGCAGAAGAAATCACAATTTGCACGGATTCCCAGTTGGTCGCTAACCAAGTCCGAGGAGATTTCCAGGCCAAAAACGACAATATGGCCGAATACCTGGCCCTTGTAAAGGACAAACTAAAACGATTCACAAACATAGAGGTCAAACACGTCCCGCGAGAGAGTAATACCCGAGCTGATGTCCTTTCCAAGTTGGCAAGCACTAAAAGAAAGGGAAACAACAAGTCCGTCATACAAAAAGTGCTCCCCCGACCAAGCATTGGACAATCTTCAACCCACCTTGACATTAATCTCGTAGGTGACGCCAACTGCTGGATGAATCCAGTGTTTAACTACCTGACCAAGGGTGAGTTACCAACAGACCCGAAAACGGCCAGCACCGTACATCGAAGGTCATGCTCGTACTCTTTAGTCGGTGGGCGTATGTATCGCAGAGGTTTCTCCACGCCACTCCTCAGGTGCGTAGAGAAGGAGAACATCCCACACGTACTAAGAGAAGTCCATGAAGGAATTAACACACAGCACCCGGGCGGCCGATCGTTAGCCCGAAAGATCCTCCGGGCAGGATATTATTGGCCGACACTCCAGCACGACGCAAAAGAGCACGTAAAAAGATGTGACAAATGCCAACGACACGGGGACGTACACGTAGCACCCCCTACCGAGGTAAAATCGCTATCTTCCCCATGGCCATTCGCGTTGTGGGGGATGGACATTCTAGGGCCATTCGTCGTCGGATCCGGCCAAAGTAAATACCTCATTGTGGGCGTCGATTATTTCACCAAATGGATAGAAGCTGAGGCCTTGGCCAAGATTACCGCACTCAACATACTACACTTCTTTAAGAGGAACATTCTCGCTCGGTTCGGGGTACCGCTTGCCATTGTAACCGATAACGGTACCCAATTCACCGATAGACATTTCAAAGAATTTGTTGCTTCCGTAGGAACAAAACAACATTTCGCTTCGGTTGAGCATCCCCAAACCAACAGACAAGAAGAAGCTGGAAATAGAGTAATCCTAAGAGGTCTGAAACGGAGACTGGACGAGCACAAGAAACACTGGGTCGAGGAGTTACACAGCGTACTTTGGGCATATAGAACCACTCCCCACTCAACGACCGGTGAATCCCCGTTCCGGTTGGCATATGGGACCGAAGCAGTAATTCATGTGGAAATGCACATCCGATCCAGACGGACAGAGTCCCCAATGGACCAAGACACCAACTCCGAAGCTTTAAGAGACGAGCTTGACCTGGTCGAAGAAATCCGATCAAAAGCCGCTCTCCGAGAGGCCACTCTTAAACAAAAAATAGCAGCTCAGTATGACTCTAAAGTCATAAGACGAACATTCGAGGTGGGTAGTCTTGTTCTAAGAAGAAATCACAGAGATTCCCGCGAAGGAAAACTAACGCCTAATTGGGAGGGCCCGTATCGCGTTCAGGCAAAGACCGAAAACGGGGCCTATTGTAACACGGTGGGAGAACTGACTTTAGTTAAATGTTGCGGATAGCAAGAGTCTCCATCGACTTTTACTTTATCCAAAAGGAAATGACATAAATGAACAGGAAAAACCTTAAAAAGATTTTGGGTTCGGGGGGTAGGTTATACAAAGGGAAGGTGTTAGCACCCTTTATATCCATGGTTATCCATGGGCTCTTAGTTACTTAGCTCACTTTAAATTGTTTTGAGAAAGGTGTAGTGTGTGATTAAAAAATTTCTAAGTACTTTATAATGATCCTCGAATGGATGTATATAAAGACTTTGTTTTGAAAATTTGTTTGAAATGTGAAGTGTAAAATGTATTTTGAAAAGGTGAGCAAGTAATTAAGAGGAACCTACCCTATATTAAGCCTTTACTGTTATTATATGTTCTTTCAACGGTAAGACTAACCCTATTATTAAGGAATAGGTAGTCATTACCTTAGATGTGAGAAGGGACATGTATAGGGACAATCTGAATTTAGGCAACTGTAAGGTATCTTTAGCAATTCGTAGGGACTTATCATCTTTTATTCGAAGGGACAAGATCATTTATCGTAGGCAACCTCGAAGGGACTTGATCTTATAAACTTGAAGGGACTTGATGATATTTGTGAAGGGACATTGCTTAAGACACCTTACTTGACCTTAGAAATAGGCAACATGAGAGGTAACCCTAGAAAGTACAAGATGGCGATCAAAGATCGACTTACGTGTGTGAGTGTTCATGTTCAGATACTTATCTTATTTAGTTAGTTATTCTAAGTCAATTTTAATCACAAACACGTTATTCACACCCTAGGATTACTAACCACACAGTTAATATATTTACAATAAAAATAAAGCAAAAAATATAAACCTAAACTATTACAAAGCTTTGGGATAGTTACAATATAATCGAGAAATAACGATAAATAATAATAAATAAGCAATAATAGACAATAATAATAAAGTGAAAATAAAAGGTTAGAAAATAGAAATAGGAGAAAATAAGAGATTAGCAAAAATATTTCAATATTAGAAAAGATTTTAAATATTTAATAAAGAAAATAAATTTTAATAATAAATAACTATTAAATTATTTACATATTAAACAAATAATAAATAATAAATTATGATTTTATTAAAATATTAGATTAAATTTTAAAGGTTAAGAAAAATTAGGGTTAGGGTTAGGGTTAGAAAAAAAATTAGGGTTGGGGTTAGAAAAAATTAGGGTTTTACTTATTAATTTATAAAAATAAATTTATTTACAAAATATATATATATATATATATATATATATATATATATATATATATATATATATATATATATATATATATATATATATATATATATATATAATAATATGAACATATAATAAATATAAATAATTTGATTTTTGAGAAAATAATTTGTGAATAAAAAATATATAAGTTTTTATATATAAAAATAATATGGACATTTTGTTTTAAGAGTTATTTAAGAAATTAATTAAATTGAACAAATATAATATAAAATAAACAAAATCATGTAAAAAGTGAGAAAAATAAACATACCTGGGGCTGGGATTCGAACCCAGGCCATAGGCTTTGCCAACACAAGACCAACAACATCACCACCAGGCCAGGCGCGCGCTGGTGCTAGCATAGGAGCATCAATTCCTTTTGTTATTAACCTGCAAAAATATCAAAAATAAAAGCAAAACAAAATGGCCTGGGGGGGAATCAAACCCAGGACCATTCAATACACAAGCAAACACACAAACCAGCTGAGCCACATGGGGCGCGTACAACATATAATCAACAATAAATTCTTTTATTTTAAAACCAATATTTGAATTGGATTTTGGCGCCACTGACTTCATCTTCCTCCTTTGCAGGTTTTCCTGCAAATTCTGTTGGGAAATCTCCTGCGAATTTACCTGCGTGCAAAAACCTACAAAAATCATAACATCTTATATTCATACAATTTTTCCAAATTGATCATGCCAACATGATCAACACAGTTCATTCATCTCATTTATGTTATTAAAATTGATATATATATAAGCTGAATCAAGAAACCCTAATTCGAAGCTTGAAACCCTAACATGGCAATCTAATGTTCAGTCACGGTTTCTTCAATATTCTTGCCCAAAAATCATCTAAACACGATAACAAACCAAGTTAGAAGCACAAAAACAATTGATAATGGATAAATTAATGGAATCGAAAATCAAAATAAGAAGAAGAATATGCGTTCGGTTTCCATTATTCATGAGGTTATGGATGTTTATGATGGTGCAAATAGTATCAAGAGAGTCCAAGGATCATGTCTATGTCCTTAGAATACCTTTAATTGCCCTATAAATATGAAACCGAAAAATTGAAATTTCAAGGATTTTTTGAATGTCAAGAGTGTTCTTAGAGGCTGCAATTTTCGTCCTTCAACATTGTGATGTCTTCATGTATATGTAGTGAGTGTAATTAGGTCAAAAAATCACATCCCACTTTGGACTTTTGGATAACTTGAGATTGAAGAAAGATATGTTTCAAAATATTGAAAAACTTTGATATCTTCTTACTATTTTGGTTGATCTGATTTTTCATGATCTCACTTAATTGACCTTTAAGACTTTCTAGAACAAAAATCATATCAAATATTGAGACTTTTATATTTTATTTTGATTTAAAATGATTTTTAATGTATAAAATCATAATAAATAAAATAAAATGAATAAAAATTTGAATAAATGATTTTTAATTCGTGCATGATGTCATGGTAGTGATTGGGTCATAAAAATGCAAGCCCATTTGGAGAAATTTGGTTCTAAGGTCCCATTTGCTTCATAAACCTCTCAAAAATTTCCCAACTTTGCAAAGGCACAAATCCCTCAATTTTAAGGCTATGAAGATGTTCTTGGACATTTTGGAAAGCTTACGGAGTCCTCTAACCAGTATCTTTGGTCTCATGTCCATATCCTTTACCATTCTCAAGTTATGCCCTTTGGAAGATGTTGACTTTTTGTTGACTTTTAAAATGACCTATAATGTCTTAGCTCATACCTTCCAAATGAAGCATTTTTGGGATTGGCTTGTGAGACACAAAGTTGTAGAGAATTCAATTTCCTTCAAAATGAGATTTGGATGGGAAATTTTTGATGAAGCATGTGAAAGTTATGGCTGGTCAAAGTTCAGTTGACTTTTCCTGTGAAAACCCTAATTTAGAAACTCCTGATTCTTGATGATCTGAAATATCCTTGAGGAATCATGATCAAACCTTGATCAAATGATGAATTTTACTTCATAAAATTGATGTTGGCAAAAAATCATGAAGTTTGACTTTGGTTTGACCACAGTTGACCTCAGTTTGACTTTTTGACTGATTTTAGCCTATCTGATCATCTAACTGAGCAAACTTTTTGGGAAAGCCTTGAAACTTGACATAGGGATTATTAAAGACATATAGGATGCTATGAAGCTCACTTGAAGCCTTATAATTCCATTTAGCGTGATGAAATCCAAAACCCTAGTTTAGAATGCATTTGCTTAGGAGGATGCATTGTCTGAGGGAATTGTCAAACTTTCTGACTAATTGTGAATCTTGTGAACCTTGTGAACCTCTTGAGATACCTTGTGAACCTTGTGAACCACTTGGGACACCTTAGTACACAATGTCTTGTCTAGGTGAGGGCAAAGTTTGGGGTGCAACACCTATTATTTAGAGAATCTTCACGGGGAAGAACTTGCTCGGCCGTGGAACGCCGAGAAGCTCAAGCAATATTATAGTTAATTACAAAGTCACCTTGCTCGGCTCTCAAGAGAGGAGCAATAGGTCCGACTAAACCTGCGTGCCCAGGTACAAGCACAGCAGCCCAAATAACATGATTATCAGGAACTTCTTCTAGAGGAAGGAGGTGACTGTTGCACGGGCGGATACTCAAACGAGTACGACGTCGCCTATGTACCATGACAAGGCAGAACCCCAGCTCGCGAATAGAGTAGTCCTACCAGGAGCCCGAGTCATTATCTTGGCCTGGGTACCGACCAGGAGCCAGCCTCCCATATCTGATTGGTCCCCCAAACCAACAGATTACAAACACATACCCCGTATTTGCCCAATTACATCTAACCATCATAAAGACGTCAAACACTTAACATTTATAGAAATATGAAAGGAAGGAAGTCCTTCGACGGACGCACAGTTAAAAATACTTGTAAATAAAAACATTATGAAATAACAAAAGACCACCAAGGTCAGACAATTTTACTGAAAGGTTGCGACCCCGAAGGGCCGACATTGTTCATAATTACATTCAGAGAGGACCACGTCCCCGGGTAAAACAAAAGCATAGTAAATTACAAAGTTATGGCACACAGGCCAGACTAGTTCCCCTCCCCTTCTGGAGCGCCAGGTTGACCTTCGCTCTGGGGCAGCTGCATCTCAGGCTGTTCAGGCTGAGCAATCACCCCGGGCTGAGAGTCTTCCACGATCAAGTCTGCGGGGACCACTATCTGACCATTCTCAACTTTGTAAAGATAACTGATGCGTCCAGTATCCAGAGCCAATTCAGGATGAAGGGCTTGTATCTGATCTACAACATTTTAGAAACTGAGCTCAGTCGACGAGTTCAGATATTCCATGTCCTGGTCGATCCGAGCAAGAAACTGGGCCCTGGTGATGGGAGAATAGCAAGTGTACTATTTTTTCCCCACTGTAGTAATCTAAAGGGAAATTCCCCGAATATCGATCTCGAGGACTGCGTATCAAATTAAGTTTTTTTTACTATTTCAAGTTGAACAAACGTTTCTAAGGGTTTGTTTAGATTTTCTCAAAAGACTTGTAAATATTAAATCTAGGAAACTGCTAAGGATGACAAATATGAAAATTATGCTAGGGAAGGTGTATTAGAAATTCTTATAATGACTAATTGTTTATAATCATTAAAATATCACTGCAACTAAATCATTACTGCCTTATTACAATAGTTTTCCAAAATTCCTTTAAAGAAAACCCTTTGGTATTCCTCCTATACCCAATTCCTTGATCGTATAGAATGAATACCAAGCATTTGCATATCGAAAGTTTTTACGGTTAAATATGATATCCCAATTCCTTGGTGATATAAGATAAAACATTTTGATTGAAAAACGTAACAGGGCATTCCTACCATCTGTCAACCCATGATTCAAAATCTAATTTTCCAATATTGATTTTTTCTTACAATAAAATCAATCAATCAACACAATGAATATAGAAGCAGTGAAATTCATCAAATCAAGTTCAATGTCATTACAATAACTCAGGGACACCCCCTAGCATTGGGGGGTTTAGCCACTCATAATCCAAACAATGAAAATCACATACATAAGGAAAAGAGACATTACAATATAAACATGATTGATTGGATCGTCAATTGCTTCCGCGTTTGATCGATCCGACTTCTCCTCTAAAATCCTTTGTTCTCCCCTTTGCATGATAATTCCCAATATTCCAAAGTGTTTTTTTTCTGGTTACGATCAACCTAATGTATCAGATTACAAAATTACATGCAAAACGTCCAAAATGCCCTCAGCACAAGAGACCAAAGAAAAAATCTTGCATTCAGGTGCCATGACACGGGCCGTGTCGTGTGACACAGGCACCTGTGTCATGCTGCTAGACTCCTGCACACGTGCCTTCAATGGGGAACTATAACACGGGCCGTGTCATGTGACACAGGCACCCGTGTCATACAACTGGATTCTTCTTTTCTGCATAGACATCCTGACACGGGCCGTGTCAGGCGACACGGGCACCCATGTCAGGCTTCTGGACCCCCTTTTTCTCTATTTCTTCGCACACGAATCGCTGTTTCCTTCGTATCTGATCACCGACTTGATATCTGCCTGAAAATACACTAAAAACAACCAAATTAAACGCATCAACGATATAAAAGATAACATGTAACATCCTTGCCACATAACGGAATAACACGAAATAATCTAAACATAAGACTCGAAAACGCACAAAAACATAGAAAAACAACAACTAACATATCTTGAAATATTAACTGGAAATAACCGGTCAAACTCCCCCGAACTTGAATTTTTGCTTGTCCTCAAGCAGAAAGCTTGCATAATTGCACAATTTAACCATTCGTAACTGATGACTTTCGAGATGAAATGAGGATACTCGTGCTTTAGATAAGATCTGAATCACCGGGCGGATACTTTTAGTACTTCTCTCTCAATGAAAATATCTCGCAAACACCGAACCGCGGTAACACCTCGGACCTCAACCCTCTTTTCGGTAACCTCTCCAACTATGCTTTAGGCTTAGGTCTTCCTATCAATTTTCCCCCTTTTCATTCGGACACTCGTTTTAAGGCTTTTTGTGATTTTTCATTGTATGCACAAGGTTGGTCAACCAACGCTATTGCTATTATTTTTCTTGAGACACCGACTTTTGGGTTCAACCGCCGTTAGGCTGAATAACCGGGTGAGGGTTACCCAACTTAGAAGGATCGATTATTTATTTATCTTTTTTTTTCTCGGTGTCTTTTCTCTTCTTTTTTTCGATCAACCTTGCACAACAACTAGTATAAATGAAGCCTGACTGTCATGATAAACTAATAAGGGGTACTTCTCAGATTTAAGTACCATGGCACGAATCTACATGTAGGACTCGTTACTTACTCATCGGATTCAGTGTGTTTGCATTATACTTTCACATCAAGATTTTTCTATTTCTTCACCCGATTCTTTTTTCACTTAACCCTCTACACTTTTTCCTCACCACACTCGCAAGACAAATTATCATTATATTTTTTTTCTTCAGCTCGGGGGCGATGTCACAAATGATTCCAATTATTCATTCAAGCAGTACAGACTCTCAATTAAAATAAACGGTAAAAACATAACACAACTCAACAAGACAAAATAACTAAATAAAACCGACAAAATAACTAAATAAACCCTCCCACACCAGAACTCATTAGTGTCCCCACTGATGGAGAACTAGTGCGAATAGGGGACTTACAGAAGCCTACTGAGGTGGTTGAGGTGGTTGGTCTTGCAGATGCATCTGCTTCAACCATTCGTGCATTTCTCCAATAAGTTTGCCTTGTCGAATTTGCTATTTCCCTTGTCGGGTTTGCTCTTCTCCTTATCGAGTTTGCTCACTTCGGAGGTAGCACATTTCATTTTGCATCCATTCCCAATCCTTCTCACCCATGCTCCACGACGAACCTGTTCCTTGATTGGCATTGGCTGAGTTACCAACTGGCGGTATAGGCGCATCTCCAGTTGATAACCTTCTTCTTCATCTGTACCTGCAACATCCTCAAAAACAACTTCGTTGTCCTGTACAGGACTCTCGTATATCCAATTAGCCTCATTTTCAATGCTTATAAAATCAGGCGCAGGCAATGCCAACAAATGATGGTTACGGCTAATCAAAGAGTAATAATCATTAAAGACCTTAATCATACCTTGTGTTGTGAGGGTGGCCAGGTCAATTTTTGTTTTACCTGTAATAATAGGTTCTTCCCTCAGCAAAGCACCATATCCAAAGTGGTCGGCAATTTGGGTTATCATGCCTCCCACTGATATCTCTCTCGAGTTAGCATTTTCCACTCTTTTCAGATGGTCAGCCGCAAAAGTCGCGACATTGATCAGCTCTTTGTTGGCCATGCCATATAACAGGTATAACTCTTTCTGAGTTGCTACACCCGTGATGTCCCCTCTACAAAACAAGGTGTATGCCAAGTCTTTCTGTGCATATCTGAAGCATGGGTTGTGGATGCACGATGCCTTTGCCGCCTTTGCGACATACTCGGGTTTCCTGTGATAGCTCTCTAGAAATCACCTGAAGCAAAAGTAGTTGGGGGAGCTCCAGGTCCGAAGCTAGGCAGATTTAGGACTTCTTCCAGTTCCGCCAAGGATAATGAGTGAGTAGTATTAAACAGACGGAACCTTAATGTTCTAAAATATTCCCCATCGGAACCCGTCCACCTGTGCTTCAACTGAAACTCCAAAGAACTCAAGAATTCAAAAGTTATACGCTCATAGGTTCGCGCTTCAAATTGCATAAATTCAAGCATACCTAAAGTATGAAACATCATATGTACCTCGAATCTCAATCCTAAATTATCAAGCATGTCATTACAGATATACCTTGCCGGAATTAACTTACGCTTGACTAATACGGAGTATTTCCGCTGATACTCCGGCTCCTCGAACAAAATGTCGTGAGCATTTGCCATATGGTGGGCCCTCTTTCGGGGGCGAGATGGTTCAGCCACGACCTTTCCAGTGTCCCTTCTTGGAGGCATTCTCAACTTCCTGCAAAAATAAACAGACAAGTTTCGAAATTCGAATTAGGAAAAAACGTCACCGTAGGAGTGACAAGGAAGATGAGAGGAGCACTTTTTGTGAAGTGAGTATAAGGATTGGGTGAATGGGTGTTAGAGCAATTGAAGGTTTTTGGTGTGGAGAAAAATGGAGGCTAGGGTTTTAGAAAGGAAGAGAGTGGAGAAGAAGGCAAGCTTTTGTGGAAAAGAAATCTGAAAAATGACAACTAAGGGCAAATGTGTGGTTTAGTGATAAAAATTCATGGGCCCCACTCATTTAATGGATTAAAAAATTTGCAAATTTTGAGCCGCCCTTCTGACACGGGCCATGTTGCGCAACACGGGCACCCGTGTCAGGCCCCTGCATGTCAAAAAATCAAGCTAATAAAGAAGTGAATTCCCAGACTCTGCAACACGGGCACCCGTGTTGCACCCCTGACTTTCCAAACATTCTCATTTTCAAATCTACCTATCATCCTGACACGGGCCGTGTCACGTGACACGGGTGCTCGTGTCAGGGCCCTGATTTCTCTGAAAAATGCGTTTTTTCACCGTTTGGACCATTTTTCTTTCTTGTCTTTCCTCTACCGACTCTGTGAGACGTTTATTCAACCTACCTACAAAATGAACAAATAAAGATTAAATGAAACCATCGTGGGTTGCCTCCCACACAGCGCTGCGTTTAACGTCGCATGGCTCGACGGTCATCCGTCCTACCGGATAAGACGAATGACATTGGCATGATCTCTAGGTTGTCCTTGAAAATAAGGCTTCAACCTTTGCCCGTTCACTTTGAAGATGTCTCCGTTAGATTGATTATTTATCTCGACTGCCCCATGCGTGAAGACTCGATGCACCTCAAACGGTCCCGACCACTTAGATTTGAGTTTCCCAGGAAAGAGTTTCAGCCTTGAGTTATACAGTAAGACAAGTTGTCCTTCGAAAAATTCTTTCGTTTGAATTCTCTTGTCATGCCATTTCTTTGTTTGATCTTTGTACATCTTAGCATTCTCATATGCCCGGTTCTGGAATTCCTCTAATTCATGCAATTTGAGTATGCGAGATCTTCTGACATTAGATAGGTCCATATTCAAATACTTAGTAGCCCAGAAAGCCTTGTGTTCAAGTTCCAACAGTAAATGACATGCCTTTCCATAAACCAACTGATACGGTGACATGCCGGTCGGTGTTTTGAAGGCCGTTCGGTATGCCCATAGAGCGTCATCCAACTTAACAGACCAATCCTTTCGAGACGAGTTGACTGTCTTTTACAGAATTTGTTTGAGTTATCTATTTGATACCTCCACTTGGCCACTTGTTTGCGGATGGTATGAAGTGGCTACCCGGTGTTTCAGGTTATACTTTTGTAGAAGCCTCTCCATGAGGTGATTTAGGAAATGGGTTCCTCCATCACTTATTAAAGCTCTCGGTACACCAAATCTTGCGAATATATTATCCTTTAAGAATTTGGTAACCACTTTCGCATCGTTGGTGGGCAATGCCACCGCTTCAACCCACTTTGACACGTAATCCACCGCAACCAAGATGTATGTCTTTCCGAATGACTGAGGAAATGGTCCCATGAAGTCTATCCCCCATACATCAAATAACTCTACTTCAAGAATAGAGTTTTGGGGCATTTGATTCCTTCTTCATATGTTCCCGGTCCTCTGACATCTGTCACACTCCTTTACCAACTGCTGAGCATCTTTGAATAAGGTAGGCCAATATAACCCTGATTGAAGGACTTTACCCGGTGTCCTGTCACCACTAAAATGCCATTCGTACTCGGAATCATGACATGCTTTTAATACATCTTTCTGTTCTTCTTCGGGTACACACCTTCTGACCAAACCATCCACTCCTCTTTTATACAGAAAAGGATCATCCCACAGATAAAACCTGCAATCATGAACAAACTTTTTTCTTCTGTTAGTGTCAAAATCGTCAGGTATAATACCACCGACCAGATAGTTCGCATAATCTGCAAACCATGGAACACCAATCACAGATAGGATGTGTTCGTCTGCGAACTCATCCTTTATAGGACGCTTGTCCTCATTTTCTTCAATAGGTGACATCCGCGATAGGTGATCTGCTACAGTGTTCTCACAACCTTTTTTATCACGAATCTCGACATCAAATTCTTGAAGGAGTAAAATCCACCTCAATAGCCTTGGTTTTGAATCCTATTTGGCAAAAAGATATTTCAAAGCAGCACGGTCAGTATAAACAATCACTTTTGAACCCAACAGATATTGCCTGAATTTATCAAAGGCATAAACCACAGCTAACAACTCCTTTTCGGTAGTCGCGTAATTAATCTGTGCAGGGTTCAAAATGTGACTAGCATAATAAAAAACATGCAACAGCTTGTTCCTACGCTGCCCCAATACATCTCCAACCGCAATATCATTGGCATCGCACATAATTTTAAAGGGTAGAGACCAATCGGGAGCAATAACAATAGGTGCCGACACTAATTCTTTTTTTAGTGTCTCAAAAGCATCGATGCACTTCTTATCAAACACAAAAGTATCTTATGAACCTGCGGTAAAAACCCGCATGTCCTAAGAAGCTTCTTATACCTTTCTCATTAATCGGCGGTGGCAGCTTTGAGATTACTTCCACTTTCGCTTGATCAACTTCGATCCCTTTTTGTGAGATCTTGTGACCAAGAACAATGCCTTCTCGTACCATAAAATGACATTTTTCCCAGTTAAGGATTAAATTACTTTCCTGACATCGCTGCGAAACAAGTGAAAGGTTACTTAAACAGTTATCAAATGAAGATCCAAACACGGAGAAGTCATCCATGAACACTTCCATGTGCATCTCTAGCATATCAGCAAAAATGGATGTCATGCATCTTTGGAATGTTGCGGGGGCATTACATAGCCCGAATGGCATCCTCCTATATGCAAAAACGCCATAAGGACATGTAAACACCGTCTTCTCTTGATCCTCCGGTGCAACTGCAATTTGATTGTATCCGGAGTAACCATCCAAAAAACAATAGTAATCATGCCCCGCTAGTCTCTCCAACATCTGGTCAATGAACGACAACGGAAAATGGTCTTTTCTCGTAGCCAAGTTCAATCTTCAATAATCAATGCAAACTTTCCATCCAGTAACAGTTCTAGTAGGAATCAACTCATTTTTTTCATTAGTTATTACGGTTGTTCCTCCCTTTTTGGGCACTGTCACACCCCAAATTTTACCCCTAACTTTTTGCATCATACATTCATCTCATTTGGTAGTAAATTCACGGATTATTTCTCTGTTTTCTTAACCCGCTTTCAAATTTTTATTTATTTATTTATTTATTTATTTTTAGCTTAATTTCCTTTTACTTCCAAGTTTTATTTTTATTCTATTTCCCATCTCTATTAATTAGTTTTCATGTTCTCTCTATTCCTAATTTCTACTTATTTTCTTCTAAGTTTTAATCATAATCTCTTGTTTCCATTACTACTTCTAATTCTTAATTCACACTCCAAAACCTAAGTTTTCTGTTTTATTTTCAAAATTTTATTTCTAAAGACAACTTTATGTCTATGTTAATTTTCATCTCGTGTTTTATATATTATTTCTAAATATTTTTTTATGTTTCTAATTTTAATTCTTTGTTGAATTTTATTTCAAAAAATATGTAGTTTCTAATATTCAGTTTATTTTCAAGTGATACAAAAAGAATAAGGTTGTTCAAACCTGTCATTCGTTTCCAACTCATTTTCAAATTAATTTTCTGTGCAACTTTGTCTTAGGTATCAATGTGGTCAAGTAAATATATAATTTTCTCAAGATTAATGTCAAATTTTTCTACCAAGCAAGGACCATAGTTGACACAGGAAGATACATAAAGTTTTTATCATTTATACAAGGTTCTAAGAGATTCCATTTTTTTTTCTTTTTCATTTATACAGAGAGTTATTAGTTTACAAGTCATGACTTTACAAATCAAGTAAATTACATAGGGGACTTTTACATCCCTTCATGCTGCAACTAGAACTTGGACCCCACGAAACTTGTAGCTGACACAAGAGAGAGACTTCATAGGGCAAGCTTGCTTAATCCATAATGACAAGCAGCATAAATGTACAAATACCTGTCAAAAAAACCATGTTATCAAAGGATTATCAGGATCTGCAAAGGCAAAAAAAAGGGAGGTTTGAAAGCGATTTATCTTTGCAACAAGCCAAAATTCATGAGATCGCCTTCCCCAAGGAACAAGCCAGAATGATGCCCTACACCTCTACTTTAGCTACAACAGCAGGTTGCACCAAAGTAGACTAAGACCAACTGCAAGGAAAAGATTCACAAAAAATGAGAAAAAGTCCTATCAGATTTTTTGTTTGCAAAGAGAAAACACAGCAAAAATTGCTGTCAAATCCACAAGCAGGCAAGTCAAAACCAGACCTGCTGCAGGTTGCAGTGGTGCAAGTCCACAGCAGGCTTGCTGTGGTTTTCCAACCCTCCTACCTTGCTGTAATTTCTGGAAAAACACCAATTTGGAATGTTTAAATCTATAGCCCAAAGCCTGCTTCTTTTGTTTCCACCAAAACGTGTAAAGCTCTTGCTCCAAAGAAACAAAAACCTGCAGGTGAAAGCAACCAAGCACGAATGTCAAACAAAAATTCTGATACCCTAAAGCTTATTCAACAAGTTTTCGACTGAAGAGTTGAAAATCAAAAAGCCCTAATCTTGTCAATATAAAGGGGGGTTCGGTTTTTATCAAGAAGGGGATTTGGGGACACAGCAAGGGACATCAAAAAAAGGAAGAAAACCCAAAATCCTTTTACGACAAAACCAGAGGGGGGGGGGGAAGACATTGAAAATTTAGAAGAGTTCATAAAAAACAGAAACACAAAAAAATGGCTGTGAATTTTTCTTACCTTCAATAAACGAGTTCTCTGACTCTCCGCACCATACCATTCTTCAACACCATCTCTCATTGACCCAGAAATCCTTCGGCCACTCGAATCCGCCTTCGCCACCCTCGCACCATAACCAGCACTTTGCCTTTTTCTCGAAACCACATCCCTCACCGAAACCACAACCAAAATATACAGCCACAAATAGGGAGGCAGGAGTAATAACAGAGGGAGAGGAAAAACTTAGTAACAAAAAACTCCCATCAGAAAAGAGAGCATCAACAACCTAAACGAAAAATACAGCAACAACAAAAGCTTCAAAAATGATATAACAACTTTTCTCGAAGTCAAAGGAAACTCTTTTGTTTTGAACCGAAGTTCATCGGCGTACGACAACAACGACTTACCTTGTTGTAAAGCCGAGGCTCGCTAAAGCTAAGCCTTTCCGTAAAATACAATCGAAGACTGTCGAACACGCACCACTCTTCACCACCACCACTATTTCGAGACCGCACCCTTCTTCAACGCCTTCACGCTTCATCACCACCCATCATCGCTGAATCGTAAAGCTCGCACCAAGAGTGAACCATCTTCATCGCCATAGCCTTGGAGGACCCAACGAGATCGCCGTGAGGAGCTCTTCGAACATAGGTTCGAGTTTGTAAGTTTCGTTCTCCTTTCCCTTTTTCTTTGATTTGCTCATGATGAACGATGTGTGGCCGTTAGAAATTGGCGATTTCTGAGAGTGATTGAAAAATGAGCGTGATTCTTTTGACAGAGATAGTTTGAGTTTTGTATTGTTGGTGAGGGTTTGTGCGAGAAATGTGATTGAGAAGGGGAGGGATTGAGGGAAAGCTTTTTTTGAGTTGTGTAAATGTGAGTGTTTGTTTTTGAAGCTGATGATGGTAGCGTGAGTTTTGTTTTCCTTTTCTTCAAACGACGGCACTTAGGGTTTCTATGAGCCCCTTTTGTTTCTCAACCGGACCGGGTCGACCCGTGACCCGGCCGGTCTATGCCCAGAGCCTCCTATGGGCCTTCCTTTTTTTCTTTCCCGCAACTTATTTGTTTTTCTTCCTTTTAGGTGATTTGTTCTCATTAAACTATTTCTTTGTTTTTATGATTTATGATTTAATTTTGTCATTATTTTATTAGTTTGATAGTATTTTTTGTTTAAAATATTCTGTAAATAAGAAAACGTATTTTCATATTAATTTTTTAATTTATTTCATGTGATCTATTTAATTAATTTATTAAGTCATTATATATTTTTACTTGATTTAGTTAGTTAATTGTTTACCTTCCGATTAATTTTACTTGTAGGACGTATGATTACTCTTTTTTTCTTTTTTGCCTATTATTTAATTGTGCAATGTTGATGTATGACTTGTACAAAACTTGTTCGTGTTTTCACTTATTGAGTCATAAAGTTGTAAAAAGCAATATAATAATAAAAACAACCACCGCAAAATAAATCGTTTCAAAAAAAAATAAATATCTTGGTCCAATGCCAAGTAAAAATCATCCCGTCTACACTTCGCACACACGTAAGTCGGTCACCAAGTGACCGCCATCTGCACGACTTTATTGCGTATTTTAATTCATTTTAGCGAGGAATAGAACTCCGAAGTCTAGCATTCCGCACGTTCTAGAACGAACTACAACTGGGCTAGCCCCACGCGTATTGTTTGTTCAGTCCTTCGTTATTAATTACACATCGATTCTAAAACATCTAAAAACAATTATTCAATTTATTTAAATTAACGTACGAAAACAGAACTCCGGAGTCCAGCATTCCGCACGTTCTGGATTGGACCGCAACTGGGCTAGCCCCACGCGATGGTTCAATCACCATTCGTATATCAAAATATTCAAATCATTTTTTTTAAATTAAATTACGAAAACAGAACTTCGGAGTCTAGCATTCCGCACGTTCTGGACTGGACCGCAACTGGGCTAGCCCCACGCGATGGTTCAATCACCATTCGTATATCAAAATATTCAAATTATCTTTTTAAAATTAAATCACGGAAATTGAACTCCGGAGTCTAGCATTCCGCACGTTCTAGAATGGATTGCAGCTGGGCTAGCCCCACGCAACGTGGTTCATTCGCCCTTTCGTTTAAAACATCTTAACAAAATTCAAACACCTTTTCTCTAAAACGAACATTGTTTAAATCATTCTATCTCTCGAACAAGCTAGCGCTTCAGCCTCCACCGCGAGTATAAGCCAATGCTTATCAGTAGAATGCGTTTTAAACAATCGTTCAATTAAAAAATCATAAATCGTAGTAGCACAAACTACGGAGCTCTGACTTTCCCATTGCACAAGGGAATACATAGACACGGGGATTTTAATCCTTCGCGAGCACCCTAATAAAATAATTTAACTATTTCTCTGTTTAAAAATTTAATCCTTTCTCCGTCGTAATAACAATAATCTAAAACTTTAAACAAACGTATTAATAGCATTGTGAAGACAAAAACTTAAGATCAAACATTTAATCGCATAATTAGCTAAGAAGTTCCCGTTGAGTACAACGGACGTGAGGGGTGCTAATACCTTCCCCTTACGTAACCGACTCTCGAACTTAGAATTTGGTTTCGTAAACCATTTCTTATCCTTTATTAGGTTGTATCTATGTCTCCCTTTTCTCTCATAGAATAAATAGAATTAGGTGGCGGCTCTGTTGTTTTGTTTTAGGATCGTATTTTTCGAGGTACGACAGTTGGCGACTCTGCTGGGGATATGCTCCATGCTAGAGAGAGTCGAGCCTAACTTAGCTTTATGTGTTTATTTGTTTGATCTTGTCTTTTCTTGTCTCCTCTATGTTTATTATTTATGTTTGTTTATCTGTTCTTTTACCGCTTTACTTTATTGCTCATTATATTTGTTTGTGGGTTCTCGGGGCCAAGTTACAAGCAAATTTGAGTAGTGGAAAAAGCATAGGGAACACCTAAGTTTAGAATTGGATGTTATTAGTGTTAGTCTCCAAGGACTCGCTCCTTGCGCGCCTAACATGAAAGCTCCCCCAGATAGTTAGACTTTTCGTAGATCTTGTCACAACGCAGCTAGCCTGTCGCGTGACCTGATTCACGAAAGGGCTGTGATTCTGGGACCCCCTAGGACCTGTTTCAATTTTGGTAGTTGCGTAATGTTAGGCTCCAAGGACTCGCTCCTTGCACGCCTAGCATGAGAACTCCACTCAAGGTAGACCTTATCGTTATTATTATCACAATGCAGCTAGCCTGCGGCGGGGCGTTAGTACGATAAACGTCCGTGACCTTGAGTTTCCTTAAACCATCACCGTAGAAACCCCCCGTGAGTGGGACTTATGGGTAGTAAAGCGTAGAACAACTCTCTTACAGCCCACCTGTTAAGAAGGTTCCAAATTTACCTGTTGCACCCTTGCATCCTTGCATCTTAGCATCATATGCATCATTTTAGTAAACGCTTCAAGAAACGAAGAGATTTTTGTTGCAAACATCATATGTTTTACCATGATGGACTTCGGTTTATTAATTCTTGGAAAATAATAAGAAAACTTTATCCATTTTGGTATTTTGCAATAACTTCTCAAGTCCCTTGAAGCATTTGCATTTTTTACTCATGTTTGCATCTCCACGTCTGCATTTCGTCAAACTCATTCTCGTAAACTCCTTTCCAGCTGTCACACTGAGGATCTCACGCAAGTATCTCACTCGAGCTCAGACTAAGAAGAAGATGGTCGAAAGAGACCTAGAGATTGACAGAGTTAATGATGAGCTTTCTGACCTTCGTGGAAATATGGGACAGATGATGGAAATGCTGCAGGTCATCCGAGCAAAATTAGATACCCAACAGACTGTAGTGTCAGAGATCGTCACTGCAACGACTGAGCTTGCGCCATCAGTCACTCCTCCTGTGACCTGGCCTCCTTTTGGGCTTCCCCATGGATTTGTACCTCCTCCTAAGGGCTTTGCTTCCCAAAGTTTTTTTCCTTCTTCCCAAGGACTTACTGCTCATGGTTTCTTCCCTCCTTCCCAAGGATTTGCTTCTCAAAGTTTCGCACCTCCTTCTCAGGGTCTTGCATTTCCTTCCCAAGGTTTTGTACCTCCCCCTCAAGGATTTGCTGCTCAGCGGAACATTCCTGTGACTAGCGAAGAGAACCATGTGGTTGCTAATTTTACACCAGATATTGTGCACACCCGTGCCCAACCGTACTTCAACGACCCTCAGGTGTATGACGTGCCAGATATGTCGGAGAATGGAAATGAGAAACATGAGAAGATGCAAGAGAATTTTGAGACCATTGAGAAAAGGTTAAGAGCAATCGAAGGCGACCAGATCTTCGGGGCTGCTGCTAGAGAGATGTGTATGGTGTCTGGTATGGTAATTCCTCCAAAGTTCAAGATACTCACTTTTGACATGTACGAGGGTGCAACATGTCCTAAGAACCACCTCTTGATGTATTATCGAAGAATGGCTGCGCAGGTGGATAATGACAAATTAATGATCCATTGCTTCCAGGACAGTTTGAAGGGAATCTCCTCCAAGTGGTATCTAATGCTAGACCAATCGAAGATTCGCAGTTTTCAAGACTTGACAGATGCTTTCATCCAGCAGTACAAATACAATATGGACCTTGCTCCCGATAGAAGGTAGTTGTTGAGTATGTCACAGTAGGATTCCGAATCATTTAAAGAATACGCTTAGAGGTGGAGAGGGACCGCTTCTCAGGTAGACCCCCCGTTGTCTGAAAAGGAGTTAGCTGATTGGTTTGTCGACACGGTGCGACCAGAATTCTTCGAGAGAATGGTGGGAAGCATCACTGCTAGCTTCTATGACCTTGTAGTTGTAGGAATCAAGGTTGAACTTGGACTGAAAAGTGGAAAGATGGGTGGTGCATCTAGCAGCTCCAGCAATGGTAGTGGAAATAATGTCAAGAAATTTACCAGTAACTTCCACAAGAAGAAAGAGGGTGAGACAAACGCAATAATGGCGAGTCAAAGGAGAAATCCGCTTTGGCAGAGGCCTCCACCTGTGGCTCAACCCCAGTTTGTCTACCCACCGCAGTTTTTTCAACATCCTTATGTGGCAGCGGTTCAACCGTCATACAATCCACAAGTCCTGATATATTGGCCAACTCAAGCAGTACCGATGTATCAGCAAGCGGCTCCAGTGATTCCAGCTTATCAACCAATGCTCAACAATCCAGGCTATCAACGAGCGCCCAATGCTTCAGCCTACCAACATAGGACTCCAGCTCCTCATCCAAATTCCAACTTTAAGAATAGAAGACCAGGAGGAAGGTCTCCCCATCCTCGGATCCCTATGACCTATACTGAATTGTATCCCTCACTACTGAAGAAAGGCTTGGTTACTCCAAGGCCTTTGGGTCCTCCACCAGATCCACTCCCACCAAGTTACAACTCAAATGCCCACTGTTTGTTCCATGAAGGTGCTCCGGGGCATGATTTGGAAAATTGTATTGCTTTGAGGTATGTTGTGAAAGATCTAATGGATAAGAACATTTTGTCATTTGGAGATACTGGTCCGAATGTTAAAAATAATCCTTTACCTAAGCACGGATCCATAAATGCCATTATTGATGAGTCTGACGAAGATTTGATTTTCAACGCCACAGAGATTTAAACCCCGCTTAGAGACTTCCACGCGAAGTTAGTAGAGGTGGGTATGGTGATGAACTGTCATAAAAATTATGAAGCTTGTGCGAATAATCCAAAGGGATGTGAACTGGTCTTGAGAGATGTTCAAAGTTTGATTAATCTGGGTGTTTTACAAGTAAGCGGTCGTGTGAAGAGGAATGAAGTGGCAATGATTGAACCCATTTTCAATTTGCCTGAGTCTGATCCTACCTTGGTGCCAGTGTTCAACCTGCATGAGTCCTCAAGAGTTCAACCCATCTTTAATATGCCAGAACCTGTGGTGCCCATTTTCAATATACCTGAACCAAGGTTTGAGCAAAGGAGTACCCCTTTCCTTTTTGAAGGTACCAAAGCAGTTCCAAGGAAGTATGATACAGGGAGAGTTCATCAGAAGTTTGAACAAGCTAGTTCAAAAGTGGCAAGTGATGACATAGCAGGTGCATGTTGTTTAACTCGCAGTGGCCGTGTTTATACTCAACAAGCCAATACAGTTCCACCTAAAGAAGTAATTCCCACTGTTGTCAACCAGGATAAAGGGGTGGTCTTGGAAGAAGAGGATGCAGAGTTTCTCAGAATCATTAAGAAGAGTGATTATAAGGTTATTGATCAGCTACATCAAACGCCTTCCAAAATATCTATCTTATCACTTCTTATGCATTCACCGACCCATCGAGGTGCTCTCCAGAAGTTACTAGCCCAAGCCCATGTTACACATGATATAACTGTGAATCAGTTCGATGGAGTCATTGCCAATATCACTGCATGTAACAATCTCAGCTTCAGTATGGAGGATCTTCCAAAGGCTGGTTTGGACCATAACCGTGCTCTCCACATATCTGTAAAATGTCAGGAGGATACCTTAGCAAGAGTTCTTGTGGATACAGGATCTTCATTGAATGTTTTGCCAAAAAGAACGCTTGCCAAGTTATCTTATCAAGGGGAAGAGATGAGGCCCAATGCACTGATTGTAAAAGCTTTTGATGGGTCGAGGAGGACCGTTATTGGGGAAGTAGACTTACCAATCTTGATTGGACCACAGGTGTTCAAGATCACTTTCCAGGTTATGGACATTAACCCTAATTACAGTTGTTTGCTGGGAAGACCTTGGATCCATGCTGCTGGGGCAGTCACTTATACCTTACACCAGAAGATGAAGTTTGTGGTCGATAATAAACTGGTAACTGTGTCTGGTGAAGAAGATCTCATGGTCAGCAACCTTTCCTCCTTTAGCTACATTGAGGCTGATGAAGATGCTTTGGAAACTGCTTTCCAAGCTCTAGAGATAGCCAATGTCGTCCTTATGGAGGTAGAAGAACAAAATGAGAAAGGTATCCCGTCTTTTGTATCATTGAAGAGTACTATTTCCACTATCGAAGAAGGAAGCCATGAAGGTTGGGGGGATGTCATTGAAGTCAAACAGAAGCTAGATCGCTACAGGTTGGGTTACAAACTGACTCATATGAAGGAAGGAGCGTCAACCTCCGTCAAAGGACGTCCAAAGACCATTCAAGAGGTGTTTTCCAGCGCCGGCTATCAGATCAATGCGATTAGTGGGGATGCTGAAGATGAAGATGTGGATCATTTGGTTTATCAGTGTGAAGCAGCTTTGGGCAATTGGGAGGCAGTCGAGATCCCAAAATTTTTTCCATTGTCAAAGTAATTTATTGTTTTTCTTTAAGTGTTTTCAAAGTTCCCTAACTCTGCCCAAGGCTATGGGATCATTTTGTAAGGCCCCTTCTCATTTTCAAGGTATTCAATCAATGAAGGCGTTTTGTTAAATTCTTACTTTGTTTTTCATTTACTGTTTTTTCTCTTTTCACCTTTAAAAAGAAAATGGCAATCTTTCAAAGCTAATAAAAAGTTTTCTTGCATCCCTCTATTTTTTACTTTTAATAAAAGCAAATCATTCCCTTATGCAGAACAAATGAAAACCCTGTTGAATCCAATGACTCTATATTCTCTCCTAACTTCGATTCGCCCATCTACCATGCGGAAGATGAAAGTGAGGAAGATTGTGATATTCCTGAAGAACTGGCAAGATTAGTTGAGGATGAGCACACAGATCTTCAGCCACATAAGGAGCAGGTTGAGACCATCAACCTTGGCACCGATGAAGATAAAAAGGAAGTCAAGATTGGTACAACACTTGGGGCAGACGTCATAGAAAGATTGGTCAAGCTTCTCAAAGAATATGTGGATGTGTTTGCATGGTCGTACCAGGATATGCCCGGTTTGGACACAAACATAGTTGTTCATAAGTTTCCGCTTCGACCAGATTGTCCTCCAGTAAAGCAAAAGCTACGAAGAACAAGACCAGACATGGCTTTGAAAATTCGAGAATAGGTCAAAAGACAGTTTGATGCTGGATTCCTCGCAGTTGAAAAGTACCCTGAGTGGGTAGCTAACATCATGTCAGTCCCCAAGAAGGATGGCAAGGTTAGGATGTGCGTGGATTATAGAGATTTGAACAAAGCTAGTCCCAAGGACGATTTCCCTCTTCCGCACATTGATACATTGGTTGACAACACTGCTAAGTTCGATGTTTTCTCCTTCATGGATGGTTTTTCAGGATATAACCAGATTAAGATGGATCCTGATGATATGGAAAAGACCACTTTTATCACACCATGGGGCACGTATTGTTACAAAGTTATGCCATTCGGTCTTAGAAATGCAGGAGCCACTTATCAAAGGGCAATGGTCACCCTTTTCCATGATATGATGCATAAGGAGATAGAAGTTTATGTGGATGATATGATTGCCAAATCACAGAGTGAGGAGGATCATTTGAATCATCTCCTGAAGTTATTTGAGCGCCTTAGAAAGTTCCAACTGCGTTTGAATCCGGCTAAGTGTACCTTTGGTATCCGATCAGGAAAGTTACTTGGTTTTATTGTGAGTCAACAAGGAATTGAAGTAGATCCGGACAAAGTCAAAGCAATTCAGGAGATGCCAGCTCCAAAAACAGAAAAGCAAGTCAGAGGCTTTCTTGGAAGATTGAACTACATCTCCAGATTTATCTCCAACATGACTGCTACGTGTGAACCTCTATTCAAGTTGCTCCGGAAGAATCAAGCAATTGAGTGGAGTCCTGATTGTCAACTGGCTTTTGAGAAGATTAAGGTTTATCTACAGGAACCTCCTGTCTTGATCCCACCTACCCCACAGAAGCCTCTCTTCATGTATCTGACTGTACTCGAGGGATCTATGGGTTGCGTATTAGGCCAACAGGATGAAACCAGTCGCAAGGAGCATGCCATTTATTACTTAAGCAAGAAGTTCACAGATTGTGAAAGCCGATATTCGCTTTTAGAGAAGACTTGTTGTGCTTTGGCATGGGCGGTCAGACGCCTCAGGCAGTACATGATTTGCCACACTACTTTGTTGATCTCGAAAATGGATCCAATAAAGTACATCTTTGAGAAGCCTGCTTTGATTGGAAGACTCGCCCGTTGGCACATGTTGTTATCCGAATATGATATCCAGTATGTAACCCGGAAGTCTATTAAAGGCAGTGTTTTGTCTGAATACCTTGCTGATCATCCTGTCGAAGATTATGAACCTTTGAAATTGGATTTCCCGGACGAGGACATTATGTTGATAAAGGATTGTGAAGTTCCAGATCCAGATGAAGGTCCCGAGCCAGGTTCTCGTTGGAAGATGATGTTTGATGGTTCCTCTAATTACATGGGGCATGGTGTGGGAGCTGTTCTGATGAATCCTGATGGTGGTTATACTCCCTTCACGGCTAGATTATGTTTTGAATGTACAAACAACATCGCTGAGTATGAAGCATGTGTTTTGGGTATCGAAGCTGCAATTGATACCAGAATAAAAGTCCTTGAAGTATATGGAGACTCAGCTTTGGTAATTTACCAAGTCAAAGGTGAATGGGGAACCCGTGATGAGAAGTTGATCCCTTACCGTGCCCACATTGTGGAGTTAATTAAATACTTTGACGAAGTCACTTTCCACCATGTTCCAAGGACAGAGAATCAAATTGCGGACGCTTTGGCTATGTTGGCCTCTATGTTTCAAGTCAGATTTCTTAATGAAGCTCCACTCATTACAATTGAGTGAAAGACTACACCAGCCTACTGTCTACTGGTCGAGGAAGAAACTGATGAGAAACCATGGTTCTATGACATCAAGAACTTCTTGCAAAACCAGAAGTACCCAGCTGATGCAACAACTCTGGACAAGAAGACTCTGAGAAGATTGGCGTCCAAGTTCTTCCTCAGCAACAATGTGCTTTACAAGAGAAATCATGATATGGTTCTGCTCAGATGTGTGGACAAGCGCGAAACAGACCTATTGATCAGGGAAATCCATGAAGGATCATTTGGAACACATGCCAATGGACATGCCATGTCCAGGAAGATTTTGAGAGCTGGATACTTCTGGTTGACCATGGAGTCAGATTGTTTCAAGTATGCCAGGAAGTGTCATAAATGCCAGATTTATGCCGACAAGGTGCACGTACCTCCAAGCCTTTTGAATGTGTTGTCATCACCTTGGCCTTTCTCAATGTGGGGCATTGACATGATAGGGGCAATTGAGCCTAAAGCTTCCAATGGTCACCGGTTTATCTTGGTTGCAATCGATTACTTTACCAAGTGGGTAGAAGCAACTTCCTATGCCAACGTGACGAAGCAAGTGGTTGCCCGTTTCATCAAGAACCAAATTATCTGCCGCTATGGAATCCCAAGCCGAATCATCACAGATAATGGGACCAACTTGAACAACAAGACAATGAAAGAGTTATGTGATACATTCAAGATTGAACATCATAACTCTTCTCCTTACCGTCCGAAGATGAACGAAGCTGTTGAAGCCGTGAACAAGAACATCAAGAAGATCTTGCAGAATATGGTGAAGACTTACAAAGACTGGCACGAGATGTTACCATATGCTTTACATGGGTATAGAACATCAGTTCGCACTTCAATAGGGGCAACCCCTTTCTCTTTGGTGTATGGGACGGATGCAGTTCTCCCTATCGAAGTAGAGATACCATCTTTGAGGATCTTGATGGAAACCAAACTGGAAGAAACTGAGTGGGTCCAGAGTAGATATGACCAGCTGAACCTCATTGATGAGAAGAGAATGACCGCCATGTGCCATGGCCAGTTGTAGCAGAAGCGCATCAAGAGAGCTTTTGACAAGAAAGTCCATCTCCGAGAATTCAAAGAAGGAGACCTTGTACTCAAGAAAATCTTGCCAGCCCACAAAGACATGCGTGGAAAATGGAGTCCTAACTATGAAGTCCCATATGTTGTGAAGGTGGCATTTTCCGGAGGTTCCTTAATCCTCACAACTATGGATGGTGAACAACTGAGACACCCGGTGAATTCTGATGCAGTCAAAAAATATCATGCCTAAATAAAGCCCGATAGGTCGAAAACCAGAAATGGCGACCTATGCAAAAATGGGTATCCCGGTGGATCATAACCTATGAAGGAGATCCAGGCAAAAGTTAGGGATAAAAATAAAAAAATAGAGCTCGCTAAGTTGAAAACCCGAAAGGGCGGCTTAGGCAAAAAAGAGCGTCCCGGTGGATTGAAAACCTGAAAGGGCGGTCCAGGCAAAAGTTAGGGACAAAGGCATTTGACTGTATTAGATAATGTTTACCATTACTGAAGATCGTTACTTGAAGACCAATCCAGTTGCTCTTGTCAGAAGCAAGGTGTTGGGCGGTTTTAGTTTTTAGGGATTATAGTGGTCGTTGGATTCAATGTAGACCTCTCCCCATTGCCATTTCAAATTGTAATTTTCCATGGAGCTTTTGCTATTGGCAAGCTACTATTCTTGAATGAAATACAACCTTTGTCTTTAAACTCTGTCTTTCAGCTTCTTATTTTCTTTGTTATGCGAAATGTCTTTACTGAGTTACAATTTAACTTTGAAAATGACAAAAAAAAAATTTAACAGTTTTTGAAAACATACTGAAAGCATTCAAATTTCTTTGACTTTAGAAAAAAATTAAAAGATTTTATGTCTTCTAAAAGCCCTCTGGTTTGCAACAACACTCTCATACAATTATTACAGAAATCCCCGCAGAGAATTATAAGCTGTTAGCACTCTTGGATGGATCCTTGAACCAGACACCGACTTCCAAGTTTGAAGACATCTCCCCAGCATCTTTCTTTTTGCTCGTCTGAGTATTGGCGTTGAGATCCTACTCTCCCCTGCTTTGTCAAAACTCTCTGTCTCCCTAGAGTCAGCATTTGCATATCATGATCATTCGCATCATGTTCAATCATACGCATTTGACATAATCATCTGTTTATCCCCAGTTGTCGCCTGTCTAACTCCAGGTCCAGATTACTATCTTTTGTTATTTTAAAGTCCACTGTTTTTGGTACCCCACAATGTGGTTAACCTAGGTTTTTCCCCAGAAACACTGGTATCCCCCGCAGAAGCCCTCCTTGATATGAACCTTAGTACCACCAATATTTCTTTAAAAACCCAATTATCAGGGGCATAAATCCTTCAAGCTGTTTGACTAAGATTTAGGGTTGTCTAATTCAACACGCACCCGTGTCCTCCTGATAATTCCTGAAAGTTTTTCTTGGAATTCTTCATGTATGGAATTTCCAGAGGTTGGTCATTTATCTCGATAAAACCTCCAACATTTATTCTTATTTTCCAGATGGTCGCTTAGAGCCGTTTGATTTATCTTTAAACGCTTCGCATGCTACTCCCAGTATCAGTTTGTTTGCACAGAGTCACTGCCTGAATACTGTTTTCGTTTCCCAATCCTCGATCTCAACAGTTACACTTGAACCTGTTGACTTACCACTTTGGATTTTTGTCTTTCATTTTATTTTCCCGACCACCGTTGTCGATGTCTACTATTTTATTCCCGACCGCCGTGTCGACCTCCGTTTTTTATTCATGACCGCCGTGTCATTGTCTATTATTTATTTCCTCAATTGCCGTGTTGAATTGCTTTTCCGACCACCGTTGTCGACGCCTGTTATTTTATTTTCCCGACCGCCGTTGTCGATGTCTGTTATTTTTATTTCCCGACCACCGTTGTCGATGTCTGTCATTTTATTTTCCCGACCACCGTTATCGACGTCTGTTATTTTATTTTCCCAACCACCGTTGTCGACGCCTGTTATTTTATTTTCCCGACCACCGTTGTCGACGCCTGTTATTTTATTTTCCCGACCGCCGTTGTCGACGCCTGTTATTTTTATTTCCCGACCACCGTTGTCGATGTCTGTCATTTTATTTTCCCGATCACCGTTGTCGACGCCTGTTATTTTATTTTCCCGACCGCCGTGTCGTTGCCTGTTATTTATTTCCAGACCACCGAGTCAATGCCTGTTATTTTATTCCCAGACCACCGTGTCGTTGCCTGTTATTTATTTCCAGACCACCGCGTCAATGCCTGTTATTTTATTCCCAGACCACCGTGTCGTTGCCTGTTATTTTATTCCCAGACCACCGTGTCGTTGCCTGTTATTTATTTCCAGACCACCGCGTCAATGCCTGTTATTTTATTCCCAGACCACCGTGTCGTTGCCTGTTATTTTATTCCCAGACCATCGTGTCGTTGCCTGTTATTTTATTTTCAGACCACCGCGTCAATTTTTGTCTTTTGTTTCCAGACCACCGTGTCGTTGCCTGTTTTTTTTATTTCCTGACCACCGTGTCGTTTGCCTGTTATTTTATTTCCAGACCACCGCGTCAATTTCTGTCTTTTGTTTCCAGACCACCGTGTCGTTGCCTGTTATTTATTTCCTGACCACCGCGTCTATGCCTGTCATTCTATTTCCAGACCACCGTGTCGTCGCCTTTTATTTTATTTCACGACCACCGTGTCGACGTCTGTCTTTTTTTATTTCCCGACCACCGTGGCGATGTTAGTTCATTCCTGACCACGGTGTCAATGTCTGTTATTTCGGTTCTCCTGGCTGCCGAGTCGAGGTCTTTTCCTTTTTTCTCAATCACCGAGTTGTTGCATTAGGATCCCCAGCAACCTTGAACTTGTTAACTCATCACTGCAGATAGTCTGTCTTTAATCTTGCATTTTGTTTTCCAGTCTTTTGTTATTCTTAGTGCCAGCAGTTACACTTGAACCTGCTGATCTATCACTTGGAATACATCCCGTTTTCGTCTTGTCCTCCACAGCATATTGTTATCCCCAGTAAGTCTTCACCCTCATTTGTGTTTTTGTGGATCATCGTTGCATTTGTTTTCATCATTTCTGCATCATAACCATTTTAGCATATTCATTATTTTAAATCAGCATGTTAAGTTTCCTTTCATCTTGCATATCATATCTCCAGCAATAATCTCACGTAAGTTCATGGCATGTCATTGCATTTAGGGGGAAAATTTTCGGTTATTTCTATATTTAAATACCTTTCACTCCGATTTTATGAGGATTAACATCACTCATTTTATCTGGTAAAGTTATTTAATTAGGGGCAACTGTCACACCCCAAATTTTACCCCTAACTTTTTGCATCATACATTCATCTCATTTGGTAGTAAATTCACGGATTATTTCTATGTTTTCTTAACCCTCTTTCAAATTTTTATTTATTTATTTTTTTATTTATTTTTTTATAGCTTAATTTCCTTTTACTTCCAAGTTTTATTTTTATTCTATTTCCCATCTCTATTAATTAGTTTTCATGTTCTCTCTATTCCTAATTTCTACTTATTTTCTTCTAAGTTTTAATCATAATCTCTTGTTTCCATTACTACTTCTAATTCTTAATTCACACTCCAAAACCTAAGTTTTCTGTTTTATTTTCAAAATTTTATTTCTAAAGACAACTTTATGTCTATGTTAATTTTCATCTCATGTTTTATATATTATTTCTAAATATTTTTTTTATGTTTCTAATTTTAATTCTTTGTTGAGTTTTATTTCAAAAAATATATAGTTTCTAATATTCAGTTTATTTTCAAGTGATACAAAAAAAATAAGGTTGTTCAAACCTGTCATTCGTTTCCAACTCATTTTCAAATTAATTTTCTGTGCAACTTTGTCTTAGGTATCAATGTGGTCAAGTAAATATATAATTTTCTCAAGATTAATGTCAAATGTTTCTACCAAGCAAGGACCATAGTTGACACAGGAAGATACATAAAGTTTTTATCATTTATACAAAGTTCTAAGAGATTCCATTTTTTTTCTTTTTCATTTATACATAGAGTTATTAGTTTACAAGTCATGACTTTACAAAGCAAGTAAATTACATAGGGGACTTTTACATCCCTTCATGCCGCAACTAGAACTTGGACCCCACGAAACTTGTAGCTGACACAAGAGAGAGACTTCACAGGGCAAGCTTGCTTAATCCATAATGACAAGAAGCATAAATGTACAAATATCTGTCAAAAAAACCATGTTATCAAAGGATTATCAGGATCTGCAAAGGCAAAAAAAAGGGAGGTTTGAAAGCGATTTATCTTTGCAACAAGCCAAAATTCATGAGATCGCCTTCCCCAAGGAACAAGCCAGAATGATGCCCTGCACCTCTACTTTAGCTACAACAGCAGGTTGCACCAAAGTAGACTAAGACCAACTGCAAGGAAAAGATTCACGAAAAATGAGAAAAAGTCCTATCAGATTTTTTGTTTGCAAAGAGAAAACACAGCAAAAATTGTTGTCAAATCCACAAGCAGGCAAGTCAAAACCAGACCTGCTGCAGGTTGCAGTGTTGCACGTCCACAGCAGGCTTGCTGTGGTTTTCCAACCCTCCTACCTTGCTGTAATTTCTGGCAAAACACCAATTTGGAATGTTTAAATCTATAGCCCAAAGCCTGCTTCTTTTGTTTTCACCAAAACGTGTAAAGCTCTTGCTCCAAAGAAACAAAAACCTGCAGGTGAAAGCAACCAAGCACGAATGTCAAACAAAAATTCTGATACCCTAAAGCTTATTCAAAAAAATTTCGATTGAAGAGTTGAAAATCAAAAAGCCCTAATCTTGTCAATATAAAGGGGGGTTCGGTTTTTATCAAGAAGGGGATTTGGGGACACAGTAAGGGACATCAAAAAAAGGAAGAAAACCCAAAATCCTTTTACGACAAAACCAGGGGGGGAAGACATTGAAAATTTAGAAGAGTTCATAAAAAACAGAAACACAAAAAAATGGCTGTGAATTTTTCTTACCTTCAATAAATGAGTTCTCTGACTCTCCGCACCATACCATTCTTCAACACCATCTCTCATTGACCCAGAAATCCTTCGGCCACTCGAATCCGCCTTCGCCACCCTCGCACCATAACCAGCACTTTGCCTTTTTCTCGAAACCACATCCCTCACCGAAACCACAACCAAAATATACAGCCACAAATAGGGAGGCAGGAGTAATAACAGAGGGAGAGGAAAAACTTAGTAACAAAAAACTCCCATCAGAAAAGAGAGCATCAACAACCTAAACGAAAAATACAGCAACAACAAAAGCTTCAAAAATGATATAACAACTTTTCTCGAAGTCAAAGGAAACTCTTTTGTTTTGAACCGAAGTTCATCGACGTACGACAACAACGACTTACCTTGTTGTAAAGCCTAGGCTCGCTAAAGCTAAGCCTTTCCGTAAAATACCATCGAAGACCGTCGAACACGCACCACTCTTCACCACCACCACTATTTCGAGACCGCACCCTTCTTCAACGCCTTCACGCTTCATCACCACCCATCAACGCTGAATCGTAAAGCTCGCACCAAGAGCGAACCATCTTCATCGCCATAGCCTTGGAGGACCCAACGAGATCGCCGTGAGGAGCTCTTCGAACATAGGTTCGAGTTTGTAAGTTTCGTTCTCCTTTCCCTTTTTCTTTGATTTGCTCATGATGAACGATGTGTGGCCGTTAGAAATTGGCGATTTCTGAGAGTGATTGAAAAATGAGCGTGATTCTTTTGACAGAGATAGTTTGAGTTTTGTATTGTTGGTGAGGGTTTGTGCGAGAAATGTGATTGAGAAGGGGAGGGATTGAGGGAAAGTTTTTTCTGAGTTGTGTAAATGTGAGTGTTTGTTTTTGAAGCTGATGATGGTAGCGTGAGTTTTGTTTTCCTTTTCTTCAAACGGCGGCACTTAGGGTTTCTATGAGTTAGTTAATTGTTTCATAATAATTTTTTAATTTATTTCATGTGATCTATTTAATTAATTTATTAAGTCATTATATATTTTTACTTGATTTAGTTAGTTAATTGTTTACCTTCCGATTAATTTTACTTGTAGGACGTATGATTACTCTTTTTTTATTTTTTGCCTATTATTTAATTGTGCAATGTTGATGTATGACTTGTACAAAACTTGTTCGTGTTTTCACTTATTGAGTCATAAAGTTGTAGAAAGCAATATAATAATAAAAACAACCACCGCAAAATAAATCGTTTCAAAAAAAATAAATATCTTGGTCCAATGCCAAGTAAAAATCATCCCGTCTACACTTCGCACACACGTAAGTCGGTCACCAAGTGACCGCCATCTGCACGACTTTATTCCGTATTTTAATTCATTTTAGCGAGGAATAGAACTTCGGAGTCTAGCATTCTGCACGTTCTAGAACGAACTACAACTGGGCTAGTCCCACGCATATTGTTCGTTCAGTCCTTCGTTATTAATTACACA
The DNA here is from genome assembly GCA_963966055.1 of Lathyrus aphaca. Taxonomy (NCBI): domain Eukaryota; kingdom Viridiplantae; phylum Streptophyta; class Magnoliopsida; order Fabales; family Fabaceae; genus Lathyrus; species Lathyrus aphaca. Next base: position 431,352,039 of record OZ014519.1, on the reverse strand, counting down.
TCGATTCTAAAACATCTAAAAACAATTATTCAATTTATTTAAATTAACGTACGAAAATAGAACTCCGGAGTCAGCATTCCGCACGTTCTGGATTGGACCGCAACTGGGCTAGCCCCACGCGATGGTTCAATCACCATTCGTATATCAAAATATTCAAATCATTTTTTTAAAATTAAATTACAAAAACAGAACTCCGGAGTCTAGCATTCCGTACGTTCTGGACTGGACCGCAACTAGGCTAGCCCCACGCGATGGTTCAATCACCATTCGTATATCAAAATATTCAAATTATCTTTTTAAAATTAAATCACGGAAATTGAACTCCGGAGTCTAGCATTCCGCACGTTCTAGAATGGATTGCAGCTGGGCTAGCCCCACGCAACGTGGTTCATTCGCCCTTTCGTTTAAAACATCTTAACAAAATTCAAACACCTTTTCTCTAAAACGAACATTGTTTAAATCATTCTATCTCTCGAACAAGCTAGCGCTTCATCCTCCACCGCGAGTATAAGCCAACGCTTATCAGTAGAATGCGTTTTAAACAATCGTTCAATTAAAAAATCATAAATCGTAGTAGCACGAACTACGGAGCTCTGACTTTCCCATTGCACAAGGGAATACGTAGGCACGGGGATTTTAATCCTTCGCGAGCACCCTAATAAAAAAATTTAACTATTTCTCTGTTTAAAAATTTAATCCTTTCTCCGTCGTAATAACAATAATCTAAAACTTTAAACAAACGTATTAATAGCATTGTGAAGACAAAAACTTAAGATCAAATATTTAATCGCATAATTAGCTAAGAGGTTCCCGTTGAGTACAACGGACGTGAGGGGTGCTAATACCTTCCCCTTACGTAACCGACTCCCGAACTTAGAATTTGGTTTCGTAAACCATTTCTTATCCTTTATTAGGTTGTATCTATATCTCCATTTTTCTCTCGTAGAATAAATAGAATTAGGTGGCGGCTCTGTTGTTTTGTTTTAGGATCGTATTTTTCGAGGTACGACAGGCACCACATGGACCGGGCTCACCCAAGCACTATCTGATATAGGATAGATCAATCCTGCATCTAATAGCTTAACAACCTCCTTCATCACAGGGTTCAATCTCCTTTGTGGTTGCACAACCGGTTTGTGATCCTCTTCCATGAGTATTTTGTGCATGCACACAGTAGGACTTATACCTTTAAGGTCTTCAATTTTCCACCCAATTGCTCCCTTAAATTTCTTAAGAACTCCAATCAACTTGTCCTCTTGCACACTTTTCAAATTAGCGCTAATAATAGCGAGACATTTTTCTTCAGTGTCGAGAAAGACATATTTGAGATTTTCAGGTAGTTGTTTCAATTCTGATCTCTTCGGCCTGTCTTCACCTTCATCAACCACTATAGGTTGTCTTAGCTCTTCCCACCGATGAATTCTCACTCTTTTCAAGATTGGTTGAGTTTCAAGCATTGCTACCACTTCCATATCACTACTTTCAACTTCCTTATCGTCTTCAAAAATAGACATACTCAGTACCCTCTCTAGTGGCAATTGGGATACACTCTCTAAATGTTCACTAGCTTCCACTTGTTCTAACACTTGTATGTTTCTACTAGTGCCAACATCATCTTTATACTTCAAAGTGTTCCTAACATCAATTTTTAACTCTTCATCGTAAAATTTCAAAGTAAGTGTTCCCCCTTCCATATCTATCAGAACTCTCCCAGTTTTTAAGAATGGTCTGCCCAAAATTAATGGAATTTCTTCATCTTCAGGAATTTCAAGAATCACGAAATCAACCGGAAACACAAACGTGTCCACTCTCACCAGGACATCATGGACTACTCCATAAGGCCGCCTCACAGAATGGTCTGCAAACTGGAGAGTCATCCGAGTGTCTTGAACAACACCAATACCCAACTTTTTGTAGATGGATAGAGGCATTAAACTAATGCTCGCTCCCAAATCAATGATAGCTCTCTTGAATGACCAGTCACCAATAGTGCATGGAATGGTGACAGCTCCTCTATCTTTTTTCTTCACTAGAATTGTCGTACCCCAAAAAATACGACCTCGCGCGATCCGAAAGGACGGGAGCCACGCGCTGGACAAAATGAAGAGTCGCCACCTAATTCTATTTATTCCCGAAGAGGGAAAGGGAAGATATAGATAAAACCCGGGAAGAGAGAGATAAGGACAAAGGTCAACGAAACCATTGCCTGGGTTCGGAAGTCGGTTATGCAGGGGGAAGGTATTAGCACCCCCTGCATCCATCGTACTCGATGGGAACCATCTAAGTTATCACGCGCGAAAGGATGTCTATGCTTAAACGAATTACTTGCTAGAGGGAAATGAGTTGAATTATAAGTTAGACTGATCCTAGGTGCTCGGCAAGGATTGAGATCCTTGTGCCTACGTACTCCCGCGTGCAATGGGAAAGTCAGAGCCTCGTAGTTCGGCCTACTACGGTTGATGGTTGTTGATTTTATTACCTTTCTTCGATGAAAGGGTTTAGGAGTCGAGTTGCACTAAAGACTATGGATAGTTTATTCCGTCCAACAAGACGAGCGTCTTGCGTTGAAATAATCGGAGCGAGTAACGAGAGCTCATTATCCTCCTTTCTACCGCTTAAGGCTCGTGGCGTACATTTCTTCTCGTATTATTAAAGTGTTTTATTTCCTAAGACCGCTTGACGTTGGATCAAGGGTTTGGATCTAAAAAGAATCGTTTTGGTTTTTTAAGGTTAGAGGGTGAATGCAAATGGAGTTTTATTTTGTGGTTTGTTTAGTGAGGCACAATGCGCTCGACTCGCAAGGTAAGGAGGATCCTAATAAACGAAACGATAACTGAAAAAAAGAGAGTGTGAGTGTGCGAGTGCAATCGCTTGGCATTAGACCAAGGATTCGCGAACTAAACTAAATCGATAAAATACGGAAAATAAAAAATGCGTACATAAAATGGGGGAGGGATACAAAATAAAATACAGGGGATTGAGAGAAATAAATGGTCTCGTTGTAATTCGCCCAAGAGAAAGCGTGTGTGCAGTGTTTTTGAACTGTTCGAAGGCGTTCGGCCTTTTTATTCGAAGACAACTATTCGAAGGCGTTGGACCTTTTTGGACGCGTCGAGATGTGGTTCGTTAACTTCCTTAGAGCCGATTAAAATTTGGAACCGTTCTATGAGGAGTCGAGCGATATTTTTGAAATGCGGAAATAAATAAATACATTGAATTTAAATCGGATGGTCTCATCATTAATCGAGATGTCGAGTCGGCTCGCGACGAATCTCAAGATTAATTTGATGTTCATCGACCATGAAAATAAAAATAATCGAATTAAATAAACTAAATTAAATTACATTGAGAAAATAAAAATGAAATAAAATATTAATCGAGACAAAATAATAAACAAAATAAAATTTGCCTCATATTGACCGAATTTTCCGACTTAATGAAATCGGACAAAATTCGGCCTTTTGTTATATCATCGGCCCGAAAATAAAGAAATTAAAATCAAATGATTCACTAATATTTTTTTAAGGCATTTTCTTGAGTATAGAAGTCATTAACAAAGAAATTGGAATTATAAAAGATAAATTATAAGAATTAATGTAGAATATGGAAATGCAAGTTCTAACATCATAATAATAATAATAATAATAATAATAATAATAATAAGTAAAATTAAAATTAAAATAAACTAGAGGGTTTGTGCGTAAACAGAAGGCGTGTATGGTGCACGAACAGAAATATGGAATCATGGGCTAAGTCCAACCCGTAACAACAAAACAAACTAACAAAAATAAAAGGGGCTCAGTATTACATCATCGCCCATGACAAACAAATAACATAAAAAAAGAAAGAAATTGAAATCTATATCCCTCAACTTATCCCAACACCAATCACATCAAAACTCAGTAGCCGCAAAACACAGGGAAACAGAACGAGGGAAATCGCGACAAACAAAACTCTCACCTCGCCGTCTCACTCGATTCTCCCTGCGCGATCTCGGCGTGTTTGGCTTTTGGTCGGTCGCGATTGATTTTATGCGAGTCGCGTTTGTTTTTTAGCGATGATCTTTGGTGGTTTTATGAGCGTTCTCGGCTGGTTCGGTGAGATTGACGGAAAGTTTGTGTGTGTTTGGTGATGAAGGGTATGTCACGGTTTTGGTGAGGTGAGTGATGGATTTCAGCTGGATCTAGCGGTGATTCTCACTCACGATGCTCTCTGCTCAAACGAAACCACGTTCGTTTTTCTTGTGGTGGTCTCAACGTTTCGTTCGTTCGACACTATTCACAGTTTTCTCGCTTAAGCCTTCGGATTCAGTTCGCATTCGGTAAGTTTTTAGATTTGGTGGTTTCGATTTATGAGTATGGGTGATGGTTTCGGTCGGATTTGCAGTGCTAGAGATTTTTTAAGGTGGTGGTGGATGTGTTTGTCTGAGTTATGGATGAAGAAAAATGGTGTTGAAGAAGAATAAAGGTTTTCTGTTGGTGAGTGTGTGATTGGCGTAATCTGCGTTTTGTTTCAAGGTTTATGTGCGGATAAGGTTTTTGAAATTGGTATGAGGTTGGACTGGAGCGGTGATGAGGGTTAGTGGAGAAGTTTGAAGGATGTGTTTTATTTGGCAGGTTTTGATTCTTTCTGGTTGTTTGGTATATTTGTTGCACGAAAGATGAGAAATGGTTTGAAATTTTCTTTTTGGATTTTTGAAGCTTGAATATTTTTTTTGCAGAAGTTATATATGGTTGTCCAAGCTTGCTTTTCTGAGAGTGTAAGGAGCTGAATATATAGGATGAATAAAGGGTGTTTTGGGGAATAATATAGGATTCGTATAATATTTGCGGAACATATTTTTTTGGTGGTGCGCCTTGTTGCTTTGCTGTGTGATTTTGTTTGTTGGCTTGAGTGGGTCAGCGTTGGCTTATGGGTGAGGTCCTGGATGTGGTGTGTCCCTTGTAGGGAAAGTTTGTGCGCTGGCATGCTGATGAAAAAGTAGGGTGGGCATTTGGTTGTATTGAAAAAGTATCTGCAGTGGAGAAGTTTATTACTTGGGGTGTGCCTTGATAGAAATTGAACCTAATAATAATAATAATAATAATAATAATAATAATAATAATAATAATAATAATAATAATAATAAAAGTAAAATAAAAAAAATGGAACATACTAATAATAATATAAGTAATAATTGAAATTCTGTGATCAGGTATGAGATGTCGAATGAGATGTTCCAACACTTGACCAAAACTTAAATTGCAGGAAAATTAAACAACACAGTAATTTGTTAACCCAGTTCAGTGTATAACCACACTTACATCTGGAGGCTACCAAGCCAGGAGGAAATCCACTATAAGTAATATTAATTCTAGACTTAAACCACCCAGTTTAATCTTTCACTTAATATCTACCCAATGCAATTTCTACCTAAGACACAACTTAGATATGAGTACCAACTCACTCCCCCTCAATCACACAGTGATATTGTTTACAAGTTTATTAAAATTGAAGTCATACTTCAAACAAAACAGCTTGATCTTACTTCACAGTTTCAATCAAGACACAAATGCACTTTTGCTTAAAAGCTCATAAAGTGGTACAATAAAAACAACCTGCTATTAAAACACAAAACACCCTATTTTGTCTTCTGAAATTCGTACTCTATTCTGAGATTTTCTGTTTCTTAAATAGGTGTTTGGATTTTGGGCTTTCTGTAGGTTAATCCAGTCCTAAAACGCATGCAGCTTCCACCTTGAATTAGGGTTTGTTACTTCCTAGATTCTAGGTGATTTAGTTCTTCTGATTATGCTGAAGTCTCATAACAACACTCCCTACAGATGCGCCTTATTCTGTTCTTGTCCATCCATAATTAATTCCAGATAACTTTCCTTAAATTACTCAGTTCTGTTAGTCATTAATTAATTCTGGTAGCAGGTTTGAGATGTCACAACATCTGTTGGGACATCCTGAAAAACTGAACTTAAATCATTAACACAATGTCCCAACATCTGGTGTGACATCCTGAATTAAGTTCTTATACTCTGTTTGATAATGTCCCAACATCTGATAGGACATCCTGAACTGAATTCAACATTTCTTGTTGGTCAAAAATTCTGCCAATTCTAAACATCTACAAACTCCCCCTTTGGCTAATTTTTGGCTAACATTCTTTTCTGATTTTCAGAGTGCAGCAGAAGTTCTTTTATCAGAGTATAGCAGTTATTTTCTGTTGAGTCATGTGTGAGTTTACTCCCCCTCAAACATACATGTATTCGGTCTTGTTGCAACAGAAATTTTTATTAACATCACAGATTTAGTTCAGAAGCAAACAGAGATTTTTCATTAATAACCAAACAGCATTATACATTGTTGTTGTTGTTCTAGTTTCTTGTTCTCCCCCTTGTTAGACATAAATTTGGGGCCAAAGAGACTAATTCAAAATTACAATGCAGAAGCTGTCATTACATATTCCTCACATACAATTTTCACTCAGATTCCTCATAGTCAGTTTCTTCCTCTTCCTCAGTCTCCTCATCAGAAGTAGCAGCTTTCTGAGCACTTTCTTCAATCTCCAGCCTTTGGATAATCTCCTCAAGATTCTGCTTCCTTGCATCCAGTTCTTTGCAAGTGCTCTTCAGTTCAGCAATCAATGCAGCTTTGGAGATTGGAGACTTTGCCTTTGAAGGACCAGCAGATGTCCCAGAGGGAGCTTCAACATCAGCTGCATGATGACTCAAAAACAGCTTGTAGTGGAAGGCCAGAGGGCTTTCTCTTTTGCAAATTATGTCCTTCTCAGTGAGGATACCAGGATACTGACTCATCACTATTCCACACAGCAAGGAAGGGAAGGCAATTGGCAGCTTTGTTGCAAATGATCCAGCATGCTTCAATGTCTGATCAAAGATATAAGATCCATAATCCAGCTTTGTTTGGGTGCCTACAGCATATATGAACCTGCCCAGTCCAGTTGATATTGAGGATGTATGATTGGTAGGAACCCAGTTGGCTGTGCAAATCCTATTCAGCATGGCATATTTCCTTGTCAGCATGCTAACTGAGAGCTTTCCTTTAACTGGCCAAGTCTTGACCTGATTAGCAGTGATAACCTTGCAAACTTGGTTATCAGTCTTCCCTAACTCATTTGGACCATCAGATTCTCTTCCAAGGTATTGGTTGATAACCCTAGGAGAGAATTCTACACACCTTCCTCTTACATATACTTTTCTAAAGTCAGCAGACTTACCATTAGCACAATCTTCTTGAAGGTTGACTATGAATTCCTTGACAAGCAGCTCATAGCAAGGAGAGAAGTTGGAGACAGTTTTGAAAAGGCCAGCAGAAGAAATGAGATCAATTAGCTTTGTGCACTCAAGTGCATTACTGCTCAGCTCTCTTTCAAGTGCTACCCTTCTTTGATAAACAAACTTCCATCTATTCACACTTGAAACATGATGAAAGGAGATGTTGTCCAAAGGAGCTTCTGGAACAGCAGTTGATGACCTTGAGGGTGCTGGTTTCTTCTTTGGAGGAGATGTTGGGACATCTTCTTCAACATCTGAATCTGGAGGAGTGACAGCTTTCCTCTTTTGTGTTTGCACCTTGCTCCATTGTTTTGTAGGACCAAAGACAACTTTAGCTTTGTCCTTCTTTGGTGTAGCTTGCTTCTTCTCAGGAATTGCATGTCCTGCATTCATCTTTTCTTTCCTAGTCCTAAGCCTTTTGGCTATGCTAGGGTTTACAGAAGCAATGATTTCTGTATCAGAATCATGCTCTAGGTTCACAACAGGAGAAGGTTGAGCAGTCTCCTCTTCAGCTGGTGGTTCAACAGAGATTTGATCTTCAGTGGAGGCCTTGTGCTGGTCCTCAGATATTTCTTCATCACTATCAGTGGAGGCCTTTTTCTGGTCCTCAGATGTTTCAGCAGCAGCATCAGATGAGGCCTTTTGCTGGTCCTTAGATGTTTCAACATCTATTAGGACATCCTGTTGAACAGGAGTGTCCTTTTCAGCCTGAGTTTGTTGATCTTCTTGTGGAGCTGGCATGGTGTTCAGAGGGATAGATATGCCACTTACCACTCTTTGCTCAGTTAAGATCCTGTTTACTAGCTCCTTTATGGAATCATCCACATATGCAGAAGCACTTGGAGTGGTGTTTAATGGTGAAGGCAAGCCTTTGGCCTTGCTGAATACAGGATCTTTTGTTCTTTTTGGAGTTCTTGGCTTTTGAGCAAGAGGAATACTTCCTCTGATTTCGTCCATTGGAGTTGAATCCATGGGTACCACAGAGATGGGGGTTGCATGCACCACATCTTCCTTGTTGAGGATTTCTTCAGAAATGTTAGGGTTTTGATGTTGAGACATTTTCGAAAGAGATGGATGAAGAGTTTTAGGTTTGATGAGTTCTGAAAGACAGTTAGAGAATGCAATTCGTTTTTGAGAGTATGATGAGAAGATGGATAGTTGAACACAAGCTGATATTTTATAAGTAGCCGTTACTTTGAGAATTTTTAGGAGTGGAATACCCAAGGTGCTTGACCAGACTGGTGTTGCCATCTGGTGCTCATGCCACACAATGTCATATGACATGTTGGCACATCTCCATAACTGCTAAATTTCACATAAGCAGATTCCCAATTTACCCCTTAGGTTTTCAAATTGAGTAGCATCCAAGGCTTTGGTAAATATATCAGCCAACTGCAGATTTGTAGCTACATGTTCCAGTGAAATCACTTTCTCTTCTACAAGATCTCTGATGAAATGATGTCTGATATCAATATGCTTGGTCCTGCTATGTTGGATAGGATTCTTTGATATGTTAATTGCACTTAAGTTGTCACAGTACAATGTCATGACATCTTGTGGGACATTGTACTCAGTGAGCATTTGCTTCATCCAAACCAACTGTGAACAAATGCTTCCAGCTGCTATATATTCAGCTTCAGCAGTAGATAAGGATACACAATTTTGTTTCTTACTGAACCAAGAAATCAAATTGTTTCCTAGAAAGAAGCATCCTCCTGAAGTGCTTTTTCTGTCATCAGCACTTCCAGCCCAATCAGCATCACAGAAGCCAGTGAGAATTGGTTTGCATCCATGAAAGTACATTATGCCATAGTCACAAGTACCATTAACATATTTCAGAATTCTCTTGACTTGGTTAAGATGACTAACTTTTGGATCAGCTTGATATCTTGCACATACACCTACTGCAAATGCTATGTCTGGTCTGCTAGCAGTCAGATATAACAAGCTTCCAATCATGCTTCTGTATAGGCTTTGATCTACATTCTCACCCTTGTCATCTTTAGTCAGCTTTAAATGTGTGGGGGCAGGAGTTCTCTTATGAGAAGCATTGTCCATCCCAAATTTCTTGACTATGTTCTTAGCATACTTGCTTTGGGAAATGAACATGGAGTCCTCCATTTGCTTTATTTGCAGTCCAAGAAAGTAGGTTAATTCTCCTACTAGGCTCATTTCAAATTCAGATTCCATTTGATTGACAAAATGTTTCACCATCCTTTCTGACATCCCACCAAAAACAATGTCATCTACATATATTTGAGCAATCATGACATTTCCTTCTTCATCTTTAACAAATAGGGTTTTGTCAATTCCACCTTTCCTGTACCCTTGCTTGATAAGAAAAGTAGTTAGCCTTTCATACCATGCTCTTGGAGCTTGCTTCAAACCATAAAGAGCCTTCTTTAGTTTGTATACATGATTTGGACAGCTTGGATCAACAAATCCTTTAGGCTGTTCTAAATATACCTCTTCATTAAGATATCCATTTAGAAAGGCACTTTTCACATCCATTTGAAATAGCTTGAACTTCAAGATACAAGCAATTCCTAAAAGTAGTCTGATTGATTCAAGCCTTGCTACTGGTGCAAAGGTTTCATCAAAGTCTACTCCTTCAATTTGTGTGTATCCTTGAGCTACAAGTCTAGCTTTGTTCTTTGTAACAACTCCTTGCTCATTTGACTTATTCTTATATACCCATTTAGTTCCAATCACATTTATGTCATCAGGTCTAGGAACAAGGTTCCACACTTCATTCCTTGTGAATTGACCTAATTCCTCTTGCATAGCACAAATCCAGTATTCATCAGTAAGAGCTTCCTTGATGTTTTTAGGTTCTATTTTTGAAACAAAGCAGGAACCTGAAATCACTTCTTTTGATCTAGTGCTTACACCTCTGTTGGGATCACCAATTATCAAATCTTTGGGATGATCTTTCTGGATTCTGATGGAGGGAGGTTTGCTGGATTGTTCTGTCCTTGCATCAGTTTGAGTGAAGTCAGAATGATCACTCTTTTCTTCAGCTTCAGTTTTGATATCAGCAGATGTTCCAACATCTTCTGGAACATCTGTAGGAGCATCATCAATTATCACATTTATGGACTCCATGATAACCTTGGTTCTAGAATTAAATACTCTATATGCTCTGCTGTTTATAGAGTATCCAAGAAAAATCCCTTCATCACTTTTAGGATCCATTTTTCTTCTTTGCTCCCTATCTGCCAGAATATAACAGTTACTTCCAAACACATGGAAGTACTTAACTGTGGGTTTTCTGCCCTTCCAGACTTCATAGATTGTGGACAAAGTTCCTTTCCTTAGAGTAACTCTGTTATGGATGTAACAAGCTGTGTTCATAGCTTCAACCCAGAAGTACAAAGGTAACTTTTTGGCATGGATCATAGCTCTTTTTGATTCTTGAATAGTTCTATTCTTCCTCTCAACAATCCCATTCTGTTGAGGAGTGATTGGTGAAGAGTATTCATGATTGATTCCTTCTGAAGAACAGAAATCTAAGAATTTTTGGTTCTCAAATTCTTTTCCATGATCACTTCTTATTCTGATCACACAGCTGGCTTTTTCCCTTTGTATTCTTTGGCATAAGTCTTTGAATACATCAAATACATCATACTTTTCTTTGATGAAATTTATCCATGTATACCTTGAAAAATCATCAACCACTACATAGGCATACCTTTTACCACCAAGACTCTCAACCTGCATAGGTCCCATAAGATCCATATGTAATAATTCCACAACTTTGGAAGTTGTCAGATGTTGAAGCTTTGGATGGGACATCTTGGTTTGTTTGCCTATTTGACATTCACCACATATTTTGCCATCATCAATCTTCAGTTTAGGAATACCTCTCACAGCTTCCATAGATATGATTTTCTTTATGCCTCTGAAGTGAAGGTGACCCAGTCTTTGGTGCCATAGTTTCATTTCTTCTTCTTTGGCTAAAGAGCAAGTTGAAGTGGGACTGAATTCTTGAGGTTCCCACATATAACAGTTGTCTTTAGATCTGGCTCCTCTCATGACAACCTTCTGTTCTTTATTTGACACTATGCATTCAGTTTTGGTAAAGTTTACACTGTAACCTTGATCACATAATTGACTTATGCTGATCAAGTTAGCAGTCAATCCTTTTACTAGCAGCACATCATCCAGTCTTGGTACATCTGGACAGTCCAAGGTCCCAACACCCTTGATTTCTCCTTTAGCTCCATCTCCAAATGTTACATATCTGGATGAATATGACTTTAAGTCTACTAGCAGATTCTTCAATCCAGTCATGTGTCTTGAACATCCACTGTCAAAGTACCAGTCTTCTTTAGCTGATACTCTTAGAGATGTATGAGCTATATATGCCACATTCTTCTTTGACCATTTGTGTTGAGATTTCTTTTGATACCTCTGCCCTGTGTATTGCTTATCAGTAGAGCTCCAAGGTTGTTTGTTGATCTTGTTCTTGGGCATGTAGCTTTGATCAGCATGAAGACTAGCTTTTGGTACCCATACTTTCTTGATGACCTCTGTCTTCTGCTTAGGGGGTTGCTGATCTCTTTGATTTGGATATCCATGCAACTTGTAGCAATGAGGTTTGATATGTCCAAATCTTCCACAATGATGACATCTCCATCTTTGATACTTCTTCTTCATTATGTTCTTTTCATGATGTTGAGACATCTGTTGGGACATCTTGTTTGACTGTATGGAATTTGAAGTAGTTTTGCTTGTGCTAGCTTCAGCCTTATAAGCTTTGTTAAATCCCAGTCCACTTTTATCCCCTGAATGCTTATTGTTGTTGAGAATAACATCCAGTGTGCTTGAGCTACTGTTCAGCATTCTAACAGATTTGGACATATGTTCCAATTTGGAGTTGAGCAGACTTACTTCACTTTTCAAGGTGTCAATGATCTCTAGATCACTTGCTTTTTCATCCTTTAGTGCCTCAATCTGCTTCTTTAGCTTTATACTCTCCCTACATATTTCAGTGCTTCTTTTGACTAGTTCTCTGAATGATTGCTCAAGTTCTTCAAAAGTAAGCTCCCCATCACTGGATTCATTTTCAGATTCACATAATCCAGCTAGAGCAGTGATATGCTTAGCTGATTCTTCTTCTGAATCACCTCTTGAGTCTTCATCAGACCAGGTTACAAAGAGACCTTTCTTTTGCCTTTTTAAATAGGTAGGACATTCATTCCTGATGTGTCCATATCCTTCACATCCATGGAATTTGATCCCTTTTTCTTGACTGGTCTTTTCATCATAAGTTGACCTTTTATCAAAAGGTCTTTTGTTCTCAGAAGAGTTTGTGTATCTTCCACTTGGTCTGGACTTGTTTTCCATATTTCTGAGAATCTTTTTGAATTGTCTTCCAAGCATAGCAATGTTTTCTGATAAGTTTTCATCAGTTTCTGATTCATCATTTTCTTCTTCTTTATCAGTATTTGACATCAAGGCTATGCTTTTGTTCTTCTTTACAATTGTGTCATTCATTCCCATCTCAAATGTTTGAAGGGAACCAATGAGCTCTTCAACTTTCATTGTGCATATGTCTTGAGCTTCTTCTATTGTTGTGACTTTCATGTCAAATCTTTTTGGCAAAGATCTGAGAATCTTTCTTACAAGCTTTTCATCAGTCATCTTTTCTCCCAAGGCTCCAGAAGTATTGGCTATTTCTAAGATGTTCATGTAGAATTCATGAATTGTCTCATCTTCCTTCATTCTCAAGTTTTCAAACTTGGTGGTGAGAAGTTGAAGTCTTGACATCTTTACCTTTGATGTTCCTTCATGAGTTGTTTTGAGAGTGTCCCACACATCTTTGGCCAGCTCACAGTGATGCACAAGTCTAAAGATGTTCCTATCAATGCCATTGAATAAAGAATTTAAGGCCTTGGAGTTGCCAAGTGCTGAATCTTCTTCCTCCTTACTCCATTCTTCTTCAGGTTTCAACACTTTTGCTCCATCTTTGGTGTCTTGGACAGGATGTTACCATCCATTGTTGACTGCTTTCCAGGCCCTATTGTCAAGTGATCTTAAGAATGCAATCATTCTTGGCTTCCAGTAGTCATAATTAGATCCATCCAGTATAGGTGGTTTATTTACTGATCCTATATCTCTGTCCATGTTTCCAAAATTTGTATTCCCTAGATCTCACCCAGAATAAACAGGCAGGGTGCCTGCTCTGATGCCAATTGAAATTCTGTGATTAGGTATGAGATGTCGAATGAGATGTTCCAACACTTAACCAAAACTTAAATTGCAGGAAAATTAAACAACACAGTAATTTGTTAACCCAGTTCAGTGTATAACCACACTTACATCTGGAGGCTACCAAGCCAGGAGGAAATCCACTATAAGTAATATTAATTCTAGACTTAAACCACCCAGTTTAATCTTTCACTTAATATCTACCCAATGCAATTTCTACCTAAGACACAACTTAGATATGAGTACCAACTCACTCCCCCTCAATCACACAGTGATCTTGTTTACAAGTTTAATAAAATTGAAGTCATACTTCAAACAAAACAGCTTGATCTTACTTCACAGTTTCAATCAAGACACAAATGCACTTTTTCTTAAAAGCTCATAAAGTGGTACAATAAAAACAACCTGCTATTAAAACACAAAACACCTTATTTTGTCTTCTGAAATTCGTACTCTATTCTGAGATTTTCTGTTGCTTAAATAGGTGTTTGGATTTTGGGCTTTCTGTAGGTTAATCCAGTCCTAAAACGCATGCAGCTTCCACCTTGAATTAGGGTTTGTTACTTCCTAGATTCTAGGTGATTTAGTTCTTCTGATTATGCTGAAGTCTCATAACAACACTCCCTACAGATGCGCCTTATTCTGTTCTTGTCCATCCATAATTAATTCCAGATAACTTTCCTTAAATTACTCAGTTTTGTTAGTCATTAATTAATTCTGGTAGCAGGTTTGAGATGTCACAACATCTGTTGGGACATCCTGAAAAACTGAACTTAAATCATTAACACAATGTCCCAACATCTGGTGTGACATCCTGAATTAAGTTCTTATACTCTGTTTGATAATGTCCCAACATCTGATAGGACATCCTGAACTGAATTCAACATTTCTTGTTGGTCAAAAATTTTGCCAATTCTAAACATCTACAATAATAATGGAAATAATAGAAAATAGAAATAATAATAATAATAATAATAATAAATAATAATAGAAATAATAATAATAAGAATAATAATATCAAAAGAAACAGTTATAGAAAAAAATAATAATAATAAAAGTAATAATAAAAGATAATAAGAAATAGATTTTTGGTAATTTTTGATAATGAACTAAATAATAAAAAATAAAAAATAAAATAAAATACTTATGATAATATTAAAAATAAAAATAAAAAGATTTAATTTTTTTTAGTTTTAAAGAGAAATACATGCATATTTTGGATTTTTGAATAATGGTTAATGAATAGAAAATAAAGTAGTAAGGTAGGACAAATTTAGGGTATGACAGATGCCCCTATCGAATTGACTTAGACCGAGTAAGATGAACTGGCTCGCGTTCAATCTTTCAAGGTATAAGATAATTAGATACTAACAGACTCCAAATTTGTCCGATAAAAGGAAATGTGCAAGGATAAAAGCTAAATGACTGAAAACTGGAAAACGGGTGACAGAGCGAAGAAATAAATTGACAAAATAAATCACTTATCACTGAGCGGATGATAAAGCGAAAGACTGAAAAATAAAATCACTTACCACCAGAAGGTGATAAGGCAAATGACTGAAAAATAAAATCACTTATCACCAGAAGATGATAAGGCAAATGACTGAAAATAAAATCACTTATCACCAAAAGATGATAAGGTGACTCCAACATCAAAAGGATGTTGGGTCACAGAAAATTGAATAATCAATATCACCAAAAGGATGATAAAGCGACCCCGACACCAAAAGGATGCCGAGTAACAGAAAATTAAATAATTGCTATCACCAAAAGGATGATAAAGCGACCCCGACACCAAAAGGATGACGAGTAACATAAAATTAAGTAATCGCTATCACCAAAAGGATGATAAAGCGACCTCGATACCAAAAGGATGACGAGTAATAGAAAATTAAATAATTGTTATCACCAAAAGGATGATAAAGTGACCCTGACACCAAAAGGATGACGAGTGATAGAAATTAAATAATCGATATCACCAAAAGGATGATAAAGCGACCCCGACACCAAAAGGATGACGAGTGACAGAAAATTAAATAATCGCTATCACCAAAAGGATGATAAAGCGACCCCGACACCAAAAGGATGACGAGTGACAGAAAATTAAATAATCGCTATCACCAAAAGGATGATAAAGCGACCCCGACACCAAAAGGATGACGAGTGACAGAAAATTAAATAATCACTATCACCAAAAGGATGATAAAGCGACCCCGACACCAAAAGGATGAAGAGTGACAGAAAATTAAATAATCGCTATCACCAAAAGGATGATAAAGCGACCCCGACACCAAAAGGATGACGAGTAACAGAAAATTAAATAATCTGGAAGAGAAATATCCAACGGGGACGTCCACTGAATAACACCTAGGAATATCTTTGGAATCTTCGATCGACCCTGGATCCTGACTTCTGCTGGGGAAAGGCCTGGAATCTTGGGTTGATCCTGGATCCTGAGTTATGCAACTATGCTTGTTTGTTTTTGAAATGGTATTCCATAACGATGGAGATATGATGCAATTGTTTATGCACTGCTGAAAGTTAAAATGTTGGGAGTATGAAAAGTTTGATTTATTTAGGCATGCATATGATGCGTATGTTGTAAATGATTGATGTAAATGATGCATAATGATGCATATGAGGTGATCAAAAAATGAAAGGTGCCATCTTGGTGGACTTTTGGTCTGGTAGTTTCCAATAACAATTGGACTTTGGGTGGGTGGAGGGATTGATTCCCCTACACTCGATCTTCGTCGATGCATGGTCAGAAGATGGATCTGAAAACTTCAAGTTTGGTTATTTGCTAATGAGCAAAGCGAATTAATTGACACATGAAGACTGATTTTGCTTTGAATGATTTCCAACGTCTAGCAAGGACTGCCTGTTTAGCTGGGTGAAAGAGATAAGAAGATTTGCTCCTTGCTTGCTTGCCCCTATCTATAAGGTATTGGAGAGAATTCTGGTGGGGAAACTTTGACAATGACCATGGCATGATCTGCCCCAGAGTCTGGATTTGGTAAGCGCCTGCCCCTGATTGAGTTATTTGAAAATGATTTGCCCCTGATTGGGCCATTGAGGACGATTTTGCCCCTGATTGAGCTGTTGAAGATGATTTTGCCCCTAATTGGACTGTTGAGGTAGTCTTGATTCATGTTGGCACCAATGAAGTTCAAATTTCTCTTTTGATTTCCCCTTGTTGGGATTGCACTGATGTCAAGCACTGAATTGCAATTAAATTATTCATACACAAATGGTAGTGTTAATGTAAAGTTCATGTAAGTTTTGAAAAAGTCAATTTATTTGAATGATTGTGATAGTGTGACGGATGGACCGTTAGTCCATACGAGGTGCTGATTTAGAAAGTGCGTGACAGATGCAACAAGAATATTGTGCAATCGAGATTGAAGATTAGCAAATATATGGGAGTCAATTTACGCAACCTTGTTGGTAGCATGCTTTCAGAATAAACTGCGCCTCAATTAGGACTTTCAAGGGTTGTAACGTGGTCTAGTTAATGGTTTGAGCAATAAAGGATATAAGGCTCAAAGTTTGATTTGTACCCAACCCTTCTTCGTAATGTTCTCCAGTCCTATGTTCAGTTAACTCTACACATGCATTTGTTTTGACGTTGCAAGAGTGAAGATGAAGCTTTAAAGTTTGCTTGAAATGGCAGTCATCTTATTTTTTTGGGTGACCCTTTGATTTTTGATTTGGTGGTCACTAATATTTGTTTTGCTTTTGTTGAGGATTTGAGTTCCTCTGTTTGATCTGTTCTCTTTTTTTTTGTCGACTAAGTCTCCCTTCGAGTGTTCAACTTAGCGGTTTTCTTTTCTATTTTTTTTGTATTTTGTTGAGTATTGTGACTGCCAAGTCATTCGTTGATGGTCCTCCGACGGGATGTTTCATCTTGCGATTTAAAAGTGTATTCATGTTAACTGAACAATTACCCTGCCCCGGGTTAGATGTAAGGGTTGTATCCGAAAGAAACTCCTACTTCTAGGCTCGAAGTGGTTGACTAGGGATTAACTCCTTATATCTCTAGTGTTTGGGAATTTGAAAGAATGCATGTACATAATTGACGAGGTTTTATCTGAAAGCATACCGCAACAATTATGGGTATTTCGTTTTCATCATCCTCCCTCAAATATTTGCTAAAATGAAGTGAGAGAATAATTTTGTGATTTTGTAATAAATGATAAATGATGAGCGAATGCAAATAGACTGATTCAAAACATGCATAAACATAATATTATCAAAACCAAATACGAATAACAAAGTTCAAAGCAAATAGTACTTAAACAGACAATACAAAATAACAGGGATGCAGAATAATAAATGGTGATGAACGCCTTGATTTGAGGAATTGAACTTCTCTTGATTTGACTTGCTTCTTCAAAGTTGGAGACTACTCAACTTTGGTCTTCAGCAACTTCTTCAAAAGCATTCGTTGAGGGGCCACTTGCGGCGACACTGGATTGTTCTGGACATTCAGATTCTTCTGAGTAAAGGTGAGATCCTTAGAGTTGATCAGGTCCTGAACTTTGTGCTTGAACATTCTGCAATTCTCGATTGTGTGACCTGGAGCGCCTTTGTGATATTCAAAGTGAGCATTGGCATCATAGTCTCGAGCGTTACCAGTTTGTGGTGGCATATGTCTCAAAGCAAGAGATCCCTTCGTCATCAGCCCGTTAAAGATTTCGCCGTATGACATAGGCAATGGATCAATGTGTCTGTCCGATCCTCTTTGTTGATATGGTGGGCGCTGTTGAGGAGCGCGTTGTTGTTGTTGTTGACCAGGCTGTTGTAGATAAGCCGGTTGCTGGTATGGATAAGTCGGTTGCTGGTATGGTCTAGGTGCATATTGCGCAGCTGCAACCAGAGGATAAGGACATGGTTGATAAGCCATCAGAGGCGGAAGCAGAGCTTGAATAGCTGGATGATAAGGCATTGGAGGAACAGGCTGAGAAGACACAACCATCCTGGCTAAGGCTTGTATGGCCTTATAAATACGATCAATCTTGCTCTTGATTGAGTCAATCTCTTCCCTCATAGTAGCTTGTTCTTGTTGAATCTGATCCATTTGTCCTCTAGTGTTGGCTCGAGTTAGGTACGGGCGTCTAGCACGATACAGGCGTCGGGAAACCAGCTTGATTTACTGAAGATGGAGGAACATGAAATGAGTTCTCGGCTTTGGAATGAAATTCAAGATGAACAAATAATTCAAATGAGATGATATGCAATGTCAGAATCCAGGATCACAAGATCAGGGTCTTGGTTTAATCCAGAATTTGATAACGGGAACTCATGAGTCCGAGGTACAGATGGAGGATACTCTGATTAGGAACTCACTGGGTAGACTCTACAGGTTTAGGGATCCCAAAGTTGTCAATTCATATGGTTTTTCATCACACACGCCATAAGCATGACGGTTGACTGACTCCCCCATATGAATCTATTTTGGGTGTGATCTTCGTATCGACAACCCACGAGAGCAAATTTTCTCGGGAGCCCATACTACGCGATAATCGACACGAGGTTTAAACAAAGGCCTCGGAGTTATGGACTTTGCTCAAATGTTTGATGCACATGTCAGCTCTTGACAGTCAACCAACTCCATTGAGAATGTCTATTCTGAGTGAGGTCTTCGTATCGACAACCCACGAGAGCAAATTTCTCGGGAGCCAATACTACGAGACCATCAATTGATGTTTTAACCAAAAGGTTCTAAAGGTCCACAGAGTCGATGACCCCAATGAGAACAAATGAGCACACACGCCAAGGACTTGACGGTCGTCAGTATTCTCATTAGAATCTACTCCAAGTGAGGTTTTCGTATCGACAACCCACGAGAGTGGTTCCCTCGGGAGCCCATACTACACAACCTCGCTAACTTATGTTTGTACTCGTAAGCTCGGGTATAGAGCATTTCCCTCGAGTTTCTTTTGCAAAGTATCGATCCAAATTATAGTACCAAGGAGCCATAAGTTATATAAGATGGAATGCGATAAAGAAAGCGATAAAAATAAACAAACAAGGCATAAAAGAAAACATCCAAACAAACGTGGAAACCTAGACTAGGCTTGACTCGCATAGGGGTGAACCAGTCCCCAGTAGAGTCGCCAGCTGTCGTACCCCAAAAAAAAAAGACCTCACGCGATCCGAAAGGACGGGAGCCGCGCGCTGGACAGACTGAAGAGTCGCCACCTAATTCTATTTATTCCCGAAGAGGGAAAGAGAAGATATAGATAAAACTCGGGAAGAGAGAGATAAGGACAAAGGTCAACAGAACCATTTCCTGGGTTCGGAAGTCGGTTATGCAGGGGGAAGGTATTAGCACCCCCTGCATCCATCGTACTCGATGGGAACCATCTAAGTTATCACGCGCGAAAGGATGTCTATGCTTAAACGAATTACTTGCTAGAGGGAAATAAGTTGAATTATAAGTTAGATTGATCCTAGGTGCTCGGCAAGGATTGAGATCCTTGTGCCTACGTACTCCCGCGTGCAATGGGAAAGTCAGAGCCTCGTAGTTCGGCCTACTACGGTTGATGGTTGTTGATTTTATTACCTTTCTTCGATGAAAGGGTTTAGGAGTCGAGTTGCACTAAAGACTATGGATAGTTTATTCCGTCCAACAAGACGAGCGTCTTGCGTTGAAATAATCGGAGCGAGTAACGAGAGCTTGTTATCCTCCTTTCTACCGCTTAAGGTTCGTGGCGTACATTTCTTCTCGTATTATTAAAGTGTTTTATTTCCTAAGACCGCTTGACATTGGATCAAGGGTTTGGATCTAAAAAGAATCGTTTTGGTTTTTTGAGGTTAGAGGGTGAATGCAAATGGAGTTTTATTTTGTGGTTTGTTTAGCGAGGCACAATGCGCTCGGCTCGCAAGGTAAGGAGGATCCTAATAAACGAAACGATAACTGAAAAAAAAAGTGTGAGTGTGCGAGTGCAATCGCTTGGCGTTGGACCAAGGATTCGCGAACTAAACTAAATCGATAAAATACGGAAAATAAAAAATGCGTACATAAAATGGGAGAGGGACAAAATAAAATACAGGGGATTGCAAGAAATAAATGGTCTCGTTGTAATTCGCCCAAGAGAAAGCGTGTGTGCAGTGTTTTTGAACTGTTCGAAGGCGTTCGGCCTTTTTATTCGAAGACAACTATTCGAAGGCGTTGGACCTTTTTGGATGCGTCGAGATGTGGTTCGTTAACTTCCTTAGAGCCGGTTAAAATTTGGAACCGTTCTATGAGGAGTCGAGCGATATTTTTGAAATGCGGAAATAAATAAATACATTGAATTTAAATTGAAATTAATGTAGAATATGGAAATGCAAGTTCTAACATAATAATAATAATAATTAAAATTAAAATTAAAATAAACTAGAGGGTTTGTGCGTAAACAGAAGGCGTGTATGGTGCACGAACATAAAAATGGAATCATGGGCTAAGTCCAACCCGTAACAACAAAACAAACTAACAAAAATAAAAGGGGCTCAGTATTACTTCATCGCCCATGACAAACAAATAACATAAAAAAAGAAAGAAATTGAAATCTATATCCCTCAAGTTATCCCAACACCAATCACATCAAAACTCAGTAGTCGCAAAACACAGGGAAACGGAACGAGGGAAATCGCGACAAACAAAACTCTCACCTTGCCGTCTCACTCGATTCTCCATGCGCGATCTCGGTGTGTTTGGCTTTTGGTCGGTCGCGATTGATTTTATGCGAGTCGCGTTCGTTTTTTAGCGATGATCTTTGGTGGTTTTATGAGCGTCTCGGCTGGTTCGGTGAGGTTGACAGAAAGTTTGTGTGTGTTTGGTGATGAAGGGTATGTCACGGTTTTAGTGAGGTGAGTGATGGATTTTGGATGGATCTAGCGGTGATTCTCACTCACGATGCTCTCTGCTCAAACGAAACCACGTCCGTTTTTCTTGTGGTGGTCTCAACGTTTCGTTCGTTCGGCACTATTCACAGTTTTCTCGCTTAAGCCTTCGGATTCAGTTCGCATTCGGTAAGTTTTTAGATTTGGTGGTTTCGGTTTATGAGTATGGGTGATGGTTTCGGTCGGATTTGCAGTGCTAGAGATTTTTTAAGGTGGTGGTGGATGTGTTTGTTTGAGTTATGGATGAAGAAAAATGGTGTTGAAGAAGAATAAAGGTTTTTTGTTGGTGAGTGTGTGATTGGCGTAATCTGCGTTTTGTTTCAAGGTTTATGTGCGGATAAGGTTTTTGAAATTGGTATGAGGTTGGACTAGAGCGGTGATGAGGGTTAGTGGAGAAGTTTGAAGGATGTGTTTTATTTTGCAGGTTTTGATTCTTTCTTGTTGTTTGGTATATTTGTTGCAGGAAAGATGAGAAATGGTTTGAAATTTTCTTTTTGGATTTTTGAAGCTTGAATATATTTTTTTTTGTTGCAAAAGTTGTATATGGTTGTCCAAGCTTGCTTTTCTAAGAGTGTAAGGAGCTGAATATATAGGATGAATAAAGGGTGTTTTGGGGAATAATATAGGATTCGTATAATATTTGCGGAACAGATTTTTTTGGTGGTGCGCCTTGTTGCTTTGCTGCGTGATTTTGTTTGTTGGCTTGAGTGGGTCAGCGTTGGCTTATGGGTGAGGTCCTGGATGTGGTGCGTCCCTTGTAGGGAAAGTTTGTGTGCTGGCATGCTGATGAAAAAGTAGGGTGGGCATTTGGTTGTATTGAAAAAGTATCTGCAGTGGAGAAGTTTATTACTTGGGGTGTGCCTTGATAGAAATTGAACCTAATAATAATAATAATAATAATAATAATAAAAGTAAAATAAAAAAAATGGAACATACTAATAATAATATAAGTAATAATAATGGAAATAATAGAAAATAGAAATAATAATAATAATAATAATAAATAATAATAGAAATAATAATAATAAGAATAATAATATCAAAAGAAACAGTTATAGAAAAAAAACATAAATAATAAAAGTAATAATAAAAGATAATAAGAAATAGATTTTTGGTAATTTTTGATAATGAACTAAATAATAAAAAATAAAATAAAATACTTATGATAATATTAAAAATAAAAATAAAAAGATTTAATTTTTTTTAGTCTTAAAGAGAAATACATGCATATTTTGGATTTTTGAATAATGGTTAATAAACAAAAAATAAAGTAGTAAGGTAGGACAAATTTGGGGTATGACAGGAATTTTAGTCCCTGCAAAATAGCACTACAAGTTTCGGTTAGAATAATAGGTTCAGCTCCCATGGTCCTCTTTTTAGCAATGATATCTTTCATGAATTTGGCATAGGTGGGCATTTGCTCAAGTGCTTCAAGCAATGGAATATTCAGCTCCAGCTTCTTGAACAACTCTAGGAATTTCTCAAAATTCTTCTCTTGTTGTCCTTTCTTTTTGTTTCTTGTTGGATAAGGAAGTTTGATCACCGGTTTTGGTTCTACCGTTTTTTCTTTAATTTCCGGTGTTGGAGTTACTTCTTCCTCTTCTTTAACAACTTCATTCTCTTTTATTTCCAGTTCCACTTCAATCATTTGATTTTCACTCTCAGAATTATCTTTCACCTCTTCAGTATCTTTACCTCTTCGTGTTGTGACTGCATTGACTTTGTGATTATCTCTTGGATTTGTTACAGTGGCACTTGGAAGAGCCCCTGGAGTTTGTGGAATAGCAAGATGTTGGGCAATTTGGCTCATTTGCACTTCAAGGTTCTTGATAGAGGCTCCGGTATTCTTGAAGTTACTCCTTGTTTCTTCTTGGAATTGAGAATTGTGAGTCGCCATCTTTTCAATGGCAATTTCCCAATCAGCCTTTCTTGGAACTGGTGGCTGGTATTGTTGTTGTTGGGGCTGATATTGTTGATGGCCTTGAACCGATTTTTGAATGTTCCCTTGTTGATCTTTCCATGAGAAGTTGGGGTGATTTTTCCACCCCGGATTATACGTGTTGGCATATGGATTGTTCTGCCTGAACATATTAATCTGTTCAACCTGTTCTTGAGTTGCCAAACAATGCATGGCAAAGTGTGGTCCACAACAAATCTCACAAATCACTACTTGAACTGGTTCCACCTGAGCCACTGTCTGTGTGCTAAGATTCATTTTCTTTAGCCTTCTTTCAACTTCTGCAGCTATTTGATCTTCCATTTTCACAACTTGCTCTGTCAGCTTTAAATCAATCTTACCATCTGGTTGACTAACAGTGCGATCATACAATTCAAGATGTTCATTAGCAGCAATTGCTTCTATGATTCTTTTGATACCAGTGGCTGTTGAAAAGTTTGTTGAGCCACCTGCAACAGTATCTATAAGCTATTTTGTCTTGAGTCGCAACCCATTCACAAAGTTTTGCATCTGTTCGGTCGCATCCATATTATGAGTAGGACACGCGGTCAAACACCTTTTGAATCTTTTTGTTTAAAATTGACAGTGTCGTATCTTTTTCGGATGAAAACTGAAGCAGGAAAATATTCGTTGAGGAATGTTGTTTCCATCTCTAGCCAAGTCGTGATACTAGCAGCTGGGAGTGAGTAGAACCACTCTTCTGCATCATCTGTAAGTGTAAAAGGAAACATCACAAGTCTTTTTTCCTCCTCAGAGTGACCTTCAATCTTCAAAGATGTAGTGGTAGTCAGGAATCTCTGAAGATGCTTGTTGGCATCCTCATTGATTCTTCCAGCGAAAGGTTTGCTCTCCAACTGGCGAATGGTGGACGAATGTAACTGGAAGTGAGCAACATTCACCGGTTGGTTAACAATAGTCATCCGGTTAGGTTAGGCATTAGCCCCTCCATAGTCACCTAACAGCCTTTCTACAAGAGGTTGGTTTCCTGCCATGTTATCAAATCCTGGATTTGTCTCCCTGTCTGAGTCAGAGTCACTGTGCTCAGAATGCACAGATATGTCGTCCTCTGTTTCCTAATTCGGGACAGTTGGACCAGTAGCTACCAGTCTATCAATTCTTGCCTTGCAGCGTCTCTCGTGCAAAGCTCTTTCTGGTTCTGCGTCAAAGGAAAACTTAGCTGAGGTTTGACCTCGCATAAACAGTTAGACACAAGTTAGATAACAAAATTTCAATAACACTAAAATAATAAACTGAGAATACAATAAAATTTTAGTCGCAGAGCAACAAAATTTCAATTGAAATAAGAAAATTAACTTAATTTTTGACAGTCCCCGGCAACGACGCCAAAAACTTGATGGGAAAATAACAAGTGTACTATTTTTTGCCCACTGTAGTAACCTAAAGGGAAATTCCTCGAATATCGATCTCGAGGACTGCGTATCAAATTAAGTTTTTTTTACTATTTCAAGTTGAACAAAAGTTTCTAAGGGTTTGTTTAGATTTTCTCAAAAGACTTGTAAATATAAAATCTAGGAAACTGCTAAGGATGACAAATATGAAAATTATGCTAGGGAAGGTGTATGAGAAATTCTTATAATGACTAATTGTTTATAATCGTTAAAATATCACTGCAACTAAATCATTACCGCCTTATTACAATAGTTTTCCAAAATTCCTTTAAAGAAAACCTTTGGTATTCCTCCTATACCCAATTCCTTGATCGTATAGAATGAATACCAAGAATTTGCATATCGAAAGTTTTTACGGTTAAATATGATATCCCAATTCCTTGGTGATATACGATAAAAAGTTTTGATTGAAAAACGTAACAGGGCATTCCTACCATCTGTCAACCCATGATTCAAAATCTAATTTTCCAATATTGATTTTTTCTTACAATAAAATCAATCAATCAACACAATGAATATAGAAGCAGTGAAATTCATCAAATCAAGTTCAATGTCATTACAATAACTCAGGGACACCCCCTAGCATTGGGGGATTTAGCCACTCATAATCCAAACAATGAAAATCACATACATCAGATTACAAAATTACATGCGAAATTTCCAAAATGCCCTCAGCACAAGAGACCAAAGAAAAAATCTTGCATTCAGGTGCCATGACACGGGCCGTGTCGTGTGACACGGGCACCCGTGTCATGCTGCTGGACTCATGCACACGTGCCTTCAATGGGGAACTATGACACGGGTCGTGTCATGTGACACGGGCACCCGTGTCATACTGCTAGATTCTTCTTTTCTGCATAGCCATCCTGAGGGTGCCCGTGTCACATGACACGGGCACCCGTGTCATACTACTGGATTCTTCTTTTCTGCATAGCCATCCTGACACGGGCTGTGTCAGGTGACACGGGCACCCGTGTCAGGCTTCTGGACCCCCCTTTTTCTCTATTTCTTTGCACACGAATCGTTGTTTCCTTCATATCTGATCACCGACTTGATATCTGCCTGAAAATACACTAAAAACAACCAAATTAAACGCACCAATGATATAAAAGATAACATGTAACATCCTTGCCACATAACGGAATAACACGAAATAATCTAAACATAAGACTCGAAAACGCACAAAAAACATTGGAAAAACAACAACTAACATATCTTGAAATATTAACTGGAAATCACCGATCACCTGGTCACCAAATCCTTGGTATCAGCCTCCTCATCCTCCTTCAGGAAAAAGGCATCCTTCAGCTTTTTGTTCTGGTCTAAGGCCCTCCTCTTATCAACCTCCAGCTTGGCAATAATGTTCCCCGATCAGTCAACTCCCTGGCAGAGGCAGCAGCTTCCTCAGAGGCTTTAACCAGCTTTCCTTCGGCAGTGGCCAGGAGCTCTTTCAGCTTTATCACCTCCCTTTCCTGCCTGGGGTTCCCTTCGGTCGTCATCCAGGCCATGGACAATACCCGTATGACTGCGCTCGCATCCTGGGCCAGAGATAGACGACGGGCAGGGCGATCCATTGCCTCAACGAACATAGATTCCGCCTGATCGACCTCCATGCTCGTCCCTTCGAAAAAGTTCTGCTTCACGAAACAAGGCGGCAGCACGCATTTCGGTTTGGGGGGAGCATTGACCGTTAGATCCACGGTCGCTGCAGATTTATGCCTCTTCATGAGCGAGCCAGTAGACGCACTCGGAGACCCTTGAACCAGGGGGCCCGACCCTGAGCCGCTCGTTTCGGTCAGCTTGGTTTGAACAACCCGCGACCTCTTCTTTTGTTGCTAGCGCAGTCGTTCCTGGATTTTGTCTAAGGGGTTCGACATGGAGCCTGCAAAGAAAGGAATACAAAATTAGTCACGAACGCCAAGATTATTAAAACACAATAACAAACAGAAATAAAAACAAATACCAAAGAACTCGGACACTTCTTGCCCGGTGTTACACGCCAGGAGATCTGTGACGTCTATCAAAGGACGCTCCACAGCCTCTCCCCTGTCCTGATCCATCATTATTTTACCCTCCCCGTCCAGCAGAGGGGTTAGAGTAAAAGAAGCTACCAACTTCCAAAATTCCTCGAAGTTAGCTGCATCATCCTCGTTCAAAGAATCCCCTACTTTGACAAACTCACTAACCGGGCGTTCGTAATGAGAGTAATTCCATGAGAAGGGAAATAGCCAGAGTCTCCTTGGGATCACCTGCCCTCGGTCATCGAGTATGGCCTCGTCATTTTCATTGGTATCTACCCCCAGGAAACTCAGCGCTCTCACGGCTTCCTCGCTCGCCGGCTTTACCAGAAAATAATCTGTCTTGAAAGCCCGGATAGATTCCGAGTGAGCTTTGAATATCTTGGTCCGCTGTTTGAAGGAAATAAATCCCTTTCGGTCGGTTCCCCGCCCTACCTGGCGCTGCAGCGAGAATAATCGAAAGAACAGAGGAAGCGTGGCCCCAACACCCAGATGGGTGCACGTCACCTCGAACGCTCTCAGGAACGCGTAAGAATTGGGGTGCAGCTGAGACGGGGCTACACCCAAGTGCCCGAGCACGGCGCAAACCAGATCACTGAAGGGCAATGCTACCCCTAGGATCGATGTCGCGTACTCGTACATTGAAAACTTTCGGCCTCCAAAGTCTAAAAATATTAGGTCATCATCCCCCGGGCAGGTGACGACCCAATCCTCCGGATCGTCAACAGTAGGCAAAGGCTCTGCACGAGGTCTCGAGAAGGACGACACCTTATCAAGTAGTTCCTCCACTACCCACTCCTCGGGCGCAATTATTTTTTCCAAACCTCGATGGGCATCTATCGTCTCTCCTGAATCAAGGGCTCCATCCTCCGTTGTGGTCGCGTCTGATTCGTCCAAAGAGCTTCCGGAGTCAGAAGGAACTGATGCGGAAGAACCGGAATCTTTCGAGGACACCTCCTCCGAGGAAATCTCGAACGGGTCAATAAGCGAAGTCTCACCTGAAAAGCAGAGGAAATGCGTCAGTGAATTCGATTAGAATATCAAATCCACCCTTCCACCGCTCAACAAGTGAAAGGGAGCATATCGACCCAGGGGTAAGATCCCGAGCCATAGCCCTCGGTTAACCATCGCTCAAAGTGATGGCCAGCGCCCGACGACAGCGAGGGTACGATCAAATCCTAGATGCTTACCAGGTCCCGGGTCAAGGTCAACAAGGACCATTGCCGACCACGAATTAGGCTTCGTAATCGTCGAGCAACGATAACAGAAGGTCTCTAATCTACTTATTCTAGCCTAAACTATCGGAAAATCTATCCTATGCCACATGCATTGCTAAAATATCAAGCCTTTGACTAAGAAAAACGCAAAAAAGAGCCGTACCTTGAGCTTGAGAGGCCATTACCGAAGAAGTTGGCTTGAAACATGGTGGTCGATAAATGAATGCGGTGGTCGGCGGCTGAGAACGGTGGCTGATCTACGAGCAGTACGACAGAGAAGAAGACGAAACGAAAAAGCTTACAGAATGCCTTGGGTTCCTATTTATAGGGAAGGGAACACGTGCAGAAACGTGTGACCCCTATCCCTAGGCAATGATTACCTATGCTCTAGCCCCTAGGCTAGCCGTCAGAACATTAAATTGGCACGAATTCCTAGACACGCTAACTTTTCGTTTCATATTCCCCCTTCATCGAGCAACCGAACAACTGCCTGCCCGTCGTGGGTCATCGAACGATCATTCCTGGTCCATGCACGAAAAACACCAGACGCAGTGCGTACGCCTTAGGAAGAAAACCATCACTAAGTCATCGCTCCTCCGCAGAAGCAACAACTTGGGGAGCTCCTGTTTCGGGCAAGCCCAACTCCCAGAGTTGGGCCAGACAAAGTGACAATCTGACACGCTCGTCGTCGAGCATCATACCGATGACAACGATCCTTGTCGACCAAGGTTGTACCAACCAGAATGAAATCCCCCAATGGCTAGTTTTGACCGTTACCTATTCGTGCGGATTCCACGATCCGCGCCAAACGGTTTGAACCAATAACCATCCACTAACGATAGCATATAAACCCTCTCAGAGGAGAGGGCCAGGTATTCAATTCTCTCACCTTAATTCTTGTGCTTGCACGCTCTTTGCTCAGTATCTTACTTTAGCATCGGAGTGCCTTGCAGGTACCCCCCCCCCTTTTTCCTTGCCAATCGTCCTTCAGCAACGCTCGACGCCAGCCATATCGGATCCTGATCTCCAGGTATGATCACTAACTAACCAAACCTTCCAACACACCGCCAACCAAATGTTCCCCTTTCTACCTTTAACCATTTTTTTGGATTTACAGAAATCAAACCAATCTAAAAAATAAAACTTCAGATTAATTCCCGTTGGAACCGTACATCCCACCCAATCTGATATCTCCCTCCACACCACCTTAAGCACTTTACAATCTAAAAGTAAGTGCAATAAAGATTCATTTTCCTCCATACAAAACAGACACTTCTCCTCATTAGACGAAATTGGTAAGCCTCTAGCAATTAAAGCATCTTTTGTGGGCAACCTATTCAAGAAGAAACGCCACGCAAAAGCTTTAACCTTAAAAGGAACTGATAAATTCCAGATACACCTAAAAGCTCTATCATCAATATTTTGCGGGCCGATGGGGATGAGAGTAGAATAAATCAACTGATAACACGATGAGACCGAGAACTGCCCAATTTCTTCCTTAACCCACCTAATTGTATCCTTCAAGTGACGACGCAGACTAAACATAACCAACATATTATGCAATGATAATAACTCTTTTTGCAGTGACAGGACAAGACTGTAGACAAGGCCTGAAGCTAAACCAACAGCACCGGAAACCGTAACGTTACCAGAAGCAGAAGCAACGAGATGGCTGCCATCAGCCAAGATAGTCGCATGTAAAACAGAATTGTTTTGAACGAAAACAGCGGCATCCGAGGCTACATCATTAGCAAATATTGTCGGCGAAGGAATTCTGCTGGAAACCAGGCCCGAAACGGCAGCAGAAACACCATTAACAGCAGCAAACTCGCCATCAGAGGCCGCAACATAACTGTTGTCCGCAGAATTACGCCAGGAAGATACAAAGGAAGGATCTGCATAACTGACTGTATCCGAAACACGGCTGCATTGCACAGCTGCTGGAGACAAAATCCCACCTGTATCATCGGCCTGAAAATGAATGGGATTAATCGAAGCTGTTAGAATAGTTGGTGTTGTAATTACCTCTTCCACATTCGAATTAGACCTGTCAAAAAAATCAAAAACGTTAGAAAAAACACCTCCAACACCGATTACATCCAGCCCTTCCAAAAGAACCTAACTTGCCAAAGAAGAATTGGAACCCTCACTGCCATTTACACCAGGTAAACAGTCAACTGTTCCACCAATTCCCAAGTCATTCCAAAGCCAACCTTCCCCCATCCACCCCCCATGGCCGCAACCGAAACTTCCTTCAACATAGATTCTTCAAAAACACGCGGAAAAATGCCAGATAAAGTCCCATTACCAGTCCAATCCGCTTTCCAAAATAAAGATCCGAAACCATTACCGATAATCACCTTACAATTATCAGAAAAAACATCCCCCGCACGACCATTCCCGTAAGAAAGAATATCTTTGAACCAATGGGAACACACACCCTTCTTTAACATGCCAATATTATTGTGCCATATCATTAAACGAATATCTCTGTATCTAGCCTTGAGCACTCGAAACCATAATTCTTCCGATCCCCCCACAATCCTCCATCTCCACTTAATTAATAAAGCCTCATTGAAAACATCCAATCTTTTCAAATTAAGACCTCCTTTAGAATACGACAAACAAAGATCCTCCCAATGGATCCAATGAATTTTCCGATTCTCAGCCGAACTTCCCCAAAGAAACCTACTTTGGATCCTCATCATCTCCTTCCAAACATACACCGGGGCTTTGTAGAAAGAAAGATGAAAAATTGCAAGACTACCAAGCACCAATTTAATCAAGGTGATTCTACCGCCGAAAGATAAAAAACCTCCCTTTCCACGACCGAAGCCTCTTTTCAAACTTTTCAAGCAAAGTCGTCCAAGAGCTAATTCTTCTAGGATTGGAACCAATCGGAATACCAAGAAAAGAGAACTTGTGAGATTCCCTTCTACAAGATAGAAAACTAGTCACCGCTTCGAGAAAACCATCGTAACATTGATTCCAATGAGCTTGCTTTTGTGGAAGTTGATACTCAATCCCGAGACTAATTTAAACGCACTAAGAACCGCTTTGATTGCCCAAATATGCCTCCAACTCCCATCCCCCACCAATAAAGTATCATCGTCATATTGTAAGATGTCAACAAAGCATTTCTGATTAATGTCGAAACCAACGAAATCGCCATTATTGACCGCGTTTCTAATCAAACCCGTCAAACCCTCCGCCACCATAACGAATAAAAATGGAGATAGAGGATCGCCTTGCCTAAGCCCTTTTTCAACCATAAACTCCTTAGTAGGACTTCCGTTAAATAAGACAGACATCTTACTAAAAAAACCAAAGCCTTCATCCATCCCATCCACCTCTCCCCAAAACCTATCCTCTTCAACAAATATCTAAGAAAATTCCAAGACACCTTATCATAAGCCTTTTCAAAATAAACTTTGAAAAGAGTGCACTCTCTTTTCTCCTTCGTCGCATAATCCACTAATTCATTAGCAATTAGAACGCCATCTAAAAGTTGGCGACCCGGAATGAAGGCCGATTGACAATGAGATATGATTGAATTAAGCACCTTCTTTAATCTAGAGGCTAAAAGCTTTGCCAAAGCCTTGTAAAGACAACCTACGAGGCAAATAGGTCTAAACTCGTCAAGGCACAACGAGTTGTCCTTCTTAGGAATAAGAGTTAAAAAAGAAGAGATCACGCATTTGGATAACACACCATTACCATGAAATTCCACAAAGAATTTCAAAAAATCATTCTTTAAAAAGTTCCAACAATTCTTAATAAAGAAGAAAGAATATCCATCCTGACCCGAGCTCTTTTTCCCACCACAACTCCAAATCGCCTCTTTTATCTCCTCCTCCAAGAAAGGCATTTCAAGATATTCCTTTTCAACCGCCGATAAAGCCTTGAACTCCACTCCATCTAAAAGAGGTCTATCACGCTCTACCTCCACGAATATTCTAGCAAAGTGACCAAAAACCTCCTCCCTCACTCCCTTCCCCGAAACAACCATCCCACCCACCGTGTTTAGGGATCCTAAAAAATTGCGTCTCCTTCTCTCTTTGATGACACTATGAAAAAACGAGTATTATCATCCCCGTCATTAAGCCATTTTAATCTAGCTTTTTGAATAAGCCTGTTTTCTTTGATTTTTAGATTCAACTAAAATCGACTAGAGGCCTCTTTACGATTCTTCAAAATCTCCCCTATTTGATTATCTTCACACCAAGCAAGGTCATCGTCTCCATAATTTAGCCCTTTCATCCCTTTATCCATCTCTAGATCATATTTGTCGAAGACTTCCTTATTCCACCATCTAAGCTTGAATTTGAGCAAGCGAAGTTTCTCCTTTAAAACATAGTCGCTTCTCCCGTGAACTTCCAACTCCTTCCAAGCCTTTTCCACAAAAGGAAGAAAAAAATTTTCCCCAAATCAATCGTCATTACACTTGAAGGGTTTAGGACCCCAATTTGAAACATCCGACATCAACCAAACTGAACTATGGTCCAAAACATCTCTCAGCCCGATTAACTGACCCACAATGCCCCATCGGCTAATAACACTTTCCGCTACTAGAAAACGATCGAGTCTGCTTATAGACAAATCATCTCCGCTATGCCAAGAATACTTCTTTCCCTTACACGGAACGTCTACCAATTCACTATCCTCAATAAATTCCGAGAATTCTCTTGCTTCTAACCATCTACCATCCCGAGACCTCCCTTTCCTCTCCCTAAGATCGGAAATAGAATTGAAATCTCCCCCAATGATCCAATCTCCATCCTTGAAAGAGGATTTGAGCAAAATTAAGTCTCTCCAAAGTTTCCTCTTTAAAGTAATATCGCAAGAAGAGTAAACATTCACAATATAGTAATTAAATTGCATCCATCTAATATGTAATCCGAGATAGCCTTTGCCTTTAAAACTACTCAAAACCTCCACCTTAGAATTCCAAAGAATGATCAATCCTCCGGAAGCTCCGATCGCACTTGAAAATGACCAACCTACCTCCTTGTTCCACAAACTACAAGCGATTTATTTGTTGACACTTTGGAGTTTAGACTCTTGAATCAAGAAAATATCAGCTTTGCCTTTCGCGATGATCTGGCTGACAAGTTTCCTCTTCAAACAGCTCCCTCCCCCTCTAATATTTAGAGTACCAATAATAATTGATCCTTTGAACGATTCGCCTTCCCTCCTTCCGCTAAAATCCTTCTGCCATTTTCAACTTCATCTAATTTATTAATCACATCTAATTTAGATTCAGAAACCGCCACTCCTAAATTGACAATTTCTTCCCAAAGCTTCTCCCCAACCATTGAACTCATATTCTGTCTTAATATGTTATTGCTTCTTTGAATACATGAGTCTTCTGAGATTCCGTCGTGGTACCTCTCACTATTGTCACTTCCATTGGCCTTATCAATATGAGGGTTCTGGAAAGAAGATGGAACTTCCGTTGAAGAAATGGGATCCGAGGACACTGACTTTTTCGGGCTTTTTAAGTTTGTCTTCTTCTTTCTCCTACCACTTTTCTTAACCAAAAAAGCTTCCTGTTTTTTATATTTGACTTTTTTCTTAAATTGCTGGTCCCCATCCACCTTTGGAACAAAAGGAACCAAAAGTTTCCTTATATCAAAATCTCCAATGACATCACCTTTCAATAAAGACTCATGGGCCCCACCAACATTAAATTTCGATAAAGTATGACAGTTATCACCTGCCGCCTGATGTTCTGTGAACTCCATCCCTATATCTTCCAAATTCATCCTGCCTGCCGTATTAAAACCATTAGATAATAGTGTGTTTTCTTTGGCACAGTTTATTGCCTCGTCGAACATGCCTTTCAAATGTTGAAAATTAGAGTGGAACGAGTCTTTAACCCCCTTAGAAACTTTCCCCTTTTTGGTAACATATCCAACCAATGGTTCGCTCATAGTTCTCCTGCCTTTCAATCTGGGAGAATCGCAATCTCTCCTCCCATCATCGCTCCCTTCTACGAAACGATAAGCTGTATCAAACTCCTCCCTTTTCTTCACCGAGATACCACCTGAAGTATCCATAGATCCACCTGAATCCGAATTGCAAGAAGAAGAACTCGGAATAGCCCTTATATTTGAGTCCTTCTCTAAAGAAATCCGTAAAGGCCCATAAGCTTCTTCTTTAATCTTAAGGTTGAACTCCTTGTCATCAATTTCCACCACAGATAACTCTTGAAGAATAGAAGATTTCGGAACTTTGATCATCACCCTTGCAACATCCATCTTCCTTCCTTTGGCCGTATCTCTGTCCCAACATATATAACTCCCCAAATGATTCGCAAGCTTTTCGAAAAACTCCGCCTCCCAAACATGACACGGGACACCGTAGATCTGAACCCACATGACCATGCCCTCATCAATGTCGTCTTCTCTCCACTCTCTGATAGAACTAAAGTATTGATTCCACCAGAAGCTAGCGTCTTTGATGAAGTCCTTCAATGCTCCTGAGTCAAGCTCTTCAAGAAGGTACATGTTAGATCCCAAAGGTGTGACTTTCAGATAGAAAATTCCTTCCATTTCGAAGTAACTCTGCATATTGAAAGCCATTCCCATCGCATGAGTGAAACCAACACAAGCATTTTTCATCTTCTCCAACAACTCAGAATTAGAAGAAACCTTCAGATTGTTCTGCTTCAACTTGTTCCCAACCACGTCGGTAAAGGTTCTCCCCGTGTCCCTTCCGAAAACTACATAATTTTTTAGTTCTCCTGAAAGTGTCTCCATCTTGCCTATTTCCGATTTTAGCCCCTCTATTTAAATCCCTTATGTAATTTGTTTTTCCTTCGACGTCTTTCTTTCAAATCCCGGAGGATTTGCATGTATCTTCCTCCTATCGATGAATACATTGTCTAGTTTGACCCCCAACAATCGACAATTTTCTACCTCAGTGAATCTTGCAAAACCAAACCTTTTGCCATATTTGTTTATATTAGGAAAACCACAACTTCGCTCACACTACCAATACAACCGAAAAGCGAGAACAAGTCATTGGCGTTAGATCTATATGGAAAATCCGAAATAAAAAACGAGCTAACTTCCTTCCTTTCTCCCTCTCTCGACATTCTTCCACTAAAAGGGAACACGTCCCATTTGGCCATCCTCCTAGTTGCTCTCCGATCTAAAACAGTCTTCCATTCCATGATGAAATAATACCTTCAAGATGAACAAACTAGATTCTAGAGAGAAGGCAGAGTCTCTCTCTCTAGTTGCATTCTATTAAAACTTATCAATGTATAATATTATTAGAGTTTGAAAATTAAATATTATTAGAGTTTAGAATATTATTAGAGTTTGAAAATTAATATCTAGAACTTTTAACTAGTGGAAACAAAATTATAACTTCATATTATTTTTAAAATAAATTACAAATATTTATATGGGGAAATGTTATTTGATATTCGGGTCAATTTTTTTTGTTGCATATAATAAAAAAATATTATTAATATCAATAAGTAATTTATTTTGATATATATATATATATATATATATATATATATATATATATATATATATATATATATATATATATATATATATAATAAACTTCTACCGATATACGTGCATAATATCAAAATGAGAAGTTTATTATTAGAGATATTCACAATGATATTTAACTTATTCTTGTTAAGAATTATTTCGGGAATTCACTCCTTCAAATCGAACCTTTCAGCCTGGAGAGTAAAGTTGTTATCCATAGGAGGAAGAATTGTGCTTATAAATTCGGTGCTTATGAGTATTATGTTCCATTATTTTTCCTTTTTTGTTGTAGTGATTTCGGCTTTGAATGAGATCATTGCAATTCAACGCAATATTTTATGGGCTTGTGAAATGAATAAGAAAAGTATTTCTTGGGTAAGTTGGGATGCTATTTGCGGACCTAAAGAGGAAGGGGGTTTAGCTATTAGAGACATTATAAGATTCAACAAAGCTCTTGTCGCGAAATGGGTGTGGATATTATCGTCGGAGAAAGGGGAGAGTTGGAGAGGATTGTTGGAATACAAATATGGGAACTTGGTCAGGAGACTTCTACTTAATGACTTGCAAGGAAGAAATGTCATTCAATCTCTATGTTGGCGAGACTTGTTGATCATAGAAGACGACAAATCAAAAGGTTCTATTTGCGAATCTATTTGCGAATCAAAAGGAGTGTTTAGAAGTGTTTCCTAATCTTCCTAAGATATCCCCTAGCGTTTTCCAAATTCCAATAATACACTCTTAAAAACTTACCTTTGTCTCTCTAAGATTACCAATATGATTTCGAAATCGTTATCTCTGGCTATAGCTCTAAACTTTTGAAGGTTGTGATAGCAAGTGTGCAAGAGATACATATTTATAAATGTTGAAACCCAATAGATCTATAACAAGCCTAAAACATACCTCACCAATGAGCAAATCCAAAAACTAAAACACGGAGCCTAATACATGAAAAACGATAAATTCGGACCCTAGATCTGACAAACCGAACCTTTAGTTGGACTTAGACAAAATGTCTATCCGCAATCAACATTTCCCCACGTCGGCTCCA
Source organism: Lathyrus aphaca (assembly GCA_963966055.1). Classification (NCBI taxonomy): domain Eukaryota; kingdom Viridiplantae; phylum Streptophyta; class Magnoliopsida; order Fabales; family Fabaceae; genus Lathyrus; species Lathyrus aphaca. The sequence goes on along the minus strand of OZ014519.1, from coordinate 431,315,487 downwards.
CCGCGAGCCTCACTCTATGTTAATGCATCTTCGTTGACTTCCAAACTGAATTATGATTTCTGCAATCTCAAAATAGATTTTCTTTCTCTTCATCACTTAAAATTATAATGCATATTAATTTAGTTTTTGTTATATGTTCAGATCTAAATTAAACTCAACCATTATTATTCGGATATTATTTTACATCATTCAAAATGATAACCTAAATAATATGTATCATTCATCTCACTTTTCAAATTATTACTTTTATGTACTTATTTTAATCATGTAAAAAGTTAATAATATTTAAAAGAAATTTATATTTTCAAAAACAAGTTTTTCTTTTTATAAAAATTTTAAGCAAATATCAACTTGTTTGAACTAAACCAAACCATTTCATTTCTCATGGATTTTGTTTAGTTCAAATTTCATATAAAATCATTGTAAAAATCAAATAAAAACAAATTATTTAGTTTTTTATTAATTTAATTTTGTAAGAAAATACTAAATTGAATTGAACTAACTTGTTACTTTCCTAAGTTAAAAATAAAGTTCTATGTGAGAGAAGATTAACAAAAAAAAAGAATTTTGCTTAAAGAACCGATTTAAAAGTTGGATGTTGTCATTTATGGGGAGAAGTATAATTTTATGTTTTATTAATTGTGCCTCTCTCTCTGTACTTATTTTCCACCTCCATATCAAGTAAACTCCTTACGTTTAATTTTTTCCATGTGTTTGTGCTATTTATTTATATTTTTCTTGCCTTTTTGATAATATCAAAGGAGGAGAGGTATACTCTCAAAGGGAGTGGGGTTATACTCTTGATATTTTTGAGGTGGAGTTTAACCACTCCAATATTTTACCGTTGCTTTTTGTTTTTCAATCTCCCTAAAAGATGCATTGTTATCATAAAAAATGAGGGAAATATGGATCTATATGCTTGCAGTTACAACGATATGTGCATCTGTCAGATACCCTTGATAGTTTTAATGATGATAATAGTATATGTCAAACGAAATGATATGAAGTCTTCATCAGTCAAGAAGAAGTAATGATCAAAGATTTTCTATTAAGATTGATATGTTTTTATGAGATCAAGATGTAAAGCCAAGGACCACACCTAAGGTCAAACGACGTTCAATGGAAATCTCTGATGGTCTTTTCTACAACAACCTCTAATGATGGTATAGATCAAATAAATCATCTCAAGTCTTTTATACAACAACCTCTAATGATGGTATATATCAAATAAATCGTCTCAATCCTCTAATTATGGTTAAGTCTTTTTCTAAACCATCTTTGGTACCTTGGACGGTAAGAAATATGTGAAACATATTGTCTCCTTGGTCTCAATTCTATCTTTTTCTTATCCACGTTTATAAGGAGGATAATCATTGTGCATATATCTTAGCAAAATTAGAGTTAATATCTAAAAATTATACATTATAAGATGATTTATATTCCAATATAATTTGAACTTTAGAGGTATTCTTTAACTTTAGAATTTGCTAATCCTTGAGAATTTACACCTACTTTCCATTTGTATATCCAAGACATTTTGCCCCTTTTATTTAAAAATAATAATCTTAAAACACTATAAGTATCACAAGAATCCATTTTATGGATCAAAATCCAAACAACAAAATATTATTCTTAAACAACAAATGTCAAAACTTTAATAGCAACTCCATCGAAGTGTTACATCATCATGAGTGCATCTTTCACTTTGACAAGGGTAGTAGTCAAAAGGTTGTTGGCGTTTGAAACAACTTGATTACTCAACATCATAGCTTCATTTGAACTAGAAGCCAAAATATGGTAAGCTAGTGTTAACAAAGAACCAACTTTGGAGTTTCCTACTTCTTTTTCACATGAGCACACAACAAAACCAGAAGAGAGAATATGTATTCCTCTTGAGTCTTCACCCTTAATGACAACTTGTAAAGATGCAACATCAGTAGGAGAAAATATAACATATGAACCCACCGGTGATTTGAAGCTTTCTTGAAGAATCATCATATGGTTCTCAATACCCGGCATCGAAGGCTGATTCACATGATAAATAAAATAAAATCAATTTATATAGTCGTAAAATATCAAATTTATGAACCCAATCAATTCTAGAGACATATAAAATCATGTTTAAGAAGATACAAACACGTGGAAATCATTTCTATAAAGCTTTCTCGCTAGCATCTTCACACATAAAAATTACACAATTGATTTATAAAGTGATTAATCTCTCTGCTTATAAATATATGGTCATATCATATATTTTTTGTTGTAAGACTCTTAATATATCTCTCACGCTTATGACTGGGGACATGTGGAGCGTGGATACCATTTTAGAATTATGGTTGGAATTAACTCAAACTTACAAAATCGACTTGTAATGTAGGGAATGTGCCACTTATAAGCATATGAACATATCATATATTGTTCGATGTGAAACTCTTACATTTCTATTTACAATTAAAAATATAAATTTTAAATTAACGATAAATACCTTGATAATAGAAATGAAATTTCCCGAATGTCCATTAGATATGTGTGCAATTTCTTGCACTGGGTTTTCGAACGCAAGTACATCCCACTGTAAAAATAATAATAATTAAACATGTTACCAATAACAATTTTTTGATTAAAAGTTAAAATATTATATATCAAATGATAGGTTAATAGTGTAATATAAAACTATGATTATGTAAAAACAAAAGAATGTTAAACTAGATATCAAACCTTAAACCTTTTGGTATGATCAGTGAGGAAATCAAAAACTTTATCAACTGGTAAAGGAATGAGAAGTGTTGAAGTAGCACAAATAATTGTGCCATTTGGTTTCCCTTCCCTAGCATTTGTATCAACAGATATGCTAATTCCTCCAATACTCTCTTCAATTAAGCTTTGAAAGTTCAATTTACTTTCTAGGGCTAAACTTTCACAAAACATCTTAACCATTCGCTGTGAAAGCTTCATCACACTCTTTCTTCCTTTAATGGTTTGAATCACTGAGTAATAAGCAATGTATAAATTATTTCACTAGTGTTAGCGTACAACCTAACAATATCGACTTTTGGCAATTAAACTAGAATTTACATATATTTATAATATTTTATATTAAATATCTATCAAAAATTAATCATGGATTAAAAATTAGGGTTTATTTGTAGAGTAAAGTTGAGAAAGTGTAACCTCCTTGAGATTCTGGATCGGGTATTCTTTGAACATAGAAACTGACAGTTTTCTCACACATTCTTTGAAGCTCTTTAATCCAACTTTTTGCTCCATATAAATTATTGATATCAATAAGATAATTGTAAAGGTTGTGTGAATAGATTTTATCATCTGATTCCACATGTTCAACCCAAGTAACCTAAAACATAAAAACATGTAATTAATGATAAGATATTTGATTATTAGTCTTTTTTTTTTACAAACAAACAAGTTGATTTGTCTAACCAAGATCAAACAGCTCATATTTTCAATCTGTATTTTGACTATTTTACAATGTCGGAATATGAGTTGTGTGGTCTAGATTAGAAAATCTAGGTCATTTGAATTTGTCAAATTTTATGTTCTACTATATTTCACAAATATGTAACCATACTAACCGAACAAAAATCAACAGATATTTCTTGAATCAAGCATCCAGACGGATGTTTCCAAGAGCGATCAAGAGGACTAATTTCCCGTAGAGAGGAATCATATGACACATCTGTTATCACCCATACTCCAACATCAATTTTTTTACAATAACGAATGATGGAAAATTCACGAGGTCGCACAAGAGGTGATAGAATATGCATTTGTTCATACATCTGCCAAAAAATCCACATTAAAAAAAACCACGAGTGTTATAGTCAACACACTTTTAACATAAACTAACATTTACATAAAAATTAAATTACCAATTGCAATGCTCCATCTCGATTTCTCATCGATCCTTTGTCAAACACTTTAATTGTTTCGGATTTTGAAACAATTGTTGGGAACAACTTCGCCCATTTGACCTGTCTCAATTAAAAACTTTTATAAACATCATCTACATTTGTAAGAATAAACTTTTAATTTAACTTGAATTTCATAAAACATTTATTCAAAAAAAAAAATATTGAACTAGATAACATACAAATGAATCAAAATTGCATTCTTACCGGATCCAATATCATGTCAATCAATGCCATGCTATTGATGTTGACAACAGAAGTATACTTTGATGATTCTTTAACCACATTTTCACTTTTTAAGTGATTTGGTTTTGGGAAATTTTGCTCATAAATTTCATCAGAAAGAGTCAATGTCTCATCTTCCACATTAGAAGATTCCATCCAGAAAGGTTCATTGACATGCACAAGTGTCACTAATTCATTCATTGCAATAGCTACAATTTGAGATACTATTGATTTTTCTACATCACCAATTGGTTTTGGTTTATTCACTAGCATACCATGATTCTGATAATGACCTGAACTTCCACCATTTTCTTTTCTTAGTGGAATTTCAACATTTAAGTTTCTAGCAAATGCTTTTGTTTGAGAAAGAGATTGCTTAAACTCATGTCGTGATATCTCTTTCCTTGAGTACCTTGCTAAAATACTAGAAGCTTTCTTGACCTAAAAAAGTAAAATTTAAATTATAAATAAATGTTATATTTAATTAAAATAATTTATCATATAACTAGTTAGCCTTTTTACGCCAAAGTTGTTAAAAAACAGGGCATTCGACCAAACATGACAGATTTCTAAATCATGGTTAAAATTTCAACCAGAAATGAATTAGATGTAACATAAAATATATAGGCATAGGCATTTAAAGTGAAATAAATTTTAATCAATAAAAATTACATAAGATAAGATATGAAGTGATTTGAATGAGTTAAACCCTGATTCGATTATATTAAAACAAATAGTAGGTAGTAGTAGCAAAACCGATTCGATATATTAGACATGTTCGTTTTGTCCGCATTTTATTGCGAATGAGCTAAGAATTTAAACCATCACCCTCTAATGTGTCTGTCATGTCCCACCCCATTTATTTTACGAGCTTTTACGGGCATGAGCATTAATATAATTTTATACATTTTTAGGTCTAAAAGATGTAGTGTCCACGGAGCCGCTCTACCCTGCTCGCACTTTTGTGCAGGGTGAACTAAGGTTTTAGGTTCACACCTTCAACTATACTTGTCCTACCTCATTTTTTGAGGACTTTTGTAGAACAGACCTAAACGAGATAGGTATATCCGTTTATCATCCCTAGAAACATCATGTTCGTCTTCTAAAAATTTATAGAAAAACAAAATAGATGTATAATTTTAAAATTTTGGCTCGAAAATGAGAATGGGTCTGGTCAAGATTAAAAGTTGCAATGAAATATGATATAAATATTAAGTTTAAATTAAAATATAATCAATGAAAAAAATTACTAGCCTCTTCTTTAAGCCTGATGTTTTCCTCTGCCATCTTTTTCACTGAAAGTTCATGCTCTTTAGAAAGAACAGGAGCACCCCCACAAGTTATGCAAAGTTTGGCCTTCAATGTCTTTTTCATATGAATATTTTGATCAAGAAGCTCATCATGCTCAGCACGAAGAACACTATTATTTTCTCTACTACTTTGTTTCTAAATGTAACAAATATATAAAATATATATATATAATTAGTACTAAATAAATTTGAAATGAAATTAAAAAATTAGTGAAAATAAAATAAAATAAAATACCTTCAATAAAGTTCTTCTATTTTGAAACCAATATTTTATTTGTGTGGGCTCAAGCCCAATCTCTTCAGCTAATAGACTTCGTTGCTCCTTACTTGGATGATAATCTTGTTCTATGTATCTTAACAAAACAAAAAAATTTCTTTAGTTAAAGAGAAATATAGTACTATTTTATGACCAAGAATAAAAATATAGAAATATAATCATAAAATTCATATTTGTTCTTCATTCCTTTAAAGTCCCAATTTTCTATATATAAAATTATACAAAAATTATTTATCATCCTATTAATTTATTATAAACACTAATAAAATATAATTCTTTTTAACAAGGTTTTATATCGGTGTAATATTTGACTGAGGTAAAAATAAAATACAGTAGTATTTTTTAAATTTGCATCAATGCGTGTTATCTATTCTCAGTTAGAAGTTGAACTGATAAAAAAATTATAAACTATTCCCTCGACTGGAAATTTAATCGACGGAAAAATCCTATAGTCAGAGATAATCCAATGCGAAAAGTCTATTTCATCTTATATAAAATATCTATATGTATTAGTGAAAATGGAAACAATTTACCGAACCACTTACATGTATATTGAGAAAATATTATACAAATTTGAACAGAAAAAAAAAATCTATACATGAATTAGCTTCATATCGAATCCGAAAATTAAAATCATAAACTCTATTAAAAATAAAAAATCTATACACATATAAATTAATGTTAATAGAAGTCATCTTACTTTTCAAGTACGAATATCTGGTCGGCTGTAAAACGCATGTTGGATGGTCTATTTCTATTACTTAAGTTATCATTGTCTTCTTCATCGGATTCATCGGGGATTCCCGTTGAATAATCCATTTGCAACTTATTTAGACAATGAAATATGCTCGTAAAATATTGAAATTTGTTTTTTTTAAATCAATATTTATGTCTGAATTATGTGTATTTCAAGGTGTTTTATATACATAGAATAAACGTTCTCGAAACTTCGACATAATCTCTAAATAATAAAAAATGAGACAAAAATGATTAATGAAAAAGAAAAGACAATAATTTAATTACAAGACATAGATTTCCCTCTAAATTTGTGAAATATTGACAGATGGAAGGTTTATAGATTATTTTATAAATGATTTTTTATTAAATTTGAAAATGGAAAAGAAAATATGACTATTGTATCATGTCATGTCATAAATTTGTGTTTGGTAATACAACATAATTCGATAAAAATACATAAAATTTAACATATGTATATTAAGACTTTGTTTGGCATAAGCTCGAATGATAATTTAAATTGTTTGATAATAGTTTTTTATTATGAGTTTATAATTTATTTTATAAATTTATAATTTATTTTATAAATTTATAATTTATTTTTCAAATGTTATTTTAAATAGTATTTTAGCTTATAATTAGTTTTTTCTTCTACTTTTATCCTTATTATTTTAATAAAAATTCATTTTTATCCTTTATAATTTATTTTAATTTAAAATAAAATAATTATGTATTAAATATCTTTTATGTCATTTAATATTTATAAATTATTTTTACTAAATATTTCAATTAACTTATCAGATATTAGTCATTAATCATGGACTATAAATTATAAGCTATCAATCATCAACTATAAATAATAAACTCTATCAACTAGTTTATCAATCAACCATTATTTTTATCAAACAAAATCAAAGTTGTTGATATTTATATACTAATATAAACAATATTATTGATATTTATAAATCACTGATTTTTATATAAAAACATTATATGCATAATGCTAGAAGCTTAGATTTATTCAAACTTCAATGTATATAGTTCAATTTTTTTAAAATGGTCGTAAAATTATCATTTATTTTAGGTTAATTAATAACATTTCCTCTATCTCCAATTTTCAAGAAAAAAAATATTAATAATTTTTTTATTGAGATTTGAATATGTTTAACATAAAATTAAAAAAATAAAAGTAATATAATCTATTTAAACACGTATCCAAGAATAATTGTGAGTTTTTCTAACCAATACAAATTGTAAATTTTAATTTTTGTTAAAGAACCTATTTAAAATTCTAATTTTAGTATATTATAATGCATTGAATTAGGAGTAACTTTAAATAATATATATGGTAGATCAATAATGCTTAATGTAATTAAGAATTAATATCCTAAATAATGATATAATAAATATTAATAAAGAATAAGCTATATTTTGGAAGCATAATTTTTGTGTGGAAAATAATATATGTCATTGGAAGCTGCATAAACATCCGATAAGTTCAAACTCCTATATCATATACTTAGATCCCACAATAAGGGATGACAAAAATATTCGTTCATTCGGGTAAAATTCGTCACGGGTACAAATAGGATGGTTTAACGGGTATCCGTGTATAATATAAATATATATTTAATTACTCGTTTTATCACAGGCACGAATATACAAATTTAATGGTACCCGTACCTGCGGGTATTCGTTTATAATTAACAAAATTAATTAAATATCCTATAATATATCTATATATATATATATATATATATATATATATATATATATATATATATATATATATATATATATATATATATATATATATATATATATATATATATATATATATATATATATATATATATATATATATATATATATATATATATATATATATATATATATATATATATATATATATATATATATATATACTAATTACGTATCCTTTGGAAAAATTAATCTATATATATATATATATATATATATATATATATATATATATATATATATATATATATATATATATATATATATATATATATATATATATATATATATATATATATATATATATATATATATATATATATATATACTAATTACGTATCCTTTGGAAAAATTAATCTCATATTATAGAATAGATTATACTAAATTACATGTATAATTTATGTTATTTATATTAAATCATATGTGTAAGATGTTGTTATTTCTTGGATGTTTCTATAAATTAATATGCATTTTATAATCATTTTTCTAACATTCTCAAAGAATAGTTTTAATATATATTTGTTTCAAGCTTGTTGAGTTATGACTTTCGTGGAAAGTTATACCTAGAATTTCTATTTACACATAATTTTCTAATTATAAAAAGGTAAAGTTTCTATTTAATAAAAGAAAAATTAGTAAATTACAATTAAATATATATCCATGGGCACCCTAGAATTTCTATTTACACATAATTTTCTAATTATAAAAAGGTAAAGTTTCTATTTAATAAAAGAAAAATTAGTAAATTACAATTAAATATATATCCATGGGTACTCGTTAATACCTGTGGGTGTCTCAAAATTCATGGGTACCCATCTGGCGGATACCTGCACGAATATGAGACAGATACATATATATTTACTAATTGGAGGCGGGTAGCGGAGGACTAGTTCTCATCCCCATGGGTATCCATTGTCATTCCCAGGCATGCCCATTTTTGAGTTTATAGTTCATAGCTTATATAATAATAAAAGACTTGTTTGGTAACAATCTTTTCATCACGAACTTATAGTTTATTTTTCAGACGTTATTTTAAATAGCGTTAATTTATCATTTTTCTTTAACTTTTATCCTTGTTATTTTAACTATAACCCACTACTACCCTTTATAATTTATTTTAATTTAAATAAAACAATTATATATTAAATGTCTTGTATGTCATTTTAATTTATCAACTAATTGAACCATTAATTTTACCAAACACTTCAATTAGATTATCAACTATAAGTCATCGGTCATCATAGATATAAGCTATCAGTCATCAGTCATAAGCTATAAGTTGTCAGTTAGCTTATCAATCAACCGTGATTTTTAAAATAGAGCCTTATTCTTCTTCTAAATAGGTTGTTCGTGGGCCGTTTTGGTTCGGTTTCGAAAAAATTTGAAGCTTAAATTGATAAAAATTATATGAATTGGTTTGAATTGGACTTGTACATTTTTATAATAATGGTCAAACCGTACCAAATAAAAAAGTAACTTGTTGGTTTGGATTAAGATACAACAAAAACAAATGTGCAAAAAAAAATTTCAAAAAATATCTAATTTACTTCAAATAATTTTCTATAATAATATAAAAAATTTAATTTATTTTTGTTTTTCTATATAGATTAGTTTCCATAATAATGATATAGTTTGTAAATGTCAAAAATGACATTTTATTATTTTCTCTATATAGATTGTAAATGTCAAAAATGGGATTGTATTATTTTCTCTATATAGATTGTAAATGTCAAAAATGGCATTTTATTATTTTCTTTTTAAAGTTGAATTTCTTAAATTTGTTTCCATAATAATGATATAAATTATATGAAATAATATTGTTGGTTCGGAAAGACGAATTTGTGGATAGAGTTTTGAAAATCTGATATTCAAACCAATTAACAACATATTTCATTCGTTTAATTTGTTTTTTTTTTTTCAAACTAAAAAATATTCGACTCAAACATAGTAATTTGGTTTGAATTCAAATTTGTTTCGTCTGAATCAATACACACATGTTTTTATGTAGAATCTCAAGTTCAAATCCAAATCACTGTATCTTTATTTTTTTACAAATATTTATTTGAGCATGTGGTGGTTATTATTCTAATAGCGAGATAATTAGGGGAGGCAAAGCGGACCACCCGTCTCGCCCCGCTCCTCCCCACCTAAAGTCCGCCAAAAAAAGAGTGGGGAGGTCATGTCCGCCAAGTTAATATGGGCATAAAAGTCTAGTCTATCCTGTCAAGGTGGCGGGTTGGCAGACGACGGACTTGTTCATCTTCTTTTTTTTCCTTTCATTTTTTAAAATAAATTAAAAGGTTTTTTATTTTTATTTTTACATTTTAATAAAAAAATATCAAACCAATATTTAGAAAGTACAAATGACAAAAGAATAAAGCATGACTAAAATGGATAAATGTAATGCTAAGTCTTCTCATGCAACCATTTACTACATATTTAAAATTAACATGTTTGATAGAAACTTCTAAGGACGTCATAATTATGTATTACGTTAACAAATTAAATCATTTTTTTATCAATGTTACATTCTATAGACAAATATCTATATGAAATAATTTCAAATTCAATTATAGATTTTATAATACAAATATCATATTAAAAATTATCAAATGCGACGTATGTTAAATTTGACATTATAGTGTCAATTGTTTCTGAGATATATATACACACATGCAAACTAAAGAAATGATATTTAAACACATTTTTAAGTGTCCAGAAAAAAGTGCCCACACCTTATTTTCATATGGTTTTGGCAGACTTTGATGGGTGGAGGTCCAAATATTTTCATAGGCTCTTTCAAATACTAAAAAAATATTTATTTCCTAAGAGCGACGGGGTGGGTTTTGGCGGGGCGAGCTTTGGCGGATGATGGTCTTTAGCGAGACGAGCTTTAGTGGGGGGGCGGGCCTAAAATCCCAACCCAACCCGCCATTTTTTTACGAATGCACGGACCGACCCGGCGGGCTACGACCCGTTTTGTCATCCCTATAAATAATATAATAGTAGAAGGATGATATCATAGTATGATGTACTTGAATATTCAAAGAATTTATACATATTATTTGAACGGATGTGAAACTTATATTAAATGAAATATATGTTTAATATTAGACACGTGAATGTATTATTTTATTAAAATTGTAATAAAATATAATATAGAAAATAATTTTATTATTTATGTCAAATATTTAATTTCATTATAACATTTCTTAGAATATAATATGAGAATTAATATATTTTTATGGATACCTGTATATAGTTGAAAAAGTGAAAAGTTTATGAGTGATGCTAAGTGTTCCAAATTAGAAATAGTTGAAGTAGGTGTTGAAGAATTTTAAATCAGTGGTGCTGATTTCCGTTGCGGTGGTACACGGGTGGAACTACAAGGTTATTATTCCAACGTAAGAGTCAATTCAACATTCAAGATGAGTGTAGTGAAAATTGTATATTAGAAAGTGTACCTAACATTCCATGTGAGATGACTTTTATACCTTAGGTCAAGTGGAATCGACCTACATTGGTTTAGGCCTCAATCAATTGGGCCTTTGGCCAGCCCAAACAATTGTCTTCAAGGCTTGTCAGACGATAATGGAGTTAGGGAAGTCTTTAGCACTCGTGGTCGGCCTCCAAGGATATCGTTTGATGTGAGTTATACGTGAAACACTTAGAGCTAATCAAAAAAGTTATGAGAAATAAGCACATTAATTATTTCATCCATATTTACTAGAGAGCCTACAATTGTGAACCTAGTAATGCTAAAATTAGGATTCGTATGGAGTAACAGGGTAGATCGGACATATTTTCGTAGATCAAATCCGATGAGAATTTTAAAATGGACGGGTTGTATCGGAGGAGCATGTCGTTGGTGGATCAGGAAGATGCGAGATGGTACGGCTTGGTGGTTTCATAAGTTGTGAGAACCTCATCTATTAATAATATTGAAATGACTATATATGTTACCGAGATTACAGTCGGCCACCCTCTAGATTTGTCGGCCTTTCTTGTTGGTTGAGTGAGAGAAAATGATATGTAGTTCTTTTGATGAATACTTGGTCCTATTTTATGAGTTCTTGTTCAATAATATAGAATTGTGGCTAGATTTGTTTTTGATTTTGAGGTGGTCGTCCTAAAACACGTGAATGTTGTCCCTTCCTAACTTTATCTGGGGGCCTTGGCTTACAAGACAATATTCTAGTTTTGGACTAAGCACAATTCTTCTAAACCTTCCTTTTAACTGTTCATTGTCCTATTTTACATCGTGTGCATCTCCTAGGACAGTCCATCTTACTTTCTTCTGCGCTACAGCTGAGTCATCTCATTTCTGTGAAAGTATATTTCCGAAGTGTTGTTCATGGCCTCACTTTGATTATAATGCCAATTTTTACCGCCACAAATTGGTTCCCCTCTTTGTTGAAGAGGTTACAATAAAGGAAATTTTACATTCCTTGTTCCAAGGGCTTAGCTATGAAAAGGAGTTTGGCCTTTGTGAAGTGCCTTCTTTTGAGAAGGGGAATAAGTGAATACATACTCACTCTATCGTGAGTGTGTTCGGTCGCACGAATATGAGATGGATATTTGGTGACGACATAGTCCTATAGTTTTTTTACATGTGTGATTTCATATTACAAATAACATGGATAAATTGTGCCACGTTTCCTATAGACGACACCACCATTCCACCCTAGAACCAAAAATAGTTGAAGTAAGTGGTGAAAATTTTTGAACTAGTGGTGTTGATCTTTGATACATTGACAAGAGGGTGGACCTGCAAAGTTAACACTTCAACGCCCAAGTCAATTTAAGATCGAAGATGAGTATAGTGAAAGGTAGAGATCATAAATTATACCTTTAATTTTGTGTGAGATAACTTTAATATCTTAGCTCAAGTGGAGTGGACTTACATTGATTTGGGCTTTGGCAAATAGGGTCATTGGCTCCATAACAGTAAGAATTTGACTTTTTCATTTTAATGGATATGATTAAATATGATTTTTATTAATAAAATAAGAAGTCAAGAACATTATGAAAAAAACACTAGAGAAAAGGAAGTTAGAGGTCGAATATATAGAGTTGAGAGAAAAATAAATCAAATTTTTGAAAAATGGAACAAATATTATTACTTGATTCTAAATTTATATATTTTTGATAGTTCAAAAAAATTCCATTATGGAAGAATAATGTTGAAGAAGTGAAACTATTATCTAACAATTGATGTACTGCATAGTGAGTTAGATGTTATTTGGAGTATTCTAGACAAATGGTCTCCTACACCTATTGATAAGTGTGTTTTTCTTATATATTGAGGATTTTATGATATTGATTGGAATACATTGTTTTCCTATTAAATATCGGAGGCCATAAATTATTTTTTTAATTTCAAGACTTATTTTTTAGAAATATTTACTCATATACCTCTCTTTTTTCAAAAAAAAATTCTCAAATAATTCATTTTTTTAAAAACTTCCCAATCTACCCCACTTTTTTGAAAATTAGAGAGGAGTCTCCACTATGATTAGCGACCATGTATAGCCCATATGAAGGGTCGCCAATTGATTTGGAGACACCATATGGAGTCTTCATTCCAATTGACAACTATGTGTTACCCTTAGGAAGGGTTGCCAATTGGTTTGTAGACCATGTGTATTTACAAAATTTTCTTTAAAAATTATATAAAAAATAAATGAGATTAATAATACATAATTTTAAATAAATAATAATAGATGAAAACTAAAAATATATTAATAATTAATTATAATTAAAAGTACATAATTTAATGACCACAGCCAGGTTGAGCATACCGCCCGCCGGTTCCATATCCCCTAGGTACCCTCACTCGCTGTACTCGCTGCCCTTATTGTAGATTCACTCCAAGTGTTTGTGGAGTTGAGGTCTCCGGAACATCATTAGACTCCCTCAGATATTCTGCCATTTCTACAAAGTCTTGCGTATTGAAGGATCCCATGTCGTAACTGAGGTCGTGATCCATGCCAGAGTAGTTTGGATGTGATGATGGGGTTATTGGTGTGCGACTTGGACGATTGAAAGGAGACATTGGTGTGAATGCTTCGTTGGTGAAAGGTTGAAATGGTAGTGGTGTTTGAAAGTCGTATGGTGGTTGTGATGGTTGTGTTTGTCGGCTGTGGTGTGATGTTTGTGTGTGTTGGCTATGGTGTGATGTTTGAGTGTCTTAATAAAAGTCATTTTGTTGAACATGGTAAGGGGGAAGCTCTTGGTATTGTGGTTGGGTGTCTGGCATGTTTGAAAAGTGGGTTTGTGTTTGTGTAGGAAGTTGTGAGTAACAAGGCTGATAGTTTCTTCGTTGGTTAGATGTGGAAGCTTCTTGTGTGTAAGTGGTCTGGCGTGGGTCGTGTAAATACCTATCTTCAGATAGAAAACCAGTTGCAACTGATCTATACCAAACCATATAAGTATTTGTTGGTATATACGGGGTTTTCATTATCGGTTCACGTAAGACATATAGGTGACGATTCTTCCATTTACGACACTCAGATTTTGCAAAGTCTTTCCAATCCCTACGGTTCCATTGGTTGTTGAATTTTTTTAGATGCCATTGACCAAGATCAGTTGGGGGATCAGGGATGTTTTGATGAATTTTGAACTGGAGTTTGACACGATCACTATAGTGTATCTCCATAGTAGTGAATCTGATAATCGACACAAATGCAGTCCAAACTGTTGTGTCTTCCTCTCTGATTTGGTGATCAAGGTCCATTCCTAGATATGGATGCCAAATGAACTGTAAAAGAGAAAAGTGTTAGATTATAGAAAAATGTTATGTTAAAACTTCATGCGTTCAATCAAAGACAGGAACCTTCGCAAAAAAAACTTGTGAATACAGGGTATGCTTTAACTCAACCATCATTTCAATACTACCGTGAAGAAATTAGATTGTCAAATGCAGATGCATGGAGGTGATTGGAAAACATTCCAGTGGACAAGAGCATTTAATGGTGGATATCATTGGGGCCACATGACAACTAATCTTGTCGAATGCATGAAGAGCGTCTTCAAAGGTATTAGAAACCTACCTATAACAGCAGTGGTACAATCAACCTATTTTAGTTTGGCATCTCAATTTGCATCAAGAGGAAAATAATGGAATGCAGTGTTAATGTCTGGTCAAGTTTACAGTCAATTCATAATGAAAGTTATGAAAGATGAAACTATCAAGGCTAGCACACATTCAGTCACAAACTTTGACCGTCATGGGAGAAATTTTAGTGTTAAGGAAACAATTGATCATAATGAAGGAAAGCCTTTTTGGAATATGTTGTCAGACTAGACAGATGTTGGTGTGATTGTGGCAAGTATCAGGCCTTTCGGGTACGTTGCTCACATGTAATTGCAGCATGCGTGCATGCTCGTCAGGATCTATACAACTATCTATCTAATGTTTACATGACTGTTAACGTGATGAATGTCTACAAGGAAAGTTTCACAGTGTTACCAATGGAGGTCTACAAGGAAAGTTTCACAGTATTGGCAATAACAAAGAAATTGTAGCTTTACATGTATACACATATTCATTAAACTCTAATGTCAAACATGTTATAGAGAAGAATCAAAAGGATATAGTGTTCCAAAAGGTCATAATTGAGTATGTACCCATTTTGGGAAGACAAATGAAACCATTGAAACTTGCTTTCTCGAGCATGGATTCCACCAGGATTTTAAGTGAAAGGTTCACAATGTCAAAACTAATTATGAATATGCTTCTAGAGTCCATAATGTTTCAAATTCTTCCCAACAATGTTCAAATGCGTCCTCTTTTGGCTTCACTTGAGATCAGTACAACAACATCTTAGAGTTGTTTCAATAGTCCAAGCGTAATCCCAAAGCTATCTTAGTTTCCACCTCACCCATTGTCCCAAATTCACATTCATCCAATGTCAATGGTAAGACCCCCACCTTTAGATTTTATATGTGTGCCACTGATCATATTTCCTTTAACATATCATCTTTTATTGCATACAAAAAATGGTTCTTGTTCATATTAGCTTACTTAATGGTTCGCCAATCATTGCTTCCATTTCTAGTAGTGTTTCTATTTCATGTTCTTTGACCCTACCTAATGTGATTTACATTCCTAGTTTTTAAGTTAACCTAATTTCTATTGTCAAACTTGTTAGTAGTAATAACTATTTATGAATTTCATTACTAATACTTGTCAAATTCTATATAATCATTCCAAGGAAATGATTTGTATTGCTAATTTGAAAAGGGGTGTGTATGTTCTTGATTCTACAAAACATTCCTCAATTTATACTTTTGTTGCAAATAATTCTTGTAACATTTGGCACTTAAGATTAGGCCATATCTCAAACATAGGTTTGAAAATTGTTTATATTCATTCATTGTACGAATAATTAAGTTCCTATATATTCTTGCCACTTTTATAAACAAAGAAAATTGCCTTTTACTCGTACTAATACTCATTCTTACGCTCATTTTGATATATTTTATGCTACTTTGTGTGTGTGTGTGGTGGGGGGCTTTCTCTACCTTTTCCACATCAGGAAAAAATTCATTTTGTAACCCTATTTGATGATTACACTAGACATACTTGGGGTCATATTTCCAAAAAGAGTCTCATTGAGTTTGTAGCTTACCTTGAAAACCAATTTCAAACTTCACTATAATGTTTAAGATCTGATATTGGCACAAAACTTTCTCCCTTATCTGAACTTATTTATTCCAAAGGTGTTATCAATAAAAATTCTTTTGTTGAAACACCCCAACAAAATGAGGTGATAGAGAGGAAACACCAACATACCCTTAATGTTGCTAAATCCTTATTTTTAATTCCAATATTCCCTTAAAAAAGTGGATTTTTTATGTCTAACATGCCATACATATTGTCAATAGTCTTTCCACTCCTTTATTAAAATAAAAGTCTCCGCATGAACTCTTATTCCATCAACTAACATCCTTAATCCATTTTAAGGTTTTTGGTTGCTTAAGCTTTTTCGCTATATAACAGGAACATAGGAAAGAATTTGACCCTAGATAAAAAAAATCCATTTTCCTTTGATATAAGGAAGGAAACAAAGGATACGTCTTGTATGATTTAAAAAATCACAATGTTTTTGTGTCTAGGAATGTTATATTTTATGAGACTATTTTCATTTTAAAAAAAAAAACTTACCCAACTCAAAACCCTATCTAACCTCACAACACCCCTCATATACTTGATGACCCTAATTTTGAACTTCAAAACCATAATAGTTCCATTGATATGTCATATTCTACTATTAGTAGTCTATCTGACAATTTCCTTGTGTCTACCAATTTCCATAATTCTAGCCATTATTATCAGTCTGTCAATAATAGGACTGTTCCACATACTTTCCTAGTATATTATACCCCCGTTAGTGTTCAGGTTCATGTTGACAACACTGATCTATCTTCCTCACCTAGTATTTTTAAATACCAACTCATCATAATTACTCATAAGCCTAATCCTTCTTTCTCTCACATTTCAACTCTTGCAACACATCTTATACCAACCAGTCCAATCCCTATAGATAGTCACTTTTTACCTAATAGTTCTACACATGTTTCATATGATATTAATATTTCTTTTCAACCTGTTTAAGGCATTTCATCTTTAACTTCAAGACATTCTACAAGAAATTCTCATCCCCCAAGTTACTTAGTAGTTTATCACTCTTATTATACCTTTAATAATTCCTCTACACTACAACATAATGTTACACACCCTTTATCTTTTGTCGTTACATAAAACCAATTCTCTACCATATATAAACATTTTTGTTGTTCTATTTCCTCAAAAATTGAACCTAAAACTTTTAACTAAGCCAGTAAGTTTGATTGTTGGAAATATGCCATGGATGTTAAATTACAAGCTCTTGCGGGAAATTCCTATTGGTTGTATATGTGTATGAAATATGAAGTATAAGGCCAATGTTTCAATTAAGAGGTATAAAGATATGTTAGCGGCTAAGGGATGCACACAAATGGAAGTTATTTATTATATTTTCACATGTTATCCTATTGATAATAATACTTTAGTTAAAGAACTATTATCAATCACTACAATCAAGGGTTGGCCTTTGGAATAACTAGATTTTAACAATGTTTTCTTCATGGTGACTTGAATGAAGAAGTTTATATGAATTTTTCCCTTGGCATGTCTATATCCAATTCATCTCATGTTTGTAAGCTTCAAAAATCTTTGTATGGTTAAAAAAAATCAAGTAGATAATGGTTACTATAAGCTATCCTCCTTCTTGATTTATTTGTGATATTCTCAATCACAAGAAGATTGTTCCTTATATATTAAATCAAGCAAGATGTTTCACTAATTTGTTGTTTTATGTATATCACATTGTATTGATAAGTGATTCAATTAAGTGAATTCAAATTGTCAAGTACCTTCTAGAACAAAAGTTCATAATCAAGAACCTTGGTTAGTTAAGGTATTTTCTGGGTTTTGAGATTTCCGGATCAAATAAAGGAATTTTCTTAAACCATAGAAAATACACACTTGAGTTCTTGGAAGACACGCGATTTCTTCCTTCCCAACCATCATTTGTACTATTTGATCTACTAAAAACAATTTAACCACATATGGTCAACCACTAGAGGATCCCTCTTCTTATATATGGGTGATTGAAAGGTTGATCTACTTGATAAATACAAGGCATGATATCTCCTATGTTGAACTATGTTGTTCAACATTTAACCCAATATGTTTCTCGTTATTTCTTGCCCTCTTTACCAAGCTACTATAAGAATTCTTAGGTACTGATAACACGATTTTATATCGATTATTTAGCTTGGTTTCTGATTAATTAAGTTATCGTTTTTCATAATTTACATGATATTACGCAAGGTATTTATGTGTTTTTGTAGGTATCCCAATTTATAATATTTGTAGAAGAAATGAGCTAAAATGAGGAAGAAATGAAGTATATATCAGATGAAATGAGACATATAGCAGAATAACCAAGTTTCTGCATTTTGAAGCCAAGATGCCCGTCACAAGGACATGACATCCGTCACACAATGACTAAGCAGGACGACTGTCATGCATCCATAACATCCGTCACAGGTCATTAAGTCAGAAAATTAAAACGCGCTACTTAGTCAATCTATGAAGAGTGTCGTTACGTAATTTGCTCGTTCAACTCAGTATCAGTCAATACAACCATATCAAAACGCATCAACTTTATTTCCTAAATTTTCTAAACAGCAGTCGTACATTAAAAGCTATAAATATAAGCCAAAGAAAATTTGCAAAGGGAGCTTCGACCTAGACCTTATTTTGTCATTTTGTATTTGGATCCAACTTTGATTTTATTTAGTTAAGAGTTTTCTTTTGTTTAATTTTCTGCATTAATCTTCTATTTCTGTTTTCGTACCTTTACCAAATTAGTAATAGCTTCCTAAATCAGGAAGTTATCTTACCTTTTATTGTTTCTAGTCATTGCCTTTCTAGTTTTATTTTCTGTAAGAAGTTTACTACGCCAAGACTGTACTTTTGTCCAGGTTTATTATTGAATTAATAAAACTGATTGTATTTTATTTTCCATGCTTTACATTGTTTAATACCTTTATTTATTTATACTTGTTTTAATTAATATGTATGGCTAAATTACTAAATCGGTATGTAATTGATTAACCGGAATGTATTCGATAGATCTAGGCTAAAATCATAAACAAACTTACTTTCTGGTTTCAATTTCTTAATTTAAAATCAGCTTTTATTACGAAAGTAAAAAGGTAACAGGGTTAGGATTAAGACTACAAGAGTGTAAGGTTTTAACCGTATAGATGAAATCGAACATTAGTTTTAAATATAGAGGAAGCACTTTAAAGTTAATTAGAATCTATAGGTTTTCAAAAAGTACTTTTAACTCAATTTGATACAACGAGAGCACTCAATCTAACTTAGGAGTATAGTTATAGGCAAGACCACGAAAGTGTGAGTTGACAAATTTTAAACTGATATTTTCTACAGAAAGATAATATGACCAATCTTTATAAGCCGATAATTTATTTAATCCATGAAGGCATATTAATTACATACCGATATTCTATCGTAATCTAATTTAATTAAAATTCTAATTTCCTGTTTCATTTAAACTAAAACATCACTCGCCTTAGCTAAACATAGTAACACCTGAAAGCATTAGTTTAATTATCAAGTCTCTATGTGATCGATATCTTTATTACTATGCAATTAGGTTGTATACTTGCAGTTAGTACGCGTAAGACTCAGAAAGTCGCGATCAAGTTTTTGGCGCCGTTGTCGGGGACTCTGATTTAGTCAATAATGCAATTCGTTTGTTGCATCGTACAGACTAAGGAAAAAATTAAAATTTCATTTTGTTGATTGTATGCCCAGTACTAGCTCACGAGGCGAAGACTTAGAAGCACAAATCGACGAGGTTGAGTGTTTCTTAAGTTTAAGACGCCGAACCAAAATTTCTGAAACTCTTTTACTTTAAATTCTTATACCCGAACCAGTTGAAGAACCAAACATGGCCGAAAACAGACAACAAAATCGTCCACTTAAGTCATATGCGACTCCAACTCAATAAGAAACACATAATAGTATTGTTGCTCCAACTATTACCTGAAACGATTTCGAGTTGAAACCTTCACTACTATCATTTGTACAACAAAATCAATTATCTAGAAATCCTGAGGATGACCTTAATGAACATCTGACCTAGTTTGTGCAGTATGCAGACACAGTGAAGACGACCGGTGTATCTCAAGATGCAATAAGATTAAGACTCTTTTCGTTCTATCTAAAAGATAAAGCTTGGGCATGGTTGTAATCCTTACCATCCAACTCGGTTACAACATAGGCTAAGCTGAAGAACGTTTTCCTATCACGTTATTTTCCGCCAAGCAAGACAGTTATGCTGAGAGCACAAATCAATGGATTTTGACAAAAATATGTTGAATCTCTCCACGAAGCATGGGAGAGATACAAATACCTGATGAGGCTATATCCACACCACAGTTTTGAAAACTGGGTGACCATCATTAATTTCTACAATGGGCTTTTATACAACACCAGGCTCACAATAGACGATGTCGCGGGCGGCGCTCTCATGGACAAACCATACGAAGAAGCCTACAACCTCATTAAAAATATGGCTCAAAACCACTGCCAATAGGGAGGTGAAAGAACTCCTGTAGAGAAGACCAAAAAAAAAGGTGGAATGTATGAAATTAGTAGCCTAGATCACGTCAACACTGAGGTAGATGCTCTTGTCCAGAAGATAAATGACTTGACCATAACACCCCCAGCCACCGTGGTTGTCGTTACTCTGAACTGCGAGATATATGTAATCCTAAGGCACGCAACCCCGAATGCCAAGTTTTAGATGGATTAACCACGAACCAAGTGAAATATTTTCAAGGAAATCTATATTCAAACACCATAACCCAGGCTAGAAAAAGCATCCTAATGTTTCTTACAAGAACTATAACGCCTTATATGCGCCCAACCAAACACCTGCTGTACTACCAGGATATCAAAAAGCTGCCCCAAATGCACCTTTAGCTCCTAGGAAATCTAACCTTTAACTGATGATGGGAAATTTCATAGTCACCCGGACTCAAACAAACAAAGAATTCCTGAATCAAAACATACATACTAGTGAGAAAATCAAGCAGTTGGTAACCAAAGTAGATGCTTTAGCCACCCATAAAAAAATCTTAGAAACACATATTTCTCAAGTGGCACAACAACAAGCATCTACTGCTGCCCTAGCTGGCACGTTTCCTGGACAGCCACAATCGAATCCTAAAGGACATGCGAACGCAATTATACTAAGAAGTGGAAAAAAGTTAGATGAACCTATTGATCCTAGAACCAAAATCCAGTCACGTACCAAAAGCATGATAAACTAACTGATAAGAAAGATAAACCAAAGGAAAAGGAAGACAACGAACAAGAGGCCGAAGAAAAAGAAAAACCTTATGTGTCTCCACCACCATATAAACCACCCATTCCATATCCCCAACAATTAACTAATTCCAAAACTATGGGACAATTTAAGAAATTTGTAAAGCTTCTGAAGCAATTAAACATCAGGATACCCTTTACAGAAGTCATTACTCAGATGCCCTCATATGTCAAATTTCTAAAATAAATGTTATCCAATAATAAAAAATCAAGGGGAATGAAAAATTTACATTTACTGTTGAGTGTAGCGCAATAATTCAAAAAAATATGTCTCTCAAGTTGAAGGATCCAGGAAGTTTCTCTATTCCCTGTTGTCAGACCCAAATTTTTGACCTAAGATTTCTCGCATCTCATCTGCATTTGCATACAAACAAGATCACACACTCGTTTATCCTTTTCCAGGTGCAGGTCTATACCTTGCAGAGGATCACCATGTTTAATTTCTTTTATCTGTTTATATTTACTAACTTCTAACCAAAATATCAAAAAAATATATTGTAGTTGCTTCTTCTTCTTCTGTGTTGCAGGATTTCAAAGACAGGGCTGTGATTCCAATTCAAATGCGTTTGTTCAGTCCCAATTCGATTCAGATGACCGTTTGACCTAATATTGGTCAAATTGTCAGAAGATTGTTCAACTGCAAGTTGTGTGTGTGCCAATGATTATTTCTCAGGCGATGCCTATTCAATGTCAAGTTGTGTTGTGTGCGAAAATTCTCTGGTTTATCGAACAGTGGATTGTGAGAAGTTTGGTTCAGTTTGTCTTGATTGAGGGTTCATCAGTTCATCAATGGTTCATCTGAGGATTTATTTTCTTCAGTGTGGATTTGAATTATCAGGGCAATGTTCAGATGTTGGTTGCAGCTTGATTGGCAAATTATTCAGTGGATTTGTGATGACTGTGTTCATTTTATCAGTGGCTTGTGCGTGAAAAGTTCAAATTTGGTTCTGGGTTTAAAACCATCAATTCCATATCCATTTCATAAAAAAAATATCCAATAATCATTCTATAATTCATTCTCGATTCTTTTCCATTTTTCTCAAATATCCATTATCCTTTTTTTTTCCGATTAAACCATTCCCTTTTCAATAACCTTTCCATTATTTCACATCCATTTCATTTTTTTGGAATTTTTATTCATTAATCATTTTTCAGTTATCCAATTATTTTCCATTTATTCTTTTTTGTTAATTTCTAATATTCATTTCTAAACTAAGTCCATTTTTCTTTATTAATCCATTTTAAAAAATTTGTTTATCCCAAAAGCCCATTATATCCTTCTCATAAAAATACCTTGAAAAAATTACTATATAATTTTCTTAAAGCCCTTTTTGTTTTTCATAAAATGTGCAAAAATATAATAATAAATTGATGGAGAAAAGCCCTTGGCCCATTTCCCTGCCAATCCACATTCTAAAAAAATTTTTCTCAGCCTTTCCCAAATATCTACAAAAGGCTCACGTGACTTCAACTCAGCCAAAGCCAACTAAGTCACAGCCACACATTCACGCCAATAATGAAACAAAGGACATGAACAAGCTAACAACAAGCCTCACCAAAGTTGTTCACATCAATCCGTACCAGCCACACCCCAAGCCTCAACAAGCCCACGTGCAAAATACTTTCCAACACTTCACGCCACAAGCCTTCACCCTTTACGCCGTACACTCCAAAACTCAGCCACAGCTAGCCAAGATTTCCCCGCATCCCGCATCACTCAGCTTGCAAAACAACTATCACACCAAGCCGCACGCGGACTGCACCTGCCCAGCCAATACAAGCCAAATTTCACGTCATACACGAGTGTCTCACGCATTCCTCGCACCTACAATCAAAACGCAGCAGCAGAGTTTGAAAAAAGAGACAAAAATCCCGTGAGCAAAACGCAAATGAAAGCTATCAAAACGCAGAGAATTAAAAGGCAGCAAAATAAGAATTTCACCGTGAGCAAAACGCAAACAAGAACGCATCCGAAACGCATCTCAATCCTTCACAAAACGGCAGCAGCTCAATCTCACTCTCAACTCTATAAAACCAACCTTTCTCCTTTCACTCTTTTCAAGCTTTGAGAGCCCACAAAATTTCTTCCCAAAATCAATACAAAGTTTCAACTCACCATCCACTCTTTTTCTCTTTCAATCTTTCTCCACAAACAAATCACACCTTCAATTCAATCTTTCACCATCAATATTTCCTAATTTCATATCAACCAACAATAACAAAGAGAGAAGCCGAGAAGAGAAACCGAAAGAGGGAGAAGAGAAACCAAAAGAGGGAGAAGAAGATCCGAAATTCATATAGAAAAAGGGACGGAATAGTTCTTGTTTTGAGTTGACCGGCGCGATTTTACTTGAAGGTGAGCCGCCGTGTTTATGAACCCCTGTTTACCGGCCGTGCGTTTTGCTTCAAGGAAGAAGAAGAACTGCATTTTCATTTTTCTTTTTTTGATTTGTTATTAAATTATTTCCTTTATTTTTTTTTGTTTTTGACATGCCTGTTTGGGCCTATGTGTAGTTGGATCTTGTTGATCCACTATTATACCCGTGGACTCCCCCCTTTCCCCTTTTCCATTTGTTTCTTTATTTTCTCTTTAGATTCTTTTATATTCTTTTTAAAAATGATATTGTAGAGTTCATTCTTGGTATGAAAATTTTATAAAAGGCGTATTTTAGAAAAAGTATAGGAAAAAGTATTTAGAAAGAGGTTTTAGGAAAAGTTTTAAAAAAATAGATTTTAGAAATAATTTAGAAAAGTTTTTTTAGAAAAAAGATTTAAAAAAAAATATTTCTATTTCTTTTTATGGATTCTATTATTAGATCCATTTCTTATTCATCTCTTTTTATTTTTGGGTCGATGACAATCTCCGATTCGTAGATTGTTGATTTCCGATCGGTTTAATCTTCATTATTTCAAATCTATGGATGAATGATCATTTGGATCATTCTCCATACTTTGAGATCATGATAGGTTGCCTTCGAGAAATTCAACGAAAATCTCGATTAAGATTAGACCGTTCTCTTTCTTTTAGTGTGGCATGTTTTCGGAGAACGATCCATAATATCGTTTCTCTAACATGTATTAACACGAATATTTTCCACTTTAATTAGTGGTGGCCGACCTCATTTGTAGGGTAATTACTCCGTAAATTACTCGGCGATTGCTTAACATAGACCTAAAGTTGTCCCGATTCGGATTAAGATCCACTTGGATCCGGTTGCCTCGATTTTACTTTTCTTTTCGTGGTTGTGCTTGATTAAGTTCATCATACCACTTATATTGTAAATATTATAATAATGTGAATATACTAACATTTAATTTTAATCTCTCGCACCTTATCCTCTTTTATTTCAATCTCTTGTTCCCTACCTCTCTTATTATGCTTCTATATTCATTCATCATATTGCTTATTGTATATATTATTGTTGCTTGTTATTTCTCCTTTGTCCATTTGGATATCAAAACACTAATAAAGGATTAAACACTTAAAAGACTTGTGACTTCTAATTTTGGACTATGGTTACTATCCCTTGCTTCGGAGAATGAACTTAGACTCTAAGATCTTTCCCCCTTGCTCAAGTTGGAATGGATTAGAAACCTCGGCCTCAAATTATTTCATTGGCCTTTGAAGATGGAAATCCAATTGTTTCAAAGAATGCTTGCCATATGGTTTGATCGTTCTTCCTTTAGCTTTTATTTTCAAGTACTAGGATAGTCCCTTCATCTCTTCCCATCTTCTTCAATTTTCAAATCTCCTTCCTGTTTTCAAAACTTTCTTTGTTTTCAAACTTCAAACATTTTTCTCAATCAATCCTTGACTTCGGTCATGTGCTTTTACCTTTTCATTTCATTTCCTTAAATAAATGCTAAACCACATAAGCATATCAGAACTTCTTTCTCAAAAACTTTAAAACATTCACAACTCATTCAATTGTTTTTGTGCCCTCGTGCACGTTTTCTTTTAACCTTTTTTATGTTTAGATATGATTCATCCTTTCTAGAGGAATTATTCGCTAAAGGATGACGACTTATCTTTACATTTTAAAATCAATTCAACTCATTTGCCTTTTCATAATTTGTACCACGAACTACGGGGTTTTGATCTCGCATTGCACTTTGTGGGTACGTAGGCATGAGACGTTCGTCTCTTCAAACACCAAAATCTTAAAAAACATTCTTCTCCTCATCTCTTCAATCTTTTTTTTCAAGCAAACCAATTTCAGACTAAAAATGCAGTAAACATTTCAAAGGGTTCCCGTGGAGTACCACGGACAAGTCGGGTGCGTAAAACCTTCCCGATTTGTAACCAATCCCCGTACCCATTCTCTGTTTGATTCTTTTAGCTTTTTTAGCTTTTAAGATTCTTTTAGGCTTTCTTCGTTCTTTTTGCCTTTTTCCTTTTGGAAATAAATAAAAGCGCGGTGGCGACTCTGTGTATATTGAGTTAAGTTAATCAATAGCTTACACTCATGATTTTACCGCTATAGAAAAGTGGAGACTCTGCTGGGGAGTCAATCTCTAAGTGGATTCGGCCTACTTTGATTTGTTTACTGCTTTAGTTTGATTTGTTTGTTACTTGGTTGTTCTGTTTTGGTGATCCTCTGTGAGATAGATCCTAACCCGGATCTGAGCGGAACTTATGATAGGACGGCGATATTCGAAGCGATACGTGATGGAGTAGTCCAAAGCGATATCAATTTGATAATCTCCACTCGGTTAGGCTCTCTTGGACTATCAATGTCATGACGAGTAATCGTACGTGGCATTATTTTCTAACCTTGAACTGATCATACTGAGGACCGTAGAACCCTTAACCAATCCTAGCCAATTTAGGAACGTAGTGCAGAAACTATCTGGGTGTAAACCTAAGGTGGTTGTCACGCGATACTACACTCGGACGAGGTCTATTTTAAGAATGTTATCGGTTGGGGAGTAATCCAACGTACCGATGATATTCTAAAGATGTCTGTTAACTCCGGGAACCTCTGTTAGCACCCTTCTGGTTTTTTGCAGGTACAATGAAGACAAACCTTAATACATGCCTGTGTGGGTTGGTGTTCTTATCCCATGACTCCATGCTCGTGATTCGAACCTTTGAACCTGTGTGATTTGCGTGATCTTGTTTGTGTTTGTTGCATCTACATATTCATCATGATCATCTTCACAACCATTTTTCGAGAAAAATAATTCCGATTATTGCAAATATTGGAAAAGAGTAAATATTCTTTTTTGTCAAGATTTTTTCATGATCGTATTCTCGATGTTGACCATGTTTGCAATAATCGAGTTGTTTTTCTGAAAATGGAAGTGAACATTGCATATCATTGCATCCTCGCATATTCTTGCGTTCATCCGAGTTGTGTGGGAACTCATCCCGGGTGTTTCTTTCCTCAGTTGTCTGTTGATCCGTCAAGCTGACTCCTCACCACAGATACGGTACTAGAGCTGCTAACAGACAGAGAGCTATCATATTAAGAATGGAACACCAAGAACAACATAACATGGAAGTTCAAATGGAAATTGATGAGTTGAAGGCCGGTATGACCAGGCTCACTGAAATGATGCAAGTTCTGATTGCTCTAGGTGAACCACCTCAAAGGACTGTTATCTCTGAAGTTTTTACTGCTGTTGTTGATCCTCCTGTTGTTCAGCAACCGGTTTCTACTTGGCCAGAATATGGGTTACCTCCGGATTATGTGCCAGTTTCTGCTACTGCTCAAGTAGGTGGTCCATCTGTTGTGCCAGTCTTTTCAGCTCCGACTTTTGTCGAACCTCAACCTGTTGTGCACACTACTGCTCAGACTACTTATCAGAATTCTCCTTTCTTGTACCAAGCTGTTGGTCAACAAACTGAAAGTCAGGGTGAACCTGGATATATGGATGAAGTTAGAGAGCAATGTTTGACTCTTGAGAAGAGGGTAATAGGTTTAGAAGGAAAATATGTCTTTGGTTCTGCTGCTATAGACATGTGTTTGGTTTCCGACTTGGTTCTTCCTGATAAGTTCAAGGTTCCTGTATTTGAGAAATACAATGATCATACTTGTCCAAAGATTCATCTTCTGATGTATTGTCGCAAAATGGCTGCGCATGCTAAGGATGACAAGCTGCTTATTCACTGTTTTCAAGATAGTTTGAGTGGTGCTTCTATGAAGTGGATGTTGGACTTGAGAAGAGTCACATCCAAAGCTGGAAAGATTTATCTAATGCTTTTGTGAGGCAGTATAAGTACAATCTGGACATGGCGCCTGATCGACGTCAACTTCAAAATATGTCACAGAAAGAGAAAGAATCGTTCAAAGAGTATGCTCAGCGTTGGAGAGAGCTAGCTGCTCAGGTAGAACCACATTTGCCCGAAAAGGAATTAATTGGTTTGTTCATGGACACTCTTCAACCGTTCTTTTGGGAGAAAATGGTAGGAAGTGTTTCATCTGGTTTTTCTGACCTAGTCACTATTGGAGAAAGACTAGAGGAGGGTATCAAGAAAGGTAAGATTACCAATTCTGAAGCCCCTAATGCTGCAAGAAAGTCTTTTGGGAATCCTCACAAGAGAAGAGATGGTGATGCTTATGCCGTTTCAACTGAGAGGAGGCCTTATCGCCCGCAACAACGATATGTTCAACCATATGTAGCTGCAGTGGCTGTTGTTGTTAAAACTCAACCTGCTCAAACTCAAGCTCAAGGTCAAGCTCGACCAGCTCAAGCTCAAGTTCAGATCCGAGCTCAAGCTTAGACTCCTCATCCTGTTGCTGGACAAAATCAGTATCGCAATAGGCCAAACTTTGATCCTATTCCGATGTCTTACACTGAATTGTTTCCTTCCTTGATTGAGAAAGGTTTAATTACTACTAGGCCTCCGCATCCTATTCCAAATCCTCTGCCGGTTGGTTATAGATCGGATCTCCGCTGTGAGTTTCATCAAGGTGGAACTGGTCATGACTTAGAGCATTGCTTTGCACTGAAGGCGAAAGTGCAAGAACTTATCAGGAACAACATCCTTTACTTTAATGACCTTAATCCCAATGTTATCAACAATCCTTTTCCGAAGCTTGGGAAGTGAATTTTCTAGAAGACTTCAACTGTTAATTTTCTTCAAGGCCAGAATATCAGACGGGACAGCTCATCCTTGTTGTTGATGGATCACTAGGCCATTGTTTCTTTATGTTTGCAATTTTCTTCAATCATTTTAAGTTGTTTTCTTTTAAGCTTGTTTGTAATTTCATGTTGGTTTTAATGAAATGAGCATTGCTTTGTTTTGATTCAATTTCATTTGCTATGTGCATCTTTATGCTTTACATTTCAAGTTCATTTATCTTTTCTCAAAGTTTTACAATGATTGGAGGGAGGATGATGAAAACGAGATACCCATAATTGTTGTTGTTATGCTTTCAATTGAGACTTGGTTGATGATATACAGGCATTGTTTCAAATCCTAAACACTGGAGAAATAAGGAAGTGAATCCCTTATCAACCCCTTTGAGCCTTGAAGTAGAAGTTTCTTTCTATTCGAAAAATCCACAATTTTAACCTGGGAATGGGTAGTTCTCAATTAATTCAAATGTGCATTCAAGTACAAGAGAATCATTCAAGACACCTTTCAATAAAGGTTGCAATCTCAAGTTTTCCTTCACACACATCAAAGAAGTGTTGAAGATGTTTCTCAAATCAAAAGCCAATGATGGTTTATCATAACCATTAAGCCTTGCAGTCATTATCTTTCAAAAAAAATGATATGAAAAAAATTAGTGAAAAAAAAATCAAAGCCCGCTAAGTCAAAACCTATGAAGGAGACTTAGGCAAAAACTGGGGCATCCCGCTGACTGTAAGTTGAAATGACACAGTTCAGGCAAAAGTTAGGGAAAATAAAAAGAAATATTTGTCAAGAGGTCATCAAAATCCTCAGCAAAAATAAGTTGAGTGGACCAAAGTCCTCATTAGAAATAACAAAAGGGAAAGATGTGACTGCAATCTCAAAATCCTCTGGCTTATGAATCATCTTCATCTGTGCAATCTCAAAAATGCTTCGAACTTGAATACATAGGCTGAATTAATTGAATATAGGACTGGAGTTCATCACGAAGGTGGGTTGGGTACAAATAAACTTTGAGCCTACATCCTTTGTTTCATAAACCGTGAACCAGACCATGTTACAACCTTCAAAAGTCCTAATTGAATCCAGGTTTCTTTGAGAAGCATACTACAATGAGGTTGCGTAAACTGACTCCCAAGTTCTTTACCAATCATTTGTTTCCTATCGTTGCTTTATCTTTCATGTTGTCTCAACCGCCGTGTTTTGACAATGTTTTCATTTACTTTATATCAATAAAATTCATTCCAAAAATGATTCTTGATTTCAAACTTTGCATTGAATTTTGCATTAAAATTACCAAGTTGGTACAAACATTTTTATTTGCAAATAAGCTTTCCTCATCAAGGAATTTTCAAACAGTTTAGAAACTTGGTCAGTGATCTTATCAGGGGCAAGTCCTTCTCAGGTCCTGTGGTTCAAGGTTGGCTGTTCAGTGCAAGTTATTCTCAGATTCGGTTAGTCAAAAGATTCTCTGCAAGTTTCATGCTGGATTTATATTCTCAACATTCATTTCAAGAACTAAAGCCATGATCAGTTTATTCTTCTCAGCAGTTATCGCAAAGATCTGAATATTTTCTCCAGCAGTAATCAAGGACTGAATCCATTATCAGTTTACCTTCATCAGTCATTGAACTTGGGGCAATTTTTTTCAAAGAATCCCCAAGTAGCTTTGTATGACTTCTCTCAGAAGATTTTCAACTTGGTACAGTTTACTGGTGTGACAGAGAATTGTTCAGCAGTAGCATCTCTAATTTCCGAACAAAATGGCAGTGATCTCTGTGTTGAGGAATCAGTCTTCTATCTTTTGCAATCCTCTAAGAGTCTAAACTGGTTGTCAGCATTTTCTCTCATATTATCCTTGGGTGTGTTATTCCCAAGTTTTGTTTACCTTTGCATATTTGAGTGTTTTAGTCCTCACTATGCGTTTCCTTGGGTGTGTTATTCCCCAGTTTTGTTTATGTTTGCATAGTTGAGTGTTTTAGTCCTCATTATGCATTTTTCTCGGGTGTGTTTTTCCCCAGTCTTGTTTACTTTTGCATATTTGAGAGTTTTAGTCCTCATTATGCGTATGCTTGGGTGTTTTAGTCCCCATTTTCGTAAAAGTTCGCATACTGAGTGTTTTAGTCCTCATATGCATTTCTCGAAGCCTTGTTGTTTTTAACTTCTTACTTTTCGTTCAAAGTCCAATTTACTTGGCATTTGTCTGTCTCTCCAGAACTTTTTCTTCACCTACTTGTTGTGTCTTCTCAAATATTATACCCTTTTATCCGATTGCCATTCTCGGATGTCCATAGTGAAGTCATCATTGATTTGATGTACTGTCCCAGACCTTTTTTCTATTTCATTCAGTTCTGTTCCTGAATGTTGTGATTCACATTTTATCTGATTGCTATTCTCGGATGTTGTGATCATTTCCTTCCGATTGCCATTCTCGGATGTCCCTAGTGAAGTCATCATCGATTTGATGCACTGTCCCGGACTTTTTCCCATTTTATTCAGTTCTATTCCTGAATGTTGTGCTTTGCATTTTATCTGATTGCCATTCTCAGATGTTATTGATCACTTACCTTTCCGATTGCCATTCTCGGATTTTCATGATTGGAGTCATCATTAAGTTGATGTACTTTACCGAATATTTCCCATTTCATTCAGTGTTGTTCCTGAATGTTGAGATTCCCATATTTTATCTGATTGCCATTCTCAGATATTGTAATTCACATTTTATCTGATTGCTATTCTCAGATGTTGTGATTACCTTTTTCCGATGCCATTCTCGGATGTCCCTATTAAAGTCAGTAATGTCATCCTTGGATGTTTATGATGTACTGTTTCAGGACTTTTCTCACTTCATTCAGTGCCATTCCTGGATGTTGTGATGTTTTCTATCCAATTGCCATTCTTGGACATTTTCACTTCGGCTGAGCCATGTTTTGGTCTCTAGCATGTTGTTTTTTCGGTCGGAGTCTTATGCTCCTCATCCCCAGCGTTTATTTTATTTCATGTGTCGTCTTGTCCCTCACGGACTTCTCTGCCTTTCATTTGGTTCCAGATACATTTCATATCATCTCATAAATTTCCGCATAATTTTCCTCATAATATTTCGTATGCTGTCACATATTTTCTCAGCATCTCATATTTTTCTCATATCATCTCATGTGCCTTTATATATTTTCATATGCTTTTATAACAGTTTCATATGCTCCATATCTTTTCCATATCATTTCCATATCATTTCATAGCGTTCGTTTCATTTCATTTCATTCCAGTTTTTGGCATCTTAGGATCAAAAATTGGGTTTTTTGATATTTAAGTATCTTCCATCTTGTCAAAACGAAGATTTCAATCTTCATTATCTCTGGATTGAAGAAACTTAAATAGGGGCATCTGTCAGACCCTAATTTTTGACCTAAGATTTCTCGCATCTCATCTGCATTTGCATACAAACAAGATCACGCACTTGTTTATCCTTTTCCAGGTGCAGGTCTATACCTTGTAGAGGATCACCATGTTTAATTTCTGTTATCTGTTTATATTTACTAACTTCTAACCAAAATATCAAAAAAATATATTGTAGTTGCTTCTTCTTCTTCTGTGTTGCAGGATTTCAAAGACAGGGCTGTGATTCCAATTCAAATGTGTTTGTTCAGTCCAAATTCGATTCAGATGAACGTTTGACCTAATATTGGTCAAATTGTCAGAAGATTGTTCAACTACAAGTTGTGTGTGTGCCAATGATTATTTCTCAGGCGATGCCTATTCAATGTCAAGTTGTGTTGTGTGCGAAAATTCTCTGGTTTATCGAACAGTGGATTGTGAGAAGTTTGGTTCAGTTTGTCTTGATTGAGGGTTCATTAGTTCATCAATGGTTCATCTGAGGATTTATTTTCTTCAGTGTGGATTTGAATTATCAGGGATATGTTCAGATGTTGGTTGCAGCTTGATTGGCAAATTATTCAGTGGATTTGTGATGACTGTGTTCATTTTATCAGTGGCTTGTGCGTGAAAAGTTCAAATTTGGTTCTGGGTTTAAAACCATCAATTCCATATCCATTTCATAAAAAAATATCCAATAACCATTCTATAATTCATTCTCGATTCTTTTCCATTTTTCTCAAATATCCATTATCCTTTTTTTTCCGATTAAACCATTCCCTTTTCAATAACCTTTCCATTATTTCACATCCATTTCATTTTTTTGGAATTTTTATTCATTAATCATTTTTCGGTTATCCAATTATTTTCCATTTATTCTTTTTTGTTAATTTCTAATATTCATTTCTAAACTAAGTCCATTTTTCTTTATTAATCCATTTTAAAAAATTTGTTTATCCCAAAAGCCCATTATATCCTTCTCATAAAAATACCTTGAAAAAATTACTATATAATTTTCTTAAAGCCCTTTTTGTTTTTCATAAAATGTGCAAAAATATAATAATAAATTGATGGAGAAAAGCCCTTGGCCCATTTCCCTGCCAATCCACATTCTAAAAACATTTTTCTCAGCCTTTCCCAAATATCTACAAAAGGCTCACGTGACTTCAACTCAGCCAAAGCCAACTAAGTCACAGCCACACATTCACGCCAATAATGAAACAAAGGACATGAACAAGCTAACAACAAGCCTCACCAAAGTTGTTCACATCAATCCGTACCAGCCACACCCCAAGCCTCAACAAGCCCACGTGAAAAATACTTCCCAACACTTCACGCCACAAGCCTTCACCCTTTACGCCGTACACTCCAAAACTCAGCCACAGCTAGCCAAGATTTCCCCGCATCCCGCATCACTCAGCTTGCAAAACAACTATCACACCAAGCCGCACGCGGACTGCACTTGCCCAGCCAATACAAGCCAAATTTCACGTCATACACGAGTGTCTCACGCATTCCTCACACCTACAATCAAAACGCAGCAGCAGAGTTTGAAAAAAGAGACAAAAATCCCGTGAGCAAAATGCAAATGAAAGCTATCAAAACGCAGAGAATTAAAAGGCAGCAAAATAAGAATTTCACCGTGAGCAAAACGCAAACAAGAACGCATCCGAAACGCATCTCAATACTTCACGAAACGGCAGCAGCTCAATATCACTCTCAACTCTATAAAACCAACCTTTCTCCTTTCACTCTTTTCAAGCTTTGAGAGCCCACAAAATTTCTGCCCAAAATCAATACAAAGTTTCAACTCACCATCCACTCTTTTTCTCTTTCAATCTTTCTCCACAAACAAATCACACCTTCAATTCAATCTTTCACCATCAATATTTCCCAATTTCATATCAACCAACAATAACAAAGAGAGAAGCCGAGAAGAGAAACCGAAAGAGGGAGAAGAGAAACCAAAAGAGGGAGAAGAAGATCCGAAATTCATATAGAAAAAGGGACGGAATAGTTCTTGTTTTGAGTTGACCAGCGCGATTTTACTTGAAGGTGAGCCGCCGTGTTTATGAACCCCTGTTTACCGGCCGTGCGTTTTGCTTCAAGGAAGAAGAAGAACTGCATTTTCATTTTTCTTTTTTTGATTTGTTATTAAATTATTTCCTTTATTTTTTTTTTGTTTTTGACATGCCTGTTTGTGCCTATGTGTAGTTGGATCTTGCTGATCCACTATTATACCCGTGGACTCCCCTCTTTCCCCTTTTCCATTTGTTTCTTTATTTTCTCTTTAGATTCTTTTATATTCTTTTTAAAAATGATATTGTAGAGTTCATTCTTGGTATGAAAATTTTATAAAAGGCGTATTTTAGAAAAAGTATAGGAAAAAGTATTTAGAAAGAGGTTTTAGGAAAAGTTTTAAAAAAATAGATTTTAGAAATAATTTAGAAAAGTTTTTTTAGAAAAAAGATTTTAAAAAAAATATTTCTATTTCTTTTTATGGATTCTATTATTAGATCCATTTCTTATTCATCTCTTTTTATTTTTGGGTCGATGACAATCTCCGATTCATAGATTGTTGATTTCCGATCGGTTTAATCTTCATTATTTCAAATCTATGGATGAATGATCATTTGGATCATTCTCCATACTTTGAGATCATGATAGGTTGCCTTCGAGAAATTCAACGAAAATCTCGATTAAGATTATACCGTTCTCTTTCTTTTAGAGTGGCATGTTTTCGGAGAACGATCCATAATATCGTTTCTCTAACATGTATTAACACGAATATTTTCCACTTTAATTAGTGGTGGCCGGCCTCATTTGTAGGGTAATTACTCCGTAAATTACTCGGCGATTGCTTAACATAGACCTAAAGTTGTCCCGATTCGGATTAAGATCCACTTGGATCCGGTTGCCTCGATTTTACTTTTCTTTTCGTGGTTGTGCTTGATTAAGTTCATCATACCACTTATATTGTAAATATTATAATAATGTGAATATACTAACATTTAATTTTAATCTCTCGCACCTTATCCTCTTTTATTTCAATCTCTTGTTCCCTACCTCTCTTATTATGCTTCTATATTCATTCATCATATTGCTTATTGTATATATTATTGTTGCTTGTTATTTCTCCTTTGTCCATTTGGATATCAAAACACTAATAAAGGATTAAACACTTAAAAGACTTGTGACTTCTAATTTTGGACTATGGTTACTATCCCTGGCTTCGGAGAATGGACTTAGACTCTAAGATCTTTCCCCCTTGCTCAAGTTGGAATGGATTAGAAACCTCGGCCTCAAATTATTTCATTGGCCTTTGAAGATGGAAATCCAATTGTTTCAAAGAATGCTTGCCATATGGTTTGATCGTTCTTCCTTTAGCTTTTATTTTCAAGTACTAGGATAGTCCCTTCATCTCTTCCCATCTTCTTCAATTTTCAAATCTCCTTCCTGTTTTCAAAACTTTCTTTGTTTTCAAACTTCAAACATTTTTCTCAATCAAACCTTGACTTCGGTCATGTGCTTTTACCTTTTCATTTCATTTCCTTAAATAAATGCTAAACCACATAAGCATATCGGAACTTCTTTCTCAAAAACTTTAAAACATTCACAACTCATTCAATTGTTTTTGTGCCCTCGTGCACGTTTTCTTTTAACCTTTTTTATGTTTAGATATGATTCATCCTTTCTAGCGGAATTATTCGCTAAAGGATGACGACTTATCTTTACATTTTAAAATCAATTCAACTCATTTGCCTTTTCATAATTTGTACCACGAACTACGGGGTTTTGATCTCGCATTGCACTTTGTGGGTACGTAGGCATGAGACGTTCGTCTCTTCAAACACCAAAATCTTAAAAAACATTCTTCTCCTCATCTCTTCAATCTTTTTTTTCAAGCAAACCAATTTCAGACTAAAAATGCAGTAAACATTTCAAAGGGTTCCCGTGGAGTACCACGGACAAGTCAGGTGCGTAAAACCTTCCCGATTTGTAACCAATCCCCGTACCCATTCTCTGTTTGATTCTTTTAGCTTTTTTAGCTTTTAAGATTCTTTTAGGCTTTCTTCGTTCTTTTTGCCTTTTTCCTTTTGGAAATAAATAAAAGCACGGTGGCGACTCTGTGTATATTGAGTTAAGTTAATCAATAGCTTACACTCATGATTTTACCGCTACACCTGTGTAATCAGAAAGTTCGTCATAAACAAAGCTCTATGCGATCTAGGAGTCGGTATAAGTATAATACCCTTATTAATATGCAAGAAGCTCGATATGGCACAACTAAGACCGACCAAGATGTCAGTTCAACTAGCCTACCGCTCAATCAAGTACCTGATTGGTATTTTAGAGAATGTTCTAGTACGAATAGGCCAATTCTACACCCCCACTAATTTCATAATCATGGACATTAAAGAAGATGCTACGACCCCTATCATACTAGGAAGACCATTCTTAGCCACCGTCGGGGCTATCATAGATGTAAAGAAAGGCAGGCTGACATTCAAAGTTGGAGAAGAGAAAGTCGAATTCATCTTAACCCAATTCTTACAAGCACCAGCTATAGATGACATTTGTTATTTGCTAGATGTCATTGACAAATGCGTAAGTTAAATAAATATGGAACCGATTACCTATTCTGATATAATGAAAAATCAAACCCCTCTGATCTTGGAAGATGATAGTTGGAGAAAACCTTATCAAGACGAAAGTCTAAGTGAATGCTTAACACTTACACCTGGCCATATGTCGAGCCCAAAGAAACCAGCTCTAGAACTCAAAGTATTACCCAATAATATGAGATACAAATTCCTAGACCCAGAACTTAAAAGACTGGTGATAGTAAATGCAGACTTAGGACTGCTCAGAACCGAGAAATTATTAGACATCTTAAGAAAATATTCAACTGCGTTAGGCTATAAGATATTTGACCTGAAAGGAATAAGTCCTTCTATCTATATGAATCACATTATGCTAGAGGAAGACTGTAAAACCTCTAGAGAACACCAGAGAAGGATCAACCCGATTCTAAGCAATGTAGTCAAGGATGAAGTGAAGAAGTTACTAGACGTTGGAATCATATATCCAATCTCCAACAGTCAATGGGTTAGCCCAATGCATGTCGTACCAAAGAAGGGAGGCATTACAGTTATTAAGAACTCAAAAGGTGAGTCTATAACACAGAGAGTATTAACCAAGAGTAGAATGTACATCGATTACCGAAAATTGAACAAAGATACCCGTGAAGATCATTTTCCTTTACCCTTCATCGATCAAATGTTGGAAAGGTTAGCTAAGAACTCCTATTTTTGTTACCTAGATGGATATTCAGGATATTTCCAAATTCTTATTCATCCCGATGACCAAGAAAAGACTACCTTCACATGTCCCTACGGAACATTTGCATACTGTCGAATGTCGTTTGGCATATCTAACACTCCCACGACATTCCAATGGTGTATGATGGTGATCTTTGTCGACTTTATAGACGACATCATGGAAGTGTTTATGGATAACTTTTCCGTATGCGGATAACGTTTCGAAGGATGTCTGTCGAACCTAGAGATGGTACTAGAAAGATGTGTTAAAGTGAACCTCGTACTTAATTAGGAAAATTTTCATTTCATGGTCAGGCAAGGAATCATGCTTGGACATGTGATATCCAATAACGAAATCGAGGTTCACAAAGAAAAAATAGAAGTTGTAATGCCCGTTTAATTAACTAAGTATTAATTAAATATAATTGTAGTATGGTGTGTTAATTCCCGTTGATTTGAGTATTCGTGTCGATTTGTGTTGGTTTGTGATACTTGTGTTGAACTAATTTGATTTCCGAAATATCAGAATATTACGTTGATGTTTCTAAGTTGGTTCGAGTTGAATTGATTAATTGAGTTGATTTAAGTTGTGGAAAAATAATATTGAATATGTTGATTGTGTTATTTGAACTGTTTTATTTGATAATCAGTAATTAGCCAATTTAATCGATTAGTCGGGAGAAAGTAATTATTCGTGAATTATTAATTAATTTTGTGTTGCGGTGAATTAAGTCGTTAAGTCAGTATTTAAGTTGGAAAATTGTAGATATAATATTAGAATTAATATTATAGTCGTAGAAAGGTGTTTGGTTTAGTGGGCTTGGAATCATGTCGGAAATAGTAATTAAGGGGTGTATGACTTAGGCCCATTAGATTTTATGTGTAAAATAATATTATTTTGATAAAAAGAAATAATAAGAAGAAAAAGTTAGGTTAGAGAATAATCAGTAAGTGGAAGAGGAACAAAACGTGTGGGAAGTAGAGGTCGTGAGAGAAACCGCTACCGGTGCCAAATTTCAAGAATCCGATCGAATTTCAAGCTACCTTTAATTCAAGGTAAGGTGGAGTTCGACTTTTATAATAAGGTTATGATAATTCATACGTAGGAATTGAGATCGGGTAGTTTTATGTTGTTGTTATTGATTTATTTGATTGTGTTGTTGCGATGTTGTTGTTTCTGCAAAGATACTGATAAATCGGAGCTGTTGAAATTTTATTGTTGGTTTGAATTTGTAAATGTTGAAATGAAATGGCCGATTTCTGGAAAATTGGTTTTTGGGACGAAAACTGTATCTTAGGCGTGACGCAGGCCACCCACCATCACACAAACAGGGGTGGCGCAGGCCATCCAAACCAAAGAAAATTACACATGACAGGAGCCATGACTCAGATGGTGCAAGTCATCTCCCTCCATAGAATAAGCTACACAAGCCACTAAGAGGATGTACCTAGGGTGGCACAAGCCACCCATAAAAGGTAGGTGAGACTTGATTTGTTTTGTTACTTTTATTATGACACAATATTTACATTAGTTCTTTTATGAAAAAAATTCAAATAAAATAATATATTTTTGTATGATGGGAGCCACATTTCTATAATGGGAGCCACCCATACCACGTCAACTTTATGTTATTCTGAGTGATTAATTTAGTTTATTAAATTAAGTGAATTAGTTTAATGGATTGATTAATAAATTAAGTAATGGTTATATGCGATGCACTTAGTGAATAAAATGAATTGGAATTAATGAGTAGGACTGATAGTATAATATATTTGGATTGCATATCAGTGTAGCAGGTTTTAGTAGAAACAAAATGGTTTTTTTTGACAAAAACAGAATGATGCAAATTTTCATGACAGATGATTTTAATTATATCATGAGCATTGTGTCAAGAAACACAAAAGTTACGGAAATTTATAATAAACTTGTATTAATCATAGAATGTTAAATAGTGTTGATTTAGTCGGTTTAGCCGAGTAGGCGAAAAAAGTTAGTTGCCCGGAATTTAACAAAAATTATTGAGGTAAGTCGGGTGATTTAGTAGGTAACTTTGTCGGTTTGTTTTGTTGAATTCGTGTTGAAATGTGTGGTTTTCATGTGCCGTCGAATATGTTGTTTTGTTCCGATTTGTGGATGTTTTAAGTTATAGGTCGAAGGACCAACATTGATTATTTAAGTTGTAGGTCGAATGACCAATGTTGATATTAAAGTTTTAGGTCATATGACCAACGTTGATGTATATATAAGTTGTAGGCCTCTGGCCAAAGTTTAATCGTGTTGAATTTGAAGTTGCTATGTTGATTGTTGTATGTTGTTTGGAGTTGATTGTTGTTTGTATTGAGTCGTTGTATCATGGCATACCCTGCACTTTCTAAGTTGGAGCAAATGCTCACCACGTTGGCCTTGATTGAAAAAATTATTAAGTTGAAGGCTTATGCCTTGCAGATACCTCGATAACCTGATATATTTTAAGTTGAGAGTTTTACTCCGAATGGTATCACACACACACACACACACACACACACACACACACACACACACACACACACACATATATATATATATATATATATGCATAGTTGAGTCAGATTTGCATTGCATTACTTATGTCGATTGAGATGTTTATGTTGATTAAGTCGATGAGGTCGTTTATGTTGATTAGGTTTATTAAGTCGTTCGTGTTGAATATATGTGATTATGCTGATGAAGTTGCTTATATGGTTATGCTGATAAAGTGGTCATATTAGTTAGGTTGTTTATGATGATTATGTTCGTTGAAGTTGTTAAGTTGATTATGTTGAGTACGTAGTAAATGTTGATAGGTGTAATATGTTGGTAAAGTAAGTTGATAAAATGTGGGTGATTGTTCAACTGTTGTTGTTGATGTGGAGTGGTGATAATTGTATGATTCCTGTCTATGTATTATTTATCATACTTTGTTTATAAAATTCGATATCTCACCCCTTCTGTTTGACTGTTACCCCTATGTTGGTAATGTGCAGGTTAGCCTGAAGGAAGATGGTTATCTTTGTTAGTTCGAGTCGGTGTCGATGCTCTGATACGTAACTCTCGGGGGGATGAACACTTAGTTGTTTTGTTGTTGTTTTATGTTGTTATAGTTAAAAATATCTTGTTACAAAGTTGTTTAAGTCGAATAAAATGCTATACCATGTTTAGTTGAATATTTGAGAATCTGCTGCGTAGTTGTAAAAGTTGTTTTGGTTTCAAAAGAAAAAAAAAGAATAAAAGGTTGTTGTTATAGTTTCATCCGAATTCAAAAGTGTTATGTATCAATGCATTATTTGATTAAACGAAAAAGTGTTTTGAAGTTGAAATGTGACATCCTATTTGTTTACTTGCTGGTTGAATTTTCTTATCTTGATTTTATCGATAATTGTCGGGTAGAAATGGGGTGTTACATTAGTGGTATCAAAGCAGGTCGGTTCGTCCGGCCAATGTTGTCTAATATCGTATATTCCTTAGTACTTGACATGTGTGTGAAATACTGTCGATAATC
Organism: Lathyrus aphaca; assembly: GCA_963966055.1. Classification (NCBI taxonomy): domain Eukaryota; kingdom Viridiplantae; phylum Streptophyta; class Magnoliopsida; order Fabales; family Fabaceae; genus Lathyrus; species Lathyrus aphaca. The sequence continues at coordinate 431,273,986 of OZ014519.1, read as the reverse complement.
GTTTGTTAGTTTCTAGTCATTGTCTACAGGTGTTGGTTCAGATTAAGTGGGGAGAGGTCTGTCTCCCGGACGTGTTGTTGGTATGTAGAAGTTGGTTCAAGGTGATGTTGATTGAGGAAGTTCAAATGTTGTTGAAGCGATGTTGTTACGGACCGACGAGATTTTAGACTCATGAATTTGTATCGGTCGAGTTTGAGATGTGCGTAGATTATGGATGGTGAATTGATTGAGAATAAGGAGTTATTCCAAGGAAATGATAAGTTGATGGATCAAGTCGGTAGATTAATATGCCTTGAGTATAGTTGGATTAAACTCGAGTAATTTTCGTAGTTGGATGAAAAGCAAAGATTTTTGGTAGATCTTGGAAGTAAGAGGGAGAGAGATGGAACTTATGTTCATCAATCTCACATTCTGATTGTTTTTTTGCAAATTTTGGAGCATCTGTCAATAAAAAAGGCATAACTTTTTACTCATGTTTCTGATTGAAGCGATTCTGGAATTTTTGAAAAGCCTGCAAAATTACCTACAGTTTGAATATAATATTTTCCTTCAGGAAGTTTTTGAAGAAGGAGAAAAGCGCGTGTTATTATTTGGGTTTGATGTTGATTTTTGAAAAATTCTACATACGGAAATTCTGAACCAGTCCTGTTGTGAGGATGATAACTTTTTACTCGTAAATCGGATTTGAGCGGTTCTTGACATTCTGAAATCTACACAAAATTATCTTCATTTTGGGATATGATTATGTATTTGTGAGGGCTGTATTGGAAGAGATAAATGTGTTCGAAGTTGAGCAACTATTGCTGAAAATTTGGTAAGATGAATACGAGTGTGAAATATTGATAAAGAATAACATGTTGGTATTAGAAAGTTGTGACGGTATCGGGAGAGCATAGAGATAAAATTTATGTTGAACAATGATGATTAGAGTGATGATGTTATATGATGGTAGTGTTTAGAGAAAGATAAAGTTTGGTTAGTGTGGTTAAAATTCTTAATTTGGATGAAAGTTGCAATTGGGGAGAGCCGAATTGGATTGTACTCGATGTTGTTGTGACTCCGACATTATAAGGATATTTAAAGTTGTGTTGTGCTACGAGTGTATATAAGAGATTGTGCATTGGATTTTGGACGTTTGGGTATTGTCTCTCCCAAAGATTTACATCCCGGTGCAAATGCGAACGGACGAGGCGAAAGAGGTTGAGGTTGAATAGAGTCTCCAGCTAGGTATTTTTATCCCGAAGGAAAGGTAATGATGCATAAACCTAGAAGGGTATGGATAAGACGGTTGCGAACCAGAGAAACTGAGAAAGGGGGTTGGTTACGACCTGGGAAGGTATTAACACCCAGATCGTCCGTCGTACTCGACGGGATCCACGCTTACTTAATTGTGTTTAAAAGAGGTAGTGTATGTGCTGTATGTGCATAAAAAGCTAGGGAGAAAATAATGTGTGTCAGTACAAAAAGAGAGTGAGATTCTCAAGACTGAGGCTTAGAAAGAATGCTGAAAGAGGGGGAAGACAAAGAGACTTTTGTTCGATAACCGTTAAGTTATGCCTACGTATCCTCTCGTGCAATGAGGAAGTCAGAACACCGTAGTTCGACTCAAAGAGACTGGATGATTTGGCCGTGAACTGCTTACTTGTCTATGCTCAAGTGTGTGACTCGTCTGGCTCGAGCGCTAACTGTCTTGCATTAGACGAAAGAAGCGAGTTCTCGTTTTCAGAGTGAGTGTGATAAGAAAAGAATCCCGGAGGAGACGTTTATTGTTTGTTTTTGTGTTTTCAGTTTTTTTATTGTTTTTGGTGTTTTGCATAGGATAATGAGCTTAAGCCTAAATCAAGGTTTGTAAACTCATTATATCCTCCCTGATTCGGGATAATGAGCCTACTTAACCATGAGATAAGCATCTCAACTTAATTACCATGATGATATAGGATTAATATCATTAACCTACTTGTGATTATTAAGATGTTTTTGGGTTTTGTTTTGTGTTAAGTAATGAGTTTTATCTCTAATCAGGGATTAGACTCCTTACACCATCCTAAGAGAAGGATGATAGATGAGAACACTTAAGCTGAGAAAGACTCCTCAACTTAATCCATGGTTAAAGACTAAATTCATTATATAACAAGCCTTTATTAAAGTGGATTTTAATTAAAGATGAGATTAAGAGGTGAATTTTATGTTTGTAAGACTATCTTGAGGGGGACTTGTCCATTAAACACTAGGGTTAGTCCTTCTTAACCAAAAGGAAGAGATGTAACCCTAATATAAGGCCCAAGTTACAAGCTTAAGTATTAATCATTATTAGGTGTTTTGATTAAGAGGTGTAAACAAATTAAATATTTAACACTAAGGATTAAAGTTATACACTCCATCCTAAGATAAGGATACATGCATAACCCTAATTCAAAGTCCTAAAGCTGTAAGTGTTTAGCCTATGATTATGAGATGAGAAGAGAGACTCAAGGAGACTCAAAGGTAAAAACTAGGGGAGACTATATACAACCCTAAAATTATCATGCTTGGATGTTCCTATGGTTTATGAGGCTTAAGAGAAAGATCTCCAGGAGGCTACCAAGGAAGAGAAGCAAATGAAAAGAGAAGGAGGAAGGGAATAAGTTACTTACTTCCTGAAGAAGATAAGTAACCTAAGAGAAAGAAAAGGAGCAAGAGAGCACAAGTGAAGCAAGTTCACTTCAAAGACAAGTAAATATTGCATATGAAGAGATGAGAAGGGGTGGGATGTGGATGTAAATCCACATCCCAAACAACTTACCATAAGCCCCTGAAATGTTAGTGTGAATGCATAAGATCAAAGAAAAATGAAATGAGATGAATAAAGATGCAAAGACCAAAACCAGAAGTGTAAACATGATGCTAATATGTTATGAGATGATGCAAAGACATACATGATGCATATGAATGGTGATACAAAGGATGGAATGCAAAAATGGCATGTAAGAAGCTTGAAAACACATGGATGTTCATGAAATGCAATGAATGCAAAGCATACCAAATGAATGAAGAAATGATCAAGCAATGTTCAAACATGTCTTAAGATGTCTAAGATGTCATACAAGTGCTTTAAATGTCATGGCAAGTTCATATGATGATGATATGCAAAGATGAATGCAAATGAACATGAGAAATTAGGGTTTTATAAAAGTATGAGATGCAAATGGACAAAACAGAAGCATACATCATGAAAAAAATTTGAAATTGAACTCAAACCCTAAACATCTACAAGATCACTACCCAAAGATGAAGGTCAGAAGCTAAACCTAATGGAAGTTATGAATTTCCTAAGTTAACTAGGGTTTTTGGATACTTTTATAGGAAAGATGCAAATCAATTTGAAAATGCAATGCAAAATCATGAGATAAATAACCTAGATACTAGATGCAATATGTGAAACAATGCAAAAATAATCAAGTTCAAAATCATCATGGTTGATCAGAAATGATTTTTTCAAGTTAGGGTTAGAAAAATGGAATTTTATAAACCCTAATTCAAAGAAAATTGTGAAAATGTGATCAAACCTAAAAATAAATTTGTGTGATGAGTTTATAAATGTTTCTAAATGTATGAGAATGCTTCATGATTTTTTTTGTGATTTTTAGAAACCTAAATGTATTTTTAATTAATTAAAATCAATTAATGAATTAAATAAAACATTTAAATGATTTAAAAATACTTTTTTAATGTAAAAATTAAAAATAAAAATGTTTTTGAGTTTAGAAAAATATTTGAAGTGAAAATTCAAAGTTTCATGATTTTAGAAAATGTTTTGATATTTTAAATAAATAGAACAAAAGAAATGCAAATAAAAGAAAAGAAAATGCAAAGTAATCCAATCTGATGGTCCAGATTCAAACTGGGGGTGACTGCCCGCGTCTTTGGATGGCTAGGATTGCTTCTGAGGTTTTATAATTAATTAATCCTAATTAAGTTAATTAATTAAAGGTTAGGGTTAATGGCTCAATTTGATCCGTCCACTTGCTAATTAAAACAATATCCAAGGACCCATAACGCATCTGGAAAATAAAACCTAATTAAGCCCTAATCCCTTTCAGGAGACCGGAACACTGTTCCGGTCGTCTTCTCCGGCCACCCCCACGACCTAACCTTTTCCTCAGGCCACTACAAACCCTACAAACTTCCCAAAAATGATCCCCGACTCACACACAATCAAAATCAATCATCAAATATGATTTATAACACACAAACATGGAGAATCAAAGAAGAACAAAAATCTGGACAAACTTTCAGAAGCCTATGAAATCCTCATTTCTCCACCATTTTCAATTTTAAAGACATCATGATAAACCCCATAACATGTAATTTCATCTTGTAACAAGAAAATAAGGTTTTGAGAGAAAGTGTTCTTGAGGTTACCTGAGCTGGAGCTTTGCACTCTTGAGCTTTCTGGCCCTTTCTTTGATGCAAATCAACCTCAATGGACTCCCTGTAAGCTAATGAGATGCTTAAAACATGCTTTTAATGGCTATTTTGAGGTGTGTGGTTCTGGTTTGACAGAAAATGGAGTTCTTGTAGGGGAGGTTTCAGGCCATGGCAATTGGTGTTTTTTTGATCCTTATGGTGTGTATGATTGAATGGTGAAAGAAGTTTTCAGGTTTGATGGGTGTGTGTTGAGTTTCGAAGAGATGAAGGTATGAGGTGATTTTTGTGATTCTGAGTATGTGTCTTCTTTCAGGCTTGTGTGATGTGTGTTTTGTGTTGCTTGAGGTTTGTATAAGCCAATAGGATTGGTCAAAAAGTTGGTGGTGGCATAGTGTGATTGGTATGGCTTGTTTTGCAAAAAGTCAAAAGTTGTGTACCATGAGTACGGGCACGGGTAAGAGCTGATTTGAAGGGGTGTTTTGCCTCAGCCAGCTTCAAGGAGAGCCATGTGATTGCTTAAAGTGATTTGAAGTGATTGAATGGTGAGATCGAAGTGGTTTTGCAAATTGGCAACTTTGTGAAATTTGAGAAAATTGGTCATGGAAATGGTTGATTCAATGTTGAATTCTGGTCATGACTTGTTATGTGATGTTATTATGATGCTTAGAGGTCAATTAGAGGTCACAAGAGTGCTTAAAACTTGGTTTTGAAAAATTCCCCCTTTGGCACATACTTGAAAATTAAAAGATTTTTCCCAACTTTGAAACATCATATCTTGAGTTCTAGGATGAATCAAGAGGATTTCTTGTACTTTTTGAAAATGGGAAGATCCAATCTACAACTTTCATGTTTGCAGATTTTTCATTTGAAGCCTTTTTGATCAAGAAAGAGGAGGTTGAAAATCTTTCCCAAAATGTAAAGTTTTCATTACAAGTCATATCCAAAAATAGAATGTATGCAAATGGCTTGAAATTATTCAATCTTGTGAACTTCTAATCACTTATAAGATCAAATAAAGATCATAGAACCTTAAAATGATGAAGATGATCCTTTGGTACCATTGGTGGTGGCCTCAGATGCCCTGATTCTGACTTTTCTTGCACAATAAGTTACTAGTTGATAAGATGACTTCCACAATGAATTTCTTCATAAAATTTGGTACACATCCTCCTTATAACATATTAAGACCATTAGAGTAAAAAATGACCAAAAAATATGAGATTAAGGGCATCAAACCCAAAACCCTAATTTTAGGTCATCTGTGTAGAAAAACCCTAGCCTGCCTGGACACCTCTGCAATGATTTGTGATATTTTGACTTTAAAGACTTCTTGGGGATGTAATAAGATCATAGACCACTCATGGACCCTTTTGGTATACTTCAAGACCATTGGGATATCTCAAATCACTTCATGGATTCATCTGATCACAAACCCTAGCTATGCAACCATGCAGACGAAATAAACTATGCAATGTGAGATGATATGATTATGCAATGCAATATGAAAAGATCACAAGCCATGGTGTGAGAAAAAGTGAGGAAAAATTTGGGGTGTTTACAGCTGCCCCTATTCAAGCATGAGTTAGATGTGCAGGATGTAAGCACCTGGCTTAACAGACAAACAGGATAACTTGTGGTTGAATACCAAAGACAGTCTGAAATTTGCACTCATTGGGGATAAGAAGAAAAGGGATATAAATTGTAACAGGCAGTATAGTATGAGTATCAAATGAAAGCGATGGAGAACGACCATCGAGCAGAGGATGACTGTTGGGGATGGAGAAACGATAAATAAAGTAATGACGGGGATGACCATCATGCTGGGAAATAAAGAGACCGCAACGGGGACGGCCATAATGTAAAGAAATAAAACTCTATGGGGATTGAAGAAATGATGAAAGCACTGACGGGGACGGCCATCAGGTAAAAAGGGGAGATAAACCACGATGGGGACGACCATCGGGTAAATGAATAAAGGAAATTATGATAAGGGACGGTCATCAAAAGGTGAAGGACGATCACCTAGCAGGGGACGGCTGCTAAAAATATCACGACATAGGACGAATGCCGGATAGAAAAGATCAATGATGGGGATGGCCATCGGATAAGCATGATGAAGGACGATCATCAAGAGGTGAAGGACGATCACCTAGCAGGGTACAACTGCTCTTGGGGATTATCTCGACATACGACGAATGCCAGATAACAAAGATCGACGATGGGGACGGCCATCGGATAAATGATGAGGGACGATCATCATGAGGTGAAGGAAGATCACCTAGCAGGGGACGGTTGCTAAAAAGATATCGCGACATAGGACAAATGCCGGATAGAAAGTTACAACAATGGGGATTTGTAGCGGTAAAATCATGAATGTAAGCTATTAGTTAACTTAACTCAAGGTAAACAGAGTCGCCACCGCGCTTTTATTTTATTCCAAAAGGAAAAGGGAAAAAGAGCGAATAAAACCTAATGAATCTAAAAGCAAGAAAGCTAAAGAAACACATCAGAGAAACATGTAAGGGGATAGGTTACACGATGGGAAGGTTTTACGCACCCAAAATGTCTGTGGTACTCCACGGGAGCCCTTTGAAAAATTTACCGCTTTTGGTTTGAAAATGGTTTGTTTGAAAGAGATTGGAGAGATGAGAAGAGAAACGTTTTTTATATTTTTGTGTTTGAAGAGGTTTAACGCCTCATGCCTACGTACCCACAAAGTGCAATGCGAGATCAAAACCTCGTAGTTCGTGGTACAAAATTTGAAAAGAAACAATGAGTTGAATTGATTTTAAAATGTAAAGATAAGTTGTCATTCTTTAGCGAATAATTCCGCTAGAAAGAATGAATCATATCTAAACATATGAAAAGAAAAGTGCACGAAGGCACAAAAACAATTGAGTGAGTTTTGGATTTTTAAAAGTCTTTGAGAAGAAAATTTCGATATGCTTATATGGATTAACATTTATTAAGAAAATGGAATGAAAAGGTAAAATCGCTTGACCTAAGTCAAGGTTTAATTTATGAAAATGTTTGAAGTTTGAAAACAAAGAAGGTTTTGAAAATAGGAAGAAGATTTGAAAATTTAAGAAGTGGGAGGAGATGAAGTGACTATCCTAAGAAAATAAAATAAAGAGATAAGGGAAGAAATATATAACCAAACTTGATGACATTCCAAATTATGAGCATAAGAGTTCCATCCTTATAAGCTAGCAAATGACCAAATAAAGGCTAAATCCAACTTTTTGAAGATCAAGGCAAAGGAGGTGTCCTAAGAATCTAAGTCCAAATCTCCACTCCAAATGCTAAGGATAGTAACCAAAAGTCCACAAATTAAAATCACAAGTTTTTTAGAGATTTAATCCTTTATTAATGTTTTTGTGTCCAAACGGACAAATAGAAAATCAATCAACAAATAATAAGAGCAAATAATAAACATGATATGGATGAGTAAAGCAAAATAGAATAAAGACAATAAAAATGCAAGAAATTAAATGTTAGTAACAAAAGAAATAAAAATGCAAGAATCTAAAATATTAATAGTAGTAATAGTATAATAATATTCATATAATAATGGTATGGTGAACTTAATCAACCACAACCAAAAAGGAAAGTAACAAAAATCGAAGGCAACCGGATCCGCTTAGCATCTTACACTATAGCGATTAATCAAGGTAAACATAACCGAATTCAATGAAATTTGAAAGGCGATTGGGAGACCCAAAGCACCTATGCATCAAAAATTCACAAGTCTCGATTCTTGAAGCAATATGATTAACCACTTTGGGATTACGCGATCAACAAGAGATCCGGTCCACGAAAGTGTAAGTACCCAATTAGATTTTTATTCCAAAGTCGGGACACATTTAGGTCTATGTTAAGCAATTGCCGAGTAATTTATGAAGTAATTACCCTACAAATGAGGCCGTCCACAACCATTAAGGTGCATAATATTAGTGCTAATGCATGCGAGATAAATGATATGTAAATCGTTATCCGAACGCAATACCACACAAAACTAAAGATGAATACCAAATTGAGCCGTACTTATGGTATTCTTCCATCTTTAAGTTCAATCACTCATCTTGGTGGATTCAAGCATGAAAATGTGTCACTAATGCAAAGTACCTTAAATGAATTGAATAATCCACTTAAAGGTAGTTTTGAATTAATGAACATTAACTACTCTAATCTACACCCAAAGTCCATTGAAATTAAGGAAGAATTACTCCCAAAAATGCTTCCCAAGGTAAAAATAAAAAGGGAGGACGAAGAAGAAGAAAGAGGAACCAAAAAGGGCTTGAAACAAGCCAAAAAACACCATTCTGACTTGTGTTAACCGGTTAACGCAAGTAGATTTTGGACAAATTGCGCTATTTTTAAACTGGTTAACCGGTTAACCATGCTGAAAAATGCATAAAATTCAGCATGATCCATTTTTGAAACCTTTTCTCAAACATTGGATGATCATGATCTAAATTTGCACGAATTTTAAAACCAAAATACAGTGGAATCCCTGCAATAAAATAACAAATAAAGATCCGAAAGATCTAGAAACAAAAGCACCAAAGATCTACATCTTGAATGTTGATGGTGAATATGGGTTTATGGAGGAAGATGAATTACCAAAAGCTTTTCTTCAAATTGAACCAACACAAGCTTAGATCTACTGAAATTGATGAGAAAAAGAATGAAAGGATGAAGGTCTAGCTCAAGTTAATCAAGAATTCAATGTGAAATCTTGATAACTTCAAAAGAAAGAAAAATGAGCTTTGGAGAATTTGGTGTTGAGGGAGTATTTTGCAAGAGGTTTTGTGGCTATCAAAAGCTTGTGGAATGAATGAAATTGTGGTTCTATTTAAAGGCCTTAGGTATGGAAATTTGGTGGAATGAGGCTTGCTTTGGTAATTTGAATTTAGGTTTGGTAATTGGAATTTTGGTGGGAAATGGAAAAGAATGGTGATTAATGAGGGTTTATGGTAGGAAATGATCAAAGTGATGTAGAGAAATCAGAAATCAATGGATCTAGAATATTCCAATTAAATCAATGATCTAAGGGTGCTGAATTTGAAATAAAAAATTCAAATTTCGTATTGGTTAACCGGTTAACCATTTGGTTAACCGGTTAACCAAGCTGAATTTTGAATGTTTTATTCAAAAATAGCTACTTGGTTGTTTCGGCCCGATTCTTGTGTACGTCGAAGAAATAAACACGTGAACCTTGGAGATCCTTTGAATGAATCAATTAACTTGGGAAATCCTTGATCTGATAATTTTGAATTATTTGCGGATCGTCTTCGACTTTTGTGAAATTTACTCGAGCTGCAGGACTGCTATTTTTTGGCATTTTTATATGGTTCCTCTTCCTAAAAAAAGGTTAGCAAAAGGAAACAAAATATTTTTGGATTTTGATTAACGGTTAGTGAACACAATCAAATAAAACAATTAAAGACAACAGTGATCCCCTGCGAGGCATAATCCTAACCTGAGAAGAACCGTGCAGCCAGTGCGATCTTGTTTGTATGCAAAATGCAGATGAGATGCAAAGAAATCTTAGGGCAAAAATTAGGGTGTTACAGGATTCCACTGGGAAAAGGATGAGGAACGGTCATCCAAAGGTGAAGGACGATCACCTGGCAGGGGACGACTGCCGAAAGTATCACGATATATGACGAATGTCAGATAATAAGATCGACGATGGGGACAACCATCGGATAAACTGATGAGGGACGGTCATCAAAAGGTGAAGGATGATCACCTGGCAGGGGACGACTGCCGAAAATATCACGACATAGGACGGATGTCGGATAGGAAAGTTGTTTTGTCTAATTGGGGAATGGTAAACATGGACGAGTGCTTACGCTTTGAAATAAAAGGTATAAGTGTTTGACAATGTGTATAGACTAAAGATGCGGACGAGCATCCTTAGGATCACGATATGGACGAGTATCGATAGAAGCAAATGCTGACACATGTTTAAGGATGATGATACGGACGAGTATCAATCGGTTAAGCAAGGAACACAGACGAGTGTTGATCTACCAGGGAGGTGATATATGCAAGATACAGACGAGTATCCGAGGATTGTGTATAAGTATGTACAAGTGTTTGACCTGCTGGGGAAATATGCAAGACACGGACGAGTGTCAAAAAGATTGAGAAATGGACACTGACGAGTGTTTGACTTGTTGGGGAAGTATGACATGGGAGGGTGTCAAAAAGATTATGTATAAGTATGAACAAGCATCTGTATTGAGAGTGCAAAACGGTATTCTGGCTTTGTTTGGAGGGGATAAGTTCTGTATATTGCTGGTGAAGTGATGATGGTATTTGCAGGTGACTGGCTTGAACCTGGCTTATGATCATGCAAATGTTTGATTTTTTCCGTAATGCTCCGTATTAGAGGAAATGCTACGCTTAGTTTGGGAAAAATGATGCGAATGCTATGATTATGCAAAATGAGAGAACCGATCCGAGATCCGGATCCTGCAGGGAGAAAGATCTCTGGGCGATCTGTCTCGAAGGAGAACTCTGATGGGGAAAGAGATCATTGGTCGATCTATGGGGAGAAAGGATCACCGAACAATCTTCCTAGGGAACTCCGCGGGGATCTCAGCTGGGGAAGTTTCTGTTGAAAAGACTCATGCTGGAGATGAGGAGGCTTTGACAACTCCGCTGGGGAAGGCAGTTTCAGGCATTGCTCGGGAGATCCTGCTTGGGGAGGAAAGAACTTCTGGGAAGTAATCTGTTGTAATTTCATCGTCCAAGCGACGCGCTGGGGATTTAATGAGTTTCTCGAAGGATCCTCTGAGGGGATGACATCTTCGTGGTGAAAAACTCCTGTCAAGTAAACCTGCTGATGAGGTGATTGATGACTTGGCTGGGGATACGAGGCTTGATATACCCCGTGCTGTGAAAGATTGTCTGTCTTGAGTACCTGCAACCTGTTAAACAAAGGAAAAGTACAAGTGTCTCGAGGTATCCTCAACCGGATTCCGTCATAGGAGTTAGTTTTGTTTGAGAGCAACATATTTCCTGTAAGCATATATTGAAAATGGCTTATATGTTTTTCATGCAAGTGTTGTATTATGAACTTTGGACATTTTGCAAACGAAAAAAAAATATACAAAACAAAGTGTGACTGAAAATTCTGATTTTATTGATTTGTGTACCCTGAATAGGCAAGTACATTGAAGAAGCGAATCCCTGAAAGGAGAAGATTGTTGTAAATTGAAAAAATAACAGTGTTAGCAATGTTTGAAGTTGATGCTCCAGTGAACTTCCTTTGCTATGACTTGTATGACCTTGACGTTCTTCTTATCTTGCTTTTTGCAGGAGATTGATTCTGACCGATGCTTTATCTTTTCGGAGCTTGCCATGTTGCGAGTGATACAGACGAATTCAGAATGTAGTTGCTCGCTTATTCCCTGATTTTGTGTGGATCGCCCTTTCGGGTTTTCAATCCACTAGGATACCCATTTTTGCCAGAGCTGTCCGATGTGGCTTTTCAACTCAGCGGGTGTACACATTTTTTTAAATAATTTTTCCCTTATTTTTGCCCGAGTTTTTTATTCTGTTTTTGACTCGTCGGGATGCCCTATTTTTTCCTGGACTTACATTCTGTTTTTATGTCCAGCGGGTCTTTTATGCGAAGTATTTTTTAACTGCATATGAATTCACAAGAGATAAAAAATCCTCGCCATCCATAGTAGTGAGCATTAGTGCCCCACCAGAGAAAACTTTCTTTACTATGAACGGGCCTTCGTAGTTTGGCGTCCATTTTCCCCTGTGGTCTGTATGAGGAGGAAGAAGTCTCTTCAGAATAAGCTCTCCCACTTAGTATTCCCGAGGTCTAACTTTCTGATCGAAGGCTTTCTTCATTCGCTTCTGATACAACTACCTATGATAGATGACTGCTAATCTCTTTTCTTCAATCAGACTCAGTTGATTATATCGGGATCAGACCCATTCTGCTTCATCCAGTTTCACATCCATCATTACCCGTAAGGAGGGTAGTTCAACTTCAACAGGTAGGACAACTTCCATAACATACATAAGCTGATAAGGTGTTGCCCTAGTAGATGTTATGATAGAGGTTCGGTACCCATGCAAGGTAAATGGTAGCATTTCGTGCCAGTCTTTGTAGGTGACTACCATCTTTTGCACAATCTTCTTAATATTCTTGTTAGCGGCCTCAACAACGCCATTCATCTTTGGCCTGTAAGTAGAAGAGTTGTGATGTTGAATTTTGAAGTCCCGGCAAAGTTCTGCCATCATCTTGTTGTTCAAATTGGAACCATTATCAGTAATGATTCGCTCAGGAACTCCATATCGAAAGATGATATCCCTTTTCAGAAATCGAGCTACCACTTGCCTGGTGACGTTTGCATACGAAGCTGCTTCAACCCATTTGGTGAAGTAATCAATGGCTACCAGGATGAATCTGTGACCATTTGAAGCAGTCGGTTCAATCTTTCCAATCATATCAATGACCCACATGGCGAAGGGCCAAGGTGAAGACATTACATTCAAAGGATTCGTAGGCACATGCACTTTATATGCGTAGATCTAGCATTTGTGGCATTTTCTGGCATAGGCACAACAGTCTGCATCCATTGTGATCCAGTAGTAACCCGATCTTAATAATTCCTTTGCCATTGCATGTCCTCTGACATGGGTACTGAAAGAATCTTCATGTACTTCGTACATCAGTAGGTCCGCTTCCTTCTTGTCAACACATCTGAGCAAGACCATGTCGAAGTTTCGCTTGTACAAAGAGCCATCAACATTGAGGAAGAAATTGTCGGCTAGCCTTCTTAATGTCTTCTTATCATTTGACGAAGCCCCAGGTGGGTATGTATGAGTCTCCAAGAAGCATTTGATGTCATGGTACCAAGGCTTGTTGTCAGTATCAATGTCCACAGAGAATACATATGTCGTTCTGTCCAATCTGGATACCAAAATCCAAGGCACATAGCTGGCAGTCTGTACTTTGATCATGGATGAAATGGTGGCCAAAGCGTCTGCAAACTGATTCTCATCTCGAGGGATGTATTCAAGCTTAACTGTTGTGAAGAAGGTCAACAATCTCCTCGTATAGTCACGATAGGGAATCAGATGCTCCAGATGAGTGTACCAGTTGCCGTTGGTCTGGTTGATTACCAAAGCTGAATCTCCGAATACATTAAAGGTTTTGATCCTGAGGTCAATGGCTTCCTCAAGACTGTTGTGCCTATGCCAGAAAATGATTACCATAGCATTTGTGTCCACCTTCATACTTACTTTTTGTTTATTAACCCTTATCCTAAATTCAAAAAAATGCGCATTGTTTATTTCATTTTGTTTTCAAAAACTCAGGTTCTTGCAAGGATGAGCTAAGGCATGTTTAGTAGCAAGTCAAGGGTGTGACTAGTTGATGGTAGTTGTCAGATTGTTTCAACACTGAGATTATTGATGCCAGGTGATTTCTTGTGGAACAAATGGTATCTCCAAAGAAGAAAGATTGTGTTTTAGCTCGAATGTTAAAGTTTCAAAGAATGTCAAGGCGTGGTCTCCAAATACAAATCATATGCCCTAATTTGGTTTCTATTCAATTGAAGAGATTTCCAAATCATCATTCACTTTAGTTCAAGAGGATTCAAGTCTAGGCACAATCAATTGGAGTATCATTGATGATTAAGTTTTACCATGGTTTCTAAGTGGTGTTAAGGAATTTTGAAATTCATTCTCAACGAATTGCTTGGATCATGCGTCAATAATCATGGTGTCATTTTAAGTTAGTGTGGAGTCCAAAATTCATTTGTTTCAAAAGAATTCAAGAGTGGGATATCAAGCATCAGTTCAATAAGTTTTAAGGATGATACCCTTTTGATTCAATTTGGTCTCATGAGCTAGAATTTGCAAAATTGGTGGTAGACTTGAAGACTTTATTTCCTTTAGTCACAAACAAGAGTTTTTGGGAATATACTTATGAAGCGAAGGAACTTGTTACAAAATCAAGGAAAGAGTTTTCTAAAAAATACTCATTTGTACACAAAAACAAGTTACATGAAAACAGAAGAGAAAATAATTTAAAAAGGCCTAAAATACTAAAGGTCATCACAATAAAGGTGCACAGGTCCGCATGATTTCAGAAGATGGTTGCCATACTATGTTCAATGTTGTTTCATTTTGCAGTGTACACTGTTATTTTTCTTGCACTCCCAACTTTTGCTTACAAATTATAAGGCACAAATACCATGATTTCTCCATCAATTTCCCAAAGGTCATCTACTAATATCCTTGTTATGATTTCTTACAATATATCAAGCATATGGCCTGCAAAAAAGAAGAAGAAGAAACGTAAGCATGAGGAGGATCAAGTTACAATCCAAAACCAAAGCAATACAAAGAAACCAAAGAGAGGCATTACTACTTCATGTCTGATCCGCTCATTAGACCTTCAAGTACATTTTGTTTCAGTCGTTGCAATTTAGGTGCAACGCTTTGCCTAAATAGTCTACTGCATGCAACTCCCAATAGTACTGTAACTAGCTGCCCGAAATCTGTCATATAAGAAACACATTAGGGAAGTATAACTACACATGCCATGACAATACACTAGACTACAAACTCTGAGTTTCCATGATTCTTCATGACATCAATTTCCATAGCAAACCTACAGTATCAAACAAATTGGATCCACAAAGCACAACGAGTTTTGACATCTGCAGCAAGCCGAGTTGCTTTGCACCGAGCAAATGTTGACGTTCTGAAACGATCTAGCCGAGGTTGACACGGACTGATAAAAAACACTCCTAATTCAGTTTGGATGCTCCGACATAAAAAGGAAACACAGAACATACTCAAGGACACCAACCAGCCTGCACACAGATAACTAGATTTTGAATATTTGGTTTTGATTAGATTCAAATTGAAACAAGAACGAAAGATACCTTCAAATCCCTCACACCAATGATAACCCTAGCTCAATCAACAAACAGAACTAGTTCCCTGCAAGGCATCAACAAGGAATTAGTACAAGGCACCAGAAATGTGTGTACAATTCAAAGCAACAAGTTCATGGCAACAACGAAGCACAAATTTGAAAAGCAAGTTTAATAAAAGTCAAGAACCATGGACTACATTTTGTTTTCCTATGCTTCACCAAAATCTCATCCAAGTTACCAATTCCATTTGTGTAGTCAATCTCCACCAAGAGAGTTAATAGTCATGGTTCCTCCTTCTTCAAAATTCTTCAAGCCAAGATAAATACACATGGAAAAGAATATTGAAAGTTGGTTAGAAAAAAAAAACCTTCACACAAGTAAACCATCTATAGAAAGCACATAGCAGTGAAATCACAAGTATATGCAATAAAAACAAGTAGTGAAAAATAAAGTTATGCAGTAAAATAATGGCAGTGAAACAACCAAAGCTCACGGCAGTGAAAAAGAGTATGTAGCAGTGAAAATTTCAAGGAAATTTTCAGAGGGACCACTGGCATTCTAGAAGAATTTCCAGCTCACCCAACAAACAAAAATCATGAATCATCCCCTGGCCCACACAATCTCATGCAGCAGAGATTCTCCTAACGGAATCATCACGCTCCCAACCTTATTCCCACGTATGAAAATTCACAAAGAAGAAGAATCATACAAATCCTACAATTGCTCGCACGTACCTGCATCATTCTAATTCTCCTATAAATACACTCATTCAATAATTGAAGAGGGGGGCACACGAAAGAAAACCTATCCTACACAGACGAAAAACGAAAAAAACGACGAAACAACAATTCCTCAAGAAACCCTAAATCTGCAGAGCTCTATTCATATACCTAGATTGTTGAGTTTTCACATTGAAACTCAACAATATCGAGCTAGACCTACTCGTGGATAACAAACAACGCAGAGACAACACGAAGAGGAAAACAACAGAGGCGGAGGAGAAATTTGAACAAGTGTTGAGCAAAACGAAGAGCGATTTACCTGATAGTCACCCTCATAACATCCGATAGTGGTAGACCTCTTGATATCTTCATTATTGTTGTCTTCTTCACTCTGATTGCACTTGTATTTGACTCTGAGTATAATGATTCAGGGCTTTAGGGTTAGTGAGTTGGGGAGTAGGTTTTTATTTGTTCCATCTTTCTTCATGTGATGATGGTAATGACACGATGATGTTTGCGTTTTCTATGAAAATGTAACTGAGTTGAACGAGGGATACAGAGAGGAAAAGATTCATGAAAAGAAGGTATCGCTTTTGAGATAGAGAAAGCATTGATTTTGATCTCAAGTCTTATCTTGTTGTTAACTTTACATTGAATTTTATTAGTTTCAATGCGTGCACATTCATTTTCTTTTTTCCAGGTGTCGTTTTTAATGACTTGTTTTTGCTAACTTTTTGTTGGGATTTCCTACCCATACGCGGCTAAGGTTAACTCTTTCTCCTTCGATAGTATTTCTGGATATGGGCCAAACAAATGGACCGGGTTTTATGACCCAATGAGTATGATGGCCAAGAACTGATGGGTCGATTGGGCATACCATTCAATGTTGACACAGAGTTATCTTTGTCTCTTAATTTCTTTTCTATTTGTTTAGTTTATCTTTCATAATAAGATTATTTATGCCTAGTTTTCAATAAGAAATTTTATTTTATTATGTTATTAAGTTTTGTTAAATTTTTGTTTGATTCAATTTTATTATTATTAGGGCCTATGATAAAAATATGGTTTATTGACATTCCATTTAGCGACGTTGTCTAAACCAATTTGAGGCCGACTTTTTCTTTATTTATTATTTCATCGATTTATTGGTTTATTTATATTCATCATTTGGTCTATGATATTGTTATCCGATTTGTGACATTCGATTTACCGACGTTGTCCAAATTGATATGAGACCGTTTTTTATTATTTTATGGTTTCTAATTAATTTTAGATCCATTGTCATTTATCGGCTTTATTCTTATTGCGGCCAATGATAAATGGTGATATTCGATTTCTAATAAATCAACGTTATCCCCTAATTTGAGGCCACACGTTTATTTTCCTTATTATTTCTCATTATCTCAATTTATTTTATTTTGGCCGATGAATAAATATCTAAATATTTGATTTCGAATAAATCGACGTTATTTAAATTAAATATGAGGCCAAACTCTTATTTTATTATTATTTCGACTTTATTTTATTTTTATGGTCGATGATATAACAAGCGATTCAAATATTCGATTTCAATAAATCGACGTTATTTAAATATATATGAGACCAATTCTATATTTTTTTTATCACATTTCTTCTATTTAAATAATTGTTTGATTATAAAGTGACACTCGACTTCTCATAGAATGATTCTAAGTTTGAATCGATTCTAAGATAGTTAAAGAGCTACATTTTGACGCATTCGGTTTAAATTCAAGCTCCAACGGCTCCGCGTTAGCTTAGGACTAGGATTAGATCCCGCATAACCAATTAACCCTTAACCTCCATTTCGCACTCACCCTTCGCGATCGCTTTATACCTCGCAATCGACCTACCAAGATCGTTCTTTTGAATCAAAACCCTTGATCCAACATCAAGTGGTCTTAGGTAATAAAATACTTTAATAATATGAGAAAAATTGTATGTCACGAGCCTTAAGTGGTAGAAAGGAGGATTACGAGCTCTCGTTATTCGCTCCGATTATTCCGTCGCAAGACGCTTGGCTTGTTGGTTCGGAATAAACTACCCATAGTCTTTAGTACAATTCGACTCCTAAATCCTTTCGTTAAAGAAAGATAATAAAATTTAAACCCTTTTCCCCTTTTAGCAAGTAATTCATTAGGAATAGACATCCTTTTGCGCGTGACAACTTAGAAGGTTCCCATAGAATACGATGGATGTAGGGGGTTCTAATACCTTCCCCCTGCATAACCGACTTCCGAACCCCAACAATGGTTTCGCCGACCTTGTCTTTATCCTTTCTTCCCGGGTTTTATTTATATTTTCCCTTTCCCTCTTTGGGAATAAATCCAAATTAGGTGGCGACTCTCAAGTTAGCCCAGCCGCGACCGCATTCGCGAGGATCGTATTTTCCGAGGTACGACAGCTGGCGACTCTGCTGGGGACTGGTTCACCCCTATGTAAGTCAAGCCTAATCTAGGTTGCTTCACGCTTGTTTGTATGTTTGCCTTATGTCTTACTTGTTTATTTTTACCGCTTTCTTTATCGCTTTCCATATTATACCTTGTGGTTCTTGGATCGATACTTTGATTGCAAAAGAAGCTTGAGTGAAAGGGTCTATACCTGGATCTATGAGTATAAACATAAGCTATAAGAGGTTGTGTAGTATGGGCTCCCGAGGGAACCGCTCTCGTGGGTTGTCGATACGAAAACCTCGCTTGGAGTAGATTCTAATGAGAACACTGACGACCGTCAAGTTCTTGACGTGTGTGCTCAGTTATTTTCATTAGGGTCATTGACTCTGAGGACCTTTAGAACCTTAAGCCATGTGGCTTAAAACATAGGTTGATGGTCGTGTAGTATGGGGCACTAGGGTTCGCCCTCGCGTGGCTCGATATGAAGACCTCACTCAGAATAGACTTTCTCAATGGAGTTGATTGACTGTCAAAGATATATAAAAAAATTGACATGTGCATCAAATAGTTGAGCAAAGTCCATAACTCTGAGACTTTGTTTTAAACCCCGTGTCGATGATCGCGTAGTATCGGGCACCGAGAGACTTCCCTCTCGCGTGGCTCGATATGAAGATCTCACCCAAAAGAGATTCATATGGTGGAGTCAATCAACCGTCATGCTTCTGGCGTGTGTGATGAACAACCATAGGGATTGTTAACTTTGGGGTTCCTTTAAACTTTATAGCCTACCCGGCCAAATCCTTGTGAGGAAAGCAATCCGAATATCCTCCATTCGTACCTTAGACTTGTGATACCATGACTTTATGTTTAACATCTTTTCGCATTTTATTGGCATATCATTGCATTCATATTTGCATTCATTCTTCATTCATAGTCGCTCATGTTCATTCGTTCTCGTCTTCAGAGTTGTTGAGTACCCGTCAAGCTGATTCCTCCATGCAGATACAAAACTAGGGCCCACGAAAGAAGAATAATGGCTGATCAAGAAGAACACAACAAGCGAGTCAGGGAAGACATTGATAACCTGAAGAGCATTGTGAGCAAGATCATGGAAATGGTCCAAGTCTTGGCTACTAAGGACACTCAACCTCAGAGGACCATCACCTCTGAAGTCAATAGTTTCGTCATTAACGCAGAGTCTTCAAGACCCGCTAGCACATGGCCAGAATTTGGATTGCCATCGGGTTATACTCCGCCATTTGTAACTACTCAGATGACTGGTACATCCACTTTTTTCGAACCTGGAGTGTTCACTGACTCTCAACCTAATGTGCATACTGTTGCCCAAACTGCTTATGTGAATCCTCCCTTCATGCATAATCCACCATCTTCAGTACAAGGAGAGGCTGGAAATATCGAGGATGTTAGGGAACAATGTATGACTTTGGAGAAAAGGATAAGAGTTGTTGAGGGATTTGATGTCTTCAACGATGCTGCATCAGATGTGTGCTTGGTTTCGAACTTGGTTATGCCAGACAAG
Organism: Lathyrus aphaca; assembly: GCA_963966055.1. Classification (NCBI taxonomy): domain Eukaryota; kingdom Viridiplantae; phylum Streptophyta; class Magnoliopsida; order Fabales; family Fabaceae; genus Lathyrus; species Lathyrus aphaca. The sequence continues at coordinate 431,253,981 of OZ014519.1, read as the reverse complement.
TTCAAAATGCCAGTATTTGAAAAATACAAGGGAAACATTTGCCCAAAAAGCCACATGATCATATACTGCCGCAAAATGGCCGCCCATGCTGATAAAGACAAATTGCTCATCCATTGCTTCCAAGATAGCTTGAGTGGGGCATCTTTGAAATGGTATATGGGACTCGAGAAAAGTCGTATCCAATGCTGGCAGGATTTGCTTGATGCATTCCTGAGACAGTACAAGTACAATCTGGACATGGCGCCTGACCACCGTCAGCTTCAAAACATGTCTCAGAAAGAAAGGGAATCATTCAAAGAGTATGCTCAGCGCTTGAGAGAGCTAGCTGCTCAGGTTGAGCCTCCCTTGGCGGAGAAAGAGCTGACTGGTCTGTTCATGGACACCCTTCAATCTCTATACTGGGAAAGGATGATAGGTAGTGTATCATCTAGTTTTGCTGACCTAGTCACTATTGGAGAAAGGCTAGAGGAAGGAATCAGAAAGGGCAAGTTTGGAAGTGCTGAAGCTTCTATGTTGCGAGAAAGTCCTCTGGGAACTTTCAAATGAAGAAAGAGGGTGATACTCATGTTGTCAACACCGAAAGAAGGCCCTACTACAGGCAACAACAGTATGGTGAAGCCCAGGTAGCCGCAGTTTCTCCTATGGTTAATGCTCCACTAGCTCGAGCTCATCCACAAAGGAATGTTGGTCAGAATCAGAATCGCAATCCCAGGCCCAGGGCTCCTATTGATCCTGTTCCCATGAAGTATGCTGAGATTTTCCCTGCCTTGTGCCAAAAAGGTCTTGTCACCACTAGACCTCTCAACCCTTCAAATCCTCTTCCACCTGGATTTAGGACCGATCTTCATTGCCCATTCCATGAAGGAGCTGCAGGTCATGATATTGAGAATTGTTATGCTTTCCAAGCTCGAGTTCAGAACTTGGTCAGGGGAGACTTGCTCACCTTCACACCGAGAAAGACTCCCAAGGTTGAAATAGATCCCATGCCAAAACAAAGTGGCTGAAGATTCGGTCGAATAATCACAAGTTACTACCTAAAGCTAGTGAGTCAAACATGAAAGCTCATCCTTGCTAACTAATTAGACACTAGGCCTTGTTTCTTTTCAGTTTTAATTTCCTTGTTTGTATTATGTGTACTTGTTTAAAGACTTTGTTTGTTCTCTAATGTTAATGTTAATGAAATGAGCATCGCATGTTTTTGAATAAATTCATTCACCTTCATATATGTGCGTATTCATGCTTTTCATTTAAAAAAATATCCAAAAAATATATATACCATTGTTTCTCTTATTCATCTGTTGTATAAGCAATGATTGGAGGGAGGATGACGAAAAATACCCAAACTGATGAATGGTATGCTTTCAAAATAAAGCCTTGCTGATGATATACAGGCATTATTTCAACTCCCAAACACTGGAGAAATAAGGAAGTTAATCCATTGTTAACCCCTTTGAGCCTAGAAGTTGTAGTTTCTTTCTACACGAAAAAACCCGTCATATTAACCCGGGGCAGGGTAGTTCTCAATTAATTCGAGTGTGCATTCAATTTTAGGAGGATTATTTCTTTACACTTTTAATAAGGGTTTCAAGACCAACTTGGTCTTCGCACACATCAAGTAATTGTCGAAGAAGTTGATGGCAGTCAATATAAAAATGACAGGAAAAATCGCTAAGTCAACACCTAAAAGGCGACTTAAGCAAAATAAAAGCATCCCGGTGGACTGAAAACATCAAAGATACAGTCCAGGCAAAAAGTTAGGGATAATACACAATTCAAATCAAAAGAGGTCACCAAAATTCCTCAACAAATGCAAAGATGGAGTTAACCCAAAGTCCTCATCAAATAAACCAACAAAATGTTGTGAAAAAGCAATGACTACTATCCAATAATCCTTTGGCTTCTGAGCCATCCTCATCAATGCAACTACAAAAAACCTAAATGCATAGGTTGAGTTAATTGAGCGTAGGACTGTAGATCATCATGAAGTATGGGTTGGGTAAAAAAAATTTGAGCCTTATATCCTTTGTTTCATAAACCGTGAACCATACAACGTTACAACCCTTTAAAGACCTAATTGAAGCCAGGTTTGTTTTGAAAGCATATCGCATCAAGGTTGCGTAAGCTGACTTCCAAGAGATTTTCCAATCATGTGCTTCTTTTATCATACCTTTTGCATTATCTTTCACTTTGCATTATCTTTCACATTGCGTGTCTGAATAAACCTTGCATGCTTACCAGTGATTCATTTGCTTTACTCCAATATCATTCCCATAATGATTTTGATTTCAAAATTTTGCTTGAGCATTGCATTAAAATTAACATTTTTGAATGAATTTTTATTTGCAAGTAAGCACTCATCATCAAGGAATTCTAAATAGTGGAGAAACATGATCAGTGGTCCTATCAGGGGAACCTTGTATTCAAAGATCTTGCTACTCAGAGAATTTCTCTTTCAAGACTCACACTGGGGCAAGCATTTCAAGCGACCGTCAAGCAGCCACTTCAGAATTATTCAGCATGAGGCAGTCTACGTCAAGCAGATCCTCAAGCAAATCTTATCATTCCTTCCCAACAGGATCCACATCATTGATACTTCTAACAAGTGTGATAGAAGTCATGTTCAGAACATCTTTCAAAGACAGAGTTGGCAAAAGTTCCCTGTGTTGTGGAATCAGCTGTTTCAGCCGCACCTTTCCAAAAGAGTCTCACCCAGTGGTCTCAGCATTTGCATTGCAATCATTGACCATTTATATCATACAATTTCATATCAAGCATAGCTCTAAGTTTACTTGGTGCTCATTTGCATTTCCCGGGGTCTTGTCATCTTACCTTGTGGTCAAAGTCCATTTTTGACATCCTTAAAGTCCAGTTTCCATTAGCAACCACCAAAATTCAAAGTCCAACTCACTTGGCACCTATCAAAGCAGTCGTGTCTGTCACCCTGTCTTTCATGTATTTATCTTTATTTCCTTCAAACGTAGTTTGACGTAGACATTCTCTATTCCTTCAAACTTTGTGAAGTTTGACATGGACCATTTCCTTCAAAGGTCTCTCTTCGGATAATTCCCATTGAGAAATTTGACATAGATATCTCCTTTTCCTTCAAATTTATCTTGTTAAGAGATTTGACGTGGATATATTTTCATTTTATTCAAATGAAGTTTGATGTGGACCCTTTACTTCAACTTTCTCACTTCGGTTTTTCCCATTGAGAAGTTCTTATTTCTTTCAACTGTTTCTCACTCCGGTTTTTCCCATTGAGAAATTCTCATGTTTCTTTCGAGTTTCTCACTTCGGTTTTTCCCATTGAGAAATTCTAATATTTCCTCTAACTGTCTCTCTCCGGTTCATCCCATTGAGAAGTTTGGCGCGAATCTTTATTTCAAGAAGTATCTCCTTGAATGTCTCGTTGAAATGTTTGATATTTTCCTTGGTATACCTTCATAATTTGGTTTCATTCCACATCTAGTATTCTTCTAGATGTTTCGGGCGTTGATTTCCAAGTTTGGTACTTGTGCATCTAAAGCACTGCTAGATGTCATTTAACAACTCTTCCAGGGTTTACCCCTTTCATCCCAAGTATTTCTGACTATTCCATGTTGTCTAGACAAATCTTCTGAAATATATTGTTTTCCCTATCCAATCATCTTACCATTTTCAGTGTTTTCTCCTCATTTCATTCATCCCCACAGACGTTAGCATATCTCATTGTATTCATATACCATAAATCCCCAACAATCACAAGCATCTCATATTTCAAACATCGCATTACATCTTGCATTGGAAAAATATTGGGTCTTCTTGTATCTAATTGACTATTACCCTAAAATTGAACATCGTACAATAGTTCATTTCTTCGGGCTCAAGACAATTAGATAGGGGGATCTGTCATACCCCAAATTTGTCCCACCTTCATACTTACTTTTTGTTTATTAACCCTTATCCGAAATTCAAAAAAATGCGCATTGTTTATTTCATTTTGTTTTCAAAAACTCAGGTTCTTGCAAGGATGAGCTAAGGCTTGTTTAGTAGCAAGTCAAGGGTGTGACTAGTTGATGGTAGTTGTCAGATTGTCTCAACACTGAGATTATTGATGCCAGGTGATTTCTTGTGGAACAAATGGTATCGCCAAAGAAGAAAGATTGTGTTTCAGCTCGAATGTTAAAGTTTCAAAGAATGTCAAGGCGTGGTCTCCAAATACAAATCATATGCCCTAATTTGGTTTCTATTCAATTGAAGAGATTTCCAAATCATCATTCACTTTAGTTCAAGAGGATTCAAGTCTTGGCACAATCAATTGGAGTCTCATTGATGATTAAGTTTTACCATGGTTTCTAAGTGGTGTTAAGGCATTTTGAAATTCATTCTCAATGAATTGCTTGGATCATGTGTCAATAATCATGGTGTCATTTTAAGTTAGTGTGGAGTCCAAAATTCATTTGTTTCAAAAGAATTCAAGAGTGGGATATCAAGCATCAGTTCATTAAGTTTTAAGGATGATGCCCTTTTGATTCAATTTGGTCTAATGAGCTAGAATTTGCAAAATTGGTTGTAAACTTGAAGACTTTATTTCCTTTAGTCACAAACAAGAGTTTTTGGGAATATACTTATGAAGCGAAGAAACTTGTTACAAAATCAAGGAAAGAGTTTTCTAAAAAATACTCATTTGTACACAAAAACAAGTTAAATGAAAACAGAAGAGAAAATAATTTAAAAAGGCCTAAAATACTAAAGGTCATCACAATAAAGGTACACAGGTCTGCATGATTTCAGAAGATGGTTGCCATGCTATGTTCAATGTTGTTTCATTTTTCAGTGTACACTGTTATTTTTCTTTCACTCACAGCTTTTGCTTACAAATTATAAGGCACAAATACCATGATTTCTCCATCAATTTCCCAAAGGTCAGCTACTAATATCCTTGTTATGATTTCTTAAAATATATCAAGCATATGGCCTGCAAAAAAAAAAGAAGAAGAAACGTAAGCATGAAGAGGATCATGTTACAATCCAAAACCAAAGCAATACAAAGAAACCAAAGAGAGGCATTACTACTTCATGTCTGATCCGCTCATTAGACCTTCAAGTACATTTTGTTTCAGTCGTTGAAATTTAGGTGCAACGCTTTGCCTAAACAGTATGCTGCACGCAACTCTCAATAGTACTGTAACTAGTTGCCCAAAATCTGTCATATAAGAAACACATCAGGGAAGTATAACTACACATGTCATGACAATACACTAGACAACAAACTTTGAGTTTCCATGATTCTTCATGACATCAAGTTCCATAGCAAACATACAATATCAAACAAATTGGATCCACAAAGCACAACGAGTTCTGACATCTGCAGCAAGCCGAGTTGCTTTGCACCGAGCAAATGTCGACGTTCCGAAACGATCCAGCCGAGGTTGACATGGACTGATAAAAAAACACTCCTAATTCAGTCTGGATGCTCCGGCATAAAAAGGTAACGCAAAACATACTCAAGGACACCAACCAGCCTGCACACAGATAACTGGATTTTGAATATTTGGTTTTGATTAGATTCAAATTGAAACAAGAACGAAAGATACTTTCAAATCCCTCACACCAATGATAACCCTAGCTCAATCAACAAACAGAACTAGTTCCCTGCAAGGCATCAACAAGGCATCAGTACAAGGCACCAGAAATGTGTGTACAATTCAAAGCAACAAGTTCATGGCAACAACGAAGCACAAATTTGAAAAGAAAGTTTAATAAAAGTCAAGAACCATGGACTACATTTTGTTTGCCTAAGCTTCACCAAAATCTTATCCAAGTTACCAATTCCATTTGTGTAGTCAATCTCCACCAAGAGAGTTAATAGTCATTGTTCCTCCTTCTTCAAAAACTCTTCAAGCCAAGATAAATACACATGGAAAAGAATATTGAAAGTTGGTTAGAAAAAAAAACCCTTCACATAAGTCAACCATCTACAGAAAGCACATAGCAGTGAAATCACAAGTATATGCAGTAAAAACAAGTAGTGAAAAATAAAGTTATGCAGTAAAATAATGGCAGTGAAACAACCAAAGCTCACGGCAGTGAAAAAGAGTACGTAGCAGTGAAAATTTCAAGGAAATTTTCAGAGGGACCATAGGCATTCTAGAAGAATTTCCAGCTCACCCAACAAACAAAAATCGTGAATCATCCCCTGGCCCACACAATCTCACGCAGCAGAGATTCTCCTAACAGAATCATCACGCTCCCAACCTCATTCCCACATATGAAAATTCACAAAGAAGAAGAATCATACAAATCATACAATTGCTCGCACGTACCTGCATCATTCCAATTCTCCTATAAATACACTCATTCAATCATTGAAGAGGGGGCACACGAAAGAAAACCTAGCCTACACAGACGAAAAACGAAAAAACGACGAAACAATAATTCCTCAAGAAACCCTAAATCCGCAAAGCTCTATTCATATACCTAGATTGTTGAGTTTTCACATTGAAACTCAACAATCTCGAGCTAGACCTACTCGTGGATAACAAACAACGCAGAGACAACACGAAAAGGAAAACAACGGAGGCGAAGTAGAAAATTGAACAAGTGTTGAGCAAAACGAAGAGCGATTTACATGATAGTTACCCTCATAACATCCAATAGTGGTAGACCTCTTGATATCTTCATTATTGTTATCTTATTCACTCTGATTGCACTTGTATTTGACTCTGAGTATAATGATTCGGGGCTTTAGGGTTAGTGAGTTGGGGAGTAGGTTTTTATTTGGTCCATCTTTCTTCATGTGGTGATGGTAATGACACGATGATGTTTGCGTTTTCTATGAAAATGTAACTGAGTTGAACGATGGATACAGAGAGGAAAAGATTCATGAAAAGAAGGTATCGCTTTTGAGATAGAGAAAGCATTGATTTTGATCTCAAGTCTTATCTTGTTGTTAACTTTAAATTGAATTTTATTAGTTTCAATGCGTGCACATTCATTTTCTTTTTTCCAGGTGTCGTTTTTTATGACTTGTTTTTGCTGACTTTTTGTTGGGATTTTCTACCCATACGCGACTAGGGTTAACTCTTTCTCCTTCGATAGTATTTCTGGATATGGGCCAAACAAATGGACCGGGTTTTATGACCCAATGAGTATGATGGCCAAGAACTGATGGGTCGATTGGGCATACCATTCAATGTTGACACAGAGTTCTCTATGTCTCTTAATTTCTTTTCTATTTGTTTAGTTTATGTTTTATAATAAGATTATTTATGCCTAGTTTTCAAATAGAAATTTTATTTTATTATGTTATTAAGTTTTGTTAAATTTTTGTTTGATTCATTTTTATTATTATTAGGGCCTATGATAAAAATATGGTTTATTGACATTCCATTTAGCGACGTTGTCTAAACCAATTTGAGGCCGACTTTTTCTTTATTTATTATTTCATCGATTTATTGGTTTATTTATATTCATCATTTGGTCTATGATATTGTTATCCGATTTGTGACATTCGATTTACCGACGTTGTCCAAATTGATATGAGACCGTTTTTTATTATTTTATGGTTTCTAATTAATTTTAGATCCATTGTCATTTATCGACTTTATTCTTATTGCGGCCAATGATAAATGGTGATATTCGATTTCTAATAAATCAACGTTATCCCCTAATTTGAGGCCACACGTTTATTTTCCTTATTATTTCTCATTATCTCAATTTATTTTATTTTGGCCGATGAATAAATATCTAAATATCCGATTTCGAATAAATCGACGTTATTTAAATTAAATATGAGGCCAAACTCTTATTTTATTATTATTTCGACTATATTTTATTTTTATGGTCGATGATATAACAAGCGATTCAAATATTCGATTTCAATAAATCGACGTTATTTAAATCAATATGAGACCAATTCTTATATTATTTTTATCACATTTCTTCTATTTAAATAATTGTTTGATTATAAAGTGACGCTCGACTTCTCATAGAATGATTCTAAATTTGAATCGATTCTAAGATAGTTAAAGAGCTACATTTTGACGCATTCGGTTTAAATTCGAGCTCCAACGGCTCCGCGTTAGCTTAGGACTAGGATTAGATCCCGCATAACCAATTAACCCTTAACCTCCATTTCGCACTCACCCTTCGCGATCGCTTTATACCTCGCAATCGACCTACCAAGATCGTTCTTTTGAATCCAAACCCTTGATCCAACATCAAGTGGTCTTAGGTAATAAAATACTTTAATAATACGAGAAAAATTGTATGTCACAAGCCTTAAGTGGTAGAAAGGAGGATTACGAGCTCTCGTTATTCGCTCCGATTATTCCGTCGCAAGACGCTTAGTTTGTTGGTTCAGAATAAACTACCCATAGTCTTTAGTACAATTCGACTCCTAAATCCTTTCGTTAAAGAAAGATAATAAAATTTAAACCCTTTTCCCCTTTTAGAAAGTAATTCATTAGGCATAGACATCCTTTCGCGCGTGACAACTTAGAAGGTTCCCATCGAGTACGATGGATGTAGGGGGTGCTAATACCTTCCCCTGCATAACCGACTTCCGAACCCCGACAATGGTTCCGCCGACCTTGTCTTTATCCATTCTTCCCGGGTTTTATCTATATTTTCCCTTTCCCTCTTTGGGAATAAATCAAAATTAGGTGGCGACTCTCAAGTCAGCCCAGCCGCGACCGTATTCGCGAGGATCGTATTTTCCGAGGTACGACAGCAGGCAAAGGTGAGCCTTGCTGAGAATGGAATATGAACCCCTTTAGGTGTAATAAGCACTGCACCAACCCCACGACTGTTGCAATTAACTTCCCCGTCAAACATCATAGTCCATGCTTCTTCTGGATCAGGCCCTTTAGTGTGAATAGGCTCCTCACAATCTTTTGCTTTTAAGAACATGATGTCTTCATCAGGGAAATCAAATCTCATAGGCTGGTAGTCATCAATGGGTTGCTCAGCCAGATAGTCAGACAATACACTTCCCTTGATGGCCTTCTGAGAGGTGTACTGAATGTAATATTCTGTTAGAATCATTTGCCACCTGGAAATTCTTCCGGTAAGTGCTGGCTTCTCGAATATGTACTTGACTGGATCCATCTTTGAGATCAACAAAGTAGTATGAGTCAACATATACTGTCTTAGTCGGCGAGCAGCCCACGCTAAAGCACAACAAGTTTTCTCGAGCAGTGAATAACATTATTCACAGTCAGTAAACTTTTTGCTTAGGTAGTATATTGCATACTCTTTTCGACCAGGCTCGACATCCTGGCCCAACACACACCCCATTGACTCTTCTAATACTTTCAGATACATGATTAGAGGTTTTCCTTCGACTGGAGGCATGAGAATTGAAGGTTCTTGCAGATATTCTTTGATCTTATCAAAAGCTCTCTAACAATCATCGTTCCACCTGACTGTTTTCTCTTTTCTTAACAGCTTGAACAAGGGTTCGCAGGTTGCAGTGAGATGAGATATGAACCTTGATATGTAATTCAATCTACCTAAGAACTCTCGAACTTCTTTCTCAGTCTTAGGTGCAGGCATTTCCTGAATAGCTTTGACTTTATTGGGATCAACCTCAATTCCTCTTCCGCTCACAATAAACCCCAGTAGCTTATCAGAACGTACCCCAAATGTGAACTTGTTGGGGTTTAACCTTAGCTGATACTTTCTCAGACGCTTGAACAGTTTCAAAAGGTTTACCAAATTCTCTTCTTCTGTGAGGGACTTGGAAATCATGTCATCCACGTAGCACTCAATTTGTTTATGGATCATGTCGTAGAATAATGTTACCATAACCCGTTGATATGTTGCACCGGCGTTCTTCAAACCAAACAATATTACTTTGTAGAAGAACGTGCCCCATGGTGTGATGAAGGTTGTTTTCTCCATGTCTTCAGGTGACATCTTAATCTGATTGTATCCAGAAAATCTGTCCATAAAAGAAAATACCGAGAACTGAGCTGTGTTACCCACCAATACATCAATGTGAGGTAATGGGAAATCATCCTTCGGCTGGCTCTATTCAGATCCCAGTAATCAACACACATACGCACCTTGCCATCCTTTTTAGGTATGGGTACAATGTTAGCAACCCACGGCGGGTAACTAGTTACAGCAAGAAAACCGGCGTCCCACTGTTTTTGTACTTCCTCTTTGATTTTCATGGCCATGTCTGGGCGAGTACGATGCAACTTCTGTTTAACTGGCGGACAATCTTCTTTCAATGGCAGCCTGTGCATGACGATGTCAGTATCCAGACCTGGCATATCTTGATAAGACAAAGCGAACACGTCGACATATTCCTGAAGCATACTGATAAGTTGTTCTTTCACTGGAACTTGCAGACTGGCCCTGATCTTCACCTCTTTCACATCTTCCTCGGTACCATGATTGATAGTCTCAACCTCCTCCTGATAAGGAGCAATCACTTTTTCCTCTTGCTTCAACAATCTGGTAACTCTTCAGGCAAATCATAGTCTTCTTCAACCCCTTCATCTGCTTGATTAATCGGATTGTCGAAGTCATACAATGTCATAGCAGTGTTATTGTCGGTGCAATCTGGAAAGCTATCTCTGCAAGGGTTGAGATTTGTTCATTTTATTGATTTATTTTATCTTATTTAGAAAAGTGAATGAAGTTTATTTAAGAAAAACATTGCCATTTATTGTTTTGTGTGAAAATAACAAAAATGAAAGACAGTGAGTGAAAAGATTGTTTGCAAAAGATGTCCATTATTTATTAATTTCCATTTGCACAAAATACATATATGGCCCTATTACAAAATGATTCCTGACACCTTGGGCAAGATGCAGGACTTGATGCATGCTTAAACAGGAAATAATAATTACTCTGCAGCAGTAACACTTATAATTTCCTGGGAAGACTAGTTGAGGACTTGTTGGCCCGGGACTCTTGGACGAATCCAGCTTTCCAGGTTGTAGTCGCTTTCATCCTCATCTTCCACATTGTTGATAGCATCCGGGGTCAACATTCCCCCACTTATAAACTTGGGAGCTTTAGCAGCCTCCTCTTGGACCTGTCGGGATGGTTTGTAACCCAAACCGAACTTGTCTTCTTTAATCTGAACTTGCAGCAGCTTGCCCCAGCCCTGGGCGTTCCCATCTTCAACAACCTTCCGAGCTTGTTTGTAAGAAGAAATTGAAGTACCAGACACTTCAGTTGTTGCTTCATTGACATTGAGAGCTTCAAAACCCTGACTCATTGTTTCATGGATCTCTCCATCCATCTCAATATACTTGTAGGTAGCTAGATGACTGACAAAGATGTCCTCCTCTCCATAGATGGTGATAACTTGGCCCTCCCACTCGTATTTTAACTTCTGGTGAAGGGTAGACGTTACTGTGCCAGCGGCATGAATCCATGGTCTACCCAACAAACAGCTGTAGGCAGGCTGAATGTCCATCACATAGAAGGTAGTTTTGAAAGTCTATGGGCCAATTACCACAGGCAACTCTATTTCTCCAAGAACCAATCTCTTAGAACCATCGAAGGCTCTCACATCCAGGTTACTCGGACGGAGTGCAAGACCATCGTATTCCATCTTGACCAAGGCTTTCTTTGGAAGGACATTGAGATATGACCCAGTGTCAACCAAAACATGAGAAAGTACATCACTTTTACATTCTAAGGTGATATGTAAAGCCTTGTTGTGATTACAACCCTCCGTAGTCAGATCAGCATCAGTGAAACCTAGTCCATGACTAGTGTTGACATTTGAAACCACCATTTCTAGCTGATTAACTGTAATCTCTTCTGGTATGTAAGCTGCGTGCAAGACTTTGAGAAGTGCGTTCCTATGAGCTTCGGAACACATGAGCAGAGATAAAATGGAGATTTTGGAGAGTGTCTGATGGAGCTGGTCCACAACTTTGTAGTCACTTTTCTTGATAATTCTCATGAACTCGTCCACATCTTGATCAAAAGATATCTTCTGAGTTTCTTTAGCAATTGGATATTCAGGCACCACACTCTTGCCTTTTGCTTTGGCAACAATTTTTGCTTCAACATTAACTCTTGGGAACTGTGAGGCAAAGAGACATCCGCTTCGAGTGAAGCCTCCCCCGACATTATCAATCTGTGGTGTAGAAGCTGAAGAATCAAGAGTGACTTTCTTCCCGTTGCAATAAAGATCTGAGCCGTAATGCCAAGGCACGCCACTGCTACTATCATATGGAACTGGTCCAGGTACCGTGATTGTGACCGGACTGATTGCTGCGGAAGAAGGAGTTGTGACAATCTGTGGATCATAGTAGATGGTGACAGGAGGTCTGATTGGAGATGGTGTAGTTGTAGGAATTTGTTGATGTTGATGTTGATGTTGTTGAAATTTGTTGTCAAAAGAATCCGGAACATGAATGGTTGTCAGATCATAGTAAATGGTGATCATTGAGATGTCGTCTTTAATGGTTGTTGTTGTTGTAGTAGACTCCGTTGGAACGATGTTTGTTGATGTTGTAGGAGATACCTCTGAAATGGTATTTGCTGATGTTGTAGGAGAGATGTTTGTTGAAGTTGTAGAAGTGGGAACTATTGAAGTGATTTGCAGGATGCCTTCTCTGATAAGACTATTGATACCAACCTTCAAGCTTGCACAACCATTGGCAGAAATCTTGCAAGCTTCACAATAGGCCTCACAACCTGGAAACACTTGGTACTTTAATAGTTGAGCTTTAACTTCGGCCAGTGGTGGTTGAATGTTTGCAACATCATCAATCAGAATATATGGTTGGTCCTCCTCAATAGCATTAATCCTCGGTCCACCATGATTCGGTATTGGATTCTTTGTGACATTTGGAGGCGGTGCAAAATTCAAAGCTTTGGAATCAACTAAGTCCTAAACTTTCATGTGCAGGGCCCTGCATTTCTCTGTTGTATGGCCAGGTGCATTGGAGTGGAAGGCACATATGGCGTTGACATCATAGTTTCTTGGGAGATTCTAAGGATCTGGTGGAGCCAGAGTTCTCAATTCAATTAGGTTGAACTTAAATAACTGTGGAAGTAGAGCTGCATAGGGCATCGGGATGGGATCGATAACCCTGTTGATTTGTGAAGTCCTTTGCTGGAACAGACGTTGTTGTTGGTTGTTGTTGTTATTATAAGATCTCTGCTATTGTGGAAACTGTTGTTGCTGAGGATATTGTTGTTGCTGAGGTGTGTCGCTCCCGAAGGACTTTTGTCCCGGTGCAAACGCGAATCGTCAGTGATGTTGGAGGTTGAGGTTGAATAGAGTCGCCAACTAGGCATTTTTATCCCGAAGGAAAGGTAATGCTGCATAAACCTGGAAGGGTATGGATAAGACGGTTGCGAACCAAAGAAACTGAGAAAGGGGGTTGGTTACAACCTGGGAAGGTATTAGCACCCAGATTGTCTGTCGTACTCGACGGGATCCACGCTTACAAGATTGTGTTTAAAAAGGGTAGTGTATGTGCTAACTGTGCATAAAACGCTAGGGAGAAAAGAATGTACAGTGTGTTAGTGCAAAAGAGAGTGAGTGCTCAAGAATGAGGCTTAGAAAAGAATGCTGAAAGAGGGGGATGACAAAGAGACTTTTGTTCGATAATTGTTAAGTTATGCCTACGTATCCTCTCGTGCAATGAGGAAGTCAGAACACCGTAGTTCGACTCAAAGAGACTGGATGATTTGTTGTGAACTGCTTGCTTGTCTACGCTCAAGTGTATGACTCGTCTAGCTCGAGTGCTAATTGTCTTGCATTAGACGGAAGAAGCAAGTTCTCGTTTTCAGAGTGAGTGAGATGAGAAAAGAATCCTGGAGGAGAGGTTTGTTGTTTGTTTTTGTGTTTTCAGTTTTTTATTGTTTTTGGTGTTTTGCATAGGATAATGAGCTTAAGCCTAAATCAAGGGTTGTAAACTCATTATATCCTCCCTGATCAGGGATAATGAGCTTACTTAAGTGTGAGATAAGCATCTCAACTTAATTACCCTGATGATATAGGATTAAGATTATTAACCTACTTGTGATTATCAAGTGTTTTTGGGTTTGAGTTTAGTGTTAAGTAATGAGTTTAATCTCTAATCATGGATTAGTGAACTCATTACACCATCCTAAGAGGAGGATGATAGATGAGAACACTTAAGCTGAGGAAGACTCCTCAACTTAATACATGGTTAGGGATTAAATTCATTAGATAACAAGCCTTTATTAAAGTGGATTTTAATTAAAGGGTGAGATTAAGAAGTGAGTTTTATGTTTGTAAGATTAGCTTGAGGAGGACTTATCCATTAAACACTAGGGTTAGTCCCTCTTAACCATAAGGAATAGATGTAACCCTAATATAAGGCCCAAGTTACAAGCTTATGTCTTGATCATTATTAGGTGTTTTAATTAGAAGGTGTAAACAAATTAAAGGTTTAACACTAAAGATTAAAGTTATACACTCCATCCTAAGATAAGGATGCAGGTATAACCCTAATTCAAAGTCCTAAAGCTTTAAGTGTTTAGCCTTGATTATGAGATGAGAAGAGAGACTCAAGGAGAGTCAAAGGTAAAAGGGGAGACTATATACAACCCTAAAAATTATCATGCTTGGATATCCTATGGTTTGTGAGATTTGAAAGAAGATCTTCAGGAAGCCATCATGGAAGAAGAAGCAGATGAAAAGAGAAGGAGAAAGAGAATAGGTTACTTACTTCCTGAAAAAGATAAGTAACCTAAGAGAAAGAAAGTAAGAAGGAGAGATCACAAGTGATGCAAGTTCACTTCAAATACAAGTAAATAATGCATATGAAGATATGAGAAGAGGTGGGATGTGAAGGCAAATCCACATCCCAATCAACTTACCATTAGCACCTGAAATGTTAGTATGAATGCATAAGGTATGAAACAAAAGTGAATAAGACAAATGAAGGTGCAATGACCAAAACCAGAAGTGAAAACATGATGCAAAAGTGTTATGAAATGATGCAAAGTCATACATGATGCATATGAATGTTCATACAAGAGATGAGATGCAAAGATGGCATGTTAGAAGCTTGAAAACACATGAACATACATAAGATGTAATGGATATAAAACATGTCACATGTATGAAACAATGAACAACCAACATTAACACATGTCCTAAGGTATCTAAGATGACATACAAATGCATGAGATGTCATGGCAAGTTCATATGATGATGGTATGCAAAGATGAATGCAAATGAACATGACAAATTAGGGTTTTATGAATGTATGAGATGCATATGACCAAAACAGAAGCATATATCATGATAAAAATTTGAAATTTAACTCAAACAAACCCTAAACATATACAAGAACAAACCCCAAAGGAGGAGGTCAGAAGCTAATCCTAGTGAAAGTTATGAATTTCCTAAGTTAGCTAGCGTTTTTGGATGGTTCTAAAGGAAAAATGAAAATAAAATTGAAAATGCAATGCAAAATCATGAGATAAATAACCTAGATACTAGATGCAATATGTTAAACAATGCAAAAAGAATCAAGTTCAAACTCATCATGGTTGATCAGAAATGATTTTTTCATGTTAGGGTTAGAAAAATGTGATTTTTAAGAACCCTAATTCAAAGATAATTGTGAAAATGTGATCAAACCTAAAAAGAAATTTGTGTGATGAGTTTGTAAATGTTTGTAAATGTATGAGAATGTATTATGAATATTTTGGTGATTTTTAGAAACCTAAATGCATTTTTAATTAATTAAAATCAATTAATTAATTAAATAAAACATTTAAATGTTTTAAAAATACTTTTTTAATTAAAAAATTAAAATAAAAAATGTTTTTGAGTTAAGAAAAATATTTAAATTAAAAATGCAGAAAATGAGATTTTTTAAAGTCTTTTTGCTGTTTTAAAATAAATATGGAAAGAAATGAAATAAAATGAAATAAAAAATAACTAAAATGAGAAGTATGCCAATCTGATGGTCAGGATTCAAAGGCTGGTTGACTGGCGCACAGATGAAAGGCAGGGATTGAATCTGGTAAAATTAATTTAATTAATCCTAATTAATTTAATTAAAAGGGATTAGGGTTTAATGAAGCAATCTGAGCCATCCAACACACGCGGGAAACACGAATCCTACGGCCCACATTCAAACCTGGCTAATTAAATGCAATTAGGGCTAATCCCTTTCAAGTGACCGGAACACTGTTCCGGTCATATTCTCCGGCGACCCCAAAATTCTATCTCTCTCCCTAGGCCACCCCAAGCTCTCTAAAGCTCCAGAAACACTCTTCTAACCTCCCTAAACATGAAACCAGGCTCAAAACTCATTTATCATGCATCAAAAAGGGGAATCGAAGAAGAACACATTCTAGGGAAGCATGAAGACACAATACACACTTATCTCTCACTCATTTTCAAAAATAATCATATCATGGCAACCAGGGAAGCATGTAGATTCATATTATAACTTAAAATAAGAGTTCTGGAAAAATTATTTGAAGAAGCTACCTGAACTGAAGCTTTGCAATTTTGAGCTTTCTGACCTTCTTTCTTGTGCAAACCAACTCCAATGGACCCCTTGAGGATAATGGGATGCTTAGAACAAGCTTTGAATGGCTATTTTGAGGTGTGTGGTTCTGGTTTAGCAGAAATGGAGGTTTGTGTGTGTGGTGATTCAGGCCATTTTAATGGTTGGGTTTTGTTTTATGGATGATTTTGAGATGATTGGTGGAAGAGTTTTTGAGTTTTAGTGGCTGGTTTGAGAGAATCGAAAATGAGAAGTTTTGAGTGATTTTCTTGTAATCTGAGTGTTGAGAGGTTTCAGGCTCCAAGGTTGTGTGAAATAAGGTCCATGATGCTTGCATAAGGCAATGTGATTGGTCAGAACGTTGGTAGTGGCATAGTTTGATTGGTATGGGCCAAGTTGCAAAAAATTCAATGTTGTGTACTATGAGGCATGGCACGGGTCAGAGATGGTTTGAAGGGGTGTCTTGCCTCAGCCAACTTCAAGGAGAGCCATGGGATTGCTTGTGATGATATGCAACCTTTGATTCAAGAGTTATCACATGTTTTGCATCTTTCCTTCTTTGAGAATTTTGTGAAAATGACTTATAGAAACTTGTGATCCAAGGCATGATTTTGGTCTTGCAATGTTGAATTATCATGTAATGAAGCTTAGAAGTGTATTAGAGGTCATTAGAAGTCTTGAAACTTGATTTTGCAAAAATCCCTCTTTGGCACATTCTTGAAAATTAAAAGATTTTTCCCAACTTTGAAAGATCATATCTTGATTTCTAGGATGAATCAAGAGGAGTTCTTGTATGTTTTGAAAATGGGAAGATCCAATCTACAACTTTCATGTTTAAGGATTTTTCATTTGAAGCATTTTTGATCAAGAAAGAGGAGGTTGAAAATCTTTCCCAAAATGGAAAGTTTCCATTACAAGTCATGTCCAAAAATGAAAAAGTTTGCAAATGGCTTGAAATTCTTCAATCTTGTGAACTTCTAACCACTTCTAAGATCAAATAAAGATCATAGAACCTCAAATTGATGAAAATGATCCTTTGGTTCCATTGTTGGGGGCCTCATATGCCCTGATTCTGACTTTTCTTGCACAACAGGTTACTAGTTGATCAGATGACTTCCACAATGAATTTCTTCATCAAATTTGGTACACATGCTCCTTATAAAATATTGAGACCATTAGAAACAAGAATTACCAAAAAAAATTGAGGTTAAGGGCTTCAAACCCAAAACCCTAATTTTAGGTCATCTGTGCAGGAAATCTTAAGTCTGCCTCTATGCCTTTGCCATGCTTTGTGATTTTGTAACTTCAAAGACTTCTTGGGGATGAAATAAGATTATAAACCACTCATGGAACCTCTTGGCATGCTTCAAGACCATTGAGATAGCTCAGATCACTTCTTGTATTGCTCAGATCACAAACCATAGCCATGCAGTCATGCAGATGAAATAAACTATGCAGTGTGAGATGATATGATTATGTAATGCAATATGAAAAGATCACAAGCCATGGTGTGAGAAAAAGTGAGGGCAAATTTGGGGTGCTTACAGCTGCCCCTATTCAAGCATGAGTTAACTGTGCAGGGTGTAAGCGCCTGGCTTAACAGACAAACAAGATAACTTGTGGTTGAATACCAAAGACAGTCCAAAATATGCACTCATTGGGGAGAAGAAGGAAAGGGATACAAATTGTAACATATAGTATAGTATGAATATCAAATGAAAGCGATGGAGGGCGACTGCTGGGGATAAAAACAGTGAGTAAAACAATGACGGGGACGGCCATCATGCTGGGAAATAAAGATACCACAACGGGGACGACCATCAGGCAAAGAAATAAAACTCTCTGGGGTTTAAAGATAATGAGGAAAGCACTGACGGGGACGGACATCAAGTTTAAAGGATAAGTAAACCGCGACGGGGACGACCATCGGGTAAAAGAATAAATGAAATAATGATGAGGGACGGTATTCAAAGGGCGAAGGACGATCACCTAGCAGGGGACGACTGCTGAAAATATCACGACATAGGACGAATGCCGGATAAAAAGATCAATAATGGGGACGGCCGCCAGATAAGCATGATGAAGGAAGATCATAAAGAGGTGAAGGACGATCACCTAGCAGGGTACAACTGCTCTTGGGGATTATCTCGACATAGGACGAATGTCGGATAACAAGGATCGACGATGGGGACGGCCATCGGATAACAATGATAAGGGACGATCATCATAAGGTTACGGACGATCACCTAGCAGGGGACGACTACTAAGAAGATATCACGACGTAGGACGAATGTCAGATAGAAAGTTCCAACAATGGGGATTCCACTGGGGAAAGGATGAGGGACGTTCATCCAAAGGTGAAAGACGATCACCTGGCAAGGGACGGCTGCCGAAAATATCACGACATAGGACGAATGTCGGATAGAAAGAGATTGTTTTGTTGGTGAATTCTGGGGAATGGGTAAACACGGACGAGTGCTTACGCTTCAAAATAAAATGTATAAGTGTTTGACTGTGTGTATAGACTAAAGATACGGACGAGCATCCTTAGGACCACGATACGGACGAGTATTGATGGAAGCAAACGCTGACATGTGTTTAAGGATGATGATACAGACGAGTATCAATCGGTTAGGCAAGGAATACAGACGAGTGTTTGATCTGTTGGGGAGGTGATATATACAAGATACACACGAGTATCAGAGGATTGTGTATAAGTATGTACAAGTGTTTGACCTGCTTGAGGAATATGTGCAAGACACGAACGAGTGTCAAAAATATCGAGCAAGGGACACATACGAGTTTTTGACTTGCTGGGGAAGTATGACACGAGTGTTAAAAGAAATATGTATAAGTTATGAACAAGTGTCTGTATTGAGAGTGCAAAAAGGCTATTCTGGCTTTGTCTGCGGGGGATAAGAGTTTTGTATATTGTTGGTGAAGTAATTCAGATGTTTACAGGTGATTGGCTTAAACCTAACTTATGATCATGCAAATGTTTGATTTTTGCCGTAATGCTCCGTATTAGACGGAATGCTACGCTTAGTTTGGGAAAAATGATGTGAATGCCATGATTATGAAAAATGAGAGAACTGATCCGAGATCCGGATCCTACGGGGAAAAAGATATCTGGGTGATCTGTCGGGAGGGAGAACTCTGTTGGGGAAAGAGATCATTGGTCGATCTGTGGGGAGAGAGGATCACCGAACGATCTTCTTAGGGAACTCTGTGGCTCTCTGGGGGAAGAAATATGTGGGGATCCCGGCTGGAGAAGATTCTGTTGAAGAGACTAATGCTAGGGATGAGGAGGTCTCGGCAACTCCGTTGGGGAAGAGTATTTCAGGCATTGCTCTACTGGGGAGATGCTGGCAACTCTGCGGGAAAGCAATTCCGCCGACTCTGCTGAGGATGAGAAAATCCTGGCTGATGGGGAACAACAGTTTAAGCATTGCTCGGGAGATTCTTATGGGAAGTAATCTGTTGTAATTTCATCGTTCATGCGACACGCTGGGGATTAAATGAGTTTCTTGAAGGATCCTCCGAGGGGATAACAACTTCATGGGGGAAAACTTCTGTTAAGTAACCCTGCTGATGAGGTGATTTCTGACTTGACTGGGGATATAATGCTTGACATGCCCCATGCCGTGAGATTGTCGGCCTTGAGTACCTCCAACCTGTCAAAAAGAAACGCACAAGTGTCCCGAGGTATCCTCAACTAGATTCCGTCATAGGAGTTAGATTTTCTTAAGAGTGCAACATATTTCCTGCAAGCATTTATTAAAATGGCTTATATGTTTTCATGCAAGTGTTGTATTTATGAACTCTGGACATTTTGCTAACGAAACAAAAATGTACAAAACAAAGTGTGACTGAAAATTCTGATTTTATTGATTTGTGTGCCCTGAATAGGCAAGTACAGTAAAGAAGCGAATCCCTGAAAGGAGAAGATTGTTGTAAATCGAGAAAATAAAACTGTTGGCAATGTTTGAAGTTGATGCTCCAGTGAGCTTCCTTTGCTATGACCTGTATGACCTTGACGTTCTTCTCATCTTGCTTTTTGAAGAAGGTTGATTCTGACCTATGCTTTAACCTTCTGAAGCTTTCCAAGTTGTGAGTGATACAGACAAATTCAGAATGCAGTTGTTCGCTTATTCCCTGATTTTGCGTGGATTGCCCTTTCGGGTTTTCAATCCACCGGGATACCCATTTTTGCCTGATCTGTCCGAGGTGGCTTTTCAACTTAGCGGGTGTACACATTTTTTTTTTAATTTTTCCCTTATTTTTGCCTGAGTCTTTTATTCTGTTTTTGACTCGCTGGGATGCCCTATTTTTGCCTGGACTTACATTATGTTTTTGTGTCCAGCGGGTCTTTTATGCGAAGTATTTTTTAACTGCATCTGAATTCACAGGAGATAAGAAATCCTTGCCATCCATAGTAGTGGGCATCAGTGCTCCACCAGAAAAAACTTTCTTTACTATGAATGGGCCTTTGTAGTTTGGCGTCCATTTGCCCCTATGGTCTGTATGAGGAGGAAGAAGTCTTTTCTGAACAAGCTTTCCTACTTGGTATTCCCGAGGTCTGACTTTCTGATCGAAGGCTTTCTTCATTCGCTTTTGATATAACTGCCCATGATAGATGGTTGCTAATCTCTTCTCTTTAATCAGACTCAGTTGATTATAACGAGATCAGACCCACTCTACTTCATCCAATTTCACATCCATCATTACCCGTAAGAAGGGTAGTTCAACTTCAACAGGTAGGACAGCTTCCATACCATACACAAGCTGATAAGGTGTTGCCCCATTAGATGGTCTGATAGAGGTTCGATACCCATGCAAGGAAAACAGTAGCATTTTATGCCAGTCTTTGTAGGTGACTACCATCTTTTGCACAATCTTCTTAATATTCTTGTTAGCAGCCTCAACAGTACCATTCATCTTTGGCCTCTAAGGAGAAGAGTTGTGATGTTGAATTTTGAAGTCCCGACAAAGTTCTGCCATCATCTTGTTGTTCAAATTGGAACCATTATCAGTAATGATTCGCTCGGGAACTCCATATCGACAGATGATATCCCTTTTCAGAAATCGAGCTACCACTTGTCTGGTGACATTTGCATACAAAGCTTCTTCAACCCATTTGGTGAAGTAATCAATAGCTACCAGGATGAATCTGTGACCATTTGAAGTAGTCGGTTCAATCTTTCCAATCATATCAATGCCCCACATGGCGAAGGGCCAAGGTGAAGACATTACATTCAAAGGATTTGGAGGTACATGCACTTTATCTGCATAGATCTGGCATTTATGGCATTTTCTGGCATAGGCACAATAGTATGCATCCATTGTGATCCAGTAGTAACCTGATCTCAACAATTTCTTTGCCATTGCAATTCCTCCGGCATGGGTATTGAAAGAACCTTCATGTACTTCATGCATCAGTAGGTCTGCTTCCTTCTTGTCAACACATATGAGCAAGACTATGTCGAAGTTTCGCTTGTACAAAGAACCATCAGTATTGAGGAAGAAACTGTCGGCTAGCCTTCTTAATGTCTTCTTATCATTGGACGATGCCCCAGGTGGGTATGTCTGAGTTTCCAAGAAGCATTTGATGTCATTGTACCAAGGCTTGTCGTCAGTGACAGTGTCCACAGAGAATACATATGTCGGTCGGTCCAGTCTAGATACTAAAATCCGAGGTACATAATTAGAAGTCTGTACTTTGATCATGGATGAAATGGTAGCCAAAGCGTATGCAAACTTATTCTCATCCCGAGGGATGTATTCAAGCTTAACTGTTGTGAAGAAGGTCAACAATCTCCTCGTATAGTAACAGTAGGGAATCAGATGTTCCTGATGAGTGTACCACTTGCAGTTGGTCTGGTTGATTACCAAAGCTGAATCTCCAAATACATTCAAGGTTTTAATCCTGAGGTCAATGGCTTCCTCCAGACCCATGATACAAGCTTCGTATTCTGCTTCATTGTTAGTGCAGGCAAATGTGAGCTTTGCTGAGAAAGGCATATGAACTCCTTTAGGTGTAATAAGCATTGCACCAACCCCACGACCGTTGCAATTAACTACCCTGTCAAACATCATAGTCCATGCTTCTTCTGGATCAGGCCCTTCAGTATGAATAGGCTCTTCACAATATTTTGCTTTTAAGAATATGATGTCTTCATCAGGGAAGTCAAATCTCATAGGCTGGTAATCATCAATGGGTTGCTAAGCCAGATAGTCATATAATACACTGGCCTTTATGGCTTTCTAAGAGGTGTATTGAATGTCATATTCTGTTAGAATCATTTGCCACCTAGAAACCCTTCCGGTAAGCGTTGGCTTCTCAAATATGTACTTGACTGGATCCATATTTGAGATCAATAAGGTAGTATGAGTGAACATATATTGTCTTAGTCAGCGAGCAGCCCACGCTAAAGCACAACAAGTTTTCTCGAGCAGTGAATAACGTTGTTCACAATCTGTAAACCTTTTGCTTAGGTAGTATATTGCATACTCTTTTCGACCAGACTCGTCATACTGGCTCAACACACACCCCATTGATTCATCTAATACTGTCAGGTACATTATTAGAGGTCTTCCTTCAACTGGAGGCATGAGAATTGGAGGTTCTTGCAGATATTCTTTGATCTTGTTAAAAGCTCTCTGACAGTCATTGTTCTACCTGATTGTTTGCTCTTTTCTTAACAGCTTGAACAAGGGTTCGCAGGTTGCAGTGAAATGAGATATAAACCTTGAAATGTAGTTCAATCTACCTAAGAACCCTCGAACTTCTTTCTCGGTTTTAGGTGCAGGCATTTCCTGAATAGCTTTGACTTTATCAGGATCAACCTCAATTCCTTTTCCACTTACGATAAAACCCAACAGCTTACCAGAACGTACCCCGAATGTGCATTTGTTGGGGTTCAACCTTAACTGATACTTCCTCAGACGCTTGAACAGTTTTAGCAAATTCACCAAATGCTCTTCCTCTGTAAGGGACTTGGCAATCATGTCATCCACGTAGAACTCGATTTCTTTATGGATCATATCATGGAATAATGTTACTATAGCTTGTTGATATGTTGCACCGGCGTTCTTCAGACCAAACGACATTACCTTGTAGCAGAACGTGCCACAAGGTGTGATGAAAGTTGTCTTCTCTATGTCTTCAGGTGACATCTTAATCTGATTATATCTAGAAAATCCATCCATAAAAGAAAATACCGAGAACTGAGCCGTGTTATCCACCAATACATCAATGTGAGGTAATGGGAAATCATCTTTCGGGCTTGCCCTGTTCAAATCCCAGTAATCGACACACATACGCACCTTTCCATCCTTCTTAGGCACAAGTACAATGTTAGCAACCCACAGCGGGTAACTAGTTACAGCAAGAAAACCGACGTCCCACTGCTTTTGTACTTCTTTGATTTTCATGGCCATGTCTGGGAGAGTACGGCGTAACTTCTGTTTAACTGGCGGACAATCTTCTTTTAATGGCAGTCTGTGCATGACAATGTCTGTATCCAAACCTGGAATATCTTGATAGGACCAAGAAAAGACGTCGACATACTCTCGAAGCATACTGATGAGTTGTTCTTTCACTAGAGCTTGCAGACTAGCCCCGATCTTCACTTCTTTCACATCTTCATCGGTACCAAGATTGATGGTCTCAACCTCCTCCTAATGAGGAGCAATCACTTTTTCCTCTTGTCTCAACAACCTGGCTAACTTCTCAGGTAAATCATAGTCTTCATCAACCCCTTCATCTGCTTGATTAATCAGATTATCGAAGTCATACTAGGTCATAGTAGTGTTGTTGTCAGTTTAATCTGGAAGGCTATCTCTGCAAGGGTTGAGATTTGTTCATTTTAGTGATTGATTTTATCTTATTTAGAAAAAGTTGTAAACACCCCAAATTTTCCCTCACTTTTTCACACCATGGCTTGTGATCTTTCATTTTTGCATTAGCATAAGCATATCATATCTCACTGCATAGTTCATTTCATCTGCATCTAGGGTTTGTGATCTGAGCAATCCAAGAAGTGATCTGAGCCATCTCAAATGTCTTGAAGCTTTCCAAGAGGGTCTATGTGTGTTCCATGATCATAATATGCTCCCCAAAGTTCATAAAAGTCAAGGGATCACAAAGCATGGCAAAGGCATAGAGGCAGACTGAAGATTTGCTGCACAGATGACCTAAAATTAGGGTTTTGGTTTCAGAGGCCTTAATCCCAATTTTTTTGGTC
Source organism: Lathyrus aphaca (assembly GCA_963966055.1). Classification (NCBI taxonomy): domain Eukaryota; kingdom Viridiplantae; phylum Streptophyta; class Magnoliopsida; order Fabales; family Fabaceae; genus Lathyrus; species Lathyrus aphaca. The sequence continues at coordinate 431,229,272 of OZ014519.1, read as the reverse complement.
ATTATTGTTTCTAATGGTCTTAATATGTTATAAGTATCATATGTACCAAGTTTGATGAAGAAATTCACTGTGGAAGTCATCTGATCATTGGGTAACTTCTTGAGCAAGTAAAGTCAAAATCAGGGCATCTGAGGTCTCCATCAAGGGTACCAAAGTGTCATCATCATCATTTTGAGTCTTTATGATCTTTATTTGATCTTAGAAGTGGTTGGGAGTTCACAAAGTTGAAGAATTTTGAGCCAAATGCAAACTTGCTATTTTTGGAAATGAATTGTAATGGAAACTTTTCATTTTGGGAAAGATATTCAACTTATTCTTTCATGACCAAAAATGCTTCAAATGAAAAATTCTTGGGCATGAAAGTTGTAGATTATGTCTTCCCATTTTCAAAAAGTACAAGATCATGTCTTGATTCATCCTAGAACTCAAGATATGGCCTTTCAAAGTTGGCAAAAATCCTATAATTTTCAAGTGTGCACCAAAGAGGGAATTTTGCAAATTCACTTGCCAATCCATTTCATGACCTCTAATTGACCTCTAAGCATCATAACAACATCACATGACTTACCATGATCAGAATTATGCCTTGGATTGCAAGTTTCATTAAGCCATTTTCATAAAATCTTCAAAGTTGGAAATTTGCAAAACACATGATATCTCTTCATCCAAGTGATCCAACTGCACAAATTCAATCCTAGGGCTCTCCACAAACTCAGCTGAGGCCAAGACACCCCTAAAGCCAGCTCTGAACCATGCCCATACCTCAAGTACACAATGTTGACATTTTTGCAACTTGGCCCATACCAATCACACTATGAAACCACCCACTTTCTGATCACTCTCATTGGCCTATACTAACCTTATGCAGCTCATTTCATAACACACACAAGCCTGAAACCTAACACAACTCAGATTGCTCAAAAATCCCCAAAACCTTCAAGCTTTCGAAACTCATTCCTCAGCCACTCAAACTCAAAATTTCTTTCACCATTCAACTCTACATAACCTGAGGATCAAATCCCACCCATCACCATGGCCTGAAACAAGCCCAAACAAAAACACGATTTCTGCATATTCAGAATTGAATCTCAAAAACCAAGCCATACAAACTTGTTCAAGCCTTTCAGAAGCACAATGGGGATCATTGGAGTGGTTTTGCATCAAGGAAAGGTCCAGAAAGCTCAGATTAAGAAAGCTTCATCTCAGGTATCATCAAGAATAAATTTTCCAGAACTTGCCTTTTAAGTTACAATATCAATCTACATGTTTCACTGATCATTGTGATGTGTTTGGTTTTGAAAATGAGTTGAAAACAAGCATGTATTTAGCTTCTGAAAGTTTTGTGCAATTTTCCGTTTTGCTTCGATTCATGAATTTAATGGAATATAAATGTTGTTTGTTGCTGGATTCATGTTTAATGTTGTTCATTGATCATTTCTGGAGAGTTTGATGCGTTTTTATGGGGTTTTGAGGGAGTTGGGGTGGAAGAGTGACCGAAGCTTGCTCCGGTCACCTGAGAATGATTAGGGTTCTAATTAGGGTTTATCTGTCAGTTTGAATATGGGCCTTTGGATCTTAGGGTTAGCGCGCGTTTGAGTGGTCCAGATTGCTTCATTAAACGTAATTCATAATTAATTAGTTAATTAGGTTTAATTAATTAAAATTAACTCAGTTTGAATCCTGACCCTTGGATAACACGCGCAGTCAACCAATCTCTCTCACGTTTGAATCCTGACCATCAGATCATCATACTTTCCATTATTTTCATTTTATTTTCATTTTTATTGCATTTCTTTGTCCATTTTATTTAAAATAGCAAAACTCATTCAAAAAATCTCAAACTTTGCATTTTTGTTTCGAATATTTTTCTTAACCTGAAAACTTTTTTTATTTTATTTTTTGCATCAAAAAAGTATTTTTAAAATATTTAAATGTTTTATTTAATTAATTAATTAATTTTAAAAAATTAAATATGCATTTAGGTTTCTAAAAATCACCAAAAAATTCATTAAGCATTCCAATACATTTAGAAACATTTTCAAACTCACCATACAAATTTCTTTTTAGGTTTGATCACAGTTTCACAATTTTCTTTGAATTAGGGTTCTTAAATTTCACATTTTTTAACCCTAATTTAAAAATTCATTTCTGCCTAACCATGATGAGTTTGAACTTGATTCGTTTTGCATTGTTTCACATATTGCATATAGTTTCTAGGTTATTTATCTCATATTTTTATCTTGCATTTTCCCTTTAGAAGCACCCAAAAACCCTAGTTAACTTAGAAATTTCATAACTTTCACTAGGATTAGCTTCTGACTTTCTCCTTTGGGGTGTGATCTTGTATAGGTTTAGGGTTAATTTTAATGTAATTTCAATTTTTTATCATGGTGAATGCTTCTGTTTTGGTCATATGCATCATGCTTGTTCATAAAACCCTAATTTTGCATCTTCATTTGCATTCTTCTTTGCATATCATGAACTTATGAGATTTCCATGCCATTCCATTCTTTTGTATGTCATCTTAGACATCTTATGACATGTTTGAAACATTGCTTGATCATTGTTGCATCATTTTGGTATGCTTTTCATCCATTACATTTCATGAACATCCATGTGTTTTCATGCTTCATTCATGCTTCATTTGCACTCATTTTCTTGTATGATCATTCATATGCATCTTGTATGACTTTGCATCTCATAACACATTTGAATTGCATGATCACTTCTAACTTTGGTATTTGCATCCTTATTCATCTCACTTCTTTGTGCTTTATGTCTTATGCATTCATACTAACATTTCAGGAACTTTTGGTAAGTTATCTGGGAGGTGGATTTGCCTTCACTTCCCACCTCTTCTCATCTCTTCATATGCATTCTTATTTGTCCTTGAAGTGAACTTGTTTCACTTATGTCTCTCTTGCTCCTTTCTTTCTTTTAAGTTACTTATCTTCTTCAGGAAGTAAGTAACTTATTATGCTTCCTCCTTCTCTTTTCATATGCTTCTTCCTTGGTGTCTTTCTTGAAGATCCTTTCTCTTAAGCCTCACAAACCATAGGATATCCAAGCATGATAACTTTTAGGGTTGTATATAGTCCCCCCTAACTTTTTTACCTTTGAGTCTCCTTGAGTCTCTCTTCTCATCTCAATAATCAGAGGCTAAACTCTTAAAGCTTTAGGACTTTGAATTAGGGTTATGCCTGCATCCTTATCTTATGATGGAGTGTATAACTCTAATCCTTAGTGTTAAACCTTTAATTTGTTTACACCTCTTAATCAAAACACATTAATAATCATTAAGACTTTATCTTGTAACTTGGGCCTTACATTAGGGTTCCATCTCTTCTTTATGGTTAAGAGGGACTAACCCTAGTGTTTAATGGACAAGTCCCCCTCAAGTTGTCTTACAAACCATAAAATCCACTTCTTAATCTCATATTTTAATTAAAATCCATTTAATAAAGGCTTTTTATATAATGAATTTAATCCTTAACCATGGATTAAGTTGAGGTATCTTCCTCAGCTTAAGTGTTCTCATCTATCATCCTTCTATTAGGATGGTGTAATGAGTTCACTAATTTGTGATTAGAGATTAAACTCATTACTTAACACTAAACAAAAACACAAAAACATCTAAATAATCACAAGTAGGTTAATGATCTTAATCCTACACCATCATGGTAATTAAGTTGAGATGCTTATCTCATACTTAAGTAGGCTCATTATCCCTAATCAGGGAGGATATAATGAGTTTACAACCCTTGATTTAGGCTTAAGCTCATTAACGTATGCAAAACACCAAAAACAATAAAAAACTGAAAACACAAAAGCAAACAATAAACGTCTCCTTCGGGATTATTTTCTCATCATACTCATTCACAAACGAGAACTTGCTTCTTTCGTCTAATGCAAGGCAGTTCGCACTCGAGCCAGACGAGTCATACACTTGAGCATAGGCAAACAAGCAGTTCATAGTAAATTCATTTTTAGTAGCTTTGAGTCAAACTACGGTGTTCTGACTTCCTCATTGCACGAGAGGATACGTAGGCATAACTTAACAGTTATCGAACAAAAGTCTACGTGTCTTCCCCCTCTTTCAGCATTCTTTTTTAAGCCCCAGTTCCTGAGCAATTTACCTTTTTCACTGACACATGTACTTTCTTTCCCTAGATTTTGCACACAGATATCACATACACCTACCCCTTTTAAACATAATCTTGTAAGCATGGATCCCGTCGAGTACGACGAACGATCTGGGTGCTAATACCTTCCCAGGTCGTAACCAACCCCCTTTCTCAGTTTCTCTGGTTCACAACCGTCTTATCCATCTCTTTCCAGGTTTATGCAGCATTACCTTTCCTTCGGGATAAAAATGCCTAGCTGGCGACTCTATTCAACCTCTTTCTCTTTCGTCGACCGTTCGCGTCTGCACTGTTGGACCTGATGTCTTTTCCGGGGAGCGACAAAAGTGAATGAAGTTTATTAAGAAAAACATTGCCATTTATTGTTTTGTGCGAAAATAACAAAAATGAAAGACAGGGAGCGAAAAGATTGTTTGCAAAATATGTTCATTGTTCATTAATATTCCATTTGCACAAAATACATATATGGCCCTATTACAAAATGACTCCTGACACCTTGGGCAAGATGCAAGACTTGATGCATGCTTAAATAGGAAATAATAATTACTCTGCAGCAGTAATCCTTGTAATTTCCTGGGAAGACCAGTTGAGGACTTGCTAGCCTGGGATTCTTGGACGGATCCAGCTTTCCAGGTTGTAGTCGCTTTCAGCCTCGTCTTCCACATTGTTGATAACATCTGGGGTCAACATTCCCCCACTTATGAACTTGGGAGCTTCAGCAACCTCCTCTTGGACCTTTCGGGATGGTATGTAACCCAACCCGAATTTGTCTTCCTTGATCTGAATTTGTAGCAACTTGCCCCAGCCCTGGGCATTCCCGTCTTCAACAATCTTCCGAGCTTGTTTATAAGAAGAGATTGAAGTACCAGACACTTCAGTTGTTGCTTCATTGATATTAAGGGCTTCAAAACCTGACTCATTGTCTCATGGATCTCTCCATCCATTTCAATGTACTTGTAAGTAGCTAGATGGCTGATAAAGATGTCCTCCTCTCCAAAAATGGTGATAACTTGGCTTTCCCACTCGTTTTTAACTTCTAGTGAAGGGTCGATGTTACGGCGCCAGCGGCATGAATCAAGGGTCGACCCAACAAACAGTTGTAGGTAGGCTGAATGTCCATCACATAGAAGATAGTTTTGAAAATCAGTGGGCCAATTACCACAGGCAGCTCAATTTCTACGAGAACCGATCTCTTAGAACCATCAAAGGCTCTCACAACTAGGTTACTCGGGTGGAGTGCAAGACCATCATATTCCATCTTGACCAAGGCTTTCTTTGGAAGGACATTGAGAGATGATCCAGTGTCAATCAAAACATGAGAAAGTACATCACCCTTACACTCTAAGGTGATATGTAAAGCCTTTTGCTTTGACAGCAGCTTCTGCTTCAGCATTAAATCTGGGAAATTGTGACGCGAAGAGACTTCCGCTTCGAGTGAAGCCTCCGCCTCCCCCGACATTATCAATATGTGGTGTAGTTGAAGAAAAATCAAGAGTGACTTTCTTTCCGTTGCAATAAAGATCTGAGCCGTAATGCCAAGGCACGACATTGCTACTATCATATGAAATTGGTCCAGGCATCGTGATAGTAACCAGACTGATTGCTGCGGAAGAAGGAGTTGTGACAGTTTGCGGGTCATAATAGATTGTGACAGGAGGTCTGATTGGAGATGATATAGGTGCAGGTGCAGGGAGTTGTTGGTGTTGATGTTGTTGAAAGTTGTTGTTGAGAGATTCCGGAACATGGATTGTTGCTGGGTCATAATAAATGGTAACTGTGGAGACATCATTGTTGATAGTTGTTGTTGTTGTAGAAGATGCTACTGAACTGATGTTTGTTGAAGTTGAAGAAGGGAAGTTTATTGATGTTGTAGAAGAATCTGTTGGAATTATTGTTGTTAAAGTTGTAGGAGGGATGTCTGTTGATGTTGTAGAAGAGATGTTTGCTGAAGTTGTAGAAGTCGGAACCGCTGAAGTGATCTGTAGAATTCCTTCCCTGATAATATTGTTGATACCCTTTCTCAAATCTGCACAACCATTGGCAGAAATCTTGCAAGCTTCACAACTGGCCTCACAACCTGGAAGCACTTGGCACTTCAAAATTTGAGCTTTAACTCCGGCCAGTGGTGTTTGAATGCTTGCAACATCATCAATCAGAATAGATGGTTGGTCCTCCTCAATAACATTGATCCTCGGTCCACCGTGATTCGGTATTGGATTCTTAGTGATATTTGGAGGAGGTGCAAAATTCAAAGCTTTTGAATCAACTAAGTCCTGAACTTTCATGTGCAAGGCTCTGCACTTCTCTGTTGTATGGCCAGGTGCATTGGAGTGGAAGGCACATCTGGCGTTGTTATCATAGTTCCTTGGGAGGTACTAGGGATCTGGTGGAGCCAGAGTCCTCAATTCGATCAGATTGAGCTTTAATAACTGTGGAAGCGAAGCTGCATAAGGCATCAAAATGGGATCAATAACCCTGTTGATTTGTGAAGTCCTTTGTTGAAACGGACGTTGTTGTTGGTTGTTGTTGTTATAAGATCTCTGTTGTTGAGGAAACTGTTGTTGTTGAGGGAAGTGTTGTTGCTTAGGGTACTGTTGTTGTTGAGGTGTTGGAGAAGGAATGGTGACAGCAGCCACTGATCTTTGCATGTATTGGGGTCTACTTCTGCCTATATGCACTGAATTGGTTTCACCTGTCCTCCTAGGTCTGGAGAAGGGTTTCCTTGCATTGCTTGAACTAGCACCGTTGTCAGAGATCGTTCCCATCTTCAAAAGACTTTCAATTCTCTCACTAGCTAAAACCACATCAGCAAAACTGGTGGAAGAGAAAGCAGCAAGTCGGTCGATGTAGGTACCCTGTAATGTGTTCATGAACATACCAGCCATCTGTAACACCCCAAAATTTGCCCTCTGGTTTTCTTCTTTGCCTGCTTTTCATGTTGCATTCATATGCATTATCATTAGATCATTTCGAATTCATATCATTTGCATAGGCTCTTGAGACATGGGATCAATGTTCTGAAGAATTAGGGTTTCACACTTTATTTGTGGATTATCAGAAGAATACAAGTTATTGGCTATGTAGCAATCAATAATGTCACATTCGTATTGTTTCTGTCACAGAATTAAGGTTTATTTCCCCGATTCAATGGTTTTCAAGGTTTTCACTCGCAAGGATTGTTCACCGGTGCATCTGACCCATCATCAGTAGTGGGATGTGAATCCAGGGTTTCTTCATTAAGTTACAAGGCTATTCTCTTCTTCTCAGCATCTCAGGATATTCTTTTTCTCAACATCTCAAGAGATGTGGCTTCAGGGGTTGATTTATCAGGCGATGTGTATGCATCCAAGGAAGAATTGTGGTGTGCTTCAAGTTATCAAGTTGTGGTTTGTGTGAGATTTGGTTCAGAAAAACAAGTTCATTATGATCCATTAGTACATATCATGTTCATATGTGGATTTATTTTCCCAAAGATTGATTTATACGAATTCAGATTAATTCAAGATTTAATTGGTCGTAATTTCAAAGGACGAATAATTCAGAGGGTTGTGGTTTCGGTTACAAGTTATTCACTGGGCCAGGAGTGTGTTCATCCATTTTTAATCAGGAGTTGTGGGAAGAATTTCAAGTGTGGTCTTTGGATTGAATTCAATCAAGGTGCATCAGTGGAAAATATTGACGGAGGGTTTATTCAAATTCATTTCGAATTTAATTCATGGTCCATATTTCTAACCAATAGCCATATATCCATTTTTTTAAACTCGTATCTAAAATGATATTTATATCCATCTTTATTAGTTTCCATAATATCCATGTTAATTTTTTTTATCACATCCATAAAACCATTTTTCATTATTATCCATAAAAAACCCATTACTATTTTTTTATCCATACCATTTCATAAATTTAATCCACATTTTCATAGCAAGGCCCATTAAGCTAGACTTGTTTTGACCTAGTTTTATAAAGAAGGAAATGTTGATCCCAAGGAGGGATCTCTCTCCTGCTGCGCCATTTTCCCTTGTTTTCAAAAAAACTCCCTTGATACCATAGCCAAAACCTCATTCAATCCTTCTTTTTTACAAGTGTCGCTCCCGATAAATGGGATTATAGGCCCAGATAAAGGTACAGACGCGAACGGTCGGCGAGAGGGACAATGAGAACACACAGCCGTGAACTCACTGGAGATGAATAGAGTCGCCAGCTAGGCATTTTTATCCCGGAGGAAAGGTAATGCTGCATAGACCTAGATAGACATGGATAAGACGGTTGCGAACCAGAGAGACTGAGAAAGGGGGTTGGTTACAACCTGGGAAGGTATTAGCACCTAGATTGTCCGCCGTACTCGGCGGGATCCACGCTTAAAAGATTTGTGTTTTAAAGGGGTAGTGTCAGTGCAATTTGTGTATAAAGTAACTGGAAAAGGATGTACAGGTGTCAGTGTAAGAGAAGTGAAGTGTATAAGCGAAGTGTCAGTGTAAGAACAGGAGTGAAATGCTCATGACAATGAGGCTTAAAGAATAATACTGAAAGGAGGGGGAATATACAGAGACTTTTGTTCGATAACTGTTAAGTTATGCCTACGTATCCTCTCGTGCAATGAGGAAGTCAGAACACCGTAGTTCGACCCAAAGAGACTGAAAGGTGATTTGACTTGTGAACTGCTTGCTTGTTTATGCTCAAGTGTATGACTTGTCTGGCTCAGGTGCAAACTTTCTTGCATTAGACGGAAGAAGCAAGTTCTCGTTTATGAGTGAAGGTGATGAGAAAAGAATCCCGGAGGAGACGATTATTGTTTGTTTTTGTGTTTTCAGTCTTTTATTGCTTTTGAAAGTTTGTCATAAGTTAATGAGCTTAAGCCTAAACCAATGGGTTAGCAAACTCATCACATCTTCCCTCTGATTAGGGGTAATGAGAGTACCTTAAGTGTGAAGTCAGATTCTCACACTTAATCACCTTTGGTGTAGGATTAAGATCATTAACCTACTTGTGATCATTTAGATGTTTTTGGTGTTTTTGTTTAGTGTTAAGTAATGAGGCTAAGCCATAATCAAGGATTAAACAGACTCATTACACCATCCTAATAGAAGGATAATAGATGAGAATGTTTAAGCTGAGGAAAGCTCCTCAACTTAATCCATGATTAGGGATTAAGCTCATGACAAAACAAGCCTTTGATTAAGTGGATTTTATTTAATGATATGATGATGAAGTGAATTTTATGATTTGTAAGACAACTTGAGGGGGACTTGTCCATTAACACTAGGGTTAGTCCTTCTTAACCATTTAAGGAAGAATTAGAACCCTAATGCAAGGCCCAAGTTACAAGTGTGATGTCTTGATACTTATTAAGTGAATTGATTAAGAGATTTAAACACATTAAGGGTTTAACACTTAGGATTAAAGTTATACACTCCATCCTAAGAGAAGGATGCAGGCATAAGCTTAATCACGAAGCCTTAAAGCCTTTAGGGTTTAGTCCCTGATTATGAGATGAGAAGAGAAGACTCAAAAGAGACACAAAGGTGAAACTAAGAGGGGAGACTAATCAAAACCCTAATCATTGTCATGCTTGGTTGTTCCTAAGGTTTGTGAGGTTTTTCAAGAGAAAATCTTCAATGGAACCACCAGGAAGCAGATGAAAGGATCAAGAGAAGCAAAGTGACTTGCTTCATTCAAGAAGTCAAGTCACTTGAAGAAAGAAAGTAAGAAGAAGAAGAATGGTCAAGCTCAAACTCAAACACAAACACAAATGCAGCAATGGATGCAAGAGAGATGGAAAGGAAGGTTATGAGAAGTGAAGGCAAATTCACTTCTCAAGTTCACTTACCACCTGAAATGTTAGAAAAGGAATGCAATGCAATGCAGAATGGGATGAGATGACATGATGAGAAACAAAACCAGAAGCACATACATGATGCTAATGATGTTATGAGATGCTACAAGCATGAGGCAGCACATGGAAATGATCATACAAGCTTATGAATGCAAATGAAGCAAGTTAGGAACCATGAAAACACATGAAAAGCTATGAAGTGCACATGACATACAACATGGCAAATACATGATGCAATGATCAAACATGTTTTCTATATGTCTTGTGATGTCAAATGAATCACATGGAAGCATGGAATGTCATGGCAAGTCATGTTATGCAAGAGAATGCAAGATGGATGCATATGGAAGCCCAAATTAGGGTTTATGAACAATATACCAAACAAAAACCAAAATCAGAAGCAAACCCTAAGATAAAAAATTGAAAATGCACTCAAAGGGCCCCTAACCCTATACTAAACCAATGCCCAAAGGAGAGGTCTCAACTCTTAACCAAATTCAAGTTATGATTTTTACAAGTTTCTAGGGTTTTTAGGGTTCCTAAACAAGAAAAATGTCAAACAATTTGAAAATGCAAGATCAAAACATGGCCATTTAATCTCAACAACTACATGCTAAACACAATGCAATGCAAAAAGAATCAATGTCCAACTCTTCATGGATAGGCAGAAATGATTTTTTTAAACTTTGGATCAAATTAATGCACAAAAATAATTTTAATTCAATGAAAAATTCTCAAAATGCATCAAGATCAAAAAAGAAATTTGGTTTGAAGGTTGGACAATGTTTCTAAATGTCTTATAACATTTCATGAATTTTTTGGTGATTTTTAAATACCTAAAAGTATTTTTAATAAATTAATTTCCATTAATCAATTAAAAATAATCCTTTAAATATTTAAAAATACTTTTTTAATGCTAAAAATAAAAACAAAAATATTTTTGTGTATGAAAAATTAATGAAACTCAGGATAAAAAATTTCATAATTTTTAAACAAGTTTTGCTATTTTAAATAAATTATGCAAAACAAATGAGAAAAATATGAAAATAAAATGAAAATAAATGAATTAAAGAGAAGTCAGCTGATCCAAGGGCTTGAATTCAAAGTCACACGCGCGGGAGTTGACTGCGCGCCACATCCTACGGCTCAAATTCAAAAATGACTAATTAATGCTTAAACCCTAATTGCGCCGTTAAACACTTTCAGATGACCGGAACAGTGTTCCGGTCATCTTCTCCGTTCACCCCAAACCTCAAACTCACTCCATACGTTATGAAAATGAAATCTAATTGAACATAAATGTTTCCCACTCTCACGAATCATAACCCTCACTCAAAACAAATTTATTTTTCCAGGAAAGGCTGAATCGAAGCAAACAAGAACTAGGGCAACAAAGTTTCAGAGATCAATTAAATTCTCATTTCATCACCATTTTCAAAACTAAAAGCACCAGGACAATCAGTGAAGCATAGAGAACAAGTTTAGAACATAAAAAATGATTTCTGGAAAAATATTTCTTGAGCTACCTGAGATTCGAAGCTTTCACTCCAGCAACTTTCAGACCTCCCCTCCTTGTGAAATCCACTCCTTATGACCTCTTGATGATGCTTGAATGCTTTGGAGAAGTTTATGCTGGCTAGATGAAGAGTTTGAACAGTTTCTGCTCAAGCTCAGTTGAAAATGGCAATGGTGATGCAGGCAGTTTCAGGCCAATGTGAGTGGTTCTTTGTGATCAGGGTGATGTTTTAAGAAGGTTTGTGGAGTTTGTTTGGATGTTTATGGCCTGTGGAGTGAGTTTCGAAAGAAACTGCAAGTTGGGGTGAAAATAGAGAAGTGGTGTTCTTGCTTGATTCAGGCTTGGTTCTTTGTTGGTTTGGGCTTAATGAGGCATGGTGAGTTGAGTAGTGGAACTTGTTTGAATGTTTGTGAGCTGGGCAGAGAGATTCGAAGAGAAATGCAAATGGGGTCAGTTTTGTGTATGTGATGTTGTATGTTTTTTCAGCTTGGCCTCTTGATATCTTTTGCTTGCAAATGGATAACATAAAATAATCCTATAGGTCAGATGATTTGACCTGGCCTTTATTGATTGGTAAGTTCACTTTTGCCAAAAGTCCACTCTTTGTGTAAGGAAAGCATGGGCTTGGTTCTAGGCTAGTACAAGGCATGGGGCTGCGCAGCAAAGGTGAGGGGGAGGGCTGGCAAGGTTCAGCATCCAATGTAGCAAGTGGTAGGAAGTGTGATCATGAGTCTTGCAACTTGTTCCAACTTTGGTTCACATGTGATTTCCTTGTCCAACAAGCCATAAACCATGAGAAACTTGGTTCAAATCTGATTTTTAAGAGTTGCATGATGCTTGTGTAATGGTTTGAAGACAATTAGAAGTTACAATTTGCCTTGGTTCATGATTTTGCAAATTTTCCTTTTAGTGCATAACTTGAAAATTAGTGATTTTTGCCAACTTTGTCAAACCATAACTTTTGATCCAAGAAGAATTAGATCATGTTCTTGTACTTTTTGAAAAGGGAAAAATGTATTCTACAACTTTCATGACCAAAGTTTTTCCATTTGAAGCATTTTTGGCTCAAAAAGCAAGGCTTGAAAAATGACCTAAAATGACATATTCTTGAAAAGTCAACTATGCCCTAAAAAGTCAACTTTGCAAAAACTTCAAATTCTTGAATTTTGTAAACTTCTAACTTCTTCCATGATCAAATAAAGACCAAATACACTCAAAATGATGAAGATCACCCCTTGGTTGGGTCATTGGGGGCCTCAGATGCCCTGATTTTGCACTGTCTTGTCTGAAAAGTCAACTCTTGATCAGATGACTTCCCCATGGAATTCCTTCATGAAAATTGATATGCATCCTCCCTATACCATATAGAGACCAATGGAAACAAGAATGACCAAAAAATTTGGAGTTATGGCCTCTGAAACCAAAACCCTAATTTTAGGTCAACTGTGCAGTCAAGCTTGGCTCTGCTTCCATGCCAATCCCAGTTCTTGTGATTCTTTTGAATCCTTGACTTTGAGAAGATGTGATATGATATAAGAACACATGTAGACCCCTTTGAATTGATTGATGGCCTTTGGAGTGGCTCAGGAGGCTCTTGGATTGCTCAGATCACAAACCCTAGGTGCAGATGACTTATAATCTATGCAGTGAATCAAAAATGAGATATGAGATGATATGATTGTGTTTATGCATATGAGATAATCACAAGCCATGGTGAATGGGTGAGGGCAAATTTGGGGTGTTTACAGCTGCCCCTATTCAAACATGAGTTAGCTGTGCAGGTTGTAAGCAACGGCTTAACAGGCAAACAAGATAACTTGTGGTTGAATACCAAAGACAGTCCAAAATTTGCACTCACAGAATGAAGAAGAAAAGGGATATAGATTGTAAAGGGAAATAAAGTATATTGTAAAGTGCGGGCGACGGAGGACGACCGTCGAGCAGAGGACGACTGCTGGGTAAAGAGCAATGACGGGGACGGCCGACATGCTGGGAAAAATAAGAAATTATGATGGGGACGGCCATGAAGTTGTGAAATTCTCTGGTGGATTAATGAAACATGACGGGGATGGCCATCAAGTTCATAAAGCAAAGTAACCGACGATGGGGACGGCCATCGGGTTAAAAGCGAAGGCAAAAGGGACCACGACGGGGACGGCCATCGGGTTAAAGAATAAATGAAATAAACAGATGATGGGGTACGGCCATCAAAGGTGAAGGACGGTCACCTAGCAGGGGACGGCTGCTCTGTTGGGGAATAAAGGAAATATGATGGGGACGGCCATCAAAGGCGGAGGATGACCACCTGGCAGGGTACGGCTGCCGAAGATATCAGCGATGGGGACGGCCATCGGATAAAAGGTCAACGATGGGGACGGCCATCGGACGAGCATGATGGAGGACGACCATCAAGAGGTGGAGGACGACCACCTAGCAGGGGACGGCTGCTCTCAGGGTTCATCATGACATAGGACGAATGCCAGATAACCAAAATCAACAATGGGGACGGCCATTGGATAAAAATTGATGAAGGACAATCATCAAAAGGGCGGAGGACGACCACCTAGCAGGGGACGGCTGCTAAAAAAACAACGATGGGGACGGCCATCGGATGAGCATGATGGAGGACGACCATCAAGAGGTGGAGGACGACCACCTAGCAGGGTACGGCTGCTCTCAAGGTTTATCATAACACAGGACGAGGGCCAAATAAAGAGGAAAATTTGTTTTGTTGGTGATCTACTAGGGAGTAGTAAACACGGACGAGTGTTTACATCCAAGAAACAAAAGGTATAAGTGTTTGGCATTGTGTATAGATTAAAGATGCGGACGAGCATCCCTAAGACCACGATACGGACGAGTATCAGGTAGAAACAAATACTGACGCGTGTTCAGAGATGATGATACGGACGGGTATCAACTAGTTAACAGAGAACACGGACGAGCGTTGAATCTGAAGGGGCTCTTCTGGGGAATAATAGACGCAGACGAGTGTCTATATTCAAGAGGACATAAGTGTTTGACACAGTGTATGGATTAAAGATGCGGACGAGCATCCTTAAGACTATGATACGGACGAGTATCGTGTAGAAAAAAACTCTTGACGCATGCTCTGAGATGATGATACGGACGAGTACCATCTGGTTAACAAAGAACAAGGACCGAAGTCGAATCTGTGGGGATATGAATGGTATATACAGGATACAGACGAGTATCTGTATGAGTGTAACATGAGTAGTGAGTAAGAGTATTGTATAGATGAGTGTTTATCCGCTGGGGAGGGTGACACGGACGAGTGTCAAGAGAGAAAAGTATAAAAATATCAACAAGTATGCGGGTTGTAAAAGAGTAGATGACTGTGCTGGGGATATGACACGGACGGGTGTCAAGAAAGTGTGTATAGGTATATGTGAGTGCAAAGAGGATGTCCTTGGCTTTCTGCTGGGAGATATGACATGGACGGGTCTCGGGAAATATCTGTAATATAGGTGGTTTTGTTCGTAAAGAGCGTTCAGGCGACTTTACTGGGGAGTGATGGCACGGACGGGTGTCAGAATGAGTATATACTAGTGTTTGTGGATTGTGAGGCAGCTGCTTTTGCTGGGGACTCTGGTGGGGATTTTTTCGTACATTGATGAACTGTCAGTATTCACAAGTGTTTGATTCATAACATGGCTCATGATTATGCTATGTGTTGGATTTTGGCCGTAATGCTCTGTGTTAAAACGGAATGCTACGCTTTTGTGGGTAGATATGATGCGAACGCTATGATTGTGCAAAGATACCCAACCGGGATCCGGGTCCCGTTGCTGCGAAGATCTTCGATCGGTCCGTTTGTAGTAAACATCCCAGCTGGGGATGAGATCATTGGTAAATCTGACGAGATACTATCTGCTTAGGGATTCGGGTCACTGAGAGACCTATCCTTATAAATGAGAGACCCAGCTGGGGTTTGAAAAAAACTTTCTTCACTCTGTTGTGATCTTCTATGTGCTGCTCTTCTGGATAGAGGCTGGAACTCTGTGGGGAGATAGCTCTTTGACTTTTGTGCTCGACCGAGGGCGAGATGGCAACTCGGCTGGGGGAGAAAAAGAGGAATCACTGAAAGACCTCCCTAGGGATTCGGCTGAAGTAGATTCTTGACTCAGCCGGGGATATAGGTGCCTTTTTGTGATGCCTGGCAGCTCTGACGGGGATAAGCAATAACTGGCGAACTCAGCTGGGGAAGTCATGAGAGGAAACTCAGCTGGGGAGAGAGTACTTCGGGTGCTAAAAACGAGTGTTTATTTGCCAGCTTGCTGGGATGAAGCCTTCATGCCCCAAGTTGCGCTCTGGATACCTGCAATCCTGAAAAAGATAGAGAAACGCACAAAATAATCCCGAGGTATCCCTTACTGGATTTCGTCATAGGAGTTTAGATACTTCTGAGAGTAAGTATATTTCCTGCAAGCACGCGTTTTCATTTGAGGATAAACATATGTATTTTACGCAATCAGTTTCCTTTAAACATCAGACATTTTTGCAAATAAGTGAAAATGTACAAGACGAGACATGACTGAAAATCTGATTTTATTAATTCAAGAGCCCTGAAATGGCGAGATACAGTCAAAGAAACAAATCCCCTGGAATGAGGAGATTTTTACAAATTGAGAAACAAAGTGCTGTCAATGTTGATGACGCTTTAAGGAGCTTCCTCTTCATTATGACTCGTATGACTTTTGACGTTCTTCTCATCTGGCTTTCTGAAGATGGCTGATGCTGATTGAAACTTGATCCTTTTGAAGCTTACCAAATTGTAGGTGATACAGACGAATTCAGAATGCAGTTGTTCGCTTATTCCCTTATTTTGCATGGGTCGCCCTTTCGGGTTTTCAATCCATCGGGATACCCATTTTTGCCTGAGCTGTCCAATGCGGCTTTTCAACTCAGCGGGTGTACATTTTTTTTCATTTATTTTCCCTTATTTTTGCCCGAGTCTTTTATTTTGTTTTTGACTCGCCGGGATGCCCTATTTTTGCCTGGACTTACATTCTGTTTTTATGTCCAGCGGGTCATTTTTATGCGAAGTATTTTTTGACTGCATCTGAGTTCACAGGGGACGGGAAGTCTTCACCATCCATGGTGCTAAGCATCAGTGCTCCACCAGAGAAAACTTTCTTTACCACAAATGGTCCTTCATAGTTTGGAGTCCACTTTCCCCTGTGGTCTGTATGAGGAGGGAGGATTCTTTTCAGCACAAGATCTCCTACTTGGTACTCTCGGTGCCTGACTTTCTGATCGAAGGCCTTCTTCATTCTTTTCTGATATAACTGCCCATGGCAGATTGCAACCAATCTTTTCTCTTCAATCAGACTCAGTTGTTCATATCGGGACCGAACCCATTCTGCTTCATTCAGTTTAACATCCATCAGTACTCGCAAAGAGGGTAATTCAACTTCAACAGGTAGGACTGCTTCCATACCATACACAAGTTGATACGGTGTTGCCCCAGTGGATGTTCTGATTGACGTGCGGTATCCATGCAAGGCAAACGGTAGCATCTCATGCCAGTCCTTGTAGGTGACTACCATCTTCTGCACAATCTTCTTGATATTCTTATTTGCTGCCTCAACAGCGCCGTTCATCTTAGGCCTGTAAGGAGAAGAATTGTGGTGTTGGATCTTGAAGTCCCGGCATAACTCAGCCATCATTTTGTTGTTTAGATTGGACCCATTATCAGTAATGATTCGCTCGGGCACTCCATACCGACAAATGATATCTCTCTTCAGAAATCTGGCTACCACTTGCCTTGTGACGTTTGCATATGAGGCTGCTTCGACCCACTTGGTGAAATAATCAATGGCAACCAGGATGAATCTGTGGCCATTTGAAGCAGTTGGCTCAATCTTGCCGATCATGTCAATGCCCCACATAGCAAAGGGCCATGGTGAAGACATTATGTTCAAAGGATTTGGAGGCGCATGCACCTTATCTGCATAAATCTGGCATTTATGGCACTTTCTGGCAAAAGCACAACAGTCCGCATCCATTGTGATCCAGTAATAACTTGATCTTAGCAACTTTTTGGCCATGGCATGCCCTCCCGCATGGGTACCAAAGGATCCTTCGTGCACTTCATGCATCAACAGGTCTGCTTCTGTCTTATCAACACATCTGAGGAGTACCATGTCAAAGTTCCTTTTGTATAAAGACCCATCAGTGTTCAGAAAGAAACTACCAACAAGCCTTCTCAAAGTCTTCTTATCATTGGAAGATGCTCCAGGTGGGTATGTTTGATCCTCCAAGAAGCTCTTAATGTCATGGAACCAAGGCTTATCATCTTTAACAATATCTGCTGCGAACACATATGCTGGTCTATCAAGTCTGGACACTGAAATCTGAGGTACAAAGTTGGCAGTCTGAACTTTGATCATGGACGAAATGGTAGCTAGAGCATCTGCAAACTGATTCTCGTCCCGAGGGATATACTCAAGCTTGACTGTTGTGAAGAAAGTCAATAACCTCCTTGTATAATCCCTGTAAGGTATCAGATGATCCTGGTGGGTGTACCACTTGCCATTGGTTTGATTGACTACCAAAGCTGAATCTCCGAATACGGTCAATGTCTTGATCCTGAGGTCAATGGCTTCCTCAAGACCCATAATACAAGCTTCGTATTCAGCTTCGTTGTTAGTGCAGTTGAAAGTGAGCTTTGCCGAGAAAGGCATGTGAACTCCTTTGGGTGTAATGAGTACCGCACCAACACCACGACCATTCATGTTAACCGCCCCATCAAACATCATAGTCCATTCTTCTTCCGGGTCAGGCCCTTCAATGTGAATAGGCTCTTCATGATCTTTTGCTTTTATGAACATGATGTCTTCATCAGGGAAGTCAAATCTCATAGGCTGGTAATCATCAATAGGTTGCTCAGCAAGATATTCAGACAATACACTGCCCTTGATGGCTTTCTGAGAGGTGTACTGGATGTCGTATTCTGTGAGAATCATCTTCCATCTTGCAACCCGTCCGGTAAGAGCTGGCTTCTCAAATATGTACTTAACTGGGTCCATTTTTGAGATCAATAAAGTGGTGTGGGTCAACATATACTGCCTCAGTCGGCGAGCAGCCCACGCTAAAGCACAGAAAGTTTTCTCGAGCAGTGAATAACGCTGTTCACAGTCGGTAAACTTTTTGCTTAGGTAGTATATTGCATACTCTTTTCGACCAGACTCGTCATGCTGGCCCAGCACACACCCCATTGACTCTTCTAATACTGTCAAGTACATGATTAGAGGTCTCCCTTCAACTGGAGGCATAAGGATTGGAGGTTCTTGTAAGTATTCCTTGATCTTGTCAAAAGCCCTTTGGCAGTCTTCGTTCCACCTGACCGTTTGTTCTTTTCTTAACAACTTGAACAAGGGTTCACAGGTCGCTGTGAGGTGAGATATGAACCGTGAGATGTAGTTCAGTCGACCTAAGAACCCTCGAACTTCT
The DNA here is from genome assembly GCA_963966055.1 of Lathyrus aphaca. NCBI lineage: Eukaryota > Viridiplantae > Streptophyta > Magnoliopsida > Fabales > Fabaceae > Lathyrus > Lathyrus aphaca. The sequence continues at coordinate 431,210,302 of OZ014519.1, read as the reverse complement.
TTCTCGGTCCTCGGTGCAGGCATCTCTTGGATGGCTTTGACTTTATCAGGATCAACTTCAATCCCTTTCTCGCTTACAATAAATACCAGCAGCTTACCAGATCGCACCCCGAATGTGCACTTGTTGGGGTTCAGCTTCAATTGGTACTTCCTCAGACGCTTGAATAACTTCAGTAGATTCACCAGGTGGTCTTCTTTAGTAAGGGACTTGGCAATCATGTCATCCACATAACACTCTATCTCTTTATGAATCATATCGTGGAATAATGTTACCATAGCCCGTTGATACGTTGCGCCAGCATTCTTGAGCCCAAATGGCATTACCTTGTAGCAGAACGTGCCCCAGGGTGTGATGAAGGTTGTCTTCTCCATGTCTTCAGGTGACATTTTGATCTGATTATATCCTGAAAATCCGTCCATGAAGGAGAATACCGAGAACTGAGCCGTATTATCCACCAATACATCAATGTGAGGTAATGGGAAGTCATCTTTCGGGCTAGCTCTGTTCAGATCCCGGTAGTCAACACACATTCTTACTTTGCCGTCTTTCTTAGGCACAGGTACTATATTAGCAACCCACGGCGGATAGCTAGTTACAGCAAGGAACCCAGCGTCCCATTGCTTTTGCACCTCTTCCTTGATTTTCATTGCCATATCTGGGCGAGTACGGCGCAGTTTCTGTTTAACTGGCGAGCATTCTTCTCTCAAAGGCAGCTTGTGCACGACAATATCGGTATCCAACCCTGGCATGTCTTGATAAGACCAAGCAAACACGTCCACATACTCTTGAAGCAGGTCAATCAGTTGTCTCTTCACTGAATCTTGTAGGCAGGCCCCGATTTTAACCTCTTTCACGTCTCCATCTGTACCAAGATTAATCACTTCAACCTCCTCCTGGTGAGGAGTAATAACCTTTTCCTCTTGTCTTAACAACCTGGCTAGCTCTTTAGGAAGCTCATACTCTTCTTCAACCCCTTCATCGGCTTGATTGATTGGATTGTCAAAGTCATACGAAGTTATAGCCGTGCTGTTGTCGGTGCAGTCTGGAAGGCACACTCTGCAAGGGTTCAGTTTGTTCATTTTAGTGATTTGATTTTAATCTTGTTTTAGAAAAGTGAAACAAAGTCGTCATTTTGAAAACATTGCCATTTATTTTTTGTACAAAAAGAACAATGGAAAAACAGTGAGCGGAAAAGGAAAAGACTCATTTGCAAAAAGATGTCTGATATTTCATTGATTAATCTTGTTTGCACAAAAAGTACAGATGGCCCGATTACAAAATGAGTCTTGTCATCTTGGGCAAGATGCAAGACTTTGATGCATGCTATAAAAATACAGGAAATAATAATTACTCTGCATGAGTAACTCTTATAATTTCCTGGGAAGACCAGTTTGAGATACTGCTCCCCGGGATCTTTGGACGAATCCAGCTTTCCAGGTTGCGTTCTTCTTCCAGCTCGTCTTCCACACAGTTGACAGCATCAGGGGTGAGCATCCCCCCACTCACAAAGTTGGGCTCTTTCGCAGCCGCTGCTTGGTCTTGTTGAGTTGGTTTGTAACCCAACCCAAATCTGTCCCCTTTCTTCTCCACCGATAAAAGTTTGCCCCAGCCTTGGGCGTTTCCACCCTCAACAACCTTCCGGGCTTGTTGGTATGATGATATTGAAGTACCAGGCACAACAGATGTTTCATTGACATTCAAAGCTTCAAAACCCTGACTCATTGTTTCATGGATCTCTCCGTCCATCTCAATATACTTATAGGTAGCCAGGTGGCTGACAAAAATATCCTCCTCTCCACAGATTGTAACGATTTGACCATCCCACTCGTATTTTAACTTCTGGTGAAGGGTAGAGGTCACGACGCCAGCGGCGTGAATCCATGGCCTACCCAATAGACAGCTGTAGGCAGGCTGTATATCCATCACGTAGAAGGTCGTTTTGAAGGTCTGCGGGCCAATCGTTATGGGCAATTCAATTTCTCCCAGAACCGATCTTTTTGAACCATCAAAGGCTCTCACTACCAGGTTGCTGGGTCTCAACGCCAATCCGTCATATTCTAGCTTCACCAGGGCCTTTTTAGGCAAGACATTGAGGGATGACCCCGTGTCTACCAGCACATGGGAAAGGACAGCACCTTTACATTCAAGGGTTATGTGCAAGGATTTGTTATGGTTGCGGCCTTCCGTTGTCAAATCAGTATTGGTGAACCCTAGTCCATGACTAGCATTAACATTTCCAACTACAGCTTCTAGCTGATTGACAGTGATCTCTTCAGGCACGTAAGCTGCGTGCAAGACTTTGAGTAGTGCATTCCGATGGGCTTCGGAGCACATAAGCAATGATAGGATTGAGATCTTGGAAGGCGTCTGATGAAGCTGATCCACTATTTTATAATCACTCTTCTTGATGATTCGCATGAACTCATCAACCTCTTGATCGAAGGGTGTTTTCAAGGCTTCTTTAACGGTCTGCTCTTCCTGCACCAAGCTTTTTCCTTTTGCCTTGGCAGCAGCTTCTGCTTCGGCAGTGGGTCTCTGAATTTGTGGAGCGAAAAGACGTCCGCTTCGAGTGAAGCCTCCGCCTCCTCCCACATTGTCAATTTGTGGTGCAGGGGTTGATGATTCAAAAGTGATTCTTTGTCCTTCACAGTACAGGTCAGAGCCGTAATGCCACGGGATGGCATTGCTGCTTTCATAAGGTACTGGTCCAGGCACCGTGATAATGACTGGACTGACTGCAGCTGCGGAAGGAATTGTGATAGTCTGTGGATCGTAATAAATTGTAACTGGTGCTCTGATGGGAGCCGCACTTTCTGAGTTGTAAGCAGAGTTGTTTTCAGGATCATAAAATATTGTGACAGTTGAGACATCTTCATGATTTGTTGCTGGTGTTGTAGGAGACATTGGTGGAAGGACGGATGTTGTTGCTGTAGGAGCTTCATAATGGAGTGGTGCTGGAGTTGTAGAAGAAAAATTTGTTGATAACTGATCAGTTGAGATAATAGATGAAGTACTTGTTGATGAAGCCGAAGAATTGTCAGGAACAATGGTTGTTGCAGTTGTAGGAGGTTCTGGAGTTGTTGCTGTTGAGATTGCTGGATTTGTTGGAAATGATGTGGTGATCTGAAGCTGGCCACTCTGAATGAGACCGTCTATGCCATTCCTCAGGTTATTGCACCCATTGACTGAGATATTACAGTAAGCACACCCCAACTCACACCCCGGGAACATTTGACATTCGAGGAGCTGAGCCTTAATTTCTACCAACGGTGTCCTGCTCTGACCCACACTGGTTATTAAATAAGACGGCTTGTCTTCTTCAATAGCGTTAATTCTGGGACCACCGTGATTCGGCATGGGATTCTTATTGACATTAGGTGGTGGTGCGAAATTCAGAGCTTTCGAGTCTACCAGGTCTTGTACCTTCATGTGCAGAGCTCTGCACTTTTCTGTACTGTGGCCAGGTGCATTTGAATGAAAGGCACATCTGGCGTTGGAATCATAATTCCTGGGTAGACTGTTGGGATCTGGAGGTGCCAACGTCCTTAGCTCAACTAGGTTGAGTTTCAGGAGTTGTGGCAGCAATGTAGCATATGGCATAGGGATCGGATCGATTACCCTGTTGGCTTGAGAAGGCCTATGTTGGAATGGCCTTTGCTGGTTATTGTTGTTAGTGTTGCTGTTGTTGTAATTTCTCGGAGGATACTGATTCTGTTGATGGTACTGAGGTTGTTGCTGATAGTTTTGTTGCGGAGGTTGATAAACTGGTTGAGGATGAGCTGGAGCAGGAATGGTGACTGCTGCCACTGATCTGTGAACGTATTGGGGCCTGCCCCTGTTGGTGTGGATGGCATTGGTCTCGCCAGTTCTTCTCGGGCCTGCAAAAGGCTTTCTTGTGCTACTGGACGAGCTTGCACCATTGTCTGTGATCTTACCCATCTTCAATAGGCTTTCAATTCTCTCCCCGGCTATGACAACATCTGCAAAGCTAGTGGAAGAGAAAGCAGCCAGCCTGTCAATGTAAGTCCCCTGAAGGGTGTTCATGAACATATCTGCCATTTCCCTTTCAGACATAGGTGGTTGAACAGCAGCAGCCAGTTGCCTCCATCTCTGGGCATATTCTCGGAAACTTTCCCTTGACGACTGTGACATTCCCATTAGGAGGGTCCTGTTGGGTGCCATGTCTAAGTTATACTGATACTGTCTGATGAAGGCCTCAGCCAGGTCCTTCCAGCATCTAATAGTTGCCCTTGTCAAGTGAGAGTACCATTCTCTTGACGCTCCAGTCAAGCTGTCTTCGAAATAGAACATCCAGAGCTTCTCATCCATTGTGTAGGCCTTCAGCCTTCCCAGAAATGATTGCAAATGAGTCCGGGGGCATGAAGTCCCGTTGTATTTTTCAAAGCAAGGAGGCTTAAACTTATGGGGGATCCTGACCCCGTCTACCAAGCCCATGTCCATGGCGTCGAATCCCAAAGAGTTTTGAGACTCTAAGGACCTCAACTTCTCAGCTATCTCATCCAACCTTCTATCATAAGCTTCTTCCCCAGCACCCATTACTGTGAATTGATCCTCCTGGGGGTCTTCTTGAAGTACCCTGGCTGCAGTGGCAGTCCCTTGAACATTTGCAGGAATATTGACCTCAGGATGGAGGTGTGGTCCAAATACAGGAGGATTGATGTGAGGTTGGACCCTCTCGTTGTTGCTGGTGCCGGCAGTCCCTATATGTGGATCTTCTTGATTTTGCCTTTCCACCATGGCCCTCAATCTTTCCTGGCTCTGAGCCATGTTGTTCATTACTTCCATAAACTGCGTCATTTGATTCCTCATTTCTAGCCTTTCATTTGCCATCTGGTTTCTGACCTCAGTAAGGTCCTGCTGCATCTGATCCATTTGAATGCCCGGAAGATTGTTACGGGTCGGATAACGGTGCGGACGATTGAGGGGAAATACCCGGCGCCGAGCAATAGTTCCTGAACATCACAACAGAGTTAGTGGCAATAAAACAAAAACCTACAAAACAAACAAAAGGGTTAGCATGCAGTGCAGTTATGCTTATTTGTTCTCAAGGTATCCGGTTTGGCATTCAGTTTTGACCCTTCCAGACCCTTGAAGATGCTGTTGATGTTGCTTTTGAAGTGAAACTCGGATGGAACAAACTAAAACATATATTACAAAAGCAAAATGGTACATAGTTTGTTTTACAACTACAAACCCTCGGAGGGGTCAAAATACATTACAAGAAAAATGAAAAATACACGGAATGAAAGCAACAACAAGCAAATGGTCAAACACCAAGCCCAAACTCATCCTCACGAACTTCCTTGAGAAGTGCTTCGGTCACAGGATCAGCCGGACGCTCCGTGAGATTCCTGATGAGGAGATTCCGGGTCGTAACAGCTGCTGTTAGCTTCTTGTGCTGGCTTTGGTCTTTTGACCTCTTCACTCCAGCTTTGATCTTTAGCTCTGATATCTCCCTCTGGGCTGCTGCCAGGGCTTCCTGCTGTTCTTTTGCACTGGCTTCCAGTTGCTCCATCTTGTCTTGAATTCTCTTGTCCTCCAGAGTACGAGCCTCAGTGATCCTGACCCACCGGGCCTGACTTTCCTTCAGATACAAGTCTGTCCTTGCTCTCTGGAACTGGGCTTCCTTGCAAGCATTCTTCAAAATTTGTTCTTCAGCTTTAGACTTTTTGATATAATCCCCAGACTTCTCAATCTTAGTCAGATGCTCCACTCTCAACTTCTCTAACCTCTCAATCTCCATCCTACCCTCACTCCTCTCCCGGAGGGTCTTCTGCAAAGCCTGGGTTAACTTCTCATTTCTTTCTTTCAAGCTCTCAAACTCCTCCAAACTGATAGTGGCATGGGGTGGTGCTGAAGATGATTCAGGCATATCTTCAATAGTAAAGGGCATCCCAGAGAAATGAGCCCTGGCATGGGACCAATCATAGTATTGTGCTGATGCCACATTGCTGCACTTCCCCAGAATGGTTATTCCCTTGGTTTGAACATTATCCCAGGCCCAAGCAGCCTGCCTAACAATAGCCAGATTAATCTTGTTCTCGCAATAAAGAGTCTCAACCAAGTCCTGTGCCTTAGGAGTGTGAACCAGTGCATAGCCCAGTTGTCTCTTGAACAGCAGAGGGTTGTAATTAATACTCCCCTTAACTCCTATCAAGGGCACATTGGGAAAATGCCCACAGCTGGTGATGATATCCCTACCTTTGGTGCTTTGAGTGCACCATCTGATATCGGCTGAAGTTAGAGCAGTGAGTCTCTTAGCCCAGTTACTCTGCTGATGAGGGTTCAAAAATGCATCTGTCCTGGGTAGATGCCTGAGAAGCCAAGTATGGAACAAAGGAGCACAACACCTCACTAATCTTCCCCTCTGCTTTTCATTCCTCTGATGCACTGAGTAGTAGAGGTCCCCCAATAAAGTGGGCACTGGGTTCTTCAAGATGAAAAGATGGATTGCATTCTTGCTAATGAATCGAGGCTCATCTGCAAACAATACAATTCCATATATGCTCAAGGCCAATAAAGCACAAACAGCCTTCCACTCTCCTAAAGAAGCTTTCAGGGTAGCTTGAGAGATCAAGAAATCCAGATGAAAACCAGGGATTCCAGCTTTAGAAGTCATGTGCTGCTCAATTAGGACAGGTTCCAGATGCAAAGCCTTTGCTACTTCTCCATTACCAGGAAAGACCATCTCAGGGTTGAAAGGGATTCCACCCCTGATAGGCAGACCAACCAATGATGAGTATTCTTCTAATAGGGGGCCCAACTGAAAGTCTTGGAAGGTGAAGCACCTCAGTGGGGGATCATAGAACTGAATGCAAGTGTGGATCAGGCTTCTCTATGAAGGGTCTAGATCCATAACCATGTCAAGTATATCTCCATAATGTTCCCTGAACAAAGGTATGTGATCTGGAGTGATCAGGGTCTGAATCCTCCTGATGTCAGCTAGCTCTGGCTGGAAGAAGTGGTAGGTGATGTTGCTCTTTTTAGGAGCCATGATGCTGAGACTGAGCAGAGACAGGTGCTGATGCTGATACTGAAGAAAGGGCCACTGATTGGCTGGTGCAGGTGATAGCTGAAGCAAATGCTGATGAAGATAAGTCAAATACTGAAGATGGGGTCGAAACCAAAACCAAATGAAAGTGGATACCCTGAAACACAAATAAGCAAATGTCAATATGATGCAATGTTTATGTATGCAAAATGATATGCAAGGGTTTGTGACTGAGCTGGATCTGATCAAGAGCTCTGATGTAAGTCCAAGACACATCCAAGAATACCAGATGGGGGTCTATAAATCCAGTAACCATGGTGGGGGACTCAAATAAAGAGCCACATGTCCAGGGTTTTAGAATCACAAGAACTATTCCAACATGGAGTATTCTTAATCAAGTCAAAGTAACAGGGTATTCTGAGGTCAAGGTACCTGCAAACCTGTAAACAGCCCATCCCCCTCACAGGTGGTGTTCTAAAACAAGGATCCTCAGACTTGGATCAGTTATGAGAAGTGTAAACACTTCTAACCCGAAGGTACAGTGTTTACAATAACCATAACAATTCCTCCTCTAATTCACCTCAGTTTCTGAAGGTCAATACTAAAAGGTCATCCAGACTTAGCAGGCTTCCCAGATAGCCCTAGCATTGCAGGAAATCTGCAACACAGAGTTCTCAAGAAGAAACCCATATCTGAACCGTGTTTCATATTCCCGCACCAGACCGAGATGGAATGGGAAAGAATATGATTCACTCTAGCCTAGGTGTCACTCAGGTCCTAGGTATAGGACCTTAACTCTCAATGGAACACCCACCCACCAAAGCAAACAACAGATCCAGCCAGCAGCATGACAGTATGATATATACAAAAGCAATAAAGAAAGCAGTAAAGCAACTGTACATAAGGCAAAAATAAATACAAACATACAAACACAAATAAGCACATAACACCCCAGTAAACACAAATCAATCAAGCGCTAGGAGGAACCCACAAAAAGAACCAGAAGCCCTGGTTGCAGTATAAGGGTCCCCAACAGAGTCGCCAAGCTGTCGCTCCCGATAAATGGGATTATAGGCCCAGATAAAGGTACAGACGCGAACGGTCGGCGAGAGGGACAATGAGAACACACAGCCGTGAACTCACTGGAGATGAATAGAGTCGCCAGCTAGGCATTTTTATCCCGGAGGAAAGGTAATGCTGCATAGACCTAGAAAGACATGGATAAGACGGTTGCGAACCAGAGAGACTGAGAAAGGGGGTTGGTTACAACCTGGGAAGGTATTAGCACCCAGATTGTCCGCCGTACTCGGCGGGATCCACGCTTAAAAGATTTGTGTTTTAAAGGGGTAGTGTCAGTGCAATTTGTGTATAAAGTAACTGGAAAAGGATGTACAGGTGTCAGTGTAAGAGAAGTGAAGTGTATAAGCGAAGTGTCAGTGTAAGAACAGGAGTGAAATGCTCATGACAATGAGGCTTAAAGAATAATACTGAAAGGAGGGGGAATATACAGAGACTTTTGTTCGATAACTGTTAAGTTATGCTTACGTATCCTCTCGTGCAATGAGGAAGTCAGAACACCGTAGTTCGACCCAAAGAGACTGAAAGGTGAATTGACTTGTGAACTGCTTGCTTGTCTATGCTCAAGTGTATGACCTGTCTGGCTCAGGTGCAAACTGTCTTGCATTAGACGGAAGAAGCAAGTTCTCGTTTATGAGTGAAGGTGATGAGAAAAGAATCCCGGAGGAGACGATTATTGTTTGTTTTTGTGTTTTCAGTCTTTTATTGCTTTTGAAAGTTTGTCATAAGTTAATGAGCTTAAGCCTAAACCAATGGGTTAGCAAACTCATCACATCTTCCCTCTGATTAGGGGTAATGAGAGTACCTTAAGTGTGAAGTCAGATTCTCACACTTAATCACCTTTGGTGTAGGATTAAGATCATTAACCTACTTGTGATCATTTAGATGTTTTTGGTGTTTTTGTTTAGTGTTAAGTAATGAGGTTAAGCCATAATCAAGGATTAAACAGACTCATTACACCATCCTAATAGAAGGATAATAGATGAGAATGTTTAAGCTGAGGAAAGCTCCTCAACTTAATCCATGATTAGGGATTAAGCTCATGACAAAACAAGCCTTTGATTAAGTGGATTTTATTTAATGATATGATGATGAAGTGAATTTTATGATTTGTAAGACAACTTGAGGGGGACTTGTCCATTAACACTAGGGTTAGTCCTTCTTAACCAATTAAGGAAGAATTAGAACCCTAATGCAAGACCCAAGTTACAAGTGTGATGTCTTGATACTTATTAAGTGAATTGATTAAGAGATTTAAACACATTAAGGGTTTAACACTTAGGATTAAAGTTATACACTCCATCCTAAGAGAAGGATGCAGGCATAAGCTTAATCACGAAGCCTTAAAGCCTTTAGGGTTTAGTCCCTGATTATGAGATGAGAAGAGAAGACTCAAAAGAGACACAAAGGTGAAACTAAGAGGGGAGACTAATCAAAACCCTAATCATTGTCATGCTTGGTTGTTCCTAAGGTTTGTGAGGTTTTTCAAGAGAAAATCTTCAATGGAACCACCAGGAAGCAGATGAAAGGATCAAGAGAAGCAAAGTGACTTGCTTCATTCAAGAAGTCAAGTCACTTGAAGAAAGAAAGTAAGAAGAAGAAGAATGGGCAAGCTCAAACTCAAACACAAACACAAATGCAGCAATGGATGCAAGAGAGATGGAAAGGAAGGTTATGAGAAGTGAAGGCAAATTCACTTCTCAAGTTCTTTTACCACCTGAAATGTTAGAAAAGGAATGCAATGCAATGCAGAATGGGATGAGATGACATGATGAGAAACAAAACCAGAAGCACATACATGATGCTAATGATGTTATGAGATGCTACAAGCATGAGGCAGCACATGGAAATGATCATACAAGCTTATGAATGCAAATGAAGCAAGTTAGGAACCATGAAAACACATGAAAAGCTATGAAGTGCACATGACATACAACATGGCAAATACATGATGCAATGATCAAACATGTTTTCTATATGTCTTGTGATGTCAAATGAATCACATGGAAGCATGGAATGTCATGGCAAGTCATGTTATGCAAGAGAATGCAAGATGGATGCATATGGAAGCCCAAATTAGGGTTTATGAACAATATACCAAACAAAAACCAAAATCAGAAGCAAACCCTAAGATAAAAAATTGAAAATGCACTCAAAGGGCCCCTAACCCTATACTAAACCAATGCCCAAAGGAGAGGTCTCAACTCTTAACCAAATTCAAGTTATGATTTTTACAAGTTTCTAGGGTTTTTAGGGTTCCTAAACAAGAAAAATGTCAAACAATTTGAAAATGCAAGATCAAAACATGGCCATTTAATCTCAACAACTACATGCTAAACACAATGCAATGCAAAAAGAATCAATGTCCAACTCTTCATGGATAGGCAGAAATGATTTTTTTAAACTTTGGATCAAATTAATGCACAAAAATAATTTTAATTCAATGAAAAATTCTCAAAATGCATCAAGATCAAAAAAAAAATTTGGTTTGAAGGTTGGACAATGTTTCTAAATGTCTTAGAACATTTCATGAATTTTTTGGTGATTTTTAAATACCTAAAAGTATTTTTAATAAATTAATTTCCATTAATCAATTAAAAATAATCCTTTAAATATTTAAAAATACTTTTTTAATGTTAAAAATAAAAACAAAAATATTTTTGTGTTTGAAAAATTAATGAAACTCAGGATAAAAAATTTCATAATTTTTAAACAAGTTTTGCTATTTTAAATAAATTATGCAAAACAAATGAGAAAAATATAAAAAATAAAATGAAAATAAATGAATTAAAGAGAAGTCAGCTGATCCAAGGGCTTGAATTCAAAGTCACACGCGCGGGAGTTGACTGCGCGCCACATCCTACGGCTCAAATTCAAAAATGACTAATTAATGCTTAAACCCTAATTGCGCCGTTAAACACTTTCAGATGACCGGAACAGTGTTCCGGTCATCTTCTCCGTTCACCCCAAACCTCAAACTCACTCCATACGTTATGAAAATGAAATCTAATTGAACAGAAATGTTTCCCACTCACTCACGAATCATAACCCTCACTCAAAACAAATTTATTTTTCCAGGAAAGGTTGAATCGAAGCAAACAAGAACTAGAGCAAAAAAGTTTCAGAGATCAATTAAATTCTCATTTCATCACCATTTTCAAAACTAAAAGCACCAGGACAATCAGTGAAGCATAGAGAACAAGTTTAGAACATAAAAAATGATTTCTGGAAAAATATTTCTTGAGCTACCTGAGATTCGAAGCTTTCACTCCAGCAACTTTCAGACCTCCCCTCCTTGTGAAATCCACTCCTTATGACCTCTTGATGATGCTTGAATGCTTTGGAGAAGTTTATGCTGGCTAGATGAAGAGTTTGAACAGTTTCTGCTTAAGCTCAGTTGAAAATGGCAATGGTGATGCAGGCAGTTTCAGGCCAATGTGAGTGGTTCTTTGTGATCAGGGTGATGTTTTAAGAAGGTTTGTGGAGTTTGTTTGGATGTTTATGGCCTGTGGAGTGAGTTTCGAAAGAAACTGCAAGTTGGGGTGAAAATGGAGAAGTGGTGTTCTTGCTTGATTCAGGCTTGGTTCTTTGTTGGTTTGGGCTTAATGAGGCATGGTGAGTTGAGTAGTGGAACTTGTTTGAATGTTTGTGAGCTGGGCAGAGAGATTCGAAGAGAAATGCAAATGGGGTCAGTTTTGTGTATGTGATGTTGTATGTTGTTTCAGCTTGGCCTCTTGATATCTTTTGCTTGCAAATGGATAACATAAAATAATCCTATAGGTCAGATGATTTGACCTGGCCTTTATTGATTGGTAAGTTCACTTTTGCCAAAAGTCCACTCTTTGTGTAAGGAAAGCATGGGCTTGGTTCTAGGCTAGTACAAGGCATGGGGCTGCGCAGCAAAGGTGAGGGGGAGGGCTGGCAAGGTTCAGCATCCAATGTAGCAAGTGGTAGGAAGTGTGATCATGAGTCTTGCAACTTGTTCCAACTTTGGTTCACATGTGATTTCCTTGTCCAACAAGCCATAAACCATGAGAAACTTGGTTCAAATCTGATTTTTAAGAGTTGCATGATGCTTGTGTAATGGTTTGAAGACAATTAGAAGTTACAATTTGCCTTGGTTCATGATTTTGCAAATTTTCCTTTTAGTGCATAACTTGAAAATTAGTGATTTTTGCCAACTTTGTCAAACCATAACTTTTGATCCAAGAAGAATTAGATCATGTTCTTGTACTTTTTGAAAAGGGCAAAATGTATTCTACAACTTTCATGACCAAAGTTTTTCCATTTGAAGCATTTTTGGCTCAAAAAGCAAGGCTTGAAAAATGACCTAAAATGACATATTCTTGAAAAGTCAACTATGCCCTAAAAAGTCAACTTTGCAAAAACTTCAAATTCTTGAATTTTGTAAACTTCTAACTTCTTCCATGATCAAATAAAGACCAAATACACTCAAAATGATGAAGATCACCCCTTGGTTGGGTCATTGGGGGCCTCAGATGCCCTGATTTTGCACTGTCTTGTCTGAAAAGTCAACTCTTGATCAGATGACTTCCCCATGGAATTCCTTCATGAAAATTGATATGCATCCTCCCTATACCATATAGAGACCAATGGAAACAAGAATGACCAAAAAATTTGGAGTTATGGCCTCTGAAACCAAAACCCTAATTTTAGGTCAACTGTGCAGTCAAGCTTGGCTCTGCTTCCATGCCAATCCCAGTTCTTGTGATTCTTTTGAATCCTTGACTTTGAGAAGATGTGATATGATATAAGAACACATGTAGACCCCTTTGAATTGATTGATGGCCTTTGGAGTGGCTCAGGAGGCTCTTGGATTGCTCAGATCACAAACCCTAGGTGCATATGACTTATAATCTATGCAGTGAATCAAAAATGAGATATGAGATGATATGATTGTGTTTATGCATATGAGATAATCACAAGCCATGGTGAATGGGTGAGGGCAAATTTGGGGTGTTTACAACAAGCAACACACATAAGAAACATACAACTAGTAACCTTTCTTCTCCATGTTAACACCGTTGCACCACCAAACTGGCATCAGATCCACACCAAAAGTTATTCATACTCATGAACTCACCATCAAAGCTACAACTCATCTTCTCTTTTTGTACCACTCACCGTTAAACAACTATTTATTCACCTTACTTCAAACATCCCAACAAACTCAGTGGTTAAGTGTGTGGGTGTGACGACTCCTCCGAAAGTTTTGTGTCACTGCTATGAAGTCTCAAAAAAATAGAAACATTATTTCTTCTTTGAACCAACATTGCAACAACGTCGCAACGACACAACTCAGCTCCTACTTCGGTTTCTTGACGTCACCGTTAGCGACAACAACACAAAGCACTTTTAGCATCGACATAAGCGAAGCCATCATTCACACTTCGATCTCGTTACTTGAATTAGTAATTTGTTGTTGTTCTGATTGCAGATTCTTGTGGTGCATAGTCGTGATTCGAGCCGATTTGGAGTTGGTTTTGTCGGTGTTGCGAGAGTGTCGTTGACGAGCTGTTTTAGAATAATGACCTGATGTTGTTGCTGTAAATTGAAGTGTGCAAAGAACACGATGTTGGTAACGAGTTGAAACGATTATCTTCTTTTTGTTGTTGAATGTCCATATTACAAACCTTGTGGCTGTTTTGTGTTTATCTTTCAATTCGTTTGAGTTTGATTTCAATCGAGTAGAATTTTCCTTTCAAGTTCTGTTTGGATTGTACATGCTCATTTCTTATCAATTATATGTCTATGATATTTTCTAAGCTAACAGAAGCATACTCAGTAAAAAGCTTTCATAGTTATTTAATCTAGTGTTCTTTGTCTCTTCAATTTTGTGTGTGTAATGTTTCACTGAATATTTTAATATGGAGTTTGGCTAGGTCAATTTTGGTTTTTATTGATTATTTATCCCCATTCTTAAATCATGTTTTAGTTTGATATTAGAGTTTCATAATGGATTTTGTGTGCTTTTAGTTTAATTGAGTTTTTAATGTGCACATTGGTATAATTTTTTTTTCTTCCGGAATTTATGTGTCTACCTGGCATGCATTTTTTAAAATATATTTAGCTAAGGTGCATTGCATGTTATTGATTTTTTTATGTCCTATACTTACATACGTTTTTAATTTCTATAAGTTTATAAGTTTTATATTTAATATTTTATGTATTATAAGTTTTACATTTTAGATTTTATATATTATTTATATAAAATTTACATGTACATACAGTGAGTTCTAACTTTTTATATATACATTTGATAGTTTATTTTGAGTGATGGATTTTGTTTTAATTTTGATTGGTTTTAATATTACTAATTGTACTTTTTTAAATAAAATCTTTTGTTTGATTTGAATTTTGTGATTAAATACCATTTGAACTTTAATTGTTTTTTAGTTAATTTTGAATAGAGTTTTAATTGACTTTTTTGTATTAAGTTCTTGTTAACTTTGTTGAATTTAGTTAATAGAATTTCGAGTGAACTAATTTTGTTGATTTGTGATGTTGAACACGATACTAATTGGATTGATCGTATGAAGTTTCTACAAGTGTTTTTGAACCTTTTGTGCCATATTGAAGAGGCAACGAACCTTCTCCGTTAGGCTTATTGTTTGATTTCGATGATAGAGGATGTAACTTGGTGATGACCTTGTGATCGATTATTTTGGACTGATGAGACCTCTGAACACAAATTTCACTTAGACTTTGGTTTTGCGCGGACTAATTCTTGGTTTTAATTCTGGATGTCGAGAGCCTATACTTGACCTTTGTCTGATGTCCTGATAATGAACAATTGTGCTTGACTTATAAATATGTTCTGGACTTGATATTTCTTCTTGATTTCTCTTGCACATATTGAAGAGGCAACAGACCTTCTCCGTTAGGTACCACTGAGACCCAATCTTACCTTTGCATACTGCTGCATCTGGAAGTCCTACTGGTGTAGGCTCTGTTTGTGCATTGTTCGTTTACTCCATATTGCATTTCTCCTCTCCTTACTTATTTCTTTTTCATCTCAACTTCTTCCTTATCTTCTTTTATTCCCTCTTAACTCGAGGTGTGCTTTGGCCACCATGATTCTTCTTCTTTCTCCTTCTTCTTTTCTTCTTTCCTTCTTCTTTAGGATAGTAAGCCTCATTAACCTAGGTTCATCAGTGCCTGATAACATTAGAATTTGTTAGTCTCCCTTAGTTGTTTACCTTTTATGTTCCTTTGGTTCTTTTCTCTTCTCATCTCAAAACCAAAACCATAAAAAGCATTTAATAAGGAAAAAGTGGTCTCTTGTGCAATAGCCTTATTCCATGGGACACTTGTAGTATTCCCATCTTGGGATAGTACAAGCTTGTCTAGCATGATGCACAAGTCTGATCATGAGACCATCTTCATCAAGAAAATCATAGAACACACTTCTTCATTTTAATTACAAAAACACTTAATAAATTCAACAAGTTAGTGAGCTTAGGCCCTAATCTTTGGAATCAAGTTTTGGGGATCTTCTCCTTACTTGAGTGTGCTTGTTCTATTATTCCATCTTGGAATGTAGTAGCAAGTACACATTCCATGGACAAGAGCTTGAGTTCACTTCCTTGTGCCACACTCATAGAAAAGCTCATAAAAAAACACTGAACAAACAATAAACGTCTCTCCTTCGGGAATTCTTTTCTGATCTCATTCGCTCCGTCCGCGAACTTGCTCCTATTTGTCATTTTGCAAGACGGTGACGCACTCGTCGTCCAAGCCTGCAACACCTGAGCATTGACATAGGCAGTTCAAGCCTTAAGACACAAGCAATCTTTTCCCCCTAGTTAGGGGAACTACGACGACTCTGATCCTCATTATCCAGATGAGGTACGTAGGCAGCGGGGTAGGGCCCGTTCGAGCACAATCTTTATTTTCCCTACATTTTTCCTTTTCATTTCTTTTTCAGTTCCTTTTTCTTTTCTTTTATCCACTTTAGTTCATTTTCTTTGCAGCAGCTTTCATTTCTTCACCCTTTGAAACAGATTTCTTTGCAAGCGTGGATCCCGTCGGGTACGGTGGACGATCTGGGGTGCTAAAACCTTCCCAGGTCGTAACCGACTCCCGAACTCAGTCTCTTTGGTTTGCAGGACTTGTGTCCTTCCTTTTCGTTTCTTCTGGTTTGTGCAGCATTACCATTCTCGTTCCTTCGGGATAAAAATGCCTAGCTGGCGACTCTACCTCTTCCGTGCCACTTTCGTGTTTGTACCAGGATGGAAATCCAGGGAGCGACACCATCTCTCTTTCTGACATAGGAGGCTGGATAACAGCAACAAGCTGTCTCCACCTTTGGGCATATTCATGGAAACTCTCCCTTGAAGACTGAGACATGCCCATGAGCAGAGTTCTGTTGGGTTCCATATCCAGGTTGTACTGATATTGGCGTATGAAAGCCTCGGCTAAATCCTTCAAGTTTTTGACTATAGCCCTGGATAGGTGAGAATACCACTCTCGGGATGCCCCGGTCAAGCTATCTTCAAAGTAAAACATCCATAGCTTCTCATCCATGGTGTAAGCTTTCAATCTCCCCAGAAAAGATTGAAGATGGGTACGAGAACAAGAGGTACCATTATACTTCTCAAAGCAAGGAGGTTTGAATTTGTGAGGGATCCTGACTCCTTCCACTAAACCCATATTCATCACATCAAACCCCAAAGAGTAATGAGATTCCAGAGATCTCAGCTTCTCAGATATTTCGTCCAGACGACGATCATAAACTTCATCAGCTCCAGCTCCCAACACGGTAAACTGCTCGTCCTAAGGATCTTCTTGCAGAACACGATCTCCAGTGTTTCTCTGGTTATTCCCAATAACATTGACTTCAGGGTTGATGTGGGGCCCAAACTCTAGTAGATTTGCTTGCGGCTGATCGTGCGTGTTGTTACTTGTACCCCCAGTACCAGCATGGTTCTCTTCTGGAGTTTGTCGATCGACTAACTCCCTCAATCTTTCCTGGGTTTGTGCCAGCCCAATCATCACAGCCATGAATTGATTCATTTTGAGTCCTTACTTCAGTCCTCACATCAGTCATCTGGGTCCTTACATCTGTCAATTCTTGTTGAAGTTGATCCATCTGTAAGCTCGGAAGGTTGTTTCTGGTCGGATATCGGTGGATGCGGTTGACGAGAAAGACTCTCCTACGAGCAATATTTCCTTAAACAAGCAAAAAAGTGAGAAAACAACAACAAGAACACCTGCAAAACAAATTATCAGCATGCAATGCAGTATGTCTATTTGTCTTCAGAGGGTATCCGTGTTTGATTCTTTGGTTTTGACCTTCCAGACCTCTGGGAATGATGAAGATGTTGAAGTAAATGAAGCCCGAGAGAAAATCCAAGTAATACATAAACCATACATTACAGAATGCCAAAATACATAGTTTATGATTACAACAAGTTCCCATGGTGGGTCAAAATACACTTAAGTCAAGAAATACAACAAAATCACCATGGAGAGTTAAAGTACAACCAAAATAAAATACAAGTAAAAAGAAATCAAACATCTAGCCCAGAGTTATCCTCCTTGACTTCTTTCAGGAGAGCATCAGTTACTTGTCCAATTGGATGCTCTGTAATGGTCCTGATAAGAAGGTTCCTAGTTGCAATAGCACTTGTCAACTTCTAGTACTTGTCTTGTTCTTTTGATCTCTTTAACCCCGCTCGGAGTTTCAACTCGGAGATTTCCTTCTATGCTGCTAACAAGGCTTCCCGACTCTTTTTCTCATTGGCTTTCAGCTGCTCTATCTTAGCCCGTGTCTTCTGATCTTCTTGCAAATGAGCTTCAGTGATCCTGATCCACCTAGCCTGACTCTCTTCTAGGTAGTGTTCAGCTCTGGCCTTCTGAATCTTGGCTTCTTTGCAAGCATTCTTCAATACCAACTCTCTCGCTCGGGCTTTTCTGATGAAGTCTTCTGTCTTCTCTATCTTGGTCACATCCTCGATACGGATCTTCTCTAACCTTTCAATGTCTAGACGACCATCATTCCTTTCCCAAAGGGTCTTCTACAAAGCTTCAGCAAGCTGGGCATTCCTATCTTTCAACTTCTTAAACTCTTCCAAACTGAATGTAGCTACAGGCTCTACTGCTGATGGCCCTGGTATATCTTCCATGGTGAATGGCATACAGGTAATTTGTCCTCTGATGCGAGACCATTCAATGTACTGAGCTGAAGCTATGTTGTTACACTTCCCCAAAATGGAAGTCCCCTTTGTCTGTATGTGGTCCCAAGCCCAGGCTGCTTGTCAGACGGTGGCATGATTATTCTGAACAACACAGTAAAGAGACTCTGCTAAGTCCTGCTCCCTAGGTGGATGTACCAAGGCATACCCCAACTGTCTTCCAATAAGAGGTACATTAGGATATTGTCCACAACTTGTAATTATGTCTCTGCCTTTGGTGTTCTGAGTACACCACATGATGTCTTATGAAGTAAAGGTAATCATTATCTTAGCCAAATTCCTTTACTGATGTGGATTCAGGAAAGATTCCATCTTCGGCATATGTCTCATCAACCAACAGTAGAAAAGAGGTGCACAACATCTGACTAGTCTTCCCCCTTTGTTTTTCATTTCTCTGATGCACCGAGTAGTAAAATTCTCCCAACAAGGTAGGAACTGGATTCCTGAGTATAAAGATATGGATAGCATTCTTGCTTACAAACTTAGGCTCTTCTGCAAACAAAATGATGCCATATATACTAAGAGCCAGGAGAGCACAAACAGTTTCCCACTTCCCTGTTGCAGCATGACTGGTAGCCTGAGTGATTAAGAAGTCCATATGAAGGCCTGGGATTCCAGCCTTGGTAGTCATATGCTGATCAATGATGGTGGCTTCCAAATGTAGGGCTTTGGATATGTCTTCATTCTTAGGAGCAGACATCTCAGGGTTGAAAGGAATTCCTCTTCTGATAGGGACACCTAACAACATGGAGAACTCTTCCAACAAATGACCTATCTGAAAGTCTAGGAAAGTGAAACATCGGAGAGGAGAGTCATAGAACTGGAGACAAGTATGAATCATGCTCCTCTGTGATGCATCCAGGTCCATGATCATGTCCAGGATACCACCATAAGGTTCTCTGAATAAAGGGACATGATCAGGAGTGATAAGAGCATGTATCTGCCTGATGCCTGCCAGAGGGTACTCAAAGAAATGATAAGTGATGTTGCTCTTCCTGGTTGAATCCATACTGACAATGGGTGCTGATGAAGGTGACTGAAGAAGGTAACTGATGAAGACAGCTGGAGAAGATATCTGATGAAGATGGATGAAGTAGAAGAACGGTCAAAACCAAACCAAAGAAGATGTGGATACCCTGTAAAACAAATAGACAAATGTTAAATGATGCAGTATGATGTATGCTGAATGATAAGCAAGGGTTGGTGATCAGGTGCTGGATTTGTCAGTTGCTTTGATAGGGTCCATGAGTGTTTAGAATTCCTGATGAAGGCTTGAGAACCGGTAACCGGGTGAGGGACTCAAATAAAGAGTCACAAGTCCGGGGTTTCATAATATCAGTCCAAAATAGTGTAACCTTAAAAACAATATCAGTAACAGGGTATGTTGAGGCCAAGGGTTCCTGCAAACCTATAAACAACCCCACCCACCCACACGTATTGTTCTAGAGCAAGGATCCTCAGGTTCAGATCTATTATGAGAAGGGTAAACACTTATAACTCGAAGGTAAAGTGTTTAGATTAATCATAAAGGATCCTCCTCTAACTCACCTCAGATGCTGAAGGTCATCTAAAAAGGTCATCCAGACTTAGCAGGCTTCCCAGATAGCCCTAGCACTACAGGAAATCCGTAGCACAGAGTTCTCAAGAAGAAACCCATGTCTGAACCGTGTTTCATATTCCCGCACCATACCGAAATGGAATGGGAAAGAATATGAAGCCACTCTAATCCTATGGCTGTCACTCAAGCCTTTGTGTTGGACCTTTCTCACTGGAATACCCTTCCCACCAAAGCAAACCAGAAAATCCAGCACATGATATGATAATAAAATGAAATGCATAAAGCAGTAAATGAAAGCGATAAAGTAAATGCAATTAATAAAGCTGTACAAAAACAATAAATAAAGCAAAAAAAAAGCACACATAGCACATAACACCCCCAGTAAACACAAACAAACAAGCGCTAGGAGAAACCCTTAAGAAAACCAGAAGCCCTGGTTGCAAAAATCCCCAGCAGAGTCGCCAAGCTGTCGCTCCCGAAGGACTTTCGTCCCGGTGCAAACGCGTACCGTCGGCGATGTTGGAGGTTGAGGTTGAATAGAGTCGCAAGCTAGGCATTTTTATCCCGAAGGAAAGGTAATGCTGCATAAACCTGGAAGGGTATGGATAAGACGATTGCGAACCAAAGAAACTGAGAAAAGGGGTTGGTTACGACCTGGGAAGGTATTAGCACCCAAATCGTCCGTCGTACTCGACGGGATCCACACTTACAAGATTGTGTTTAAAAGGGGTAGTGTATGTGCTGATTGTGCATAAAACGCTAGGGAGAAAAGAATGTACAGTGTATCAGTGCAAAAGAGAGTGAGTGCTCAAGAATGAGGCTTAGAAAAGAATGCTGAAAGATGGGGATGACAAAGAGACTTATATTCGATAACTATTAAGTTATGCCTACGTATCCTCTCGTGTAATGAGGAAGTCAGAACACCGTAGTTCGACTCAAAGAGACTGGATGATTTGTTGTGAACTGCTTGCTTGTCTATGCTCAAGTGTATGACTCGTCTGGCTCGAGTGCTAACTGTCTTGCATTAGACGGAAGAAGCAAGTTCTCGTTTTCAGAGTGAGTGATATGAGAAAAGAATCCCGAAGGAGACATTTTTTGTTTGTTTTTGTGTTTTCAGTTTTTTATTGTTTTTGGTGTTTTGCATAGGATAATGAGCTTAAGCCTAAATCAAGGGTTGTAAACTCATTATATCCTCCCTGATCAGGGATAATGAGCCTACTTAAGTGTGAGATAAGCATCTCAACTTAATTACCCTGATGATATAGGATTAAGATCATTAACCTACGTGTGATTATCAAGTGTTTTTGGGTTTGTGTTTAGTGTTAAGTAATGAGTTTAATCTCTAATCAGGGATTAGTGAACTCATTGCACCATCCAAAGAGAAGGATGATAGATGAGATCACTTAAGCTGAGGAAGACTCCTCAACTTAATCCATGGTTAGGGATTAAATTCATTAGATAACAAGCCTTTATTAAAGTGTATTTTAATTAAAAGGTGAGATTAAGAAGTGAGTTTTATGTTTGTAAGATTAGCTTGAGGGGGACTTATCCATTAAACACTAGGGTTAGTCCCTCTTAACCATAAGGAAGAGATGTAACCCTAATATAAGGCCCAAGTTACAAGCTTAAGTCTTGATCATTATTAGGTGTTTTGATTAGAAGGTGTAAACAAATTAAAGGTTTAAAACTAAGGATTAAAGTTATACACTCCATCCTAAGATAAGGATGCAGGTATAACCTTAATTCAAAGTCCTAAAGCTTTGAGTGTTTAGCCTTGATTATGAGATGAGAAGAGTGACTCAAGGAGACTCAAAAGTAAAACTAAGGGGGGACTATATAAAACCCTAAAAATTATCATGCTTGGATATCCTATGGTTTGTGAGACTTGAAAGAAGATCTTCAGGAAGCCACCATGGAAGAAGAAGCAGATGAAAAGAGAAGGAGAAAGAGAATAGGTTACTTACTTCCTGAAGAAGATAAGTAACCTAAGAGAAAGAAAGTAAGAAGGAGAGAGCACAAGTGATGCAAGTTCACTTCAAAGACAAGTAAATAATGCATATGAAGAGATGAGAAGAGGTGGGATGTGAAGGAAAATCCACATCCCAATCAACTTACCATTAGCACCTGAAATGTTAGTATAAATGCATAAGGTATGAAACAAAAGTGAATAAGACAAATGAAGGTGCAATGACCAAAAGTGAAAACATGACGCAAAAGTGTTATGAAATGATGCAAAGTCATTCATGATGCATATAAATGTTCATACAAGAGATGAGATGCAAAGATGGCTTGTTAGAAGCTTGAAAACACATGAACATACATAAGATGTAATGGATATAAAACATGTCAAATGGATGCAACAATGATCAACCAACATTCACACATGTCCTAAGGTGTCTAAGATGACATACAAATGCATGAGATGTCATGAAAAGTTCATATGATGATGGTATGCAAAGATGAATGCAAATGAACATGACAAATTAGGGTTTTATGAATGTATGCGATACATATGACCAAAACAGAAGCATACATCATGATAAAAATTTGAAATTGAACTCAAAGAAACCCTAAACATATACAAGAACAAACCCCAAAGGAGGAGGTCAGAAGCTAAACCTAGTGAAAGTTATGATTTTCCTAAGTTAGCTAGGGTTTTTGGATGGTTCTAAAGGAAAAATGCAAATCAAATTGAAAATGCAATTCAAAATCATGAGATAAATAACCTAGATACTAGATGCAATATGTGAAACTGTAACACAGTGGGAGAACTGACTTTTAGTCATGTTGCAGATAGCAAGAGTCGCCACCGACTTTTATTTTATCCAAATGGAAAGGACATAAAAGAACAGGAAAGACCTATTTTAAAAGACTTGAGTTTGGGGGGTAGGTTATATAAAGGGAAGGTGTTAGCACCCTTTATATCCATGGTTATCCATGGGCTCTTAGTTACTTAGCTCACTTTAATTGTTTTGGAAAGTGTAGTGTGTGATTAGAAATTTTCTAAGTACTTTGTAATGATCCTCGTATGGATGTATACAAAGCTTTGTTTTGAAAAATGTTTAAGAAAGTGAGGTGTAAAAGTATTTTGAAATGTGAGCAAGCAACTAAGAGGTACCTACCCTAGATTAAGTCTTTCATGTTCTTGTATGTTCTTTCAAGGGTAAGATTATCCCTATTATTAAGGAATAGGTAGTCATTACCTTGGATATGTTTAAGGGACAAGCGTAGGGTCATCGTATGGTCAATGAAGGCAACTTAAGGGGTGTCTTTAGCAATTCGTAGGGACTATCATCATTTATTCGAAGGGACAAGATCATTTTTCCGTAGGCAACCTCGAAGGGACTTGATGTTTTAAATTTGTAGCGACTTGATGATTTTATAAGTGAAGGGACTTTGCTTAAGACACCCCTATATTCGAGGGACTTGACCATTTTATTTTAAGGCAGCCAAGAGGAATACCCTAGGAAGTGCAAGATGGCGATCAAAGATCGACTTACGTGTGTGAGTGTTTATTTTCAAATATTTATCTTTTTAAAGTTAATTATCTAAATTAATTTTAATTACAAAATGTTTCCACACCTTATTTACTAACCACACAATAAATATAATAAAAATAATGACGGAAAAATAAATCTATGAATTATTACAAGGCTTCGGGATAGTTACAATATAATTGGAAAAATAAATAATAAAGCAAATATAAATAAGTAATAAATAAAGCAATAATAATAAACATTAGAAAAAAGAAAATAATAATGAAGAAATAAAGAAAAATTAGAATTTTAAAAGAAATTATTTTAAGTTAAATAAGTTAGAATTTTATGAGTTTATAAAAAAAATAATATAAATTTAAATGATTTAATAATAATAAGAGAATAATGCATAAAAAATTTATACAAAATAAAAAGTTATTATGAAAAAAATTATTTAATTAGGGTTTAAAGAAAATAAATCAAATTTTTAGGGTTAATGAAAAAATTAGGGTTAGAAAATAATTAGGGTATTAAAATAATTAATTAAATTAGTTTTATTTACAAAATATATATATAATAAAAGTTATATACAAAAATATTATTAGGAAAATAATATTAATTAAAATAAATATTAAGAAAAATAATGAGTTTAATATAAGATTTATAAAAATTATTGGTTAATTAATTGATTAAGAAAGTAATTAGTCATAATATAATAAAAATAATAAATAAAAAAAAAGGAAAAGAAAATAAAACCAGGTTTTGTGACAAAATGTTGGAGGTGGGTGTTGAACCCATGCCCTCAACAACAACAACCTCCAGCTTTTCCACTGGGACAAGCGTTTGCTTGTGTCGATCCAATAACAACAATGCCTCATATGCTAATCTTGTAAAACAAAACAAAATATTAACAAAAGAATGGGACCTGGGATTCGAACCCAGGTCCATTACCTCACTAGCGATCACACAAAACCAGCTGAGCCAAGCACGCGCTTGTGATGTTCATATGGAGTGAATTCTTTTTATACCCTATCAATAATTTGAAAAATTCTTTCCGCGCCAAAACTTCATCTTCTTCCTCAGGTTACCTGCAAATTTTCCTTCGCCTCTACCTGCGAATTTTCCTGCGATCCAGCTTTTCTAGGATTTCCTAGGTTTTTGTCAATGGACATGAAACCTGTAAAATTTCACGAAATCGAGCATACCTACAAAATCCTTAAACCAAATACAGTGTAACCACGTTATTACAATTCATTTATATTAATTTATACAAGAAACCCCAATTTGAACTTTGGAACCCTAGTAATGGTGTTTCAAGCTTACGGCTATACACCTTGGATTAAATTGCCCAGAAAGCTTCCTTAGATCATCACAAACAAGAATCAATCAAATAAAACAAATTATCATAGCCACATGTATGAGTTCGAAAAAAATTAAAGCATGCAATGATGATGAATCGATTACGGCATATGAGGTGGTTTCAGGCGATGTAAATGATGTAAATGTGTTCCATGATCATCAAGGAATGCTTTGACACCTTTAAATCACCTGAAAAACAACAAAATTCAAGAATCCGGATTTGACTTTTCCTTGATTTTTTTGAAATTGGTTTGGTGTTCTTAGCTGCTGCAAATTCGTCTCCCTTGCTTGCATTAAGTTTGTGTATATGTAAGGATCCAAATTAGGTCAAACACTTGTGGATTTATGGGCTTATGAAGATAACTTGATCATGAAGTTTTATCACTTTCAAATATTCAAAAAATCTCATCTATCCTTTCTATTTTTGGTCCAATCTGACTTTAGTTGATTTCCAATCATTCTAAATATAATTCAAATAATTTTCAATCAAAGATTTCATGCTTTATTTGATTTTTCATATTTTATATATATTTAAATTGAATTTTAATGAATAAAATTAAAATAAATATAAAATAAACTATAAAAATCTGAAAAAATAAGCATTGGGTCGTGCATGATGTCATTGTAAGGATTGGATTAAAAAATTGCAAGCCCATTTGGAAATATTTGGTTTTAAGACCTCATTTGCTCAATATACCCCTCAAAAATTTCCCAACTTTGTCAAGGCATAAATACCTCAATTTTAAGGCTATGAAGGTGTTCTTGGACATTTTGGAAAGCTTAAAGAGTCCTATAACCAAAAATTTTGGTCTCATGTCCATATCCTTTACCATTTTCAAATTATGCCCTTTGGAAGATGTTGACTTTTGAAATGACCTATAATGTTTTAGCTCATATCTTCTAAATGAAGCATTTTAGGCTTGGCTTGTGAGACACAAAGTTGTAGAGAATTCAATTTCCTTCAAAATGAGCTTTAGATGGAAATTTTTGATGAAGCATGTGAAAGTTATGGCTGGTAAAAGTTCAGTTGACTTTCCTTAAGAAAACCCTAATTTAGAAACTCCTGATTCTTGATGATCTGAAACTTCCTTGATGAATCATGATGAAATCTTGATCAAATGATGAATTTTACTTCATAAAATTTATGTTGGAAAAAAATCTTGAAGTTTGACTTTAATTTGACCACAGTTGACCTCAGTTTGACTTTTTAACTACTTTGACTGATTTTTGCATATCTGATCATCTGACTGGGCAAACTTATTGGGAAAGCCTTGAAACTTGACATGGGGACTCTTGAATACATGTGGGATGTTATGAAGCTTAATTGAGGTTTTGAAAATCATTTTAACCTGAAGAAACACAAAACCCTAGTTTTGGACACTTTGCTTAGGAGGAGGCATTGTCTGAGGAAACTTCCACACTTCTTGACTAATTGGGAGTTTTGAGGATCTTATGATCATTTAGAAGTCTTAAGAGAGGTTGTCTTTATTGTGGGAGGGAACATTTTGGAGTACAACAGCTTCCCCTTGTTCAATTTTCTGGAATCTGAGGAGTTAGATTGGCATGTACGCCATTCGTGACTTGAAGATTGAAGAGGATTGAATACAAAAAACCAAAAAATTTGCACTTGCTGGTGTGTAGAATGATATTGTTGGTTGACTGTAATGCTTGAATGGGCTTAAAGATGCCATTTGAATAAAGAGTCTTCTGATATGTTTCTTAAATATGGAAATGACACTTTTGGGAAGAATAAACGACGACCCAAAAATGAGATAACCTTCGGGAAGAATAACGATGGCCTGAGGTAACAATATAACCATTGGGAATAATAAACAACGGCCCAAGGTAAGTTGACTTTTGGGAGAAATAAACAACGGCCCAAAAATGAGTTAACCTGCGGGAAGAATAAACGACGGCCCGAGGTAAAAAGATAACCATTGGGAATAATAAACGACGGCCCAAGGATGAGATAACCTGCGGGAAGAATAAACGACGGCCCGAGGTAACAAGATAACCATTGGGAAGAATAAACGACAACCCAAGGTAAGTTGACTTTTGGGAAGAATAAACGACGGCCCAAAAATGAGATAACCTGCGGGAAGAATAAACGACGGCCCGAGGTAACAAGATAACCATTGGGAAGAATAAACGACGACCCAAGGTAAGTTGACTTTTGGGAAGAATAAACGACGGCCCAAAATGAGATAACCTGCGGGAAGAATAAACGAAGGCCCGAGGTAACAAGATAACCATTGGGAAGAATAAACGACAGCCCAAGGTAAGTTGACTTTTGGGAAGAATAAATGACGGCCCAAAAATGAGATAACTTGCGGGAAGAATAAACAACGACCCGAGGTATCAAGATAACCATTGGGAAGAATAAACGACGGCCCAAGGTAAGTTGACTTTTGGGAAGAATAAACGACGGTCCAAAATGAGATAACCTGCGGGAAGAATAAACGACGGCCCGAGGTAACAATATAACCATTGGGAAGAATAAACGACGACCCAAGGTAAGTTATTGATGAAGTTTGTTTGCTGGAGAATTTAACCTGAAAAACAAGGTTAGTTTGGTGCAAGTATAATGATATATATAACAATCTGCAAGATAATATTTTATGAGAATGCATATGATATGATATGATATGATATGATGTATGTATGAATTATGTAGCTGAAGCGTATAAGCAGCTTCGTAGAACAATTGCTGGCTAGGGAAAATAAATCCTGATTAGTTGCTGAAGAGTATGAAGACTTCGTTCCTGTCTTGTTTAAGAACATTGTACTTAGAACCTTCTCGTTTTTGTTCTCCGTACTTCTTATTGAAGGAATAAGTTCCTAAATATCCTGACTGAGGATAAAAGAGATGGATATAGATCCGGGAGACTTAATTCTTCGGAGGATATGAAACTGCTTGAAGACTTCGTCGAGTGGGAAGTATAAGATATTACTTGAAGTATTCTGTATGGATATCCGTAAAGATTACACTGTGGGGATGAACCGGCGAAGCTTCGTTGAATTCCTACCTCCGTTCGTTCTTAGTAAATGCTATTATTGTATTTTATGCATTTCTGGTAAACATCAATCATATTCAAAGGCATATATTCATTCAAACATAATTCAATGGACGTTTTTCGCTTTAGTAAAAAAGGGAAAAGTAAAGCTGAATAAAGAGGGAAAAGTAAAGTTGACTAAAGAGGGAAAAGTAAAGCTGAATAAAGAGGGAAAAGTAAAGCTGAATATAAAAATGGAGTTTTTTCTTATTCTTAGAAATAAACTTATAACTAGACATGTTTTAATACGGAGACGGAAATCCTAGTAAGAGGAATTCGTCAAAGAAATTTTTACAAGGAAAAAAAATAGCTATGTGTAAATAACCCTATTGAGTTCGAACTTTGCTATTGCCATTATCTTCAATTATCTCATCTTCAGCTATTGGAGAGGAAACGATTGGACTGATCGGTATCTATTGAACTTGACGTAAATAACACAACTAGTAGAGGTTGTATGGGTGATCTAACGAGACATAATCATACGCTTTAATCCCTAAATTTTGCCTGGATTGCCCTTTCAGGTTTTCAATCCACCGGGATACCCTTTTTTGCCCAAGCCGCCTTTTCAGGTTTTCGACATGCCGGGTGTACATTTTTTTTATATATATCCCTAATTTTTTCCCAAACCCTTTTGGTCCGCCGGGATGCCCTTATTTTTTCCTAGGCCAGTCAACCTAGCGGGTCTCTTTTCATGCGTAATATTTTTTAACTATATCTGCGTTCACAGGCTGTGGGAAATCTTCACCATCCATAGTGGTAAGCATCATGGCACCTCTAGAAAATATTTTCTTAACAACAAATGGCCCTTCATAGGTGGGAGTCCATTTTCCCCTGGGATCATGTGGTAATATAATACGCTTGATTACCAAATCACCAACCTGATACATCTGCTGCCTAACTTTCTTATTGAAGGCTTTGATCATCCGTTTCTGATACATCTGACCATGACAAACAACTGCTAATATTTTCTCGTCAATCAAGCTTATCTGGTCAAGTTGAGTCTGAATCCATTCATCTTCATCTAAGCCCGCATCCTTCATAATTCTCAAAGAGGGAATTTGGACTTCAATGGGTAAAACTGCTTCCATACCATAGACAAGGGAAAATGGGGTTGCCCCTGTTGAAGTACATATGGTGGTTCGATAACCATGAAGAGCAAATGGTAACATCTCATGCCAATCCTTATATGTAACTGTCATCTTTTGCAAGATCTTCTTAATATTCTTGTTGGTGGCTTCCACTGTGTTATTCATCTTTGGACGATATGGAGAAGAATTGTGATGTTTAATCTTGAACTGCATGTAGAGATCAGTAATTATAATGTTATTCAAATTAGTACCATTATCTGTGATAATCCTTTCAGGGATGCCATATCTGCATATAAGATTATATTTGATAAATCGAGCCACAACATTCTTAGTAACATAAGCAAATGAAGCTGCCTCTATCCATTTTGTGAAGTAATCAATAGCTACAAGGATGAAACGATGTCCATTAGAGGCAGTAGGTTTGATTTCACCAATCATATCAATGTTTAAACACCCCAAATTTTCCCTCACTAAGTTCACACCTTGGCTTGTGATCTTTCATTTTTTGCATTAGTTTAAGCATACCATCTCATATTGCATTTTTGTTTCATCTGCATAGTTCAAGTTCATCTGCATCTAGGGTTTGTGATCTGAGCAATCCAAGGATCTATCTGAGCCACTCCAAAGGCTTCCAATCATTCCAAGAGGGTCCATGTATGTTCTATCATCCTCTTATATCTCTCAAAGATCAAGGAATTCAAAAAAATCACAAGAACTTGGAAAGCATGGAAGCAGAGCTAGGGTTTCACTACACAAATGACCTGAAATTAGGGTTTTGGTTTTAGAGGCCATAACTCCAAATTTTTTGGTCATTATTGTTTCTAATGTTATCAATATTCTATAGGGATCATGTGTACCAAGTTTGATGAAGAAATTCATTGTGAAAGTCATCTGTTCACTGGGTAACTTCTTGAGCAAGTCAGAGCAAAATCAGGGCATCTAAGACCCCCAACAATGGAACCAAAGTGGATGTTTCATCAAATTTAAGTTATATGATATTTATTTGATCATTGAAGTGCTTGGAAGTTCACAAAATTGAAGAAAAGTGAGCTAAACCAAAAGTTGCCAAAAATGGAAATGACTTGTAATGTAAACTTTCCATTTTGGGAAAGTTTTTCAACCTCCTCTTTCTCAACCAAAAATGCTTCAAATGAAAAATTGTTGGTCATGAAAGTTGTAGATTGGATCATTCCCTTTTTAAAAAGTACAATAACAAGTTCTAATTCATTATGGAACTCAAGTTATGGCCTTTCAAAGTTGGCAAAAATCATATAATTTTCAAGAATACACCATAGAGGGATTTTTGCAAAACCACTTGCCAAGCTATTTTGTGACTTCTAATACACTTCTATGCATCATACCAACATAGCACATTGCCTAAAAGTCAGAATTGGCCCAAGAATCTCAAGTTTTCATGCCTTGCCCGTGAAGAAATCTCAAAAGGGCCAAACTTCATGAAATTTGCAAAAGGGCACACAACCTTTCACAAACTTGCTGCATCACCATAAAACTAATTCTATGGCTCTCCTTGATCAAAGCTGAGGCTAAACATGCCCTTGTACCACCTTTGAACCAGCCCATACCTCAAGTACAAACTTTATTGACTTTGTGCAAAAACACCCATACCAATCACCATAGGCCACAACCACTTCTCTGACCTATCACAACTTGTTATGTGGATCAAACCCAAGCCATAACACACAACATTGCAGCCTGAAACCTCAAAATCCTCAAGTTCCCAAAATCACTCCATTTTGCAAAAGCATTCGAAACTCTCTGCTCACTCACTCAAACTCCAAACAAATTTCACCATTCATCTCAAAATCATCTATAGAACACAAAGCAACCATTAAAACAGCCAAAAACACCCCATAACTGAAACACGATTCAGGTGCAGCAAGGTTTCATTCTCTCAAACCAGCTCATTTCAGCTTGTTCTAGGCATTGCAACATCATTAGGAGGATCATTGGAGAATTTTTGCACCAAAGAGAAGGCTTGAAAGCTCAGAATCAGGAAGCTTCACTTCAGGTAACCTCAAGAACAAATTTTCCAGAAATCTCTTTTTGAGTTATAGAAATGTTCCCCATGTTCCCCTGATCACACTGCACTTGTTATTTTTGAAAATGATGAAGAAACGAGCATGAACCGAATCTCTAAAATTTTTGACCTAAAAGAAGTTTGATTCGATTCATGCTTGTTTCTGAAAATAAATCAATTTCGTGCCTGGATTCTTGTTTGTTGTTGTTCACTGATCAATTCTGGAGAGTTTGAGGGTCTGGGGTGGTGTTTTGGGGTTGCTCAGGGAGGAGCTGGCCGGAGAAGATGACCGGAGGTCTTCTCCGGCCACCTGAAAGTCATTAAATGTTTAATTAGGGTTTAGGGTTAAGTTTAAACGTGAGCCTTTGGATCTTTGTTACCCGCGTGTTTGAATGGCTGGGATGTTGTCATTATACCCTAATTCACTTAATTAAATTAATTAATTAAAATTAATTGAGTTTGAATTTCAACCTTTAGATGTGGCGCGTGGTCAAACCAAATCCCCTCAGGTTCAATCCAGACCATCAGATCAGCATACCTTCCATTTATTTTATTTTTATTTCATTTTTTACCATTTATTTTGCATCATTTATTTAAAATAGTTAGAAAATTCTAAAAATATTTTCCTTTTGCATTTTTATTTCAAATATTTTTCTCAACCAGAAAACATTTTTATTTTTATTTTTTGCATTAAAAAACGATTTTAAAAATATTTAAATGTTTATTTTAATTAATTAATGAAAATTAATTAATTAAAATATCATTTAGGTTTTAAAAAAATTCACATTGCATCTTAGGACATTTAGAAACATTGTCAAACCATTCATACAAATTTCTTTTTGGTTTTGAACACTCTTTGACATTTTTCTTGAATTTAGGGTTCATAAAATTCCTATTTTTGAACCATAACTTCAAGAATTCTTTTCTTCCTAACCATGAATGGTATGAGATTGATTCTTTTTGCATTGATCTTCATTTGACATGTAGTATCTAGAATATTTTTGTCACAAATTTATCTTGCATTTTTTATTTGATTTGCATTTTCCCCCTTTAGGTACCTTAAAACCCTAGCAAACTTAGAAAATTCACAACTTTCTTTAGGTTAAGAGTTAGACCTTCTCCTTTGGGGTGTGATATCATATGGGGTTAGGATTCCTTTGAGTTCATTTGCAATTTTTTATGTTATGTTTTGCTTCTGTTTTTGACTTTTGCATCTCATGTTGCAATAAAACCCTAATTTCTCATGTTCATTTGCATTCATCTTGCATATGCATCCATTCATGAACTTGCCATGACATTTCATGCATTCACATGTCATCTTAGACATCATAGGACATATTAGAATCATGCTTGATCATTTCTTCATCCATTTGCCATGATGTGCATTCATTTCATTCCATGAACTTTCATGTGCTTTCATGCTTCCTACATGCTTCATTTGCATTCCCATCTCTTGTATGAACATTCATAACACTTGATATGTCTTTGCATCATTTGGTTTTGATTTGCATCTTTGTATAAATTTCATTTTCATTGCATTCTTTTCTTTATGCTAACCATTTCAGGTGGTAAGTATTTTGAGAAGTGAATTTGCCTTCACTTCTCACTTCTCTTCTCATCCTTCTTATGCATCCTTGCTGCATTTTGCTTTTGCTTTAGAGTGAGCTTGCTCATTCATGTTCATCATTCACTTTCTTTCTTCAAGTAACTTATCTTATTCAATGAAGTAAGTTAACTTGTTTCTTCTGCTTCTCCTCCTTTCATCTGCTTCTTCCATTGGTGGCTTATCTGAAGATCTCTCGCAAGCCTTACAAACCATAGGAACACCTAAGCATGACAATAATTAGGGTTTTGATTAGTCCCCCTTAGTTTTACCTTTGTGTCTTCTTTGTGTCTCTCCTCTCATCTCATAATCAGAGACTAAACCTTTAAGGTTTTAAGGCTTTGTGATTAGGGTTATGCCTGCATCCTTCTCTTAGGATGGAGTGTATAACTTTAATCCTAAGTGTTAAACCCTTAATGTGTTTAAACTTCTTAATTATTCCATCTTAATAATCACTAAGACAATAGCTTGTAACTTGGGCCTTGCATTAGGGTTCTAATTCTTCCTTAATTGGTTAAGAAGGACTAACCCTAGTGCTAATGGACAAGTCCCCCTCAAGTTGTCTTACAAACCATAAAATTCACTTCTTAATCTTATCATTGATTAAAACTCACTTTAATAAAGGTTTGTTTTGTCATGAGGTTAATCCCTAATCATGGATTAAGTTGAGGTATCTTCCTCAGCTTAAATGTTCTCATCTATTATCCTTCTATTAGGATGGTGTAATGGGTCCATTAAATCCTTGATTATGGCTTAAACTCATTACTTAACACTAAACAAAAACACCAAAAACATCTAAATAATCACAAGTAGGTTAATGATCTTAATCCTACATCATGGTGATTAAGTGTGAGGTATTTACCTCATGCTTAAGGTATTCTCATTATCCCAAATTAGTGGGAGGATATGATGAGTTTACTAACCCTTGGTTTAGGCTTAAGCTCATTAACTTATGACAAACACAAAAAGCAATAAAAAACTGAAAACACAAAAAACAAACAATAATCGTCCCCTCCGGGATTATTTTCTCATCATCTTCACTCACAAACGAGAACTCGCTTCTTCCGTCTAATGCAATACATTTAGCACTCGAGCCAGACGAGTCATACACTTAAGCATAGACAAGCAAGCAGTTCATAGTCAAATTCTTTCAGTCTCTTTGAGTCGAACTACGGTGTTCTAAATTCCTCATTGCACGAGAGGATATGTAGGCATAACTTAACTGTTATCGAACAAAAGTCTCTGTCTCTTCCCGCCTCTTCCAGCATTATTCTTTTAAGCCTCATTCCTGAGCACCTCACTTCATTTTCTTGCACTGACACTTGTACATTCTTTTCTAGCTTTTGCACATAGATAAAACAAACACTACCCCTTTAAACACAAACTTTCAAGTGTGGATCCCATCGAGTACGACGGACAATCTGGGTGCTAATACCTTCCCAGGTTGTAACCAACCCCTTTTCTCGGTTTCTCTGGTTCGCGACCGTCTTATCCATTTCTTTCCAGGTTTATGCAGCATTACCTTTCCTTCGGGATAAAAATGCCTAGCTGGCGACTCTATTCATTTCATCTTCATGTTCCTTATTCGCCGACTGTTCGCGTCTGTACCCTATCTGACCATGTGTCACTTAGCGGGAGCGACAACTTGGCGACTCTGCTGGGGAGCCTTATATTGCAACCAGGACTTATGGTTCTTTTTGTGGGTTCCTCCTAGCGCTTGTTTGATTTGTGTTTACGGGGGTGTTATGTGCTACTTATGTTTATTTATTTGCTTTATTTATTGCTTTATGTACAACTTTATTTATTGCTTTCTTTACAGTTTTTATACTTCATACTGTCATTATCATTGTGCTGGATTTGTGTTCTCCTTGGTGGGTGGGGTTTTCATTGAGTGATTAAGGTCCTATACCTGGGACCCGAGTGACACATAGGCTAGAGTGGCTTCATATTCTTTCCCATTCCATTTCGGTCTGGTGCGGGAATATGAAATACGGTTCAGACATGGATTTCTTCTTGAGAACTCTGTGCTACAGATTTCCTGTAGTACTAGGGCTATCTGGGAAGCCTGCTAAGTCTGGATGACCTTTTTATGACCTTCAGCATCTGAGGTGAATTAGAGGAGGATCTTTTATGGTTATTGTAAACATTGTACCTCCGGATTAGAAGTGTTTACGCTTCTCATAACTGATCCAAGTCTGAGGATCCTTGTTCTAGAACATTACATGTGAGGGGGTTGGGTTGTTTACAGGTTTTGCAGGAACCCTTGGCCATATCATACCCTGATACTGTTTTGTTTTAAGAATGCATCACTTTGGATAATTCTTGTGATTACCCCGGACTTGTGACTCTTTATTTGAGTCCCCCACCTGGTTACTGGATTTCTGAGGCTCCATCCGGACCTTTGAACATACATGGACTTTTACCAAGGCAGATAAACAGATCCAACACTTGGTCACAAACCCCTGCATATCATTTGCATACATCATTTTTGCATCATTTGACATTTGCTTATTTGTTTTATAGGGTATCCATCTTGTTTTCTTTGGTTTGGTTTTGACCCCTTCTGCTGCTCAGACTGCTTCAGTTTCTTCTCCAGCATCTTCACCAGCTTGTCAGGGATTCATCTCCAGCTTTGTCTTCATCAGAGACCCATCTCCAGCATCTCAGTCATTGATCTTCATCAACAGTTGTTCTCAGCTTCTTCACCAGCATCCATTATCAGTATGGACACTTCAAGAAAGAGCAATATCACTTGCCACTTCTTTGAGCCCACCTTGACTGGCATCAGGCAGGTCCAGTCCCTCATTACACCTGACCATATCCCACTATTCAGAGAGCATTATGGGGGCATATTAGACATGGTCATGGATCTTAATGCATCTCAGAGGAGCATGATCCATACTTGCTTGCAGTTCTATGATCCTCCACTCAGGTGCTTCACATTTCCTGATTTCCAGATGGGACCATTGCTAGAAGAATTTTCCTTGTTGATTGGAGTTCCTATCAGGAGAGGGATCCCTTTCAACCCAGAGATGACTGCTCCCAGAAATGAAGACATAGCCAGGGCATTGCATTTGGAGCCTGCCCTCATTAATCAGAACATGACAAACAAGGCTGGGATTCCAGGCCTCCACCTAGACCTCTTGATCTCCCAGGCTACCCTAAAGGCTGCAGTAGGGGGATGGAAGGCTGTCTGTGCACTGTTAGCCCACAGTATATATGGGGTTATTTTGTTTGCAGATGAGCCCAAGTTTGTGAGTAAGAATGCCATCCACTTGTTCTTGTTGAGGAACCCTGTTCCTACCTTGATGGGAGACTTCTACTACTCAGTACATCAGAGGAATGAAAAGCAAAGAGGAAGACTGGTCAGATGTTGTGCTCCTATGTATTACTCTTGGCTGCTAAGACACTTGCCAAAGTCAGATGCCTTCTTGAATCCCCATCAGCAGAATAATTGGGCTAAGAGGTTCATTGCCTTGACTTCAGATAACATCAGATGGTGTACTCAGAGCACCAAGGGCAATGACATCATTACTAGCTGTGGGCAATATCCTAATGTGCCTTTGATAGGAGTGAAGGGTTGCATCAACTACAACCCTTTACTGTTTAAGAGACAATTGGGATATGCTTTGGTTCATCCTCCCAGAGGACAAGATTTGGCTGAGACTCTTTACTATGAAATCCAACCCAACTCTGTTGTTGTCAGGCAAGCTGCCTGGGCTTGGGACAACATCCAGACTAAAGGGACAGCCATCCTTGGCAAGTGCAACAATATTGCTTCAGCACAGTATTCTGATTGGTCCCGTACCAGAGCTCAGATCACCCAGATGCCTTTCACCTTGGGAGATACACCTGGACCTTCTACAGTACAACCTACAACAACTGTCAGCCTAGAAGAGTTTGAAAAGTTGAAAGAGAGGAATACTCAAATAGCTGAAGCCTTGAAGAAGACTCTCTGGGAGAGAAATGACAGCCATCTGGATAATGAGAGATTGGAAAGGCTCAGGATCGAGCACTTGGCCAAGATTGAGAAGACGAATGACTACATCAGAAAGGCAAGAGCAGTGGAGTTAGTACTGAAGAATGCTTGCAAAGAAGCAAAGACTCAGAGGCTAGGGCAGAGCATTATCTAGAGGAAAGCCAGGCTAGGTGGATCAGGATCACTGAAGCCCATGCACAAGAAGACCAGAGGACTCAGGCTAAGATAGAGCAGTTGGAGGCTAGTGAGAAGAAGCATCAGGAAGCATTATTGGCAACTTAGAAGGAGATATCTGAATTGAAACTCCAGGCGGGGTTGAAGAGGTCAAAGGATCAGGGTAAGCATAAGAAGCTAACCAATGCCATTGCTACCAGGAACCTCCTCATCAGGACTATTACAGAGCACCCAGTAGGGCCAGTGACTGAGGCCCTCCTGAAGGAAGTCAGGGAGGATGACTTTGGATTGGATGTCTGATCTCTTTTGCTTGTACTTCTTTCCTTTGTTGTACTTTTTTTTTTCTTCTTTTTTTTGCTGTATTTTGACCCACCATGGGGCATGTATTGTAATCAGACTATGTATTTTCATCTCTTTGTAATATATCAGTTTGTGTTATTTATTGGTAGGCTTTATCTATCAGCATCATCAACATTTCCTCGAGGTCTGGAAAGGTCAAAACCAAAGAACCAAACCGGATACCCTTGGAAGACAAATAAGCATACTGCATTGCATACTAACATTTTCTTTGTTTTGTAGGTTTTTGTTTTATTGTTGTTTCTCACTTTGTTGTGGTTTCAGGAAATATTAATCGCAGAAGAGTGTTCCCTGTCAATAGAATACACCGGTACCCGACGAGAAACAACCTTCTGGGCATTCAGATGGATCAAGTACAGCAAGACTTGAATGAAGTAAGGACCCAAATGGCAAATGAAAGGGTTGAGATGAGGAATCAGATGACCCAATTCATGGCTGTAATGACTGGCTTAGCTCAGAGCCAGGAAAGGCTAAGGGAGTTGGTGGAAAGAAAAACTCCTGATGAACACCATCCAGGTACATGAGGTACCAATAATAATGATCACGGGCAGCCTCGCATTGATCCACCAGAGTTTGGGCCTCATCTAAACCCAGAAGTGAATGTCATAAGGAATACTCAGGGTAACACTGCTGGAGGAAGGATCTTGCAAGAGGATCCTCAAGAAGAGCAGTTCACAATTATTGGGGCTGGGGATGAAGTTTACGACCGTAGGCTGGATGAGATTGCTGAGAAGCCGAGGTCTCTTGAATCCCAGAATTCCCTAGGCTTTGATGTGATGGACATGGGACTGGTGGAAGGGGTGAGAATTCCTCACAAGTTCAAACACCCGTGCTTTGAAAAGTATAATGGCATATCCTGTCCACGCACCCACCTTCAATCATTCTTGGGAAGGTTAAAAGCATACACCATGGACAAAAAGTTGTGGATGTTTTACTTCGAGGATAGTCTAACAGGGGCATCCCGAGAATGGTATTACCACCTGACTAGAGCCACAGTAAGAAACTGGAAAGACTTGGCTGAAGCTTTCATCCGACAGTATCAGTACAACTTGGACATGGCTCCAAACAGGACCCTCCTTATGGGAATGTCTCAATCTTCCCGTGAGAGCTTCAGAGAATATGCCCAAAGGTGGAGGCAACTTGCTGCTGCAGTTCAACCACCCATGTCTGAAAGAGAAATGGCCGACATGTTCATGAATACCCTCCAAGGAACATATATTGACAAACTTGCTGCTTTCTCTTCCACCAGTTTTGCTGATGTAGTTATAGCTGGTGAGAGAATTGAGAGTCTTTTGAAGACGGGGAAGATCTCAGATAACGGTGCCAGTTCCAGCAGTACAAGAAAACCATTCGCTGGGCCCCGTAGATCTGGTGAGACCAACTCTGTGCACATGAGAAGAGGGAGACCCCGATACATGCCCAGAACAGTTGCTGCTGTTACTATCCCTGCTCCTCAGTATACTCCACCACCACAACACTTTCCGCAACAACAACAGTATCCGCAACAAATATCATATAACAATAACAACAATAATCAACAACAACACCCGTTTCAATAACGACCATCTCAGGTCAACCGGGTGATTGATCCCATTCCTATGCCATATGCTACACTGCTGCCACAACTCCTGAAGCTCAATCTGGTTGAGTTAAGGACATTGGCTCCACCTGATCCTCAAAACCTTCCAAGGAACTATGATGTTAATGCTAGGTGTGCTTTTCACTCTAACGCACCTGGTCATTCTACGAAAAAATGCAGATCCCTGCATATGAAGGTTCAGGATCTGGTAGATTCAAAAGCCCTGAACTTTGCACCTCCTCCAAATGTGATGTAGAATCCTATGCCAAGCCACAGTGGGCCAAGGATTAATGTTGTAGATGATGGTTCACCCACAAGTTTAATAGAAGACATTGCATGTATTCAAACACCTCTGGCCGAGGTTAAAGCCCATCTTTTAAGGTGCCAAGTGTTTCCAGGTTGTGAGGCCTGTTGCGAATCATGCAAACTTTCTGAGAATGGGTGTACCAGCTTAAGGAAAGGCATTAGTGATTTGATTAAAGAAGGAATTCTGCAAATTGCAATCACAGCTTCTACAACACCAACAACCCTTTCATCAACAACAAGTGAATCTTCTACAAATGCAAGAAACATCTGTCCAAGTGTTTCTTCTACAAATGCAACAACCATTGTTCCAACCGATTCGGCTACAACTTCAGCAACCATCCCATCTGTCACTTAACCAAACAACAATTCATTTGCACCAGCTACTACAACTTCAACAACCCACAATGATGTTTCCACTGTCACAATCTATAATGACCCGGCAACGGTCCCGAGTT
Source organism: Lathyrus aphaca (assembly GCA_963966055.1). Taxonomy (NCBI): domain Eukaryota; kingdom Viridiplantae; phylum Streptophyta; class Magnoliopsida; order Fabales; family Fabaceae; genus Lathyrus; species Lathyrus aphaca. The sequence goes on along the minus strand of OZ014519.1, from coordinate 431,170,971 downwards.
CCAACAACTTTCAGCAACAATAGTCTCAACAAAGCTTCAATTCACCTTCACCTGCATCCACCAGAGGTCCTGTAACAATCTTTTATGATCCACAGACCATTGTAGTCCCAACAACTGCAGCAGTAAGCCCATTCACTATCACGGTGCCCGGGCCGATCCCATATGAGAAAGACAGTGATATACCATGGCATTATGGTGCTGATCTATACTGGAATGGAGAGAAAGTCCTTCTTGATTCTCCAGTTCTCACTCCCCAAGTGGACAATGTTGGGGGAGGCGGAGGCTTCACCCGAAGTGGACGTCTCTTTGCATCACAGGTCCCTAGAACCTATACTGAGGCAGAGGCTGCTGCCAGAGCCAAGGGGAAGAGTGTGATACCGGAAGAATATGCACCCAAAGAAACTCAGAAGTCATCCTTCGATCAAGACGTGGATGAATTCATGAGAATCATCAAAATAAGTGACTATAAAGTTGTGGACCAGCTCCATCAGACTCCTTCAAAGATCTCAATCATATCACTGCTATTGTGTTTCGAAGCCCATCGGGATGCACTTCTCAAAGTTCTGCATGCTGCCTACGTGCCAGAAGAGATCACTGTAAATCAGCTGGAAACTGTGGTATCAAATGTCAATACTAGCCATGGGCTAGGCTTTACTGATGCTGATTTGACATCTGAAGGACGTCTCCACAACAAAGCCTTGCATATATCCTTGGAGTGCAAAGGAGCTGTCTTATCTCATGTGCTTGTAGACACTGGATCCTCACTCAATGTCCTACCCAAGAAGGCCCTTGTCAAGCTTGAGTATGATGGGATAGCTCTTAGGCCAAGTAATCTTATAGTCAGGGCTTTTAATGGCTTTAAAAGATCTGTTCTGGGAGAGGTGGAGTTGCCAGTGATAATTGGTCCCCAAGTCTTCAAAAACATTTTCTATGTGATGGACATACAGCCTGCTTATAGCTGTCTGCTAGGTCGACCCTGGATTCACGCCGCAAGTGCAGTAATGTCGACCTTTCACCAGAAACTAAAGTATGAATGGGAGGGCCAGATTATCACCATCTGTGGTGAGGAAGATATATTTGTTACCCAGCTGGCTACTTACAAGTATATAGAGATGGATGGTGAAATCCATGAGACAATGAGCCAAGGGTTTAAGGCCCTGAATGTTAATGAGGCTACTGGAGTTTTGGCTGCATCCCAGGAGGACATGATGGAAACTTCAATCATTTCTTATCAGCAAGCCCGAAAGGTTGTTGAAGAAGGTACTGCTCAAGGCTGGGGCAAGTTACTGCCGGTGGAAAAGAAGGAAGATAGATTCGGGTTGGGTTACAGACCAATTCGACAAGATCAATCAGAGGCTGCCAAGGAGCCCAAATTTGTTAGTGGGGGATGCTCACCCTAGATGCTGTGAATAATCTGGAAGACAAGGAGGAAAGCGACCACAACCTGGAGAACTGGATACGTCCAAGGATCCCAGGGAACCAAGTCTCTAACTGGTCTTCCCAGGAAATTATAAGGGTTACTCCTGCAGAGTAATTATTATTTCCTGTCTTTTTAGCATGCATCAAGTCCTGCATCTTGTCCAAGGTGTCAGGACTCATTTTGTAATAGGGCCATGTTTGTAATTTTGTGCAAATGATTAATCAATGAATATCAGGACATCTTTTGCAAATGAGTCTCTTTTTTTCGATCACTGTCTTTTCATTTTTCACTTTTGTACAAAACAATAAAATGGCAATGTTTTCAAAATAAATAACTTCATTTTCACTTTTTCTAAACAAGATTAAAACTGATCACTAAAATGAACCAATCTCAACCCTTTCAGAGATTATCCTCCAAATTGCACCGACAACAACACTGCTATGACCTTGTATGACTTCGACAATCCAATTAATCAAGCTGATGAGGGGGTTGAAGAAGACTATGAGTTACCTAAAGAGTTAGCCATGTTGTTGAGGCAAGAAGAGAAGGTGATTACTCCTCATCAGGAGGAGGTTGAGACAGTTAATCTTGGTACCGAAGAAGACTTGAAAGAAGTGAAGATCGGGGCCAGTCTGCAAGATTCAGTGAAGGAACAACTTATTGACATGCTTCGAGAGTATGTTGATGTCTTTGCTTGGTCCTATCAAGACATGTCAGGTCTGGATACTGACATTTTTATGCACAAGCTGCCCTTGAAAGAAGATTGTCCTTCAGTGAAGCAGAAGCTACGCCGTACTCGTCCGGATATGTCCATGAAGATTAAAGAAGAGGTACAAAAACAGTGGGACGCCGGCTTCCTAGCTGTAACTAGTTACCCGCCATGGGTCGCTAATATTGTGCCAGTGCCTAAGAAGGATGGCAATGTAAGGATGTGTGTGGATTACCGGGATCTGAATAGAGCTATCCCAAAGGATGATTTCCCTTTACCTCACATTGATGTATTGGTCGACAACACAGCTCAGTTCTCGGTATTTTCTTTCATGGATGGATTCTCCGGGTATAATCAGATCAGGATGTCACCCGAAGACATGGAAAAGACTACCTTCATCACACCTTGGGGCACATTTTGTTATAAGGTTATGCTATTTGGATTGAAGAATGCCGGTGCTACTTATCAATGGGGTATGGTGACATTATTCCACAATATGATCCACAAAGAAATTGAATGCTACGTGGATGACATGATTGACAAGTCCCTCACTGAAGAAGACCATCTAGTAAATCTGCTGAAGTTGTTCAAGCGTCTGAGGAAATATCAGTTGAAGCTAAACCCCAACAAATGCACATTCGGGGTACGTTCCGGTAAGCTGCTGGGATTCATCGTAAGTGAAAAAGGAATTGAAGTTGATCCTGACAAAGTCAAAGCCATTCAGGAGATGCCTGCACCGAGGACCGAGAAAGAAGTTCGGTGGTTCTTGGGTAGATTGAACTACATTTCAAGGTTCATATCTCACCTTACTGCAACCTGTGAGCCCCTGTTCAAATTGTTAAGAAAGGAACAAATGGTCAGGTGGAACGAAGATTGTCAGAAGGCTTTTGACAAAATCAAGGAGTACCTGCAAGAACCTCCAATTCTTATGCCTCCAGTTGAAGGAATACCTCTAATAATGTACCTGACAGTATTAGAAGGATCAATGGGGTGTGTGTTGGGCCAGCATGACGAGTCTGGTCGAAAAGAGTATGCAATATACTACCTAAGCAAAACGTTTACCGACTGTGAACAACGTTATTCACTGCTCGAGAAAACTTGTTGTGCTTTAGCGTGGGTTGCTCGCCGACTAAGACAGTATATGCTTACCCACACTACTTTGTTGATCTGAAAGATGGACCCAGTCAAGTACATATTTGAGAAGCCAACACTTACCGGAAGGGTTGCAAGATGGCAAATGATTCTGACAGAGTATGACATTCAGCACACATCTCAAAAAGCCATCAAAGGCAGTGTATTGTTTGACTATCTAGCTGAGCAACCCATTGATTATTACCAGCCCATGAGATTTGACTTCCCTGATGAAGACATCATGTTTCTAAAAGAAAAAGATCACGAATAGCCTATTCACACTGAAGGACCTGACCCAGAAGAAGAATGGACAATGATGTTTGATGGGGCTGTCAATATGAATGGTCGAGGAGTTGGTGCAATGCTCATTACACCTAAAGGAGTTCATATGCCTTTCTCGGAAAAACTCACCTTTGCTTGCACTAATAACGAAGCTGAATACGAAGCCTGTATCATGGGTCTTGAGGAAGCCATTGACCTCAGGATCAAGACATTGAATGTATTCGGAGATTCAGCTTTGGTAATCAATCAGACCAACGGCAAATGGTACACTCACCAAGAGCATCTAATTCCATATCGTGACTATACGAGGAGATTATTGACTTTCTTCACAACAGTCAAACTTGAGTATATCCCTCGAGACGAAAATCAGTTCGCAGATGCTTTAGCTACCATTTCCTCCATGATCAAAGTTCAAATTGGCAATTATGTGCCTCGGATTTCGGTATCCATACTAGACCGACCAACATACGTATTCTCTGTGGTCATTGCTAAAGATGACAAGCCTTGGTTCCATGACATCAAATGCTTCTTAGAATATCAAACATACCCACCCGGGGTATCATCCAATGATAAGAAGACATTAAGAAGATTGGATGGTAGTTTCTTCCTTAATGCTGATGGTTCATTATACAAGCGAAACTTTGACATGGTGCTACTCAGATGTGTTGATAAGAAAGAGGCAGACTTGCTGATGCACGAGGTGCATGAAGGATCCTTCGGTACTCATGCTGGAGGACATGCAATGGCTAAAAAGTTGTTACGATCAGGTTACTACTGGATCACAATGGATGCAGACTGTTGTGCCTATGCCAGAAAGTGCCATAAATGCCAGATTTATGTAGATAAGGTGCATGTGCCTCCAAATCCTTTGAACGCAATGTCTTCACCTTAGCCCTTTGCTATGTGGGGCATTGACATGATTGGAAAGATCGAACCAACTGCTTCAAATGGCCACAAATTCATCCTGGTAGCTATTGATTACTTCACCAAATGGGTTGAAGCAACTTCGTATGCAAACGTTACCAGACAAGTGGTAGCCAGATTTCTAAAAAGAGATATCATCTGTCGATATGGTGTACCCGAGTGAATCATTACTGATAATGGTTCCAATTTGAACAACAAAATGATGGCAGAACTGTGCCGGGACTTCAAAATCCAACATCAAAACTCTTCTCCTTACAGGCCAAAGATGAATGGAATTGTTGAGGCAACTAACAAAAATATCAAGAAGATTGTGCAAAAGATGGTGGTTACTTACAAAGACTGGCATGAAATGCTACCATTTGCCTTACATGGGTACCGTACCTCAATCAGAACGTCTACTGGGGCAACACCTTATCAACTTGTGTATGGTATGGAAGCTGTCTTACCTGTTAAAGTTGAGTTACCCTCCTTACGGGTACTAATGGATGTCAAGCTGAATGAAGCAGAATGGGTCCGTTCTCGATACAATCAACTGAATCTGATCGAAGAGAAGAGATTAGCTGCAATTTGTCATGGGCAGTTATTTCAGAAAAGAATGAAGAAAGCCTTCGATAAGAAAGTCAGGCTTCGGGAATGCCAAGTGGGAGATCTTGTGCTGAAAAGACTCCTTCCTCCTCATACTGACCACAGGGGCAAATGGACTCCAAATTACGATGGCCCATTCATAGTAAAGAAAGTTTTCTCTGGTGGAGCACTGATGCTCACTAATATGGATGGTGAAGATTTCTTATCCCCTGTGAATTCGGATGCAGTTAAAAAATACTTCGCATAAAATGATCCGCTGGACATAAAATCAGAATGTAAGTCCAGGAAAAAATAGGGCATCCCGGCGAGTCAAAAACAGAATAAAGACTCGGGCAAAAATAAGGGAAAATTGAAAAAAAACGTGTACACCCGCTGAGTTGAAAAGCCGCATTGGACAGCTCAGGCAAAAATGGGTATCCTGGTGGATTGAAAACCCGAAAGGGCGATCCACGCAAAATTAGGGAATAAGCGAACAACTGTATTCTGAATTCGTCTGTATCTCAACAACACGGAAAGTTTCGGAAGGATAAAGCATCGGTCAGAATCAACCTTCTTCAGAAAGCAAGATAAGAAGAACATCAAGGTCATACAGGTCATAGCAAAGAAAGCTCACCGGAGCGTCATCAACATTGCATGCACTTTTACTTTTTCAATTTGTAACAATCTCCTCATTTCAGGTGATCTGTTTCTTTGACTGTATTTGCCAATTCAGGGCACCCAGATTAATAAAATCAGAGTTTTCATTCACACTTCGTCTTGTACATTTTTGTTTCGTTTGCAAAATGTCTAGTATCCATGATATAATATTTGCATAAAACAGATGTGCCATTCTTAATAAAAACTTGCAGGAAATATATTTACTCTCAGGAATATCTAACTCATATGACGGAATCCAGTAAGGGATACATGTATGTTTCTTTGTCTTAACAGGATTGCAGGTATTCAATACGCAGCATGGGGCATGCCAGGCATTACTTCCCCAGCACATCTTCTCCAAGCAGCATCTGAATGCTTTTTCCCAACAGAGTTGTCAAAGCATCCTCATCCTCAGCCAGGATCCCCACAGAAGCTCTAGGAAGATCTTGAAGTGATCTCTCCTCTCCCAAACAGAGTGCCAGGTCTCCCAAAGACAGGAGAACCATCTCCCCACAGAGTTTCAGCCTCTATCCAGAAGAGCAATGCCTGAAGCTCTCACACAACAAAGTGACAGAAGTTTCCTTCTCCCCAACTGGGTTTCTCCTTACCGGATAGATCTATCAGTGATCTAGTCCCCTAAGCAGAACCATATATTTTATCAAGATCTACCAATGATCTTGTCCCCAGCTGGGATTCTTCCAAGTAGATCAGCCAGAGATTTTCACCGCAGCGGTATCTTTTGCATAATCAAAGCATTCACATCATATTTCCCCACAAAGCGTAGCATTCTGTTTAACACGGAGCATTATGGAAAAAATCAAACTTATTGCATGATCACAAGTCAGGTTTTGAACCAGTCACCTGCAAATACCAACAGTACCTCATCAGTAGTATACAAAATACATCCCTTGCAACAAAAAAAGAAGGGGGGAGGGGTAAAGTAAAAAAGAAAGTAAAAGTACGAAACCCTAACCACACTCTTCACTCCCCTCTCTTCGTAGCTTCATTCGATATGACTAGGCATGTTTATCAAAGTGCAGCCTGCTTGGAATGACATCATTTCTGCAGAAAATATGAAGCCAGACAGTCTTATGCTTCAGCGGGCAATTCTGATTCGCCTTCTAAGCGACTTTGCTGTTAAAAAGGCAACGAAGGATTTGGGATACTATCTTGCTGTAACAACACGGGATAAAATAGGAGAGGGGATTATCTGGGCCCAATTTCACACTCTGATATGTAGTTATGTTTTGTGGAGCCAAACATTAGTATTGGGTACCGTGATGAATGCGAACACCCGAGTACAGGTACCTGTCCATAACATGTTCTTCTTGACACTCGTTCGTGTCATCCCAATTTCCCTAACAGAAATCCAAAGCGTCCCCTTTGCACTCTCAAATACAGATACATGCTCCTTTTGACACTCATCTGTGTCATCATTCCCAAGTAAAGTCGCCAGAACATTTTCTGCCAGCAGATACTTATCCATAACATGTTTTTCTCGACACTCGTCCGTATCATCTCAATCTCCCCACAGAAAGCCAAAGTGTCCTCTTTGCACTCTCCAGCACAAATACTTGTTCATATATACCATTCTGACACTCGTCCGTGTCATATCATCCCCTACAGATAAGCCACAAACATCCTTTTTGAATACAAATACCTATACACTCTCTTGACACCCGTCCGTGTCACCCATCCCCAACATGGTTACCCAAACACTTATTGTAAACCAAACATTTGTTTATAATACACTCTCATCGACACTCGTCCGTGTCATCCTATCCCCACAGGTTGCCAGAATACCCTTTTACACTCATAAGTTCATAACTTATACACTTTCTCTTTTGACACCCGTCCGTGTCATAATCTTCCCCAGCAAATTGAACACTCGTCCGTGTCTTGCTCATACTTCACAATACTTGTTTTTTTTACTTACACAGATACTCGTCCGTATCCTGTGTATACACTTATTCCCTACAGATTCGACACTCGTCTGTGTTCTTTGTTAACCAGTTGGTACTCGTCCGTATCATCATCTCAGAACACGCGTCAACGTTTGTTTCTACCGATACTCGTCCGTATCACAGTCTCAAGGATGCTCGTCCGCATCTTTAATATATACACAGCGTCAGAACACTTATACCTTTTATTTCTTGGATGTAAACACTCGTCCGTGTTTACTATTCCCCAGTAAGTCCCAAGCAACTTTTCTTTTATCCGACATTCGTCCTATGTCGTGATACTTTCGGCAGCCGTACCCTTCCAGGTGATCGTCCTTCACCTTTGGATGACTGTCCCTCATCCTTCTCCCTAGCGGAGTCTCCATTATTAGAACCCCTTTCTATCTGACATTTGTCCTATGTCGTGATATTTAGCAGCCGTCCCCTGCTAGGTGACCGTCCTTCACCTTTTTTATGATCGTCCTTCATCATTTTCCGATGGCCGTCTCCATCGTTGATTTTGTTATCGGGCATTCGTCCTTGTCATACCCAAAATTTGCCCTACCTTGGTATATTTTTTACTCTAAGTATACTTGATACTCATGATCCCACTTTGAGAAGATTATTTGTTATTTGGCCATGATCTTTTGAAATAGGTCTTAAGGAATTTCTTGTGCATGCTAGATTTCTATTTCTCTTCTTTTTTAATCTCAATAACTCTCTCTTTTTGGAAATGACAACTTCATGGTGAATAAGTATGGTGTGTTCATACATGTGTCTGGTTGTCTATTGTAAAGGACCTAAAGAGAGATTTGCAAAATTTTGGTTTGTGTGGTCGTTGTTAAAGGTGAACTTTGGTATTTATATTCAAGATGCTACGAGACATAACATTAATCCAAGAAGGCCATTAATTTGAATTCATAATTGGTAATAATGTTGAGTTAGAAAATTCAATATTTCTACAAATCAAGATTCAAATGTGCATTTAAAGTTACAGAGGATACAAATTTGGTTCAAATGGCATATTATGCTTAGTTCCAAAGAATTCAAAAGGAACAATATCAAAGGCTTAAATTGGATGAAAGAAGGTGTTAACTAAGTTCATGATTAATGGGTTGTTGGTTGTAAAAAATACAAGTGCAAGTTTGTTTGAATGAGGCGCCATTCCATGAATATGGTACAAAGAATCATCATGTTGAAGAATAAAATTTAATGAAAATGCTGAGATTTAAATTCAAAATCGCATTTGGTATAAAGTTCAAGTGTAGCTTCCCAAATGATTGCATTCAAAAGCATGGAAGCTTCAAGTACAAGATGACCATAAAATGAAAATGTTTCAGATACAAGATCCAAATGAATGATTTTATGAGTGTCACAAAGACAATTACATTCCTTTATTTGTATTTTAAGATTACAAATGTTCAAGGGGTGCATTGTTGGAAGATCTAATTACTAAACAGTAGAAATTTTCTAGTGGAGAACTAAAATTGAATTATACATAAGTTCAGGAAGTGCAAATTCTTGCTCCAAAGGCCAAAAGCAACATCAAAGTTCTATGCTCAGGTCAATTCATCTCCAAGTTGCTCCTCCATGATTATTTTTTTGTTTAATAACCTGATAACAAAAGGAGAGTTAAGTAAGTGAAGATTTCATATCATGTATTAAATGGAAATAATCTTCATTCACAAGAGATTCAAACATTTCACAATTTTACAGCAAGGAAAGTGCAATCTTATGGCATAAAATTTCAAGAGAATACCAAGTGTTATGATTCAAATATTACACGAGTTTCATGCCAAATTCCATTGGATTATGATTAAAAAGGCATTAAAAGGTTCATGCTCCTTGATATCAACACTTTTCATCTTCATGGAGGTTCTCTCATCTGACTCTTCATGCCTAAATTTGTGCTTCAGGTGTCTTGCCAATTCTTCCTCCAGACAGTAAGAAATGAAGGCAGAATGGCGATTTCAAAATGGTTGAATGTGACAAGATTTAAAGACTCTTTCAAAAAAATCCATTACCTGATTGTTTATGCTAATTGCAAGGCATGAAAAGCTAAAACTTAAACCTAGAGCTAATAATCCCATGAGTTGTTCCTAAGACAAATTATGAACTTTTTGTTACCACAGCTCCTCCATAAGACTTAATGTTTCGTGCGCCTTAAATTAACTTCGAGTCTACGTCCCATTCAAAAGCAGCTACTGCATCCGTACTTCACACGCACACCGGCCAAAGAAGGGTTATGCACACCGCAACCACCAGTGAACTTAACCTGCACAAGAAAAACACAGTGATTACATAAAAAGTTCACACTGCAAACCTCGACATTGACAAAATTTAGAAGGCATTTTCATACTTTCAGAATAAACTCAAAGCACAATGAAAGAAACTCGTAAGGTCGCTTCCTCTCATGTTGATTTCTCAAGCTTCCATTCCAAATCTTCAGCTTTAAGTTTTCTCCCTCCATGAGTATTTATTTTAAAACCTGACAACAAAATAAGAGGTAAGCAAGTGAGGAAAACAGAGTCACATATCGGAGAAGCAATACAAAGATATGTTTCTTTTCAAAAGCAGTAGCGGAGTTAAGTTTTCGCAGCAATTAATACAAATGCAAATAACAGAGATTACAAGTTAGTATGCACCACAAACAAGAGCAGTGTACAGAGTAACATCCATGAGCAAGTAAATTTTCTATCAAAGTCACAATGAATTTTCATACCAAGGAAAAACATCTCAACAGGGTTTCTAATTGAGTAAAGTTCAGATCACGAATTCATCAACCAAAAGAGCAAAATATTTGTGGCAAGAAAGAAAAACAAGGATACAGATTCACAGCAGTAAAAATCACAATTTTTTACAGTGGTCAAAATTTCAACAAAACCAGGGGTCCACATCCTTTCTAGAAAGATTTCCAGCTCATTACAGATAAATCAAAAGAATTAAGTCACTATCACATTGGGTCCCCACACAAATCCTACATGATCAGGCACGTACAAACCTATTTCTAACAGAAATATTCTCTCCAAGGACACCTCAGCTCAACTCACACGCATCACTCAAACCTCACATAATTTTCATTTCAATCTCACACGTACCAACCTATCCCAAATATTCCTCTATATAAAGGCAATCATTGCCAATGATTGAAGAGAAAAAATACCTGAAAAAGACCTAGCCGCTGCAATCAATATACACAAACAACTACCATACACAGAAATCCTAGCTAATGAAATTGGCAGAAGCACATCAGAAGAAAAACTTGCCCTAAACCTAATGCAAAAAAGCTCTCTCATCCACAAGTTTTTTTTAGCCTCACATTGATACTCAGAAACAAATAGAGCTCGACCTCTTCCGTGGTTAATAAACAACAACAACAGAAACATAACACGTTCAGAAGAAGATTTTTCAAAAATAAAGAGGATTCAGAAGAGAAGAAGATGCATCAAGTGAGAAAAGTTGTTTGAAGGAGACAGAGAAAATACCTTAGTATCTTCCAAAGCATTCTGAGGAAATCTTCAAGAGGTGTATCTAGTTATTCTTTCTCTTCTTCGTTTTGAATTCATTTGTATGTTGGTGTTTCTAATTTTTGCTTGAGTTTTCATTTGTGCTTATCTTGTTTATCGCTTGATCCTCACTCCCCCTGACATGTTGAGTTGAACCGTCTTCGAGATTTCGTGTTTTCATGTTTGACGTATAGATTTAGGGTTTCGGATTTCGTGGATTTAAGGGAGAATCTGAGGAATCTAAGTCCGGATTCGAACATAGAAAGTTTAAGAGGGTAAGGTTGTATAATCGATTGAGAGTTTGGCTAGGGAGAAGGGACGGTGCCGTCGTGGCCACCGGCCTTCTCCGGCCAATCTAGGGTTTCGAAAGAGAGAGAATAAGGTGAGGGAAGGAGATGTAAGACTTGAGAGAGAGGCGGGTGAGAATGCTGAGTTTTAGGTTGTTTCTTTCAAAAAAAAATTTGTTTCTCTGGCTTTATCTTTGTGACCGTTGTCGTCATAATGTGGGAGGATGAGTGGTGACACTTATCACCATCGTTGACAAGTGTCACCGGCCAAGATTGTTCTCCAACTTGATTCCATGCGTGTCTCCCTGGATCTCCCTATCATGAACTTCACTCGCGTCCGTTGATTGGGGTCAATATCTTGACCTGTGTGGATCGTGCGTACCAGATCGTTTCTGGTAGTCAACATCGGTTGACTGAGGCCTCTTGGTAAACCATAGTTCATGTGGGCCTCCAAGTAGGTGGGCCTGCGTTTTTTTATCTAAACACACCCTCCTGACTACTTCAAACCCAGTCTGCTTTGTTGTTATTGTTTTGTTTCAATTTCTTTCCTTTTACAAAAAAATCTATAAAGAGAAAAACAAATCATTTTTATTTTCTTGTTTAGTATAATTAATTAATTAACTAAATTAATTAATTAATTTTATTTAATTTAGTTAATTAATTTCTTTCTTCTTTTCTTCAACATAAAAAACTAAAAAAAAAACATATTTCTTAATTACTTTTTGTTCAAATTTAAATTTCTTTCTTATGATTAATTTTTCTATCTGAATATTAACAAATCCAAAAAACATTTTCATTGATTAATATAATTAATTTTTTTATTTAATTAGATTAATTAATTTGATAATTAATCTAATTAAATATTTCTATTTAATTTGATTAATTAATTTCTTCACCTGTTACTCGGTTATGTGTGCGTTGAATGTTTGCGTATGCTCGATCCTCTTTGCTTGTGACTTGATATAATGCTTACTTGTGTGATTACTTTTGCATTTTTGACGATAAATAGCTAACTAAAAAACGAACGCACACTAAGATTAATCATTTCAAAGATAAACGAAATTCTTGGTCCAACGCCAAGTGAATATCCATACACACTTCACTTCATACACACACGTAAGTCGATCATTCCTCGATCTCCATCTGCACTACTTTGCACCTTACACCTTTATTAACATTTTCCAAATGAATCAATGCATTGCGCTTGTTCTCCATAGCTAGTATTTAGCTTAGTTCCTCAATCTTGCGAACCGAGCATCTCGTGTCTCGCTAACAAACCAACAGATAAATTCCCATTTTGCATTCACCTTAAACTTCAAAAAAACCGAAATGTTACTTTTAGATCTAAACCCTTGATCCAACGTCAAGCGATCTTAGGAAATAAAATACTTCAATAAATACGAGGAAAGTTGCACGCCACGAGCCTTAAGCGGTAGAAAGGAGGATAACGAGCTCTCGTTACTCGCTCCGATTATTTCTACGCAAGACGTTCGTCTTGTTGGACGAAATAAACTATCCATAGTCTTTAGTGCAAATTGACTCCTAAATCCTTTCATCGAAGAAAGGTAATAAAATCAACAACCATCACCTGTATCAGGCCGAACTACGAAGCTCTGACTTTCCCATTGCACAAGGGAATACGTAGGCACGAGGATCTCAATCCTTGTCGAGCCCCTAGGATCAATAAACCCCTTAGTTCAACAAGTAATCATAGGTGTAGACATCCCTTCATGTGTGACAACATAGATGGTTCCCATCGAGTATGATGGATGTAGGAGGTGCTAATACCTTCCTCCTACATAACCGACTTTCGAACCTCGACAATGGTTTGCGTTGACCTTGTTTTATCCCTTCTTGGTGGTTTTATCTATATTTACCATTTCCCTCTTTGGGAATAAATAAAATTAGGTGGCGACTCTCATGTCAGCCCAGCCGCGACCATGTTCGCGAGGATCGTATTTTTCGATGTACGATAGCTGGCGACTCTACTGGGGACTGGTTCACCCCTATGCAAGTCGAGCCTAGTCTAGGTTTCCACGCTTGTTTGGATGTTCGCTTATGTGTTAATTGTTTATCGCTTTCTTTATCGCTTTCCATTTTATATCCTTATTGTGGATCTCTGGTACGGGAACGATACTTTGATCAAAACAACTTGAGGGAAAGGCTCTATACCCGGGTCTATGAGTGTAAACATAATTTAGCGAGGTTGTGTAGTATGGGCTCCCGAGGGAACCTCTCTCGTGGGTTGTCGACTCTGAGGACCTTTAGAACCTTTTGGTTAAAACATCGGTTGATGGTTGCGTAGTATTGGGCACCAGGGTTCGCCCTCGTGTGGCTCGATACGAAAACCTCACTTGGAATAGACTTACTCAATGGAGTTGATTGACTGTCAAGAATATATAAAATTGACACGTGCATCAAACAGTTGAGAAAGTTCCATAACTCCAGGACTTTGTTTAAACCTTGTGTCGATGATCACGTAGTATGGGGTACCAAGAGATTTCTCTCTTGCGTGGCTCGATACGAAGATCTCACCCAAACGAAATTCATATGGTGGAGTCAATTAACCGTCATGTTAATGGCGTGTGTAATGAACATCCATATGAATTATTAACTTTGGGATCCCTAAAACTGTAGAGGTCACCCAGTGAGGTCCTTGTGAGGAGAGTAATCAAAGTATCTTCCATCCGTACCATTTGTTTATGGAACATTGCATTTTGGGTTTACCCATTCATTGTTGCATACATTCATTCATAAAAATGATACAGAGCTCTCAGTTTCTTATATTTATTGCAGATTTTGAAGTATTTGTCATAGCAATCAAGATGAATCAAATTTACAAGAAAAACACGTACAGTTTCAAGTTCTTGGAACCAAAGATTGACACACTACTAGCCTTGAGAGCTAAGATCATGCCTATCAAACACAACAACTTTCAGGCTCGCTTTGGAAAAATCCTGAGTATACTGGACGAGACAGCTAATCTTGATGCTCTTAGTGCTCTTGCTCAATATTACGACATTCAACTACGGTGCTTCACTTTCCCGGACTTCCAGATTGCTCCTACTTTGGAAGAGTTCGAGTTGCTTGCGGGCCTTCGTATTAGGGACCGCAATCCTTTCCCAAAGCTAGAAGAAGAAGTCACTATGACTAAGTTGGCTGCTGTGTTGGGACTTCCTGCAAGTTTGTTAGTGGACAACAAGTCAGACAAGGAAGGATTCACGAGACTGTTCTTAGAAAAACAAGCCTGGCAATGTGCTGAAAAAGGAAACTGGTCCTCCTGCGGAGCCATCCTAGCTCTTCTTGTGTATGCGATTGTGTTATTCCCAAAGTCAGATAAGTTTGTTGACCGTGCTGCTATAGAGATTTTCATGACAGGAAACCCGGTTCCATTTTTATTGGCAGATTTTTATCATACTTTCCATACCCGACATACGAAGAGGGGAGGTGTATTTCTTTGTTGCGCTCCGCTGTTGCACATGTGGATGAAAATGCACATGCCCAAGGAGGGTTACTTTGTGTCTAGGCATTTGTCGTGGCCTCACAGATTTGCTTCACTCAGGGCTAATGACATCACATGGTACTTAAGAGACTGGAAGATTGGGGGTGTCGTGCTTAGATGTGGAGGTTTCCTTAATGTCTCTCTGATAGGAAATCATGGTTGCATAAATTACAACCCGGTGCTGCTTAAGAGACAACTTGGGATTCCTATGGAATCTCCTCCCGAGGAAAGGCACTTGATACCTTTTGTTGTTGATAACCCATCTAAAGAAGAGTTGAAGAAATTCAAGGCGGCTTGGAAGAAGATCGTTACAAGTGACCCTAGTGTCCGCAAGAATATCGCTGTGAAGGAACCTTATGTCTTGTGGGTAAAAGAAAGAGCTCGTATCATTAAGATTCCATTTTTCCTCGATCCAACAGATTTCCCACCTCTTCCTGAGAAAGCACCATTATTACCTGAAGACATAGATGAGCTCAACGAAAGGATCAAAGGTTTAGAATTGGAGAATGAATGCATGCAGATCGAACTCCTTCGAACCAAAGGAAAACAAGAAGTATGGGAGGAGAAAAGTAAAAAGATGACGGAAAGAGTGGAAAGTAGTAACAAAAGATTCAGAATAGAAGAAGATAAGAGAGAGCATTGTCTGGGTGCTCTTCATGGAACTAGCATTGATCTGGATAATTGTAACGAACAATTGAGAAGGGCTGAAGTTCGAATTATCAATTTACAGAAGGACATGGAGGTGTGTCTTAAGAACAAGAAAGAGGATAGAATCACTTTAGAAGCAAAGATCAAGAGTTTAGAGGATTCTCTCAAGAGAGAAGAAGACAAGCTAGCAGCGGAAAAGTTGGAAAAGGAAAGTTATCAATGAAAGTATGACCGTGAGAAATTTCAACATGAGCAAGCTGTGGAACAAATTGATTACCTGAGATCTCAGAAAGCTTATCAAGACCTAGAGGATACTTGCATCCAATGGATGAACAAGTGTCAGGATGCTGAAGAAGCCATAGGCGAAAGAGATGTTGTAATTGCAAATCTCCAAGACCTGTACGAAGAGTGGAAGCAGAAGTTTGTAAACCTAGCTAGCATGCTGAACCTGGCAAGTCAAGACCTCCCCGAGAAGCTTGAAGATGCAGATCGTGTTATGTGCCCAGAAAACACGCCTGAAGAAGTCTACAAGTGTGTGAAAGTTTGCAAAAGAACCATCAAGGAGCTTACCACAAATCTAGTAGCAGTCCGCAAAGCTCAAGGGGTCATTTTCAAGGTTGCACCATAGTTTATGTTCAAGAAAGTTGTTGTTATCTTTTGCATTGTAATATGAAAACTCGTGGAATCTCTAATGTACTTGTTTGAATTAGATGAATGAAAGTTGTTGCTTTTGGATTTTAAATCTTGTCTTATTTGCAATGATAAATACGTTAAATATCTCTGGTAATAAATAGATAAGACGACTGAGAGCTTTGTAATCAAACATATGCATTCATACGCTCATTTTCACAACCAAACAAAAACACAAACTCATACACTTTACCTTCCCTCTTCAGAAAAGCTGACTTTCCGGATTTTCCGACGGAGGTACGGGACTAGAAAGATTTACAAAATGACTTTGGAGCAAATCCAAGAGGAGCAGAACGCCATGAGGTCAGATATTGGTTCACTCAAGGGAAAGCTGGACCAAATCCTTGAGGTCATCACTATGGCTAAGAGAGAAGAGGAAGCTGAGAAACTTGCCAGACAAGCCGACACTTCGGGGACTGCTAAAGAGAACTTCAATCTTGCTGGGGTGAATCCACCCAACTTACCATCTTTAGCAGTTCACCATGGGTCATTTAAGGACATGGATGAGCAGTCTGACGTCTTTTATGCGGACCCATCGGTTCACCGTACTGAAACTCTTCTTGAACCAGTAGCAGAAAGGTTGCGCTCAATGGAGGAAAAGCTTAAAGCAATGGATATTAACACCATTCCGGGTCTAGATGCTGAGGAGATGTGTCTTGTGCTAGGATTAGTAATCCCGCATAAATTCAAGGCTCCGGATTTTCCCGATAAATATAAAGGGAACAGTTGTCCTCACACTCATCTTCTGGCTTACTGCAGAAAGATGGCTTTATATGCTAGGAACGACCAGCTCCTAATTCATTGTTTCCAGGATAGCCTATCCGGGGCATCATTGGAGTGGTACGTCCAGTTGGAAAGAGGTCGAATCAAAACATGGAATGACCTCTCCAGTGCATTTCTTGAACATTATCAGTACAATGTTGATCTTGCACCCAATCTTACTCAAATGCAAGACATGACGCAACGTAACAACGAGTCGTTCAAAGAATACACACAAAGGTGGAGAGAACTCGTTGCACGGGTTCAGCCGCCGTTGCTTCCTAAAGAGTTAACAGACATGTTTCTAAATACACTGGAGGACAAATATATGGACTAGATGATGGGAGCTAGTTTTCCTAGCTTCTCTAAAATCGTGTCCTTAGGAGAAAGGATTGAGATCCAGTTGAAAAAGGGCAAAGGAGCAGCCACTTCTGCAAATGTTGGCAAGAAACCTTATCCTAATTTCCAAGAGAAGAGAGAAGGAGAGGTCAATGCTATTATGAGAGGAAGAGCCAGCTTGCCATATAACATGTCTTACGGGCACGTGGCTAATGTTGCACCAGCTCCATATCAACCACAGGCTCCACAACACCAACAATATCAGCAGGCTCCTGCACAGCAGCCCAATCAGCAGTACAGACGAAGTGGTCCAGTGCAAAGGCAGCCTAGACCAAGAAGGCACATTGATCCAGTCCCCATGCCTTACAGAGATATCTTTAATCAGCTGAACCAACGCGGACAACTGACTCTGAGGGATCTAAGACCAGCCACTTTCCCTCACCCTCCAAATTATGATGCTAATGCCACCTGCGAATTCCACAAAGGTGCGCCGGGACACACTATAGACAATTGTTATGCCTTTCAAAATCACGTGCAGGATTTGCTGGAGTCGAAGGATCTAACTTTTACTCCAAGAGGCCCGAATGTCAAAAACAACCCTATGCCACGTCATGGAGAAGCGGCTGTTAATGTCGTGGAGGAGGAAGACGAGTGTGAGTTAATTCTAAAGGCAGAAGACGTTCAGACTCCATTGGCTATGATTGGGGAACAGTTGGAGAAATCAGGCTTGATGATGATAAAAGATGAAGGGGTTGATCATTCCAAGGAAGATATCAGGGAGTGTCTGCAAGGACTCCTCAATCAAGGTTTGATACAGATCGAAAGACGCGAAAAGAAGAAAAGAATGGTGGCTGCAATGGAGGTGTATTATGATGCACCTCAGACTCCAAACAATGTTACTCCTATAGTTCTAGAGTACCCAGCTCCCTACATTGGGGAAAATAACCAAGATGTACCGTGGAGTTATGAACCAGTGAACGCTAAACAAGGCCGGAGAAGGCAGCCTATTAATATTGAATTTCCCGTTGTCACATCCATTGTCGGACCAAGTGGGATGACTCGCAGTGGACGATTGTTTACACCAAGACCAGTAGAGTCGTCATCCAATCAAAAGCAAAAGACAATTGCTACATCGATTGTCACTCCTATTCCTCAGGGGTCATCAGAAGATCCGTCATCGCCCAAAGCTGCATTCACTCAGAAAGAAGCGGAAGAGTTCTTAAGGATTATCAAGAAAAGCGACTACAGGGTGGTCGATCAGCTGAATCAGACTCCAGCCAAAATATCTATGCTAGCTTTATTACTTAGTTCTGAAGCACATAGATCTTCTTTGCTGAAAGTGCTAAGTGCGGCCCACATTACCAAAGATATCACGGTGGCCCAATTCGATGACGTCATAGCCAGCGTTACCATTGGTAACTTCCTCGGCTTTAACGATGAAGAGCTCACTGCTAATAAGAAAAATCATAATAAGGCTCTGCACATCTCCATAAGATGTGAAAATACGTTGTTGTCGAGGGTGTTGGTGGATACTGGTTCCTCCTTAAATGTGATGCCGAAAACGACGTTGGAAAGAATGCCCGTGCAAGGAGTAGTCATGAAGCCGAGTGCATTGATAGTAAAAGCTTTCGATGGTTCCAGGCGTGCAGTTATAGGAGAGGTGGATCTCCCGATCAAGATAGGACCTGCCTTTTTCACCATTACTTTCCAAGTAATGGATATCCATCCTGGGTATAGCTGTCTCTTGGGAAGACCATGGATTCATAACGCAGGGGCCGTTACGTCTACTCTTCATCAGAAGCTAAAGTTCCCTATGCAGACCCGAATAATGGTAATTGGAGGCGAAGAAGATATCCTGGTGAGTCATTTGACCTCTTTCAGATACATTGATGTGGAAGGCGAGACTGTCGAGACACTGTTTCAATCTTTTGAAATAGTGAGTATGCTGGCAGTACAACGAGAATCTGAGCGCCCACATCCATCAATGTCAATGGCATCACTGAAGGAAGCTTTAGCTGTCTTAGAAACTGGGAACACACAGGGTTGGGGCAAAGTTGTCGAGATGCAAGACAAAAGAGACATGTATGGAATTGGCTACCAACCATCTTCCAGTGCAACAACGATCTCTGCATATGAAGAACATGGTCAATTTCCTCGGGTGAGTGATACGTTTACAAGCGATGGATACATCTTTGAGGATCACGCTGCAATGATCTCAGACGAAGACTACCATGAAGTGACTTGTAATTGGATTCGTCAGGCCAATCCAGGGGAGGAATTAGAGAATTGGAGAACTGTCGAGATTCCTTAGTTTATTTACCCTAAAAAGTAATTCTACTTCTTTTTCAAAACCATATGCTCTGCCCAAGGCATATTGGGATGTTGTCGGGCCACCAATGTTTTAAAACTTTGATTATCAATATAATAAATAAGCAATTTGCATTCAATATTTGTTCTCTTTCTTTCATTTTTCTTTTCTTTTATAATAAAATGGCAATGTTTTAATGCACATCACTTTCTAAAATAAATGCATAAATCATAAACATG
The DNA here is from genome assembly GCA_963966055.1 of Lathyrus aphaca. NCBI lineage: Eukaryota > Viridiplantae > Streptophyta > Magnoliopsida > Fabales > Fabaceae > Lathyrus > Lathyrus aphaca. Next base: position 431,151,066 of record OZ014519.1, on the reverse strand, counting down.
TAGAGACACCACCGAGGTCCTTGATGACGACGCTGCTGTGGTCCTATATAACTTCGATTGTCCGATCAACCAAGCGGAGGAAGAAGGCGAGGAAGATTGTGAACTCCCTGAGGAGTTAGCCCGACTACTCAAACAGGAAGAGAAGGTCATCCATCCACACCAAGAGGACATTGAAGTTATCAACCTGGGATCAGAGGAGGATAAATGAGAAGTGAAGATAGGTGCTTCTCTACAAGCTGGAGTGAAGGAAAAATTGATAGAGCTCCTCCACGAGTACGCCGATGTGTTCGCATGGTCCTATCAGGATATGCTTGGGCTAAATACTGATATTGTCGTGCACAAGTTGCTACTCAAGGAATAATGTGCAGTAGTCAAGCAGAAGTTGAGAAGGACTCGTCCAGACATGGCCCTCAAGATTCGAGAAGAAGTAAGAAAGCAATTTGACGCCGGATTTCTAGCAGTAGCTAAATACCCACAGTGGATCGCCAACATCGTACCAGTTCCAAAGAAAGATGGAAAGGTCCGCATGTGTGTCGACTACAGAGACTTGAATAGAGCTAGTCCCAAAGACGATTTCCCACTACCTCATATCGATGTATTGGTGGATAATACAGCTCAATTTTCAGTGTTCTCCTTTATGGACGGCTTCTCCGGATATAATCAAATCAAAATGGATCCAGGAGACATGGAGAAGACCATGTTCATTACGCCGTGGGGAACTTTTTGCTACAAAGTGATGCCATTCGGACTCAAAAATGATGGGGCAACATATCAACGTGCCATGGTAACTCTCTTTCATGATATGATTCATAAAGAGATTGAAGTATACGTTGATGATATGATTGCTAAATCCCAAACAGAGGAAGAACACATTGTTAATCTACAAAAGTTGTTTGTACTATTAAGAGAGTTCAAGCTCAGACTCAACCCGAATAAGTGCACATTTGGGGTTCGATCCGGAAAGTTGCTAGGATTCATTGTGAGTCAGAAGGGGATTGAGGTTGATCCTGACAAAGTCAGAGCCATTCAGAGCATGCCTGCGCCAAGAACTGAAAATGAAGTCAGAGATTTCCTTGGAAGGTTGAACTACATTGCCAGATTTATTTCGCATCTCACTGCTACTTGCAAACCGATCTTCAAGCTTTTAAGGAAAGATCAAGCAATTGAATGGGATAATGAATGTCAAACAGCCTTCGATAGAGTTAAGGAATATTTGCAAGAACCACCAATCTTGGTGCCTCCCGTTCCTGGAAGGCCTTTAATAATGTACATGACAGTTCTTGACGAATCCATGGGTTGTGTGCTGGGGCAACAAGATGAGACTGGCAAGAAGGAGCATGCCATTTACTACTTGAGCAAGAAGTTCAATGATTGTGAAACAAGGTATTCAGCACTTGAGAAGACTTGTTGTGCTCTTGCATGGGCTGCCAAACGTCTCCGACAATACATGTTGACCCATACGACATATTTGATTTCTAAGATGGATCCTCTTAAATATATATTTGAGAAACCAGCTCTCACTGGTAGGATTTCCCGATGGAAAATGCTTTTGTCAGAGTACGATTTTCAATATGTCACTCAAAAGGCTATCAAAGGCAGCATACTAGCAGATCATCTTGCTCACCAGCCTGTGGAGGATTACCAACCTTTGAAGTTTGATTTTCCATACGAGGACATCATGTTGATTAAAGACTATGAAGAGCCTGGACCTGACAAAGGGCCTGAACCAGGGGAGCGATGGACTCTCATGTTCGATGGTGCTGCCAATGATCGAGGTTGTGGAATTGGGGCAGTATTGACATCTCCTAAGGACTTTCACGTACCTTTTACAGCTAAGCTTTGTTTTCCGTGCACAAATAATGTGGCTGAATATGAAGCATGCATTATGGGGCTAGAAGAAGCCATTAATTTGAGGATTAAAACACTCGATGTATATGGTGACTCAGCTTTGGTGATATATCAAACTACATGAGATTGGGAAGTAAGATGTGATCATCTGATTCCGTATCAGGATTATGTGTTGAAGTTACTCCCCAAGTTTGATGATATTACTTTCACATATGTGCCTCGTAGTGCAAACCAAATGGCTGACGCTCTGGCAACTCTGGCATCTATGTACCAGCTGATTTGGCCTAATCATCAGCCTTCCATTGATCTCAAACGTTTTGAGGAACCTGCTCATTGTCTGACTGCCGAAGAAGAATCAAGTGCCAAGCCTTGGTTCTATGATATCAAGCGCTACTTGGAGAAGAAAGAATACCCAGAAGGTGCTTTGAGCATGGATAAAAGAACACTAAGAAGATTGGCCTCAAATTTCTTTTTGAATGGGGAAGTCTTATACAAAAGAAATCATGATATGATCCTACTCCGATGTGTAGATGAACAGGAGGCAGAACAAATCATAAAAGAGATACATGAAGGACTGTTTGGTACCCATATGAGTGGGCATACAATGGCAAAGAAAATCCTCAGAGCAGGATACTATTGGCTAACGATGGAGGCTGATTGTTATTCTCATGTTCGAACATGCCACAAATGCCAAATCCATGCTGACAGGGTACACGTACCTCCCACTACGTTGAACGTCTTGACTTCGCCATGGCCTTTCTCCATGTGGGGAATAGATATGATCGGGATGATTGAACCGAAGGCCTCAAACGGACATAGGTTTATACTTGTTGCCATAGACTACTTCACTAAGTGGGTCGAAGCTGCCTCTTACGCTAATGTTACCAAGCAAGTAGTTGCTCACTTTTTGAAGAATAACATTATATGTAGATATGGGGTTCCTCACCGGATCATTACTGGCAACGGGTCAAATCTCAATAACAAGACAATCAAAGAATTATGTGCTAATTTCAAAATTGAGCATCATAATTCAACACCATACAGACCCAAGATGAATGGAGCTGTCGAAGCTGCAAACAAGAATATCAAGAAGATCATTCAGAAAATGGTGGTTACGTATAAGGATTGGCATGAGATGCTACCTTTCGCGCTGCACGGTTACCGTACATCGGTACGCACTTCGACAGGGGCAACCCCTTTTTCTTTGGTATACGGCATGGAAGCTGTCCTCCCGATAGAAGTTGAAATTCCTTCGATGAGAGTCCTGATGGAAGCTAAATTAGACGAAGCAGAATGGGTACGAACAAGGTTTGATGAGCTCAATCTTATTGAAGAAAAATGTATAACGGCATTGTGTCATGGACAACTTTACCAGAGACGTATGAAGAAAGCTTTTGACAAGAAAGTGTGTCCCCAGACTTACCAGGAAGGTGATTTGGTGCTCAAACGAATCACCACCATGCACAGAGAGCCCAGGGGCAAGTGGGCGCCTAATTATGAAGGACCGTTTGTGGTGGTGAGAGCTTTCTCCGGAGGTGCCTTGATTCTTGCAAGTATGGACGGTGAAGAACTTTCTACCCCCGTGAATGCGGATGCAGTTAAGAGTTATTATGCCTAAAAGATTGAAATAAAAGCCTCTATGTCGAAAACCTGAAAAGGCGACTTAGGCAAAAATGGCTATCCCGGTGGACTGAAAACCCGAAAGGGCGGTCCAGGCAAAAATTAGGGATAAAAATAAAAATTAGCCCGCTGAGTTGAAAACCCGAAAGGGCGGCTCAGGCAAAAAAGGGCGTCCCGGTGGATTGAAAACCCAAAAGGGCGATCCAGGAAAAAGTTAGGGACTAATTCCAAGGCAAAGTATTATATTTTGTGCATCCATTTGATTCTGGAGAGCTACGGAAGAGAAGGATCCATCCAATCGTCTTCCTACAAAGTTTAACTGATGAGATTTTCGGAGATATAGGGACCATAGCAGTATCGAAATTCAATGGAACTTCATTTATTTTCATTGTCATTGTATTTTTTCCTTGCACCGCAATTACCTCTTTAAGGAATTGCATCTGTATGTACATTCTTACCCTTCACGGGTCTTAGCAATAAAAAGAGAAATTTCTCGTCAAAATTGTGCTCAATCATTTTTACTTTATCTGTTTGTTTGCAAAATGTTTTTTATTATTAATAAACTCTGTTTTGAAATTTTGGTAAAAATAATAACAATGTTTGAAAGGTAGTACGATTATCTTTTTGGTTAATAAGAGGAACTTGACAATTTGCCCATTTGATTAACATCAATAGCATTTCCAGTCACCATGATTGTTACAGCACAGACAACATAACCCCATTGACGAATGTTAAACCTCAGTCGAAATTTTTCCAGGGGCACTCATATCTCTCTTCCTGTTGCTTACAGCTTTATCAAGGTCTCGTGTACCAAATGTTAGAAAATCTAATACCCTCCACCACCTCTCAAAGTCCAATATTCATTGGCAACCACCAAAAAGTTTGAAGTCCACCACGTTGGCATCTCTCATAAACCTAAAGTCCAATTTTATTGGCAACTACTAAAAGAAAAGGTCCAATTTCATTGGTACCCTCATGATTCCCAAAAGTCCACTATGCTGGCAACCACCAAAAGACTTAAAGCCCAACCATGTTTGGCACACCTCCCAAATCCCAATACTCTTGGCAATTGTTAAAAACTTATCTACAGCGTATGCAACCATTTGCATTGTCATAAGCATGGCATGGATAACCTTCTTGTCTGAAAACAAGAATGTCATCAAAACACAATCATATTTTAGCACATAACAAAGACATTGGCATTTGAACCATTAATCATTGCATTCTCATACGAATCATTGTGCATCATGCAATGTACGAAGTTATATCAAGATAGCATAGCAGGATCCAGGACATGCATCCAGGGCCTTTCTCTCTCAAAGTTGGCGGTTTTCCTTTGAAAGGAGCTAATATCCCGCATGTGCTGGCGGATTTTTATTCCCTAACAATTTATGCTTCAGCTTCACAGTTGATAGTGATGATGTCCACCATCTCCTTTTTTGTTGCTCTCCAAGCAGAGAGTATCCTGGAAGATTGATCGAGATACTGCTTTGGCATTCTCCGAAGAACCTTAATCGAAAAGTTGCTGCTTCGCAAGACCCGAAGAATATCATGTTCAGTAAAGATATTGTTCTAGTATCACTGAAGATCCTTGAATATAAGGAACTGCTTCGTATGATTTGGAAAATCTTGTATCATTTGTTCGAGATTTTGCTCTAAGCATCCCTAAAGAGCCTTCATTGGTAAGGTACTGCTTTGATGAGCTAGGAAATCTCATTGTTCGAGATATTGCTTTGAAATTCTCTGAAGAACCTTAAATCAAAAAGGTACTGCTTCGCAAGATCCGAAGAATCTCATGTTTTGTTAGACATACTGTTCTAGTGTCATTGAAGATCCTTGAATATAAGGAACTGCTTCGCATGATCTGGAAAATCTTGTATCATTTGTTAGAGATATTGTTCTAGTATCATTGAAGATCCTTGAATATAAGGAACTGCTTCACATGATCTGGAAAATCTTGTACTATTCATTCGAGATACTGCTCTAAATATCCCCAAAGAGTCTTTATCGTTAAGGTACTGCTTTTCTTGGATTAGAGAATCTCATTTGATCGAGATACTGCTTTGGAATCCTCTGAAGAACCTTAAATCGAAAATGTACTGCTTCGCAAGACCCGAAGAATCTCATGTTCGAAAAGATATTGTTCTAGTATCACTGAAGATCCTTGACTGAAAGGAACTGCTTCGCATGATCTAGGAAATCTTGTGCCATTGTTCGAGATGTTGCTCTATGTATCCCCAAAGAGCCTTTATTGTTAAGGTTTTGCTTTGCTTGGACTAGAGAATCTCATGTTAAGACACTGTTCTATTATCCCCGAAGAACCATAACTCATAAGGGACTGCTTCGTGTGACTTGAAATGTTTTTTGAGATACTGCTTTGCTAGTTCAAAGAATCTCAGACATTCTATACAATCTACCATCTCATCCTCTTATTTCATTATTTCATTGCATTTCGCACCTTCTCGGACAAATTTTGGGGTCTGTTTGTATCTAATTGACTTTCAACCTAAAAATTTGAATGCCATGCAACATTTCAACTTCTTCGGTTTCAAGATAATTAGATAGGGGCATTTGTCATACCCCAAATTTGCCCTACCTTGGTATATGTTTTACTCTAAGTATACTTGATACTCATGATCCCACTTTGAGAAGATTATTTGTTATTTGGCCATGATCTTTTGAAATAGGTCTTAAGGAATTTCTTGTGCATGCTAGATTTCTATTTCTCTTCTTTCTTAATCTCAATAACTCTCTCTTTTTGGAAATGACAACTTCAAGGTGAATAAGTATGGTGTGTTCATACATGTGTCTGGTTGTCTATTGTAAAGGACCTAAAGAGAGATTTGTGAAATTTTGGTTTGTGTGGTCGTTGTTAAAGGTGAACTTTGGTATTTATATTCAAGATGCTACGAGACATAACATTAATCCAAGAAGGCCATTAATTTGAATTCATAATTGGTAATAATGTTGAGTTAGAAAATTCAATATTTCTACAAATTAAGATTCAAATGTGCATTTAAAGTTACAGACGATACAAATTTGGTTCAAATGGCATATTATGCTTAGTTCCAAAGAATTCAAAAGGAACAATATCAAAGGCTTAAATTGGATGAAAGAAGGTGTTAACTAAGTTCATGATTAATGGGTTGTTGGTTGTAAGAAATACAAGTGCAAGTTTGTTTGAATGAGGCGCCATTCCATGAATATGGTACAAAGAATCATCATGTTGAAGAATAAAATTCAATGAAAATGCTGAGATTTAAATTCAAAATCGCATTTGGTATAAAGTTCAAGTGTAGCTTCCCAAATGATCGCATTCAAAAGCATGGAAGCTTCAAGTACAAGATGATCGTAAAGTGAAAATGTTTCAGATACAAGATCCAAATGAATGATTTTATGAGTGTCACAAAGACAATTACATTCCTTTATTTGTATTTTAAGATTACAAATGTTCAAGGGGTGCATTGTTGGAAGATCTAATTACTAAACAGTAGAAATTTTCTAGTGGAGAACTAAAATTGAATTATACATAAGTTCAGGAAGTGCAAATTCTTGCTCCAAAGGCCAAAAGCAACATCAAAGTTCTATGCTCAGGTCAATTCATCTCCAAGTTGCTCCTCCATGATTATTTTTTTGTTTAATAACCTGATAACAAAAGGAGAGTTAAGCAAGTGAAGATTTCATATCATGTATTAAATGGAAATAATCTTCATTCACAAGAGATTCAAACATTTCACAATTTTACAGCAAGGAAAGTGCAATCTTATGGCATAAAATTTCAAGAGAATACCAAGTGTTATGATTCAAATATTACACGAGTTTCATGCCAAATTCCATTGGATTATGATTAAAAAGGCATTAAAAGGTTCATGCTCCTTGATATCAACACTTTTCATCTTCATGGCGGTTCTCTCATCCGACTCTTCATGCCTAAATTAGTGCTTCAGGTGTCTTGCCAATTCTTCCTCCAGACAGTAAGAAATGAAGGCAGAACGGAGATTTCAAAACGGTTGAATGTGACAAGATTTAAAGACTCTTTCAAAAAAATTCATTACCTGGTTGTTTATACTAGTTGCAAGGCATGAAAAGCTAAAACTTAAACCTAGAGCTAATAATCCCATGAGTTGTTCCTAAGACAAATTATGAACTTTTTGTTACCACGGCTCCTCCATAAGACTTCATGTTTCGTGCGCCTTAAATTAACTTCGAGTCTACGTCCCATTGAAAAGCAGCTACTACATGCGTACTTCACACGCACACCGGCCAAAGAAGGGTTATGCACACCGCAACCACCAGTGAACTTAACCTGCACAAGAAAAACACAGTGATTACATAAAAAGTTCACACTGCAAACCTCGACATTGACAAAATTTAGAAGGCATTTTCATACTTTCAGAATAAACTCAAAGCACAATGAAAGAAACTCGTAAGGTCGCTTCCTCTCATGTTGATTTCTCAAGCTTCCATTCCAAATCTTCAGCTTTAAGTTTTCTCCCTCCATGAGTATTTATTTTAAAACCTGACAACAAAAGAAGAGGTAAGCAAGTGAGAAAACCAGAGTCACATATCGGAGAAGCAATACAAAGATATGTTTCTTTCCAAAAGCAGTAGCGGAGTTAAGTTTTCGCAGCAATTAATACAAATGCAAATAACAGAGATTACAAGTCAGTATGCACCACAAACAAGAGCAGTGTACAGAGTAACATCCATGAGCAAGTAAATTTTCTATCAAAGTCACAATGAATTTTCATACCAAGGAAAAACATCTCAACAGGGTTTCTAATTGAGTAAAGTTCAGATCACGAATTCATCAACCAAAAGAGCAAAATATTTGTGGCAAGAAAGAAAAACAAGGATACAGATTCACAGCAGTAAAAATCACAATTTTTCATAGTGGTCAAAATTTCAACAAAACCAGGGGTCCACATCCTTTCTAGAAAGATTTCCAGCTCATTACAGATAAATCGAAAGAATTAAGTCACTATCACATTGGGTCCCCACACAAATCCTACATGATCAGGCACGTACAAACCTATTTCTAACAGAAATATTCTCTCCAAGGACACCTCAGCTCAACTCACACGCATCACTCAAACCTCACACAATTTTTATTTCAATCTCACACGTACCAACCTATCCCAAATATTCCTCTATATAAAGGCAATCATTGGCAATGATTGAAGAGAAAAAATACCTGAAAAAGACCCAGCCGCTGCAATCAATATACACAAACAACCACCATACACAGAAATCCTAGCTAATGAAATTGGCAGAAGCACATCAGAAGAAAAACTTGCCCTAAACCTAATGCACAAAAGCTCTCTCATCCACAAGTTTTTTTTAGCCTCACATTGATACTCAGAAACAAATAGAGCTTGACTTCTTCCGTGGTTAATAAACAACAACAACAACAGAAACATAACACGTTCAAAAGAATATTTTTCAAAAATAAAGAGGCTTCAGAAGAGAAGAAGATGCATCAAGTGAGAAAAGTTGTTTGAAGGAGACAGAGAAAATACCTTAGTATCTTCCAAAGCATTCTGAGGAATTCTTCAAGAGGTATATCTTGTTATTCTTTCTCTTCTTCGTTTTGAATACATTTGTATGTTGGTGTTTCTGATTTTTGCTTGAGTTTTCATTTGTGCTTATCTTGTTTATCGCTTGATCCTCACTCCCCCTAACATGTTGAGTTGAACCATCTTCGAGATTTCGTGTTTTCATGTTTGACGTATAGATTTAGGGTTTCGGATTTTGTGGATTTAAGGGAGAATCTGAGGAATCTAAGTCCGGATTCGAACTTAGAAAGTTTAAGAGGGTAAGGTTGTATAATCGATTGAGAGTTTGGCTAGGGAGAAGGGACGGTGCCGCCGTGGCCATCGGCCTTCTCCGGCCAATCTAGGGTTTCGAAAGAGAGAGAACAAGGTGAGGGAAGGAGATGTAAGACTTGAGAGAGAGGCGGGTGAGAATGCTGAGTTTTAGGTTGTTTCTTTCAAAAAAAATATTTTGTTTCTCTGGCTTTATCTTTGTGACCGTTGCCGTCATAGTGTGGGAGGATGAGTGGTGACACTTGTCATCTTCGTTGTCATCTTGACCTGTGTGGATCGTGCATACCAGATCGTTTCTGGTAGTCAACATCGGTTGACTGAGGCCTCTTGGTAAACCATAGTTCATGTGGGCCTCCAAGTAGGTGGGCCTGCATTTTTTATCTAAACACACCCTCCTGACTACTTAAAACCCAGTCTGCTTTGTTGTTATTGTTTTATTTCAATTTCTTTCCTTTTACAAAAAAATCTATAAAGAGAAAAACAAATCATTTTTATTTTCTTGTTTAGTATAATTAATTAATTAACTAAATTAATTAATTAATTTTATTTAATTTAGTTAATTAATTTCTTTCTTCTTTTCTTCAACATAAAAAACTAAAAAAAAAAACATATTTCTTAATTACTTTTTGTTCAAATTTAAATTTCTTTCTTATGATTAATTTTTCTATCTGAATATTAACTAATCCAAAAAACATTTTCATTGATTAATTTAATTAAATGTTTTTATTTAATTAGATTAATTAATTTGATAATTAATCTAACTAAATATTTCTATTTAATTTGATTAATTAATTTCTTCACCTTTTACTCGGTTATTTGTGCGTTGAATGTTTGCGTATGCTCGATCCTCTTTGCTTGTGACTTGATATAATGCTTACTTGTGTGATTACTTTTGCATTTTTGACGATAAATTGCTAAGTAAAAAACGAACGCACACTAAGATTAATCATTTCAAAGATAAACGAAATTCTTGGTCCAACGCCAAGTGAATATCCATACACACTTCACTTCATACACACACGTAAGTCAATCATTCCTCGATCGCCATCTGCACTACTTTGCACCTTACACCTTTATTAACATTATCCAAATGAATCAATGCATTGTGCTTGTTCTCCATAGCTAGTCTTTAGCTTAGTTCCTCAATCTTGCGAACCGAGCATCTCGTGTCTCGCTAACAAACCAACAGATATATTCCCATTTTGCATTCACCTTAAACTTCAAAAAAACCGAAATGTTACTTTTAGATCCAAACCCTTGATCCAACGTCAAGCGATCTTAGGAAATAAAATACTTCAATAAATACGAGGAAAGTTGCACGCCACGAGCCTTAAGCGGTAGAAAGGAGGATAACAAGCTCTCGTTACTCGCTCCGATTATTTCTACGCAAGACGTTCGTCTTGTTGTACGAAATAAACTATCCATAGTGTTTGTGCAAATTGACTCCTAAATCCTTTCATCGAAGAAAGGTAATAAAATCAACAACCATCACCCGTATCAGGCCGAACTACGAAGCTCTGACTTTCCCATTGCACAAAGGAATACGTAGGCACGAGGATCTCAATCCTTGCCGAGCCCCTAGGATCAATAAACCCCTTAGTTCAGTAAGTAATCATAGGTGTAGACATCCCTTCATGTGTGACAACATAGATGGTTCCCATCGAGTACGATGGATGTAGGAGGTTCTAATACCTTCCTCCTACATAACCGAATTCCGAACCCCGACAATGGTTTGCGATGACCTTGTTTTATCCCTTCTTGGTGGTTTTATATATATTTACCATTTCCCTCTTTGGGAATAAATAAAATTAGGTGGAGAATCTCATGTCAGCCCAGCCGCGACCGCGTTCGCGAGGATCGTATTTTTCGAGGTACGACAGTCCTATGTCATGATAAACCCCGAGAGCAGCCGTACCCTGCTAGGTGATCGTCCTTCACCTCTTGATGATCGTCCTTCATCATGCTTATTTGATGGTCGTCCCCATCGTCGACTTTTTTCTATCTGACATTCGTCCTATGTCGTGATAAAGAGCAGTCGTCCCCTGCTAGGTGATCGTCCTTCACCTTTGATGACCGTCCCTCATCAATATTTCATTTATTCTTTGAAACGATGGTCGTCCCCATCGATTTTTACTTTACTTTGCAAACCTGATGGCCGTCCCCATCATTGCCTTTATCTTTAATTCCTAGAAAACCTTGCTACTTTGATTGATGGCCGTCCCCATCATAATCTTTTGATTTCCCCAGCATGTCGGCCGTCCCCGTCATTGCTTTATCCCCAGCAGTCGTCCTCTGCTCGATGGTCGTCCTCCATCGCCCGCATTTTAATAATCATACTTTACTACATTTTACAATTTTTATTCCTTTTCTTCTTCTCCCCAGTGAGTGCAAATTTCGGACTGTCTTTGGTATTCAATCACAAGTTATCTTGTTTGTCTGTTAAGCCAGGCGCTTACATCCTGCACAGCTAACTCATGTTTGAATAGGGGCAGCTGTAAACACCCCAAATTTTCCCTAAATAAGTTCACACCTTGGCTTGTGATCTTTCATTTTTTGCATTAGTTTAAGCATACCATCTCATATTGCATTTTTGTTTCATCTGCATAGTTCAAGTTGATCTGCATCCAGGGTTTGTGATCTGAGCAATCCAAGGATCTATCTGAGCCACTCCAAAGGCTTCCAATCATTCCAAGAGGGTCCATGTATGTTCTATCATTATCTTATATCCATCAAAGATCAAGGAAGTCAAAAAAATCACAAGAACTTGGAAAGCATGGAAGCAGAGCTAGGGTTTCACTACACAGATGACCTGAAATTAGGGTTTTGGTTTCAGAGGCCATAACTCCAAATTTTTTGGTCATTATTGTTTCTAATGTTCTCAATATGCTATAGGGATCATGTGTACCAAGTTTTATGAACAAATTCATTGTGGAAGTCATATGTTCACTGGGTAACTTCTTGAGCAAGTTAGAGCAAAATCAGGGCATCTAAGACCCCCAACAATGGAACCAAAGTGTATTTTTCATCAAATTGAAGTTATATGATCTTTATTTGATCATTGAAGTGCTTGGAAGTTCACAAAATTGAAGAAAAGTGAGCTAAACCAAAAGTTGCCAAAAATGGAAATGACTTGTAATGTAAACTTTCCATTTTGGGAAAGTTTTTCAACCTCCTCTTTCTCAACCAAAAATGCTTCAAATGAAAAATTGTTGGTTATGTAAGTTGTAGATTGGATCATTCCCTTTTCAAAAAGTACAAGAACAAGTTCTAATTCATTATGGAACTCAAGTTATGGCCTTTCAAATTTGGCAAAAATCACATAATTTTCACGAATACACCAAAGAGGGATTTTTGCAAAACCACTTGCCAAGCTATTTTGTGACTTCTAATACACTTATATGCATCATACCAACATAACACATTGCCTAAAAGTCAGAATTGGCCCAAGAATCTCAAGTTTTCATGCCTTGCCCATGAAGAAATCTCAAAAGGGCCAAACTTCATGAAATTTGCAAAAGGGCACACAACCTTTCACAAACTTGCTGCATCACCACAAAACCAATTATATGGCTCTCCTTGATCAAAGTTGAGGCCAGACATGCCCTTGTACCACCTCTGAACCAGCCCATACCTCAAGTACAAACTTTATTGACTTTGTGCAAAAACACCCATACCAATCACCATAGGCCACAACCACTTCTCTGACCTATCACAACTTGTTATATGGATCAAACCCAAGCCATAACACACAATATTACAGCCTGAAACCTCAGAATCCTCAAGTTCCCCAAATCACTCCATTTTGCAAAAGCATTCGAAACTCTCTGCTCACTCACTCAAACTCCAAACAAATTTCACCATTCATCTCAAAATCATCTATAGAACACAAAGCAACCATTAAAACAGCCAAAAACACCCCACAACTGAAACACGATTCTGGTGCAGCAAGGTTTCATTCTCTCAAAACAGCTCATTTCAGCTTGTTCTAGGCATTGCAACATCACTAGGAGGATCATTGGAGACTTTTTGCACCAAAGAGAAGGCTTGAAAGCTCAGAACCAGGAAGCTTCACTTAAGGTAACCTCAAGAACAAATTTTCCAGAAATCTCTTTTTGAGTTATAGAAATGTTCCCCATGTTCCCCTGATCACACTGCACTTGTTATTTTTGAAAATGATGAAGAAACGAGCATGAACCGAATCTCTGAAATTTTTGACCTAAAAGAAGTTTGATTCGATTCATGCTTGTTTCTGAAAATAAATGAATTTCGTGCCTGGATTCTTGTTTGTTGTTGTTCACTGATCAATTCTGGAGAGTTTGAGGGTCTGGGGTGGTGTTTTGGGGTTGCTTAGGGAGGAGCTGGCCGGAGAAGATGACCGGAGGTCTTCTCCGGCCACCTGAAAATCATTAAATGTTTAATTAGGGTTTAGGGTTAAGTTTAAACGTGAGCCTTTGGATCTTTGTTACCTGCGTGTTTGAATGGTTGGGATGTTGTCATTAAACCCTAATTCACTTAATTAAATTAATTAATTAAAATTAATTGAGTTTGAATTTCAGCCTTTAGATGTGGCGTGTGGTCAAACCAAATCCCCTCAGGTTCAATCCAGACCATCAGATCAGCATACCTTCCATTTATTTTATTTTTATTTCATTTTTTACCATTTATTTTGAATCATTTATTTAAAATAGTTAGAAAATTCTAAAAATATTTTCCTTTTGCATTTTCATTTCAAATATTTTTCTCAACCAGAAAACATTTTTATTTTTATTTTTTGCATTAAAAAACCATTTTAAAAATATTTAAATGTTTATTTTAATTAATTAATGAAAATTAATTAATTAAAATATCATTCTGCCTAACCATGAATGGTATGACATTGATTCTTTTTGCATTGATCTTCATTTGACATGTAGTATCTAGCATATTTTTGTCACAAATTTATCTTGCATTTTTGTTTTATTTGCATTTTCCCCCTTTAGGTACCTTAAAACCCTAGCAAACTTAGAAAATTCACAACTTTCTTTAGGTTAAGAGTTAGACCTTCTCCTTTGGGGTGTGATATCATATGGGGTTAGGGTTCCTTTGAGTTCATTTGCAATTTTTTATCTTATGTTTTGCTTCTGTTTTTGACTTTTGCATCTCATGTTGCATTAAAACCCTAATTTCTCATGTTCATTTGCATTCATCTTGCATATGCATCCATTCATGAACTTGCCATGACATTTCATGCATTCACATGTCATCTTAGACATCATAGAACATATTATAATCATACTTGATCATTTCTTCATCCATTTGCCATGATGTGCATTCATTTCATTCCATGAACTTTCATGTGCTTTCATGCTTCCTACGTGCTTCATTTGCATTCCCATCTCTTGTATGAACATTCATAACACTTGATATGTCTTTGCATCATATCATAGCATCATTTGCATCATGAATATGCTTCTGGTTTTGGTTTGCATCTTTGCATACATTTCATTTTCATTGCATTCTTTTCTTTATGCTAACCGTTTCAGGTGGTAAGTATTTTGAGAAGTGAATTTTCCTTCACTTCTCACTTCTCTTCTCATCCTTCATATTCATCCTTGCTGAATTTTGCTTTTGCTTTAGAGTGAGATTGATCATTCATGTTCATCATTCACTTTATTTCTTCAAGTAACTTATCTTCTTCAATGAAGTAAGTTAACTTGTTTCTTCTGCTTCTCCTCCTTTCATCTGCTTCTTCCATTGGTGACTTCTCTGAAGATCTCTCGCAAGCCTTACAAACCATAGGAAAACCTAAGCATGACAATGATTAGGGTTTTGATTATTCCCCCTTAGTTTTACCTTTGTGTCTTCTTTGTGTCTCTCCTCTCATCTCATAATCAGATACTAAACCTTTAAGGTTTTAAGGCTTTGTGATTAGGGTTATGCTTGCATCCTTCTCTTAGGATGGAGTGTATAACTTTAATCCTAAGTGTTAAACCCTTAATGTGTTTAAACCTCTTAATTAATCCATCTTAATAATCACTAAGACAATAGTTTGTAACTTGGGCCTTGCATTAGGGTTCTAATTCTTCCTTAATTGGTTAAGAAGGACTAACCCTAGTGTTAATGGACAAGTCCCCCTCAAGTTGTCTTACAAACCATAAAATTCACTTCTTAATCTTACCATTGATTAAAACCCACTTTAATAAAGGTTTGTTTTGTCATGAGGTTAATCCCTAATCATGGATTAAGTTGAGGTATCTTCCTCAGCTTAAATGTTCTCATCTATTATCCTTCTATTAGGATGGTGTAATGGGTCCATTAAATCCTTGATTATGGCTTAAAATCATTACTTAACACTAAACAAAAACACCAAAAACATCTAAATAATCACAAGTAGGTTAATGATCTTAATCCAACATCATGGTGATTAAGTGTGAGGTATTTACCTCATGCTTAAGGTATTCTCATTATCCCTAATTAGTGGGAGGATATGATGAGTTTACTAACCCTTGGTTTAGGCTTAAGCTCATTAACTTATGACAAACACAAAAAGCAATAAAAAACTGAAAACACAAAAAACAAACAATAATCGTCCCCTCCGGGATTCTTTTCTCATCATCTTCACTCACAAACGAGAACTCGCTTCTTCCGTCTAATGCAAGACAGTTAGCACTCGAGCCAGACGAGTCATACACTTGAGCATAGACAAACAAGTAGTTCACAGTCAAATTCTTTCAGTCTCTTTGAGTCGAACTATGGTGTTCTGACTTCCTCATTGCACGAGAGGATACGTAGGCATAACTTAACTATTATCGAACAAAAGTCTCTGTCTCTTCCCCCTCTTCCAGCATTATTCTTTTAAGCCTCATTCCGGAGCACCTCACTTCATTTTCTTGCACTGACACTTGTACATTCTTTTCCATCTTTTGCACACAAATAGCACAGACACTACCCCTTTAAACACAAACTTTCAAGCGTGGATCCCGTCGATTACGACGGACAATCTGGGTGCTAATACCTTCCCAGGTTGTAACCAACCCCCTTTCTTAGTTTCTCTGGTTCGCGACCGTCTTATCCATTTCTTTCTAGGTTTATGCAGCATTACCTTTCCTTCGGGATAAAAATACCTAGATGGCGACTCTATTCATTTCATCTTCATGTTCCCTATTCGCCGACCGTTCGCGTCTGTACCCTATCTGACCATGTGTCACTTAGCGTGAGAGACACAATGCCCCACATGGCAAAAGGCCATGGAGCAGTTAGAACATTCAACGGAACTGGAGGCACATGAATCTTATCAGCATAAATCTGGCATTTGTGACAAGTTTTGGAATGTTGATAACAGTCAGCTTCCATGGTAGACCAATAATAACCTGCTCTCAGAATCTTCTTAGCCATTGTATGCCCACTAGAGTGAGTACCAAAGATCCCCTCATGCATTTCTTCCATAATCTCTACTGCTTCTTTCTTATCCACACAGCGAAGCAAAGTCGAATCGTGGTTACGCTTGTATAGAATTCCATTACTCAGGAAGAATTTAGCAGAAAACCTCCTTAGAAACATCTTATCATTGACAGATGCCCCTTCAGGGAACTCCTGAACTTCAAGATACCTCTTCACTTCATGGAACCAAGGCTTTTCTTCTACTCCTTCAGTACCCACTTCATTGCAGTATGCAGGTTTATCAAATCGATCAATAGTATTTCTCGGAGCTTCATCATCCCAACTGATTTCAAACATAGATGCCATGGTAGCTAATGCATCTTCCAATTGATTCTCTTCTCGTGGAATATGTCCAAAGGTAATATCTTCAAAGTATGGGATCAAAGACAACACATGCTCTTTGTAAGGGATGAGATTAGGATGCCTGGTATCCCAATCTCCTTTAACCTGACTGACTACTAAGGCTAAATCTCCATACACATCCAAAAATTGGATCTTCATTTCAATAGCAACCTTGATACCTATGATGCACGCTTCATACTCAGCCATATTATTGGTACATTTAAAACAAAGCTTTGCAGTAACTGGTGTATAACAATCTTTAGGAGAGATAATCACAACACCAACACCATTACCAAGCGCATTAGAAGCTCCATCAAAAACCATAGTCCATCGGGATCCTTGTCCAGGTCATTCATATTGTATAGGTTCTTTAGTAACAATTATAATATCCTCGTCTGGAAACTCAAAATTCATAGATTGATAATCATCCACTACTTGATGAGCCAAATGGTCAGCTACTACACTTCCTTTGATTGCTTTCTGAGTAGTATATTGTATGTCATATTCTGTCAAGATCATTTTCCATCTTGCTATTCATCCGGAGAGAGCAGGTTTCTCAAATATATACTTGATTGGATCCATTTTTGAAATCAATAAAGTGGTATGAGTCAACATATACTATCTTAGTCGGCGAGCAGCACATGCCAAAGCGCAGCAAGTTTTCTCGAGCAGTGAGTATCTTGTTTCACAGTCGGTAAACTTTTTGCTAAGGTAGTATATTGCCTGCTCTTTTCGACCAGACTCGTCATGTTGCCCCAACACACACCCCATTGAGTTATCCAATACTGTCAAGTACATAATCAAGGGTCTTCCTTCAACTAGTGGCATTAATATAGGAGGTTCCTGTAAGTACCTTTTGATTTCATCAAAAGATGTCTGGCATTCATCATTCCATTCCAATGCTTGATTTTTTTTCCAACAACTTGAAGATCGGTTCACAAGTAGCAGTCAACTGGAAAATAAATCTTGCAATGTAATTCAGTCGTCCCAGAAAACCTCTAACTTCTTTCTCAGTACGAGGAGCATGCATCTCTTGTATAGCTTTTACCTTTGCAGGATCTACTTCAATACCTTTACCACTAACAATAAAACCCAGAAGTTTACCAGATCTAACTCCGAAAGTACATTTGTCTGGGAAAGTGAAACAACGGAGAGAAGGGTCATAAAACTGAAGACATGTGTGAATCATGCTCCTCTGTATTGCATCCAAGTCCATGATCATGTCCAGGATACCACCATAATGCTCTCTGAATAACGAAACATGATCAGGAGTGATAAGAGTCTAAATCTGCCTGATGCCTGCCAGGGTATACTCAAAGAAATGGTAAGTGATGTTGCTCTTCCTGGATGAGTCCATACTGACAATGGGTGCTGATGAAGATAACTGAAGAAGATATCTGATGAAGATGGCTGAAGTAGAAGAACAGTCAAAACCAAACCAAAGAAGATGTGGATACCCTGTAAATAAAATAGACAAAGTGTTAAATGATGCAGTATGATATATGCTGAATGATATGCAAGGGTTTGTGATCAGGTGTTGGATTGTCTGTTGCTTTTGATAGGGTCCATGAGTGTTCAGAAATCCGGATGAAGGTCTGAGAACCAGTAACTAGGTGGGAGACTCAAATAAAGAGTCACTTGTCCAGGGTTTCATAAGAATCAATCCATAATCAGTATAACCTTAACAAAGTTCCAGTAACAGGGTATGATGAGGCGAGGGGTTCCTGCAAACCTGTAAACAACCTCACCCACTCACAGGTATTGTTCTAGAACAAGGATCCTCATATTCAGATCTATTATGAGAAGTGTAAACACTTCTAACCCGGAGGGTACAGTGTTTACCCTAATCATATAGGATCCTCCTCTAACTCATCTCAGATGCTCAAGGTCATCTAAAAATGTCATCTAGACTTAGCAGGCTTCCCAAATATCCCTAGCACTACAGGAGATTGTCGCTCCCACTAAATGAGGCTAAGTCAAATAGGGTACAGACGCGAACGGTCGGCGAAAGGAGAGAACACACAAGGGTGAACTGGAAAGAAAAGAGTCGCCAGCTAGGCAATTTTATCCCGAAGGAAAGGTAATGCTGCATAAACCTAGAAAGATATGGACAAGACGGTTGCGAACCAGAGAAACTGAGAAAGGGGGTTGGTTACAACCTGGGAAGGTATTAGCACCCAGATTGTCCGTCGTACTCGACGGGATCCACGCTTGAAAGATTTGTGTTTAAAGGGGTAGTGTCAGTGATATTTTGTGTCCAAAAGCTGGAAAAGAATGCAAGTGTCAGTGCAAAAGAAATGTGAGGTGAGGTGAAAGAGTGTCGGTGTAAGAAAAGAGTGTGAAGCTCAAGATTATGAGACTTAAAGAATAATGCTGGAAGAGGGGTGAATGGACAGAGACTTTTGTTCGATAATCGTTAAGTTATGCCTATGTATCCTCTCGTGCAATGAGGAAGTCAGAACACCGTAGTTCGACTCAAAGAGACTGAAAGATAAATTGACTTGTGAACTGCTTGCTTGTTTATGCTCAAGTGTATGACCTGTCTGGCTCAGGTGCAAACTGTCTTGCATTAGACGGAAGAAGCAAGTTCTTGTTTGTGAGTGAATAAGGTGAGAAAAGAATCCTAGAGGAGACGATTATTGTTTGTTTTTGATGTTTTCAATCTTTTATTGATTTTTGTGTTTGTCATAAGAAAATGAGTTTAAGCCTAAACCAAGGGTTAGCAAACTCATCACATCTTCCCTCCAATTAGGGGTAATGAGAATACCTTAAGTATGAAGTAAACACCTCACACTTAATCACCATGATGTAGGATTAAGATTATTCACCTACTTGCATTTATTTAGATGTTTTTGGAGTTTTTGTTTAGTGTTAAGTAATGAGTTTAAGCCATAATCAAGGATTTAATGGACTCATTACACCATCCTAATAGAAGGATAATAGATGAGAACATTTAAGCTGAGGAAGGCTCCTCAACTTAATCCATGATTAGGGATTAACCTCATGACAAAACAAAGCCTTTATTAAATGGATTTTAGTTAATGGTAGGATTAAGAAGTGAGTTTTATGGTTTGTAAGACAACTTGAGGGGGACTTGTCCATTAACACTAGGGTTAGTCCTTCTTAACCAATTAAGGAAGAATTAGAACCCTAATGCAAGGCCCAAGTTACAAGCTTATTGTCTTAGTGATTATTAGATGGATTGATTAAAGGATTTAAACACATTAAGGGTTTAACACTTAGGATTAAAGTTATGCACTCCATCCTAATAGAAGGATACATGCATAACCCTAATCACAAAGCCTTAAAACCTTTAAGGTTTAGTCCTTGATTAAGAGATGAGAGGAGAAACACAAAGATGACACAAAGGTAAAACTAATGGGGGACTAATAAAAACCCTAATTGTTATAATTCTTGGGTATTCCTAGGGTTTATGAGGCTTGCAAAAGATCTTCAAGATAAAAGCCACCATGGAAGAAGCAGGATGAAAAGAAGGAGAGGCAAAGAGAAACAAGACAACTTGCTTCACTTAAGAAGACAAGTTGTTTGACGAAAGAAAGTGAGGAGGAACCATGAATGAGAAAGCTCACTCTAATACAAAAGCAAAATGCAGCAATGATGCATAAGAGAGATGAGAAGAGATTATGAGAAGTGAAGGCAAATTCACTTCTCAATGACTTACCACCTGAAAAGTTAGCAACAAGGAATGAAATGAAATGAGAATGAGATAAGATGCAAAGGTGCAAACCAAAACCAGAAGCATATACAAGATGAAAATTATGCTAAGAGATGATACAAATGGATGTCATGAGATGTGGATGATCAAACAAGAGATGAGAATGCAAATGAGACAAGTAAGAAGCATGAAAGTTTATGAAAACTTATGAAATGCAATAGATACAAAACATGGCAAATGGATGATGCAATGATCAAACATGATTCTAAGGTGTCCTAAGATGTCTTAGAAGTCATGTGGATGCATAAAGAGTCATGGCAAGTTCATGTATGCAAGCATATGAAAGATGAATACAAATGAAGGCAAAATTAGGGTTTATACATAACATGCAATACAATATCCAAAACCGTAAGCAAGTGATATGATAAAAAATTGCAAATGGAATCAAAGGAACCCTAAACCTATATAAGTTCACTGCCCAAAGGAGGAGACCTAAATCTTAACCTAATGGAAGTTATGATTTTCTCAAGATTGTTAGGGTTTTAAGGTACCTCTCAATGATAAATGCAAAACAAATTGAAAATGAAGAATAAATTCAAACCAATTTTATCCTAGAAACTACATGACATAAGGAATACAATGCAAAAAGAACCATCATCAAACCCTTCATGGTTAGGCAGAAAGGATTTTTCTAAGTTAGGGCAAAAATATTGACTTTTAAGAACCCTAAATCCAAAGAAAAATTTTAAAATAGGTCAAGAACCAAAAATAAATTTGTGTGAAGGGTTTGAAAATGTTTCTAAATGTATCAAGATGCAATGTGATTTTTTTTGTGATTTTTAGAAACTTAAATGCTATTTTAATTAATTAATTCTCATTAATTAATTAAAATAAACATTTAAATATTTTAAAAATACAATTTTTATGCAAAAAATAAAATAAAAATTATTTTCAGAATGAGAAAGATATTTGAAAGGGAAATGCAAAAGATAAATTTTTTTGAAATAGTTTTACTATTTTTAATAAAATGTAGAAAGAAATGCAATTAAAATGAAAATTAAATGAATTAAAATGAAAGTATGCTGATCCAGTGGCCCAGATTCAAACTCAAAAGGGAGGGAATTGACCAGCGCGCGCAAATGGATGGCTCACATTCAAACTACGCTAATTACGTCATTAAGCCCTAATCTGAACCCTAAACACTCTCAGGTGACAGAAACAGTGTTCCGATCATCTTCTCCGGCTAGCCTCTCAAGCTATCTCACTCAATACGCAACCCCAAGCCTTAAAACTCTCCAGAAATGATCCTCTCCTCAACCCCAACAAGAATCAGCCATCAAAATTCATTTATTCATCATCAAAAGCAAGAATCAAAGAAAAACGGAAAACATCTCAAAAATTTCAGAAGCTTATGAAATGCTTATTTCTCAACTATTTTCAAAACCAAACATATCATGGCAATCAGGGGAACACATAGAATCATTCTATAACAAAAAATGAGAGTTCTGGAAAAATAAATGCCATGGCTACCTGAAGTTGAGCTTTCAAAACAGGAGCTTTATGGCCAGTTCTTTGCCTCAAATCCAGTCTAATGACTCCCCTCAAGAGCTGGTGATGCTTGGTTGGAGTTTAAATGGCCTCAAAATGAAGTTGGCAGAAGTTCAGTTCATGAAATGTTGAAATCGTGTTTTTGATTCTGAGTATTTTAGGGCAAAATGAAGGGTGGAAAATGATCAATGATGATTATGGAGTTGTTCTATGGAATTTGTTTTGAGGTTTGATGGCTGAGTTGTGAATTTCGAAGGCTTTTGCAAATTTGGGGGATTTTGTGTATGCTGTCTTCTTGGAGGTTTCAGCTTGTGTTATGTTATGTGTTGGGTTGCTTTTGGTACACATATCATGTTTGGATAGGTCAGAGGGTGGGTGCTGGCCTATGTTGATTGGTATGGGCAAGTTGCAAAAAAGTCACCAACTTGTGTACTTGAGGTATGGGCTGGTTCAATGGCTGTTTCAAGGCATGGATCGAGTCAGATTGCTTCAAGGAGGTCCATGGAAGTCATATTTTGTAGCTGGCACAAGTGGCTGAAGAGATTTGATCCATTTTGCAATTTTGGGGAAGTTTGGCCCCTTTTGAATTACTTGAAGTTCAAGGCATGAAACTTGGGATTTCTTTGTGCAATTCTGAATTTTAGGTCATGTGTGATGTTTGTGTAATGCTTAGAAGTCAATTAGAGGTCACATTTGGTTTTGGCAAGAGTTTTTGCAAGTTTCCCTCTTTGGTGCATAAGTGAAATTTAGTGATTTTTCCCAACTTTGCAAGGCCATAACTTTAGTTCTAGGATGAATTAGATCAAGTTCTTGTACTTTTTGAAAAGAGAATGATCCAATCTACAACTTTCATGACCAAGAATTTTTCATTTGAAGCATTTTTGAATCAAAAAGAGGAGGTTGAAAAACTTTCCCAAAATGGCAAGTTTACATTATAAGTCACTTTCCCAAAATGGCAACTTTGCAAATGGCTTGAGATTCTTCAATTTTGTGAACTTCTAACTTCTTATAAGATCAAATAAGGATCATATACACCCAAAATGATGGAGAAGACTCCTTGGTTGGGTGATTGGGGGCCTCAGATGCCCTGATTTTGCACTGACTTGCCCAGGAAGTCATCTATTGATCAGATGCCTTCCCCATTGAATTTCTTCATGAAACTTGGTATGCATGATCCTCATATCATATAGAGACCAATAGAAACAAGAATGACCAAAAAAATTGGAGTTATGGCCTCTGAAACCAAAACCCTAATTTTAGGTCATGTGTGCAGTTAAACCTGGCTCTGCTTCCATGCCTTTCTCAGTTCTTGTGATTTTCTGACTTTCTTGATCTTGGGAGGATATAATATGATGCTCGGACATATATGGACCCCCTTGAGATGATTTAATACCTTTGGAGTTGCTCAGATAGCTTAGGGATTGCTCAGATCACAAACCCTAGATGCAGATGACTTTGAACCAATGCAGTGAAGCAAAAATGCAATATGAGATGACATGATTGAACTTATGCAAATGAAAGGATCACAAGCCATGGTGAAATTAGTGAGGGAAAATTTGGGGTGTTTACAGCTGCCCCTATTCAAACATGAGTTAGCTGTGTAGGATGTAAGCGCCTGGCTTAACAGACAAACAAGATAACTTATGGTTGAATACCAAAGACAGTCCGAAATTTGCACTCATTGGATGAAGAAGAAAAGGGATATAGATTGTAAAAGAAAATAAAGTAAGATTATAAAGTGCAGGCGATGGAGGACGACCATCGAGCAGGGGACGACTGACGGGGATAAAGCAATGACGGGGACGACCGATATGCTGGGGAAAATAAAGGGATCATGATGGGGACGGCCATCAAGCAAAGAAATAAGACTCTTTGAGGATTTAAAGATAAAGGCAATGATGGGGATGGCCATCAGGTTTGAAATGATAAATGATGAGGGACGGTCATCAAAGGTGAAGGACGATCACCTAGTAGGGGACGGCTGCTCTGTTGGGGATAAGATGAGGGACGGTCATCTAAGGTGAAGGACGATCACCTGTAAAGGTACGGTTGCCAAAAGTACCACGACATAGGACGAATTTCGGATAGAAAGAGTCGACGATGGGGGCGGCCATCGGATAAGCATGATGAAGAACGATCATCAACAGGGTGAAGGATGATCACCTAGCAGGGGACGGCTGCTCTCGGGTTTTATCATGACATAGGACGAATGTCAGATAACAATATCAACGATGGGGATGGCCATCGGATAAAATGATGAAGGACGATCATCAAAAGGTGAAGGACGATCACCTGGCAGGGTACGACTGCCGGAAGTATCATGACATAGGACAAATGTCAGATAGAAAGGAAATAATTTATCGGGATTTGCTGGGAACTCTTCTGGGGAATGGTAGACACAGACGAGTGTCTAATTTCAAGAAAGAAAAGGTATAAGTGTTTGACACTGTGTATGGATTAAAGATGCGGACGAGCATCCTTAAGACTACGATACGGACGAGTATCGGTAGAAACAAACGCTGACGCATGTTCAGAGATGATGGTACGGACGAGTACCAACTGGTTAACAAAGAACACGGACGAGTGTCGAATCTGAGGGAGATAAGAGGTGTATACAAGATACGGACGAGTATCTGTATGAGTAAAGTATGTATGAGTGAGACACAGACGAGTGCTCAACTTGCTAGGGAGAGCATAATACAGATGAGTATCATAAAGGGAAGTGTATAAGTTTTGAACTTATAAACGTAAGAGACATTCTGAAGATCTGTAGGGATAAGATGACATGGACGGGTGTCAGAAGAAGTGTATATTATTATGCAAAGGGGAGGCTTTGGCTTTCTGTTGTGACCATGGGTCTTTGTATATATATATATATATATATATAT
Organism: Lathyrus aphaca; assembly: GCA_963966055.1. NCBI lineage: Eukaryota > Viridiplantae > Streptophyta > Magnoliopsida > Fabales > Fabaceae > Lathyrus > Lathyrus aphaca. The sequence goes on along the minus strand of OZ014519.1, from coordinate 431,125,900 downwards.
TGCTGATGGAATGTTGATATCTACGGATGTTTGATTCGAAACATGGCTTATGATTATGCAATATGTTTGACTTTTGCCGTAATACTCCATATTAGACGGAATGCTACGCTCTGGGGGAAAAATATGATGCAAATGCTATGATTACGCAAAGATACCGATCCGGGACTCGGATCCCGCTGTTGTGAAAAATTTCCGACTGATCTGCTTTGGATGAAAGTCCCAGCTGGGCGTGAGATCATTGGTAGATCTGATATATATGACTCTGCTTAGGAAGATAAATCACTGATTGACCTATCTTGGTAATGAGGAGCCCAGCTGGGGTCTGTGGAAGCTTTCGTCACTTTGTCGTGAGATCTTCAAGCATTGTTCTTCTGGATAGAAGCTGAAACTCTGCGGGGAGATGATTCCCTGTCTAGCACTTGGCTGGGGAGGAAGCATCTCTGGTGCTATTTGGGAGATGTGTGTAAACACCCCAAATTTGCCCTCACCCATTCACACCATGGCTTGTGATCATTCTCATATGCATAAACACAATCATATCATCTCATATCTCATTTTTGGGTCACTGCATAGATTCTAAGTCATCTGCACCTAGGGTTTGTGATCTGAGCAATCCAAGAGCTTATTGAGCCATTCCAAAGGCCATCAATCATTTCAAAGGGGTCCATATGTGTTCTTGTATCATATTACATCCTTTCAAAGTCAAGATTTCAAAAGAATCACAAGAACTGGGATTGGTGTGGAAGCAGAGCCAGGATAGACTGCACAGTTGACCTAAAATTAGGGTTTTGGTTTCAGAGGCCATAACCCCAAATTTTTTGATCATTCTTGTTTCCATTGGTCTCTATATGGTATAGGGAGTATGCATATCAATTTTCATGAAGAAATTCCATGGGGAAGTCATCTGATCAAGAGTTGACTTTTCAGACAAGTCAGTGCAAAATCAGGGCATCTGAGGCCCCCAATGGCCCAACCAATGGGTGATCTTCATCATTTTGAGTGTATGTGATCTTTATTTGATCATGGAAGAAGGTTGAAGTTCACAAGAATCAAGAATTTGGAGTTTTTGCAAGTGTTGACTTTTTAGGCATAGTTGACTTTTCAGGAATGCTCCATTTTAGGTCATTTTTCAAGCCTTGATTCTTGATCCAAAAATGCTTCAAATGGAAAAACTTTGGTCATGAAAGTTGTAGAATACATCTTTCCCTTTTCAAAAAGTACAAGAACATGATCTAATTCTTCTTGGATCAAAAGTTATGGTGTGACAAAGTTGGCAAAAATCATTGATTTTCAAGACATGCTTCAAATGTGAATTTTGCAAAATCATGAACCAAGGCTTTTTGTAACCTCTAGTTGACATCAAACCATGACACAAACATCACATAAACTCTAAAAGTCAGAATTGAACCAAGAATGCTCATGTTTCATGGCTTGTGGAATGAGAAAGTCACATGTGAACCAAAGTTGCACCAACTTGCAAAACTCATGATCACACTCCCTACCACTTGCCACATTGGATGCTGAGCTTTGCTAGCCCTTCCCCTCACCCTTGCTGCGCCAGCCCATGCTTTGTACTAGCCTAGAACCAAGCCATACCTCTCTTACACAAAAAGTGGACTTTTGGCAAAAGCAAACTTACCAATCAATAGAGGCCATGTCAAATCATCTGACCTATAGGATTAAAATATACTATCCAAATGCAGGCCATAACACTCAAGAGGCCAAGCTGAAACAAGACACAACAACACATTCACAAAAAACACTCTCTCAAGCAAAAGCCTTCGAATCATCTTCCACAAGACACAAACACACAAACCATTTCCATAGATCAAATCACCTTGCTTCACTGAGCCTAAACCAACAAGACTTGGGCCTGAATCAAGCAAGAACACCACCTCTCCATTTTCACCTCCAAGAGCAAAACCATTCGAATCTCTCTGCTCAACTCACAAACATCCAAACAAGTTTCACCAATCAACTCACCTTGCTTCATGGACCAGAAACCAACCTTTGTTTTGGCCTAAGACCCTCCATATCACAAATATGATTTTCACACTCCCTTGGTCAGAGCTTCTGCAAACTCACTCAGGAGGCTGTTTAAACTCCAACCAAGCATCCAAAGCTTCAAAGGGGGATCATTGAGACCTGTTTGAGCCAAAGAACTAGCCAGAAGGTGCCAGAGATCAAAGCTCCAGTTCAGGTGAGCTTCATGAACTTTTTTTTCTAGGAACTCATTTTTAAGTTCTTAATTGGTTCTCTATGTTCCACTGGTCATGATGATATGTTTGGTTTCGAAAATCATTGAGTTTTGAGCATGTATGGTGTTTCTGAAATTTTTTGACCTAAACCCCTTTTGCTTCGATTCAGCTTTGTTATGTAAAATAAATTTGTTTTGGCTGTGGATTCTTGTTCTATGATGTGTGGGGATGATTTTTGGGCAAGAAAACTAGGTTTTAGAGAGCTAGGGTGAGAGTTGGCATTTTTCAGGGAGGATGCTGGCCGGAGAAGACGACCGGAAGTCTTCTCCGGCAGCCTGAAAGTCATTAACTGCTAATTAGGGTTAGGGCACCAGGTTTGAATGTGAGCCACTGGATCTTGTTTCCCGCGCGTGTTTGTAAGGCTGAGATCATGTCATTAGTTTTAATTAGGTTTAATTTATTTAATTAAATCAGATTAACCAAGTTTGAATATGGGCCTTTGATCTGCGCGCGCAGTCAACCCATTCTTTGCCAGACTCAATCTCAACCCTCCATTGTGCATACTTCCATTTAAATTCATTTAAATTCATTTTCTTTTCATTTATTTTGCATAATTTATTTAAAATAGTAAAAAATGTCTAAAAATTATGAAACTTTTTCTCATGAGTTTTATTAATTTTTAAGACCCAAAAATATTTTTATTTTTATTTTTATCATTAAAAAAGTATTTTTAAATATTTAAAAGATTATTTTTAATTGATTAATGGAAATTAATTTATTAAAAATACTTTTAGGTATTTAAAAATCACCAAAAAATTCATGAAATGTTCTAAGACATTTAGAAACATTGTCCAACCTTCAAACCAAATTTCTTTTTGGATCTTGATGCACTTTGAGAATTTTTCTTTGAATTAAAATCATTTTTGTGCATTATTTTGATCCTAAGTTCAAAAAATCATTTCTGCCTATCTATGAAGAGTTGGACATTGATTCTTCTTGCATTGCATTGTGTTTAGCATGTAGTTTTTGAGATTAAATGGCCTTGATTTGATTCTTCATTTTCAATTTGTTTGGCATTTCTTTTGTTTAGGTACCTTAAAAACCCTAATAACTTGTAAAAATCATAACTTGAATTTGGTTAAGAGTTGAGACCTCTCCTTTGGGCATTGGTTTAGTATAGGATTAGGGGTCCTTTGTGTGGCATTTTCCATTTTTATCTTAGGGTTTGCTTCTGTTTTTGGTTTTGGTTTGATGTTTGATTCATAAACCCTAATTTGGGCTTTTATTTGCATCCCTCTTGCATTCTCTAGCATAGCATGACTTGCCATGACATTTCAAGCATCCATGTGATTCATTGAACATCATAAGACATATTGAAAGCATGTTTGATCATTGCATCATATATTTGCCATGTTGTATGCCATGTGCACTTCATAACTTTTCATGTATGTTCATGGTTCCTAACTTGCTTCATATGCATCCATAAACTTGTATGAACATTTTCATGTGCTGCCTCATGTTTGTAGCATCTCATAGCATCATTGTCATCATCAACATGCTTCTGGTTTTGCTTATCATCATGTCATCTCATCCCATTCTGCATTGCATTGCATTTCTTTTCTAACCTTTTCAGGTGGTAAGTGATTTGAGAAGTGAATTTGCCTTCACTTCTCATAACCTTTCTTTTCATCTCTCTTGCATCCATTGCTGCATTTTTATATGTGTTTGAGTTTGAGCTTGCTCATTCTTGTTCTTCTTACTTTCTTTCTTCAAGTGACTTGACTTCTTGAATGAAGCAAGTCACTTTGCTTCTCTTGATCCTGTTCATCTGCATCCTGGTGGTTCTCTTTGAAGATTGCTCTTGAAAACCTCACAAACCTTAGGAACAACCAAGCATGACAATGATTAAGGTTTTGATTAGTCCCCCCTCTTAGTTTTACCTTTGTGTCTCTTTTGAGTCTTCTCTTCTCATCTCATAATCAGGGACTAAACCCTAAAGGCTTTAAGGCTTTGTGATTAAGCTTATGCCTGCATCCTTCTCTTAGGATGGAGTGTGTAACTTTAATCCTAAGTGTTAAACCCTTAATGTGTTTAAATCTCTTAATCAATTCACTTAATAAGTATCAAGACATCACACTTGTAACTTGGGCCTTGCATTAGGGTTCTAATTCTTCCTTAATTGGTTAAGAAGGACTAACCCTAGTGTTAATGGACAAGTCCCCCTCAAGATGTCTTACAAATCATAAAATTCACTTCTTCATCTCACCATTTAATAAAAATCCACTTAATAAAGGCTTGTTTTGTCATGAGTTTAATCCCTAATCATGGATTAAGTTGAGGAGCTTTCCTCAGCTTAAACACTCTCATCTATTATCCTTCTATTAGGATGGTGTAATGAGTCTGTTTAATCCCTGATTATGGCTTAACCTCATTACTTAACACTAAACAAAAACACCAAAAACATCTAAATAATCACAAGTAGGTTAATGATCTTAACCCTACATCAAAGGTGATTAAGTGTGAGAATCTGACTTCACACTTAAGGTATTCTCATTACCCCTAATCAGAGGGAAGATGTGGTGAGTTTACTAAATCCATTGGTTTAGGCTTAAGCTCATTAACTTATGACAAATTTCCAAAAGCAATAAAAGACTGAAAACTCAAAAATAAACAATAATCGTCTCCTCCGGGATTCTTTTCTCATCATTTTCACTCATAAACGAGAACTTGCTTCTTCCGTCTAATGCAAGACAGTTTGCACCTGAGCCAGACAGGTCATACACTTGAGCATAGACAAGTAAGCAGTTCACAAGTCAATTCATCTTTCAGTTTCTTTGGGTCGAACTACGGTGTTCTGACTTCCTCATTGCACGAGAGGATACGTAGGCATAACTTAACAGTTATCGAACAAAAGTCTCTGTATATTCCCCCTCTTTCTAGCCTCATTCTTTAGCCTCATTATCATGAGCAATTCATTCTCATTCTTACACTGACACATCATTATACACTTCACTTCTTTACACTGACACCTGTGCATATTGCTTTCCAGCTCTTTATACACAGATTGCACTGACACTACCCCTGTAAAACACCAATTTTTTTAAGCGTGGATCCCGTCGAGTACGGCGGACAATCTGGGTGCTAATACCTTCCCAGGTTGTAACCAACCCCCTTTCTCAGTCTCTCTGGTTCGCAACCGTCTTATCCATCTCTTTCTAGGTCTATGCAGCATTACCTTTCCTCCGGGATAAAAATGCCTAGCTGGCGACTCTATTCATCTCCAGTGAGTTCACGGCTGTGTGTTCTCATTGTCCCTCTCGCCGACCGTTCGCGTCTGTACCTTTATTTGGGCCTTCCCATTTATCGGGAGCGACAGCTTGGCGACTCTGCTGGGGACCCTTATACTGCAACCAGGGCTTCTGGTTCTTTTTGTGGGTTCCTCCTAGCGCTTGATTGATTTGTGTTTACTGGGGTGTTATGTGCTTATTTGTGCTTGTATATTTGTACTTATTTTGCTTTATGTACAATTTGCTTTACTGCTTTCTTTATTGCTTTTGTATTATCATATTGTCATACTGTGTTGCTGGCTGGATCTGTTTGTTTGCTTTGGTGGGTGGGTGTTCCATTGAGAGTTAAGGTCCTATACCTGGGACCTGAGTGACACCTAGGCTAGAGTGAATCATATTCTTTCCCATTCCATCTCGGTCTGGTGCGGGAATATGAAACACGGTTCAGATATGGGTTTCTTCTTGAGAACTCTGTGTTGCAGATTTCCTGCAATGCTAGGGCTATCTGGGAAGCCTGCTAAGTCTGGATGACCTTTTAGTATTGACCTTCAGAAACTGAGGTGAATTAGAGGAGGAACTTTTATGGTTATTGTAAACACTGTACCTCCGGGTTAGAAGTGTTTACACTTCTCATAACTGATCCAAGTCTGAGGATCCTTGTTTTAGAACACCACCTGTGAGGGGGTTGGGCTGTTTGCAGGTTTGCAGGTACCTTGACCTCAGAATACCCAGTTATTTTGATTTGATTAAGAATACTCCATGTTGGGACAGTTCTTGTGATTCTAAACCCTGGATATGTGGCTCTTTATTTGAGTCACCCCACCTTGGTTACTGGATTTATAGACCTCCAACTGGAATTCTTGAACATACTTGGACCTATATCAAGGCATTTGATCAGATCCAGCTCAGTCACAAACCCTTGCATTTCATTTGCATACATAATCATTGCATCATATTGACATTTGCTTATTTGTGTTTCAGGGTATCCATCTTCACTTTTGGCTAGTTTTGACCCCATCTTCAGTATTGACCTATTTTCATCAGCACCTGCTTCAGTTTAGCTATCTGCTTCAGCTATCACCTGCACCAGCCAATCAGTGGCCCATTTTCAGTGTTTTCATCAGCACCTGTCTCTACTCAGTCTCAGCATCATGGCTCCTAAAAAGAGCAACATCACCTATCACTTCTTCCTGCCAGAGCTATCTGACATCAGGAGGATTCAGACCCTGATCTCTCCAGATCACATATCCTTGTTCAGGGAAAACTATGGAGATATACTTGATTTGGTTGTGGATCTGGACCCTTCACAAAGAAGTCTGATCCACACTTGCATTCAGTTCTATGATCCCCCACTGAGGTGTTTCACTTTTCAAGACTTTCAGCTGGGCCCTCTATTGGAAGAGTACTCCTTATTGGTTGGTATGCCTATCAGGGGTGGAATTCCTTTCAACCCTGAGATGGTCTTTCCTGGTAATGGAGAAGTAGCAAAGGCTTTGCATTTGGAACCTGTCCTGATTGAGCAGCATATGACTTCTAAAGCTGGGATCCCTGGTTTCCATCTGGATTTCTTGATCTCTCAAGCTACCCTGAAAGCTTCTTTAGGAGAGTGGAAAGCTGTTTGTGCATTATTGGCCTTGAGTATATATGGAATTGTATTGTTTGCAGATGAGCCTCGATTCATTAGCAAGAATGCAATCCATCTTTTCATCCTGAAGAACCCAGCACCCACTTTATTGGGGGATCTTTACTATTCAGTGCATCAGAGGAATGAAAAGCAGAGGGGAAGGTTAGTGAGGTGTTGTGCTCCTTTGTTCCATACTTGGCTTCTCAGGCATTTACCCAGGACAGATGCATTTCTAAATCCTCATCAGCAGAGCAACTGGGCTAAGAGACTCACTGCCCTAACTTCAGCTGATATTAGATGGTGCACTCAAAGCACCAAGGGCAGGGATATCATCACCAGCTGTGGGCATTTTCCCAATGTGCCCCTAATAGGAGTTAAGGGTAGTATTAGTTACAACCCTCTGCTGTTCAGAAGGCAACTGGGCTATGCACTGGTCCATACTCCTAAGGCACAGGACTTGGTGGAGACTCTTTATTGTGAGAACAAGATTAATCTGGCTATTGTTAGGCAGGCTTCCTGGGCCTGGGATAATGTTCAAACCAAGGGAGTGTCCATCCTAGGGAAGTGCAACAATGTGGCATCAGCCCAATATTATGAGTGGTCCCGTGCCAGGGCCCAATTCTCTGGGATGCCCTTTACCATAGAAGACATGCCTGAGTCATCTTCAACACCACCACCTGCCACTGTCAGTTTGGAGGAGTTTGAAAGTTTGAAGTAAAGAAATGAGAAGTTAACCCAGGCTTTGCAGAAGACCCTCCGGGAGAGGAGTGAGGGTATGAGGGAGATTGAGAGGTTGGAGAAGTTGAGAGTAGAGCATCTGACTAAGATTGAGAAGTCTGGGGATTATATCAAAAAGTCTAAGGCTGGAGAACAAATTCTGAAGAATGCTTGCAAAGAAGCCCAGTTCCAGAGAGCAAGAACAGACTTGTATTTGAAGGAGAGCCAAGCTCGGTGGGTCAGGATCACCGAGGCCCGTACTTTGGAGGACAAGAGAGTTCAAGACAAGATGGAGCAACTGGAAGCTAGTGCAAAAGAACAGCAAGAAGCCCTGGCAGCAGCCCAGAGGGAGATATCAGAACTGAAGATCAAAGTAGGGGTGAAGAGGTCAAAGGACCAAAGTCAGCGCAAGAAGCTAACAGCAGCTGTTACAACCCGGAATCTCCTTATCAGGAATCTCACGGAGCGTCCAGCTGATCCTGTGACCGAAGCACTTCTCAAGGAAGTTCGTGAGGATGAGTTTGGTCTTGGTGTTTGACCATTTGTTTGTTGTTATTTTCTTTCCATGTACTTTTGTTTTCCTGTAATATTTTGACCCCTCCGAGGGCTTGTATTTGTAAACGAACTATGTACCATTTCGCTTTTGTAATATATGTGTTTAGTTCCATCTGAGTTTACTTCGAAAGCAGCATCAACAGCATCTTCAAGGGTCTGGAAGGGTCAAAACTGAATGCCAAACCGGATACCTTGAGAACAAATAAGCATAATTGCATTGCATGCTAACCCTTTGTTTGTTTTGTAGGTTTTTGTTTTATTGTTGCTAACTCTGTTATGATGTTCAGGAACTATTGCTAGGCGCCGGGTATTTCCCCTCAACCGTCCGCATCGTTATCCAACCCGAAACAACCTTCCGGGCATTCAAATGGATCAGATGCAGCAGGACCTTACTGAGGTCAGAAATCAAATGGCAAACGAAAGGCTAGAAATGAGGAATCAAATGACTCAGTTTATGGAAGTGATGAACAACATGGCTCAGAGCCAGGAAAGATTGAGGGCCATGGTGGAAAGGCAGAATCAAGAAGATCCACATATAGGGACTGCCGGCACCAGTAACAATGAAAGGGTCCAACCTCATGTAAATCCCCCTGTATTTGGACCACACCTCCATCCTGAGGTCAACATCCCTGCAAATGTTCAAGGGACTGCCACTGCAGCCAGGGTACTACAAGAAGACCCCCAAGAGGATCAGTTTACAGTAATGGGCGCTGGGGAAGAAGCTTATGATAGAAGGTTGGATGAGATAGCTGAGAAATTGAGGTCCTTAGAATCTCAAAACTCTTTGGGCTTCGACGTCATGGACATGGGCTTGGTAGACGGGGTCAGGATCCCCCATAAGTTCAAGCCTCCTTGTTTTGAAAAATACAACGGGACTTCATGCCCCCGGACTCATTTACTATCATTTCTGGGAAGGCTGAAGGCCTATACAATGGACGAGAAGCTCTGGATGTTCTATTTCGAGGATAGCTTAACTGGAGCGTCAAGAGAATGGTACTCTCACTTGACAAGGGCAACTATCAGATGCTGGAAGGACCTGGCAGAGGCCTTCATCAGACAATATCAGTACAATTTATACATGGCACCCAACAGGACCCTCCTAATGGGAATGTCACAGTCGTCAAGGGAAAGTTTTCGAGAATATGCCCAGAGATGGAGGCAACTGGCTGCTGCTGTTCAACCACCTATGTCTGAAAGGGAAATGGCGGATATGTTTATGAACACCTTTCAGGGAACTTATATTGACAGGTTGGCTGCTTTCTCCTCCACTAGCTTTGCCGATGTTGTCATAGCTGGGGAGAGAATTGAAAGCCTGTTAAAAATGGGTAAGATTTCCGACAATGGTGCCAGCTCGTCCAGTAGTACAAGAAAGCCTTTTGCAGGCCCAAGAAGAACTGGCGAGACCAATGCCATCCACCCCAACAGGGGCAGGCCCCAATATGTTCACAGGTCAATAGCAGCAGTCACCATTCCTGCTCCAGCACATCCTCAGCCGGTTTATCAACCTCCGCAGCAAAACTACCAGCAACAACCTCAGTATCACCAGCAATCTCAGTATCCTCCGAGAAATTACAACAACAGCAATACCAACAACAACAGTCAACAGAGACCATTCCAACAGAGGCCATCTCAAGCCAACAGAGTGATCGACCCGATCCCCATGCCATATGCTACATTGCTGCCACAACTCCTGAAACTCAACCTAGTTGAGCTAAGGACGCTGGCACCTCCAGATCCCAACAGTCTACCCAGGAATTATGACTCCAACGCTAGGTGTGCCTTCCATTCAAACGCACCTGGCCACAGTACAGAAAAGTGCAGAGCCTTGCACATGAAGGTACAAGACCTGGTAGACTCGAAGGCTTTGAATTTCGCACCACCACCCAATGTCAATAAGAACCCGATGCCAAACCACGGTGGTCCCAGAATTAACGCTATTGAAGAAGACAAGCCGTCTTATTTAATAACCAGTGTGGGCCAGATCAGGACACCTTTGGTAGAAATCAAAGCTCAGCTCTTGGAATGTCAAATGTTCCCGGGGTGTGAGTTGGGTTGTGCTTACTGTAATATTTCAGTGAACGGGTGCGATAATTTGAGGAATGGCATAGACGGTCTTATTCAGAGTGGCCAACTTCAGATCACCACATCATTTCCAACAAATCCAGCAATCTCATCAGCAACAACTTCAGAACCTCCTACAACTGCAACAACCATTGTTCCTGACAATTCTTCGGTTTCATCAACAAGTACTTCATCTATCATCTCAACTGATCAGTTATCAACAAATTTTTCTTCTACAACTCCAGCACCACTCCATTTTGAAACTCCTACAACAACAACATCCATCCTTCCAACAATGTCTCCTACAACACCAGCAACAAATCATGAAGATGTCTCAACTGTCACCATATTCTACGATCCTGAAAACAACTCTGCCTACAATTCAGAAGGTGCTGCTCCCATTAGAGCACCAGTTACAATTTATTATGATCCACAGACTATCATAGTTCCTTCAACAGCAGCAATCAGTCCAGTCACTATCACGGTGCCTGGACCCGTACCTTATGAAAGCAGCAATGCCATCCCCTGGCATTACGGCTCTGACTTGTACTGTGAAGGACAAAAGATCACTTTTGAATCATCAACCCCTGCACCACAAGTAGACAATGTGGGAAGAGGCGGAGGCTTCACCCGAAGCGGACGTCTTTTCGCTCCACAAATTCAGAGACCCACTGCCGAAGCAGAAGCTGCTGCCAAGGCAAAAGGGAAGAGCCCTGTGCAGGAAGATCAAGCTGTTAAGGAAGCTTTAAAAACACCCTTCGATCAAGAGGTTGATGAGTTCATGCGAATCATCAAGAAGAGTGATTATAAAGTAGTGGATCAGCTTCATCAGACACCTTCCAAGATCTCAATCCTGTCATTGCTTATGTGCTCCGAAGCCCATAGGAATGCACTACTCAAAGTTCTGCACGCAGCTTACGTGCCTGAAGAGATCACTGTCAATCAGCTGGAAGCTGTAGTTGGAAATGTTAATGCTAGTCACGGACTAGGGTTCACCAATACTGATTTGACAACGGAAGGCCGCAACCATAACAAAGCCTTGCACATAACCATGGAATGCAAAGGTGTTGTCCTTTCCCATGTGCTGGTGGACACGGGGTCATCCCTTAATGTCCTACCTAAAAAGGCTCTGGTGAAGCTAGAATATGACGGATTGGCGTTGAGACCCAGCAACCTGGTGGTAAGAGCCTTTGATGGTTCAAAGAGATCGGTTCTGGGAGAGATTGAGTTGCCCATAACGATTGGCCCGCAGACCTTTAAAACTATCTTCTATGTGATGGACATTCAGCATGCCTACAGCTGTTTGTTGGGTAGGCCATGGATTCACGCTGCTGGCGCCGTGACCTCTACCCTTCACCAGAAGTTAAAATATGAGTGGGATGGTCAAATCGTCACAATCTGCGGAGAGGAGGATATTTTTGTCAGCCACCTGGCTACCTATAAGTACATTGAGATGGATGGGGAGATCCATGAAACGATGAGCCAGGGGTTTGAAGCTTTGAATGTGAATGAAAGATCTGCTGTACCTGGTACTTCAATATCATCATACCAACAAGCCCGGAAGGTTGTTGAGAGAGGAAACACCCAAGGCTGGGGCAAACTGTTATCGGTGGAGAAGAAAGAGGACAGATTTGGGTTGGGTTACGAACCAACTCAACAAGATCAAGCAGCGGCCGCGAAAGAGCCCAATTTTGTGAGTGGGGGGATGCTTACCCCTGATGCCATCAACTGTCTGGAAGACGAGCTGGAAGAGGAGCGCAATCAGGAGAATTGGATTCGTCCAAAGATCCCGGGGAGCAGTATCTCGAACTGGTCTTCCCAGGAAATTATAAGAGTTACTCATGCAGAGTAATTATTATTTCCTGTATTTTTATAGCATGCATCAAAGTCTTGCATCTTGCCCAAGATGACAAGACTCATTTTGTAATCAGGGCCATCTGTACTTTTTGTGCAAACAAGATTAATTAATGAAATATCAGACATCTTTTTGCAAACGAGTCTTTTTCTTTTCTGCTCACTGTTTTCCATTTTTCTTTTTTGTACAAAAATAAATGGCGATGTTTACAAAATGATAACTTTATTTCACTTTTTCTAGGCAAGATTAAAATCAATCACTAAAATGAACAAACTGAACCCTTGCAGAGTGTGCCTTCCAGACAGCACCGACAACAACACGGCTATGACTTCATATGACTTTGACAATCCAATAAATCAAGCTGATGAAGGGGTTGAAGAAGAATATGAGCTTCCTGAAGAGTTAGCCAGGTTGTTGAGACAAGAGGAAAAGGTTATTACTCCTCACCAGGAGGAGGTTGAAGTGATTAATCTTGGTACAGACGAAGACGTGAAAGAGGTTAAAATTGGGGCCTGCCTGCAAGACTCAGTGAAGAGACAACTGGTTGATCTGCTTCAAGAGTATGTGGACGTGTTTGCTTGGTCTTACCAAGATATGCCAGGGTTGGATACCGATATTGTCGTGCACAAGCTGCCTTTGAGAGAAGAATGCCCACCAGTCAAACAAAAGCTACGCCGTACTCGTCCGGACATGGCAATGAAAATCAAGGAGGAGGTACAAAAGCAATGGGACGTCGGGTTCCTTGCTGTAACTAGCTATCCGCCGTGGGTTGCTAACATAGTACCTGTGCCTAAGAAAGACGGCAAAGTGAGGATGTGTGTTGACTACCGGGATCTGAACAGAGCCAGCCCAAAAGATGATTTCCCTTTACCTCACATTGATGTATTGGTGGATAACACGGCTCAGTTCTCGGTATTCTCCTTCATGGACGGATTTTCAGGATATAATCAGATCAAGATGTCACCTGAAGACATGGAGAAGACAACATTCATTACACCTTGGGGCACGTTCTGTTACAAAGTGATGCCATTTGGACTGAAGAATGCTGGTGCCACATATCAACGGGCTATGGTGACATTATTCCACGATATGATCCATAAGGAAATCGAGTGTTATGTGGATGACATGATTGCCAAGTCCCTTACAGAGGAAGATCACCTGGTGAATCTACTGAAGTTATTCAAGCATCTGAGGAAGTACCAACTAAAGTTGAACCCCAACAAATGCACATTCGGGGTGAGATCTGGTAAGCTGCTGGGTTTTATTGTAAGCGAGAAAGGGATTGAAGTTGACCCTGATAAAGTCAAAGCTATTCAAGAGATGCCTGCACCGAAAACTGAGAAAGAAGTTCGAGGGTTCCTAGGTAGATTGAACTACATCTCAAGGTTCATATCTCACCTCACAGCAACCTGCGAACCCTTGTTCAAGCTATTAAGAAAAGAACAGACGGTCAGGTGGAATGAAGACTGCCAGAAGGCATTTGACAAGATCAAGAAATACTTACAAGAACCTCCAATCCTTATGCCTCCAGTGGAAGGAAGACCTCTGATTATGTACTTGACAGTATTAGAGGAGTCGATGGGGTGTGTGTTGGGCCAGCATGACGAGTCTGGTCGAAAAGAGTATGCAATATACTACCTAAGCAAAAAGTTTACCGACTGTGAACAACGTTATTCATTGCTCGAGAAAACTTGCTGTGCTTTAGCGTGGGCTGCTCGCCGACTGAGACAGTATATGTTGACCCACACTACTTTGTTGATCTCAAAGATGGACCCAGTCAAGTACATATTCGAGAAGCCAGCTCTCACCGGACGGGTTGCAAGATGGCAGATGATTCTCACAGAATACGACATCCAGTACACCTCTCAGAAAGCCATCAAGGGCAGTGTATTGTCTGAATATCTTGCTGAGCAACCCATTGATGATTACCAGCCTATGAGATTTGACTTCCCTGATGAAGACATCATGTTCGTAAAAGCGAAAGATCATGAAGAGCCTGTTCACACTGAAGGGCCTGACCCGGAAGAAGAATGGACTATGATGTTTGATGGGGCTGTTAATATGAATGGTCGTGGTGTTGGTGCAGTGCTCATTACACCTAAAGGAGTTCACATGCCTTTCTCGGCAAAACTCACTTTCAACTGCACTAACAACGAAGCTGAATACGAAGCTTGCATTATGGGTCTTGAGGAAGCCATTGACCTCAGGATCAAGACGTTGACCGTATTCGGAGATTCAGCTTTGGTAGTCAATCAAACCAACGGCAAATGGTATACGCACCAGGATCATCTAATACCTTACAGGGATTATACAAGGAGGTTATTGACTTTCTTTACAACGGTCAAGCTTGAATATATCCCTCGGGACGAGAATCAGTTTGCAGATGCTCTGGCTACCATTTCGTCCATGATCAAAGTTCAGACTGCCAACTTTGTACCTCAGATTTCAGTGTCCAGACTCGAGAAACCAGCATATGTATTTGCAGCAGATGTTGTCAAAGATGACAAGCCTTGGTTCCATGACATTAAGTGCTTCTTGGAGGATCAGACATACCCACCCGGGGCATCTTCCAATGATAAGAAGACTTTGAGAAGGCTTGCTGGTAGTTTCTTCCTGAACACTGATGGGTCTTTATACAAAAGGAACTTTGATATGGTACTCCTCAGATGTGTTGACAAGACGGAAGCAGATTTGTTGATGCATGAAGTGCACGAAGGATCTTTTGGTACCCATGCAGGAGGGCATGCCATGGCCAAGAAATTGTTGAGACCAGGCTATTACTGGATCACGATGGATGCAGACTGTTGTGCCTACGCCAGAAAATGCCATAAATGCCAGATTTATGCGGATAAGGTGCATGTGCCTCCCAATCCTTTGAACATCATGTCTTCACCCTGGCCCTTTGCTATGTGGGGCATTGACATGATCGGCAAGATTGAACCGACTGCTTCAAATGGCCACAGATTCATCCTGGTCGCCATTGACTATTTCACCAAGTGGGTTGAAGCAGCCTCCTATGCAAATGTTACAAGGCAAGTGGTAGCCAGATTTCTGAAGAGAGACATCATCTGTCGGTATGGAGTGCCCGAGCGAATCATTATTGATAATGGTTCCAATCTAAACAACAAAATGATGGCAGAACTGTGCCAGGACTTCAAGATCCAACATCACAATTCTTCTCCTTACAGGCCAAAGATGAATGGCGCTGTTGAGGCAGCTAATAAAAATATCAAGAAGATTGTGCAGAAGATGGTAGTCACCTACAAGGACTGGCATGAGATGCTACCGTTTGCCTTGCATGGGTACCGCACGTCAATCAGAACATCCACTGGGGCAACACCGTATCAACTTGTGTATGGTATGGAAGCAGTCCTACCAGTTGAAGTTGAATTACCTTCCCTACGGGTACTGATGGATGTTAAACTGAGTGAAGCAGAATGGGTTAGGTTCCGATATGAGCAACTGAGTCTGATCGAAGAAAAGAGATTGGCTGCAATCTGTTATGGGCAGTTATATCAGAAGAGAATGAAGAAAGCCTTCGATCAGAAAGTCAGGCACCGCGAGTACCAAGTAGGAGATCTTGTGCTGAAGAGAATCCTCCCTCCTCATACAGACCACAGGGGCAAATGGACTCCCAATTATGAAGGACCATTCGTGGTAAAGAAAGTTTTCTCTGGTGGAGCACTGATGCTCAGCACCATGGATGGTGAAGATTTTCCGTCCCCTGTGAATTCAGATGCAGTTAAAAAATACTTTGCATAAAAATGACCCGCTGGACATAAAAACAGAATGTAAGTCCAGGCAAAAATAGGGCATCCCGGCGAGTCAAAAACAGAATAAAAGACTCGGGCAAAAATAAGGGAAAATAAAAAAATGTGTACACCCGCTGAGTTGAAAAGCCGCATTGGACAACTCAGGCAAAAATGGGTATCCCGATGGAGTGAAAACCCGAAAGGGCGATCCATGCAAAATAAGGGAATAAGCGAACAACTGCGTTCTGAATTCGTCTGTATTATCTACAACTCGGTGAGCTCTAAAGGATCAAGCTTCAATCAGAATCAGCCTTCTTCAGAAAGCAGGACGAGAAGAACGTCATTGTCATACGAGTCATAGCAGAAGAGGAAGCCCCTTGAAAGCGTCGTCAACATTGCCAGCATTTTGTTTCTCAATTTGTAACAATCTCCTCATTTCAGGGGATTTATTTCTTTGACTGTATCTCGCCAATTCAGGGCATGTGAATTAATAAAACCAGATTTTCAGTCATGTCTTGTACATTTTATTTGCAAAAATGTTTGATGTCTCAAAAGAAAAAAACTGATTGCATAAGAATACAGATGCTATCTTCGAAAGTAAAAACATGCTTGCAGGAAATATGCTTACTCTCAGAAGTATCCTAACTCCTATGACGGAATCCAGTAAAGGATACCTCGGGACCATTTGTGCGTTTCCTTATCTTTGCAGGATTGCAGGTATCCAGAACGCAACTTGGGGCATGCAAGTTACATCTCAGCGAGCTGGCAAATCAACAAATAATCTCAGCATCCGAAATGCTCTCTCCCCAGCTGAGTGGCCAACAACATCCCCCAGCTGAGTGGCCAACAACATTCCCAGCTGTAGTACCATTTTTTCTTCCTCAGCAGAAGGCAGAGGTCAGGGAATCATCTCCCCACAGAATCCTCAGCCTCTATTCAGAAGAGCAACGCATGAAGGAGTCACAACCGAGTACAGAAGACTTCTACAAACCCCAGCTGGGTCTCATACTACAAGGATATGTCAATCAATGACCTACTTCCCGGAGCAGATACGTCATCAGATCTATCAATGATCTCATCCCCAGCTGGGATGTCCATTTCAAGCAGATCGGCCGAAGATCTTCGCAGCAACGGGATCCAAATCCCGGTTTGGCATCTTTTGCATAATCATGACATTTGCATCATATTCACCCACAAAGCGTAGCATTCCGTCTAATACGGAGCATTGCGGCAAAAATCAAACGCATGGCATAATCATAAGCCGTGTTGTGAATCGAACACTTGTGAATAATAACCATTCATCAGAATACGGAATACTTTCCCCAAAATCCCCCAGAGTCCCCTGCAAAAAAACAGTTGCCTCGCAAATCACAAACACCAGTATACACCTTTTGACACCCGCCCGTGTCATCACTCCCCAGTAAGTCACCTGAACACTCTTTACAAACAAGATCACCCGTATTACAGATACTTTCTAGCACCCGTCCGTGTCATAACTCCCAGCAGAAAGCCAAAGACGTCATTTTTGCACTCACATATACCTATATACGCCTTCTCGACACCCGTCCGTGTCACATCCCCAGCGTAGTCGCTTACACTTTTACAACCAATATACTTGTTAATACTATACTCCTCTCCTTTCGACACTCGTCCGTGGCACCATCCCCAGCAGATAAACACCCATCTATACACCACTCATACTTACTTTGCTTATACAGATACTCGTTTATATCCCCACAGATTCAACAATAGTCCTTGTTCTTTGTTAACCAGTTAGTACTCGTCCGTACCATCATCTCAGAGCATTGCGTCTAGTGTTTGTTTCTACATGATACTCGTCCGTATCATAGTCTTAAGGATGCTCGTCCGCATCTTTAATCCATACACCGTGTCAAACACTTGTATCTTCTTGAATATAGATATTCGTCTGTGTCTACTATTCCCCAGAAGAGTTCTTTCAGATTCAACACTCGTCCGTGTTCTCTGTTAACCAGTTGATACTCGTCCGTATCATCATCTCTGAACACGTGTCAGTATTTGTTTCTACCCGATACTCGTCCGTATCATAGTCTTAAGGATGCTCGTCCGCATCTTTAATCTATACACACAATACCAAACACCTATACCTTTTGTTTCTTGGATATAAACACTCGTTCGTGTTTACTACTCCCCAGTAGATCGCCAACAAAACAAATTTCTTTTTATCTAACACTCGTCCTGTGTTATGATAAACATGAGAGCAGCCGTACCCTGCTAGGTGGTCGTCCTCCACCTCTTGATGGTCGTCCTCCATCATGCTCATCCGATGGCCGTCCCCATCGTTGATTTTAGCAGCCGTCCCCTGCTAGGTGGTCGTCCTCCACCCTCTTGATGATCGTCCTTCATCATTTTATCCAATGGCCGTCCCCATTGTTGATTTTGGTTATCTGGCATTCGTCCTATGTCATGATAAACCTTGAGAGCAGCCGTCCCCTGCTGGGTGGTCGTCCTCCACCTCTTGATGGTCGTCCTCCATCATGCTCGTCCGATGGCCGTCCCCATCGTTGACCTTTTACCCGATGGTCGTCCCCATCGTTGATATTTTCGGCAGCCGTACCCTGCCAGGTGGTCGTCCTCCACCTTTGATGGTCATCCTCCACCTTTGATGGTCGTCCCCATCATAATTCCTTTATTCCCCAACAGAGCAGCCATCCCCTGCTAGGTGATCGTCCTTCACCTTTGATGGCCGTACCCCATCATCTGTTTATTTCATTTATTCTTTAACCCGATGGCCGTCCCCATCGTGGTCCTTTTTCCTTTTTAGCCCGATGGCCGTCCCCATCGTTGGTTACTTTACCTTTGTGAACTTGATGGCCGTCCCCGTCATGTTTCATTAATTCCCAAAGAATCCTACTTTATCTTGATGGCCGTCCCCATCATAATTCTATTTTCCCCAGCTAGTCGGCCGTCCCCGTCTTAGCTTTACCTTTCATCCCCAGCATGTCGGCCGTCCCCGTCATTGCTCTTTGCCCAGCGGTCGTCCTCCGTCGCCCGCGCTTTACAATATACTTTATTTTCTTTTACAATCTATATCCCTTTTCTTCTTCATTCTGTGAGTGCAAATTTTGGACTGTCTTTGGGATTCAACCACAAGTTATCTTGTTTGCCTGTTAAGCCGTTGCTTACATCCTGCACAACTAACTCATGTTTGAATAGGGGCAGCTGTAAACACCCCAAATTTTCCCTCACCCATTCACACCATGGCTTGTGATCATTCTCATATGCATAAACACAATCATATCATCTCATATCTCATTTTTGGGTCACTGCATAGATTCTAAGTCATCTGCACCTAGGGTTTGTGATCTGAGCAATCCAAGAGCTTCTTGAGCCATTCCAAAGGACATCAATCATTTCAAAGGGGTCCATATGTGTTCTTGTATCATATTCCATCCTTTCAAAGTCAAGATTTCAAAAGAATCACAAGAACTAGGATTGGTGTGGAAGCAGAGCCAGGATAGACTGCACAGTTGACCTAAAATTAGGGTTTTGGTTTCAGAGGCCATAACCCCAAATTTTTTGATCATTCTTGTTTCCATTGGTCTCTATATGGTATAGGTAGTATGCATATCAATTTTCATGAAGAAATTCCATGGGGAAGTCATCTGATCAAGAGTTGACTTTTCAGACAAGTCAGTGCAAAATCAGGGCATCTGAGGCCCCCAATGGCCCAACCAATGGGTGATCTTCATCATTTTGAGTGTATGTGATCTTTATTTGATCATGGAAGAAGGTTGAAGTTCACAAGAATCAAGAATTTGGAGTTTTTGCAAGTGTTGACTTTTTAGGCATAGTTGACTTTTCAGGAATGCTCCATTTTAGGTCATTTTTCAAGCCTTGATTCTTGATCCAAAAATGCTTCAAATGGAAAAACTTTGGTCATGAAAGTTGTAGAATACATCTTTCCCTTTTCAAAAAGTACAAGAACATGATCTAATTCTTCTTGGATCAAAAGTTATGGTGTGACAAAGTTGGCAAAAATCATTGATTTTCAAGACATGCTTCAAATGTGAATTTTGCAAAATCATGAACCAAGGCTTTTTGTAACCTCTAGTTGACATCAAACCATGACACAAACATCACATAAACTCTAAAAGTCAGAATTGAACCAAGAATGCTCATGTTTCATGGCTTGTGGAATGAGAAAGTCACATGTGAACCAAAGTTGCACCAACTTGCAAAACTCATGATCACACTCCCTACCACTTGCCACATTGGATGCTGAGCTTTGCTAGCCCTTCCCCTCACCCTTGCTGCGCCAGCCCATGCTTTGTACTAGCCTAGAACCAAGCCATACCTCTCTTACACAAAAAGTGGACTTTTGGCAAAAGCAAACTTACCAATCAATAGAGGCCATGTCAAATCATCTGACCTATAGGATTAAAATATACTATCCAAATGCAGGCCATAACACTCAAGAGGCCAAGCTGAAACAAGACACAACAACACATTCATAAAAAACACTCTCTCAAGCAAAAGCCTTCGAATCATCTTCCACAAGACACAAACACACAAACCATTTCCATAGATCAAATCACCTTGCTTCACTGAGCCTAAACCAACAAGACTTGGGCCTGAATCAAGCAAGAACACCACCTCTCCATTTTCACCTCCAAGAGCAAAACCATTCGAATCTCTCTTCTCAACTCACAAACATCCAAACAAGTTTCACCAATCAACTCACCTTGCTTCATGGACCAGAAACCAACCTTTGTTTTGGCCTAAGACCCTCCATATCACAAATACGATTTTCACACTCCCTTGGTCAGAGCTTCTGCAAACTCACTCAGGAGGCTGTTTAAACTCCAACCAAGCATCCAAAGCTTCAAAGGGGGATCATTGAGACCTGTTTGAGCCAAAGAACTAGCCAGAAGGTGCCAGAGATCAAAGCTCCAGTTCAGGTGAGCTTCATGAACTTTTTTTTTCCAGGAACTCATTTTTAAGTTCTTAATTGGTTCTCTATGTTCCACTGGTCATGATGATATGTTTAGTTTCGAAAATCATTGAGTTTTGAGCATGTATGGTGTTTCTGAAATTTTTTGACCTAAACCCCTTTTGCTTCGATTCAGCTTTGTTATGTAAAATAAATTTCTTTTGGCTGTGGATTCTTGTTCTATGATGTGTGGGGATGATTTCTGGGCAAGAAAACTAGGTTTTAGAGAGCTAGGGTGAGAGTTGGCATTTTTCAGGGAGGATGCTGGCCGGAGAAGACGACCGGAAGTCTTCTCCGGCAGCCTGAAAGTCATTAACTGCTAATTAGGGTTAGGGCACCAGGTTTGAATGTGAGCCACTGGATCTTGTTTCCCGCGCGTGTTTGTAAGGCTGAGATCATGTCATTAGTTTTAATTAGGTTTAATTTATTTAATTAAATCAGATTAACCAAGTTTGAATATGGGCCTTTGATCTGCGCGCGCAGTCAACCCATTCTTTGCCAGACTCAATCTCAACCCTCCATTGTGCATACTTCCATTTAAATTCATTTAAATTCATTTTCTTTTCATTTATTTTGCATAATTTATTTAAAATAGTAAAAAATGTCTAAAAATTATGAAACTTTTTCTCATGAGTTTTATTAATTTTTAAGACCCAAAAATATTTTTATTTTTATTTTTATCATTAAAAAAGTATTTTTAAATATTTAAAGGTTATTTTTAATTGATTAATGGAAATTAATTTATTAAAAATACTTTTAGGTATTTAAAAATCACCAAAAAATTCATGAAATGTTCTAAGACATTTAGAAACATTGTCCAACCTTCAAAACAAATTTCTTTTTGGATCTTGATGCACTTTGAGAATTTTTCTTTGAATTAAAATCATTTTTGTGCATTATTTTGATCCTAAGTTCAAAAAATCATTTCTGCCTATCTATGAAGAGTTGGACATTGATTCTTCTTGCATTGCATTGTGTTTAGCATGTAGTTTTTGAGATTAAATGGCCTTGATTTGATTCTTCATTTTCAATTTGTTTGGCATTTCTTTTGTTTAGGTACCTTAAAAACCCTAATAACTTGTAAAAATCATAACTTGAATTTGGTTAAGAGTTGAGACCTCTCCTTTGGGCATTGGTTTAGTATAGGATTAGGGGTCCTTTGTGTGGCATTTTCCATTTTTTATCTTAGGGTTTGCTTCTGTTTTTGGTTTTGGTTTGATGTTTGATTCATAAACCCTAATTTGGGCTTTTATTTGCATCCCTCTTGCATTCTCTAGCATAGCATGACTTTCCATGACATTTCAAGCATCCATGTGATTCATTGAACATCATAAGAAATATTGAAAGCATGTTTGATCATTGCATCATATATTTGCCATGTTGTATGCCATGTGCACTTCATAACTTTTCATGTATGTTCATGGTTCCTAACTTGCTTCATATGCATCCATAAACTTGTATGAACATTTTCATGTGCTGCCTCATGTTTGTAGCATCTCATAGCATCATTGTCATCATCAACATGCTTCTGGTTTTGCTTATCATCATGTCATCTCATCCCATTCTGCATTGCATTGCATTTCTTTTCTAACCTTTTCAGGTGGTAAGTGATTTGAGAAGTGAATTTGCCTTCACTTCTCATAACCTTTCTTTTCATCTCTCTTGCATCCATTGCTGAATTTTTATATGTGTTTGAGTTTGAGCTTGCTCATTCTTGTTCTTCTTACTTTCTTTCTTCAAGTGACTTGACTTCTTGAATGAAGCAAGTCACTTTGCTTCTCTTGATCCTGTTCATCTGCATCCTGGTGGTTCTCTTTGAAGATTGCTCTTGAAAACCTCACAAACCTTAGGAACAACCAAGCATGACAATGATTAAGGTTTTGATTAGTCCCCCCTCTTAGTTTTACCTTTGTGTCTCTTTTGAGTCTTCTCTTCTCATCTCATAATCAGGGACTAAACCCTAAAGGCTTTAAGGCTTTGTGATTAAGCTTATGCCTGCATCCTTCTCTTAGGATGGAGTGTGTAACTTTAATCCTAAGTGTTAAACCCTTAATGTGTTTAAATCTCTTAATCAATTCACTTAATAAGTATCAAGACATCACACTTGTAACTTGGGCCTTGCATTAGGGTTCTAATTCTTCCTTAATTGGTTAAGAAGGACTAACCCTAGTGTTAATGGACAAGTCCCCCTCAAGATGTCTTACAAATCATAAAATTCACTTCTTCATCTCACCATTTAATAAAAATCCACTTAATAAAGGCTTGTTTTGTCATGAGTTTAATCCCTAATCATGGATTAAGTTGAGGAGCTTTCCTCAGCTTAAACACTCTCATCTATTATCCTTCTATTAGGATGGTGTAATGAGTCTGTTTAATCCCTGATTATGGCTTAACCTCATTACTTAACACTAAACAAAAACACCAAAAACATCTAAATAATCACAAGTAGGTTAATGATCTTAACCCTACATCAAAGGTGATTAAGTGTGAGAATCTGACTTCACACTTAAGGTATTCTCATTACCCCTAATCAGAGGGAAGATGTGGTGAGTTTACTAAATCCATTGGTTTAGGCTTAAGCTCATTAACTTATGACAAATTTCCAAAAGCAATAAAAGACTGAAAACTCAAAAATAAACAATAATCGTCTCCTCCGGGATTCTTTTCTCATCATCTTCACTCATAAACGAGAACTTGCTTCTTCCGTCTAATGCAAGACAGTTTGCACCTGAGCCAGACAGGTCATACACTTGAGCATAGACAAGTAAGCAGTTCACAAGTCAATTCATCTTTCAGTCTCTTTGGGTCGAACTACGGTGTTCTGACTTCCTCATTGCACGAGAGGATACGTAGGCATAACTTAACAGTTATCGAACAAAAGTCTTTGTATATTCCCCCTCTTTCTAGCCTCATTCTTTAGCCTCATTATCATGAGCAATTCATTCTCATTCTTACACTGACACATCATTATACACTTCACTTCTTTACACTGACACCTGTGCATATTGCTTTCCAGCTCTTTATACACAGATTGCACTGACACTACCCCTGTAAAACACCAATTTTTTTAAGCGTGGATCCCGTCGAGTACGGCGGACAATCTGGGTGCTAATACCTTCCCAGGTTGTAACCAACCCCCTTTCTCAGTCTCTCTGGTTCGCAACCGTCTTATCCATCTCTTTCTAGGTCTATGCAGCATTACCTTTCCTCCGGGATAAAAATGCCTAGCTGGCGACTCTATTCATCTCCAGTGAGTTCACGGCTGTGTGTTCTCATTGTCCCTCTCGCCGACCGTTCGCGTCTGTACCTTTATTTGGGCCTTCCCATTTATCGGGAGCGACAATGTGCTGAGTAAATAGTGATTTGGCAGCTTGCTGGGAAGAAGCTTTCATGCCCCACGTTGTACTTTGACTGCCTGCAATCCTGTATGACAAAGAAATGTACAAGTATCCCGAGGTATCCCTTACTGGATTCCATCATAGGAGTTTAGACACTCCCGGGAGCAAATATATTTCCTGTAAGCATTAATTTTTAGAAAATACGCATCTGTATTCATGCAATCAATATTTTAAGGACATCGGACATCTTGCAAATAAAATATACGAGACGAAATGTGACTGAAAATTTGATTTTATTGATTTGTGTGCCCTGAATTGGCAAGTACAGTTAAAGGAACAGATCACTGGAATGAGGAGATTGTTACAAATTGAGAAACAAAAAGGTGTTGGCAATGTTGATGACGCTTCAATGTGCTTCCCTTTGCTATGACTCGTATGACATTGACGTTCTTCTTATCCTGCTTTTTGAAGAAGGCTGATTCTGACTGATGCTCGAAACTTCCGAAGCTTGCCGTGTTGTAAGTGGTACAGATGAATTCAGAATGCAGTTGTTCGCTTATTCCCTTATTTTGCGTGGATCGCCCTTTCGGGTTTTCAATCCACCGGGATACCCATTTTTGCCCGAGCTGTCCAATGTGGCTTTTAAACTCAGCAGGTGTACATGTTTTTATTTATTTTCCCTTATTTTTGCTCGAGTCTTTTATTCTGTTTTTGACTCGCCGGGATGCCCTATTTTTGCCTGGACTTACATTCTGTTTTTATGTCCAGCGAGTCATTTTATGCGAAGTATTTTTTAACTGCATCTGAATTCACAAGGGACAGGAAGTCTTCACCATCCATAGTATTGAGCATCAGTGCTCCACCGGAGAAAACTTTCTTTACTATGAATGGACCATCATAATTCGGAGTCCACTTGCCCCTGTGGTCTGTATGAGGAGGAAGGAGTCTTTTCAGCACAAGATCTCCTACTTGGTATTCCCGAATCCTGACTTTCTGATCGAAGGCTTTCTTCATTCTTTTATGATATAGCTGCCCATGGCAGATTGCAGCCAATATCTTCTCTTCGATCAGACTTAGTTGTTCGTACCGGGATCGGACCCATTCTGCTTCGTTCAGCCTAACATCCATCAATACCCGTAAGGAGGGTAATTCAACTTCAACAGGTAGGACTGCCTCCATACCATACACGCGCTGATACGGTGTTGCCCCAGTGGAAGTTTTGATTGACGTTCGGTACCCATGTAAAGCAAATGGTAGCATTTCATGTCAGTCTTTGTAGGTGACCACCATCTTCTGCACAATCTTCTTGATATTCTTGTTAGTTGCCTCCACAGCGCCATTCATCTTTGGCCTGTAAGGAGAAGAATTGTGGTGTTGGATTTTGAAGTCCCGGCATAACTCTGCCATCATTTTATTGTTCAAATTGGAACCATTATCAGTAATGATTCGCTCGTGTACTCCATACAGACAGATGATGTCTCTTTTTAGGAATCGGGCTACCACTTGTCTGGTAACATTTGCATACGAAGCTGCTTCAACCCATTTGGTAAAATAGTCAATGGCTACCAGGATGAATCTGTGGCCGTTTGAAGCAGTCGGCTCGATCTTTCTAATCATATCAATGCCCCACATGGCAAAGGTCCAAGGTGAAGACATCACATTCAAAGGATTCGGAGGAACATGCACTTTATCTTCATAAATCTGGCATTTATGGCATTTTCTGGCATAAGCACAACAGTCTGCATCCATTGTGATCCAGTAATAACCTGATATTAGCAACATTTTAGCCATAAAATGCCCTCCTACATGGGTACCAAAAGATCCTCTGTGCACCTCGTGCATCAACAAGTCTACTTCTGCCCTATCAACACATCTGAGGAGTACCATATCAAATTTTCTCTTGTACAAGGAACCATCAGCATTCAGGAAGAAACTACCAGCTAACCTTCTTAATGTCTTCTTGTCATTGGATGATGCCCCAGGTGGGTATGTTTGATCATCCAAGAAGCACTTGATGTCATGGAACCAAGGCTTATCATCTTCAGCAAGGTCTGCTGAGAATACATATGCTGGTCTATCGAGTCTGGATACTGGAATCCGAGGCACAAAGTTGGCAGCTTGAACTTTGATCATGGATGAAATGGTAGCTAAAGCGTCCGCGAACTGATTTTCATCCCGAGGGATATACTCAAGTTTGACTGTTGTGAAGAAAGTCAGTAATCTCCTTGTATAGTCCCGGTACGGAATCAGATGATCCTGGTGAGTGTACCATTTGCCGTTGGTTTGATTAATTACCAGAGCTGAATCTCCGAACACAGTCAAAGTCTTGATCCTGAGGTCAATGGCTTCCTCAAGACCCATGATACATGCTTCATATTCAACTTCGTTGTTAGTGCAGTTAAAGGTGAGTTTTGCCGAGAAAGGCATGTGAACTCCCTTAGGTGTAATGAGTACTGCACCAACACCACGACCATTCATATTAACAGCCCCATCAAACATCATAGTCCATTCTTCTTCTGGGTCAGGCCCTTCAGTGTGAATAGGCTCTTCATGATCTTTTGCTTTTATGAACATGATGTCTTCATCAGGGAAGTCAAATCTCATAGGCTGGTAATCATCAATGGGTTGCTCAGCAAGATAATCAGACAACACACTGCCTTTGATGGCTTTTTGGGCGGTGTACTGAATGTCATATTCTGTGAGGATCATTTGCCATCTTGCAACTCGTCCGGTAAGTGCTGGCTTCTCAAAAATGTACTTAACTGGGTCCATCTTCGAAATCAATAAACTGGTGTGGGTCAACATATACTGCCTTAGTCGGCGAGCAGCCCACGCTAAAGCACATCAAGTTTTCTCGAGCAGTGAATAACGTTGTTCACAGTCGGTAAACTTTTTGCTTAGGTAGTATATTGCATACTCTTTTCGACCAGACTCGTCATGTTGGCCCAGCACACACCCCATTGACTCTTCTAATACTGTCAAGTACATTATTAGAGGTCTTCCTTCAACTGGAGGCATAAGGATAGGAGGCTCTTGTAAGTATTCCTTGATTTTGTCAAAAGCCCTTTGGCAGTCTTCATTCCACCTGACTGTTTGTTCTTTTCTCAACAACTTGAACAAGGGTTCATAGGTTGCAGTAAGATGAGATATGAACCTCGAAATGTAGTTCAATCTACCTAAGAACCCCCGAACTTCTTTTTCAGTCTTCGGTGCAAGCATTTCTTTAATGGCTTTGACTTTGTCAGGGTCAACTTCAATCCCTTTCTCACTTACGATAAATCCCAGCAGCTTACCGGATTGTACCCCAAATGTACACTTGTTGGGGTTTAACTTCAATTGGTACTTCCTCAGACGCTTGAATAACTTCAACAAATTCACTAGGTGATCTTCTTCTGTAAGGGACTTGGCAATCATGTCATCCACATAACATTCAATTTCCTTGTGGATCATGTCATGGAATAATGTTACCATAGCCCGCTGATAAGTGGCACCCGCATTCTTCAGTCCGAATGGCATCACCTTATAACAGAATGTGCCCCAGGGTGTGATGAAAGTTGTCTTCTCCATGTCTTCAGGTGACATCTTGATTTGATTATAACCTGAAAATCCATCCATGAAGGAGAACACCGAGAACTGAGCCGTATTGTCGACCAATACATCAATGTGAGGTAATGGGAAGTCATCTTTCGGGCTGGCTCTATTCAGATCCCGGTAATCCACACACATCCTCACCTTGCCATCCTTCTTTGGCACAGGTACAATGTTAGAGACCCATGGCGGATAACTAGTTACAGCAAGGAAACCGGCGTCCCACTATTTCTGTACCTCTTCTTTTATCTTCATGGCCATATCTGGATGAGTACGACGCAGCTTCTGTTTTACTGGAGGACAGTCTTCTTTCAGAGGCAGCTTGTGCATAACAATGTCGGTGTCCAACCCTGGCATATCCTGATAAGACCAAGCAAAAACATCCACATATTCCCGAAGCATGTCAATCAGTTTCTCTTTTACTGAATCTTGCAGGCAGGCCCCGATCTTAACTTCCTTCAAGTCTTCTTCCGTACCGAGATTAACCGTTTCAACCTCCTCTTGATGAGGATTGATAACCTTATCCTCTTGTCTTAATAACCTATCTAGCTCTTCAGGAAGCTCATAATCTTCTTCGACCCCTTCATCAGCTTGATTAATCGGATTGTCAAAGTCATAAGAAGTCATAGCGGAGTCGTTGTCGGTGCAGTCTGGAGGGCATATTCTGCAAGGGTTTAGACTTGTTCATTTTAGTGATCAATTTTATCTGGCTTAGAAAAAAAGTGGAAATGAAGTTATTATTTTGAAAAACATTGCCATTTTATTTTTGTACAAAAAATGAAAAAAATGAAAAACAGTGAGCGGAGAAGAAAAGACTCATTTGCAAAAGATGTCCTGATATTCATTAATTGATCTTTGCACAAAATACAAGATGGCTCGATTACAAAATGATCTATGACATCTTGTGCAAGATGCAGTACTTGATGCATGCTTTAAAAAAACCGGAAATAATAATTACTCTGCAGGAGTAACCCTTATAATTTCCTGGGAAGACCAGTTTGAGACATGGTTCCCCGGGATCCTTGAACGTATCCAGCTTTCCAGGTTGCGCTCGTCTTCTGACTCATCTTCCAAGCTATTCACAGCATCCAGGGTGAGCATTCCCCCGCTGACAAACTTGGGCTCTTTAGCAGCCTCTGGTTGATCTTGTTGAGTTGGTTTGTAACCCAACCCGAATCGGTCTTCTTTCTTTTCTACGGGCAGCAGCTTGCCCCAGCCTTGAGCGGTACCCTCTTCAACAACCTTCCGGGCTTGTTGATATGATGTGATGGAGGTCCCAAGCACAACATATGCTTCATTGATATTCAAGGCCTCAAACCCCTGACTCATGGTTTCATGGATCTCCCCATCCATTTCAATGTATTTGAAAGTTGCCAGCTGGCTAACGAAGATATCCTCCTCCCCACTGTAAACACCCCAAATTTGCCCTCACCCATTCACACCATGGTTTGTGATCATTTCATATGCATAAACACAATCTTACCATCTCATATCACATTTTTGATTCACTGCATAGGTTCAAAGTCATCTGCATCTAGGGTTTGTGATCTGAGCAATCCAAGAACTTTCTGAGCCACTCCAAAGGCCATCAATCACTTCAAAGGGGTGTATATGTGTTAAAGCATCATATTATATCCTCTCAAAGTCAAGAATGCCAGAGAATCACAAGAACTGGGATTGGTGTGAATGCAGAGCCAGGTTTAATTGCACAGATGACCTGAAATTAGGGTTTTGGTTTCAGAGGCCATAACTTCAAATTTTTTGGTCATTCTTGTTTCTATTGGTCTCTATATGGTATAGGGAGTATGCATATCAATTTTCATGAAGAAATTCCATGGGGAAGTCATCTGATCAAGAGTTGACTTTTCAGACAAGTCAGTGCAAAATCAGGGCATCTGGGGCCCCCAATGGCCAAACCAAGGGTTGATCTTCATCATTTTGAGTGTATTTGATCTTTATTTGATCATGGAAGAAGGTTGAAGTTCACAAAATTCAAGAATTACAAGTTTTTGCAAAGTTGACTTTTTAGGGCATGGTTGACTTTTAATGAAATGTCATTTTATGCAACTTTTTCAACCCTTGCTTTTTGATCCAAAAATGCTTCAAATGGAAAAACTTTGGTCATGAAAGTTGTAGATTAGATCTTTCCATTTTCAAAAAGTACAAGAACATGACCTAATTCATTTTGGATCAAAAGTTATGGTGTGTCAAAGTTGGCAAAAATCACTAATTTTCAAAATATGCACCAAATGAGAAATTTGCAAAATCATGTATCAAAGGCATTTGTGACTTCTAATTCATGTCAAACCATTACACAAGCATCACACAAGTCCTAAAATTCAGATTGGACCAAAGGAATCACATGTTTCATGGTTTGTAAGGCAAGATATTTCCATGAAGATTCAAAAGCAAGCAAGTTGCAAAACCATCATAACACTTCCATCCACTTGCTGCCTATGTTGCTGAACCAGCCCTAGCCTTTCCCCTCACCTTGCTGCGCAGCCCATACCTCTTGTACCAAGCTAGAACTTGACCCATGATTTCTCTTACATAAAGTTGACAATTTGCAAAAAGCACCATACCAATCACAAAAGCACAAGTCACATCATCTGACCAATAAGATTTGTTTATGTGGATCAAATGCCAGCCATTTCACATAACAAGTAAGCCTGAAGCAAGCCATAGCAACACATTCACATTTTCACTCTCACTTGCAAGAACATTCGAAACTCATCCCACAGGCCATAAACACTCAAACAAACTCCACCAATCATCCCACCATGCTTCACTGAACACAAACCAACACTCAAGCAAGCCAAAAACACACTAGAACTCAGCATCCTCATTTTCACTCCCTTGAGCAAAAACCTTCGAATCTCTTCATACAAGCCTCAAACACAAAAAGAAACTTCACAAACAATCTCCACTCACCTCACTGATCAAAAACCACCCATCATCATGGCCTGAAACCCCTTGAAACCAAAATACGATTTTCACACTCCCTTGGCCTGAGCTTCTGCAAACTCACTCAAAAGGCTGTTTAAACTCCAACCAAGTGTCAAAAGCTTCAAAGGGGGATCATTGGGACCTGTTTGAGCCAAAGGACCATCCAGAAAGCTCCTGAATCGAAAGCTCAATCTCAGGTAACTTTGTAACACGGTGGGAGAACTGACTTTTAGTTATGTTGCGGATAGCAAAAGTCGCCACCGACTTTTATTTTATCCAAAAGGAAAGGGTATAAAAGAACAGGAAAGACCATAAGAGATATTTTTGGGTCCGGGGGGTAGGTTATGTAAAGGGAAGGTGTTAGCACCCTTTACATCCATGGTTATCCATGGGCTCTTAGTTACTTAGCTCACTTTTGAATTGTTTTTGAAAGTGTAGTGTGTGAATAGAAAATTTTTCATAATAGTTGATAATGATCCATGTACGGATGCGTAAAAACTTGTGTTTGAAAATTTGTTTGAAATTGTGAAAAGTTTGAAAAGTTTTGAAGTGAGCAAGTACATAAGAGGAACCTACCCTAAAGTTTAAGTCTTTTCTGTTCTTTATCCTTTAAGTGGTAAGACTATCCCTATTATTAAGGAATAGGTAGTCATTACCTTGGATGTAAGGGACATATGAGGGACATCTGTTTTTATGAAGGCAACTGTGGGGTGTATTAAGCATATAGGAGGGACTATCATCATTATTCGAAGGGACTTGATTCTTAAAGGCAACCATTAGGGACTTGATGATTTTTTCTTTTAAGGGACTTGCTTTATACACCCCACTTGACCTTATTAGTAGGCAACATTGAGGGATAACCTTAGGAATGTGAGATGGCGATTAAAAATCGACTTACGTGTGTGAGTGTTCAATATTATTTATCTTTAATTAAAAATGATCTAAGTTAAATTTTAAATAGAATACATATTTGCACTCCCTAAATTACTAACCATAGCAAGCCAATTAAATAATTAAATATTTACAAACTTTACACCAAGGAGCAATTACAAAATAATTATAAAAATAATAAATAGCAAAAATATAAATATATAGCAAAATAAATATAGAAGCAAAAATATAAATAATAGGTGAAAAATAAATAAATAAGCAATAATAAGGGTTAGTAATAATAATAAAAAATTAAATAAAGGTTAGTAAAATTATAATAAGCAAAAGTTAGTAATAATATGGTTAATAATAATAATAGAAATCAAAATAAATTGAATTAACAAAAATATTATAATAACAAAATTAAAATAATAAACAAAAGTTTAATATGAACAACTAAATAATTATAGCATTTTAGTTTATACTAATTATTAAATTATTTATAATTGTAAAAAATTTAAATTATTATAAATTTAATTGTTTCTATACATATATTAAAAGAAAATAATTTAGATTATAGACATAGTATATAAAATATATTTACATATTATTAATAATAGATTATATTTACAAAAAATTAATTATATTAAAGATTATATTAAATAAATATATACATGACAATTATAATAAGAATTAGGAAAAAAAAATCATTTAGAAAATAGAATTAGGGTTTTGAAAATTAGGATTATGTTTTAAAAATATTTTTTAGGGTTTTTTAATTTAATATACAAAATTATTTAATAATATGCATATATTACATTTACAAAAAATAATAAAGAAAATAATTTTTTTGAATTAGAAAAAATAAAAAGTTTAGAACTTTAGAAAATAAGAAGTTATTTTAAATATTTGAATATATAGGATTTATTTTTTATTAATAACAAGAAAACAATTAAACTAATTACATAAGAAATTAAAATAGAAAAAAATAGTAAAAAAAAAACATACCTTGGTTGGGTTTGAACCCAGGACACTCAGGCTGCAACCATCAAAACGTACCATCAGGCCAGCCAGGCTTTGGTGATAATAGAATGGGTCAGCTTTGTTTTGTGCCTTGCCTTGAAAAATCCAGAAAATAATGAAAACAAAAGGCCTGGGGTGGTGTTGAACCCAGGACCTCACAGATACACACATGCGCGCATTACCACCTGGCTGGGAGAGCCCTTCTGGTAGTATAATGGTAACATAATATAATATATTGAGTCTTCTTGTTATCCTGAAAAATAGAAAAAATAATGTACGAGACCAAGACTCGAACTCAGGTCCCATAGGTTACACGCACGAGCCTCCCACCACTGGACCAACATAGCTGTTGTGATAAACAAACAGGATATTAAGATAATATTTTAAATCAAAAATTTGAATATGGAATCCGCGCCAAAACCAGTCGTCTCCTTCCTCAGGCCCTTCGAATTTTCCTGCGATTTCTCATACAGACTTACCTGCGATTTTTGAATTGCAGCAAAACCTACAAAATTCGAACAATGAAAAAACAGCATGGTTTCATAAAATTGATCATTCCATTAAGTTTCTAACAAGTTTTCCAATCATTCCACGTTCTTAGAATCCATTTATATTGGCTGGATTACAAAACCCTAATTGAAGCCATAAACCCTAAGTATGGTGAATCACGATTCAGGCTATGGAACTTCACCAAATGATCCAGAATCCATCTATAGCTATCAACAAACAAGATTATGTAAGCAAAATTCATTGAAAAGCAACACATTGATGAAATCGAAAAAATTATTTTCAAACATAAGCAAGCCA
The DNA here is from genome assembly GCA_963966055.1 of Lathyrus aphaca. Lineage (NCBI taxonomy): Eukaryota > Viridiplantae > Streptophyta > Magnoliopsida > Fabales > Fabaceae > Lathyrus > Lathyrus aphaca. The sequence continues at coordinate 431,092,307 of OZ014519.1, read as the reverse complement.
CGGGTTAGACATTATGGCAAGGTATTGATGCGTATGAGTGATGATAATGCTTCAGTGAAGTCCAATGAACATGTCTATGTTCTTATTTTACCTTTTAATGTCCTGTAAATGCAAAACCGAATGTGAGCTTTTGATGGAATTTTTGATCAATGAAACTTACCCTTTGGCTGCTGGAATTCCTGAATGGGCAAGGGCAATGAGTTTAGTACTTATATGTGAATGAATTAGGTTAAGAAAATTGAATTGTTGTGTGGAGATTTTGATATTTGAAGATTGAAAAAGATCATGGTTTAAAATTCAAATATTTGTTCATGAAGGCTTGCTATTTTGGTACCAATCTCATGATTTCCTTCCCTTTTAATTCAAATCAGTATTGAAGAGATTCTAGAAGCTCAATCTTCATCAAATATTGTATTTTCATATTTTATATTTATTTAAAATGATTTTTTATGGATTAAATCAAAATAAATAAAAATAAAATAATAAAAATTCTGAATTTTAATCATTTGGGTCGTGCATGATGATATGGTATGGATTGGATCACAATTTGGCAAGCCCATTTGGAAGAAATTGGTTTTAAACCTCCATTTTCATCATAAACCATCACAAAATTTCCCAACTTTGCAAGGGCATATCTCCCTCAATTTTAAAGGTATGAGAGTGTTCTTGGACATTTTGGAAAGCTTGAAGAGTCCTATAAACAACCCCATTGGTTTCATGTCCATATCATTTACCAATCTCAAGTTATGCCCTTTTGAAGTTGTTGACTTTTTGTTGACTTTTGAAATGACCTATAATGTCATAGCTCATATCTTCCAAATGAAGCATTTTTGGGATTGACTTGCAAGATCAAAGTTGTAGAGAATTCAATTTCCTTCAAAATGAGCTTTGGATGGAGACTTGGTGATGAAGCATGTGAAAGTTATGGCTGGTCAAAGTTCAGTTGACTTTTACTAAGGAAACCCTAATTTAGAAACTCCTGATTCTTGATGATCTGAAATCTCCTTGATGAATCATGATCAACCCTTGATAAAATGATGAATTTTAATTCATATACTTGATGTTGGCAAAAAATCATGAAGTTTGACTTTGGTTTGACCACAGTTGACCTCAGTTTGACTTTTTAACTGCATTGACTGATTTTGACTTATCTGATCATCTGACTGAGCAAACTTTTGAGAAAAGTCTTGAAACTTGTCATGGGGGTTCTTACACACATATAAGATGTTATGAAGCTCACTTGAAGTCTTGGAAGTTCATTTATCTTGATTAAAGTCAAAACCCTAGTTTTGGATGCACTGCTTAGGAGGTGCATTGTCTGAGGGAATTGTCAACTCTTCTGACCAATTGTGAACTTTGTGAACCTTGTGAACCATCATAAAATGTCTTGTGATCCTCATGGGAGGTATTGTGAAGCTTGTGAACCTTGTGAACCTCATGAAGTGACTTGTAGACTTCATGAACCTCATGAAAGGTTATGTAAACATTGTGAATCTTGTGAACCTTGTGAACCTTCAAGAAGTAACTTGTAGACTTCATGAACCTCATGAAAGGTCTTGTAAATGTTTGAGAAGCTTGTGAACCTTGTGAACCTTCAATAAGTGACTTGTAGACTTCATGAACCTCAAGAAAGGTATTGAAAGCATTGTGGAACTTGTGAACCTTGTGAACCTTCATAAAGTAACTTGTAGACTTCATGAACCTCATGAAAGGTCTTGTAAGTGTTGGGAAACTTGTGAACCTTGTGAACCTTCATAAAGTAGTATACTTCATGAACCTCATGAAAGGTATTGTAAGTGTTGGGAAACTTGTGAACCTTGTGAACCTTCATAAAGTAGTAGACTTCATGAACCTCATGAAAGGTCTTGTAAGTGTTGGGAAACTTGTGAACCTTGTGAACCTTTTTAGAACACAAGGTCTTATATTGTGGGGGAAAATTTTGGGGTGCAACAAACTTCATGAACTTTTTTTCCAGAACTTGCTTTTTAAGTTTCTAGATGGTAAAGCATGCTTCACTGATCACACTGAACTTGTTACTTTTGAAAAAGAGTGAGAAATGAGCCTGTATGATGTCTCTGAAATTTTTGCAGTTTTGAATGTTTGATTCGAATCTTGTTTGTGTGTTGAAATAAATGATTTTTGTTGCTGGAATCTTGTTTAGAATGAGCTAAGGTTTGATTCTGGAGAGTTTGGCATGATTTCATGGCGTATTGAGAGAGATTAGAAAATGACCTAGCCGGAGAAGACGACCGGAACAGTGTTCCGGTCGCCTGAGAGTCATTAGGGTTTGTTTAATTAGGGCTAAGTGTAATTAAGTCAGTTTGAATGTGGGCCGTCCAAACCCGCGCGCAGTCAACTCCCGCCCTTGCCAGTTTGAATCTCATGCGTTGGATCTGATTACTTTCTATTTTTCAGTTTAAAATTCATTTTATTTTCATATTATTTCATTTGTTTTCCATAATTTATTTAAAAATAGCAAAAATTATTTAAAAATTATGAAATTTTTTGTCAAGAGTTTCATTAATTTTTAATATCCAAAAATATTTTTATTTTCATTTTTAGCATTAAAAAAGTATTTTTAAATATTTAAAAGTTTATTTTTAATTGATTAATGAAAATTAATTTATTAAAAATACTTTTAGGTATTTAAAAATCACCAAAAAATTCATGAAAGGTTTTAAGACATTTAGAAACATTGTCCAACCTTCAAACCAAATTTCTTTTTTGATCTTGATGCATTTTGAGAATTTTTCATGGAATTAAAATCATTTTTATGCATTATTTTGATCCAAACTTCCAAAAATCATTTCTGCCTAACCCTAAAGAGTTGGACCTTGATTCTTTTTGCATTGCATTGTGTTTAGCATGTAGTTTGTGAGATTAAATGGCCATGATTTGATCTTCCATTTTTAATTTGTTTGGTAATTTTCTTGTTAAGGAACCCTAAAACCCTAGAAAACTTAGAAAAATCATACCTTGAATTAGGTTAAGAGTTGAGACCTCTCCTTTGGGCAGTGAGTTAGTATAGGATTAGGGATCCTTTGAGTGCATTTTCAATTTTTTATAATGTTGTTTGCTTCTGATTTTGGTTTTTGTTTGATGTATTGTTCATAAACCCTAATTTGGGCCTTTATATGCATCCATCTTGCATTTGCATTCATACCTTGACTTGCCATGACATTTTATGCATCCATGTGATTCATTTAACATCATAAGACATATTGAGAGCATGTTTGATCATTGCATCTCTCATTTTCCATGTTGTATGCCATATGCATCTCATAACTTTTCATGTATGTTCATGTGTCTTAACTTGCTTCATTTGCATTCATAAGCTTGCATGATCATCCCCATGTGTTGTTTCATGTTTGTAGCATCTCATAACATTATTAACATCATGTATATGCTTCTGGTTTGGTCTTTCATCATACCATTTCATCTCATTTTGCATTGCATTGCATTTTCTTTTCTAACTTTTCAGGTGGTAAGTGACTTTGAGAAGTGAATTTGCCTTCACTTCTCATAACTTCTCTTCATCTCTTTTATGCATCCTTGCTGCATTTTTGTATGTGTTTGAGTTTGAGCTTGCTCATTCTTCTTCTTCCCACTTTCTTTCCTCAAGTGACTTGACTTCTTAAATGAAGCAAGTTACTTTGCTTCTCCTGATCCTTTCATCTGCTTCCTGGTGGTTCCATTGAAGATCTTTCTTGTTAAACCTCACAAACTTTAGGAACAACCAAGCATGACAATGATTAGGGTTTTGATTAGTCTCCCCACTTAGTTTTACCTTTGTGTCTCTTTGAGTCTTCTCTTCTCATCTCATAATCAGGGACTAAACCCTAAAGGCTTTAAGGCTTTGTGATTAAGCTTATGCCTGCATCCTTCTATTAGGATGGAGTGTATAACTTTAATCCTAAGTGTTAAACCCTTAATGTGTTTAAATCCTTTAATTAATCCATCTAATAATCACCAAGACATCAAGCTTGTAACTTGGGCCTTGCATTAGGGTTCTAATTCTTCCTTAATTGGTTAAGAAGGACTAACCCTAGTGTTAATGGACAAGTCCCCCTCAAGTTGTCTTACAAACCCTAAAAAACACTTCATCATCATATCACTAAATAAAATCCACTTAATTAAAGGCTTGTTTTGTCATGAGTTTAATCCCTAATCATGGATTAAGTTGAGGAGTTTTCCTCAGCTTAAACTTTCTCATCTATTATCCTTCTATTAGGATGGTGTAATGAGTCTGTTTAATCTTTGATTATGGCTTAATCTCATTACTTAACACTAAACAAAAACACCAAAAACATCTAAATAATCACAAATAGGTTAATGATCTTAATCCTACATCAAAGGTGATTAAGTGTGAGAAGCTGACTTCACACTTAAGGTATTCTCATTACCCCTAATCAGAGGGAAGATGTGATGAGTTTACTAAATCCACTGGTTTAGGCTTAAGCTCATTAACTTATGACAAAATCCAAAAACAATAAAAGACTGAAAACACAAAAACAAACAATAATCGTCTCCTTCAGGATTCTTTTCTCATCTCATTCACTCACAAACGAGAACTTGCTTCTTCCATCTAATTCAAGACAGTTTGCACCTGAGCCAGACAGGTCATACACTTGAGCATAGACAAGTAAGCAGTTCACAAGTCAATTCACCTTTCAGTCTCTTTGGGTCGAACTAAGGTGTTCTGACTTCCTCATTGCACGAGAGGATACGTAGGCATAACTTAACAGTTATCGAACAAAAGTCTCTGTATATTCCCCCTCTTTCCAGCTTTATTCTTTTAGCCTCATATTCTTGAGCATTTCATTCTTGTTCCTACACTGACACATCATTTATACACTTCACACTTCCTTTACACTGACACCTGTACATTTTGTTTTCCAGCCCTTTTACACACAAATTGCACTGACACTACCCCTTTAAAACACAAATCTTTCAAGCGTGGATCCCGTCGAGTACGGCGGACAATCTGGGTGCTAATACCTTCCCAGGTTGTAACCAACCCCCTTTCTCAGTCTCTCTGGTTCGCAACCGTCTTATCCATGTCTTTCTAGGTCTATGCAGCATTGCCTTTCCTTCGGGATAAAAATGCCTAGCTGGCGACTCTATTCATTCCCTGTGAGTTCACTCCTGTGTGCTCTCACATCCTTCTTTCGCCGACCGTTCGCGTCTGTACCCCATTTGACCCGGCTTCATTTGGTGGGAGCGACAGCTTGGCGACTCTGCTGGGGACCCTTATACTGTAACCAGGGCTTCTGGTTCTTTTTGTGGGTTCCTCCTAGCGCTTGATTGATTTGTGTTTACTGGGGTGTTTTGTGTTTAGTTGTGTTTGTATATTTGTATTTATCTTTGCTTTATGTACAATTGTTTTACTGCTTTTCTTTATAGCTTTGCATTATGTCATATTGTCATACTGTGCTGCTGGCTGGATCTGTTTGTTTGCTTTGGTGGGTGGGTGTTCCATTGAGAGTTAAGGTCCTATACCTGGGACCTGAGTGACACCTAGGCTAGAGTGATTCATATTCTTTCCCATTCCATCTCGGTCTGGTGCGGGAATATGAAACACGGTTCAGATATGGGTTTCTTCTTGAGAACTCTGTGTTGTAGATTTCCTGCAATGCTAGGGCTATCTGGGAAGCCTGCTAAGTCTGGATGACCTTTAGTATTGACCTTCAGAAACTGAGGAGAATTAGAGGAGGATCTTTTATGGTTATTGTAAACACTGTACCTCCGGGTTGGAAGTGTTTACACTTCTCATAACTGATCCAAGTCTGAGGATCCTTGTTTTAGAACACCACCTGTGAGGGGGTTGGGCTGTTTACAGGTTTGCAGGTACCCTTGGCCTCAACATACCCTGTTACTTTGATTTGATTAAGAATACTCCATGTTGGAACAGTTCTTGTGATTCTAAACCCTGGACATGTGACTCTTTATTTGAGTCCCCCACCTTGGTTACCGGACCTATAGACCTCCATCTGGATTTCTTGAACATACCTTGGACTTATATCAGAGCACTTGATCAGATCCAGCTCAGTCACAAACCCTTGCATATCATTTGCATACATCCTCATTGCATCATTTTGACATTTGTTTATTTGTTTTGCAGGGTATCCATCTTCATTTGGGCTTGGTTTTGACCCCATCTTCAGTATTGACCTATCTTCATCAGCATCTGCTTCAGCTATCAACTACCAGCTACCTGTTTCAGCCACCTGCACCAGCCAATCAGTGGCCCATCTTTCAGTGTTATCATCAGCACCTGTCTCAACTCATCCTCAACATCATGGCACCTAAAAAGAGTAACATCACCTACCACTTCTTCCAGCCTGAGCTAGCTGACATCAGGAGGATTCAGGCCCTGATCACTCCAGACCATATACCACTGTTCAGGGAACACTATGGAGATATACTCGATGTGGTTATGGATTTGGACCCTTCACAGAGGAGCCTGATTCATACTTGCCTTCAGTTTTATGATCCCCCACTAAGGTGTTTCACTTTTCAGGACTTTCAGCTGGGCCCTTTATTGGAAGAATACTCATCATTGGTTGGTATACCTATCAGGGGTGGAGTCCCTTTCAACCCTGAGATGGTCTTTCCTGGTAATGAAGAGGTAGCAAAGGCATTGCATCTGGAACCAGTTCTGATTGGGCAGCATATGACTACTAAGGCTGGAATCTCTGGCCTGCATCTGGATTTCTTGATCTCTCAAGCTACCCTGAAAGCTTCTTTGGGAGAGTGGAAAGCAGTCTGTGCTTTATTGGCCTTAAGCATATATGGGATCTTATTATTTGCAGATGAGCCTCGATTCATTAGCAAGAATGCAATCCACCTTTTCATCCTGAAGAACCCAGTGCCCACTTTATTGGGGGATCTCTACTATTCAGTGCATCAGAGGAATGAAAAGCAGAGGGGAAGATTAGTGAGGTGCTGTGCTCCTTTGTTCCATACTTGGCTTCTCAGGCATTTACCCAAGACAGATGCATTTTTGAATCCTCATCAGCAGAGGAACTGGGCTAGAAGACTCACTGCTCTGACTTCAGCCGATATCAGGTGGTGCACTCAAAGCACAAAGGGCAGGGATATCATCACCAGTTGTGGGCATTTTCCCAATGTGCCCCTGATAGGAGTTAAGGGTAGCATTAATTACAATCCTCTGCTGCTCAAAAGGCAACTGGGCTATGCACTGGTCCACACTCCTAAGGCACAAGACTTGGCTGAGACTCTTTATTGTGAGAACAAGCCTAATCTGGCTATTGTTAGACAGGCAGCCTGGGCCTGGGAAAATGTTCAAACTAAAGGAGTAACCATTCTGGGGAAGTGCAACAATGTAGCATCAGCACAATATTATGAGTGGTCCCATGCCAGGGCTCAATTCTCTGGAATGCCCTTTACCATGGAGGACATGCCTGGATCATCCTCAGCACCACCCCCTGCCACTGTCAGTTTGGAGGAGTTTGAAGGTTTGAAAGAGAGAAATGAGAAGTTGACTCAGGCTTTGCAGAAGACCCTCCGGGAGAGGAGTGATGGTAGGATGGATATTGAGAGGTTAGAGAAGCTGAGAGTAGAGCATCTGGCTAAAATTGAGAAGTCTGAGGATTACATCAAGAAGTCTAGGGCTGGGGAACAAATTCTGAAGAATGCTTGCAAGGAAGCCCAGTTCCAGAAGGCCAGGACAGACTTGTATCTGAAAGAGAGTCAAGCTAGGTGGGTCAGGATCACCGAAGCTCGTACTCTGGAAGATAAGAGGGTCCAAGACAAGATAGAGCAGCTGGAAGCTAGTGCAAAAGAGCAGCAGGAAGCCCTGGCAGCAGCCCAGAGGGAAATATCAGAGCTGAAGATCAAAGCTGGAGTGAAAAGGTCTAAAGACCAAAGTCAACACAAGAAGCTAACTGCAGCTGTTACTACCCGGAACCTCCTTATCAGGAATCTCACGGAGCGTCCAGCTGATCCTGTGACTGAAGCACTTCTCAAGGAAGTTCAGGAGGATGAGTTTGGCCTTAGTGTTTGACTATTTGCTTGTTGTTGTTTTCATTCCATGTACTTTTATTTTCTTGTAATGTATTTTGACCCCTCAGAGGGCTTGTATTTGTAAACAAACTATGTACCATTTGCCTTTTGTAATATATGTATCAGTTTGTTCCATCCAAGTTTACTTCAAAAGCAACATCAACAGCATCTTCAAGGGTCTGGAAGGGTCAAAACCGAATGCCAAGCCGGATACCTTGAAAACAAATAAGCATACTGCATTGCATGCTAACCCTTTGTTTGTTTTGTAGGTTTTTGTTTTATTGTTACTAACTCTGTTGTGGTGTTCAGGAACTATTGCTCGACGCCGGGTATTTCCCCTCAACCGTCCACACCGATATCCAACCCGTAACAACCTTCCGGGCATACAAATGGATCAGGTACAGCAGGACCTTGCAGAGGTCATAAATCAAATGGCAAACGAAAGATTGGAAATGAGAACCCAGATGACACAGTTTATGGAAGTGATGAACAACATGGCTTAGAGCCAAGAAAGATTGAGAGCAATGGTGGAAAGGCAGAATCAAGAAGATCCCCATATAGGGACTGCTGGCACAAGCAACAATGAGAGGGTCCAACCTCATGTCAACCCCCCTGTATTTGGACCCCACCTTCATCCAGAGATCAACATCCCTGCCAATGTACAAGGGACTGCCACTGCAGGCAGGGTACTGCAAGAAGACCCCCAGGAAGATCAGTTCACAGTAATGGGAGCTGGGGAGGAAGCTTATGACAGAAGGCTGGATGAGATAGTTGAGAAATTAAGATCCTTGGAGTCCCAGAACTCTTTGGGTTTTGATGTTATGGACATGGGCTTGGTAGACGGGGTCAGGATTCCCCATAAGTTCAAGCCTCCTTGTTTTGAAAAATACAACGGGACTTCATGCCCTCGGACCCACTTACAGTCCTTTCTGGGGAGGCTGAAGGCCTATACCATGGACGAGAAGCTCTGGATGTTTTATTTCGAGGATAGTTTGACGGGAGCTTCAAGAGAATGGTACTCTCATCTGACAAGAGCAACTATCAGGTGTTGGAAGGACCTGGCAGAGGCCTTTATCAGACAGTATCAGTACAACTTAGATATGGCACCCAACAGGACCCTCCTAATGGGAATGTCACAGTCATCAAGAGAAAGTTTCCGAGAGTATGCCCAGAGATGGAGGCAATTGGCTGCTGCTGTCCAACCACCTATGTCAGAGAGGGAGATGGCAGATATGTTTATGAACACCCTCCAAGGAACATACATTGACAGGCTAGCTGCTTTCTCTTCCACTAGCTTTGCAGATGTTGTCATAGCTGGAGAGAGAATTGAGAGCCTGTTAAAGATGGGCAAGATTTCTGACAACGGTGCCAGCTCGTCCAGCAATACAAGAAAGCCTTTTGTAGGCCCAAGAAGAACTGGTGAAACCAATGCTATCCACACCAACAGGGGCAGATCCCAATATGTTCATAGATCTGTGGCAGCAGTCACTATTCCCGCTCCAGCTCATCCACAACCGGCTTATCAACCTCCGCAACAAAATTATCAGCAACAACCTCAGTACCATCAACAAGCTCAGTATCCTCCGAGAAACTACAACAACACCAACAACAACAATCAGGAAAGACCATATCAGCAGAGACCTTCTCAGGCCAATAGGGTGATCGATCCAATCCCTATGCCATACGCTACATTACTGCCACAACTCCTGAAACTCAACCTAGTTGAGCTAAGGACGTTGGCGCCTCCAGATCCTAATAGTCTACCCAGGAATTATGACTCCAACGCCAGATGTGCTTTTCACTCAAATGCACCTGGCCACAGTACAGAAAAGTGCAGAGCTCTGCACATGAAGGTACAAGACCTGGTAGACTCTAAAGCTCTGAATTTTGCACCACCACCCAATGTTAACAAGAACCCTATGCCAAACCATGGTGGCCCCAGAATCAATGCTATTGAAGAAGACAAGCCATCTTATTTAATAACCAGTGTGGGTCAGATTCGGACACCGTTGGTAGAGATTAAGGCTCAACTCCTCGAATGTCAAATGTTCCCGGGATGTGAGTTAGGGTGCGCTTACTGTAACATTTCAGTGAATGGTTGTGATAACTTGAGGGATGGCATAGATGGTCTCATCCATAGTGGCTTACTCCAAATTACAACATCAGTTCCAACAAATCCAGCAATCTCATCAGCAACAATTCCAGTATCTCCTACAACTGCAACAACCATTGTTCCCGACAACTCTTCAGCTTCATCAACAAATGTTTCATCTGTCATTTCAACTGACCAGATATCAACAGACATTCCTTCTACAACTCCATCACCACTTCATTTTGAATCTCCTACAACAACAACACCCATCCTTCCAACAATGTCTCCTACAACATCAGCAACAAACCGTGAAGATGTCTCAACAGTTACGATTTATTATGATCCTGAAAATGACTCCGTCTACAACTCACAAAGTGCTACTCCCATCAGAGCACCAGTCACAATATATTATGATCCACAGACTATCACAGTCCCTTCCGCAGCTGCAATCAGTCCAGTCACTATCACAGTGCCTGGGCCAGTACCTTATGAAAGCAGTAATGCCATCCCGTGGCATTACGGCTCTGACTTATACTGCGAAGGACAAAAATTCACTTTTGAATCATCAACCCCTACACCACAAATAGACAATGTGGGAGGAGGCGGAGGCTTCACTCGAAGAGGACGTCTCTTTGCTCCACAAATTCAAAGACCCACTGCCGAAGCAGAAGCTGCTGCCAAGGCAAAAGGGAAAAGCTTGGTGCAGGAAGAGCAGGTTGTTAAAGAAGCTTTGAAAACGCCCTTTGATCAAGAAGTTGATGAGTTCATGAGAATCATCAAGAAAAGTGATTACAAAATAGTGGATCAGCTTCACCAGACGCCTTCCAAGATCTCAATCCTATCATTGCTTATGTGCTCCGAAGCCCATCGGAACGCACTACTAAAAGTCTTGCACGCAGCTTATGTGCCTGAAGAGATCACAGTCAATCAGTTGGAAGCTGTGGTAGGAAATGTTAATGCTAGTCATGGACTAGGGTTCACCAACACTGATTTGACTACGGAAGGCCGCAACCATAACAAGGCTTTGCACATTACCATGGAATGTAAAGGTGCAATCCTTTCCCATGTGCTGGTAGACACGGGGTCATCCCTCAATGTCTTACCTAAAAAAGCCCTTGTGAAGCTAGAGTATGACGGACTGGCATTACGACCCAGCAACCTGGTGGTGAGAGCCTTTGATGGTTCTAAGAGATCGGTTCTGGGAGAGATTGAGTTGCCTATAACGATTGGCCCACAAACTTTCAAAACGACCTTCTACGTGATGGATATACAGCCCGCCTACAGCTGTCTATTGGGTAGGCCATGGATTCACGCTGCTGGCGCCGTGACCTCAACCCTTCACCAGAAGTTAAAATTCGAGTGGGAGGGTCAAGTCGTTACTATCTGTGGAGAGGAGGATATTTTTGTCAGCCATCTGGCTACCTACAAATACATTGAGATGGATGGGGAGATCCATGAAACAATGAGTCAAGGGTTCGAGGCCTTGAACGTAAATGAAACTTCTGCTGTACCTGGAACCTCAATGACGTCATACCAACAAGCCCGGAAGGTTGTTGAAGAAGGAAATGCCCAAGGCTGGGGCAAATTGCTACCTGTGGAGAAGAAAGAGGATAGATTTGGGTTGGGTTACAAACCAACTCAACAAGACCAAGCAGAGGCTGCAAAGGAGCCCAACTTTATTAGTGGGGGGATGCTCACCCCCGATGCTGTCAACAATTTGGAAGACGAGGATGAAAGCGACCGCAACCTGGAGAGTTGGATTCGTCCAAAGATCCCGGGGAGCAGTATCTCAAACTGGTCTTCCCAGGGAATTATAAGAGTTACTCATGCAGAGTAATTATTATTTCCTGTATTTTTATAGCATGCATCAAAGTCTTGCATCTTGCCCAAGATGACAAGACTCATTTTGTAATCGGGCCATCTGTACTTTTTGTGCAACAAGATTAATCAATGAAATATCAGACATCTTTTGCAAATGAGTCTTTTTCTTTTCCGCTCACTGTTTTTCCATTTTTCTTTTTGTACAAAAAATAAATGGCAGTGTTTTCAAAATGACAACTTTATTTCACTTTTCCAAAACAAGATTAAAATCAAATCACTAAAATGAACAAACTGAACCCTTGCAGAGTGTGCCTTCCAGACAGCACCGACAGCAGCACGACTATGACTTCGTATGACTTTGACAATCCAATCAATCAAGCTGATCAAGGGGTTGAAGAAGAATATGAACTTCCTGAAGAGCTAGCCAGGTTGTTGAGACAAGAGGAAAAGGTTATTACTCCTCACCAGGAGGAGGTTGAAACGATCAATCTTGGTACAGATGAAGACGTGAAAGAAGTTAAAATCGGGGCCTGCTTACAAGACTCAGTGAAGAGACAATTGGTTGACCTGCTTCAAGAGTATGTGGACGTGTTTGCTTGGTCTTATCAGGATATGCCAGGGTTGGACACCGACATTGTTGTGCACAAGCTGCCTTTGAGAGAAGGATGCCCGCCGGTTAAACAAAAACTGCGCCGTACCCGTCCAGACATGGTAATGAAAATCAAAGAAGAGGTACAAAAGCAGTGGGACGCCGGGTTCCTTGCTGTGACTAGCTATCCACCGTGGGTTGCTAATATTGTGCCTGTGCCAAAGAAAGACAGCAAAGTAAGAATGTGTGTTGACTACCGGGATCTAAACAGAGCTAGCCCGAAAGATGATTTCCCTTTACCTCACATTGATGTATTGGTAGATAATACGGCTCAGTTCTCGATATTCTCCTTCATGGATGGATTTTCAGGATACAATCAGATTAAAATGTCACCTGAAGACATGGAGAAGACAACCTTCATCACACCCTGGGGCACGTTCTGCTACAAGGTAATGCCATTTGGGCTCAAGAATGCCGGTGCGACGTATCAACGGGCTATGGTAACATTATTCCACGATATGATCCATAAGGAAATCGAATGTTATGTGGATGACATGATTGCCAAGTCCCTCACCGAGGAAGATCACCTGGTAAATCTGCTGAAGTTGTTCAAGCGTCTGAGGAAGTACCAACTGAAGTTGAACCCCAACAAGTGCACATTCGGGGTGCGATCTGGTAAGCTGCTGGGTTTTATCGTAAGCGAAAAAGGGATTGAAGTTGACCCTGATAAAGTCAAAGCTATTCAAGAGATGCCTGCACCGAAGACAGAAAAGGAAGTTCGAGGGTTCTTAGGTCGATTGAACTACATTTCACGGTTCATATCTCACCTCACAGCAACCTGTGAACCCTTATTCAAGCTGTTGAGAAAAGAACAGACGGTCAGGTGGAACGAAGACTGCCAGAGGGCTTTTGACAAGATCAAAGAATACCTACAAGAACCACCAATCCTTATGCCTCCAGTTGAAGGAAGACCTCTGATAATGTACTTGACAGTATTAGAAGAGTCAATGGGGTGTGTGCTGGGCCAGCATGACGAGTCTGGTCGAAAAGAGTACGCAATATACTACCTAAGCAAAAAGTTTACCGACTGTGAACAACGTTATTCACTGCTCGAGAAAACTTGCTGTGCTTTAGCGTGGGCTGCTCGCCGACTGAGACAGTATATGTTGACCCACACTACTTTATTGATTTCCAAGATGGACCCAGTTAAGTATATATTCGAGAAGCCGGCACTTACCGGACGGGTTGCAAGATGGTAAATGATCCTTACAGAGTATGACATCCAATACACATCTCAGAAAGCCATCAAGGGCAGTGTATTGTCTGAATATCTTGCTGAGCAACCTATTGATGATTACCAGCCTATGAGATTTGACTTCCCTGATGAAGACATCATGTTCATAAAAGCAAAAGATCATGAAGAGCCTGTTCACACTGAAGGGCCTGACCCGGAAGAAGAATGGACTATGATGTTTGATGGGGCTGTTAATATGAATGGTCGTGGTGTTGGTGCAGTACTCATTACACCCAAAGGAGTTCACATGCATTTCTCGGCAAAACTCACTTTTAACTGCACTAACAACGAAGCTGAATATGAAGCTTGCATTATGGGTCTTGAGGAAGCCATAGACCTCAGGATCAAGACATTGACCGTATTCGGAGATTCAGCTTTGGTAGTTAATCAGACCAACGGCAAATGGTACACCCACCAAGATCATCTGATACCTTACAGGGATTATACAAGGAGGTTATTGACTTTCTTTACAACAGTCAAGCTTGAGTGTATCCCTCGGGACGAGAATCAGTTCGCAGATGCTCTTGCCACCATTTCATCCATGATCAAAGTTCAAGCTGCCAACTTTGTACCTCGGATTTCAGTGTCCAGACTTGACAGACCAGCATATGTGTTCGCAGCAGATGTTGTTAAAGATAATAAGCCTTGGTTCCATGACATTAAGCGCTTCTTGGAGGATCAAACATACCCACCTGGGGCATCTTCCAATGATAAGAAGACTTTGAGAAGGCTTGCTGGTAGTTTCTTCCTGAACACTGGTGGTTCCCTGTATAAGAGAAACTTTGATATGGTACTCCTCAGATGCGTCGACAAGACAGAAGCAGATTTGTTAATGCATGAAGTGCACGAAGGATCCTTTGGTACCCATGCTGGAGGACATGCGATGGCCAAGAAGTTGCTAAGATCAGGCTATTACAGGATCACAATGGATGCCGACTGTTGTGCCTACGCCAGAAAATGCCATAAATGTCAGATTTATGCGGATAAAGTACATGTGCCTCCCAATCTTCTGAATGTGATGTCTTCACCCTGGCCCTTCGCTATGTGGGGCATTGACATGATTGGTAAGATTGAGCCAACTGCCTCGAATGGCCACAGATTCATCCTGGTTGCCATTGACTATTTCACCAAGTGGGTTGAAGCGGCCTCCTATGCCAATGTTACAAGACAAGTGGTAGCCAGATTTCTGAAGAAAGATATCATCTGTCGATACGGAGTCCCCGAGCGAATCATTACTGATAATGGTTCCAATCTAAACAACAAAATGATGGCAGAGCTGTGCTGGGACTTCAAGATTCAGCATCACAATTCTTCTCCTTACAGGCCAAAGATGAACGGCGCTGTTGAGGCAGCAAATAAGAATATCAAGAAGATTGTGCAGAAGATGGTAGTCACCTACAAGGACTGGCATGAGATGCTACCATTTGCCTTGCATGGGTACCGCACGTCAATCAGAACGTCCACTGGGGCAACACCGTATCAGCTTGTGTATGGTATGGAAGCAGTCCTACCTGTCGAAGTTGAATTACCCTCTCTGCGGGTGCTAATGGATGTTAAACTAAGTGAAGCAGAATGGGTTCGGGCCTGATACGAACAACTGAGTCTGATCGAAGAGAAAAGATTAGCTGCAATCTGTCATGGGAAGTTATATCAGAAGAGAATGAAGAAAGCCTTCGATCAGAAAGTCAGGCACCGAGAGTAACAAGTAGGAGATCTTGTGCTGAAAAGAATCCTCCCTCCTCATACAGACCACAGGGGAAAATGGACTCCAAATTATGAAGGACCATTTGTAGTAAAGAAAGTTTTCTCTGGTGGAGCACTGATGCTCAGCACCATGGATGGTGAAGATTTCCCGTCCCTTGTGAATTCAGATGCAGTTAAAAAATACTTCGCATAAAAGACCCGCTGGACACAAAAACAGAATGTAAGTCCAGGCAAAAATAAGGCATCCCGGCGAGTCAAAAACAGAATAAAAGACTCGGGCAAAAATAAGGGAAAATAAACAAAAATGTACACCCGCTGAGTTGAAAAGCCGCATTGGACAGCTCAGGCAAAAATGGGTATCCCGATGGATTGAAAACCCGAAAGGGCGATCCATGCAAAATAAGGGAATAAGCGAACAACTGCATTCTGAATTCGTCTGTATCGTTTACAACTTGGTAAGTTTCGAAAGGATCAAGCTTCTATCAGAATCAGCATTCTTCAGAAAGCAAGACGAGAAGAGCATCAAATGTCATACGAGTCATAGCAGAAAGGGAAGCTCCTTAAAGCGTCATCAACATTGCCAGCATTTTGTTTCTCAATTTGTAACAATCTCCTCATTCCAGGGGATTTGTTTCTTTGACTGTATCTCGCCAATTCAAGGCATATGAATTAATAAAATCAGATTTTCAGTCATGTCTCGTCTTGTACATTTTATTTGCAAAAAATGTCTGATGTCTAAAAGAAACACTGATTGCATAAAATACAGATGTTTATCTTCAAAAATAAAGTCGCATGCTTGCAGGAAATATACTTACTCTCAGAAGTGTCTAAACGCCTATGACGGAATCCAGTAAAGGATACCTCGGGATTACTTGTGCGTTTCTCTATCTTTTCAGGATTGCAGGAATCCGGAATGCAACTTGGGGCATGAAAGCTTCACTCCAACAAGTTGACAAATCAACACTCAGCACCAGAAGTGTTTTCTCCCCAGCTGAGTTGCCACTTATTACTTATCCCCATCAGAGATGCCAGGCATCACAGAAGGCGCCCATATTCCCGGCTGAGTCAAGAATCCACCTCAACAGAATTTCTAGGGAGATCTTTCAGTGATCTCTCTTTCTCCCCAGCCGAGTTGCCATTTCATCCTCAGCCGAGTACAAAAGTCAGGGAACTATCTCCCCACAAAGCTTCGGCCTCTATCCCAAAGAGCAACGCATGAAGGATCACAACAGAGTGAAGAAAGCTTCTTCAAACCCCAGCTGGGTCCCTCAGTACAAGGATAGGTCTATCAGCGACCCATATCCCCAAGCAAATGCTTCTCATCAGATCTACCAATGATCTCATCTCCAGCTGGGATGTCCATTTCAAATTGATCGACCAAAGATCTTCACGGCAACGGGATCCGAATCCCGGTTTGGTATTTTTGCATAATCATAGCATTCGCATCATATTCACCCACAAAGCGTAGCATTCCGTTTAATACGGAGCGTTACGGCAAAAATCCAACATGTTGCATAATCATAAGCCATGATTTGAATCAACACTTGTGAATAATGACATCTCAGCAATATACAGAATACTTTCCCCAAAATCCCCAGCGGAGATTCCCCAGCAAAATCAATCGCCTCACAAACACCAGTATATACTCTCTTTGGCACCCGTCCATGCCAATACTCCCCAGTAAAGTCGCCTGAACACTCTGTGCAGACAAAACCACTCGTATTACAGATACTGTTTGACACCCGTCTGTGTCATAACCCTAGCAGAAGGCCAAAGACGTCCTCTTTGCACTCATATGATATTCCTTTGACACCCGTCCGTGTCATATCCCCAGCGCAGTCGCCTACACTTTGTATATCAGATATTTGTTTATATTACACTCTTCTCCTTTTGACACTCGTCCGTGTCACTCTCCCCAGCAGTTAAACACTCAACCGTACATCACCCATACTTACTACTCATGTTACTCTTATACAGATACTCGTCCGTATCTTGTATATATCACTTATATCCCCACAGATTCAACACTAGTCCTTGTTCTTTGTTAACTCGTTGGTACTCGTCCGTACCATCATCTCAGAACATGCGTCGAGAGTTTGTTTCTACATGATACTCGTCCGTATCATAGTCTTAAGGATGCTCGTCCGCATCTTTAATCCATACACCGTGTCAAACACTTTTGTCTTCACGAATATAGACACTCGTCTGTGTCTAATATTCCCCAGAAGAGTCCCCTCAGAATCAACACTCGTCCGTGTTCCCTGTTAACCAGTTGATACTCGTCCGTATCATCATCTTTGAACACGAGTCAGTATTTGTTTCTACCCGATACTCGTCCGTATCGTAGTCTTAAGGATGCTCGTCCGCATCTTTATTCTATACACATATATCTAAACACTTATACCTTTTGTTTCTTGGATGTAAACACTCGTCCGTGTTCACTACTCCCCAGTAGATTACCAACAAAGCAAATTTTCCTTTTTATCTGACATTCGTCCTGTGTCATGATAAACCCTTAGAGCAGCCGTACCCTGCTAGGTGGTCGTCCTCCACCTCTTGATGGTCGTCCTCCATCATGCTCATCCGATGGCCGTCCCCATCGTTGATATTTAGCAGCCGTCCCCTGCTAGGTGGTCGTCCTCCACCTTTTGATGATCGTCCTTCATCATTTTATCCAATGGCCGTCCCCATTGTTGATTTTGGTTATCTGACATTCGTCCTATGTCACGATAAACCTTGAGAGCAGCCGTCCCCTGCTAGGTGGTCGTCCTCCACCTCTTGATGGTCTTCCTCCATCATGCTCATCCGATGGCCGTCCCCATCGTTGACCTTTTATCCGGCATTCGTCCTATGTCGTGATATTTTCGGCAGCCGTACCCTGCCAGGTGGTCGTCCTCCACCTTAGATGATCGTCCCTCATCTTATCCCCAACAGAGCAGCCGTCCCCTGCTAGGTGATCGTCCTTCACCTTTGATGACCGTACCTCATCATCTGTGTACTTCATTTATTCTTTAACCCGATGGCCGTCCCCATCGTGGTCCCTTTTCTTTTTAACCCGATGGCCGTCCCCATCGTTGGTTACTTTACTTTATGAACTTGATGGCCGTCCCCATCATGTTTCATTAATCCCCAGAAAATTTTATAGCTTTATCTTGATGGCCGCCCCCATCATAATTCTTTTGTCCCCAGCATGTCGGTCGTCCCCGTCATTGCTTTGTTTTCCGCACCTTTTCCCAGCATGTCGGCCGTCCCCGCCATTGCTTTTTACCCAGCAGTCGTCCTCTGCTCGACGGTCGTCCTCCGTCGCCCACACTTTACAATATACTTTATTTTCTTTTACAATCTATATCCCTTTTCTTCTTCACTCTGTGAGTGCAAATTTTGGACTGTCTTTGGTATTCAACCACAAGTTATCTTGTTTGCCTGTTAAGCCGTCGCTTACAACCTGAACAGCTAACTCATGTTTGAATAGGGGCAGCTGTAAACACCCCAAATTTGCCCTCACCCATTCACACCATGGTTTGTGATCATTTCATATGCATAAACACAATCTTACCATCTCATATCACATTTTTGATTCACTGCATAGGTTCAAAGTCATCTGCATCTAGGGTTTGTGATCTGAGCAATCCAAGAACTTTCTGAGCCACTCCAAAGGCCATCAATCACTTCAAAGGGGTGTATATGTGTTCAAGCATCATATTATATCCTCTCAAAGTCAAGAATGCCAAAGAATCACAAGAACTGGGATTGGTGTGAATGCAGAGCCAGGTTTAATTGCACAGATGACCTGAAATTAGGGTTTTGGTTTCAGAGGCCATAACTTCAAATTTTTTGGTAATTCTTGTTTCTATTGGTCTCTATATTGTATAGGGAGTATGCATATCAATTTTCATGAAGAAATTCCATGGGGAAGTCATCTGATCAAGAGTTGACTTTTCAGACAAGTCAGTGCAAAATCAGGGCATCTGGGGCCCCCAATGGCCAAACCAAGGGTTGATCTTCATCATTTTGAGTGTATTTGATCTTTATTTGATCATGGAAGAAGGTTGAAGTTCACAAAATTCAAGAATTACAAGTTTTTGCAAAGTTGACTTTTTAGGGCATGGTTGACTTTTAATGAAATGTCATTTTATGCAACTTTTTCAACCCTTGCTTTTTGATCCAAAAATGCTTCAAATGGAAAAACTTTGGTCATGAAAGTTGTAGATTAGATCTTTTCCTTTTCAAAAAGTACAAGAACATGACCTAATTCATTTTGGATCAAAAGTTATGGTGTGTCAAAGTTGGCAAAAATCACTAATTTTCAAAATATGCACCAAATGAGAAATTTGCAAAATCATGTATCAAAGGCATTTGTGACTTCTAATTCATGTCAAACCATTACACAAGCATCACACAAGTCCTAAAATTCAGATTGGACCAAAGGAATCACATGTTTCATGGTTTGTAAGGCAAGATATTTCCATGAAGATTCAAAAGCAAGCAAGTTGCAAAACCATCATAACACTTCCATCCACTTGCTGCCTATGTTGCTGAACCGACCCTAGCCTTTCCCCTCACCTTGCTGCGCAACCCACACCTCTTGTACCAAGCTAGAACTTGACCCATGCTTTCTCTTACATAAAGTTGACAATTTGCAAAAAGCACCATACCAATCACAAAAGCACAAGTCACATCATCTGACCAATAAGATTTGTTTATGTGGATCAAATGCCAGCCATTTCACATAACAAGTAAGCCTGAAGCAAGCCATAGCAACACATTCACATTTTCACTCTCACTTGCAAGAACATTCGAAACTCATCCCACAGGCCATAAACACTCAAACAAACTCCACCAATCATCCCACCATGCTTCACTGAACACAAACCAACACTCAAGCAAGCCAAAAACACACTAGAACTCAGCATCCTCATTTTCACTCCCTTGAGCAAAAACCTTCGAATCTCTTCATACAAGCCTCAAACACAAAAAGAAACTTCACAAACAATCTCCACTCACCTCACTGATCAAAAACCACCCATCATCATGGCCTGAAACCCCTTGAAACCAAAATACGATTTTCACACTCCCTTGGCCCGAGCTTCTGCAAACTCACTCAAAAGGCTGTTTAAACTCCAACCAAGTGTCAAAAGCTTCAAAGGGGGATCATTGGGACCTGTTTGAGCCAAAGGACCATCCAGAAAGCTCCTGAATCGAAAGCTCAATCTCAGGTAACTTCATGAACTTTTTTTCCAGAACTTGCTTTTTAAGTTTCTAGATGGTAAAGCATGCTTCACTGATCACACTGAACTTGTTACTTTTGAAAAAGAGTGAGAAATGAGCCTGTATGATGTCTCTGAAATTTTTGCAGTTTTGAATGTTTGATTCGAATCTTGTTTGTGTGTTGAAATAAATGATTTTTGTTGCTGGAATCTTGTTTAGAATGAGCTAAGGTTTGATTCTGGAGAGTTTGGCATGATTTCATGGCGTATTGAGAGAGATTAGAAAATGACCTAGCCGGAGAAGACGACCGGAACAGTGTTCCGGTCGCCTGAGAGTCATTAGGGTTTGTTTAATTAGGGCTAAGTGTAATTAAGTCAGTTTGAATGTGGGCCGTCCAAACCCGCGTGCAGTCAACTCCCGCCCTTGCCAGTTTGAATCTCATGCGTTGGATCTGATTACTTTCTATTTTTCAGTTTAAAATTCATTTTATTTTCATATTATTTCATTTGTTTTCCATAATTTATTTAAAAATAGCAAAAATTATTTAAAAATTATGAAATTTTTTGTCAAGAGTTTCATTAATTTTTAATATCCAAAAATATTTTTATTTTCATTTTTAGCATTAAAAAAGTATTTTTAAATATTTAAAAGTTTATTTTTAATTGATTAATGAAAATTAATTTATTAAAAATACTTTTAGGTATTTAAAAATCACCAAAAAATTCATGAAAGGTTTTAAGACATTTAGAAACATTGTCCAACCTTCAAACCAAATTTCTTTTTTGATCTTGATGCATTTTGAGAATTTTTCATGGAATTAAAATCATTTTTATGCATTATTTTGATCCAAACTTCCAAAAATCATTTCTGCCTAACCCTAAAGAGTTGGACCTTGATTCTTTTTGCATTGCATTGTGTTTAGCATGTAGTTTGTGAGATTAAATGGCCATGATTTGATCTTCCATTTTTAATTTGTTTGGTAATTTTCTTGTTAAGGAACCCTAAAACCCTAGAAAACTTAGAAAAATCATACCTTGAATTAGGTTAAGAGTTGAGACCTCTCCTTTGGGCAGTGAGTTAGTATAGGATTAGGGATCCTTTGAGTGCATTTTCAATTTTTTATAATGTTGTTTGCTTCTGATTTTGGTTTTTGTTTGATGTATTGTTCATAAACCCTAATTTGGGCCTTTATATGCATCCATCTTGCATTTGCATTCATACCTTGACTTGCCATGACATTTTATGCATCCATGTGATTCATTTAACATCATAAGACATATTGAGAGCATGTTTGATCATTGCATCTCTCATTTGCCATGTTGTATGCCATATGCATCTCATAACTTTTCATGTATGTTCATGTGTCTTAACTTGCTTCATTTGCATTCATAAGCTTGCATGATCATCCCCATGTGTTGTTTCATGTTTGTAGCATCTCATAGCATTATTAACATCATGTATATGCTTCTGGTTTGGTCTTTCATCATACCATTTCATCTCATTTTGCATTGCATTGCATTTTCTTTTCTAACTTTTCAGGTGGTAAGTGACTTTGAGAAGTGAATTTGCCTTCACTTCTCATAACTTCTCTTCATCTCTTTTATGCATCCTTGCTGCATTTTTGTATGTGTTTGAGTTTGAGCTTGCTCATTCTTCTTCTTCCCACTTTCTTTCCTCAAGTGACTTGACTTCTTAAATGAAGCAAGTTACTTTGCTTCTCCTGATCCTTTCATCTGCTTCCTGGTGGTTCCATTGAAGATCTTTCTTGTTAAACCTCACAAACTTTAGGAACAACCAAGCATGACAATGATTAGGGTTTTGATTAGTCTCCCCACTTAGTTTTACCTTTGTGTCTCTTTGAGTCTTCTCTTCTCATCTCATAATCAGGGACTAAACCCTAAAGGCTTTAAGGCTTTGTGATTAAGCTTATGCCTGCATCCTTCTATTAGGATGGAGTGTATAACTTTAATCCTAAGTGTTAAACCCTTAATGTGTTTAAATCCTTTAATTAATCCATCTAATAATCACCAAGACATCAAGCTTGTAACTTGGGCCTTGCATTAGGGTTCTAATTCTTCCTTAATTGGTTAAGAAGGACTAACCCTAGTGTTAATGGACAAGTCCCCCTCAAGTTGTCTTACAAACCCTAAAAAACACTTCATCATCATATCACTAAATAAAATCCACTTAATTAAAGGCTTGTTTTGTCATGAGTTTAATCCCTAATCATGGATTAAGTTGAGGAGTTTTCCTCAGCTTAAACTTTCTCATCTATTATCCTTCTATTAGGATGGTGTAATGAGTCTGTTTAATCTTTGATTATGGCTTAATCTCATTACTTAACACTAAACAAAAACACCAAAAACATCTAAATAATCACAAATAGGTTAATGATCTTAATCCTACATCAAAGGTGATTAAGTGTGAGAAGCTGACTTCACACTTAAGGTATTCTCATTACCCCTAATCAGAGGGAAGATGTGATGAGTTTACTAAATCCACTGGTTTAGGCTTAAGCTCATTAACTTATGACAAAATCCAAAAACAATAAAAGACTGAAAACACAAAAACAAACAATAATCGTCTCCTTCAGGATTCTTTTCTCATCTCATTCACTCACAAACGAGAACTTGCTTCTTCCGTCTAATGCAAGACAGTTTGCACCTGAGCCAGACAGGTCATACACTTGAGCATAGACAAGTAAGCAGTTCACAAGTCAATTCACCTTTCAGTCTCTTTGGGTCGAACTACGGTGTTCTGACTTCCTCATTGCACGAGAGGATACGTAGGCATAACTTAACAGTTATCGAACAAAAGTCTCTGTATATTCCCCCTCTTTCCAGCTTTATTCTTTTAGCCTCATATCCTTGAGCATTTCATTCTTGTTCCTACACTGACACATCATTTATACACTTCACACTTCCTTTACACTGACACCTGTACATTTTGTTTTCCAGCCCTTTTACACACAAATTGCACTGACACTACCCCTTTAAAACACAAATCTTTCAAGCGTGGATCCCGTCGAGTACGGCGGACAATCTGGGTGCTAATACCTTCCCAGGTTGTAACCAACCCCCTTTCTCAGTCTCTCTGGTTCGCAACCGTCTTATCCATGTCTTTCTAGGTCTATGCAGCATTGCCTTTCCTTCGGGATAAAAATGCCTAGCTGGCGACTCTATTCATTCCCTGTGAGTTCACTCCTGTGTGCTCTCACATCCTTCTTTCGCCGACCGTTCGCGTCTGTACCCCATTTGACCCGGCTTCATTTGGTGGGAGCGACACCCACAAATGGTAATGACTTGGCCCTCCCACTCGAATTTTAACTTCTGGTGAAGGGTTGACGTCACGGCGCCAGCGGCGTGTATCCATGGTCTACCCAATAGACAGCTGTAAGCAGGCTGTATATCCATCACAAAGAAGGTCGTTTTGAAAACCTGTGGGCCAATCATTATTGGTAATTCTATCTCTCCCAGAACTGATCTTTTAGAACCGTCAAAGGCTCTCACTACCAGGTTTCTTGGGCGTAATGCCAATCCATCATGCTCCAGCTTTACAAGGGCTTTCTTGGGTAGAACGTTGAGGGATGACCCTGTGTCCACCAATACATGAGAAAGAACTGCACCCTTACACTCCAAGGTAATGTGCAAAGCCTTGTTATGATTGCGACCTTCCGTTGTCAGATCAGTGTTGGTAAATCCTAGTCCATGACTAGCGTTGACATTTCCAACCACAGCCTCTAACTGATTGACGGTAATCTCCTCCGGCACATAAGCTGCGTGCAGGACTTTTAATAGTGAGTTCCGATGAGCCTCGAAACACATTAGCAACGATAGTATGGAGATTTTGGACGGTGTTTGGTGAAGCTGGTCTACCACCTTATAATCGCTCTTCTTTATGATTCTCATGAATTCATCAACCTCTTGATCAAAATGAGTCTTCAAGGCTTCTTTAGCAACTGGTTCATCTTGCACCATGCTCTTCCCTTTTGCCTTGGCAGCAGCTTCTGCTTAAGCAACGGGTCTTAGGATTTGTGAGGCAAAGAGACGTCCGCTTCTAGTGAAGCCTCCGCCTCCCCCCACATTGTCTATCTGAGGTAAAGAAGTTGACGATTCCAAAGTGATTTTCTGCCCCTCGCAGTATAGATCTGAGCCATAATGCCAAAGGATGGCATTATTGCTTTCGTAAGGAACTGGCCCAGGTACTGTGATAGTGACCGGACTGATAGCAGCTGCAGAGGGGACTACAATGGTGTATGGATCATAGTATATGGTAACTGGTGCTCTGACAGGAGTAGCATTTTGTTGTGAGTTGTTGGCAGGAACATTTGCAGGATCGTAGTATATTGTAACCGTTGAGACACTTTCATTAGTTGTTGCTGATGTTGTAGAAGGTACTGTTGACTGGACGGGTGTTGAAGTTGTATCAGGGATGGTGATTGAACTTGCATCCGTTGAAGTGATTGATTGAGCAGTTGTTGGAGTTGTAGTCGAATCCGTTGGAACAATGGTTGCTGACGTTGTAGGAGTATCTGTGATTGTTGATGAAGGAATTGTTGGAGTTGTAGTCGCCGTTGTTGTAATCTGAAGGATGCCATCCTTAATAAGACCGTCTATGCCGTTTCTCAGCCTTTCACACCCATTAAAGGCAATGTTGCAATATCCACAGCCGAGCTCACACCCGGGGAACACTTGGCATTCTAAAAGCTGAGCTTTGATTTCGACCAAAGGTGTTCGAATTTGTGCAACACTGGTGATTAAGGTGGATAGTTTGCCCTCTTCAATAGCATTAATCCTAGGCCCGTTGTGACTAGGCATTGGATTTCTTGTGACATTTGGAGGAGGTGCAAAGTTGAGGGCTTTCAAGTCCACCAGATCCTGGACTTTCATCTGTAGGGCCCTGCATTTTTCAGTGTTATGCCCCGGTGCGTTTGAGTGGAATGCACACCTGGCATTTGCATCATAATTCTTTGGCATATTAAGAGGATTTGGAGGAGCCAATGTCCTTAACTCAACTAGGTTGAGCTTCATGAGTTGTGGCAAGAGTGCAGCATACGGCATTGGGATTGGGTCAATCACCCTGTTTGCCTGTGATGGCCTTTGCTGGAAAGGACGCTGTTGTTGGTTGTTATTGCTGTTGTTGTAGGTTCTCTGTTGCGGATAATGAACTTGTTGTTGATACTGTGGTTGTTGTTGTTGAGGATATGCTGATTGTTGAGGAATCGGAGCTGGAATGGTAACTGCTGCTACTGACCGGTGCACATACTGAGGCCTGCCCCTGCTTGCATGAATGGAATTTGTTTCACCTGCCCTTCGGGGTCCCACAAAAGGCTTTCTGGGATTGTTGGATGAACTTGCACCACTGTCGGAAATTTTGCCCATCTTTAAGAGGCTTTCAATCCTCTCACCATCTATGACCACATCAGCAAAACTGGTAGAGGAGAAGGCAGCCAATCTATCAATATAGGTCCCTTGCAATGTATTCATGAACATGTCAACCATTTCCCTCTCTGACATGGGTGGTTGGACAGCAGCAGCAAGCTGTCTCCATCTTTTGGCATATTCCCTGAAGCTCTCTCTAGAAGACTGAGACATGCCCATTAGAAGAGTTCTATTGGGAGCCATGTCCAGGTTGTACTGATATTGTCTGATGAAAGCTTCATCCAAATCTTTCCAGCATCTTATGGTGGCCCTAGACAAATGTGAATACCACTCTCTCGAAGCTCCAGTCAGACTGTCCTCAAAGTAGAACATCCATAGCTTTTCATCCAAGGTATACGCTTTGAGTCTTCCCAGGAAAGACTGCAGGTGAGTTCGTGGACAGGAGGTACCATTATACTTTTCAAAGCATGGGGGTTTGAATTTGTGGGGAATTCTCACCCCATCCACCAGCCCCATGTCCATCAGATCGAAGCCCAAAGAATTCTGAGACTCCAAAGATCTCAACTTCTCAGCAATTTCGTCCAATCTCCTGTCATATACTTCATCTCCAGCGCCCATAACAGTAAATTGTTCTTCCTGAGGATCCTCTTGCAAGATTCTCCCCCCAGCAGTATTACCTTGCACATTTCTCGGGATATTAACTTTTGGATCCAGATGAGGTCCAAATACTGGCGGGTCAATACGAGGCTGGCCCCGTTCATTGTTACTAGTTCCTCCTGTTCCAAGATGAGGCTCCTCAGGAGTTTGTCTTTCCACCAGCTCTCTTAACCTTTCTTGACTCTGGGCTACGCCAGTCATCACTGCCATGAATTGAGACATCTGATTTATCATCTCTACTCTCTCATTAGCCATCTGAGTTCTGACCTCAGTCAGATCCTGTTGTACTTGTTCCATTTGAATACCGGGAAGGTTGTTACGAGTCGGGTACCGGTGCGTGCGGTTGACAGGGAACACTCGGCGACGAGCAGTGTTTCCTGAAGTCACAACAAAGTTAGAAACAAAGATAATAATAAAACCTACAAAACAAAACAAAGTTAGTATGCAATGCAGTATGCCTATTTGTTTTCCAAGGTATCCGGTTTGGTTCTTGGTTTTGACCTTTCCAGACCTCGAGGAAGATGCTTGATGTTGTTGAGAGAAAAGCCCAAATGGAAACAAACTAGAATATATTACAAACGGTGGAGCAATACATAGTCTGTTTTAGAATACATGCCCTTGAAAGGTCAAAATACATTAAAAAGAAAAAAAGTACATCAAATAGCAACAAACAAAGAATCAGACATCCAGTCCAAACTCATCCTCTTTGACCTCCTTCAGGAGTGCCTCAGTCACTGAACCAGCTGGGTGCTCTGTAATGGTCCTAATGAGGAGGTTCCTGGTAGCAATGGCAGTGGTCAACTTCCTATGCCTGTCCTGGTCCTTTGATCTCTTCAATCCTGCTCTGAGCTTCAACTCTGAAATCTCCTTCTGGGCTGCCAACAAAGCTTCCTGCTTCTTCTTCTCATTGGCCTCTAGCTGTTCAATCTTGGCTTGAGTCTTTTGGTCTTCTTGTGTACGGGATTCAGTGATCCTGACCCACCTAGCCTGACTCTCTTGCAGATAGAGCTCAGTCCTAGCCTTCTGAATTTTGGCCTCTTTACATGCATTCTTCAATATTTGTTCCCCAGCTCTTGCTTTCCTGATGTAGTCCTCTGTCTTCTCAATTTTGGTAAGATGTTCCACCCTAAGCTTCTCCAATATCTCAATATCCAGACGACCATCACTTCTTTCCCAGAGAGTCTTCTTCAAGGCTTGAGATAAGTTCTCATTCCTTTCCTTCAGCTTCTCAAATTCTTCTAGGATGACAGTTGCTGCTGGCTGTACTGTGGATGGCCCAGGTATATCTTCCAAGATGAAAGGCATTCTGGTAATCTGAGCTCTAGTACGGGACCAGTCATAGTACTGAGCTGAAGCAACATTATTACACCTTCCAAGGATAGCTACCCCCTTTGTCTGGATGTTGTCCCAAGCCCAGGATGCTTGTCTGATAGCAGCTGAATTAGGTTTTACTTCACAATACAGGGTCTCAGCTAAATCTTGTCCTCTGGGAGGGTGAACCAAAGCATATCCCAGTTGTCTTTTAAACAGTAAAGGATTGTAGTTGATGCAACCCTTTACTCCTATCAGAGGTACATTTTGGTATTGTCCGCAGCTGGTGATAATGTCCTTGCCATTGGTGCTCTGGGTGCACCATCTAATATCATCTGAAGTCAAGGCAATGAGCCTCTTGGCCCAATTCTTCTGTTGGTGGGGATTCAAGAAAGCATCGCAGGTGCCTGAGCAGCCAGGTATAAAACAAAGGAGCACAATATCTTACTAACTTCCCCCTCTGTTTCTCATTCCTCTGGTGAATGGAGTAGTAAAAATATCCCAGCAATGTAGGTACTGGGTTCTTCAAGAGAAATAAATGGATGGCATTTTTGCTGACAAATTTAGGCTCATCTGCAAACAGTATAGCCACATATATGCTGAGGGCTAACAGTGCATAGACTGCCTTCCACTCTCCTAATGAAGCTTTCAGGATGGCCTGAGAAATCAAGAAGTCCAAATGCAAACCAGGGATCCCAGCTTTTGTTGTCATGCTTTGCTCAATCAAGGCAGGCTCCAGGTATAGTGCCTTTTCTATCTCCTCATTTCTGGGGGTTTTCATCTCTGGGTTGAAAGGGATTCCACCCCTGATAGGTACTCCAATCAATGAAGAAAACTCTTCCAGTAGAGGCCCTATCTGGAAGTCTGGGAAGGTGAAGCATCTCAATGGAGGGTCATAAAACTGCAAGCATGTGTGGATCATGCTCCTCTGAGAGGGATCAAGGTCCATAACCATGTCCAGGATACCTCCATAATGCTCTCTAAACAATGGGATGTGATCAGGTGTGATGAGTGACTGGACCTGCCTGATACCAGTCAACACAGGCTCAAAGAAGTGGTAGGATATGTTGCCCTTCCTGGGAGTAGTCATGAGTGCTGCTGAAGAAACTGAAGGTAAGTGCTGATGAAGATCACAGACTAATGCTGGAGATGAGCCACTGACAGGCTGATGCTGGTGATGATGAAGATAGCTAAAGCAGATAGCTGATGAAGACAGTTGAAGCAGAGGTCTATGCAGAAGAAAGGGGTCAAAACCAAACCAGATATGATATGGATACCCTGAAAAGCAAATAAACAAATGTTAAATGATGTAATGATGAAATATGCAAATGATATGCAAGGGTTTGTGATCAAGAGCTGGATCTGATTATCTGTCTTGATATAGGCCCATGTATGTTCAAAGGTCCAGATGAAGGCTTAGAAATCCAGTAACCAAGGTGGGGGACTCAAATAAAGAGTCACATGTCCAGGGTTTGATCACAAGAACTGTCCAAAATGAGGTACTCTTAAACAAAATAGTAACAGGGTATGATGTGGCCATGGGTACCAGCAAACTTGTAAACAGCCCAACCCCCTCACAGGTAATGTTCTAAAACAAGGATCCTCAGACTTGGATCAGTTATGAGAAGTGTAAACACTTCTAACCCGAAGGTACAATATTTACAATAACCATAAAAGATCCTCCTCTAATTCACCTCAGTTTCTGAAGGTCATAATAAAGGTCATCCAGACTTAGCAGGCTTCCTAGATAGCCCTAGCACTACAGGAAATATGTAGCACAGAGTTCTCAAGAAGAAACCCACATCTGAACCGTGTTTCATATTCCCGCACCAGACCGAAATGGAATGGGAAAGAACATGAACCACTCTAGCCTAGGTATCACTCAGGTCCCAGGTATAGGACCTTGAACTCTCAATGGAACCCCACCCACCAAAACAGAAACTAGATCCAACAATGATAATGACAGTATGAAATATGTAAAACTGTAAAGAAAGCAATAAATAAGTTGTACATAAAGCAATAAATAAAGAAAAATAAATAAACACACATAGCACATAACACCCCAGTAAACACAAATCAAACAAGCGCTAGGAGGAACCCACAAAAAGAACCAGAAGCCCTGGTTGCAATATAAGGCATCCCCAGCTGAGTCGCCAAGTTGTCGCTCCCACTAAATGAGGCTAAGTCAAATAGGGTACAGACGTGAACGGTCGACGAAAGGAGAGAACACACAAGGGAGAACTGGAAAGAAAAGAGTCGCAAGCTAGGCATTTATATCCCGAAGGAAAGGTAATGCTGCATAAACCTAGAAAGATATGGACAAGACGGTCGCGAACCAGAGAAACTGAGAAAGGGGGTTGGTTACAACCTGGGAAGGTATTAGCACCCAGATTGTCCGTCGTACTCGACGGGATCCACGCTTGAAAGTTTTGTGTTTAAAGGGGTAGTGTCGGTGCTATTTTGTGTGCAAAAGCTGGAAAAGAATGCAAGTGTCAGTGCAAAAGAAATGTGAGGTGAGGTGAAAGAGTGTCGGTGTAAGAAAAGAGTGTGAAGCTCAAGTGTATGACCTGTCTGGCTCGATAACCGTTAAGTTATGCCTATGTATCCTCTCGTGCAATGAGGAAGTCAGAACACCGTAGTTCGACTCAAAGAGACTGAAAGATAAATTGACTTGTAAACTGATTGCTTGTTTATGCTCAAGTGTATGACCTGTCTGGCTCAGGTGCAAACTGTCTTGCATTAGACGGAAGAAGCAAGTTCTCGTTTGTGAGTGAATAAGGTGAGAAAAGAATCCCGGAGGAGACGATTATTGTTTGTTTTTGATGTTTTCAATCTTTTATTGATTTTTGTGTTTGTCATAAGAAAATGAGTTTAAGCCTAAACCAAGGGTTAGCAAACTCATCACATCTTCCCTCCAATTAGGGGTAATGAGAATACCTTAAGTATGAAGTAAACACCTCACACTTAATCACCATGATGTAGGATTAAGATCATTCACCTACTTGCATTTATTTAGATGTTTTTGGAGTTTTTGTTTAGTGTTAAGTAATGAGTTTAAGCCATAATCAAGGATTTAATGGACTCATTACACCATCCTAATAGAAGGATAATAAATGAGAACATTTAAGCTGAGGAAGGCTCCTCAACTTAATCCATGATTAGGGATTAACCTCATGACAAAACAAAGCCTTTATTAAATGGATTTTAGTTAATGGTAGGATTAAGAAGTGAGTTTTATGGTTTGTAAGACAACTTGAGGGGGACTTGTCCATTAACACTAGGGTTAGTCCTTCTTAACCAATTAAGGAAGAATTAGAACCCTAATGCAAGGCCCAAGTTACAAGCTTATTGTCTTAGTGATTATTAGATGGATTGATTAAAGGATTTAAACACATTAAGGGTTTAACACTTAGGATTAAAGTTATGCACTCCATCCTAATAGAAGGATACAGGCATAACCCTAATCACAAAGCCTTAAAACCTTTAAGGTTTAGTCCTTGATTAAGAGATGAGAGGAGAGACACAAAGATGACACAAAGGTAAAACTAATGGGGGACTAATCAAAACCCTAATTGTTATCATGCTTGGGTATTCCTAGGGTTTATGAGGCTTGCAAAAGATCTTCAAGATAAAATCCACCATGGAAGAAGCAGGATGAAAAGAAGGAGAGGCAAAGAGAAACAAGACAACTTGCTTCACTTAAGAAGACAAGTTGTTTGAAGAAAGAAAGTGAGGAGGGACCATGAATGAGCAAGCTCACTCTAATACAAAAGCAAAATGCAGCAATGATGCATAAGAGAGATGAGAAGAGATTATGAGAAGTGAAGGCAAATTCACTTCTCAATGACTTACCACCTGAAAAGTTAGCAACAAGGAATGAAATCAAATGAGAATGAGATAAGATGCAAAGGTATAAACCAAAACCAGAAGCATATACAAGATGAAAATGATGCTAAGAGATGATATAAATGGATGTCATGAGATGTGGATGATCAAACAAGAGATGAGAATGCAAATGAGACAAGTAAGAAGCATGAAAGTTTATGAAAACTTATGAAATGCAATAGATACAAAACATGGCAAATGGATGATGAAATGATCAAACATGATTCTAAGGTGTCCTAAGATGTCTTAGAAGTCATGTGGATGCATAAAAAGTCATGGCAAGTTCATGTATGCAAGCATATGAAAGATGAATACAAATGAAGGCAAAATTAGGGTTTATACATAACATGCAATACAAAATCCAAAACCAGAAGCAAATGATATGATAAAAAATTGCAAATGGAATAAAAGGAACCCTAAACCTATATAAGTTCACTTCCCAAAGGAGGAGACCTAAATCTTAACCTAATGGAAGTTATGATTTTCTCAAGATTGCTAGGGTTTTAAGGTACCTCTCAATGATAAATGCAAAACAAATTGAAAATGAATAATAAATCCAAACCAATTTTATCCTAGAAACTAAATGACATGAGGAATACAATGCAAAAAGAACCATCATCAAACCCTTCATGGTTAGGCAGAAAGGATTTTTCTAATTTAGGGCAAAAATATTGACTTTTAAGAACCCTAAATCCAAAGAAAAATGTTAAAATAGGTCAAGAACCAAAAAGAAATTTGTGTGAAGGGTTTGACAATGTTTCTAAATGTATCAAGATGCAATGTGATTTTTTTTGTGATTTTTAGAAACTTAAATGCTATTTTAATTAATTAATTCTCATTAATTAATTAAAATAAACATTTAAATATTTTAAAAATACAATTTTTATGCAAAAAATAAAATAAAAATTATTTTCAGAATGAGAAAGATATTTGAAAGGGAAATGCAAAAGATAAAAATTTTTGAAAGTGTTTTACTATTTTTAATAAAATGTAGAAAGAAATGCAATTAAAATGAAAATTAAATGAATTAAAATGAAAGTATGCTGATCCAGTGGCCCAAATTCAAACTCAAAAGGGAGGGAATTGACCAGCGCGCGCAAATGGACGGCTCACATTCAAATTACGCTAATTACGTCATTAAGCCCTAATCTGAACCCTAAACACTTTCAGGTGACCGGAACAGTGTTCTGGTCATCTTCTCTGGCTAGCCTCTCAAGCTATCTCACTCAATACGCAACCCCAAGCCCTAAAACTCTCCAGAAATGATCCTCTCCTCAACCCCAACAAGAATCAGCCATCAAAATTCATTTATTCATCATCAAAAGCACGAATCAAAGCAAAACGGAAAACATCTTAAAAATTTCAGAAGCTTATGAAATGCTTATTTCTCAACTATTTTCAAAACCAAACATATCATGGCAATTAGGGGAACACATAGAATCATTCTATAACATAAAATGAGAGTTCTGGAAAAATAAATGCCATGGCTACCTGAAGTTGAGCTTTCGAAACAGGAGCTTTCTGGCCAGTTCTTTGCCTCAAATCCACTCTAATGACTCCCCTCAAGAGCTGGTGATGCTTGGTTGGAGGTTAAATGGCCTCAAAATGAAGTTGGCAGAAGTTCAGTTCATGAAATGTTGAAATCGTGTTTTTGATTCTGAGTGTTTTAGGGCAAAATGAAGGGTGGGAAATGACTAGTGATGATTATGGAATTGTTCTATGGAATTTGTTTTGAGGTTTGATGGCTGAGTTGTGAATTTCGAAGGCTTTTACAAATTTGGGGGATTTTGTGTATGATGTCTTCTTGGAGGTTTTAGCTTGTGTTATGTTATGTGTTGGGTTGCCTTTGGTACACATATCATGTTTGGATAGGTCAGAGGGTGGGTGCTGGCCTATGTTGATTGGTATGTGCAAGTTGCAAAAATGTCACCAACTTGTGTACTTGAGGTATGGGCTGGTTCAGTGGCTGTTTCAAGGCATGGATCGAGTCAGCTTGCTTCAAGGAGGTCCATGGAAGTCATATTTTGTAGCTGGCACAAGTGGCTGAAGAGATTTGATCCATTTTGCAATTTTGGGGAAGTTTGGCCCCTTTTGCATTACTTGAAGTTCAAGGCATGAAACTTGGGATTTCTTTGGCAATTATGAATTTTAGGTCATGTGTGATGTTTGTGTAATGCTTAGAAGTCAATTAGAGGTCACATTTGGTTTTGGCAAGAGTTTTTGCAAGTTTCCCTCTTTGGTGCATAAGTGAAATTTAGTGAT
The DNA here is from genome assembly GCA_963966055.1 of Lathyrus aphaca. NCBI lineage: Eukaryota > Viridiplantae > Streptophyta > Magnoliopsida > Fabales > Fabaceae > Lathyrus > Lathyrus aphaca. The sequence continues at coordinate 431,058,078 of OZ014519.1, read as the reverse complement.
TTTTCCCAACTTTGCAAGGCCATAACTTTAGTTCTAGGATGAATTAGATTAAGTTCTTGTACTTTTTGAAAAGGGAATGATCCAATCTACAACATTCATGACCAAGAATTTTTTATTTGAAGCATTTTTGAATCAAAAAGAGGAGGTTGAAAAACTTTTCCAAAATGGCAAGTTTACATTACAAGTCACTTTCCCAAAATGGCAACTTTGCAAATGGCTTGAGATTCTTCAATTTTGTGAACTTCTAACTTCTTCTAAGATCAAATAAGGATCAAATACACCCAAAATGATGGAAAATACTCCTTGGTTGGGTGATTGGGGGCCTCAGATGCCTTGATTTTGCACTGACTTGCCCAGGAAGTCATCTATTGATCAGATGCCTTCCCCATTGAATTTCTTCATGAAAATTGGTATGCATGATCCTCATATCATATAGAGACCAATAGAAACAAGAATGACCAAAAAAATTGGAGTTATGGCCTCTGAAACCAAAACCCTAATTTTAGGTCATGTGTGCAGTTAAACCTGGCTCTACTTCCATGCCTTTCTCAGTTCTTGTGATTTTATGACTTTCTTGATCTTGGGAGGATATAATATGATGCTTGAACATACATGGACCCCCTTGAGATGATTGAAGACCTTTGGAGTTGCTCAGATAGCTCAGGGATTGCTCAGATCACAAACCCTAGATGCAGATGACTTTGAACCAATGCAGTGAAGCAAAAATGCAATATGAGATGACATGATTGAACTTATGCAAATGAAAAGATCACAAGCCATGGTGAAATTAGTGAGGGCAAATTTGGGGTGTTTACAGAGATCTGTAGCACAGATTTCTCAAGAAGAAACCCATATCTGAACCGTGTTTCATATTCCTGCACCAGACCGAAATGGAATGGAAAAGAATATAAAGCCACTCTAATCCTATGTCTGTCACTCAAGCCTTTGTATTGGACCTTTCTCACTGGAATACCCCTCCCACCAAGGCAAACCAACAAACCAACACAGATATGATAATAAAATGAAATGCATAAAACAGTAAATGAAAGCGGTAAAGGAAATGTAGTAAATAAAGTTGTACTTAAAGCAATAAATAAAGAAAAAATAAAAGCACACACAGCACATAACACCCCCAGTAAACACAAACAAACAAGCGCTAGGAGAAACCCACAAGAGAACCAGAAGCCCTGGTTGCTCTTCCCCAGCAGAGTCGCCAAGTTGTCGCTCCCCAAAGATTTACATCCCGGTGCAAACACGAACGGACGAGGCGAAAGAGGTTGAGGTTGAATAAAGTCGCCAGCTAGGCATTTTTATCTCGAAGGGAAGGTAATGCTGCATAAACCTAGAAGGGTATGGATAAGACGGTTGTGAACCAAAGAAACTGAGAAAAGGGGTTGGTTACGACCTGGGAAGGTATTAGCACCCAGATCGTCCGTCGTACTCGACGGGATCCACGCTTACTTGATTGTGTTTAAAAGGGGTAGTGTATGTGCTGACTGTCCATAAAAAGCTAGGGAGAAAAGAATGTGTTTCAGTGCAAAAAGAGAGTGAGATGCTCAAGACTGAGGCTTAAAAAGAATGCTGAAATAGGGGGAAGACAAAGAGACTTTTGTTCGATAACCGTTAAGTTATGCCTACGTATCCTCTTATGCAATGAGGAAGTCAGAACACTGTAGTTCGACTCAAAGAGACTGGATGCTTTGGCTGTGAACTTCTTACTTGTTTATGCTCAACTATGTGACTCGTCTGGCTCGAGTGCTAACTGTCTTGCATTAGACGGAAGAAGCGAGTTCTCATTTTCAGAGTGAGTGTGATAAGAAAAGAATCCCGGAGGAGACGTTTATTGTTTGTTTTTGTGTTTTCAGTTTTTAATTGTTTTTGGTGTTTTGCATAGGATAATGAGCTTAAGCCTAAATCAAGGTTTGTAAACTCATTGTATCCTCCTTGATTAGGGATAATGATCCTACTTAAGCATGAGATAAGCATCTCAACTTAATTACCATGATGATATAGGATTAAGATCATTAACCTACTTGTGATTATTAATATGTTTTTGGTTTTTTTGTGTTAAGTAATGAGTTTAATCTCTAATTAGGGATTAGTGAACTCATTACGCCATCCTAAGAGAAGGATGATAGATGAGAACACTTAAGCTGAGAAAGACTCCTCAACTTAATCCATGGTTAGGGACTAAATTCATTATATAACAAGCCTTTATTAAAGTGGATTTTAATTAAAGATGAGATTAAGAGGTGAGTTTTATGTTTGTAAGACTAGCTTGAGGGGGACTTGTCCATTAAACACTAGGGTTAGTCCTTCTTAACCAAAAGGAAGAGATGTAACCCTAATATAAGGCCCAAGTTACAAGCTTAAGTCTTAATCATTATTAGGTGTTTTGATTAAGAGGTGTAAACAAATTAAAGATTTAACACTAAGGATTAAAGTTATACACTCCATCCTAAGATAAGGATACATGCATAACCCTAATTCAAAGTCCTAAAGCTTTAAGTGTTTAGCCTCTAATTATGAGATGAGAAGAGAGACTCAAGGAGACTCAAAGGTAAAAACTAGGGGAGACTATATACAACCCTAAAATTATCATGCTTGGATTTTCCTATGGTTTATGAGGCTTAAGAGAAAGATCTTTAGGAGGCTACCAAGGAAGAGAAGCAGATGAAAAGAGAAGGAGGAAGGGAATATGTTACTTACTTCCTGAAGAAGATAAGTAACCTAAGAGAAAGAAAAGGAGCAAGAGAGCACAAGTGAAGCAAGTTCACTTCAAAGACAAGTAAATAATGCATATGAAGAGATGAGAAGAGGTGGGATGTGGAGGCAAATCCACATCCCAAACAACTTACCATAAGCCCCCGAAATGTTAGTGTGAATGCATAAGATGCAAAGCAAAAGGAAATGAGATGAATAAAGATGCAAATACCAAAACCAGAAGCGTAAACATGATGCTAATGTGTTATGAGATGATGCAAATTCATACATGATGCATATGAATGGTCATACAAAGGATGGAATGCAAAGATGGCATGTAAGAAGCTTGAAAACACATGGATGTTCATGAAATGAAATGAATGCAAAGCATACCAAATGAATGAAGAAATGATCAAGAAATGTTCAAACATGTCTTAAGATGTCTAAGATGTCATACAAGTGCTTGAAATGTCATGGAAAGTTCATATGATGATGATATGCAAAGACGAATGCAAATGAACATGAGAAATTAGGGTTTTATGAAAGTATGAGATGCAAATGGCCAAAACAGAAGCATACATCATGAGAAAAATTTGAAATTGAACTTAAACAAACCCTAAAAATATACAAGATCACTACCCAAAGATGAAGGTCACCAGCTGTCGCTCCCGGGATTTTCATCCTAGTACAAACGTGAAAGTGGCGCGGAAAAGGTAGAGTCGCCAGCCAGACATTTTTATCCCGAAGGAATGGGAAGGTAATGTTGCACAAACCTAAGGAAGAAGGAAAAGGACGAGGCCTTGCGAACCAAAGATCTGGGTCCGGAAGTCGGTTACGAATTGGGAAGGTATTAGTACCCCAATCCGTCCGCCGTACCCGACGGGATCCATGCTTATAAGTCTGTTTTCGAAGGGTGAGAAATAATATGTTGTTTGAAAGAATGGATATCTGGAATGGAATGGAAATGAGAAAAGAAATGGAATTGAGAAATGGAAAGAAAAGGGAGAAAATGTAGGGAAAATAAAGATTATGCTCGAATGGGCCCTACCCCACTTCCTACGTACCTCATCGGGATAAATGAGGATCAGAGACGTCGTAGTTCATCTAACTAAGGCTGAAACTCGTTTGTGATTTTTAGGATGACGTTGCCATAGCTCTAGCTCAGGTGTTACCGCTCTGACTCGAGGGTGTTTACCGTATCGCTGTTTGGACTGTTGAGACAAGTCATGTTCGTCCGCAAGGAGTATGAGATGAGAAAAGAAGACGTGATTTCTTGGTTTGTTGTCTTTTAGAAGAAGTGTTTTGAGATTGTGTTTATTGTATGTACAACACTAAAGACTATGACACAGGAGCGAATACTTTCCAAGATCGCCCCCAATGGAACGTTTGTAAAGCATCCTAGAAGAGTGAAGGAGACCTCCACTAATCATTTCCCGTATAGCTTAAGGCTCGTGGCACATTGTACACATTTTCCTTTATTAAGTGTTTTGATTTTTCTTAAAGATGAGAAGTGAGACTCAAGTTAAGAAAGGAAAACTTCTAAGGGAAACTAGACTTACCCTAAGTTAGTTGTGTTTGAAGATAACATATGGTTAGTGAGGTTTGAAAGATTAAATCTACCTAAGAGATATTAAACTATAAATACGAGTACAAGGGGTAATGAACATGGTCCTCCTAAGTCATGGTGGGTAAAAACGTGTATGAAACATAAGTGGGATGAAACGATGGATCGGGTGGGTCGATTGCGTGGTGCTGAGATGCACAACTTATGGTGTGAAACATACAAGGCTTGCTTTTGGGTGTAATGGAATGGAACGATGGTAATCGAGGAATCCTAAAGTCACATGCAACTTTGTTTATTTATTTGAAAATTTACTCGACGTTGGATCGAGTATCTTTATTTAATTTTGAGATTTTGGTTTTCTATCGATTTGTTTTATCTTTTCTATCCTAATTATAGAAACTATACAAGCATACAAGTATTAAGCTATTACATCATAAAGTACACGAAATATAATCGAGGCATAAAAATATCCAAGTCCATAAGCAAATCCTCGGAAAATACCTTGCACAAAAAGAAAATAGTTAGTAAATGAAATGAACATGAATATGCAACAATATGATGGAAATGAATTAAAATGACAAAAATATCAAATGTCATAGAAAAAATGTGAAATTAATTCCCAAGGGTCTTAAACCTAATTATAACATTGTGTTAAAAAATCTCCAAAAAATTCAAAGTCTAACTATGGTAAATGATCACTTAAACTTATCTAAAGTTCAATCACAAATTTACACAAATTACACTACCAAAACAGTGGATAAAATGACCTAAAAAATACACAAAAAAATATTCCAGGTACTATTATTTGTCCTCTAATCATAGAAAAACGAATGGGCAAAAAATGTTACAAGAAGTGGTAGAAATAAAATGTACAAAATTATGTGTTCATATGAGAATTCAATAGAAAATCAATTAAATCAAAAATCGAAATTAAATTGAAAAATGAAAAAATTCAGAAAGTAAAAATTGGTAAAATTTCTAAATTGAGTTAAGAACCTATTATAATTTTTGGGGATTTTTCTTATACATTTTAGTATTTTTATGGAATTAAATTGAAAGGGATAAAAAACAGAAATAAAATTTTAAATGAAAATGACAGGGGGTGCATTTAGAAATTATTTTTAGTTTAATAAACACATGGGCTTGAGAATGGGGGGTGCTAATAGGAATTCGCAGGCCCATGAGGAGTCTGGGCTGAGGGTGTATGGTACCTACGGTATATGGTCCGCATGAGATTAAAATATGGTGGTCCAACCGGACGGTGACAAGTGTCACCGCCGGATTGGACCTCCGACACAAACTTATCCTTATCCCTTCTAATCTTGGGCGGTGGATGCATTAATCATAGATTAACTCATACTTATCTCTAATAATCCATATTAACTCATTTTAATTCTCAGCATCAATATTTAAACTCCTAATAATATTGCTATTAATTAACATAACAAATTAAAATTATAAAAATAGAAAAGAAGAAGAACAAAAAGGGCGGACAACATAAACAGAAACCCTAGCCCCCTTTTCTTCGACCTCCCTTCCTCTTCTCTTCTCACCCTTTCATCTTCTTCAATGGAAACCCCCCAAAGAAACCCTAGCCGCCTCCGTTGCGCTTACCACCCCCATTCATCAAGCTCGAAACGCTAAACCTCACTAACTTTTGCTTCTGAATCCGAATCCATACCTACTTTTCTTAAATTCTATCCCAAACATAAGGATCGTACAAACCGAAAAGCGCACATGATGAGTGGGGGATAATCGGCTTTTGGAAGCACATACCTATGATTGAGCAAGGCTAATGAAAGATCCTGAGTGTCGCGCTTGCCTTATCCCTCTTTCGAACTTATGCCGCCGGGAGCGAGTACCCTAGCCGTCACCGTTCGTCTTCGTTCTTCTTCTTCGCTCTACCCGTGATATAGCGCAAACTGAACACAGTAATGGGCTTCAATCGCGAACCAGGGATGAAGATGTCATAGGAGAAAATCGCAAGTGAAGGTTGATTTGGTTTTGAAATATCATCCTTCTGTTCTTCTCCGGTTTCTCGCGCCTTGATATCTCTTCAGGTATTTCGGATCCTGTTTTTCGTAATCTTGGGATTCTTCTGATTTGCGTAATACAACTCTTATTTTTGTTGCTTCAATTCACTTCAAGTTTCTCATTGTCGAGATTTGTTGCCATGGTTGAATCTTGCAGGGAATATTGAAGAACTGAGGAAGATGAATCCAGAGATTGAAGGCATTGGTGATCATCCAAGGTGGAGTTCGAGTTTGATCGATGAGGTAACCAAAGCTATGGTTGAAGATTGAAGCAGAGATTGGTGCAGCTGTGGAATTGTTACTCGATATCCTTTCTTGGTACGAATTCAGACTCTTCTTCTTTGATGTTGAGTTGAATTGTATCAAATATGTGATATGGATTGATGTTGATTTGTCTTCTTGAATCTTCCTCTTCGATGTGATTCTGAGTTTGTTGTTATGAACTCTTGCAGGTTGAATGATGAAGATGAATAGTGATGTGAAGAAGTTGTTCTTGATCGACAGATTGATGATGGAGGATATAGATGAATGTTTGGAGTTGAAGGTGAAGAAGATTGTTGACAGTTGAAGATGAAGAATGAATGAGAGAGTATGAAGTAGCAAAATGGTTTAAGGAGAGGATGAGGATGAAGATGGGATTGATGAGGAAGAGTTAATAAGAAAGATGAATGGAGAAGAAGTTGAAGATGAGTGAAGGAAATGGAAGAAAATTGGAACGAATGAGGAACTTGGAGTGAATCCTAAAAAATCCCCCCTTCAATATGCAGCAACAACAGTTTATATATGATGATTGGTGAGGGAAGATTGGTCTCTTCAGGTAAAATTTCAGTTAGTTGGTTACTGATTCTGTTAGAACTTGTTGTGACTGAATTTTTGGTTTTGAATTTTTCCTTTGGTTTAGAGTTTTCCCCCCTGAGTTTTCCTTGTTATTGTAGGAGTGTGAAAGTGAAGAGTAAGTTGGCAGAAGGTTTGAAGATAATGATTGAATCAGATTGATGAAGAGGGGATCCAGTTTTTTTTCTGTTATAAATCTTTAGAATTTTCTGTTCTGGATTTTTCTGGTACAAAATTCCATAATTTTGGTTTTTGAATTGAACTCTGGTGTAAAATTTTCTGGTGTAAAATTCCTGAACTAATATCCATGTTGAACTTAGAATTCGGAATGAATATTCATGAGGCTATTGACGATTTTTCTTTATGTAATTATGTTATCCGTCTTGAATAGATGAAATCCTTTCTTCCCTTTTTTGTTTGCTCATATCTCAAGGATAACTCTCATTTTCTTTTGAATTTTGACATTGCACAACCCCTTTAATTGCCATTTCTAAAAGAATTGATAATTCCTTTTCTTGACTTTGTACAAGGAAATAATGGATGAAAGTTGAATGTAAATATTAAATATGGTTTTGAATGGTGATTTTAAGGATAGAATTAATGAAATGGTTTAAAGTTGATATTAGAATTATGACAAAGAAATTAAAAGGGATTAATGAACAAGGTTTATTCTCTTAGAAAAGAAATGGGCTTAAAAATTGGATGTAATGGTTGTGAGTTAATCCTTGGAAATGTCTTGGATGAACAAAATATGGTTATTCACAAGGAGAAATTTGGAATTTAAAATGGACATAAAATGGCTAAAGAATCAAAAAGATGGATGAATGAATTGATGTGGTTTAGAAAAAAAAACTTAAGGATTCTCTAATGGAAACTGGTCATGGATTAATTTGTCAATTATAAATGACATAATGGATACTTAAAAAAATGTGGTTGTTGAATAAAGAACGGATAATGGATGGAAAAATGATGAAAATAATAGACATGGATATGGACACGGGCCATCACTAAAAACACTGATACACATATCTCACATGAGTTTAATCCAAGAATCCAACTCAAAACTCTTTCGATAAATCCCCATAAAAGCGGATGAAAACCCTCCTGATCCACCAAACCATTTGCCACTGAAGTAATAATCTTTTGAATTACACATCCTCTAAAATCCTGACCAAAGGAATCATGAATCATTTCAAATTCTTCTGAATAGTTCTCTGAGAAGGTACATCCACAGATGAACCCCTGATGAACTGACGACCTCAGCACACAACACAGTTCGACTTTGAAACACATTTCCTGAGAAATAACCACAAGAACATATAAATTGATGTTGAAACAACCCCCTAATAGTTTGACCCAGGTTAGGTCAAATGTCCCTTTGACTCAGATCATAATTGAGCAATCACATTGAACTAAAATTACTACCGACTTATGTTATGCTCCACGCTTCATTTTTCCATGAGAAGATGCAATGCGAAGTATGCAAGATCGTATGTTAATTGATACGAAAAAGAGGACAAATTTTGGGGTGTTACAGAAGCTAAACCTAATGGAAGTTATGAATTTCCTAAGTTAACTAGGGTTTTTGGGTACTTCTAAAGGAAAAATGCAAATCAATTTGAAAATGCAATGCAAAATCATGAGATAAATAACCTAGATACTAGATGCAACATGTGAAACAATGCAAATAGAATCAAGTTCAAACTTATCATGGTTGATCAGAAATGATTTTTTCAAGTTAGGGTTAGAAAAATGGAATTTTATGAACCCTAATTCAAAGAAAATTGTGAAAATGTGATCAAACCTAAAAATAAATTTGTGTGATGAGTTTGCAAATGTTTATAAATGTATTTGAATGCTTCATGATTTTTTTTGTGATTTTTAGAAACCTAAATGTATTTTTAATTAATTAAATAAAACATTTAAATGATTTAAAAATACTTTTTTAATGCAAAAATTAAAAATAAAAATGTTTTTGAGTTTATAAAAATATTTGAAGTGAAAATGCAAAGTTTCATGATTTTAGAATTTTTTTTGATATTTTAAATAAATAGAACAAAAGAAATGCAAATAAAAGAAAAGAAAATGCAAAGTAATCCAATATGATGGTCCAGATTCAAATTGGAGGTGACTGCGCGCGTTTTTGGATGGCTAGGATTGCTTCTGAGGTTTTATAATTAATTAATCTTAATTAAGTTAATTAATTAAAGGTTAGGGTTAATGGCTCAATCTGACCCGTCCACTCGCAAATTAAAACAAGATCCAAGGGCCAATAACGCATCTGGAAAATAAAACCTAATTAAGCCCTAATCCCTTTCAGGCGACCGGAACAGTGTTCCGGTCGTCTTCTCTGACCAACCCCACGACCTAACCTCTTCCTCAGACCACTACAAACCCTAAAAACTGCCCAGAAATGATCCCCAACTCACACACAATCAAAATCAATCATCAAATATGATTTATAACACACAAACATGGAGAATCGAAGAAGAACAAAAATCTGGACAAACTTTCAGAAGCCTATGAAATCCTCATTTCTCCACCATTTTCAATTTTAAAGACATCATGATAAACCCCATAACATGTATTTTCATCTTGTAACAAGAAAATAAGGTTTTGAGAGAAAGTGTTCTTGAGGTTACCTGAGATGAAGCTTTGCACTCTTGAGCTTTCTGACCCTTTCTTTGATGCAAATCAACCTCAATGGACTCCCTGAAGCTAATGAGATGCTTAGAACAAGATTTGAATGGCTATTTTAAGGTGTGTGGTTCTGGTTTGACAGAAAATGGAGTTCTTGTAGGGGAGGTTTCAGGCCATGGCAATGGGTGTTTTTTTATCCTTATGGTGTGTATGATTAAATGGTGAAAGAAGTTTTCAGGTTTGATGGTTGTGGTGTTGAGTTTCGAAGAGATGAAGGTATGAGGTGATTTTTGTGATTCTGAGTATGTGGCTTCTTTCAGGCTTGTATGATGTGTGTTTTGTGTTGCTTGAGGTTTGTATAAGCCAATAGGATTGATCAGAAAGTTGGTGGTGGCATAGTGTGATTGGTATGGCTTGTTTTGCAAGAAGTCAAAAGTTTTGTACCATGAGTATGGGCACGGGTCAGAGCTGATTTGAAGAGGTGTCTTACCTCAGCCAACTTCAAGGAGAGCCATGGGATTGCTTAAAGTGATATGAAGTGATTGAATGGTGAAATTGAAGTGGTTTTACAAATTGGCAACTTTGTGAAATTTGAGAAAATTGGTCATGGAAATGGTTGATTCAATGCTGAATTATGGTCATGACTTGTTATGTGATGTTGTTATGATGCTTAGAGGTCAATTAGAGGTCACAAGAGTGCTTAAAACTTGGTTTTGCAAAATTCCCCCTTTGGCACATACTTGAAAATTACAAGATTTTTCCCAACTTTGAAACATCATATCTTGAGTTCTAGGATGAATCAAGAGGAGTTCTTGTACTTTTTAAAAATGGGAAGATCCAATCTACAACTTTCAAGTTTTAAGATTTTTCATTTGAAGCCTTTTTGATCAAGAAAGAGGAGGTTGAAAATCTTTCCCAAAATGGAAAGTTTTCATTACAATTCATGTCCAAAAATGGAAAGTTTGCAAATGGCTTGAAATTCTTCAATCTTGTGAACTTCTAATCACTTCTAAGATCAAATAAAGATCATAGAACCTCAAAATGATGAAGATGACCCTTTGTTACCATTGGTGGTGGCCTCAGATGCCCTGATTCTGAATTTTCTTGCACAATAAGTTACCAGTTGATCATATGACTTCCATAATGAATTTCTTCATAAAATTTGGTAAGCATGATCCTTATAACATATTAATACCATTAGAATAAAAAATGACCAAAAAATTTGAGATTAAGGGCCTCAAACCCAAAACCCTAATTTTAGGTCATCTGCGTAGAAAAACCCTAGCCTGCCTGGACACCTCTGCAATGCTTTGTGATATTTTGACTTTAAAGTCTTCTTGGGGATGTAATAAGATCATAGACCACTAATGGACCTTATTGGCATGCTTCAAGACCATTGGGATAGCTCATATCACTTCTTGGATTCATCTAATCACAAACCCTAGCTATGCAACCATGCAGATGAAATAAACTATGCAATGTGAGATGATATGATTATGCAATGCAATATGAAAAGATCAAAAGCCATGGTGTGAGAAAAAGTGAGGGCAAATTTGGGGTGTTTACAGGTATAATTGACGAAGTCGAAATTAAGGAGACTAAGAAGACGTTGGTAAGCCGTAGAGAGTTGGTGGAGCATTATGCTTACGGACTTTGGGCATAAGTTGAAGTATGCTATTGTGTTGGATAATGATGATTTATGCCACTGTTATGGTTTCCGGATGTCTATTGATGAATTGAGGAATTGATCACCCTTAATCTATTGTTGATAGTAGACATAATCATAATTTATGGATAGATGTGTCTTGCCAACTAGTATAGTATGTACGTTGAATAGGTTGAAGTCAAGCCAAGTACTTGAGGATTATTTGACTAGTCGATGCAGATGTATATATAAGGATATTAGTCGGATTTAAGGATGATAACATGAGATTGTGATTTGATTGATGAGTAGTATGGAAATTTGTAGTTGAGTTCTGGGTAATTTGAGAATTGAATTTCAAGTAGAAAAAGAAGTGAAATTATAAGTTGAATTGTAAAAGTGCAATTTTTGGTTGGTAAAGATGAGTTACTTGGTTGTGTTAATTCAAATAAGAGTTTATTAAGAATTGTGTCAGAATGAGTAAAAGTCGATAAATTGGTTTGTTGGATTAGTTGGAAAGAAAAGATGATTTATCTGGTTGAAGTTAATTGTACATATGTACCCTATGTTGTTGTAATGATGTTGTGTGTTTACGATGATTTTCGAGGAACATGTTAATAGGATATGGTAAGTTGTAGTTTATGTCGATGATAATCGGGAATTCGTGGAAGTATATGTATACCTTATCCAAGATTTGGAAGTAGTCATCGTTGTAATTATGTTGAACGTTCAGATGTGTTATCGTACGAACCTAAGTTGAAGAATTCAGTAACTACGAGAGTGGGGAATGACTGTTGGAATGAAAATTCTGAAGAGTTAAGTCAAAATTCTTTGTTATGACGGTTATGGTGATTAGAAGTTGGAGGTAAAATTGGTAGAGTTGATACTTTTCAAGTAATCAGAGTGCACAACGAGCACGTGGTGTAGTGCAGTTGTTCATACTTGAGTAACAATAATGTTAATAGTTTGGTTGCATTGATGTTGTGTTTAAGTTGTGTGTTCTTATGTTGTTGTGTTCTAGTTCTTAAACCGGTGAATTCTTACGTTGGTTACTCGTTGTGATGTTAGTTGTCAAGTGTATTACTTGAGTAATATTCATGTTGTTGTAGCTGTAAATTGTTATGAGTTGTTTGTATTATACGTGGGGTTGCCTTTCAGGGATGAGAGTTGATTAGTCGGATGGATTAAATAGTTGGAGTTATTGAATCGGATAAATTTTTTATGACGAAAATATTCTAAGTAGGGGAGAGTTGTAACGCTCGTTTATTTAACTAAGTATTTAATTAAATATAATTGTAGTATGGTATGATAATTCGCTTTGATTTGAGTATTCGTGTCGATTTGCATTGGTTTGTGATACTTGCGTTGATCTAATTTGATTTCTGAAATATCAGAATATTACGTTGATGTTTCTAAGTTGGTTCGAGTTAAATTGATTAATTGAGTTGATTTAAATTGTGGAAAAATAATATTGAATATGTTGATTGCGTTGTTTGAACTGTTTTATTTGATAATCAGTAATTAGCCAATTTAATCGATTAGTCAGGAGAAAGTAATTATTAGTGAATTATTAATAGATTTTGTGTTGTGGTGAATTAAGTCGTTAAGTCAGTATTTAAGTTGGAAAATTGTAGATATAATATTAGAATTAATATTATAGTCGTAGAAAGGTGTTTGGTTTAGTGGGCTTGGAATCGTGTCGGAATTAGTAATTAAGGGGGTGTATGACTTAGGCCCATTAGATTTTATGAGTAAAATAATATTATTTTGATAAAAAGAAATAATAAGAAGAAAAAGTTAGGTTGGAGAATAATCAGTAAGTGGAAGAGGAACAAAATGTGTGGGAAGTAGAGGTCATGAGAGAAACCACTACCGGTGCCAAATTTTCGAAATTCGATCAAAATTCGAGCTTCCTTTAATTCAAGGTAAGGGTGGGGTTCAACTTTTATAATCAGTATATGATAACTGATACGTAGGAATTGGGATCGGGTAGTTTTATGTTGTTGTTGTTGTTATTGATTTATTTGATTGTGTTGTAGCGATGTTGTTGTTTCTGCAAAGATACTTATAAATTGGTGTTGTTGAAATTTTATTATTGGTTTGATTTTGTAAACATTGAAATGAAATGGTCAATTTCTAGAAAATTGGTTTTTGGGACAAAAAATGTATCTTAGGGGTGGCGCAGGCCACCCACCATCACACAGACAGGGGTGGCGCAGGCCACCCAAACTAAAGAAAATTACACATGGCGGGAGCCATGACTCAGATGGCGCAAGCCATCTCCCTCCATAGAATAAGTGGCACAATCCACTAAGAGGATTTACCAAGGGTGGCGCAAGCCACCCATAAAAGGTAGGTGAGACTTGATTTGTTTTGTTACTTTTATTATGACACAATATTTACACTAGTTCTTTTATGAAAAAAATTCAAATAAAGTAATACATTTTTATATGATGGGAGCCACATTTCTATGATAGGAGCCACCCATGCCACGTCAACTTTATGTTATTCTGAGTGATTAATTTAGTTAATTAAATTAAGTAAATTAGTTTAATGGATTGATTAATAAATTAAGTAATGGTTATATGTGATGCATTTAGTGAGTAAAATGAATTGGAATTAATGAGTACGGTTGATAGTGTAATATATTTGGACTGCATATCAATGTAGCAGGTTTTAGTAGAAACAAAATGGTTTTTTTTACAGAAACAGAATGATGAACATTTTCATGACAGACGATTTTATATATAGCAGGAGCATTGTGTCAGGAAACACAAAAGTTACAGAATTTCATAATAAACTTGTATTAATCGCAGAATGTTAAAAGAGTGTTGATTTAGTCGGTTTAGTCGAGTAGGCGGAAAAAGTTAGTTGCCCAGAATTTAACAAAAATTATCTAGATAAGTCGGGTGATTTAGTAGGTAATTATGTCTGCTTTGTTGAATTCGTGTTAAAATGTATAGTTTTCGCGTGCCGACGAATATGTTGTTTTGTTCCGATTTGTGGATGTTTTAAGTTGTAGGTCGAAGGACCAACGTTGATTATTTAAGTTGTAGGTCGAATGACCAATGTTGATATTAAAGTTGTAGGTCGTATGACCAACGTTGATGTATATATAAGTTGTAGGCCTCTGGCCAAAGTTGACTCGTGTTGAATTTAAAGTTGCTATGTTGATTATAATATGTTGTTTGGAGTTAATTGTTGTTTGTGTTGAGTCATTGTATCATGGCATACCCTGCATTTTCTAAGTTGGAGCGGATGCTCACCACGTTGGCCTAGATTGGCAAAATTATTAAGTTGAAGGCTTATGCTTTAGAGATACCTCGATAACCTGGAATATTTTAAGTTGGGAGATTTACTCCGAATGGTACCACATGCATATGCATAATTGAGTCGCATCTGTGTTGCATTATTTATGTCGATTGAGTTGGTTATGTTGATTAAGTTGAAGAAGTTGTGTATGTTGTTCAAGTTGATTATGTGGTTCATGTTGATTGAGTTGATGAAGTGGTTATGCTGATAAAGTGGTCGTATTAGTTAGGTTGTTTATGATGATTATGTTCGTTGAAGTTGTTAAGTTGATTATATTGAGTATGTAGTAAATGTTGATAGGTGTAATATTCTGGTAAAGTAAGTTGATAAAATGTGGGTGATTTTTCAATTGTTGTTGATATGGAGTGGTGATAATTGTATGATTCCTGTCTATGTATTATTTATCATACTTCGTTTATAAAATTTGATATCTCACCCCTTCTGTTTAAATGTTACCCCTATGTTGGTAATTGTAAGACCCAACAAATTTCCCTCTCATGTTCATATCATATAACATAGTATAAAGCATACATATCCTAACATCTTTGCATAGAAATATGAGGCATAACATCCATGGTTAGAAGCATAGGGCATGTGATCAGTGATTTTTCAAATTATGATTCTTCAAAGCCAAGATGAGAGCCAAGTTGTCTTTTAACAAGCCTACAAGGGATCCCCATATCTTGCACAAGCTCAAACTTTTCCTCAATTCCCTAGAAGGGGTTTGATTCATTAGGAATTCATCAAGGCATCACCCTCATATACAGGAACCCTAATTAGGGTTTTGGCTCATAACAGGCTATCCTTATAGCTTTAACCAATTCTTGTGGTCAAAGGCTTCTATATGTTATACAAGCCCTAGAGATGAAATTTGGTTCAAAAATTCTTGAGGAAGTCAGGCAATGACACATTTACTTGTACTTGAAGAAAGAAGTCAATTGTGCAGAAGAAAAGTCAACCATGAGATTTTTAGGGTTTCAATCATGTTCATCAACTTCATGGACCTTTATTTGGTCAAGGAATAGCATGAATGATCTCAAACGTCTAGAATCAAGGATTTGCAAGAAGTTACTAAAATTGGAATTTTTCAAGTTGAGAAGTTTCTATTTTTGGAAATTTGTGCCCTAACCTTCAACCAATTATTTCATGACCAAGAATGCTCCAAATTATTTTTCTTTTAACATCAAAGTTTTAGATCTTGATTTTCCCTTTCCAAAAAGTACAAGAACACCTTCATAGCCTTTCTAGAACTCGAGATATAGTTTTTTGAAGTTAGAGGTCATTTTTAGGGCTTTTATGCATTTTTGTCAACTTCTCATTGGTCCACCTTGTTTTTCTCTTCATATTTTGTGTCAAAGTTATTATATTATTTTTTTCTACACATTTTTTTAGTGATCCAATTCTTTTTTACGTGACCAAAAAAGGTGTTACATGGTATATATTGGTTTGGTTGGTTTTAAGTGCAAATTTTAGAAGAAAAAAATAGTACAAAGAGAAGCACATGTGCATGTGATATTGGATGAGAGAGTCAAAAAGAGTCACAAATACACCACGCGCTTTTTCCTTGCATTGTAAAAAGGGACATGCTTTTCTTTCCACTCACACACGAGTTTGGTGCATAGAGAGAAAGAGTGATCACATGAATTTGGTACATTATGCAACCTCATCCAATCACCATACAACATCCTCACCATCTTCTCATCATGATTCTAATCATCCAATACCATAACAAAACCACATGGATTTCACTATGATACCATGCACTTCACCACAAACCATCCATTTTGAAATGAGGTGCACGATTCTTGCTGAGTTTTCAAAACAAATTGCAAATACACTCGCTAAAAGGAGGAGTCACACACACTATACATTTGAGAGAGAGTATTTCCACAAAATCAACAAAAGAGATTCTCATTTTTTTACACGATCCTTCACACATTTTTGCTCACACTCCAAAATCCATATCTGAAGTTTTCTCCTCATACCTCTTTACACAAACCTCCATCAATTCATCTTGATATCACATTGCTCATCTCATCATCACCATTATCCATAGCTGAAGATCAACATTGTTATATTTGAAGATCAAAATTGCATTCGGTTTCTCATTATCTTCTTCATTTTCAAGCTTCTAAGACTTTATTTGGAAAAGACACAAGCTAAGGAAGATCAAAGAGCATCTGGAATTATCAAATATTCAAGAGAGCTTCATTTCAGGTTTGAACACTCAACCCTTTTTGCTTCGGATTTGCCATGTATATGCTTGTTTTGAGTTGATTTTGCTTGGTTTGAAGTATTTGAGGTGAGTAGAAGCCATTAGAGGCTTTAGATCTTGACTCTCAGTTTTGAGTTTCATCTTTCTTTCATTCGATTCTCTGTGTACATTGTGTGTTTGTGAAAATGGTTGATGAATTTGTGATCTATATTGCATGAACTTCAAATTGGTATGCTTATTTTGAAATTCTGGGAAAATTTTGCTTGATCTGGACGACGTTTGGCCGGAGAAGACGACCGGAGTCTTCTTCGGTCGGTGATCTGTGTTTGTGTTCTTACCATAGGTTTTGTTTCCCAAATATTTCGTGGACCGTTGATTTTTTTCATCCAATGGCCATGATCCAGCCAGCGCATTAATGAGCATATGCATCTCACATGCTTCTTGGTTTCTATATTTTTGTTCTCCAGTTTTAGTCATGGTTATAGGATGTGAATACTATGTGGTAGACTAAATGTAGTGCTTTGGATACACTGACTTCTATTTTGTTTGACCTGATGCTGGCCATTAGATGTGATGACTTTGTGTGACTTATTCTGGATCGTAGGTTTGGCATACCTTGACTCTGGTTGACTGACCTTCTTATAAGCGCATTTGGGCTTGTTTGATGTTCACATCCTCCTTAAGCCCACGTTTTTGTTTTAAACTATATTAGGCCACTACTTGCACCCCCTAACCTTTTTCTAATTCATTTTATTTTTTTTATTTCTATTAGTTTCAATTTTAATTTTTAAAATTAGTTATAGGTTTCTGAAAATTCCAAAATAAATTCACAATTGATCTTTTGAGTTTTAAAAAATTTCTTCAATTTTTATTTTCTTTTTTTATTATATTTTCGCCCTCTGATTTAGTTTTCCTTTTATTTTCTTTTGAATTTCTTCTTTCCATGGGTATCATGGCTTGTTAATTTTCCATCTTGAGTTTGATAATTGATATGAACCGGATTATTTTTGCATTGTATTAAGAACATGTTTAGATATGTTAAAACATTTTTTAATCATTTTCTAAGTCTTGTTGGTTGAGTTTTGAGGTGTTACTTTGAGCTTAAGTTTGTGAAACCCTAGTTTGTTGTGTGTAATTGTTTGAATGACTTGTGTCCTGATTCTTGGCTTGAAACTTTTGCTTGATGTTTATCCATGTTTGAGGTCCCTTGGGACTTATTTTCATAATTTTTTAGGCATGTTTGATATTTCTTTAATGCATGAAAGTTTACTTGCCTATTTTGTGAATGTTTTGATTATGTCTTGCTTAGTTGTTTAGGAAGGCACTTGTGCCATTATATGAGGACTTGTTTGAGGCTTCTTAGCATGTCATTTGACTTCTAGTTGTGATATTTGAACTTCATCCTCTCTTGTTTTCTGCTTACCTTGTATGACAAGTCATTTCTTTCACATGTAGGAACCATGTTCACTTCACTTCACTTTTTCTCTTATCCATTCTAATTGCTTGGATGTGTGCTTATATGCTTTAAATGATGTTTGAATCCTTTGTGTAGGCACATGTTTAGGGTGTTTAACGTCTGAATTTGACCTAACTTGTTGCATTCCCACTTATTTTCCTTACTTGTTCACTTCTTTCCATCTCACTCCTTCTTTGGTGCATTGTTTGATGTCTATGGGACTTCTCCCATTTCTATTTGCTTGAGTTTGCATGACTAATCTTAGAGGTAATTTGTGACTTATAGGTTCTGACTTGTGTGGGTTTTAGGGCTTAGAACTTTGTTCTTTCATGGCTTGTGCTTGTTTGAACTTCATTTTCCTTTATGTGAATACTTCTAACTTTTCAGGGGCCTTGGTAAGTTTGAGAGGTGTGGATGATGTTTCCACATCTCAACTTCTTTCAATTATTTTAATAATTCTTACTTGTGCTTGTGATTTGCTTAGTCCATCTTTGTTCAATTTTTATTCATCCCCTTTTAGGACCAACTTACCTTCTCTTAAGAAGTAATTTGAATCCTTTGCTCATTTCTTCTTCTTCTTTTCCTTTCTTATTTCCTTCTTCTTCATTAGGATAGAACTCAAACCACACTAACCTAGGACTCCCATGCATGATAACACTTAGGATTTTTTAGTCCTCCTTAGGCTTTTTGCCTTTGAGATCCTTTTGTTGCTCTTTTTATCATCTTCAAACAAAAACTAAAAAACACTTAATAATGGTTGAGGTAACCTTGTGTGTATGGACTTATTCCATGGGGCATTTGTATTCATCCTATATTGGGATAGTGCAAACTTGTGTAGCATGATGTAAAAGTCTAATCATGATATCACTCTCACAAAGAAAAAACTCAAAAGACACTTCTTCACTTCAAACCGCAAAACACTTAATAAATTCAATGATTTATTTTACTTAGGCCCTAATTCTTGGAACCAAGTCTTAGGGATATTCTCCTTACTTGGGTGTGCTTGTCCCACATTCCATCTTGGAATGATGTGATAAGTACACATTCCATGGAAAAAGACTTGAATTTACTTACTTGTGCCAAATTCAATAAAAGCTTTTAAAAGCCACAAAAAACAATAATCGTCTTTCCTTCGGGAATTATTCTCTCATCTTACTCACTCCTTACGTAAGAACTTACTCCTACTTGTCTCTTTGCAAGATGGTAACGCACTCATGCCAGACGAGACTACAACACCTCAGCATTGACATAAGCAGTTCAAGCTTTAAAAAACACAAAACGTTTTCCTCCCTAGTTAGGGGAACTACGTCAACTCTGATCCTCATTTTCTGATGAGGTACGTAGGTAGTGGGGTAGGGTCCATTCGAGCACTCTTTTATTTTCCCTACCTTTTCCCCCTTTCTTTATTTTCTTTTATCCATTTCCATTTCTTTTTTGCAACAACTTCATTCTTACCCCTTTGAAACAGTTTTCTTTTCAAGCGTGGATCACGTCGAGTACGGCGGATGATCTGGGGCGCTAATATCTTCCCAGGTCGTAATCGACTCCCGAACCCAGTCTCTTTGGTTCGTAGGACCTTTGTCCTTCCTTTTGTTTCTTCAGTCTGTGCCGCATTACCTTTCATATTCCTTTGGGATAAAAATGTCTGGCTAGCGACTTTACCCTTCTCCGCGCCACTTTCGTGTTTGTACTAGGATGGAAATCCAGGGAGCGACAGTAACGTGCAGGTTAGCCTGAAGGAAGATGGTTATCTTTGTTAGTTCGAGTAGGTGGCGATGCTCTGATACTTAACACTCGGGGGGTGAACGCTTAGTTGTTTTGTTATTGTTTTATGTTGTTACAGTTAAACATATGTTGTTACAAAGTTGGTTAAGTCGAATAAAATGTTATACCATGTTTAGTTGAATATTTGAGAATCTGATGTGTAGTTGTAAAAGTTGTTTTGGTTTCAAAAGAAAAAAATGAATAAAAGATTGTTGTTATAGTTTCATCTGAATTCAAAAGTGTTATGTATCGATGTATTATTTGATTAAACGAAAAAGTGTTTTGAAGTTGAAATATGGCATCCTATTTGTTTACTTGCTGATTGAATTTTCTTATCTTGACTTTATCGATAATTTCCGGATAGAAATGGGGTGTTATAGAAGTAATAAAGGACCTTCAACTGCCGAAGACCATATGAGATATATGAAGTTTCTTAGAACATGTCGGTTTTTACCGACGATTCATTTAGGAATTTTCAAAAATCACCAAGTCATTGACCGATCTACTAATGAAAGACGTCGAGTTTATCTTCGACAAAGAATTTCTAAAAGCATTTGAAAAACTCAAATCAGCCCTTATCACCGCACCCATCATGCAACCACCAAATTGGAACCTACCGTTTGAGATCATGTGTGATGCGAGTGATTATGTTGTAGGTGCAGTCTTAGGATAAAGAAAGGATAAAAATATTCATGCAATTTACTATGCTAGTAGAACTTTAGACCCCGCTCAAATGAACTATGCCACTACAGAGAAAGAACTTTTAGCTGTTGTGGTCGCTCTTGAAAAATTTTGTTCCTACCTGGTAGGAGCTAAAATAATCATCTACACTGATCACGCTGCTATTAGATATCTTTTAAGCAAGAAGTATGTGAAACCGAGACTATTAATATGGATCTTATTACTACAAGAATTCGTTTTAGAGATTAAAGATAAGAAAGGAACTGAAAATGTATTAGCAGACCACTTATCAAGAATGGAAGGTACTAACCTGAACAAATGCCTATCAATGATGATTTCCCTAATGAACATCTAATAGCCCAAATAGAGAGTGAAATATATTCCTTAACTT
This sequence comes from Lathyrus aphaca, assembly GCA_963966055.1. NCBI lineage: Eukaryota > Viridiplantae > Streptophyta > Magnoliopsida > Fabales > Fabaceae > Lathyrus > Lathyrus aphaca. The sequence continues at coordinate 431,036,843 of OZ014519.1, read as the reverse complement.
TAGACGAGCCGAAACAAGAAGAAATAGTGGAAGATATCTATACACAAGCAACCCTGCCTTGGTATGCTGACATAGTCAACTACTTAGCCGCCAGAGTGCTTCCGCCTAATCTTACTTATCAACAAAAGAAGAAATTATTTCACGATCTAAAACAATATTACTGAGATTAACCTTTGCTTTTAATCGAGGAGCTAATGGTATCTTTCGTCGATGTGTCCCTGAAGACGAAATGGATGACATCATCTCTCAATGTCACTCTGTTCCATATGGTGGACATGCAAGTACTTCTAAGACTTACGTTAAGATCTTGCAATCTGGCCTCTTTTAGCCCACTCTTTGGAAATACGTCCATGTCGCTATACTAAACTGCGATTGGTACCAACACACTAGTAACATCTCTAGAGGCGACGAGATGCCTCAAAAGGGAATTTTGGAAGTAGAAGTCTTTGATGTTTGGGGGATTGATTTCATGGGACCATTCCTGTAACACCCCATTTCTACTCACAATTAATTATAAATAAAATCAGAGTTCAACAAAAATGGGGTATCACATTTTTCTTCTTTAAAACAATTCATCACAGTCATATCAAGTAATAAGTCATGTCTTTACTACGCATCGGAATCATTTAAATCATAACAACACGTCATAAACTCAACTTCATAAGTAATTCATCAAAATCCAAAAACATCCTCTTTTAAAAGAAACATCTGTATCTGAGTATAAATGAAACAAAGGTTCAATCAAAATCATGCATTCGCTAATCCCCCCGAAATGTTACTCATCAGAGCAACCAACGACTCAAACCATCTAAAGGAAAACTCCTCGCTACTCAGGATTACCTGCACATTACCAACATAGGGTAACATTCAAACAGAAGGGGTGAGATATCGACAATTATAAACAGGATATAATAATCAGCATATATAAGTTAAAGTCATTCAATCACCCATTCGCATCATTTTCATCATAAAAATCGCATCATCACAACATTCATAAACATCTCATAAATCATTCAATAATGCAATTCAAATGTGACTTGACAATGCATGCATGTGGTACCATTCAGAGCGAACTCCCATCTTAACATTCATGCCATTTAGGTGGGCATTAGCAAGACGTAATTCTGCATCTTAAACATTGTGTTTGCCATTCCAGACCATCTAAATAATGCAAAAATGTATGCGGTATGAAAATGGCATAAAACACAAGCAAACATCATAAACATCATTCAATCACATTATTTTAAATCATCTTACATCATCGTAACATCACAACATCGTTGGTCATAAGACCTACATCAAAATACATCATCATAACAGTGTAAAATCATCATAATCGTCTTATTTTATCATATCTACATTCATCGTCCAAACTCATTTAACAACAATCGTTAAATAATCATATTATTAACCTCTAATTACATCTATCATCAAATATTAAACCTTAGACATCTTACGGAACAACAGAAAAAGGAACAGACACGAATCGGTAGGCGAAACACTACAAAAATCACAAAACGCATCATTGTTGCTCAAATGCCTACCAAACGCGTAACAACCTTCCCATACGCGTAACACCTTATGCTCATACGCGTGTGTCGCTCCCGATAAATGGGACCCGGCCCAGATAAAGGTACAGACGCGAACGATCGGCGAGAGGGACAATGAGAACACACAGTCGTGAACTCACTGGAGATGAATAGAGTCGCCAGCTAGGCATTTTTATCCCGGAGGAAAGGCAATGCTGCATAGACCTAGAAAGAGATGGACAAGACGGTTTGCGAACCAGAGAGACTGAGAAAGGGGGTTGGTTACAACCTGGGAAGGTATTAGCACCCAGATTGTCCGCCGTACTCGACGGGATCCACGCTTAAAATATTTGTGTTTTAAAGGGGTAGTGTCAGTGCAATCTGTGTATAAAGAGCTGGAAAAGGATGTACATGTGTCAGTGCAAAAGAAGTGTGAAGTGTGATAAATACAGTGTCAGTGTAAGAACAGGAGTGAAATGCTCAAGATCATGAGGCTAAATGAATGAGGCTAGAAAGAGGGGGAATATACAGAGACTTTTGTTCGATAACTGTTAAGTTATGCCTACGTATCCTCTCGTGCAATGAGGAAGTCAGAACACCGTAGTTCGACCCAAAGAGACTGAAAGAATTGACTTGTGAACTGCTTACTTGTCTATGCTCAAGTGTATGACCTGTCTGGCTCAGGTGCAAACTGTCTTGCATTAGACGGAAGAAGCGAGTTCTCGTTTGTGAGTGAATGAGATGAGAAAAGAATCCCGGAGGAGACGATTATTGTTTGTTTTTGAGTTTTCAGTCTTTTATTGCTTTTGGATTTTTGTCATAAGTTAATGAGCTTAAGTCTAAACCAATGGATTTAGCAAACTCATCACATCTTCCCTCTGATTAGGGGTAATGAGAATACCTTAAGTGTGAAGTCAGATTCTCACACTTAATTACCTTTGGTATAGGATTAAGATCATTAACCTACTTGTGATTATTTAGGTGTTTTTTGGTGTTTTTGTTTAGTGTTAAGTAATGAGGTTAAGCCATAATCAGGGATTTAACAGACTCATTACACCATCCTAATAGAAGGATAATAGATGAGAATGTTTAAGCTGAGGAAAGCTCCTCAACTTAATCCATGATTAGGGATTAAACCCATGACAAAACAAGCCTTTGATTAAGTGGATTTTATTTAATGATATGATGAAGAAGTGTTTTTTAGGGTTTGTAAGACAACTTGAGGGGGACTTGTCCATTAACACTAGGGTTAGTCCTTCTTAACCAATTTAAGGAAGAATTAGAACCCTAATGCAAGGCCCAAGTTACAAGTGTGATGTCTTGATGATTATTAAGTGAATTGATTAAGGGAGTTAAACACATTAAGGGTTCAACACTTAGGATTAAAGTTATACACTCCATCCTAAGAGAAGGATGCAGGCATAAGCTTAATCACAAAGCCTTAAAGCCTTTAGGGTTTAGTCCCTGATTACAAGATGAGGAGAGAAGACTCAAAAGAGACACAAAGGTAAAACTAAGAGGGGAGACTAATCAAAACCCTAATCATTGTCATGCTTGGTTGTTCCTAAGGTTTGTGAGGTTTGCAAGAGAAATCTTCAATGGAACCACCAGGAAGCAGATGAAAGGATCAAGAGAAGCAAAGCAACTTGCTTCATTCAAGAAGTCAAGTCACTTGAAGAAAGAAAGAAAGAAGAAGAGGAATGAGCAAGCTCAATCTCAAACACATACAAAAATGCAGCAAGGATGCATAAAAGAGATGAAGAGAAGTTATGAGAAGTGAAGGCAAATTCACTTCTCAAAGCCACTTACCACCTGAAAAGTTAGAAAAGAAAGTGCAATGCAATGCAAAATGAGATGAAATGAGGGGCTGGGATTGAATCTGGCAATGAAACCATTGACTGCGCGCCAGATCTAGTGGTCAATATTCAAACTTGGCTAAACACAATTAATTAATTAAATTAAACCTAATTAAAACTAATGACATGATCTGAGCCCTTGGATGCACGCGGGAAAAGACTCAGTCAACTCATCCAACGCCTGAAATTCAAACTGGAAGCCCTAACCCTAATCACACATTAATGACTCTCAGGTCACCGGAGACGAACTCCGATCGTCTTCTCCGGTGACCTCCCTCCCTGAGAAACTTCAAATCCTTCCCTAGGTCATTTCTGGAGCTCTAAAGCTCCAGATTTGTTCCTTTCACTCCCCTAAACTCAATCCCACCCTCATTTCTCATTTATTTCAAGCCATAACCAAGAATCGAAGCCAAGAACAAAAACTGCCAAAATTTCAGACAAGCAATACAACTTCATTTCTCAACCATTTTCAATAATTTCAAGCTCAGTGTGATCAGTGAAGCATACTTAATCAATTAGAAACAATAAATAGAGGTTCTGGAAAAATGGAATGCCATAGCTACCTGATTCGAAGCTTTCAAAATAGGAGCTTCTGGGCCAGTTTCTTGCTTCTAAACAACTACAATGACCTCTCCAAAGTGTTTGCCAGGCTTGCTTGAAGTTTATTTGGGCTGATTGAAGAGTTTGCTTGAGTTCTGTTCAATGGGGGGCAGAAATCGTATTTAGGATTCTGGAGGTTTTAGGCTATGGTGATGGATGCTTTTTGATCAGAGGAACATGTTGAGTTGATCTATGAAGTGGGTTTTTGTGTTTGTGAGTTGTGTGATGAGATTCGAAGGTTTTTGCTCAAGGGAGAGTTTTTGTGAATGGTGAGTTGTGATCTGTTTCAGCCTTGCCTTTTGTTATGTTTAGCTAGAATTTGATCCACATAAAAAACTCTCATTGGTCAGATGATGTGACCTGCCCTTTATTGATTGGTATGGCCACTTTTGCAAATTGTCAACCTTTGTGTAAGAGAGGCATGGGTTGTGTTCTAGGCTAGTACAAGTGTGTGGGCTGGCGCAGCAGGGTGAGGGGAAATGTTAGGGCTGGTTCAGCAGCCAAGGCAACAAGTGGGTGAGGTGTGATGATGGTTTTTGCAAGTTGATCACTTTTGGTTCACATGGAAATATCTTGCCTTACAAGCCATGAAACATGAGAAACTCTTGGTCCATTCTGAACTTTAGGTTACATGTGATGTTTGTGAAATGGTTTGACATGAATTAGAAGTCACAAATGCCTTGGTACAAAGTTTTTGCAAGTTTCTCATTTGGTGCATATCTTGAAAATTAGTGATTTTTGCCAACTTTGACACACCATAACTTTTGATGAAAAATGAATTAGGTCATGTTCTTGTACTTTTTGAAAAGGGAAAGATCTAATATACAACTTTCATGACCAAAGTTTTTCCATTTGAAGCATTTTTGGATCAAAAAGTAAGGGTTGAAAAAGTTGCATAAAATGACATTTCATTAAAAGTCAACCATGCCCTAAAAAGTCAACTTTGCAAAAACTTGTAATTCTTGAATTTTGTGAACTTCAACCTTCTTCCATGATCAAATAAAGATCATATACACTCAAAATGATGAAGATCACCCCTTGGTTGGGTCATTGGGGGCCTCAGATGCCCTGATTTTGCACTGACTTGTTCAGAAAGTCAACTCTTGATCAGATGACTTCCCCTTGGAATTTCTTCATGAAAATTGATATGCATACTCCCTATACCATATAGAGACCAATAGAAACAAGAATGACCAAAAAAATTGGAGTTATGGCCTCTGAAACCAAAACCCTAATTTTAGGTCAACTGTGCAGTCAAACCTGGCTCTGCCTCCACACAAATCCCAGTTCTTGTGATTCTTTGGTATTCTTGACTTGGAGAGGATATAATATGATGCTTGAACACACATAGACCCCTTTGAAGTGATTGATGACCTTTGGAGTGGCTCAAGAAGCTCTTGGATTGCTCAGGTCACAAACCCTAGATGCAGATGACTTAGAACCAATGCAAAGACTTAAAAATGTGATATGAGATGTTATGATTGTGTTTATGCATATGAGATGATCACAAGCCATGGTGTGAATGGGTGAGGGAAAATTTGGGGTGTTTACAGCTGCCCCTATTCAAGCATGAGTTAGCTGTGCAGGATGTAAGCAACGGCTTAGCAGGCAAACAAGATAACTTATGGTTGAATACCAAAGACAGTCCAAAATTTGCACTCACAGAATGAAGAAGAAAAGGGATATAGATTGTAAAGGAAAATAAAGTATATTGTAAAGTGTGGACGACGGAGGACGACCGTCGAGCAGAGGACGACTGCTGGGTAAAGGGCAATGACGGGGACGACCGACATGCTGGGAAAAGTGCGGGAAACAAAGCAATGACGGGGACGGCCGACATGCTGGGGATAAAAGAATTATGATGGGGAAGGCCATCAAGATAAAGCTGTAAAATTCTCTGGGGATTAATGAAACATGACGGGGACGGCCATCAAGTTCATAAAGTAAAGTAACCAACGATGGGGACAGCCATCGGGCTAAAAGAGAAAAGGGACCACGACGGGGACGGCCATCGGGTTAAAGAATAAATGAAATAAACAGATGATGGGGTACGGCCATCAAAGGTGAAGGACGATCACCTAGCAGGGGACGGCTGCTCTGTTGGGTATAAGATGAGGGATGGTCATCTAAGGTGGAGGACGACCACCTGGCAGGGTACGGCTGCCGAAGATATCGCGACATAGGATGAATGCCGGATAAAAGGTCAACGATGGGGACGGCCATCGGACGAGCATGATGGAGGACGACCATCAAGAGGTGGAGGACGACCCCCTAGCAGGGGACGGCTGCTCTCGGGGTTCACCATGACATAGGACGAATGTCAGATAACCAAAATCAACAATGGGGACGGCCATTGGATAAAATGATGAAGGACGATCATCAAGAGGTGGAGGACGACCACCTAGCAGGGGACGGCTGCCAACTATCACGACATAGGACGAATGTCGGATGTGAAATCAACGATGGGGATGGCCATCGGATGAGCATGATGGAGGACGACCATCAAGAGGTGGAGGACGACCACCTAGAAGGGTACGGCTGCTCTCAGGGTTTATCATGACACAGGACGAATGTCAGATAAAAAAGGAAAATTTGTTTTGTTGGTGATCTATTGGGGAATAGTAAACACGGACGAGTGTTTATATCCAAGAAACGAAAGGTATAAGTGTTTGGTATTGTGTATAGATTAAAGATGCGGACGAGCATCCTTAAGACTACGATACGGACGAGTATCGGGTAGAAACAAATACTGACGCGTGTTCAGAGAGGATGATACGGACGAGTATCAACTGGTTAACAAAGAACAAGGACTAGTGCCGACTCTGAGGGGATTTGAGTGGTATATACAAGATACGGACGAGTATCTGTATAAGAGTGGTTGGTATATAGATGAGTGTTTAACTGCTGGGGAGAGTGACACGGACGAGTGTCAAAAGGAGAAGAGTGTGATATAAACAAGTATCTGATGTACAAAGTATAGATGACTGTGCTGGGGATATGACACGGACAGGTGTCAAAGGATTGTCGTATGTAAGTATATGTGAGTGCAAAGAGGATGTCTTTGGCTTTCTGCTGGGTAAACGACACGGACGGGTGCCACAAGGAGTATATACTGATGTTTGTGATTGTGGAGCAACTGCTTTTGCTAGGGGAACTCCGCTGGGGATACGGGGGAAGTATTCTGTATATTGACGGATTGTCATTATTCACAAGTATTGATTCAAAACATGGCTTATGATTATGCTATATGTTGGATTTTTGCCGTAATGCTCCGTGTTAAAACGGAATGCTACGCTTTGTGGGTGAGTATGATGCGAATGCTATGATCATGCAAAGGGTGCCAAACCGGGACTCGAATCCCGTTGCCACGAAGATCTTCGATCGATCTGTTGACATGGACATCCCAGCTGGGGGGTGAGATCATTGGTAGATCTGATGAGATGATATCTGCTTGGGGATTCGGGTCACTGATAGACCTGTCCTGATAATGAGGGGACCCAGCTGGGGTTTGTAGAAGCTTTCTTCACTCTGTTGTGATCTTCTATGCGCTGCTCTTCTGGATAGAGGCTGGAGCTCTGTGGGGAGATGGTTCCCTGACTTTGGTATTTGGCTGAGGACGAAATGGCAACTCGGCTGGGGAGAAAGGGAAATCACCGAAAGATCTCCCTAGGGATTCTGTTGAAGTGGATCCTTGACTCAGCCGGGGATATGGGCGCCTTCTGTGATGCCTGGCAACTCTGATGGGGATAAGTAATAAGTGGCAACTCAGCTGGGGAGAAGATACTTCGGGCGCTGAGTGTCGATTTGTCAACTTGCCGGAGTGAAGCTTTCGTGCCCCAAGTTGCATTCTGGATACCTGCAATCCTGCAAAGATAAGGAAGTGCACAAGTAATCCCGAGGTATCCTTTACTGGATTCCGTCATAGGAGTTTAGACACTTCTGAGAGTAAGTATATTTCCTGCAAGCATGTTTTTTATTTTTGAAGATAAACATCTGTATTCTATGCAATCAGTTTTCTTTTAAGATATCAGACATTTTTGCAAATAAAATGTACAAGACGAGGCATGACTGAAAATCTGCTTTTATTAATTCATATGCCCTGAATTGGCGAGATACAGTCAAAGAAACAAATCCCCTGGAACGAGGAGATTGTTACAAATTGAGAAAACAAAATGCTGGCAATGTTGATGACGCTTTTACGGAGCTTCCTCTTTACTATGACTCGTATGACTTTTGACGTTCTTCTCATCTTGCTTTCTGAAGAATGTTGATTCTGATTGAATCTTGATCTTTTCGAAGCTTACCAAGTTGTAAGTGATACAGACGAATTCAGAATGCAGTTGTTCGCTTATTCCCTTATTTTGCATGGATCGCCCTTTCGGGTTTTCAATCCATCGGGATACCCATTTTTGCCTGAGCTGTCCAATGTGGCTTTTCAACTCAGCGGGTGTACATTTTTGTCTATTTTCCCTTATTTTTGCCCGAGTCTTTTATTCTGTTTTTGACTCGCCGGGATGCCCTATTTTGCCTGGACTTACATTCTGTTTTTATGTCCAGCGGGTCATTTTTTATGCGAAGTATTTTTTAACTGCATCTGAATTCACAGGGGACGGGAAGTCTTCACCATCCATGGTGCTGAGCATCAGTGCTCCACCGGAAAAAACTTTCTTTACTACAAATGGTCCTTCGTAGTTCGGAGTCCACTTGCCCCTGTGGTCTGTATGAGGAGGGAGGATTCTTTTCAACACAAGATCTCCTACTTGGTACTCTCGGTGCCTAACTTTCTGATCGAAGGCTTTCTTCATTCTTTTCTGATACAATTGCCCATGACAGATTGCAGCCAATCTTTTCTCTTCGATCAGACTCAGTTGTTCGTATCGGGCCCGAACCCATTCTGCTTCACTCAGTTTAACATCCATTAGTACCCGGAGAGAGGGTAATTCTACTTCGACAGGTAGGACTGCTTCCATACCATATACAAGCTGATACGGTGTTGCCCCAGTGGATGTCCTAATTGACGTGCGGTACCCATGCAAGGCAAACGGTAGCATTTCGTGCCAGTCTTTATAGGTGACTACCATCTTCTGCACAATCTTCTTGATATTCTTATTTGCTGCCTCAACAGCGCCGTTCATCTTTGGCCTGTAAGGAGAAGAATTGTGATGTTGGATCTTGAAGTCCCGGCACAGTTCTGCCATCATTTTGTTGTTTAGATTGGAACCATTATCAGTAATGATTCGCTCGGGTACTCCATACCGACAGATGATATCTCTCTTCAGAAATCTGGCTACCACTTGTCTTGTAACATTGGCATAGGACGCTGCTTCAACCCACTTGGTGAAATAATCAATGGCAACCAAGATGAATCTGTGGCCATTTGAAGCAGTCGGCTCAATCTTACCAATCATGTCAATGCCCCACATAGAAAAGGGCCAGGGTGAAGACATTATGTTCAAGGGATTGGGAGGCACATGCACCTTATCCGCGTAGATCTGGCACTTATGGCATTTTCTGGCGTAGGCACAACAGTCTGCATCCATTGTGATCCAATAATAGCCTGATCTCAACAAATTCTTAGCCATGGTATGTCCTCCCGCATGGGTACCAAAGGATCCTTCGTGCACTTCATGCATTAACAAATCTGCTTCTGTCCTGTCGACACATCTGAGGAGTACCATATCAAAGTTTCTCTTGTATAGGGAACCATCAGTGTTCAGAAAGAAACTACCAGCGAGCCTTCTCAAAGTCTTCTTATCATTGGAAGATGCCCCAGGTGGGTATGTTTGGTCCTCCAAGAAGCACTTAATGTCATGGAACCAAGGCTTATCATCTTTGACAATGTCTGCTGCGAACACATATGCTGGTCTGTCAAGTCTGGACACTGAGATCTGAGGTACAAAGTTGGCAGCCTGAACTTTGATCATGGACGAAATGGTAGCCAGGGCATCTGCAAACTGATTCTCGTCCCGAGGGATATACTCAAGCTTGACTGTTGTAAAGAAAGTCAATAACCTCCTTGTATAATCCCTGTAAGGTATCAGATGATCCTGGTGGGTGTACCATTTTCCGTTGGTTTGATTGATTACCAAAGTTGAATCTCCGAATACGGTCAATGTCTTGATCCTGAGGTCAATGGCTTCCTCAAGACCCATAATGCAAGCTTCGTATTCAGCTTCGTTGTTAGTGCAGTTGAAAGTAAGTTTTGCCGAGAAAGGCATGTGAACTCCTTTAGGTGTAATGAGTACTGCACCAACACCACGACCATTCATGTTAACAGCCCCATCAAACATCATAGTCCATTCTTCTTCCGGGTCAGGCCCTTCAGTGTGAATAGGCTCTTCATGATCTTTTGCTTTTATGAACATGATGTCTTCATCAGGGAAGTCAAATCTCATTGGTTGGTAATCATCAATGGGTTGCTCAGCAAGATATTCAGACAATACACTGCCCTTGATGGCCTTCTGAGATGTGTATTGGATGTCATATTCTGTAAGAATCATTTGCCATCTTGCAACCCGTCCGGTAAGTGCTGGCTTCTCAAATATGTACTTGACCGGGTCCATCCTTGAGATTAACAAAGTAGTGTGGGTCAACATATACTGTCTCAGCCGGCGAGCAGCCCACGCTAAAGCACAGCAAGTTTTCTCGAGCAGTGAATAACGTTGTTCACAGTCGGTAAACTTTTTGCTTAGGTAGTATATTGCATACTCTTTTCGGCCAGACTCGTCATGTTGGCCCAACACACACCCCATTGACTCTTCTAATACTGTCAGGTACATTATCAGAGGTCTTCCTTCAACTGGAGGCATAAGGATTGGAGGTTCTTGCAGGTATTCTTTGATCTTGTCAAATGCCTTCTGGCAGTCTTCATTCCACCTGACCGTCTGTTCTTTTCTCAACAGCTTGAACAAGGGTTCACAGGTTGCCGTAAGGTGAGATATGAACCTTGAAATGTAGTTCAATCGACCTAAGAACCCTCGAACTTCTTTTTCAGTTTTCGGTGCAGGCATCTCTTGAATAGCTTTGACTTTATCAGGGTCAACTTCAATCCCTTTCTCACTTACAATAAATCCCAGCAGCTTACCAGATCGCACCCCGAATGTGCACTTGTTGGGGTTCAGCTTCAATTGATACTTCCTCAGACGTTTGAACAATTTGAGCAGATTTACCAGATGGTCTTTTTCAGTAAGGGACTTGGCAATCATGTCATCCACATAACATTCTATCTCTTTATGAATCATGTCGTGGAATAATGTTACCATAGCCCGTTGATACGTCGCACCGGCATTCTTGAGCCCAAATGGCATTACCTTGTAGCAGAATGTGCCCCAGGGTGTGATGAAGGTTGTCTTCTCCATGTCTTCAGGTGACATTTTAATCTGATTGTATCCTGAAAATCCATCCATGAAGGAGAATACCGAGAACTGAGCCGTATTATCAACCAATACATCAATGTGAGGTAAAGGGAAATCATCTTTCGGGCTAGCTCTGTTCAGATCCCGGTAGTCAACACACATTCTTACTTTGCCGTCTTTCTTAGGCACAGGTACTATGTTAGCAACCCAAGGTGGATAGCTAGTCACAGCAAGGAACCCGGCGTCCCATTGCTTCTGTACCTCTTCCTTGATTTTCATTGCCATGTCTGGACGAGTACGGCGTAGCTTCTGTTTAACCGGCGGGCATTCTTCCCTCAAAGGCAGCTTGTGCACAACAATGTCGGTATCCAACCCTGGCATATCTTGATAAGACCAAGCAAACACGTCCACGTACTCTTGAAGCAGGTCAATCAGTTGTCTCTTCACTGAGTCTTGTAAGCAGGCCCCGATTTTGACTTCTTTCACGTCTTCATCTGTACCAAGATTGATCACTTCAACCTCCTCCTGGTGAGGAGTAATAACCTTTTCCTCTTGTCTTAACAACCTGGCTAGCTCTTCAGGAAGCTCATATTCTTCTTCAACCCCTTCATCAGCTTGATTGATTGGATTGTCAAAGTCATACGAAGTCATAGCCGTGCTGTTGTCGGTGCTGTCTGGAAGGCACACTCTGCAAGGGTTCAGTTTGTTCATTTTAGTGATTTGATTTTAATCTTGTTTAGAAAAGTGAAATAAATTTGTCATTTTGAAAACATTGCCATTTATTTTTTGTACAAAAAGAAAAATGGAAAAACAGTGAGCGGAAAAGAAAAAGACTCGTTTGCAAAAAGATGTCTGATATTTCATTGATTAATCTTGTTGCACAAAAAGTACAGATGGCCCGATTACAAAATGAGTCTTGTCATCTTGGGCAAGATGCAAGACTTTGATGCATGCTATAAAAATACAGGAAATAATAATTACTCTGCATGAGTAACTCTTATGATTTCCTGGGAAGACCAGTTCGAGATACTGCTCCCCGGGATCTTTGGACGAATCCATCTTTCCAGGTTGCATTCTTCTTCCAGCTCGTCTTCCAAGTTGTTGACAGCATCAGGGGTGAGCATCCCCCCACTAACGAAGTTGGGCTCTTTTGCAGCCTCTATTTGATCTTGTTGAGTTGGTTTGTAACCCAACCCAAATCTATCCTCTTTCTTCTCCACCGGCAGTAGTTTGCCCCAGCCTTGGGCAGTTCCCTCCTCAACAACCTTCCGGGCTTGTTGATATGATGTCATTGAAGTTCCAGGTACAGCAGATGTTTCATTCACGTTCAAGGCCTCGAACCCCTGACTCATTGTTTCATGGATCTCCCCATCCATCTCAATGTATTTATAGGTAGCCAGGTGGCTGACAAAAATATCCTCCTCTCCACAGATTGTAACGACTTGACCCTCCCACTCGAATTTTAACTTCTGGTGAAGGGTTGAGGTCACGGCGCCAGCGGCGTGAATCCATGGCCTACCCAATAGACAGCTGTAGGCAGGCTGTATATCCATCACGTAGAAGGTCGTTTTGAAAGTTTGCGGGCCAATCGTTATGGGCAACTCAATCTCTCCCAGAACCGATCTCTTAGAACCATCAAAGGCTCTCACCACCAGGTTGCTGGGACGCAACGCCAATCCGTCATACTCTAGCTTCACAAGGGCCTTCTTAGGTAAGACGTTAAGGGATGACCCCGTGTCTACCAGCACATGGGAAAGGACTGCACCTTTACATTCCATGGTTATGTGCAAGGCCTTGTTATGGTTGCGGCCTTCCGTCGTCAAATCAGTGTTGGTGAACCCTAGTCCATGACTAGCATTAACATTTCCAACTACAGCTTCCAACTGATTGACGGTGATCTCTTCAGGCACATAAGCTGCGTGCAACACTTTCAGTAGTGCGTTCCGATGGGCTTCGGAGCACATGAGCAATGATAGGATTGAGATCTTGGAAGGCGTCTGGTGAAGCTGATCCACTATTTTGTAATCACTCTTTTTGATGATTCTCATGAACTCATCAACCTCTTGATCAAAGGGTGTTTTCAAAGCTTCTTTAACAATCTGCTCTTCCTGTACCAAGCTTTTCCCTTTTGCCTTGGCAGCAGCTTCTGCTTCGGCAGTGGGTCTTTGAGTTTGTGGAGCGAAGAGACGTCCGCTTCGAGTGAAGCCTCCGCCTCCTCCCACATTGTCTATTTGTGGTGCAGGGGTTGATGATTCAAAAGTGATTTTTTGTCCTTCACAGTACAGGTCAGAGCCGTAGTGCCACGGGATGGCATTACTGCTTTCATAAGGTACTGGCCCAGGCACTGTGATAGTGACTGGACTGATTGCAGCTGCGGAAGGAATTGTGATAGTCTGTGGATCATAATATATCGTGACCGGTGCTCTGATGGGAGTAGCACTTTGTGAGTTGTAAGCTGAATTATTCTCTGGATCGTAATAGATTGTAACTGTTGAGACGTCTTCAGAGTTTGTTGCTGATGTTGTAGGAGACATTGTCGGAAGGATGGGGGTTGTTGTTGTAGGAGTTTCAAAGTGAAGTGGTTCTAGAGTTGTAGAAGGAACATTTGTTGATAACTGATCAGTTGAAATGACAGATGAAACACTTGTTGATGAAGCTGAAGAGTTGTCGGGAACAATAGTTGTTGCAGTTGTAGGAGATACTGGAATTGTTGCTGATGAGATTGCTGGATTTGTTGGAAATGATGTGGTGATTTGAAGTTGGCCACTCTGAATGAGACCATCTATGCCATTCCTCAAGTTATCGCACCCATTTACTGAAATATTGCAGTAAGCACACCCTAACTCACACCCCGGGAACATTTGACATTCGAGGAGCTGAGCCTTAATCTCTACCAACGGTGTCCGAATCTGACCCACACTGGTTATTAAATAAGACGGCTTGTCTTCTTCAATAGCATTGATTTTGGGACCACCGTGGTTTGGCATTGGGTTCTTATTGACATTGGGTGGTGGTGCGAAATTTAGGGCCTTAGAGTCTTCCAAGTCTTGTACCTTCATGTGCAAGGCTCTGCACTTTTCTGTACTATGGCCAGGTGCATTTGAATGAAAAGCACATCTGGCGTTGGAGTCATAATTCCTGGGTAGACTATTAGGATCTGGAGGTGCCAACGTCCTTAGCTCAACTAGGTTGAGTTTCAGGAGTTGTGGCAGCAATGTAGCATATTGCATAGGGATCAGATCGATCACCCTATTGGCTTGAGATGGCCTCTGTTGGAATGGCCTTTGCTGGTTGTTGTTGTTGGTGTTGTTGTAGTTTCTTGGAGGATACTGAGCTTGTTGATGGTACTGAGGTTGTTGCTGATAGTTTTGCTGCGGAGGTTGATAAGCTGGTTGTGGATGAGCAGGAGCGGGAATGGTGACTGCCGCTACAGACCTGTGAACATACTGGGGTCTGCCCCTGTTGGTGTGGATGGCATTGGTCTCGCCAGTTCTTCTTGGGCCTGCAAAAGGCTTCCTTGTATTGCTGGACGAGCTGGCACCACTGTCAGAAATCTTGCCCATCTTCAACAGGCTCTCAATTCTCTCTCCAGCTATGACAACATCTGCAAAGCTAGTGGAAGAGAAAGCAGCCAGCCTGTCAATATATGTTCCCTAGAGGGTGTTCATAAACATATCTGCCATTTCCCTCTCTAACATAGGTGGCTGAACAGCAGCAGCCAATTGCCTCCATCTCTGGGCATATTCTCGGAAACTTTCCCTTGACGACTGTGACATTCCCATTAGGAGGGTCCTGTTGGGTGCCATATCTAAGTTGTACTGATACTGTCTGATAAAGGCCTCTGCCAGGTCCTTCCAACACCTGATAGTTGCTCTTGTCAGATGAGAGTACCATTCTCTTGAAGCTCCCGTCAAGCTATCCTCAAAATAGAACATCCAGAGCTTCTCGTCCATGGTGTAGGCCTTCAGCCTCCCCAGAAATGATTGTAAATGAGTCCGGGGGCATGAAGTCCCATTGTATTTTTCAAAACAAGGAGGCTTAAACTTATGGGGGATCCTGACCCCTTCTACCAAGCCCATGTCCATAACGTCAAAACCCAGAGAGTTTTGAGACTCTAAGGATCTTAACTTCTCAGCTATCTCATCCAGCCTTCTATCATAAGCTTCCTCCCCAGCACCCATTACTGTGAACTGATCCTCCTGGGGGTCTTCTTGCAGCACCCTGCCTGCAGTGGCAGTCCCTTGAACATTTGCAGGAATGTTGATCTCTGGGTGAAGGTGGGGACCAAACACAGGGGGATTGACATGAGGTTGGACCCTCTCGTTGTTACTTGTGCCAGCAGTCCCTACATGTGGATCTTCTTGATTCTGCCTTTCCACCATGGCTCTCAATCTTTCTTGGCTCTGAGCCATGTTGTTCATTACTTCCATAAACTGAGTCATCTGCGTTCTCATTTCCAGTCTTTCGTTTGCCATTTGATTTCTGACCTCTGCAAGGTCCTGCTGTACCTGATCCATTTGTATGCCCGGAAGGTTGTTACGGGTTGGATATCGGTGCGGACGGTTGAGGGGAAATACTCAGCGTCGAGCAATAGTTCCTGAATATCACAACAGAGTTAGTAGCAATAAAACAAAAACCTACAAAACAAACAAAGGGTTAGCATGCAATGCAGTATGCTTATTTGTTTTCAAGGTATCCGGCTTGGCATTCAGTTTTGACCCTTCCAGATCCTTGAAGATGCTGTTGATGTTGCTTTCGAAGTAAACCCGGATGGAACAAACTAATACATATATTACAAAAGACAAATGGTACATAGTTTGATTACAAATACAAACCCTCTGAGGGGCCAAAATACATCACAAGAAAATAAAAGTACATGGAATGAAAGCAACAACAAGCAAATGGTCAAACACCAAGACCAAACTCATCCTCCCGAACTTCCTTGAGAAGTGCTTCGGTCACAGGATCAGCTGGTCGCTCCGTGAGATTCCGGATGAGGAGATTCCGGGTCGTAACAGCTGCGGTTAGCTTCTTGTGTTGACCTTGGTCCTTTGACCTCTTCACCCCAGCTCTGATCTTCAGCTCTGATATCTCCCTCTGGGTTGCTGCCAGGGCTTCCTGCTGCTCCTTTGCACTAGCTTCCAGTTGCTCTATCTTGTCTTGGACCCTCTTATCCTCCAGAGTACGAGCTTCGGTGATCCTGACCCACCGAGCTTGACTCTCCTTCAGATACAAGTCTGTCCTGGCTTTCTGGAATTGGGCTTCCTTGCAAGCATTCTTCAGAATCTGTTCCCCAGCCCTGGACTTCTTGATATAATCCTCAGACTTTCCAATCTTAGCCAGATGCTCTACTCTCAGCTTCTCCAACCTCTCAATATCCATCCTACCATCACTCCTCTCCCGGAGGGTCTTCTGCAAAGCCTGAGTCAACTTCTCATTTCTCTCCTTCAAGCTCTCAAACTCCTCTAAACTGATAGTGGCAGGGGGTGGTGTTGAGGATGGTCCAGGCATATCCTCCATGGTAAAGGGCATTCCAGAGAATTGAGCCCTGGCATGGGACCACTCATAATATTGTGCTGATGCCACATTGTTGCACTTCCCCAAAATGGTTACTCCCTTAGTTTGAACATTGTCCCAGGCCCAGGCTGCCTGCCTAACAATAGCCAGATTAGGCTTGTTCTCACAATAAAGGGTCTCAACCAAGTCCTGTGCCTTAGGAGTGTGGACCAGTGCATAGCCCAGTTGTCTTTTGAACAGCAGAGGGTTGTAATTAATACTACCCTTAACTCCTATTAGGGGCACATTGGGAAAATGCCCACAGCTGGTGATGATATCCCTGCCCTTTGTGCTTTGAGTGCACCACCTGATATCAGCTGAAGTTAGAGCAGTAAGTCTTCTAGCCCAGTTTCTTTGCTGATGAGGGTTCAAAAATGTATCTATCCTGGGCAAATGCCTGAGAAGCCAAGTATGGAACAAAGGAGCACAGCACCTCACTAATCTTCCCCTCTGCTTTTCATTCCTCTGATGCACTGAGTAGTAGAGATCCCCCAATAAAGTGGGCACTGGGTTCTTCAGGATGAAAAGATGGATTGCATTCTTGCTAATGAATCGAGGCTCATCTGCAAATAATACAATCCCATATATGCTCAAGGCCAATAAAGCACAGACTGCTTTCCACTCTCCCAAAGAAGCTTTCAGGGTAGCTTGAGAGATCAAGAAATCCAGATGCAGGCCAGGGGTTCCAGCCTTAGAAGTCATATGCTGCCCAATCAAAACTGGTTCCAGATGCAAAGCCTTTGCTACCTCTTCATTACCCGGAAAGACCATCTCAGGGTTGAAAGGGACTCCACCCCTGATAGGTATACCAACCAATGATGAGTATTCCTCCAGTAAAGGGCCCAACTGAAAGTCCTGAAAAGTAAAACACCTCAGTGGGGGATCATAAAACTGAAGGCAGGTGTAGATCAGGCTTCTCTGTGAAGGGTCCAGATCCCTAACCACATCAAGTATATCTCCATAGTGTTCCCTGAACAGTGGTATATGATCTGGAGTGATCAGGGTCTGAATCCTCCTGATGTCAGCTAGCTCTGGCTGGAAGAAGTGGTAGGTGATGTTACTCTTTTTAGGTGCCATGATGTTGAGGATGAGTAGAGACAGGTGCTGATGATAACACTGAAGAATGGGCCACTGACTGGCTGATGCAGGTAACTGAAACAGATAGCTGATAACTGAAGCAGGTGCTGATGAAGATAGGTCAATACTGAAGATGGGGTCAAAACCAAGCCAAAAAATGGAGATGGATACCCTGAAACACAAATAAGCAAATGTCAATATGATGCAATGTTTATGTATGCAAATGATATGCAAGGGTTTGTGACTGAGTTGGATCTGATCAAATGCTCTGATATAAGCCCAGGTATATTCAAGAATTCCAGATGGAGGTCTATAAATCCGGTAACCAAGGTGGGGGACTCAAATAAAGAGTCACATGTCCAGGGTTATAGAATCACAAGAACTGTTCCAACATGGAGTATTCTTAATCACATCAAAGTAACAGGGTATGTTGAGGCCAAGGGTACCTGCAAACCTGTAAGCAGCCCAACCCCCTCACAGGTGGTGTTCTAAAACAAGGATCCTCAGACTTGGATCAGTTATGAGAAGTGTAAACACTTCTAACCCGGAGGTACAGTGTTTACAATAACCATAAAAGTTCCTCCTCTAATTCACCTTAGTTTCTGAAGGTCAATACTAAAAGGTCATCCAGACTTAGCAGGCTTCCCAGATAGCCCTAGCATTGCAGGAAATCTGCAACACAGAGTTCTCAAGAAGAAACCCATATCTGAACCGTGTTTCATATTCCCGCACCAGACCGAGATGGAATGGGAAAGAATATGAACCACTCTAGCCTAGGTGTCACTCAGATCCCAGGTATAGGATCTTAACTCTCAGTAGAACACCCACCCACCAAAGCAAAACCAGATCCAGCCAGGCAGCATGACAGTATGATATATGTAAAGCAGTAAAGAAAGCAGTAAAACAACTGTACATAAGCAAAAATAAAACAAACATACAAACACAAATAAGCACATAACACCCCAGTAAACACAAATCAATCAAGCGCTAGGAGGAACCCACAAAAAGAACCAGAAGCCCTGGTTGCAGTATAAGCATCCCCAGCAGAGTCGCCAAGCTGTCGCTCCCGATAAATGGGACCCGGCCCAGATAAAGGTACAGACGCGAACGGTCGGCGAGAGGGACAATGAGAACACACAGCCGTGAACTCACTGGAGATGAATAGAGTCTCCAGCTAGGCATTTTTATCCCGGAGGAAAGGCAATGCTGCATAGACCTAGAAAGAGATGGACAAGACGGTTTGCGAACCAGAGAGACTGAGAAAGGGGGTTGGTTACAACCTGGGAAGGTATTAGCACCCAGATTGTCCGCCGTACTCGACGGGATCCACGCTTAAAAGATTTGTGTTTTAAAGGGGTAGTGTCAGTGCAATCTGTGTATAAAGAGCTGGAAAAGGATGTACATGTGTCAATGCAAAAGAAGTGTGAAGTGTGATAAATACAGTGTCAGTGTAAGAACAGGAGTGAAATGCTCAAGATCATGAGGCTAAATGAATGAGGCTAGAAAGAGGGGGAATATACAGAGACTTTTGTTCGATAACTGTTAAGTTATGCCTACGTATCCTCTCGTGCAATGAGGAAGTCAGAACACCGTAGTTCGACCCAAAGAGACTGAAAGAATTGACTTGTGAACTGCTTACTTGTCTATGATCAAGTGTATGACCTGTCTGGCTCAGGTGCAAACTGTCTTGCATTAGACGGAAGAAGCGAGTTCTCGTTTGTGAGTGAATGAGATGAGAAAAGAATCCCGGAGGAGACGATTATTGTTTGTTTTTGAGTTTTCAGTCTTTTATTGCTTTTGGATTTTTGTCATAAGTTAATGAGCTTAAGTCTAAACCAATGGATTTAGCAAACTCATCACATCTTCCCTCTGATTAGGGGTAATGAGAATACCTTAAGTGTGAAGTCAGATTCTCACACTTAATTACCTTTGGTATAGGATTAAGATAATTAACCTACTTGTGATTATTTAGGTGTTTTTTGGTGTTTTTGTTTAGTGTTAAGTAATGAGGTTAAGCCATAATCAGGGATTTAACAGACTCATTACACCATCCTAATAGAAGGATAATAGATGAGAATGTTTAAGCTGAGGAAAGCTCCTCAACTTAATCCATGATTAGGGATTAAACCCATGACAAAACAAGCCTTTGATTAAGTGGATTTTATTTAATGATATGATGAAGAAGTGTTTTTTAGGGTTTGTAAGACAACTTGAGGGGGACTTGTCCATTAACACTAGGGTTAGTCCTTCTTAACCAATTTAAGGAAGAATTAGAACCCTAATGCAAGGCCCAAGTTACAAGTGTGATGTCTTGATGATTATTAAGTGAATTGATTAAGGGAGTTAAACACATTAAGGGTTCAACACTTAGGATTAAAGTTATACACTCCATCCTAAGAGAAGGATGCAGGCATAAGCTTAATCACAAAGCCTTAAAGCCTTTAGGGTTTAGTCCCTGATTACAAGATGAGGAGAGAAGACTCAAAAGAGACACAAAGGTAAAACTAAGAGGGGAGACTAATCAAAACCCTAATCATTGTCATGCTTGGTTGTTCCTAAGGTTTGTGAGGTTTGCAAGAGAAATCTTCAATGGAACCACCAGGAAGCAGATGAAAGGATCAAGAGAAGCAAAGCAACTTGCTTCATTCAAGAAGTCAAGTCACTTGAAGAAAGAAAGAAAGAAGAAGAGGAATGAGCAAGCTCAATCTCAAACACATACAAAAATGCAGCAAGGATGCATAAAAGAGATGAAGAGAAGTTATGAGAAGTGAAGGCAAATTCACTTCTCAAAGCCACTTACCACCTGAAAAGTTAGAAAAGAAAGTGCAATGCAATGCAAAATGAGATGAAATGAGGGGCTGGGATTGAATCTGGCAATGAAACCATTGACTGCGCGCCAGATCTAGTGGTCAATATTCAAACTTGGCTAAACACAATTAATTAATTAAATTAAACCTAATTAAAACTAATGACATGATCTGAGCCTTTGGATGCACGCGGGAAAAGACTCAGTCAACTCATCCAACGCCTGAAATTCAAACTGGAAGCCCTAACCCTAATCACACATTAATGACTCTCAGGTCACCGGAGACGAACTCCGGTCGTCTTCTCCGGTGACCTCCCTCCCTGAGAAACTTCAAATCCTTCCCTAGGTCATTTCTGGAGCTCTAAAGCTCCAGATTTGTTCCTTTCACTCCCCTAAACTCAATCCCACCCTCATTTCTCATTTATTTCTAGCCATAACCAAGAATTGAAGCCAAGAACAAAAACTGCCAAAATTTCAGACAAGCAATACAACTTCATTTCTCAACCATTTTCAATAATTTCAAGCTCAGTGTGATCAGTGAAGCATACTTAATCAATTAGAAACAATAAATAGAGGTTCTGGAAAAATGGAATGCCATAGCTACCTGATTCGAAGCTTTCAAAATAGGAGCTTCTGGGCCAGTTTCTTGCTTCTAAACAACTCCAATGACCTCTCCAAAGTGTTTGCCAGGCTTGCTTGAAGTTTATTTGGGCTGATTGAAGAGTTTGCTTGAGTTCTGTTCAATGGGGGGCAGAAATCGTATTTAGGATTCTTGAGGTTTTAGGCTATGGTGATGGATGCTTTTTGATCAGAGGAACATGTTGAGTTGATCTATGAAGTGGGTTTTTGTGTTTGTGAGTTGTGTGATGAGATTCGAAGGTTTTTGCTCAAGGGAGAGTTTTTGTGAATGGTGAGTTGTGATCTGTTTCAGCCTTGCCTTTTGTTATGTTTAGCTAGCATTTGATCCACATAAAAAACTCTCATTGGTCAGATGATGTGACCTGCCCTTTATTGATTGGTATGGCCATTTTTGCAAATTGTCAACCTTTGTGTAAGAGAGGCATGGGTTGTGTTCTAGGCTAGTACAAGTGTGTGGGCTGGCGCAGCAGGGTGAGGGGAAATGTTAGGGCTGGTTCAGCAGCCAAGGCAACAAGTGGGTGAGGTGTGATGATGGTTTTTGCAAGTTGATCACTTTTGGTTCACATGGAAATATCTTGCCTTACAAGCCATGAAACATGAGAAACTCTTGGTCCATTCTGAACTTTAGGTTACATGTGATGTTTGTGAAATGGTTTGACATGAATTAGAAGTCACAAATGCCTTGGTACAAAGTTTTTGCAAGTTTCTCATTTGGTGCATATCTTGAAAATTAGTGATTTTTGCCAACTTTGACACACCATAACTTTTGATGAAAAATGAATTAGGTCATGTTCTTGTACTTTTTGAAAAGGGAAAGATCTAATCTACAACTTTCATGACCAAAGCTTTTCCATTTGAAGCATTTTTGGATCAAAAAGTAAGGGTTGAAAAAGTTGCATAAAATGACATTTCATTAAAAGTCAACCATGCCCTAAAAAGTCAACTTTGCAAAAACTTGTAATTCTTGAATTTTGTGAACTTCAACCTTCTTCCATGATCAAATAAAGATCATATACACTCAAAATGATGAAGATCACCCCTTGGTTGGGTCATTGGGGGCCTCAGATGCCCTGATTTTGCACTGACTTGTCCAGAAAGTCAACTCTTGATCAGATGACTTCCCCTTGGAATTTCTTCATGAAAATTGATATGCATACTACCTATACCATATAGAGACCAATAGAAACAAGAATGACCAAAAAAATTGGAGTTATGACCTCTGAAACCAAAACCCTAATTTTAGGTCAACTGTGCAGTCAAACCTGGCTCTGCCTCCACACAAATCCCAGTTCTTGTGATTCTTTGGCATTCTTGACTTGGATAGGATATAATATGATGCTTGAACACACATAGACCCCTTTGAAGTGATTGATGACCTTTGGAGTGGCTCAAGAAGCTCTTGGATTGCTCAGGTCACAAACCCTAGATGCAGATGACTTAGAACCAATGCAAAGACTTAAAAATGTGATATGAGATGTTATGATTGTGTTTATGCATATGAGATGATCACAAGCCATGGTGTGAATGGGTGAGGGAAAATTTGGGGTGTTTACAGCTGCCCCTATTCAAGCATGAGTTAGCTGTGCAGGATGTAAGCAACGGCTTAGCAGGCAAACAAGATAACTTATGGTTGAATACCAAAGACAGTCCAAAATTTGCACTCACAGAATGAAGAAGAAAAGGGATATAGATTGTAAAGGAAAATAAAGTATATTGTAAAGTGTGGGCGACGGAGGACGACCGTCGAGCAGAGGACGACTGCTGGGTAAAGGGCAATGACGGGGACGACCGACATGCTGGGAAAAGTGCGGGAAACAAAGCAATGACGGGGACGGCCGACATGCTGGGGATAAAAGAATTATGATGGGGAAGGCCATCAAGATAAAGCTGTAAAATTCTCTGGGGATTAATGAAACATGACGGGGACGGCCATCAAGTTCATAAAGTAAAGTAACCAACGATGGGGACAGCCATCGGGCTAAAAGAGAAAAGGGACCACGACGGGGACGGCCATCGGGTTAAAGAATAAATGAAATAAACAAATGATGGGGTACGGCCATCAAAGGTGAAGGACGATCACCTAGCAGGGGACGGCTGCTCTGTTGGGTATAAGATGAGGGATGGTCATCTAAGGTGGAGGACGACCACCTGGCAGGGTACGGCTGCCGAAGATATCGCGACATAGGACGAATGCCGGATAAAAGGTCAACGATGGGGACGGCCATCGGACGAGCATGATGGAGGACGACCATCAAGAGGTGGAGGACGACCCCCTAGCAGGGGACGGCTTCTCTCGGGGTTCACCATGACATAGGACGAATGTCAGATAACCAAAATCAACAATGGGGACGGCCATTGGATAAAATGATGAAGGACGATCATCAAGAGGTGGAGGACGACCACCTAGCAGGGGACGGCTGCCAACTATCACGACATAGGACGAATGTCAGATGTGAAATCAACGATGTGGACGGCCATCGGATGAGCATGATGGAGGACGACCATCAAGAGGTGGAGGACGACCACCTAGCAGGGTACGGCTGCTCTCAGGGTTTATCATGACACAGGACGAATGTCAGATAAAAAAGGAAAATTTGTTTTGTTGGTGATCTATTGGGGAATAGTAAACACGGACGAGTGTTTATATCCAAGAAACGAAAGGTATAAGTGTTTGGTATTGTGTATAGATTAAAGATGCGGACGAGCATCCTTAAGACTACGATACGGACGAGTATCGGGTAGAAACAAATACTGACGCGTGTTCAGAGAGGATGATACGGACGAGTATCAACTGGTTAACAAAGAACAAGGACTAGTGCCGACTCTGAGGGGATTTGAGTGGTATATACAAGATACGGACGAGTATCTGTATAAGAGTGGTTGGTATATAGATGAGTGTTTAACTGCTGGGGAGAGTGACACGGACGAGTGTCAAAAGGAGAAGAGTGTGATATAAACAAGTATCTGATGTACAAAGTATAGATGACTGTGCTGGGGATATGACACGGACGGGTGTCAAAGGATTGTCGTATGTAAGTATATGTGAGTGCAAAGAGGATGTATTTGGCTTTCTGCTGGGTAAACGACACGGACGGGTGCCACAAGGAGTATATACTGATGTTTGTGATTGTGGAGCAACTGCTTTTGCTGGGGGAACTCCGCTGGGGATACGGGGGAAGTATTCTGTATATTGACGGATTGTCATTATTCACAAGTATTGATTCAAAACATGGATTATGATTATGCTATATGTTGGATTTTTGCCGTAATGCTCCGTGTTAAAACGGAATGCTACGCTTTGTGGGTGAGTATGATGCGAATGCTATGATCATGCAAAGGGTGCCAAACCGGGACTCGAATCCCGTTGCCACGAAGATCTTCGATCGATCTGTTGACATGGACATCCCAGCTGGGGGGTGAGATCATTGGTAGATCTGATGAGATGATATCTGCTTGGGGATTCGGGTCACTGATAGACCTGTCCTGATAATGAGGGGACCCAGCTGGGGTTTGTAGAAGCTTTCTTCACTCTGTTGTGATCTTCTATGCGCTGCTCTTCTGGATAGAGGCTGGAGCTCTGTGGGGAGATGGTTCCCTGACTTTGGTATTTGGCTGAGGACGAAATGGCAACTCGGCTGGGGAGAAAGGGAAATCACCGAAAGATCTCCCTAGGGATTCTGTTGAAGTGGATCCTTGACTCAGCCGGGGATATGGGCGCCTTCTGTGATGCCTGGCAACTCTGATGGGGATAAGTAATAAGTGGAAACTCAGCTGGGGAGAAGATACTTCGGGCGCTGAGTGTCGATTTGTCAACTTGCCGGAGTGAAGCTTTCGTGCCCCAAGTTGCATTCTGGATACCTGCAATCCTGCAAAGATAAGGAAGTGCACAAGTAATCCCGAGGTATCCTTTACTGGATTCCGTCATAGGAGTTTAGACACTTCTGAGAGTAAGTATATTTCCTGCAAGCATGTTTTTTATTTTTGAAGATAAACATCTGTATTCTATGCAATCAGTTTTCTTTTAAGATATCAGACATTTTTGCAAATAAAATGTACATGACGAGGCATGACTGAAAATCTGCTTTTATTAATTCATATGCCCTGAATTGGCGAGATATAGTCAAAGAAACAAATCCCCTGGAACGAGGAGATTGTTACAAATTGAGAAAACAAAATGCTGGCAATGTTGATGACGCTTTTACGGAGCTTCCTCTTTACTATGACTCGTATGACTTTTGACGTTCTTCTCATCTTGCTTTCTGAAGAATGTTGATTCTGATTGAATCTTGATCTTTTCGAAGCTTACCAAGTTGTAAGTGATACAGACGAATTCAGAATGCAGTTGTTCGCTTATTCCCTTATTTTGCATGGATCGCCCTTTCGGGTTTTCAATCCATCGGGATACCCATTTTTGCCTGAGCTGTCCAATGTGGCTTTTCAACTCAGCGGGTGTATATTTTTGTCTATTTTCCCTTATTTTTGCCCGAGTCTTTTATTCTGTTTTTGACTCGCCGGGATGCCCTATTTTGCCTGGACTTACATTCTGTTTTTATGTCCAGCGGGTCATTTTTTATGCGAAGTATTTTTTAACTGCATCTGAATTCACAGGGGACGAGAAGTCTTCACCATCCATGGTGCTGAGCATCAGTGCTCCACCGGAAAAAACTTTCTTTACTACAAATGGTCCTTCGTAGTTCGGAGTCCACTTGCCCCTGTGGTCTGTATGAGGAGGGAGGATTCTTTTCAACACAAGATCTCCTACTTGGTACTCTCGGTGCCTGACTTTCTGATCGAAGGCTTTCTTCATTCTCTTCTGATACAATTGCCCATGACAGATTGCAGCCAATCTTTTCTCTTCGATCAGACTCAGTTGTTCGTATCGGGCCCGAACCCATTCTGCTTCACTCAGTTTAACATCCATTAGTACCCGGAGAGAGGGTAATTCTACTTCGACAGGTAGGACTGCTTCCATACCATATACAAGCTGATACGGTGTTGCCCCAGTGGATGTCCTGATTGACGTGCGGTACCCATGCAAGGCAAACGGTAGCATTTCGTGCCAGTCTTTATAGGTGACTACCATCTTCTGCACAATCTTCTTGATATTCTTATTTGCTGCCTCAACAGCGCCGTTCATCTTTGGCCTGTAAGGAGAAGAATTGTGATGTTGGATCTTGAAGTCCCGGCACAGTTCTGCCATCATTTTGTTGTTTAGATTGGAACCATTATCAGTAATGATTCGCTCGGGTACTCCATACCGACAGATGATATCTCTCTTCAGAAATCTGGCTACCGCTTGTCTTGTAACATTGGCATAGGACGCTGCTTCAACCCACTTGGTGAAATAATCAATGGCAGCCAAGATGAATCTGTGGCCATTTGAAGTAGTCGGCTCAATCTTACCAATCATGTCAATGCCCCACATAGAAAAGGGCCAGGGTGAAGACATTATGTTCAAGGGATTGGGAGGCACATGCACCTTATCCGCGTAGATCTGGCACTTATGGCATTTTCTGGCGTAGGCACAACAATCTGCATCCATTGTGATCCAATAATAGCCTGATCTCAACAACTTCTTAGCCATGGTATGTCCTCCCGCATGGGTACCAAAGGATCCTTCGTGCACTTCATGCATTAACAAATCTGCTTCTGTCCTGTCGACACATCTGAGGAGTACCATATCAAAGTTTCTCTTGTATAGGGAACCATCAGTGTTCAGAAAGAAACTACCAGCGAGCCTTCTCAAAGTCTTCTTATCATTGGAAGATGCCCCATGTGGGTATGTTTGGTCCTCCAAGAAGCACTTAATGTCATGGAACCAAGGCTTATCATCTTTGACAATGTCTGCTGCGAACACATATGTTGGTCTGTCAAGTCTGGACACTGAGATCTGAGGTACAAAGTTGGCAGCCTGAACTTTGATCATGGACGAAATGGTAGCCAGGGCATCTGCAAACTGATTCTCGTCCCGAGGGATATACTCAAGCTTGACTGTTGTAAAGAAAGTCAATAACCTCCTTGTATAATCCCTGTAAGGTATCAGATGATCCTGGTGGGTGTACCATTTTCCGTTGGTTTGATTGATTACCAAAGCTAAATCTCCGAATACGGTCAATGTCTTGATCCTGAGGTCAATGGCTTCCTCAAGACCCATAATGCAAGCTTCGTATTCAGCTTCGTTGTTAGTGCAGTTGAAAGTAAGTTTTGCCGAGAAAGGCATGTGAACTCCTTTAGGTGTAATGAGTACTGCACCAACACCACGACCATTCATGTTAACAGCCCCATTAAACATCATAGTCCATTCTTCTTCCGGGTCAGGCCCTTCAGTGTGAATAGGCTCTTCATGATCTTTTGCTTTTATGAACATGATGTCTTCATCAGGGAAGTCAAATCTCATTGGTTGGTAATCATCAATGGGTTGCTCAGCAAGATATTCAGACAATACACTGCCCTTGATGGCCTTCTGAGATGTGTATTGGATGTCATATTCTGTAAGAATCATTTGCCATCTTGCAACCCGTCTGGTAAGTGCTGGCTTCTCAAATATGTACTTGACCGGGTCCATCCTTGAGATTAACAAAGTAGTGTGGGTCAACATATACTGTCTCAGCCGGCGAGCAGCCCACGCTAAAGCACAACAAGTTTTCTCGAGCAGTGAATAACGTTGTTCACAGTCGGTAAACTTTTTGCTTAGGTAGTATATTGCATACTCTTTTCGGCCAGACTCGTCATGTTGGCCCAACACACACCCCATTGACTCTTCTAATACTGTCAGGTACATTATCAGAGGTCTTCCTTCAACTGGAGGCATAAGGATTGGAGGTTCTTGCAGGTATTCTTTGATCTTGTCAAATGCCTTCTGGCAGTCTTCATTCCACCTGACCGTCTGTTCTTTTCTCAACAGCTTGAACAAGGGTTCACAGGTTGCCGTAAGGTGAGATATGAACCTTGAAATGTAGTTCAATCGACCTAAGAACCCTCGAACTTCTTTTTCAGTTTTCGGTGCAGGCATCTCTTGAATAGCTTTGACTTTATCAGGGTCAACTTCAATCCCTTTCTCACTTACAATAAATCCCAGCAGCTTACCAGATCGCACCCCGAATGTGCACTTGTTGGGGTTCAGCTTCAATTGATACTTCCTCAGACGTTTGAACAATTTGAGCAGATTTACCAGATGGTCTTTTTCAGTAAGGGACTTGGCAATCATGTCATCCACATAACATTCTATCTCTTTATGAATCATGTCGTGGAATAATGTTACCATAGCCCGTTGATACGTCGCACCGGCATTCTTGAGCCCAAATGGCATTACCTTGTAGCAGAATGTGCCCCAGGGTGTGATGAAGGTTGTCTTCTCCATGTCTTCAGGTGACATTTTAATCTGATTGTATCCTGAAAATCCATCCATGAAGGAGAATACCGAGAACTGAGCCGTATTATCAACCAATACATCAATGTGAGGTAAAGGGAAATCATCTTTCGGGCTAGCTCTGTTCAGATCCCGGTAGTCAACACACATTCTTACTTTGCCGTCTTTCTTAGGCACAGGTACTATGTTAGCAACCCAAGGTGGATAGCTAGTCACAGCAAGGAACCCGGCGTCCCATTGCTTCTGTACCTCTTCCTTGATTTTCATTGCCATGTCTGGACGAGTACGGCGTAGCTTCTGTTTAACCGGCAGGCATTCTTCCCTCAAAGGCAGCTTGTGCACAACAATGTCGGTATCCAACCCTGGCATATCTTGATAAGACCAAGCAAACACGTCCACGTACTCTTGAAGCAGGTCAATCAGTTGTCTCTTCACTGAGTCTTGTAAGCAGGCCCCGATTTTGACTTCTTTCACGTCTTCATCTGTACCAAGATTGATCACTTCAACCTCCTCCTGGTGAGGAGTAATAACCTTTTCCTCTTGTCTTAACAACCTGGCTAGCTCTTCAGGAAGCTCATATTCTTCTTCAACCCCTTCATCAGCTTGATTGATTGGATTGTCAAAGTCATACGAAGTCATAGCCGTGCTGTTGTCGGTGCTGTCTGGAAGGCACACTCTGCAAGGGTTCAGTTTGTTCATTTTAGTGATTTGATTTTAATCTTGTTTAGAAAAGTGAAATAAAGTTGTCATTTTGAAAACATTGCCATTTATTTTTTGTACAAAAAGAAAAATGGAAAAACAGTGAGCGGAAAAGAAAAAGACTCGTTTGCAAAAAGATGTCTGATATTTCATTGATTAATCTTGTTGCACAAAAAGTACAGATGGCCCGATTACAAAATGAGTCTTGTCATCTTGGGCAAGATGCAAGACTTTGATGCATGCTATAAAAATACAGGAAATAATAATTACTCTGCATGAGTAACTCTTATGATTTCCTGGGAAGACCAGTTCGAGATACTGCTCCCCGGGATCTTTGGACGAATCCATCTTTCCAGGTTGCATTCTTCTTCCAGCTCGTCTTCCAAGTTGTTGACGGCATCAGGGGTGAGCATCCCCCCACTAACGAAGTTGGGCTCTTTTGCAGCCTCTATTTGATCTTGTTGAGTTGGTTTGTAACCCAACCCAAATCTATCCTCTTTCTTCTCCACCGGCAGTAGTTTGCCCCAGCCTTGGGCAGTTCCCTCCTCAACAACCTTTCGGTCTTGTTGATATGATGTCATTGAAGTTCCAGGTACAGCAGATGTTTCATTCACGTTCAAGGCCTCGAACCCCTGACTCATTGTTTCATGGATCTCCCCATCCATCTCAATGTATTTATAGGTAGCCAGGTGGCTGACAAAAATATCCTCCTCTCCACAGATTGTAACGACTTGACCCTCCCACTCGAATTTTAACTTCTGGTGAAGGGTTGAGGTCACGGCGCCAGCGGCGTGAATCCATGGCCTACCCAATAGACAGTTGTAGGCAGGCTGTATATCCATCACGTAGAAGTTCGTTTTGAAAGTTTGCGGGCCAATCGTTATGGGCAACTCAATCTCTCCCAGAACCGATCTCTTAGAACCATCAAAGGCTCTCACCACCAGGTTGCTGGGACGCAACGCCAATCCGTCATACTCTAGCTTCACAAGGGCCTTCTTAGGTAAGACGTTAAGGGATGACCCCGTGTCTACCAGCACATGGGAAAGGACTGCACCTTTACATTCCATGGTTATGTGCAAGGCCTTGTTATGGTTGCGGCCTTCCGTCGTCAAATCAGTGTTGGTGAACCCTAGTCCATGACTAGCATTAACATTTCCAACTACAGCTTCCAACTGATTGACGGTGATCTCTTCAGGCACATAAGCTGCGTGCAACACTTTCAGTAGTGCGTTCCGATGGGCTTCGGAGCACATGAGCAATGATAGGATTGAGATCTTGGAAGGCGTCTGGTGAAGCTGATCCACTATTTTGTAATCACTCTTTTTGATGATTCTCATGAACTCATCAACCTCTTGATCAAAGGGTGTTTTCAAAGCTTCTTTAACAATCTGCTCTTCCTGTACCAAGCTTTTCCCTTTTGCCTTGGCAGCAGCTTCTGCTTCGGCAGTGGGTCTTTGAGTTTGTGGAGCGAAGAGACGTCCGCTTCGAGTGAAGCCTCCGCCTCCTCCCACATTGTCTATTTGTGGTGCAGGGGTTGATGATTCAAAAGTGATTTTTTGTCCTTCACAGTACAGGTCAGAGCCGTAGTGCCACGGGATGGCATTACTGCTTTCATAAGGTACTGGCCCAGGCACTGTGATAGTGACTGGACTGATTGCAGCTGCGGAAGGAATTGTGATAGTCTGTGGATCATAATATATCGTGACCGGTGCTCTGATGGGAGTAGCACTTTGTGAGTTGTAAGCTGAATTATTCTCTGGATCGTAATAGATTGTAACTGTTGAGACGTCTTCAGAGTTTGTTGCTGATGTTGTAGGAGACATTGTCGGAAGGATGGGGGTTGTTGTTGTAGGAGTTTCAAAGTGAAGTGGTGCTAGAGTTGTAGAAGGAACATTTGTTGATAACTGGTCAGTTGATAACTGGCCATTCCTCAAGTTATCGCACCCATTTACTGAAATATTGCAGTAAGCACACCCTAACTCACACCCCGGGAACATTTGACATTCGAGGAGCTGAGCCTTAATCTCTACCAACGGTGTCCGAATCTGACCCACACTGGTTATTAAATAAGACGGCTTGTCTTCTTCAATAGCATTGATTCTGGGACCACCGTGGTTTGGCATTGGGTTCTTATTGACATTGGGTGGTGGTGCGAAATTTAGGGCCTTAGAGTCTTCCAAGTCTTGTACCTTCATGTGCAAGGCTCTGCACTTTTCTGTACTATGGCCAGGTGCATTTGAATGAAAAGCACATCTGGCGTTGGAGTCATAATTCCTGGGTAGACTATTAGGATCTGGAGGTGCCAACGTCCTTAGCTCAACTAGGTTGAGTTTCAGGAGTTGTGGCAGCAATGTAGCATATTGCATAGGGATCAGATCGATCACCCTATTGGCTTGAGATGGCCTCTGTTGGAATGGCCTTTGCTGGTTGTTGTTGTTGGTGTTGTTGTAGTTTCTTGGAGGATACTGAGCTTGTTGATGGTACTGAGGTTGTTGCTGATAGTTTTGCTGCGGAGGTTGATAAGCTGGTTGTGGATGAGCTGGAGCGGGAATGGTGACTGCCGCTACAGACCTGTGAACATACTGGGGTCTGCCCCTGTTGGTGTGGATGGCATTGGTCTCGCCAGTTCTTCTTGGGCCTGCAAAAGGCTTCCTTGTATTGCTGGACGAGCTGGCACCACTGTCAGAAATCTTGCCCATCTTCAACAGGCTCTCAATTCTCTCTCCAGCTATGACAACATCTGCAAAGCTAGTGGAAGAGAAAGCAGCCAGCCTGTCAATATATGTTCCCTAGAGGGTGTTCATAAACATATCTGCCATTTCCCTCTCTAACATAGGTGGCTGAACAGCAGCAGCCAATTGCCTCCATCTCTGGGCATATTCTCGGAAACTTTCCCTTGACGACTGTGACATTCCCATTAGGAGGGTCCTGTTGGGTGCCATATCTAAGTTGTACTGATACTGTCTGATAAAGGCCTCTGCCAGGTCCTTCCAACACCTGATAGTTGCTCTTGTCAGATGAGAGTACCATTCTCTTGAAGCTCCCGTCAAGCTATCCTCAAAATAGAACATCCAGAGCTTCTCGTCCATGGTGTAGGCCTTCAGCCTCCCCAGAAATGATTGTAAATGAGTCCGGGGGCATGAAGTCCCATTGTATTTTTCAAAACAAGGAGGCTTAAACTTATGGGGGATCCTGACCCCTTCTACCAAGCCCATGTCCATAACGTCAAAACCCAGAGAGTTTTGAGACTCTAAGGATCTTAACTTCTCAGCTATCTCATCCAGCCTTCTATCATAAGCTTCCTCCCCAGCACCCATTACTGTGAACTGATCCTCCTGGGGGTCTTCTTGCAGCACCCTGCCTGCAGTGGCAGTCCCTTGAACATTTGCAGGAATGTTGATCTCTGGGTGAAGGTGGGGACCAAACACAGGGGGATTGACATGAGGTTGGACCCTCTCGTTGTTACTTGTGCCAGCAGTCCCTACATGTGGATCTTCTTGATTCTGCCTTTCCACCATGGCTCTCAATCTTTCTTGGCTCTGAGCCATGTTGTTCATTACTTCCATAAACTGAGTCATCTGCGTTCTCATTTCCAGTCTTTCGTTTGCCATTTGATTTCTGACCTCTGCAAGGTCCTGCTGTACCTGATCCATTTGTATGCCCGGAAGGTTGTTACGGGTTGGATATCGGTGCAGACGGTTGAGGGGAAATACTCAGCGTCGAGCAATAGTTCCTGAATATCACAACAGAGTTAGTAGCAATAAAACAAAAACCTACAAAACAAACAAAGGGTTAGCATGCAATGCAGTATGCTTATTTGTTTTCAAGGTATCCGGCTTGGCATTCAGTTTTGACCCTTCCAGATCCTTGAAGATGCTGTTGATGTTGCTTTCGAAGTAAACCCGGATGGAACAAACTAATACATATATTACAAAAGACAAATGGTACATAGTTTGATTACAAATACAAACCCTCTGAGGGGCCAAAATACATCACAAGAAAATAAAAGTACATGGAATGAAAGCAACAACAAGCAAATGGTCAAACACCAAGACCAAACTCATCCTCCCGAACTTCCTTGAGAAGTGCTTCGGTCACAGGATCAGCTGGTCGCTCCGTGAGATTCCGGATGAGGAGATTCCGGGTCATAACAGCTGCGGTTAGCTTCTTGTGTTGACCTTGGTCCTTTGACCTCTTCACCCCAGCTCTGATCTTCAGCTCTGATATCTCCCTCTGGGTTGCTGCCAGGGCTTCCTGCTGCTCCTTTGCACTAGCTTCCAGTTGCTCTATCTTGTCTTGGACCCTCTTATCCTCCAGAGTACGAGCTTCGGTGATCCTGACCCACCGAGCTTGACTCTCCTTCAGATACAAGTCTGTCCTGGCTTTCTGGAATTGGGCTTCCTTGCAAGCATTCTTCAGAATCTGTTCCCCAGCCCTGGACTTCTTGATATAATCCTCAGACTTTCCAATCTTAGCCAGATGCTCTACTCTCAGCTTCTCCAACCTCTCAATATCCATCCTACCATCACTCCTCTCCCGGAGGGTCTTCTGCAAAGCCTGAGTCAACTTCTCATTTCTCTCCTTCAAGCTCTCAAACTCCTCTAAACTGATAGTGGCAGGGGGTGGTGTTGAGGATGGTCCAGGCATATCCTCCATGGTAAAGGGCATTCCAGAGAATTGAGCCCTGGCATGGGACCACTCATAATATTGTGCTGATGCCACATTGTTGCACTTCCCCAAAATGGTTACTCCCTTAGTTTGAACATTGTCCCAGGCCCAGGCTGCCTGCCTAACAATAGCCAGATTAGGCTTGTTCTCACAATAAAGGGTCTCAACCAAGTCCTGTGCCTTAGGAGTGTGGACCAGTGCATAGCCCAGTTGTCTTTTGAACAGCAGAGGGTTGTAATTAATACTACCCTTAACTCCTATTAGGGGCACATTGGGAAAATGCCCACAGCTGGTGATGATATCCCTGCCCTTTGTGCTTTGAGTGCACCACCTGATATCAGCTGAAGTTAGAGCAGTAAGTCTTCTAGCCCAGTTTCTTTGCTGATGAGGGTTCAAAAATGTATCTATCCTGGGCAAATGCCTGAGAAGCCAAGTATGGAACAAAGGAGCACAGCACCTCACTAATCTTCCCCTCTGCTTTTCATTCCTCTGATGCACTGAGTAGTAGAGATCCCCCAATAAAGTGGGCACTGGGTTCTTCAGGATGAAAAGATGGATTGCATTCTTGCTAATGAATCGAGGCTCATCTGCAAATAATACAATCCCATATATGCTCAAGGCCAATAAAGCACAGACTGCTTTCCACTCTCCCAAAGAAGCTTTCAGGGTAGCTTAAGAGATCAAGAAATCCAGATGCAGGCCAGGGGTTCCAGCCTTAGAAGTCATATGCTGCCCAATCAAAACTGGTTCCAGATGCAAAGCCTTTGCTACCTCTTCATTACCCGGAAAGACCATCTCAGGGTTGAAAGGGACTCCACCCCTGATAGGTATACCAACCAATGATGAGTATTCCTCCAGTAAAGGGCCCAACTGAAAGTCCTGAAAAGTAAAACACCTCAGTGGGGGATCATAAAACTGAAGGCAGGTGTAGATCAGGCTTCTCTGTGAAGGGTCCAGATCCCTAACCACATCAAGTATATCTCCATAGTGTTCCCTGAACAGTGGTATATGATCTGGAGTGATCAGGGTCTGAATCCTCCTGATGTCAGCTAGCTCTGGCTGGAAGAAGTGGTAGGTGATGTTACTCTTTTTAGGTGCCATGATGTTGAGGATGAGTAGAGACAGGTGCTGATGATAACACTGAAGAATGGGCCACTGACTGGCTGATGCAGGTAACTGAAACAGATAGCTGATAACTGAAGCAGGTGCTGATGAAGATAGGTCAATACTGAAGATGGGGTCAAAACCAAGCCAAAAAATGGAGATGGATACCCTGAAACACAAATAAGCAAATGTCAATATGATGCAATGTTTATGTATGCAAATGATATGCAAGGGTTTGTGACTGAGTTGGATCTGATCAAATGCTCTGATATAAGCCCAGGTATATTCAAGAATTCCAGATGGAGGTCTATAAATCCGGTAACCAAGGTGGGGGACTCAAATAAAGAGTCACATGTCCAGGGTTATAGAATCACAAGAACTGTTCCAACATGGAGTATTCTTAATCACATCAAAGTAACAGGGTATGTTGAGGCCAAGGGTACCTGCAAACCTGTAAGCAGCCCAACCCCCTCACAGGTGGTGTTCTAAAACAAGGATCCTCAGACTTGGATCAGTTATGAGAAGTGTAAACACTTCTAACCCGGAGGTACAGTGTTTACAATAACCATAAAAGTTCCTCCTCTAATTCACCTTAGTTTCTGAAGGTCAATACTAAAAGGTCATCCAGACTTAGCAGGCTTCCCAGATAGCCCTAGCATTGCAGGAAATCTGCAACACAGAGTTCTCAAGAAGAAACCCATATCTGAACCGTGTTTCATATTCCCGCACCAGACCGAGATGGAATGGGAAAGAATATGAACCACTCTAGCCTAGGTGTCACTCAGATCCCAGGTATAGGATCTTAACTCTCAGTAGAACACCCACCCACCAAAGCAAAACCAGATCCAGCCAGGCAGCATGACAGTATGATATATGTAAAGCAGTAAAGAAAGCAGTAAAACAACTGTACATAAGCAAAAATAAAACAAACATACAAACACAAATAAGCACATAACACCCCAGTAAACACAAATCAATCAAGCGCTAGGAGGAACCCACAAAAAGAACCAGAAGCCCTGGTTGCAGTATAAGCATCCCCAGCAGAGTCGCCAAGCTGTCGCTCCCGATAAATGGGACCCGGCCCAGATAAAGGTACAGACGCGAACGGTCGGCGAGAGGGACAATGAGAACACACAGCCGTGAACTCACTGGAGATGAATAGAGTCTCCAGCTAGGCATTTTTATCCCGGAGGAAAGGCAATGCTGCATAGACCTAGAAAGAGATGGACAAGACGGTTTGCGAACCAGAGAGACTGAGAAAGGGGGTTGGTTACAACCTGGGAAGGTATTAGCACCCAGATTGTCCGCCGTACTCGACGGGATCCACGCTTAAAAGATTTGTGTTTTAAAGGGGTAGTGTCAGTGCAATCTGTGTATAAAGAGCTGGAAAAGGATGTACATGTGTCAATGCAAAAGAAGTGTGAAGTGTGATAAATACAGTGTCAGTGTAAGAACAGGAGTGAAATGCTCAAGATCATGAGGCTAAATGAATGAGGCTAGAAAGAGGGGGAATATACAGAGACTTTTGTTCGATAACTGTTAAGTTATGCCTACGTATCCTCTCGTGCAATGAGGAAGTCAGAACACCGTAGTTCGACCCAAAGAGACTGAAAGAATTGACTTGTGAACTGCTTACTTGTCTATGCTCAAGTGTATGACCTGTCTGGCTCAGGTGCAAACTGTCTTGCATTAGACGGAAGAAGCGAGTTCTCGTTTGTGAGTGAATGAGATGAGAAAAGAATCCCGGAGGAGACGATTATTGTTTGTTTTTGAGTTTTCAGTCTTTTATTGCTTTTGGATTTTTGTCATAAGTTAATGAGCTTAAGTCTAAACCAATGGATTTAGCAAACTCATCACATCTTCCCTCTGATTAGGGGTAATGAGAATACCTTAAGTGTGAAGTCAGATTCTCACACTTAATTACCTTTGGTATAGGATTAAGATAATTAACCTACTTGTGATTATTTAGGTGTTTTTTGGTGTTTTTGTTTAGTGTTAAGTAATGAGGTTAAGCCATAATCAGGGATTTAACAGACTCATTACACCATCCTAATAGAAGGATAATAGATGAGAATGTTTAAGCTGAGGAAAGCTCCTCAACTTAATCCATGATTAGGGATTAAACCCATGACAAAACAAGCCTTTGATTAAGTGGATTTTATTTAATGATATGATGAAGAAGTGTTTTTTAGGGTTTGTAAGACAACTTGAGGGGGACTTGTCCATTAACACTAGGGTTAGTCCTTCTTAACCAATTTAAGGAAGAATTAGAACCCTAATGCAAGGCCCAAGTTACAAGTGTGATGTCTTGATGATTATTAAGTGAATTGATTAAGGGAGTTAAACACATTAAGGGTTCAACACTTAGGATTAAAGTTATACACTCCATCCTAAGAGAAGGATGCAGGCATAAGCTTAATCACAAAGCCTTAAAGCCTTTAGGGTTTAGTCCCTGATTACAAGATGAGGAGAGAAGACTCAAAAGAGACACAAAGGTAAAACTAAGAGGGGAGACTAATCAAAACCCTAATCATTGTCATGCTTGGTTGTTCCTAAGGTTTGTGAGGTTTGCAAGAGAAATCTTCAATGGAACCACCAGGAAGCAGATGAAAGGATCAAGAGAAGCAAAGCAACTTGCTTCATTCAAGAAGTCAAGTCACTTGAAGAAAGAAAGAAAGAAGAAGAGGAATGAGCAAGCTCAATCTCAAACACATACAAAAATGCAGCAAGGATGCATAAAAGAGAT
The DNA here is from genome assembly GCA_963966055.1 of Lathyrus aphaca. NCBI lineage: Eukaryota > Viridiplantae > Streptophyta > Magnoliopsida > Fabales > Fabaceae > Lathyrus > Lathyrus aphaca. The sequence goes on along the minus strand of OZ014519.1, from coordinate 430,998,839 downwards.
GAAGAGAAGTTATGAGAAGTGAAGGCAAATTCACTTATCAAAGCCACTTACCACCTGAAAAGTTAGAAAAGAAAGTGCAATGCAATGCAAAATGAGATGAAATGAGGGGCTGGGATTGAATCTGGCAATGAAACCATTGACTGCGCGCCAGATCTAGTGGTCAATATTCAAACTTGGCTAAACACAATTAATTAATTAAATTAAACCTAATTAAAACTAATGACATGATCTGAGCCCTTGGATGCACGCGGGAAAAGACTCAGTCAACTCATCCAACGCCTGAAATTCAAACTGGAAGCCCTAACCCTAATCACACATTAATGACTCTCAGGTCACCGGAGACGAACTCCGGTCGTCTTCTCCGGTGACCTCCGTCCCTGAGAAACTTCAAATCCTTCCCTAGGTCATTTCTGGAGCTCTAAAGCTCCAGATTTGTTCCTTTCACTCCCCTAAACTCAATCCCACCCTCATTTCTCATTTATTTCTAGCCATAACCAAGAATCGAAGCCAAGAACAAAAACTGCCAAAATTTCAGACAAGCAATACAACTTCATTTCTCAACCATTTTCAATAATTTCAAGCTCAGTGTGATCAGTGAAGCATACTTAATCAATTAGAAACAATAAATAGAGGTTCTGGAAAAATGGAATGCCATAGCTACCTGATTCGAAGCTTTCAAAATAGGAGCTTCTGGGCCAGTTTCTTGCTTCTAAACAACTCCAATGACCTCTCCAAAGTGTTTGCCAGGCTTGCTTGAAGTTTATTTGGGCTGATTGAAGAGTTTGCTTGAGTTCTGTTCAATGGGGGGCAGAAATCGTATTTAGGATTCTTGAGGTTTTAGGCTATGGTGATGGATGCTTTTTGATCAGAGGAACATGTTGAGTTGATCTATGAAGTGGGTTTTTGTGTTTGTGAGTTGTGTGATGAGATTCGAAGGTTTTTGCTCAAGGGAGAGTTTTTGTGAATGGTGAGTTGTGATCTGTTTCAGCCTTGCCTTTTGTTATGTTTAGCTAGCATTTGATCCACATAAAAAACTCTTATTGGTCAGATGATGTGACCTGCCCTTTATTGATTGGTATGGCCACTTTTGCAAATTGTCAACCTTTGTGTAAGAGAGGCATGGGTTGTGTTCTAGGCTAGTACAAGTGTGTGGGATGGCGCAGCAGGGTGAGGGGAAATGTTAGGGCTGGTTCAGCAGCCAAGGCAACAAGTGGGTGAGGTGTGATGATGGTTTTTGCAAGTTGATCACTTTTGGTTCACATGGAAATATCTTGCCTTACAAGCCATGAAACATGAGAAACTCTTGGTCCATTCTGAACTTTAGGTTACATGTGATGTTTGTGAAATGGTTTGACATGAATTAGAAGTCACAAATGCCTTGGTACAAAGTTTTTGCAAGTTTCTCATTTGGTGCATATCTTGAAAATTAGTGATTTTTGCCAACTTTGACACACCATAACTTTTGATGAAAAATGAATTAGGTCATGTTCTTGTACTTTTTGAAAAGGGAAAGATCTAATCTACAACTTTCATGACCAAAGTTTTTCCATTTGAAGCATTTTTGGATCAAAAAGTAAGGGTTGAAAAAGTTGCATAAAATGACATTTCATTAAAAGTCAACCATGCCCTAAAAAGTCAACTTTGCAAAAACTTGTAATTCTTGAATTTTGTGAACTTCAACCTTCTTCCATGATCAAATAAAGATCATATACACTCAAAATGATGAATATCACCCCTTGGTTGGGTCATTGGGGGCCTCAGATGCCCTGATTTTGCACTGACTTGTCCAGAAAGTCAACTCTTGATCAGATGACTTCCCCTTGGAATTTCTTCATGAAAATTGATATGCATACTCCCTATACCATATAGAGACCAATAGAAACAAGAATGACCAAAAAAATTGGAGTTATGACCTCTGAAACCAAAACCCTAATTTTAGGTCAACTGTGCAGTCAAACCTGGCTCTGCCTCCACACAAATCCCAGTTCTTGTGATTCTTTGGCATTCTTGACTTGGATAGGATATAATATGATGCTTGAACACACATAGACCCCTTTGAAGTGATTGATGACCTTTGGAGTGGCTCAGGAAGCTCTTGGATTGCTCAGGTCACAAACCCTAGATGCAGATGACTTAGAACCAATGCAAAGACTTAAAAATGTGATATGAGATGTTATGATTGTGTTTATGCATATGAGATGATCACAAGCCATGGTGTGAATGGGTGAGGGAAAATTTGGGGTGTTTACAGCTGCCCCTATTCAAGCATGAGTTAGCTGTGCAGGATGTAAGCAACGGCTTAGCAGGCAAACAAGATAACTTATGGTTGAATACCAAAGACAGTCCAAAATTTGCACTCACAGAATGAAGAAGAAAAGGGATATAGATTGTAAAGGAAAATAAAGTATATTGTAAAGTGTGGGCGACGGAGGACGACCGTCGAGCAGAGGACGACTGCTGGGTAAAGGGCAATGACGGGGACGACCGACATGCTGGGAAAAGTGCGGGAAACAAAGCAATGACGGGGACGGCCGACATGCTGGGGATAAAAGAATTATGATGGGGAAGGCCATCAAGATAAAGCTGTAAAATTCTCTGGGGATTAATGAAACATGACGGGGACGGCCATCAAGTTCATAAAGTAAAGTAACCAACGATGGGGACAGCCATCAGGCTAAAAGAGAAAAGGGACCACGACGGGGACGGCCATCGGGTTAAAGAATAAATGAAATAAACAAATGATGGGGTACGGCCATCAAAGGTGAAGGACGATCACCTAGCAGGGGACGGCTGCTCTGTTGGGTATAAGATGAGGGATGGTCATCTAAGGTGGAGGACGACCACCTGGCAGGGTACGGCTGCCGAAGATATCGCGACATAGGACGAATGCCGGATAAAAGGTCAACGATGGGGACGGCCATCGGACGAGCATGATGGAGGACGACCATCAAGAGGTGGAGGACGACCCCCTAGCAGGGGACGGCTTCTCTCGGGGTTCACCATGACATAGGACGAATGTCAAATAACCAAAATCAACAATGGGGACGGCCATTGGATAAAATGATGAAGGACGATCATCAAGAGGTGGAGGACGACCACCTAGCAGGGGACGGCTGCCAACTATCACGACATAGGACGAATGTCAGATGTGAAATCAACGATGTGGACGGCCATCGGATGAGCATGATGGAGGACGACCATCAAGAGGTGGAGGACGACCACCTAGCAGGGTACGGCTGCTCTCAGGGTTTATCATGACACAGGACGAATGTCAGATAAAAAAGGAAAATTTGTTTTGTTGGTGGTCTATTGGGGAATAGTAAACACGGACGAGTGTTTATATCCAAGAAACGAAAGGTATAAGTGTTTGGTATTGTGTATAGATTAAAGATGCGGACGAGCATCCTTAAGACTACGATACGGACGAGTATCGGGTAGAAACAAATACTGACGCGTGTTCAGAGAGGATGATACGGACGAGTATCAACTGGTTAACAAAGAACAAGGACTAGTGCCGACTCTGAGGGGATTTGAGTGGTATATACAAGATACGGACGAGTATCTGTATAAGAGTGGTTGGTATATAGATGAGTGTTTAACTGCTGGGGAGAGTGACACGGACGAGTGTCAAAAGGAGAAGAGTGTGATATAAACAAGTATCTGATGTACAAAGTATAGATGACTGTGCTGGGGATATGACACGGACGGGTGTCAAAGGATTGTCGTATGTAAGTATATGTGAGTGCAAAGAGGATGTATTTGGCTTTCTGCTGGGTAAACGACACGGACGGGTGCCACAAGGAGTATATACTGATGTTTGTGATTGTGGAGCAACTGCTTTTGCTGGGGGAACTCCGCTGGGGATACGGGGGAAGTATTCTGTATATTGACGGATTGTCATTATTCACAAGTATTGATTCAAAACATGGATTATGATTATGCTATATGTTGGATTTTTGCCGTAATGCTCCGTGTTAAAACGGAATGCTACGCTTTGTGGGTGAGTATGATGCGAATGCTATGATCATGCAAAGGGTGCCAAACCGGGACTCGAATCCCGTTGCCACGAAGATCTTCGATCGATCTGTTGACATGGACATCCCAGCTGGGGGGTGAGATCATTGGTAGATCTGATGAGATGATATCTGCTTGGGGATTCGGGTCACTGATAGACCTGTCCTGATAATGAGGGGACCCAGCTGGGGTTTGTAGAAGCTTTCTTCACTCTGTTGTGATCTTCTATGCGCTGCTCTTCTGGATAGAGGCTGGAGCTCTGTGGGGAGATGGTTCCCTGACTTTGGTATTTGGCTGAGGACGAAATGGCAACTCGGCTGGGGAGAAAGGGAAATCACCGAAAGATCTCCCTAGGGATTCTGTTGAAGTGGATCCTTGACTCAGCCGGGGATATGGGCGCCTTCTGTGATGCCTGGCAACTCTGATGGGGATAAGTAATAAGTGGAAACTCAGCTGGGGAGAAGATACTTCGGGCGCTGAGTGTCGATTTGTCAACTTGCCGGAGTGAAGCTTTCGTGCCCCAAGTTGCATTCTGGATACCTGCAATCCTGCAAAGATAAGGAAGTGCACAAGTAATCCCGAGGTATCCTTTACTGGATTCCGTCATAGGAGTTTAGACACTTCTGAGAGTAAGTATATTTCCTGCAAGCATGTTTTTTATTTTTGAAGATAAACATCTGTATTCTATGCAATCAGTTTTCTTTTAAGATATCAGACATTTTTGCAAATAAAATGTACAAGACGAGGCATGACTGAAAATCTGCTTTTATTAATTCATATGCCCTGAATTGGCGAGATATAGTCAAAGAAACAAATCCCCTGGAACGAGGAGATTGTTACAAATTGAGAAAACAAAATGCTGGCAATGTTGATGACGCTTTTACGGAGCTTCCTCTTTACTATGACTCGTATGACTTTTGACGTTCTTCTCATCTTGCTTTCTGAAGAATGTTGATTCTGATTGAATCTTGATCTTTTCGAAGCTTACCAAGTTGTAAGTGATACAGACGAATTCAGAATGCAGTTGTTCGCTTATTCCCTTATTTTGCATGGATCGCCCTTTCGGGTTTTCAATCCATCGGGATACCCATTTTTGCCTGAGCTGTCCAATGTGGCTTTTCAACTCAGCGGGTGTATATTTTTGTCTATTTTCCCTTATTTTTGCCCGAGTCTTTTATTCTGTTTTTGACTCGCCGGGATGCCCTATTTTGCCTGGACTTACATTCTGTTTTTATGTCCAGCGGGTCATTTTTTATGCGAAGTATTTTTTAACTGCATCTGAATTCACAGGGGACGGGAAGTCTTCACCATCCATGGTGCTGAGCATCAGTGCTCCACCGGAAAAAACTTTCTTTACTACAAATGGTCCTTCGTAGTTCGGAGTCCACTTGCCCCTGTGGTCTGTATGAGGAGGGAGGATTCTTTTCAACACAAGATCTCCTACTTGGTACTCTCGGTGCCTGACTTTCTGATCGAAGGCTTTCTTCATTCTCTTCTGATACAATTGCCCATGACAGATTGCAGCCAATCTTTTCTCTTCGATCAGACTCAGTTGTTCGTATCGGGCCCGAACCCATTCTGCTTCACTCAGTTTAACATCCATTAGTACCCGGAGAGAGGGTAATTCTACTTCGACAGGTAGGACTGCTTCCATACCATATACAAGCTGATACGGTGTTGCCCCAGTGGATGTCCTGATTGACGTGTGGTACCCATGCAAGGCAAACGGTAGCATTTCGTGCCAGTCTTTATAGGTGACTACCATCTTCTGCACAATCTTCTTGATATTCTTATTTGCTGCCTCAACAGCGCCGTTCATCTTTGGCCTGTAAGGAGAAGAATTGTGATGTTGGATCTTGAAGTCCCGGCACAGTTCTGCCATCATTTTGTTGTTTAGATTGGAACCATTATCAGTAATGATTCGCTCGGGTACTCCATACCGACAGATGATATCTCTCTTCAGAAATCTGGCTACCACTTGTCTTGTAACATTGGCATAGGACGCTGCTTCAACCCACTTGGTGAAATAATCAATGGCAACCAAGATGAATCTGTGGCCATTTGAAGCAGTCGGCTCAATCTTACCAATCATGTCAATGCCCCACATAGAAAAGGGCCAGGGTGAAGACATTATGTTCAAGGGATTGGGAGGCACATGCACCTTATCCGCGTAGATCTGGCACTTATGGCATTTTCTGGCGTAGGCACAACAGTCTGCATCCATTGTGATCCAATAATAGCCTGATCTCAACAACTTCTTAGCCATGGTATGTCCTCCCGCATGGGTACCAAAGGATCCTTCGTGCACTTCATGCATTAACAAATCTGCTTCTGTCCTGTCGACACATCTGAGGAGTACCATATCAAAGTTTCTCTTGTATAGGGAACCATCAGTGTTCAGAAAGAAACTACCAGCGAGCCTTCTCAAAGTCTTCTTATCATTGGAAGATGCCCCATGTGGGTATGTTTGGTCCTCCAAGAAGCACTTAATGTCATGGAACCAAGGCTTATCATCTTTGACAATGTCTGCTGCGAACACATATGCTGGTCTGTCAAGTCTGGACACTGAGATCTGAGGTACAAAGTTGGCAGCCTGAACTTTGATCATGGACGAAATGGTAGCCAGGGCATCTGCAAACTGATTCTCGTCCCGAGGGATATACTCAAGCTTGACTGTTGTAAAGAAAGTCAATAACCTCCTTGTATAATCCCTGTAAGGTATCAGATGATCCTGGTGGGTGTACCATTTTCCGTTGGTTTGATTGATTACCAAAGCTAAATCTCCGAATACGGTCAATGTCTTGATCCTGAGGTCAATGGCTTCCTCAAGACCCATAATGCAAGCTTCGTATTCAGCTTCGTTGTTAGTGCAGTTGAAAGTAAGTTTTGCCGAGAAAGGCATGTGAACTCCTTTAGGTGTAATGAGTACTGCACCAACACCACGACCATTCATGTTAACAGCCCCATTAAACATCATAGTCCATTCTTCTTCCGGGTCAGGCCCTTCAGTGTGAATAGGCTCTTCATGATCTTTTGCTTTTATGAACATGATGTCTTCATCAGGGAAGTCAAATCTCATTGGTTGGTAATCATCAATGGGTTGCTCAGCAAGATATTCAGATAATACACTGCCCTTGATGGCCTTCTGAGATGTGTATTGGATGTCATATTCTGTAAGAATCATTTGCCATCTTGCAACCCGTCTGGTAAGTGCTGGCTTCTCAAATATGTACTTGACCGGGTCCATCCTTGAGATTAACAAAGTAGTGTGGGTCAACATATACTGTCTCAGCCGGCGAGCAGCCCACGCTAAAGCACAGCAAGTTTTCTCGAGCAGTGAATAACGTTGTTCACAGTCGGTAAACTTTTTGCTTAGGTAGTATATTGCATACTCTTTTCGGCCAGACTCGTCATGTTGGCCCAACACACACCCCATTGACTCTTCTAATACTGTCAGGTACATTATCAGAGGTCTTCCTTCAACTGGAGGCATAAGGATTGGAGGTTCTTGCAGGTATTCTTTGATCTTGTCAAATGCCTTCTGGCAGTCTTCATTCCACCTGACCGTCTGTTCTTTTCTCAACAGCTTGAACAAGGGTTCACAGGTTGCCGTAAGGTGAGATATGAACCTTGAAATGTAGTTCAATCGACCTAAGAACCCTCGAACTTCTTTTTCAGTTTTCGGTGCAGGCATCTCTTGAATAGCTTTGACTTTATCAGGGTCAACTTCAATCCCTTTCTCACTTACAATAAATCCCAGCAGCTTACCAGATCGCACCCCGAATGTGCACTTGTTGGGGTTCAGCTTCAATTGATACTTCCTCAGACGTTTGAACAATTTGAGCAGATTTACCAGATGGTCTTTTTCAGTAAGGGACTTGGCAATCATGTCATCCACATAACATTCTATCTCTTTATGAATCATGTCGTGGAATAATGTTACCATAGCCCGTTGATACGTCGCACCGGCATTCTTGAGCCCAAATGGCATTACCTTGTAGCAGAATGTGCCCCAGGGTGTGATGAAGGTTGTCTTCTCCATGTCTTCAGGTGACATTTTAATCTGATTGTATCCTGAAAATCCATCCATGAAGGAGAATACCGAGAACTGAGCCGTATTATCAACCAATACATCAATGTGAGGTAAAGGGAAATCATTTTTCGGGCTAGCTCTGTTCAGATCCCGGTAGTCAACACACATTCTTACTTTGCCGTCTTTCTTAGGCACAGGTACTATGTTAGCAACCCAAGGTGGATAGCTAGTCACAGCAAGGAACCCGGCGTCCCATTGCTTCTGTACCTCTTCCTTGATTTTCATTGCCATGTCTGGACGAGTACGGCGTAGCTTCTGTTTAACCGGCGGGCATTCTTCCCTCAAAGGCAGCTTGTGCACAACAATGTCGGTATCCAACCCTGGCATATCTTGATAAGACCAAGCAAACACGTCCACGTACTCTTGAAGCAGGTCAATCAGTTGTCTCTTCACTGAGTCTTGTAAGCAGGCCCCGATTTTGACTTCTTTCACGTCTTCATCTGTACCAAGATTGATCACTTCAACCTCCTCCTGGTGAGGAGTAATAACCTTTTCCTCTTGTCTTAACAACCTGGCTAGCTCTTCAGGAAGCTCATATTCTTCTTCAACCCCTTCATCAGCTTGATTGATTGGATTGTCAAAGTCATACGAAGTCATAGCCGTGCTGTTGTCGGTGCTGTCTGGAAGGCACACTCTGCAAGGGTTCAGTTTGTTCATTTTAGTGATTTGATTTTAATCTTGTTTAGAAAAGTGAAATAAAGTTGTCATTTTGAAAACATTGCCATTTATTTTTTGTACAAAAAGAAAAATGGAAAAACAGTGAGCGGAAAAGAAAAAGACTCGTTTGCAAAAAGATGTCTGATATTTCATTGATTAATCTTGTTGCACAAAAAGTACAGATGGCCCGATTACAAAATGAGTCTTGTCATCTTGGGCAAGATGCAAGACTTTGATGCATGCTATAAAAATACAGGAAATAATAATTACTCTGCATGAGTAACTCTTATGATTTCCTGGGAAGACCAGTTCGAGATACTGCTCCCCGGGATCTTTGGACGAATCCATCTTTCCAGGTTGCATTCTTCTTCCAGCTCGTCTTCCAAGTTGTTGACAGCATCAGGGGTGAGCATCCCCCCACTAACGAAGTTGGGCTCTTTTGCAGCCTCTATTTGATCTTGTTGAGTTGGTTTGTAACCCAACCCAAATCTATCCTCTTTCTTCTCCACCGGCAGTAGTTTGCCCCAGCCTTGGGCAGTTCCCTCCTCAACAACCTTTCGGGCTTGTTGATATGATGTCATTGAAGTTCCAGGTACAGCAGATGTTTCATTCACGTTCAAGGCCTCGAACCCCTGACTCATTGTTTCATGGATCTCCCCATCCATCTCAATGTATTTATAGGTAGCCAGGTGGCTGACAAAAATATCCTCCTCTCCACAGATTGTAACGACTTGACCCTCCCACTCGAATTTTAACTTCTGGTGAAGGGTTGAGGTCACGGCGCCAGCGGCGTGAATCCATGGCCTACCCAATAGACAGTTGTAGGCAGGCTGTATATCCATCACGTAGAAGTTCATTTTGAAAGTTTGCGGGCCAATCGTTATGGGCAACTCAATCTCTCCCAAAACCGATCTCTTAGAACCATCAAAGGCTCTCACCACCAGGTTGCTGGGACGCAACGCCAATCCATCATACTCTAGCTTCACAAGGGCCTTCTTAGGTAAGACGTTAAGGGATGACCCCGTGTCTACCAGCACATGGGAAAGGACTGCACCTTTACATTCCATGGTTATGTGCAAGGCCTTGTTATGGTTGCGGCCTTCCGTCGTCAAATCAGTGTTGGTGAACCCTAGTCCATGACTAGCATTAACATTTCCAACTACAGCTTCCAACTGATTGACGGTGATCTCTTCAGGCACATAAGCTGCGTGCAACACTTTCAGTAGTGCGTTCCGATGGGCTTCGGAGCACATGAGCAATGATAGGATTGAGATCTTGGAAGGCGTCTGGTGAAGCTGATCCACTATTTTGTAATCACTCTTTTTGATGATTCTCATGAACTCATCAACCTCTTGATCAAAGGGTGTTTTCAAAGCTTCTTTAACAATCTGCTCTTCCTGTACCAAGCTTTTCCCTTTTGCCTTGGCAGCAGCTTCTGCTTCGGCAGTGGGTCTTTGAGTTTGTGGAGCGAAGAGACATCCGCTTCGAGTGAAGCCTCCGCCTCCTCCCACATTGTCTATTTGTGGTGCAGGGGTTGATGATTCAAAAGTGATTTTTTGTCCTTCACAGTACAGGTCAGAGCCGTAGTGCCACGGGATGGCATTACTGCTTTCATAAGGTACTGGCCCAGGCACTGTGATAGTGACTGGACTGATTGCAGCTGCGGAAGGAATTGTGATAGTCTGTGGATCATAATATATCGTGACCGGTGCTCTGATGGGAGTAGCACTTTGTGAGTTGTAAGCTGAATTATTCTCTGGATCGTAATAGATTGTAACTGTTGAGACGTCTTCAGAGTTTGTTGCTGATGTTGTAGGAGACATTGTCGGAAGGATGGGGGTTGTTGTTGTAGGAGTTTCAAAGTGAAGTGGTGCTAGAGTTGTAGAAGGAACATTTGTTGATAACTGGTCAGTTGAAATGACAGATGAAACACTTGTTGATGAAGCTGAAGAGTTGTCGGGAACAATAGTTGTTGCAGTTGTAGGAGATACTGGAATAGTTGCTGATGAGATTGCTGGATTTGTTGGAAATGATGTGGTGATTTGAAGTTGGCCACTCTGAATGAGACCATCTATGCCATTCCTCAAGTTATCGCACCCATTTACTGAAATATTGCAGTAAGCACACCCTAACTCACACCCCGGGAACATTTGACATTCGAGGAGCTGAGCCTTAATCTCTACCAACGGTGTCCGAATCTGACCCACACTGGTTATTAAATAAGACGGCTTGTCTTCTTCAATAGCATTGATTCTGGGACCACCGTGGTTTGGCATTGGGTTCTTATTGACATTGGGTGGTGGTGCGAAATTTAGGGCCTTAGAGTCTTCCAAGTCTTGTACCTTCATGTGCAAGGCTCTGCACTTTTCTGTACTATGGCCAGGTGCATTTGAATGAAAAGCACATCTGGCGTTGGAGTCATAATTCCTGGGTAGACTATTAGGATCTGGAGGTGCCAACGTCCTTAGATCAACTAGGTTGAGTTTCAGGAGTTGTGGCAGCAATGTAGCATATGGCATAGGGATCAGATCGATCACCCTATTGGCTTGAGATGGCCTCTGTTGGAATGGCCTTTGCTGGTTGTTGGTGTTGGTGTTGTTGTAGTTTCTTGGAGGATACTGAGCTTGTTGATGGTACTGAGGTTTTTGCTGATAGTTTTGCTGCGGAGGTTGATAAGCTGGTTGTGGATGAGCTGGAGCGGGAATGGTGACTGCCGCTACAGACCTGTGAACATACTGGGGTCTGCCCCTGTTGGTGTGGATGGCATTGGTCTCGCCAGTTCTTCTTGGGCCTGCAAAAGGCTTCCTTGTATTGCTGGACGAGCTGGCACCACTGTCAGAAATCTTGCCCATCTTCAACAGGCTCTCAATTCTCTCTCCAGCTATGACAACATCTGCAAAGCTAGTGGAAGAGAAAGCAGCCAGCCTGTCAATATATGTTCCCTGGAGGGTGTTCATAAACATATCTGCCATTTCCCTCCCTGACATATGTGGCTGAACAGCAGCAGCCAATTGCCTCCATCTCTGGGCATATTCTCGGAAACTTTCCCTTGACGACTGTGACATTCCCATTAGGAGGGTCCTGTTGGGTGCCATATCTAAGTTGTACTGATACTGTCTGATAAAGGCCTCTGCCAGGTCCTTCCAACACCTGATAGTTGCTCTTGTCAGATGAGAGTACCATTCTCTTGAAGCTCCCGTCAAGTTATCCTCAAAATAGAACATCCAGAGCTTCTCGTCCATGGTGTAGGCCTTCAGCCTCCCCAGAAATGATTGTAAATGAGTCCGGGGGCATGAAGTCCCATTGTATTTTTCAAAACAAGGAGGCTTAAACTTATGGGGGATCCTGACCCCTTCTACCAAGCCCATGTCCATAACGTCAAAACCCAGAGAGTTTTGAGACTCTAAGGATCTTAACTTCTCAGCTATCTCATCCAGCCTTCTATCATAAGCTTCCTCCCCAGCACCCATTACTGTGAACTGATCCTCCTGGGGGTCTTCTTGCAGCACCCTGCCTGCAGTGGAAGTCCCTTGAACATTTGCAGGAATGTTGATCTCTGGGTGAAGGTGGGGACCAAACACAGGGGGATTGACATGAGGTTGGACCCTCTCGTTGTTACTTGTGCCAGCAGTCCCTACATGTGGATCTTCTTGATTCTGCCTTTCCACCATGGCTCTCAATCTTTCTTGGCTCTGAGCCATGTTGTTCATTACTTCCATAAACTGAGTCATCTGCGTTCTCATTTCCAGTCTTTCGTTTGCCATTTGATTTCTGACCTCTGCTAGGTCCTGCTGTACCTGATCCATTTGTATGCCCGGAAGGTTGTTACGGGTTGGATATCGGTGCGGACGGTTGAGGGGAAATACTCGGCGTCGAGCAATAGTTCCTGAATATCACAACAGAGTTAGTAGCAATAAAACAAAAACCTACAAAACAAACAAAGGGTTAGCATGCAATGCAGTATGCTTATTTGTTTTCAAGGTATCCGGCTTGGCATTCAATTTTGACCCTTCCAGATCCTTGAAGATGCTGTTGATGTTGCTTTCGAAGTAAACCCGGATGGAACAAACTAATACATATATTACAAAAGACAAATGGTACATAGTTTGATTACAAATACAAACCCTCTGAGGGGCCAAAATACATCACAAGAAAATAAAAGTACATGGAATGAAAGCAACAACAAGCAAATGGTCAAACACCAAGACCAAACTCATCCTCCCGAACTTCCTTGAGAAGTGCTTCGGTCACAGGATCAGCTGGTCGCTCCGTGAGATTCCGGATGAGGAGATTCCGGGTCGTAACAGCTGCGGTTAGCTTCTTGTGTTGACCTTGGTCCTTTGACCTCTTCACCCCAGCTCTGATCTTCAGCTCTGATATCTCCCTCTGGGTTGCTGCCAGGGCTTCCTGCTGCTCCTTTGCACTAGCTTCCAGTTGCTCTATCTTGTCTTGGACCCTCTTATCCTCCAGAGTACGAGCTTCGGTGATCCTGACCCACCGAGCTTGACTCTCCTTCAGATACAAGTCTGTCCTGGCTTTCTGGAATTGGGCTTCCTTGCAAGCATTCTTCAGAATCTGTTCCCCAGCCCTGGACTTCTTGATATAATCCTCAGACTTTCCAATCTTAGCCAGATGCTCTACTCTCAGCTTCTCCAACCTCTCAATATCCATCCTACCATCACTCCTCTCCCGGAGGGTCTTCTGCAAAGCCTGAGTCAACTTCTCATTTCTCTCCTTCAAGCTCTCAAACTCCTCTAAACTGATAGTGGCAGGGGGTGGTGTTGAGGATGGTCCAGGCATATCCTCCATGGTAAAGGGCATTCCAGAGAATTGAGCCCTGGCATGGGACCACTCATAATATTATGCTGATGCCACATTGTTGCACTTCCCCAAAATGGTTACTCCCTTAGTTTGAACATTGTCCCAGGCCCAGGCTGCCTGCCTAACAATAGCCAGATTAGGCTTGTTCTCACAATAAAGGGTCTCAACCAAGTCCTGTGCCTTAGGAGTGTGGACCAGTGCATAGCCCAGTTGTCTTTTGAACAGCAGAGGGTTGTAATTAATACTACCCTTAACTCCTATTAGGGGCACATTGGGAAAATGCCCACAGCTGGTGATGATATCCCTGCCCTTTGTGCTTTGAGTGCACCACCTGATATCAGCTGAAGTTAGAGCAGTAAGTCTTCTAGCCCAGTTTCTTTGCTGATGAGGGTTCAAAAATGCATCTATCCTGGGCAAATGCCTGAGAAGCCAAGTATGGAACAAAGGAGCACAGCACCTCACTAATCTTCCCCTCTGCTTTTCATTCCTCTGATGCACTGAGTAGTAGAGATCCCCCAATAAAGTGGGCACTGGGTTCTTCAGGATGAAAAGATGGATTGCATTCTTGCTAATGAATCGAGGCTCATCTGCAAATAATACAATCCCATATATGCTCAAGGCCAATAAAGCACAGACTGCTTTCCACTCTCCCAAAGAAGCTTTCAGGGTAGCTTGAGAGATCAAGAAATCCAGATGCAGGCCAGGGGTTCCAGCCTTAGAAGTCATATGCTGCCCAATCAAAACTGGTTCCAGATGCAAAGCCTTTGCTACCTCTTCATTACCCGGAAAGACCATCTCAGGGTTGAAAGGGACTCCACCCCTGATAGGTATACCAACCAATGATGAGTATTCCTCCAGTAAAGGGCCCAACTGAAAGTCCTGAAAAGTAAAACACCTCAGTGGGGGATCATAAAACTGAAGGCAGGTGTGGATCAGGCTTCTCTGTGAAGGGTCCAGATCCCTAACCACATCAAGTATATCTCCATAGTGTTCCCTGAACAGTGGTATATGATCTGGAGTGATCAGGGTCTGAATCCTCCTGATGTCAGCTAGCTCTGGCTGGAAGAAGTGGTAGGTGATGTTACTCTTTTTAGGTGCCATGATGTTGAGGATGAGTAGAGACAGGTGCTGATGATAACACTGAAGAATGGGCCACTGACTGGCTGATGCAGGTAACTGAAACAGATAGCTGATAACTGAAGCAGGTGCTGATGAAGATAGGTCAATACTGAAGATGGGGTCAAAACCAAGCCAAAAAATGGAGATGGATACCCTGAAACACAAATAAGCAAATGTCAATATGATGCAATGTTTATGTATGCAAATGATATGCAAGGGTTTGTGACTGAGCTGGATCTGATCAAATGCTCTGATATAAGCCCAGGTATATTCAAGAATTCCAGATGGAGGTCTATAAATCCGGTAACCAAGGTGGGGGACTCAAATAAAGAGTCACATGTCCAGGGTTATAGAATCACAAGAACTGTTCCAACATGGAGTATTCTTAATCACATCAAAGTAACAGGGTATGTTGAGGCCAAGGGTACCTGCAAACCTATAAGCAGCCCAACCCCCTCACAGGTGGTGTTCTAAAACAAGGATCCTCAGACTTGGATCAGTTATGAGAAGTTTAAACACTTCTAACCCGGAGGTACAGTGTTTACAATAACCATAGAAGTTCCTCCTCTAATTCACCTCAGTTTCTGAAGGTCAATACTAAAAGGTCATCCAGACTTAGCAGGCTTCCCAGATAGCCCTAGCATTGCAGGAAATCTGCAACACAGAGTTCTCAAGAAGAAACCCATATCTGAACCGTGTTTCATATTCCCGCACCAGACCGAGATGGAATGGGAAAGAATATGAACCACTCTAGCCTAGGTGTCACTCAGATCCCAGGTATAGGATCTTAACTCTCAGTAGAACACCCACCCACCAAAGCAAAACCAGATCCAGCCAGGCAGCATGACAGTATGATATATGTAAAGCAGTAAAGAAAGCAGTAAAACAACTGTACATAAGCAAAAATAAAACAAACATACAAACACAAATAAGCACATAACACCCCAGTAAACACAAATCAATCAAGCGCTAGGAGGAACCCACAAAAAGAACCAGAAGCCCTGGTTGCAGTATAAGCATCCCCAGCAGAGTCGCCAAGCTGTCGCTCCCGATAAATGGGACCCGGCCCAGATAAAGGTACAGACGCGAACGGTCGGCGAGAGGGACAATGAGAACACACAGCCGTGAACTCACTGGAGATGAATAGAGTCTCCAGCTAGGAATTTTTATCCCGGAGGAAAGGCAATGCTGCATAGACCTAGAAAGAGATGGACAAGACGGTTTGCGAACCAGAGAGACTGAGAAAGGGGGTTGGTTACAACCTGGGAAGGTATTAGCACCCAGATTGTCCGCCGTACTCGACGGGATCCACGCTTAAAAGATTTGTGTTTTAAAGGGGTAGTGTCAGTGCAATCTGTGTATAAAGAGCTGGAAAAGGATGTACAGGTGTCAGTGCAAAAGAAGTGTGAAGTGTGATAAATACAGTGTCAGTGTAAGAACAGGAGTGAAATGCTCAAGATCATGAGGCTAAATGAATGAGGCTAGAAAGAGGGGGAATATACAGAGACTTTTGTTCGATAACTGTTAAGTTATGCCTACGTATCCTCTCGTGCAATGAGGAAGTCAGAACACCGTAGTTCGACCCAAAGAGACTGAAAGAATTGACTTGTGAACTGCTTACTTGTCTATGCTCAAGTGTATGACCTGTCTGGCTCAGGTGCAAACTGTCTTGCATTAGACGGAAGAAGCGAGTTCTCCTTTGTGAGTGAATGAGATGAGAAAAGAATCCCGGAGGAGACGATTATTGTTTGTTTTTGAGTTTTCAGTCTTTTATTTCTTTTGGATTTTTGTCATAAGTAATGAGCTTAAGTCTAAACCAATGGATTTAGCAAACTCATCACATCTTCCCTCTGATTAGGGGTAATGAGAATACCTTAAGTGTGAAGTCAGATTCTCACACTTAATTACCTTTGGTATAGGATTAAGATCATTAACCTACTTGTGATTATTTAGGTGTTTTTTGGTGTTTTTGTTTAGTGTTAAGTAATGAGGTTAAGCCATAATCAGGGATTTAACAGACTCATTACACCATCCTAATAGAAGGATAATAGATGAGAATGTTTAAGCTGAGGAAAGCTCCTCAACTTAATCCATGATTAGGGATTAAACCCATGACAAAACAAGCCTTTGATTAAGTGGATTTTATTTAATGATATGATGAAGAAGTGTTTTTTAGGGTTTGTAAGACAACTTGAGGGGGACTTGTCCATTAACACTAGGGTTAGTCCTTCTTAACCAATTTAAGGAAGAATTAGAACCCTAATGCAAGGCCCAAGTTACAAGTGTGATGTCTTGATGATTATTAAGTGAATTGATTAAGGGAGTTAAACACATTAAGGGTTCAACACTTAGGATTAAAGTTATACACTCCATCCTAAGAGAAGGATGCAGGCATAAGCTTAATCACAAAGCCTTAAAGCCTTTAGGGTTTAGTCCCTGATTACAAGATGAGGAGAGAAGACTCAAAAGAGACACAAAGGTAAAACTAAGAGGGGAGACTAATCAAAACCCTAATCATTGTCATGCTTGGTTGTTCCTAAGGTTTGTGAGGTTTGCAAGAGAAATCTTCAATGGAACCACCAGGAAGCAGATGAAAGGATCAAGAGAAGCAAAGCAACTTGCTTCATTCAAGAAGTCAAGTCACTTGAAGAAAGAAAGAAAGAAGAAGAGGAATGAGCAAGCTCAATCTCAAACACATACAAAAATGCAGCAAGGATGCATAAAAGAGATGAAGAGAAGTTATGAGAAGTGAAGGCAAATTCACTTCTCAAAGCCACTTACCACCTGAAAAGTTAGAAAAGAAAGTGCAATGCAATGCAAAATGAGATGAAATGGTATGATGAAAAACCAAACCAGAAGCACATACATGATGTTAATGATGCTATGAGATGCTACAAACCAAAAACAACACATGTGGATGATCATACAAGCTCATGGATGCAAATGGAGCAAGTTAAGAACCAAGAACATACATGAAAAGTTATGAGATGCATATGGCATACAACATGGCAAATGCAAGATGCAATGATCAAGCATACTTTCAATATGTCTTATGATGTCAAATGAATCAAATGGATGCTTGAAATGTCATGGCAAGTCAAGGTATGAATGCAAATGCAAGATGGATGCATATGGAAGCCCAAATTAGGGTTTATGAACAATGCAACAAACAAAAACCAAAATCAGAAGCAAACAACATTACAAAAAATTTAAAATGCACTCAAAGGATACCTAAACCTATACTAACTCACTGCCCAAAGGAGAGGTCTCAACTCTAAACCTAGCTCAAGATATGATTTTTACAAGTTTTCTAGGGTTTTAGGGTTCCTAAACAAGAAAATTATCAAACAAATTGAAAGTGAAAGATCAAATCATGGCCATTTAATCTCACAAACTACATGCTAAACACAATGCAATGCAAGAAGAATCAAAGTCCAACTCTTCATGATTAGGCAAAAATGATTTTTTGAAGTTTGGATCAAAATAATGCATACAAATGACTTTAATTCAATGAAAAATTCTCAAGATGCATCAAGATCAAAAAATAAATTTGGTTTGAAGGTTGGACAATGTTCCTAAATGTCTTAGAACATTTCATGAATTTTTTGGTGATTTTTAAATATCTAAAAGTATTTTTAATAAATTAATTTACATTAATCAATTAAAAATAAACTTTTAAATATTTAAAAATACTTTTTTAATGCTAAAAATAAAAATAAAAATATTTTTGTGTTTTAAAAATTAGTGAAACTCTTGACAAAAAGTTTCATAATTTTTAAAACATTTTTGCTATTTTAAATAAATTGTATAAAACAAATGAGAAAAATTGAAACAAAAATTAAAATAAACTGAAGTATGCCAAATGAGGGGTTGGGATTGAATCTGGCAATGAAACCATTGACTGCGCGCCAGATCTAGTGGTCAATATTCAAACTTGGCTAAACACAATTAATTAATTAAATTAAACCTAATTAAAACTAATGACATGATCTGAGCCCTTGGATGCACGCGGGAAAAGACTCAGTCAACTCATCCAACGCCTGAAATTCAAACTGGAAGCCCTAACCCTAATCACACATTAATGACTCTCAGGTCACCGGAGACGAACTCCAGTCGTCTTCTCCGGTGACCTCCCTCCCTGAGAAACTTCAAATACTTCCCTAGGTCATTTCTGGAGCTCTAAAGCTCCAGATTTGTTCCTTTCACTCCCCTAAACTCAATCCCACCCTCATTTCTCATTTATTTCTAGCCATAACCAAGAATCGAAGCCAAGAACAAAAACTGCCAAAATTTCAGACAAGCAATACAACTTCATTTCTCAACCATTTTCAATAATTTCAAGCTCAGTGTGATCAGTGAAGCATACTTAATCAATTAGAAACAATAAATAGAGGTTCTGGAAAAATGGAATGCCATAGCTACCTGATTCGAAGCTTTCAAAATAGGAGCTTCTGGGCCAGTTTCTTGCTTCTAAACAACTCCAATGACCTCTCCAAAGTGTTTGCCAGGCTTGCTTGAAGTTTATTTGGGCTGATTGAAGAGTTTGCTTGAGTTCTGTTCAATGGGGGGCAGAAATCGTATTTAGGATTCTGGAGGTTTTAGGCTATGGTGATGGATGCTTTTTGATCAGAGGAACATGTTGAGTTGATCTATGAAGTGGGTTTTTGTGTTTGTGAGTTGTGTGATGAGATTAGAAGGTTTTTGCTCAAGGGAGAGTTTTTGTGAATGGTGAGTTGTGATCTGTTTCAGCCTTGCCTTTTGTTATGTTTAGCTAGCATTTGATCCACATAAAAAACTCTCATTGGTCAGATGATGTGACCTGCCCTTTATTGATTGGTATGGCCACTTTTGCAAATTGTCAACCTTTGTGTAAGAGAGGCATGGGTTGTGTTCTAGGCTAGTACAAGTGTGTGGGCTGGCGCATCAGGGTGAGGGGAAATGTTAGGGCTGGTTCAGCAGCCAAGGCAACAAGTGGGTGAGGTGTGATGATGGTTTTTGCAAGTTGATCACTTTTGGTTCACATGGAAATATCTTGCCTTACAAGCCATGAAACATGAGAAACTCTTGTTCCATTCTGAACTTTAGGTTACATGTGATGTTTGTGAAATGGTTTGACATGAATTATAAGTCACAAATGCCTTGGTACAAAGTTTTTGCAAGTTTCTCATTTGGTGCATATCTTGAAAATTAGTGATTTTTGCCAACTTTGACACACCATAACTTTTGATGAAAATGAATTAGGTCATGTTCTTGTACTTTTTGAAAAGGGAAAGATCTAATCTACAACTTTCATGACCAAAGTTTTTCCATTTGAAGCATTTTTGGATCAAAAAGTAAGGGTTGAAAAAGTTGCATAAAATGACATTTCATTAAAAGTCAACCATGCCCTAAAAAGTCAACTTTGCAAAAACTTGTAATTCTTGAATTTTGTGAACTTCAACCTTCTTCCATGATCAAATAAAGATCATATACACTCAAAATGATGAAGATCACCCCTTGGTTGGGTCATTGGGGGCCTCAGATGCCCTGATTTTGCACTGACTTGTCCAGAAAGTCAACTCTTGATCAGATGACTTCCCCTTGGAATTTCTTCATGAAAATTGATATGCATACTACCTATACCATATAGAGACCAATAGAAACAAGAATGACCAAAAAAATTGGAGTTATGGCCTCTGAAACCAAAACCCTAATTTTAGGTCAACTGTGCAGTCAAACCTGGCTCTGCCTCCACACAAATCCCAGTTCTTGTGATTCTTTGGCATTCTTGACTTGGAGAGGATATAATATGATGATTGAACACACATAGACCCCTTTTAAGTGATTGATGACCTTTGGAGTGGCTCAAGAAGCTCTTGGATTGCTCAGGTCACAAACCTTAGATGCAGATGACTTAGAACCAATGCAAAGACTTAAAAATGTGATATGAGATGTTATGATTGTGTTTATGCATATGAGATGATCACAAGCCATGGTGTGAATGGGTGAGGGCAAATTTGGGGTGTTTACAGCGTGCCATACACAAATGACCAAAGGGCCTGAAAAATGCACCCTTCATACGCGTAACAAGCGGCATAACCACACATTGTTATGCGTAATGCCTAGCCCCATATGCGTATCCCAGATCTATTATGCAAATCGCTAGAAACCACCTCAGTTCATCTTCTGCTACGAGTTTATCATTCTATCATTAAAATTCAATCCTAATTGGGTTTCTACCATGTTTTAGACTCATAATTCTTCGTCTAACTACTCATCTATCATTACTACACCAATTTATTAACTTATTATCATCATCTAATTCAAATTCTTCACAATTTCGCCACATGTCTCATAAAATCATCACATTAATTATACACAACGATGATCAACAGAGGATTCGCATCAGTTATACAATCATTAATTCATCTAATTCATACCAAATCGCACAGAAACATCATACTAACAACAACAAGGAAATCAATTAACACTATCCCATATATATAGATTATTTTCTCCCGGTTATAAAATACAAATCCCACCTTTACCTTTGGATTGAAGGCAGCTCAAATCTTTGGGTGAAAATTCCTACGAAAATATCCTTGCAAATCCTTAGCCCTAGCTCTTGATCTCCCGAGACTCGTTCTTCTCTCCAAATTCTGATTATGCCTAACTTCTCCCTAAACCCTTTACTAATCCTATTTTTCCTTATTTTAATTAAAATGCCTTAAAATTAATACTAATATTATTATTAATAAAATTATTTAATCAATCTACTAATGGGCTTCTATCTACACCTCTCAACGTTACTACTAAAACCTCTCCAAATAAGTCTAACCCACAACTCAACTTAAAACAACTTAAATCGCTTAATCATCTTATTATCAAACATCATAAGGCTTGCCACGATTCTATTGGTGCTTGCCTCTCCTGTCATTCACAATCTTTTAATGAGCATTACTATCTTCTTTGAAGATTCTGCAGCTATCAACTAGATCAGAAAACACTCGGATCTTCTGGTACCCCACAACCTTCTTAACATCGGAGCATAACCCATTCTTAAACTTGATTCACTTAGATAATTCTTCTCCAGACCCATCATAATGCGGATAAAACTTAGACAATTCGGTGAACTTTGCAGCATAGTCAGTTACTGACATATTTCCCTGCTTCAGCTCAGGGAATTCCACTTCTTTCTTACCGCGAACATCTTCAGGGTAATACTTTCTCATAAACTCCCTATGGAAAACAACCTAAGTGACTTCTTCACCTGCCACTTCCAATCTCGCACGAGTCTCTAACCACCAGTCATCAACCTCAAGCGCCAACATATGTGTACCATAGTGAACCTTCTATGCTACCGTGCAATCCATCACTCAGAAGATCCTTTCAAACTCCTTCAACCATTCCAATGGTGCATCAGGGTCATACTTACCCTTGAAAGTAGGTGGATTCTCCCAATGAAAAGTCGCCAAACTACGAGATCCCTCATTCTCGCCAGAATTCGGTAGGTTCTGCACAGCTTGAGCCATTTCTTGCATTGCAACAGCCATAGCAACGTCGTTTCTTCCAGCCATCTCAACTTAACACCACAACAAGAACAAAGATCAACACAAAAATAACAATACTCGATTGTTAAATAACTACGACTCGACACTTGGTCGGACAGACCAACCAGACTCTGATGCCACTAATGTAACACCCCATTTCTACCCTCAATTAATTATAAATAAAATCAGAGTTCAACAAAAATGGGGTATCACATTTTTCTTCTTTAAAACAATTCATCACAATCATATCAAGTAATAAGTCACGTCTTTACTACGTAGCGGAATCATTCAAATCATAACAACTCATCATAAAATCAACTTCATAAGTAATTCATCAAAATCCAAAAACATCCTCTTTTAAAAGAAACATTTGTATCTGAGTATAAACGAAACAAAGGTTCAATCAAAATCATACATTCGCTAATCCCACCCCAAAGTGTTACATATCAGAGTGACCAATGACTCAAACCATCTAACGGAAAACTCCTCATACTCAGGATTACCTGCATGTTACCAACCGAGGGTAACATTCAAATAGAAGGGGTGAGATATCGACAATTATAAATAGGATATAATAATCAACATATATAAGTTAAAGTCATTCAATCACCCATTCACATCATATTCATCATAAACATCGCATCATCACAACATTCATAAACATATCATCAATCATTCAATAATGCAATTCAAATGTGACTTGACAATGCATGCATGTGGTACCATTCAGAGCGAACTCCTATCTTAACATTCATGCCATTTAGGTAGGCATTAACAAGACGTAAGTCTTCATCTTAAACATCGTGTTTGCCATTCCAGGCCATCTCAATAATGCAAAAATGTATGCGGTATGAAAATGGCATAAAACACAAGCAAACATCGTAAACATCGTTCAATCACATTATCTTAAATCATCGTAACATCATTGTAACATCACAACATCATTGGTCATAAGACCTACATCAAAATACATCATCACAATAGTGTAAAATCATCTTAATCGTCTTAGTTTATCATCTCTACATTTATCGTCCAAAGTCATTCAACAACAATCTATCATATTATTAACCTCTAATTACATATATCATCAAATATTAAACCTTAGACATCTTATGGAACAACAGAAAAAGGAACAGACGCGAATCGGTAGGCGAAACGCTGCAAAAATCACAAAATGCATCACTGCTGCCCAAACGCGTACCAAACGTGTAACAGCCTTCCCATACGTGTAACACCTTACGCTCATACGCGTGCCATACGCAAATGACCAGAGGGCCTGAAAAATACACCCTTCATACGCGTAACAGGCGGCGTAACCACCCGTTGTTACGCGTAATGCCTAGCCCCATACACGTATCCCAAATCTATTACGCAAAACGACATAAATCACCTCAATTCATCTTCTGCTACGGGTTTATCATTTTATCACTTCAATGCAGTCCTAATTGGGTTTCTACCATGTTTTAGACTCACAATTCTTCATCTAATTACTCATCTATCATTACTACACCAATTTATTAACTTATTATCATCATCTAATTCAGATTCGTCACAATTTCACCACACATCTCAGAAAATCATCACAGCAATTATGCACAGTGACGATCAACAGAGGATTCACATCAGTTATGCAATCATTAATTCATCTAATTCATACCAAATCGCACATAAACATCATACAAACAACAATAAGGAAATCAATTAGCCATATCCCATATATACAGATTATTTTCTCCCGGTTAATATGAATCCCACCCTTACCTTTGGATTGAAGGCGGCTCGAATCTTTGGATGAAAATTCCTACGAAAATATCCTTGCAAATCCTTAGCCCTAGCTCTTGATCTCCCAAGACTCGTTCTTCTCTCCAAATTCTAATTATTTCTAACTTCTCCCTAAACCCTTTACTAATCCAATTTTTCCTTATTTTAATTAAAATGCCTTAAAATTAATACTAATATTATTATTACTAAAATTATTTAATCAATCTACTAATGGAATTCTATCTACACCTCTCAACGTTACTACTAAAACCTCTCCAAATAACTCTAACCCACGACTCAACTTAAAAAAAATTAAATCACTTAATCATCTTATTATCAAACATTGCACATCTCAATAATTAAACAATATAATTAAATCAGGGTGTTACAATTCCCGTCTTCACTTTGTAATAAGTATATACATGTCGCTGTCGATTACGTTTCAAAATGGATTAAGGTTATAACCTCTTCGACAAATGACACGCGAGTAGTCATAAAGCTTTTCTAAAATGTGATATTCCCTAGATTCGGTGTTTCGAGACTCGTCATATGTGACGGAGGCTGTAACACCCTTTTTACCCCCACAATATAATTATATCAAGGTTAAAACAACAAAAACCAACAAAACATCTAAGCGCTCCCGATGTTACACGACACAGAGAAGGACACCGTATACTCTCTATAAACGACAAAATAAACATACTCCAAGCTACTTCCAAGCACCAAGCTATTCTTGAATATTTGTAGGATGGCATAATAGACCATCACAAAGGCAGGCAAGGTGAGTGAATTCACATTCATTATAAATAATATAAAGATAGAATTATAAGGCAACATGCATCAATAGATCAACTACATCAAATCTCACCCATATACAGCAAAATCAATCACATCATCATAAAAACAAAATCAATCATGATATGCCACCAAGAACGAAATGCAATCCTCATAGTATGCATGTGGTACCAAAGCATCATCATGGATGGACATTGGGCCATCAACCCTCCACAAGGGAGCACAACACAAGCAACATATCACTTTAATCCACACAATGGGATTGAAGCTACCAACGTACCGAAGCCCCAACATAATTATGCCATGAATGTGGGACGCAATACAATCATACATCATCAAAACACAACATTATTGCATCCACATTCATCATTATTCACCATTCATCATTCATAAATCTACTACTTTGCCTACTCAATTCATCAATACTACATATCATCATAATATAACATAATCATCTAAACATCATTTTCTTCACAAATTCTTACACATTAGCATATTATAGCATGGCAAGAATTCACAGCAACATTTGTCGCTCCCTGGATTTTCATCCTAGTACAAACGCGAAAGTGGCGCGAAAAAGGTAGAGTCGCCAGCAAGGAATTTTTATCCCGAATGAATGGGAAAGGTAATGCTGCACAAACCGAAGAGAGAAGTAAAGGACAAAGTCCTACGAACCAAAGATCTGGGTTCGGGAGTCGGTTACGACCTGGGAAGGTATTAGCACCCCAGATCGTTCGCCGTACCCGACGGGATCCACGCTTGTTTGAACTGTTTCAAAGGGTGAGAAATAAGATGTTGCTGAACAAAAGAACTGCTAAGTTGAAATGGAATGAGAGAGCTAACTGGAAAAAAGATAACAAAAAGGAAAAGGAAAAATCTAGGGAAAATAAAGAGTGTGCTCGAATGGGCCCTACCTTGCTGCCTACGTACCTCATCGGGAATATGAGGATCAGGTCGACGTAGTTCGCCTAACAAAGACGGATTTGTTTGTGTTTTTTAGGATGACGTTGCCATAGCTCTAACTCAGGTGTTTGTCGGCTCCCTGAACCGAGGACGTTACCGTGTTGTTGTTTGAACTATTGAGATAAGTCATAATCATCCGCAAAGAATGGGAGATGAGAAGAGAAAACGCAATGTCTTTGTTTATTGTCTTTTAAGAGAAGTGTTTTGCTTATTTGTTTGTGAAACATTCTCATACTAAGACTTGTTCATCGTGGTAGATGCCTTACACCTCGCCCTGATATGGAACGTGTATAAGTAACCCACGGAAAAGTCCCCTGTCGTACGAGAACATTCAACCTTTATTAGGTATTTTTTTTACTTTTCTTTGAGATGAGAAAGAAAGCAGAGCGAACCAAAGGTAAAAGTCTAAAGGGAGACTAGCAATCCTAAGTATTGTCATGCATGGATGAACCTAGGTTAGAGCGGTTTTCTAATCCTAGTGAGAAAAAGGAAAAGAAATGGGAACTAGAAATCAACTTACTTCCTAAGGAAGCTAAGTCATTTCTAAAGGGGATTAGCATGAAGTTATACAAATTAAGTACAAAATGCTAAAACAAACACACTTGGAAAGCGTAAAGAGTTTAAAAGGGAAAAGGTTATGTGAACTTACCTCCACCTCCCTACAAAACAAAGGTTAGTAGGATAAACATGGTAAAAGGAATGAGGTAAGCAAGTACCAAACAAATCCTAATGCACCTAGGACCTAATCTAGACTCAATTATAAGTCTAAGGGGCCTAAAAACTATGCAAATCCAAAATCCAACAGCTACTACAACTCCTATAGCACAAACAGCTACTAAATGCAAACAGTCTATTACAGCTAACAAACAGCATGCAAAATTGGTGTAAAAAGTCAAAACAGCATGAATGCACATGTTTTTACAACTCCTGTTTCAAAATGCAGCTATGAAAACAAGGAAGATTTGGATTATTTTTCAAATGCACAAAAATGAGTTTTAATAGTAAAAAAAATCACATAATTGGACTAAAGGAAAATAGCATGGATGTATAACATGGATATGAACATGTGAAATGATTTGTTTATCAAAGAAAGCATAGAAACAAACATGCATTTCCAAGATTTTGAGCAAATAAGCAAAAAGAAAAAAGGCATGAACATGTATCACCAAGAATCAACAAGGTAGGCATGCATTATGATACAAATCAGAATTGGCATCAAT
This sequence comes from Lathyrus aphaca, assembly GCA_963966055.1. Classification (NCBI taxonomy): domain Eukaryota; kingdom Viridiplantae; phylum Streptophyta; class Magnoliopsida; order Fabales; family Fabaceae; genus Lathyrus; species Lathyrus aphaca. The sequence goes on along the minus strand of OZ014519.1, from coordinate 430,971,867 downwards.
CATGGAAGTATAACAAGCAAGCAAGAATGAAAGAATGAGCATACATGTGATCATACATTTTCAAGCAATGCACAACATGATATTCAAAGCATTCAAATAATTGAAACTTGCATGGATCACAAAAGATGAAGCAAAACAGAATGTGGAACACTTATTTACATGATAATCAATGAATTTGAACATGGCAACAATATTCACAAATCACTTTAAGCATTACTTTCACAATTAAGCACAAAACATGAAGTAACGAACATGCGTGTTGAAAGACCTCAAAACTATGGAATCATGCACCTAAAATGGTCCTAAAAATTCCCTAAAATCATGATCTATTAATCCACAAAGATTAAAGAAGCAATGAAGGGAAAACATGCATTAAAACAAGCAAATTTCACAAAATTGAACAGCGTTAACCGGTTAACGCTAGGGGTTAACTGGTTAACGGTCCCCAAACAACAACAATCAGAAATGCAAAACACGTGTTAACCGGTTAACCCGTGACGTTAACCGGTTAACACTGAACAGAAGCTGAAAAATTAGTTGTGAAAAGCTCTTTTAGCCACCAACCTACTTCTAAAAGCTCTTAATACATCTATGAATATGCTAACACAAAATTTCTACCTAAATATAGCTTTCTAACACCTATTAGCATTATGAATAAGCTATCATTCTAGCTACCAACAATCAAAACGAGCAAAATGCAAGCAAACCATAAAATGATCAAAGAATGCCAATCGGCAAGATGAAGTGAATAAATTAAAAGTGAAAAGAGGTTTCGAATTCACCAACCTACAAAGCCGAGGATTGCTTTGGTGATTGTTGTGGTGTCGATCAAAATGCGAATGAAGAAGAAAATCGGAGTTCCGATGTACTTCCGCGAATGCGCAAAATAAATGCGATTGATGACGATCTTGATGAACACTTGTAAAATCACTTCCAAAAAGCTAAAATCAATCCAAAAACAGCATCAACTTGTTCAATAAGCCATGGAATTGATGCTTGAATGGAGGTTTAACTTCAAACCCCTCAAGTTTCAATGTGAAACTTGGAGAATTTTTTGTGAAGAAACTTTGGTGAAAGGTTGAAAATGGAGGAAAAGTTGAGAGAAAAATGAGAGAGATGAAGTGAAATGATGAAAATGGTAAAAGTTATGAGGTTTGGAGTGAATTGAGCTTATATAGAAGCTAGGTTTGGCATGAGGTTTGGGTAAGGAGTGAGCTTGGGCACTAGGTTTGGAAAATGTGATTAGGATTTAGGCTTGGAGTTAGTTAAAGTTAGTAGGAGTTTCTAGAATATTCCTTGGAATAGTGTGGAAGGATCTAGAAAGTGGTGGAAAATCCAAGGCAAAGTGGAGTGTGGAATAGAGTGTAATGCAAGGCAAAGGAGAAAAGTGGTGGGAAATGTCTTCAAAAGTCAATTTTTGTCATTTTTGCTCAAAATTAGCACGTGTTAACTGGTTAACCCAGGGCGTTAACCGGTTAACACAAGCAAAAATTCAAATTTCCTTTTTTTGGTGGGAAAACCTTGAAACTGTGCTGGTGCCGACCGTTCTGAACCCATTTTCCTTCAGAGACCCGATTATTGATATTTTCTCGGAAAATTATTGATCGCATGCCTTATGCATCCACCAATGATGAATGCTTTATTTATTTTTTATTACTTTTTATCATGCGATGTATGTAATGATATGCGGAATGATACGGGAATGAAGCGCAAGCTGCTTGAGGTTGGTAATAAATAAGAGGGAAAATTTTGGGGTGTTACAATTGCCCTTATTCAATCACTGTAGACTTGAATGGATGATGGCAGTTGCTTTCAGACGTTTGAAGTATCCAGGGATTGAATACCATAAACAACCAGAAAATTTGCACTCTGTGAAGGAAGAACCGGGAAATAAACTTAACCATATAACTCTGCTTGGGGAGAACTCTGATGGGAAGAATAGTAAACTGATGAACACCTTTTGAATAATACCAGAAGACTACCGGCTTGCAACACTGCGGGTGGACTTTGGAAGTATGTCTTTAATTAAACCACACCATACGACTACTGGCTTGCCACACTGCGGGTGGACTTTTGCCAATCTGCGGGCGAATTTCAAGATACTTTGCCACCCTGAGGACGGAGTTTGGCCAATCTGCGGTTGGACTTCAGATACTTTGCCATCCTGAGGATAGACTTTGGCCAATCTGCGGTTGGACTTTTAGAATACTTTGCCACCCTGAGGACGGACTTTAGTAGGTTATCCGGATAAGGCAACAAAACAAGTCACTATAAATCATTTGGACATCCCATCAACCAGAAATTCTTCAAAACCATCATATAAGCGTCATCAAATCATCACCAAATTCAAATACTTCACATTGACTCATAATATTCATATATTCACGTCAAATTAATTAAATATATAATTAATTTAGAAATCGGGGTGTTACAGTGATGGTTGAATCGGTGCCCGGTGTTACTGGGATGAGTTAAGGAACAAAATGTGTGACTTCTAGTCCAACAATAGGGTCAGGTGATAGGGGGGGGGGGGTAGCTCCACCCCGTTGAAGGTGGTTGTTATTGTAAGAACCCTAAATTTTCCCTCTCTTTTTCTCACACTTTGGCTTATGATCCCTCATATTTCATAGCCTATCATCACATTTTCACATTGCATATCCATCCTTCAGCAATTCATCTGCATAGCTGCATTTAGGGTTTGTGATCAGGTGAATCCAAGAATTGTTCTGAGCAATCTCCAAGGTCTTAAAGCATGTCAATAGGGTCCATGAGTGTTCTATAGTCATTTTATACCCCCAAGGGTTCTTGAAAGTCAAAAGATTACAAGATATTGCAGAGCCACCCAGGCTGGTTAGGAGCTCCTACACAGATGACCAGAATTAGGGTTTTGGGTTTGAGGCCCTTACACTAAATTTTTTTGGCCATTCTTGATTTTATTGGTCCATATATGTTATAAGGAGCTTGTGTATCAAATTTCATGGAAAACTTCAATGTGGAAGTCATCTGATCAAATGATAACTTCTTGAGCAAGAAAAGTCAGATTCTGGGCATCTAAGGCCCCCAACAAGGGTTCCAAAGGGTCATCATCATCAATTTGAGGTCCTATGATCTTTATTTGATCATTGGAATGCTTGTAAGTTCACAAATTTGAAGAAAATAAGCTAATCCAAAACTTACCAAAAATGGAAATGACTTGTAATGTAAACTTTCTATTTTGGGAAAGATTTTCAACCTCCTCTTTCTTGATCAAAAAGGTTTCAAATGAAATTTCTTCAAACATGAAAGTTGTATATTAGTTCCTGCCATTTTCAAAAAGTACAAGAACTCATTCTAATTCATCCTAGAACTCAAGTTATGGCCTTGCAAAGTTGGCAAAAATCACATAATTTCAAAGTTCATGTCAAAGAGGGATTTTGCATATTGGCATTTTAAAGCTTCTAAATGACCTCTAATGTGCACAATTACTTCACAACATGTCAATACAACTTCAAATGATCAGAATTGGCCCAAATATTTGGCATTTTCATGGCTTGATTCATAAGAAATTCCAAAATGGCCAATATGCATAAACATGTCAAACACTTCATCCAAGCATTGTAGTTGCATTTCATTAATCCAAGGGCCATACTTGAACCATGCTGAGGCAATCTATGCTCAGAATTCCTTGCTGCAATAGCCCATACCTCAAGTACAAAGAATTTGACTTTTTGCATTTTATCTCATACCAATCACACAATGCCAAACCAACTCTACTGACTAATGGTATAGCTCCTACAAACCTTCATGGCTATAAATAGAGACCCTTCATGGCTGGAAAGAAGACACAAGTTCAGAATCAAGAAAATCCTTAAAAACTTCATGCTATCGAATCTCTCAATCTAGCCAGCAAAAACCACAAATTCTTTCACCAATCAACTCCATATAACCTCATGAACAATTCCCACCCATCACCATAGCCAAAAACACACCACACAAGAAACACGATTTCTGCAACTTCAGTTTCAAAACTCATAAAATAGCCACTGCAAGCTCATTTCAAGCATCCCAATAGGCTCAAGAGGTCAAAGGAGGTTGGATTGCACAAGAGGAGGGCCCAGAAAGCTGCATTTTGAAGCTCTTCATCTCAGGTAACCTTCAAGAAATTTTTTCTAGAAGCATGATTTTATGTTATAGAATGAATCTACATGCTTCCCTGATCATGCTGATATATTAGTTTTGAAAATGAGTTAGAATTGAACATTTAATGATGATCTGAAAGTTTGACCTAGAAATTTGTTTGCTTCGATTCAGCTTAATGATGCATGTTAAATTAATTTTGTTTGTTGATTAGTGATGTATGATGTTAGAAGAGTGTTTTTGGGCAAGAAAATTGGAGTTTATTAGCTTGTAGTGGATTCTGGCATTTTGGTTCACCGGAGAAGACGGCCGAAGCTTACCTTCGGTCGCCTGAAAAAGATTAGGGCTAAGCTGTGGTTAAATCCCTAGTTTGAATCATGTCCCTTAGATCTTGATTAGGGTTAGTGTTGGACGGCCTAGAGGCGCGCATTAGCATTAATCCTGTTTAATTTAATTATAAAACAGTTAAAAATCCAGATGCAAACCCATCCCTTAATTCCTGTGCGCGTTTTCCATTTAAATGCTAGACTTAGGATCTGCATACCTCTGGTCAACTTGACTTCCATCCTGGCGCGTTGATCTTCCCCCAAACCAATCTGGACCACCCATTTGAATTACTTTTCCTTTTTCTTTAACTTATTTTATTATTATTTTCTTTTCTTTTCATAAAAATCATAAAAAAAAATAGCAAAAATGATTCAAAAATTCTGGAAATTTTTGTCACCACTTAAATTAATTTTCAGAAACCAAAAAAATTTTTATTTTTATTTTTTCATCAAAAATTGCATTTTTAAATAATTTAATTGTATATTTTAATTAATTAAATCCTTTTTATTAATTAAAAATACTTTTAAGTATTTAAAAATCACCAAAAAAATCAGAGAGGTTCTTTTAACATTTAGAAACATTTAAAAACTCATCTCACAAATTTCTTTTAGGGTTTGACCATACTTTGACATTTTTCTTTGAATTAGGGTTTCCAAAATTCCTTTTTTTTTCAACCCTAACTTCAAAAATTCATATCTCTCAAACCAAGATGTGTTTGCATATGGTTCTTTTTGCATTCTTTCATAATTGACCTCTAGTTTCTAAATATATTTTTGTCTCATTTTTATCTTGCATTTTCAAATTAATTTGCCTTTTTCATTGAAAAGTGTCCAAAACCCTAGCCAATCTTATGTAAACAATAACTTGAATTTGGTAAACCTTTAGACCTCCCCCTTTGGATGGTATTCTCATGAGTACTTAGGGTTCCTTTGGATGCAATTGAAATTTTTTATCATGTGATTTTCTTGTTCTTTTGAGTTTGTACATATCTTGTTTTTAAACTAACCATTTCAGGTGCATTTGGTAAGTTGTTTAGGATGTGGATGTGCATCCACATCCAACCTCTCCTTATCTCTTTATTCTTATGCATCTTACTTGTGCTTGAAGTGAATCTCATTCACTTATTTTCTTTCTTGTTCCTAGGTTACTTAACTTCTTCAATAAGTAAGTAACCTAATCCTTCTCTCTCTCTCTCTCTCTCTCTCTCTCTCTTTTCATCTGCTTCTCTTCCTTGGTGGCCATCTAAAAACTTCTCTTGATGCCTCACAAACCATAGGAACATCCAAGCATGATAACTTTAGGGTTGTATATAGTCCCCCCTAGTTTTTACCTTTTGAGTCTCCTTGAGTTTCTCTCTCATCTCATAATCAAGGCTAAACAGTCAAAGTTTTGGGACTCTGAATTAGGGTTATGCATGTATCCTTATCTTAGGATGGAGTGTATAACTTTAATACTTATTGTTAAATATTTAAGTTGTTTACACCTCCTAATCAAAATACCTAATAATCATTAAGACTTAAGCTTGTATCATGGGCCTTACATTAGGGTTACATCTCTGCCTGTTGGTTCAGAGGGACTAACCCTAGTGTTTAATGGACAAGTCCCCCTCCGGTTTAGTCTTACAAACATAAAATTCAATTCTTAATCCCACATTTAATTAAAATCCATTTTAATAAAGACTTGTTATATAATGAATTTAGTCCCTAACCATGGATTAAGTTGAGGTGTCTTCCTCATCTTAAGTGTCCTCATCTATCATCCTTCTCTTAAGATGGTGTAATGAGTTCACTAATCCCTGATTAGATATTAAACTCATTACTTAACACAAAACAAAATCCAAAAACACTTAATAATCACAAATAGGTTAATGATCTTAATCCTTCATCATTAGGGTATTTAAGTTGAGATTTTCATCTCATACTTAAGTAGACTTATTATCCCTAATCAGGGGTGATATAATGAGTTTACAAACCCTTGATTAGAGCTTATGCTCATTATCCTATGCCAAACACCAAAAATCAATAAAATACTGAAAACACAAAAACAAACAATAATCGTCTCCTCCGGGATTCTTTTCTCATCACACTCACTCTGAAAACGAGAACTCACTTCTCCCGTCTAATGCAAGACAGTTAGCACTCGAGCCAGACGAGTCATACACTTGAGCATAGGCAAGCAAGCAGTTGATAGAAAAATCACCCAGTCTCTTTGAGTCGAACTACGGTGTTCTGACTTCCTCATTGCACGAGAGGATACGTAGGCATAACTTAACGGTTATCGAACAAAATTCTCTTTGTCTTCCCCCCTCTCCTTTTCCTATTTCTCTTTTCTTAGCCACAGTTTGAGCACTCATTTTCTTTTTGCACTAACACTCTGTACATTCCTTTCTCCCTAGCTCCTTATGCACAGTTTAGCACATACACTACCCCCTTTAAACACAATCAAGTAAGCGTGGATCCCGTCAAGTACGACGGACGATCTGGGTGCTAATACCTTCTCGGGTCGTAACCAATTCCCTTTCTCAATTTCTTTGGTTCGCAACCGTCTTATCCATATCTTTCCAGGTTTATGCAGCATTACCTTTCCTTCGGGATAAAAATGCCTAGCTGGAGACTCTATTCAACCTCCAACATCGCCGACGGTTCACATTTGCACCGGGATGAAAATCCGGGGAGCGACAGCTTGGCGACTCTACTGGGGATGCTTTGCAACCAGGGCATCTGGTTCTCTTGTGGGTTTCTCCTAGCGCTTGTTTGTTTATGTTTATTGGGGGTGTTATGTGTTATTTGTGTTTATATTGTTTTGCTTTATTTACTGCTTCTTGTACAGCTTTATTTATTGCGTTTACTTTATCGCTTTCATTTACTACTTTCTGCATTTCATTATTACTATTGCATCACTGTGCTGGATTTTGGTTTACCTTGGTGGGAGGGGTATTCCAGTGAGAAAGGCTTAACACAAAGGCCTGAGTGACACATAGGATTATAGTGGTTATGTATTCTTTCCTATTCCATTTCGGTCTGGTGCGGGAATATGAAAATACAGTTCAGACATGGGTTTCCTTTTGAGAACTTTGTGCTACGGATTTCCTGTAGTGTTAGGGCTATCTGGGAAGTCTGCTAAGTCTAGATGACCTTTTTAGATGACCTTCAGCATCTGAGGTGAATTAGAGAAGGATTTTTTATGATTAGGGTAAACATTGTACCTCCGGGTTAGAAGTGTTTACACTCCTCATAATAGATCTGAATCTGAGGATCCTTGTTCTAGAACAATACCTGTGAGTGGGTTGGGTTGTTTACAGGTTTGCAGGAACCCTTGACCTCAACATACCTCGCTAGTGGAATATGTTCTTAAGGTTGTACTATTTTGGACTTGTTCTTTGAAACCCATGATTATTGACTCTTTATTTGAGTCCCCCACCTGGTTACTGGTTCTCAGACCTCCACCCGAAACTTTGAACACTCATGGATCCTACCAAAGGCAACTGATAATCCAGTACATGATCACAAACCCTTTCATATCATAAGCATACATCATATTCCATCATTTAACATTTGTATATTTGTTTTACAGGGTATCCATCTTCACTTGGTTTGGTTTTGATCGTTCTTCTGCTCAGCTTATCAACTTCAGTGCTTCTTCAGTTATCTTCCTCAGCTATCTTCTTCAAGTTGTCTCCTTCAGCACACATTATTTCAGCATGGATACAACCAGGAAAAGCAACATCACCTACCATTTCTTTGAGTATCCTCTAGCAGGCATCAGACAGATACAGGCTCTTATTACCCCTGATCATGTTCCCTTATTCAGAGAGCATTATGGTGGGATCCTGGACATGATCATGGATTTGGACACATTGCAAAGGAGCATGATTCATACCTGTCTTCAGTTCTATGACCCCCCTCTCTGTTGCTTCACTTTCCTAGATTTTCAGATTGATCCTTTACTGCAGGAATACTCTATGTTATTGGATGTCCCTATCAAAAGAGGAATCCCTTTCAACCCTGAAATGACCCCTCCAAGGAATGAAGACATAGCCAAGGCATTACATCTGGTAGTAACCACCATTGATGAGCACATGACTTCTAAGGCTGGAATCCCAGGCCTCCATCTGGATTTCTTGGTGATTCAAGCTATAAAGTAAGTTGAGGTAGGGAGTTGGGAAATTGTGTGTGCTCTCCTAGCTCTCAGTATTTATGGTATCATCTTGTTTTCGGACGAGCCCAAGTTTGTAAGCAAGAATGCCATCCACATCTTCATGATCAAGAACCCAATTCTCACCTTGTTAGGAGACTTTTACTACTCAGTTCATCAGAGGAATGAGAAACAGAGAGGAAGACTGGTAAGATGTTGTGCACCTCTCTTCTACAGTTGGTTGATGAGACATATGCCGAAGACCGAAGCTTTCTTGAACCCACATCAAACAAGGAATTGGGCTAAGAGAATGATTGCCCTTACTTTAGAATATATCAGGTGGTGTACTCAAAACACCAAAGGTCGAGACATAATAACAAGTTGTGGGCAATACCCAAATGTGCCACTTATTGGAGTAAAAGTATGCATCAATTACAATCCTTTACTTTTCAAGAGACAATTAGGGTATGCTTTGATACACCCACCTAGGGAGCAGGACTTAGTAGAGTCCCTTTATTGTGCTATTCTGAACAATCATGCCATTGTCCGACAAGCAGCCTGGGCTTGGGACAACATACAGACTAAAGGAATTGCTATTCTGGGAAAGTGTAATAACATAGCTTCTGCTCATTACATTGAATGGTCACGCATCAGAGGACAAATTACCCATATGCCATTCACCCTGGAAGATGTACCAGGGCCATCAGAATTTGAGCCCATAGCTACAGTAAGCCTAGAAGAGTTTGAAAAGTTGAAAGAAAGAAATACCCAGCTGGATGAAGCTTTGAAGAAGACCCTTTGGGAAAGGAATGATGGTCGTTTGGACATTGAAAGGTTAGAGAAGCTACGCATCGAGCATGTGACCTAGATTGAGAAGACTGATGATTACATTAGGAAGCCCCGAGCAGGGGAACTTGTGTTGAAGAATGCATGCAAGGAAGCAAAGATTCAAAAGGCAAAAGTTGAGCATTATCTGGAAGAAAGCCAAGATAGGTAGGTCAGGATAATTGAGGCTCGCATGAAAGAAGACCAGAAGATGCAAGCCAAGATATAGAGGTTAGAAGCTAATGAGAAGAGAAGTCAAGAAGCACTGCTAGCAGCTCAGAAGGAAATCTCAGAGTTGAAACTCTGGGCGGGGTTAAAGAGATCCAAAGAACAAGATAAGTATCAGAAGATGAAAAATGTCATTGCAACCAGAAACCTTCTCATCCGAACCATCACAGAGCCCCCAGTTGGACCGGTTACTGATGCTCTCCTGAAGGAAGTCAGGGAGGATGCATATGGATTAGATGTTTGATCTTCTCTTTGTATTTGTTTTTGTACTTTAATTCACCATGGTGATTTTTTTTGTTGTCTTCTTAAATTTATTGTATTTTGATTCACCGTGGGAGTTTGTTTGGTTGTAAGTCATGAACTATTTATTCTTTAGCATTGTCACTTGTATTTTTATGGTTATGTATTGAATTTTCTTTTGCTTCAACATCTTCTTCTCAAGAAAAGTCTGGAAGTTCAAAACCAAGAACCAAACCAGATACCCTCTGAAGACAAATAGACATATTGCATTGCATGCTAATATCCTTTGTTTTGCAGGAGATTTTGTTGTTGCCTACTCACTTTGTTGATTTTTTCAGGAAATATTTCTCGCAGAAGGGTATTTCCCATCAATCGCATCCACAGATATCCAACCAGACACAATCTTCCGAGTCTACAAATGGATCAGCTACAGCAGGAACTGACAGATGTGAGGACTCAGATGACTGATGTGAGGACAAAAGTGAGGACCCAGATAAATCAATTCATGGCTATGATGATTGGGTTGGCACAGACCCAAGAAAGATTGAGGGAGTTAGTCGAGCGGCAAACTCCAGAAGATAACCATGCAGGCACTGGGGGTACAAGTAATAATGTGTGCGATCATCCGCGAACGACTATGGTGGTGTTTGGACCTCACAACAATCCTGAAGTTAATATCCTTGGGGATGGGCAAAGGCACACTGGAGATCGTATTCTGCAAGAAGATCCAAAGGATGAGCAGTTTACAGTGTTGGGTGCTGGGTTCTGGGGCAGATGAAGCTTATGATCGTCATTTGGACAAGATATCTGAGAAGCTGAGATCCCTGGAATCCCAGAACTCTTTGGGATTCGATGTGATGGATATGGGCTTAATGGAAGGGGTAAGGATTCCTCACAAGTTCAAACCCCCGTGTTTTAAAAAGTATAATGGTACCTCCTATCCTCGTACCCATTTGCAATCGTTTTTGGGAAGATTGAAAGCATATATCATGGATGAGAAACTGTGGATGTTTTACTTTGAAGACATTTTAACCGAGGCATCCAGAGAATGGTATTCGCATTTGTTAAGGGCGACCGTCTAGAACTAGAAAGATCTAGCTGAGGCCTTTATATGCCAATATCAGTACAACCTGGATATGGCACCTAATAGGACCCTCTTGATGGGTATGTCTCAATCTTCAAGGGAAAGTTTCCGTAAGTACGCTCAAAGGTGGAGACAACTTGTTGTTGGTGTCCAGCCACCTATGTCTGAAAGGGAAATGGCTGATATGTTTATGAACACCTTGCAAGGGACTTATATTGATAGACTTGCTACTTTCTCTTCCATTAGCTTTGCTGACGTGGTCATAGCAGGAGAGAGAATTGAAATTTTGCTGAAGATGGGTAAGATTTCTAACAACGGTGCTAGCTCCAACAATGCAAGGAAACCCTTATCAGGACCTCGAAGGACAGGGGAGACTAATTCAGTACATGTTAATAGAGGAAGGCCCCAGTACTTGCAAAGATCAGTGGCCGCAGTCACCATTCCTACTCCAGCACCTCAACAACAGTTTCCTCAACAACAACAACAATATCCTCCACAACAACAAAGATCTTACAACAACAACAACCAACGGCAACGTCCTTTCCAACAAAGGCCTTCTCAAATTAACAGGGTAATTGATCCCATCCCAATGCCCTATGCAGCCTTACTCCCGCAACTATTGAAGTTTAACCTGACTGAACTGAGAACTTTGGCTCCACCAGATCCTCTGAATCTTCCAAGAAATTATGATGTCAACGCCAAATGTGCTTTCCACTCCAATGCACCTTGTCATTCAACAGAGAAATGAAGGGCCCTGCACATAAAAGTCCAAGATCTGAATGACTCCAAAGCTTTAAATTTGGCACCTCCACCAAATGTCACAAAGAATCCAATACCGAATCACGGTGGGCCGAGGATTAATGTTGTTGAGGAGGACCAACCAGCAATTCTGATTGAGTACATTGCAAGTATTCAAATACCACTGGCCGAAGTGAAAGCTCAGCTATTGAACTACCAAGTGTTTATGGGTTGTGAGGCCTATTGTGAAGCTTGCAAAGTTTCTGCCAATGGTTGTGCAAATCTGAAGAATGGTATCAGCAGTCTTATCAGAGAAGGCATTCTACAGATCACATCAACAATTCCATCTTCTACAAAGACAACAAAAATCTCTTCTACAACTCCAGCAAACATTATCCTAACAGAATCATCTACAACGCCAACAAAAGTCATTTCAACGGAAACGGCTACAACAACAACAAACACTTGTGACGACATCTCAACAGTTACCATTTACTATGATCCATCAACGATCCATGTCCCGGATCCTTTCAACAACACCCTCCTCAACATCAACAACTTCCTGCACCTGCACCATCTTCAATCAGACCTCCTGTCACCATCTACTATGATCCACAGACTATCACAACTCCTTCTTCTGCTGCAATTAGTCTGGTGACCATCACGGTGCCTGGACAAGTTCCTTATGATAACAATAGTGTTGTGCCTTGGCATTATGGTTCAGATCTTTACTGCCATGGAAAGAAGATCACTCTTGACTCCTTAATATCTGCACCACAAATTGACAATGTCGGGGGAGGCGGAGGCTTCACTAGAAACTGACATCTCTTCGCTTCACAGTTTCCTAGTTAATGCTGAATCAGAAGCCGCTGCTAAAGAAAAAGGCAAAAATGTGGTGCCAGAAGAACCAGCTGCAAAAGAAACTCAGAAGACACCCTTTGATCAGGATGTAGATGAGTTTATGAGGATTATCAAAAGAAGTGACTACAAAGTTGTGGATCATCTCCATCAACCACCCTCCAAAATCTCCATATTATCTTTGCTCATGTGTTCCGAAGCTCACTAGAATGCACTACTCAAGGTCCTGCGCGTAGCTTATGTGCCAGAAGAGATCACGGCCAATCAGTTAGAAACGGTGGTCGCAAACGTCAATACTAGTCATGGACTATTGAGGGGCGTAATCACAACAAGGCTTTGCATATCACTTTGGAATGTAAAGGTGTTGTACTTTCTCATGTCCTTGTTGATACCGAATCATCACTCAATGTGTTGCCGAAGAAGGATTTAGTCAAGATGGAGTATGATGGTATTGCACTCCGTCCGAGCAACCTAGTTGTCAGAGCTTTTGATGGTTCTAAGAGATCGGTTATCTGAGAGAATGAGCTGCCTGTGATAATTAGCCCACAAATTTTCAAAAATACCTTCTACGTGATGGACATACAACCTGCCTACAGCTGTTTGTTGGGTCGACCCTGGATTCATGCCGCTGGCGCAGTACCGTCAACCCTTCACCAGATGTTAAAATATGAGTGGGAGGTCCAATTATCACCATTTGTGGAGAAGAAGACATCTTCGTCAGTCATCTGGTTACGTACAAATACATAGAGATGGGTGGGGAGATCCATGAGACCATGAGTCATGGTTTCGAAGCTTTGAACATCAACGAAGCTACAACAGAGGTGTTTGCTGCATCCCAAGAGGAAAGGATGGGCACCTCAATTGCTTCCTACAAACAGGCTCGGAAGGTTGTGGAAGAAGGGAATGCCCAAGGCTGGGGCAAGTTGCTGAAGGTTCAGATGAAAGAAGACAAATTTGGTTTGGGTTACAGACCATCCCGACAAGTTCCAGAGGAGGCTGTTGAAGCTCCCAAATTCATAAGTGGGGGAATGTTGACCCTAGATGTTGTCAACACTTTGGAAGACGAGACTGAGAGAGACTACAACTTGGAAAGCTAGATCCGTCCAAGAGTCCCAGGCCAACAAGTCCTCAACTGGTCTTCCCAGGAAATTATAAAGGTTACTGCTACAGAGTAATTATTATTTCCTATTTTAAGCATGCATCAAAGTCTTGCATCTTGCCCAAGATGTTTTAGACTCATTTTGTAATAGGGCCATATGTATTTTGTGCAAATTGAATATTAATGAACAATGGACATCTTTTTTGCAAACGATATTCTTTTTCGCTCACTGTCTTTTCATTTTTGTTATTTTCGCACAAAATAATAAATGGCAATGTTTTTCTTAATAATAACTTCATTCACTTTTCTAAATAAGATAAAATCAATCACTAAAATGAACCAAATCTCAACCCTTGCAGAGATAGCCCTCCAGATTGCACCGACAACGACACTGCTATGACATTGTATGACTTCGACAATCCGATTAATCAAGTAGATGAAGGGGTTGAAGAAGACTACGATTTACCTGAAGAGCTAGTCAGATTATTGAGACAAGAGGAAAAGGCGATTGCTCCTCATCAGGAGGAGGTTGAGACTATCAATCTTGGTACCGAGGAAGATGTGAAAGAAGTAAAGATTGGGGCCAGTCTGCAAGCTCCGGTAAAGGAACAACTCATTAGTATGCTGCGATAGTATGTCGATGTCTTCGCTTGGTCCTATCAAGATATGTCGGGTTTGGATACATATATTGTCATGCACAAGCTGCCATTGAAGGAAGATTATCCGCCAGTTAAACAAAAGTTACGCCATACTCTCCCAGACATGGCCATGAAAATCAAAGAAGAAGTACAAAAGCAGTGGGACGCCGGTTTTCTTGCTGTAACTAGTTACCCGCCGTGGGTTGCTAACATTGTACCCGTACCTAAGAAGGATGGAAAGGTGAGTATGTGTGTCGATTACCGGGATCTGAACAGAGCAATCCCGAAAGATGACTTCCCATTACCTCACATTGATGTATTGGTGGATAACACAGCCCAGTTCTCAGTATTTTCTTTCATGGACAGATTTTTTGGATACAATCAGATCAAGATGTCACTTGAAGACATGGAGAAGACAACTTTTATCACACCCTGGGGCACGTTCTGCTACAAAGTAATGTCGTTTGGTCTAAAGAATGCCGGGGCAACATATCAACGAGCTATGGTAACGTTATTCCACGATATGATCCATAAAGAAATTGAGTGCTATGTAGATGACATGATTGCCAAGTCCCAAATTGAGGAAGAGCATTTGGTAAATCTATTGAAATTTTTCAAGCGTCAGAGGAAGTATCAGTTAAGGTTGAACCCCAAAAAATGCACATTCGGGGTACGTTCTGGTAAGCTTCTGGGTTTTATTGTAAGCGGAAAAGGAATTGAGGTTGATCCCGACAAATTCAAAGCGATTCATGAAATGCCTGCACCTAAGACTGAGAAAGAAGTTCGAGGGTTCTTGGGTAGATTGAACTACATTTCAAGGTTCATATCTCATCTCACTGCAACTTGCGATCCCTTGTTCAAACTGCTTAGAAAGGAACAAACAGTCAGGTGGAATGATGATTGTCAGAAAGCTTTTGATAGGATCAAGGAGTATCTGCAAGAACCTCCAATCCTCATGCTTCCAGTTGAAGGAAGACCTCTAATAATGTATTTGACAGTATTAGATGAATCAATGGGGTGTGTGTTGGGCCAGCATGACGAGTTTGGTCGAAAAGAGTATGCAATATACTACCTAAGCAAAAAGTTTACCGACTGTGAACAACATTATTCACTGCTCGAGAAAACTTGTTGTGCTTTAGCGTGGGCTGCTCGCCGACTAAGACACTATATGTTGACTCATACTACCTTGTTGATCTCAAAGATGGACCCGGTCAAGTACATATTTGAGAAGCCGGCACTAACCGGAAAGGTTGCAAGGTGGCAAATGATTCTAACAGAATATGATATTCAATACACTTCTCAGAAAGCCATCAAGGGCAGTGTATTGTCTGACTATCTGGCTGAGCAACCCATTAATGACTACCAGCCTATGAGATTTGATTTCCCTGATGAAGACATCATGTTCTTAAAGTCAAAAGATTGTGAAGAGTCTATTCACACTGAAGGGCCTGATCCAGAAGAACTATGGACTATGATGTTTGATAGGGTAGTTAATTGTAACGGTCGTAGGGTTGGTACAGTGCTTATTACACCCAAAGGAGTCCATATGCCTTTCTCAGCAAGGCTCATCTTTGCCTGCACTAATAATGAAGCAGAGTACGAAGCTTGTATCATGGGTCTTGAGGAAGCCATTGACCTCAAGATCAAAACCTTGAATGTATTCGGAGATTCAGCTTTGGTGATCAACCAAACTAATGGCAAGTGGTATACTCATCAAGAGCATCTGGTTCCCTACCGTGACTATACGAGGATATTATTGACTTTCTTCACAACAGTTAAGCTTGAATACATCCCTCGAGATGAGAATCAGTTTTTAGACGCCTTGGCCACAATTTCATCTATGATCAAAGTATAGACTGCTAACTATGTACCTCGGATTTTAGTATCCAGACTGGACCGACCGGCATATGTCTTCTCTGTAGAAACTGTTACTGACAGCAAGCCTTGGTTCCACGACATCAAATGCTTCCTGGAGACTCAGACTTACCCATCTGGGGCATCATCTAATGATAAGAAGACATTGAGGAGGCTAGCCGGCAGTTTCTTCCTCAATACTGATGGTTCCCTATACAAGCGAAACTTCTACATGGTCTTTCTCATATGTGTTGACAAGAAGGAAGCAGACATGCTGATGCATGAAGTACATGAAGGTTCTTTCGGTACCCATGCTAGAGGACATGCAATGGCGAAGAAATTGTTGAGATCAGGTTACTACTGGATCACAATGGATGAAAATTGTTGTGCCTATGCCAGAAAATGCCATAAGCGCCAGATCTATGGAGAGAAAGTGCATGTGCCTCCCAATCCTTTGAATATAATGTCTTCACCCTGGCCCTTCGCCATGTGGGCCATTGATATGATTGGAAATATCGAGCCAACTGCTTCAAATGGTCAGAGATTCATCCTGGTAGCCATTGATTACTTCACCAAATGGGTTGAAGCAGCTTCGTATGCAAATGTCACCGGGCAAGTGGTAGCCTGATTTCTGAAGAAGGATATCATTTGTCGATATGGAGTCCCCGAACGAATCATTACTGATAATGGTTCAAACCTTAACAACAATATGATGGAAGAGTTGTGCCGAGATTTCAAAATTCAACATCAAAACTCTTCTCCTTACAGGCCAAAGATGAATGGTGATGTTGAGGCAGCTAACAAGAACATTAAGAAGATTGTGCAAAAGATGGTAGTCACATACAAATACTGGCATGAAATGTTACCATTCGCCTTGCATGGGTACCTAACTTCCATCAGAACATCTACCGGGGCAACACCCTATCAGCTTGTGTATGGTATGAAAGCAGTCATACCTGTTGAAGTTGAATTACCCTCCTTGCGGGTAATGATGGATGTAAAACTGGACGAAGCAGTATAAGTCCGATCTCGTTATAACCAATTGATCCTGATTGAAGAAAAGAGATTAGAGGCTATCTGTCATGGTCAGTTATATCAGAAACGGATGAAGAAAGCCTTCGATCAAAAAGTCAGACCTCGGGTATATCAAGTGGGAGAGCTTGTACTGAAAAGACTCATTCCTCCTCATACAGACCATAGGGGCAAGTGGACGCCAAACTATGAAGGTCCCTTTGTAATAACTAAAGTCTTCTCAGGCGGAGCACTGATGCTCGCAACCATGGATGGCAAAAAATTCCTATCTCTTGTGAATTCAGATGCAGTTAAAAAATACTTCGCATAAATGACCCGCTGGACATAAAAACAGAATATAAATCCAGGAAAAAATGGGGCATCCCGGCGAGTCAAAAACAGAATAAAAGACTCGGGCAAAAATAAGGGAAAATTTTGAAAAAATGTACACCCGCTGAGTTGAAAATCCACATCGGACAGCTCAGGCAAAAAGGGGTATCCCGGTGGATTGAAAACCCGAAAGGGCGATCCACGCAAAATCAGGGAATAAGCGAACAACTGCATTTTGAATTCGTCTGTATCACTCACATAACATGGCAAGTGTCGAAAGGACAAAGCGTCGATCAGAATCAACTTTCTTCAGAAAGCAAGATAAGAAGAGCATTCAGGTCATAGCAAAAGGAAGATCGAAGCATCAACTTCAGCATTTCCAAATAAGAATTTTATTTTCTCAATTTTGTAGCAATCTCCTCATTTCAGGGATTAGCTTCTTCAAATGTACTCGCCTGTTCAGGGCACACAAATCAATAAAGTCAAATGTTCATTCACACTTTGTTTTGTACCTTTTTGTTTTGTTTGCAAAATGTCCAAAGTTCGTAATACAACATTTGCATAAAAACATATAAGCCATTTTCAATAAATGCTTGCAGGAAATATGTTCTCTTGAGCGAATCTAACTCCTATGACGGAGTCCAGTTGGGGATACCTCAGGGCACTTGTGTGTTTCCTTTGTTTGACAGGTTGCAGGTACTCAAGGCGGACAACCTTTCATAACATAGGGCATATCAGGCACTATATCCCCGACCAAGCCAGCAGTCACATCATCAGAAGGACCACTTGACGAAAGTGTTCCCCCACGAAGTTTTTATCCCCTAAGAGTATCCCCCACAAAGCTGATTCTCCAGCAGATTACTTCCCAGAAGTTCTTTCATCCCCAAGCAGGATCTCCAAAGCAATGCCTAAATCACTTTTCCCCAGCAAGTGGCCAGATCTTCTCATCCTCAGCATTGGATCCCCATAGAGTTCTTCCACCAGAGCTCTCCAGAAAGATCGTGCATTAATTATTTCTCCCCACAGATCGCCCAGTTATCCGTTCTCCCAGCAGATTTCAGATCCCGGACCTCATTTCTCTCATTTGCATAATCATAGCATTTACATCATTTCTCCCCAAACAGAGCGTAGAATTCCCTCTAATACGGAGCATTACGACAAAAATCAAACATTTGCATGATCATAAGCCAGGTTCGAGCCGGTCACCTGCAAATACCAAAATCACTCCTCCAGCAATACGCAAAAAAAAAAAACTCATCCCCTGTAGAGAAAAGCCAAAATATCCTTTTGCACTCTCAATACAAATACTTGTACATACTTATACACAATCCTTCTGATACTCGTCTATATCCTACTTATACATAATTCTTTGATACTCGTCTGTATCTTACACATTCTCTCCAGCAGATTAACACTCGTTTGTATTCCTTGTTCAAAACAGCTGGTACTAGTCTGCATCATCACCCCTTAAAAATGCGTTATCGTTTGTTTCTATCGAAATTCGTCCGTATCGTGGTCCTAAGGATACTCGTCTATATCTTTAATATATAGACACTATCGAAACACTTATACCATTTTATTTTTAGGGCTTAAATGAAGGTGCGCCAAACACAAGGAAGGGGGGTTGGAATTGGGTTTGCTTTATCAATAAAAATTAACTTCTAATGACACGATTAATTTATCCTGGTTCGTTTGAACTCAAACTACATCCAGTCCACCCGCCAAGGTGATTTTGCCTCTACTGAGGTCTTAATCCACTATTCAATAAGAATACACACAAAGACCTATAGTCAATGTCCTCTTGAGTCTTCTGACTAAACTTAGTCACTCAAGGAATAGAATAACTATCACAAGAATATAAAAGAAGTAACTTAGAATGCTTCTTAATAAGCACGAATCACTAAGTGAAAGTTACACAATAAGCACAATATGATATAATGATTTGCGTGAATAATATGAGATGTGTTGTGTTGTTGAATTCTTCAAATGGAGTCCTTTAAATAGTTCTTGAGAAAGTGGCCGTTGGAGACATCTTGATTTAAATTAGGATATACTTTAATATCATAAAATCCTTCCATAAGTAGAGATACTTGTCTTTGGTCATTAATTAAAATATCTTTAATTAATGTCTTGAATAAGGATACCAGCATCTTCTAAGCGGAGATCAGAGATAATGAGTAAGAAACGCGCAGCCAATAAATATGTTTATTTAATGATGGATTCTCCTTTGAGAGTATCTTCTATACTGAATCTTCTTAGCTCGTACGGTTTACTTAAATAAGATTGACTTCTACACAAGAGTAAATATATTCATTAGAACTTCTAATATGAAAAGCTTTGTTATCATCAAAACACTTAGAGGATCAGAACCATAATTGTTCTAACAATCTCCCCCTTTTTGATGATGACAAAACATTTAAAATAGAGAATAGAGTTTAATGAATTTAAGTGAACTCCCTTTGATTAGAAGAAGAATTCTTTCAGATGTTCAATGATTCTTAGCTCCCCCTGAGTTGATTATTTGACCTGTTTCTTTTCATGATAACAACTCAACTAATTTTATTAGAATTATATGTTAGAGGCAGATTATGGTAAACTGCTATGTATCAGAATCATTTACGTTTCTCCCCCTTTTTGTCATAATCAAAAAGAATTAGAAAAAAATAAAAGATCAAGGAGTGAAGCAAACGTTCAAAACCAATATATTAAAAACAAAAACAGAAACCAGTAGAAGTTTGTGGAGTTATGCAGAAGCAGAAGATAAAAAACAACAGAACAGGTAAATCAGAAGATAATAAAAAATTAGGTGTTCATCTTAGTGACTAAGGTCTCCAACAAAGATTTTATATCTGATGAGGATTCCACTTGCTTGGTAAGTAAAGACCTCATTTCAGCAGTTGTTTCTTCTTGCTTATCCAGACGTTCTTTCACCAGCTGATTTTCCTTCTTCAGTTCTTGTAGAGTTTGCAAAACAAAATCTGTAGCCAGAGGTTCTTCAGTTTTTTGAGCAGCTTGAGTATCAGGTTTGTCAGCATTCTCTTCTACAGAAGATACCAAGACCATCTGAAGTGCTGAGAGTTCATCCAGAGGTTCTGACTCTGTCCAGGGCTTATTATCCAGCAGAAGAGGTTTAGCCTATTCAACATTTGAGACTACTGCTTGAAGGTACTCACAGAAGTTCTGGTGAGCAACATCATAGCAGATGTCCTTTAGTCGTTTGGACTCAGCATTAAACCATTTTTTGAGGGTAGCCCACAGAAAATCAGAAGCAGCTGGATCTGTAAGCTCTGCGCAAGCAGTCTTCAGATCCTCTAACTTTAATTGCAAGACTGTTTCGAAAGCAAGAAGTAAAGCAGAAATGTCTGTTCTAGTTGGTTTAGGTTTTGGAATGGGTATTGCTCTTTTGTTGGATACAGAGGACAGTTTTTGGAGTGCTTCAAAATCAATTGATGTTCGGAGGGGATTTTCATTTTCAGTTTCAGTTTCTTCTGGAGAATCAGGAATGTTTATGACAGTAGGTGAGTTTTGTGGTGTAGATATATGAGAGGATAGCGAGCTTTCTCTTGAGGGTGATGTTCTGGGTGCATGTTCAGGGGATGGAGGTTGGATAGTTTCTGAGTCTTGAAAATGTTCAAGATCAAGATTTAGGGAATCTTGCAAAGCAGTTTGTGTTTCAGTTGTTGGAGAACGATCAATATCAGATAGTGGAGTATTATCAATGGGTATGTCAAAGTCAGAAATAGTTTGTTGTTGATGAGATTCAGTTTCTGGTGGATATAATGAAGAGAGGATGGATGCTACTGCAGAAGTTGCAGGAATTTCAGTTTGAATGGGATTATCATTTTGAGTGGGATTATCATTTTGAAGTGGTTCAGAAGCAGGAATTTGTTCAGAGGGAATATCAGCAGAAGATGGTTGGCTAGAAGGTAAGGTGCTAGAAGGTAGTTCAGACACTTCTACATTTACTGCTTCTACTACAGAAATGAATTCAGAGTTAGAGGCAGAAGATTTACCTGTTGTTCTAGATGATTTTGGCATCTTCTGAGAAGGTCCTTCAGCAGTCTTCCTCTTCTTGAGCCTTACAGTAGTAGCAGCATCTGGAGCAGTCTGTTTGAGTTCAATAAGCTTGAACTGAGTTTCCATACCTTGTTGCTTGCAGATATCCATGTAGTTAACTACAACATCTGCAGGAGTGTCAGCGGAGAAGATTGGAAAGTCTTCCAATGGAATCCTTCTGGTGCTGATAACTTCTCTAGAATGAAGAGTAGGTTCTTGCTAAATAGATGTGATGAACTTCATCTTTTTCAGGTTCTTAGCATTCAGAGGTTTGCCAACATCTGTTTCTAAAAGATCAGTTTGTTTTAACTCTGCTAGGAAGTCTACCAACTTGTTTTGGCAGAGTATATCAGAAATAATACGTCCAAAAGGAATCCAATCCCTTTTGGTCTTCTCACCATCTCTGGTTTCCTTCACACTGACTCTAAGATTTTGGAAGAGAGTGTGTGCAAGGTTTATTTTCTTCTTTTTAGCAATGAAGTAGAGAAGAAATTGTTGGTCCAGGTTGATGTAGTCTGGAGAATTTGTAGGTTTCCTGTGACAGATTGTCCCAAGAATAATTTTTGCCCAAATACGGAGAGGGGTCTTCAAGTCTTTGATTTTGTTGGAGGGTTTTCCTGAGGTAAAGATTTCTTTTGCTATCACAGCAGTATCAGACGCTTTGTCCATGTCACTGCATTTGATACCATTACCATCAGCTTCAAGAAGTTTAGCAAGATGATCTTCAGAGATAACCACCTTTTTACCAAGCACATAAGAAGTAACCTGTGCGTCGTTTGATGATGCATAAACCCAAAATTCTTTAACCAGTTTAGGAAATACTGGTCCCATTAATCTGTCAAAATACTTATCCCAGCCCTGAGCTTCAACATACGGGAGGAGATCAAAACCATTTGCCTTTAAGCTTTCGAAATCCACAAATAACTCACACAGGACTTCCAATTTGTCCGT
This sequence comes from Lathyrus aphaca, assembly GCA_963966055.1. Lineage (NCBI taxonomy): Eukaryota > Viridiplantae > Streptophyta > Magnoliopsida > Fabales > Fabaceae > Lathyrus > Lathyrus aphaca. The sequence continues at coordinate 430,949,378 of OZ014519.1, read as the reverse complement.
AGGAGTTGAAAGAGTTTTTGTGGTCTCAACATAGTACTCATCAGTAAAATCTTTGCTTTGAGAAGACGAAGCCATTAGTTACTAAGATGAACTTTGAGGGTTTAGGATTTAAGAAAAAATTTAGAGAGACGCAAGAATGAGGTTAAGAAAATTCAGTAAGAGTAAAATGGGTAAAAATTGAAAGTGAGAAAGACACTTAACATTTATAGAAAAGTAAAGCATTTAATTAGTTGAGAAATTAGTGGGAAAATTTAAGTTTAAACATAATGATTAAAAGCATTAAATGCGCTGACATGGGGTAATGCGTAAACGATTCTGGAACAGTTACCCAAGAGATTTTCTTGCCTTTTTGGTGTCAAGTCTAGCCGTATCAGATTCCAGAATATCAACAGTTGTCCTTCTGTAGAGAATGGTTACAAAAGCAAGTTCTGTCACTTTTTAGAATATGGACACTTGTTTTAATTCTGATGGAAATCCTTAGAGCCTTGTTGACACTTGTTGATATGAAGATCTGCATGTTAATCTTATGAACATAAGTTCTAAGAATGAAGCAATTAGAGCATAGAATCTTCTGAGATAATCTTATAGAAGATAAATATCAGAACTTCTAGATGATAAAAACATATGATTAAAGCATTTTCATTCTGGACATAACTTCATGCTAAGGTTAGTTAGAATGAAATTGAATCTATCTTCAGAAAGGGGTTTAGTAAAAATATCAGCCAATTGGTGATTTGTATCTATAAATTTTAACATTAAAATTCCCTTCTGAGTATAGTCCCTAATGAAGTGATGTTTAACCTCTATGTGTTTAGCTCTAGAATGTAAAATTGGATTTTTAGAGAGACAAATAGCAGAAGTATTGTCACAGAGGATGGGAATGTTACTCTCATAGATATTGAAATACTCAAGCTGATTTTTCATCCAGAGCATTTGAGTACTGCATCCAGCTGCTGCAATGTATTCAGCTTCTGCAGTTGATAATGCTATGGTTGGTTGTCTTTTGCTGGACCAAGAGATTAGATTGTCTCCTAGAAATTGACAACTTCCAGAAGTACTTTTTCTTTCTGTTCTGTCTCCAGCAAAATCAGCGTCACAATATCCTACAAGTTTATACTCTTCTGATCTTCTGTAATACAGACCAAGATTAGTAGTACCTTTCAGATATCTAAAGATTCTCTTAACTGCTGTTAAGTGAGTTTCTCTAGGATCTGATTGGAATCTAGCACATAAACATACGCTGTATAGAATATCTGGTCTAGAAGCAGTTAGATAAAGAAGAGATCCAATCATACCTCTGTAGAGCTTCTGATCTACTTTCTTACTTACCTCTTCTTTCTCCAGGATACAAGTAGGATGCATAGGAGTTTTAGATATAGTACTTTCTGATAAGTCAAACTTCTTTAGAAGTTCCTTTACGTATTTGCTTTGATGGATATATGTTCCTTCTGATGTTTTATTTATTTGAATTCCCAGAAAGAATTTTAGTTCTCCCATCATGCTCATTTCAAATTCTGCCTGTATAGATTTAGCAAATTCCTTTCCCAAGGCACTTTTAGTAGAACCAAAGATTATATCATCTACATAAATTTGACATATCAGAAGATCATTTTTAATGTTTTTATTGAAAAGAGTTGTTTCAACTTTCCCTCTGATGAATTTATTTTCCAGAAGAAAATTACTTAGTCTTTCATACCAAGCTCTGGGAGCTTGTTTTAAACCATATAAAGATTTTTTGAGTTTGTAAACGTGTTCTGGAAATTTTGTATTTTCAAAACCAGGGGGTTGGTGTACATACACTTCTTCATCAATATAACCATTTAAAAATGCACTTTTGACATCCATTTGATATAGAATAATATTATGATTTACAGCAAATGATATTAGAAGTCTGATTGATTCTAACCTGGCGACTGGTGCATAGGTTTCTGTATAGTCAATTCCTTCTTGTTGACTATAACCTTGTGCAACCAGTCTTGCTTTGTTTCTGACAACTTCTCCTTGCTCATTTAGCTTGTTTCTGAATACCCATTTAGTGCCAATGATGTTGAATCCTCTGGGCCTAGGAACTAGATCCCACACGTCATTTCTGGTGAATTGATTTAGTTCTTCTTGCATAGCCAGAATCCAATCATTTTCTGAAAGAGCTTCTTCTACAGAAGATGGTTCAATCAGAGATACAAGTCCCATTAACGTCTCTTCAGAGTTTTTGAATGAAGATCTTGTTCTGATTGGTTCATCTTTCTTTCCCAAGATTTTATCTTCTGGGTGATTAATATTGCTTCTGGATGGCTTCTTCTGAATGGGTTCTTCAGATGTTGTTGGAGAAATTGTATTGTTTTGATCTTTAGAAGTTCTGTTTGTAGAGATTTCTACTTCTATATCTGCAGAAAATTTATTCTGCTTTGGTTTTTCAGAACCAAGCTTATCATCAAATCTGACATGAATTGATTCTATCACAATTCGTGTTTCTGTATTGTATACTCTGTATCCCTTAGAGCGTTCAGAGTATCCTAACATATAACACTTTTGTGCCTTAGAATCAAATTTATTCAGAGTATCAAGAGTATTTAACATAAAACAAATACATCCAAAAGGATGGAAGTAAGAAATGTTGGGCTTTCTGTTCTTCCACAATTCATAAGGAGTCTTTTCAAGAATAGGTCTTATAGAGATTCTATTCTGAATATAACATGCTGTATTTACTGCTTCTGCCCAAAAGTGTTTAGCCATATTAGTCTCATTTATCATGGTTTTGGCCATCTCTTGTAATGTTCTATTTTTACGTTCTACAACCCCATTTTGTTGTGGAGTTCTAGGACAAGAAAAATCATGAGAGATGCCATTTTCATTAAAAAATGATTCTAATTGTTTATTTTCAAATTCTCCACCATGATCACTTCTGACTTTAATGATTTTAGATTCTTTTTCATTTTGAACTTGTTTGCAGAAGTTAGAAAATACAGCAATTGACTCATCCTTGTGTCTAAGAAACTTTACCCATGTCCATCTGCTGAAGTCATCTACGATCACCAATCCATACTTTTTGCCATTGACAGAAGCAGTTTTCACTGGTCCAAACAAGTCAATGTGCAAAAGTTCTAATGGTCTAGAGGAAGATACAACATTTTTAGCTTTAAAACCAGTTTTTGAAAATTTGCCTTTCTGACATGCTTCACACAGAGCTTCTGAGTTAAACTTCAGATTTGGAAGTCCTCTGACCAGATTGAGTTTGTTAAGTTGAGATAATCTTCTCATATTAACATGTCCCAATCTTCTGTGCCAGACCCATTGCTCAGTTTCTACAGACATTAGACATTTTACATTTTGAATTTTTAATTCTGAAAGCTTTATTTTATAAATGTTGTTCTTTCTCTTTCCACTAAATAGGATTGTTCCATCTTTCTGACTAACAGCTTTACAGAACTTTTGATTGAAGATTATGTCATAGCCATTATCACTTAATTGACTTATGGATAATAAATTATGCATTAATCCTTCTACAAGTAGAACATTAGAGATAGAGGGAAGATTTCCATTACCAATAGTTCCAGAGCCAATTATTCTTCCTTTTTGATTGCCTCCAAAACCTACGTGGCCTCCATCTTTTAATTTAAGACTTTGGAACATATGCTTTCTTCCCGTCATGTGACGTGAGCATCCAGAGTCCAGGTACCATGATTGGTGTTTCAGTTTTGCTGTTAAAGACATCTGCAACATATACAATTTTATCCTTGGGTACCCATATTCTTCTAGGTCCTTGTTTGTTAGTTTTTACAAACTTCTGATTCATTTTAGTTTTTAAATCAGAACTTGTAGAACAAGATGACTCACTAGTGTATATAATATCATGATTATGACCATAGGTGAAATGAGAACTTAGAGGAGTATTAGTATTTATGACAATGTCATCAATATTTTTTAACTTCAGAGTTTCTTTATTTTTCACATAGCCTATGCCTCTTCTTTCATTTCTGCTAACACCATAGATCATAGAAGCAATCTTACTTCTATCTAAGCTTTTAGTGAGAAATTGTTGAAAGCTATAATCATATTGTTTTATGATATTATCAGAGTTGATTAGATCTTCTAATTCAGATTTCTTCTGAGCTTTAAGTTTCTCAAAAGAGTTTTTACATTCAAAGAGGTTTTCTTTCAGCTCAGAGTTTTCTGTTTTTAGTTTTCTAACTTCTTCTAATTCAGATACTAGACTTTGTTTAATGTCTTTGTATTTGAATTGAAGCTTCTGATATTTTTCAAGAATTTCCGAAAGACTAGCTTCTAACTGAGGTCTAGAAAATTTAGAAAATACCTCTTCTGAATCTGATTCTAACTCTGATTCAGATGAGTGATCATCTTCTGGTATATTTGCCATTAATGCAATATTAGCTTGTTCATCTTCAGAATCTGACTCTGCCTCAGATGATTCAGAATCATCCCATGTTGCCATGAGACTCTTTTTTTCTTTTCTCTGCTGAATTTGTTTCTGGGTTTGTCTTTCTGAAGTTTTGGACATTCACTTTTATAGTGTCCTGGTTCTTTGCATTCGTAGCACACAACTTCTTTGCTTCTGGGTTTCTTGTGACCAGATGTTGATTCAGAATAATTATTTGTTCTTCTGGTGTTTCTGAACTTCTTCTGACGATGCTTCCAGAGTTGTTGAACTCTTCTTGAAAGGAGAGATAATTCATCTTCTTCTGATGAACATCCAGAGCTTTCTTCTTCTTCTGCCTGTAAAGCTTTAGAAACATGTTTGTTAGATTTAAGAGCTACAGACTTACCTTTCTTCTGGGGTTCATCTTCTTCTAACTCAATCTCATGACTTCTCAAGGAGCTGATTAGTTCTTCTAAGGAAATTTCATTCAGATTTTTTGATAACTTTAAGGCAGTGACCATGGGTCTCCAAGATTTTGGTAAACTTCTGATGATTTTCTTCACGTGATCTGCTGTTGAGTAGCCTTTGTCCAGAACTTTTAGTCCAGCTACCAGGATTTGGAACCTTGAAAACATTTTTTCAATGGTTTCATCTTCTTCCATCTTGAAGGCTTCATACTTCTGGATGAGAGCTAGAGCTTTAGTCTCCTTGACTTGAGAGTTGCCTTCATGTGTCATCCTCAGAGAATCAAACATGTGTTTAGCTGAATCCCTGTTTGTGATCTTCTCATATTCTGTGTAAGAGATGGCACTTAGAAGTATGGTCCTAGCTTTGTGATGATTTCTGAATTCCTTCTTCTGTTGAGCTGTCATATTTTTTCTTTCAATCTTCTGACCATCTGCTCCAACAGGATGAATGTATCCATCTGTCACCATGTCCCAGAGATCTCCATCTAGAGCTAGAAAGAAACTCTCCAGAACATCCTTCCAGTAGTCGAAATTGTCACCATTGAATATTGGAGGTTTAGCATTGATCTTGTCATTCTGATAGTCATTGTTGTTAATTCCAGTATCTGCCATGTGTTTAACTTCTGGATCTTTTACTGACACGGTTAAGTGTAATACTCAGAACCTAGCGCTTTGATGCCAATTGAAGGTGCGCCAAACACAAGGAAGGGGGGTTGGAATTGGGTTTGCTTTATCAATAAAAATTAACTTCTAATGACACGATTAATTTATCCTGGTTCGTTTGAACTCAAACTACATCCAGTCCACCCGCCAAGGTGATTTTGCCTCTACTGAGGTCTTAATCCACGATTCAATAAGAATACACACAAAGACCTATAGTCAATGTCCTCTTGAGTCTTCTGACTAAACTTAGTCACTCAAGGAATAGAATAACTATTACAAGAATATAAAAGAAGTAACTTAGAATGCTTCTTAATAAGCACGAATCACTAAGTGAAAGTTACACAATAAGCACAATATGATATAATGATTTGCGTGAATAATATGAGATGTGTTGCGTTGTTGAATTCTTCAAATGGAGTCCTTTAAATAGTTCTTGAGAAAGTGGTCGTTGGAGACATCTTGATTTAAATTAGGATATACTTTAATATCATAAAATCCTTCCATAAGTAGAGATACTTGTCTTTGGTCATTAATTATGTAGATGTTTAAGAATTGGCAGAATTTTTGACCAAACAAGAAATGTTAAATTCAGTTCAGAATGTCCTATCAGATGTTGGGACATTATCAAACAGAGTATATGAACTTATTTCAGGATGTCTCATCAGATGTTGGGACATTGTGTAAATAACTTAAGTTCAGTTTTTCAGGATGTCCCAACAGATGTTGAGACATCTCAGACCTGCTACCAGAATTAATTATTGATTAACTGATCAGAGATATTTAAGGAGAATTATCTGGAATTAATTAATGATGGATAAAAACAGAACAAGGCGCATCTGTAGGGAGTTTTATATTGAAGATTCAGATTAAAACAGAAGACCTAGAAGCACCTAGAATCTAGGAGGTAACAAACCCTAATTCAAGGTGGAAGCTGCTGCGCATTAGGGCTGGATCATTCTACAGAAAGCCCAAATTACAGATACCTATTTAAGCAACAGAAACTCATAGAATTGAGCACGAATTTCAGAAGACCAAATAGGGTGTCTAGTGTTTTAATAGCAGGTTGTGTTTTGTGTACCACTTTATGAGCTTTTAAGCAAAAGTGCATTTGTGACTTGATTGAAACTGTGAAGTAAGATCAAGCTGTATTGTTTGAAGGATGTCTTCAATTTCAGTAAACTTGTAAACTTGATCACTGTGTGATTGAGGGGGAGTGAGTAGGGTACTCTTATCTAAGGTGTGTCTTAGGTAGAAATTGCATTGGGTAGTTATTAAGTGATAGATTAAACAGGGTGGTTTAAGTCTAGAATTAATATTACTTATAGTGGATTTCCTCCTGGCTTGGTAGCCTCCAGATGTAGGTGTGGTTATACACTGAACTGGGTTAACAAACTTTTGTGTTGTTTACTTTTCTTGCTATTTAAGTTTTGGTTAAATTTGTCAAGTGTCCTATCAAGTGTTGGGACATCTCTTAGGACATCTCATACCTGATCACAGAATTTCAAATTAAAATATCTTTAATTAATGTCTTGAATAAGGATACCAGCATCTTCTAAGCGGAGATCAGAGATAATGAGTAAGAAACGCGCAGCCAATAAATATGTTTATTTAATGCTGGATTCTCCTTTGAGAGTATCTTCTATACTGAATCTTCTTAGCTCGTACGGTTTACTTAAATAAGATTGACTTCTACACAAGAGTAAATATATTCATTAGAACTTCTAATATGAAAAGCTTTGTTATCATCAAAACACTTAGAGGATCAGAACCATAATTGTTCTAACATTAAACACTAGTCCGTGTTTATAAATCCCCTGAAGTCGCCAACAAAACAACTTTTTATCTGAAATTCGTCTTATGTCGTGATATTTTTAGCAGTCGTCCCCTGCTAGGTGATCGTCCTTCACCTTTTTGATGACCGTCCCTCATCATGTTATCTGATGGCCGTCCCCATCGTTGATCTTTTTATCCGGCATTCGTCCTATGTCAAGATAATCCCCAACAGAGCAGTCGTCCCCTGCTAGGTGATCGTCCTTCACCTCTTGATGATCGTCCCTCATCGTGTTATCCAAATTTCGTCTCCTTCGTTGATCTTTCTATCCGACATTCGTCGTGATATCTCTCAGCAGTCGTCCCCTGCTTGGTGATCGTCCTTCACCTTTTGATGACCGTACCTCATCATTCATCCGATGGTCGTCCCCATCGTCGATCTTTTTTATCCGACATTCGTCCTATGTCGCGATAACTCTCAGCAGCCGTACCCTGCTAGGTGATCGTCCTTCACCTTTTGATGACTGTCCCTCATCATTGATTTATTTATTCTTCACTCGATGGCCGTCCCCGTCGCGGTTTCTTTATTCTTCAGCTTGACGTTCGTCCCCGTTAGTGCTTTTAGATCCCCAGTAAAGTCGCTTTTCTTGACCCGATGGCCGTCCCCGTCGCAGATTCTTTGTTCCCCAGCATGATGGTCGTCCCCGTCAGTGTGTTTCTCACCGTTTTTATCCCCAGCAGTCGTCCTCTGCTCGATGGTCGTCGTCCGTCGCTACCATTTACTATTCAGTCTATACTGTTTATTACAATTTATATCCCTTTTCTTCTTATAATAAAGAGTGCAAATTTTGGACTGTCTTGGTATTCAACCACAAGTTATCTTGTTTGTCTGTTAACTCAGGCGCTTACATCCTACACAGCTAACTCATGCTTGAATAGGGGCAGTTGTAAGCACCCCAAATTTTCCCTCTCTTTTTCTCATACCTTGGCTTATGATCCCTCATATTGCATAGCCTATCATCACATTTTCACATTGCATATTCATCCTTCAGCAATTCATCTGCATAGCTGCATCTAGGGTTTGTGATCAGATGAATCCAAGAATTGTTTTGAGCAATCTCCAAGGTCTTAAAGCATGTCAAGAGGATCCATGAGTGTTTTATGGTCATTTTATACCCCCAAGAGTTCTTGAAAGTCAAAAGATCACAAGAGATTGCAGAGCCACCCAGGCTGGTTAGGAGCTCCTACACAGATGACCAGAAATTAGGGTTTTGGGTTTGAGGCCCTTACACTCAAAATTTTTGGCCATTCTTGATTCTATTGGTACATATATGTTATAAGGAGCTTGTGTATCAAATTTCATGGAAACATTCAAAGTGGAAGTCATCTGATCAAATGGTAACTTCTTAAGCAAGAAAAGTCAGATTATGGGCATCTGAGGCCCCCAACAAGGGTTCCAACGGGTCATCGTCATCAATTTGAGGTCCTATGATCTTTATTTGATCATTAGAATGCTTGGAAGTTCACAAAGTTGAAGAAAAATGAGCTAATCCAAAACTTACCAAAAATGGAAATGACTTGTAATGTAAACTTTCTATTTTGGGAAAGATTTTCAACCTCCTCTTTCTTGATCAAAAAGGTTTCAAATGAAATTTCTTCAAACATGAAAGTTGTAGACTGGATCCTCCCATTTTAAAAAAGTACAAGAACTCATTATAATTCATCCTAGAACTCAAGTTATGGCCTTGCAAAGTTGGCAAAAATCACATAATTTCAAAGTTCATGTCAAAGAGGGATTTTGCATATTGGCATTTTAAAGCTTCTAAATGACCTCTAATGTGTACAATTACTTGACAACATGTCAATACAACTTCAAATGATCAGAATTGGCCCAAAGATTTGGCATTTTCATGGCTTGATTCATAAGAAATTCCAAAATGGCCAATATGTATAAACATGTCAAACATTTCATCCAAGCATTGCAGTTGCATTTCATCAATCCAAGGGCCATCCTTGAACCATGTTGAGGCAATCTATGCTCAAAATCCCTTGCTGCAATGGCCCATACCTCAAGTACAAAGAATTTGAATTGTTTGCATTTTCTCCCATACCAATCTCACAGTGCCAAACAAACTCTACTGACCAATGGTATGGCTCCTACAAACCCTCATGGCTATAAATAGAGATCTTTCATGGCTGGAAAGAAGACACAAGTTCAGAATCAAGAAAATCCTCAAAAACTTCATGTTATAGAATCTCTCAATCTAGCCAGCAAAAACCACAAATTCTTTCACCAATCAACTCCATATAACCTCATGAAAAACTCCCATCCATCACCATAGCCAAAAACACACCACACAAGAAACACGATTTCTGCAACTTCAGTTTCAAAACTCACAAAATAGCCACTACAAGCTCATTTCAAGCATCCCAATAGGCTCAAGAGGTCAAAGGAGGTTGGATTGCACAAGAGGGGGGCCCAGAAAGCTGCATTTTGAAGCTCTTCCTCTCAGGTAACCTTCAAGAACATTTTTCTAGAAGCATGATTTTATGTTATAGAATGAATCTACATGCTTCCCTGATCATGCTGATATAATTAGTTTTGAAAATGAGTTAGAATTGAACATTTCATGATGATCTGAAAGTTTGACCTAGAAATTTGTTTGCTTCGATTCATCTTAATGATGCATGATAAATGAATTTTGTTTGTTGATTAGTGATGTATGATGTTAGGAGAGTGTTTTTGGGCAAGACAATTGGAGTTTAGTAGCTTGTAGTGGATTCTGGCATTTTGGTTCACCGGAGAAGACGACCGGAGCTTACCTTCGGTCGCCTGAAAAAGATTAGGGCTAAGTTATGGTTAAATCCTCAGTTTGAATTATGTCCCTTAGATATTGATTAGGGTTAGTGTTGACAGCCTAGATGCGCGCATTAGCATTAATCCTGTTTAATTTAATTATAAAACAATTAAAAATCCAGATGCAATCACAGCCCTTGATTCTTGCGCGCGTTTTCCATTTAAATGCTAGCCTTAGGATCTGCATACCTCTGGTCAACTTGACTTCCATCCCGGCGTGTTGATCTTCCCCCAAACCAATCTAGACCACCCATTTGAATTACTTTTCCTTTTTCTTTAATTTATTTTATTTTTATTTTGTTTTCTTTTCATAAAAATCACAAAAAATAGCAAAAATGATTTAAAAATTCTGGAAATTTTTGTCACCACTTAAATTAATTTTCAGAAACCAAAAACTCATCTCACAAATTTCTTTTAGGTTTTGACCATATTTTTACATTTTTCTTTGAATTAGGGTTTCCAAAATTCCTTTTTTTTTCAACCCTAACTTCAAAAATTCATATCTCTCAAACCAAGATGAGTTTGCATATGGTTCTTTTTGCATTCTTTCACAATTGACCTCTAGTTTATAAATATATTTTTGTCTCATTTTTATCTTGCATTTTCAAATTAATTTGCCTTTTTCATTGAAAAGTGTCCAAAACCCTAGCCAATCTTAGGTAAACCATAACTTGAATTTGGTAAACCTTTAGACCCCCCCCCCCTCCTTTGGATGGTATTCTCATGAGTGCTTAGGGTTCCTTTGGATGAAATTTCAATTTTTTATCATGTGATTTGCTTGTGCTTTTGAGTTTGTACATATCTTGTTTTTAAACTAACCATTTCAGGTGCATTTGGTAAGTTGTTTAGGATGTGGATGTGCATCCACATCCAACCTCTCCTTATCTCTTTATTCTTATGCGTCTTACTTGTGCTTGAAGTGAATCTCATTCATTTATGTTCTTTCTTGTTCCTAGGTTACTTAACTTCTTCATGAAGTAAGTAACTTAATCCTTCTCTCTCTCTCTCTCTCTCTCTCTCTCTCTCTCTCTCTTTTCATCTGCTTCTCTTCCTTGGTGGCCATCTGAAGACTTCTCTTGATGCCTCACAAACCATAGGAATATCCAAGCATGATAAATTTAGGGTTGTACATAGTCCCCCTAGTTTTTTACCTTTTGAGTCTCCTTGAGTCTCTCTCTCATCTCATAATCAAGGCTAAACAGTCAAAGTTTTGGGACTCTGAATTAGGGTTATGCATGTATCCTTATCTTAGGATGGAGTGTATAACTTTAATACTTAGTGTTAAATATTTAAGTTGTTTACACCTCCTAATCAAAATACCTAATAATCATTAAGACTTAAGCTTGTAACTTGGGCCTTACATTAGGGTTACATCTCTGCCTGTTGGTTCAGAGGGACTAACCCTAGTGTTTAATGGACAAGTCCCCCTCAGGTTTAGTCTTACAAACATAAAATTCATTTCTTAATCCCACCTTTAATTAAAATTCACTTTAATAAAGGCTTGTTATATAATGAATTTAGTCCCTAACTATGGATTAAGTTGAGGTATCTTCCTCATCTTAAGTGTCCTCATCTATCATCCTTCTCTTAGGATGGTGTAATGAGTTCACTAATCCCGGATTAGAGATTAAACTCATTACTTAACACAAAACAAAATCCAAAAACACTTAATAATCACAAGTAGGTTAATGATCTTAATCATGCATCATGAGGGTATTTAAGTTGAGATTTTCATCTCATACTTAAGTAGACTCATTATCCCTAATCAGGGGTGATATAATGAGTTGACAAACCCTTGATTAGGGCTTAAGCTCATTATCCTATGCCAAACACCAAAAAACAATAAAAAACTGAAAACACAAAAACAAACAATAATCGTCTCCTCCGGGATTCTTTTCTTATCACACTCACTCTGAAAATGAGAACTCACTTCTTCCGTCTAATGCAAGACATTTAGCACTCGAGCCAGACGAGTCATACACTTGAGCATAGGAAAGCAAGCAGTTCACAACAAAATCACCCAGTCTCTTTGAGTCGAACTATGGTTTTTTGACTTCCTCATTGCACGAGAGGATACTTAGGCATAACTTAACGGTTATCGAACAAAAGTCTCTTTGTCTTCCCCCATCTCCTCTTCCTATTTCTCTTTTCTTAGCCTCAGTTTGAGCACCCATTTTCTTTTTGCACTAACACTCTGTACATTCCTTTCTCCCTAGCTCCTTATGCACAGGTTAGCACATACACTACCCCATTTAAACACAATCAAGTAAGCGTGGATCCCGTCGAGTACGACAGACGATCTGGGTCCTAATACCTTCCCAGGTCGTAACCAACCCCCTTTCTCAGTTTCTTTGGTTCGCAACCGTCTTATCCCTATCTTTCCAGGTTTATGCAGCATTACCTTTCCTTCGGAATAAAAATGCCTAGCTGGCGACTCTATTCAACCTCAACCTCCAACATCACTGACGGTTCGCGTTTGCACCGGGATGAAAATCCGGGGAGCGATGGTTATCCCTAAGTAAGGATGAGTTTAGTCATTGTCTCTCTGCTTGACGGGGACATTGGTGGTACTCTAAGTATCAATGGCATCGTCGCGATTATCCATGAGAGGAATCTTGATTTGTTGTTTTAGTCTTTGAAATTCGGGGAGAAAAGACGAGGAAGCTTGTTTCCCACAGACGTCGCCACTAATCTTTCCAATTGATCAGAACCTTGAGTGGGTCATGAACTGCGTCGTCGGTGTTAGATTTTTGAGGAGATGGGGGTGTACCTACAAGACACTCTAATGCCAAAGTAAGGAAAGAGGCAAAGGAACGAGCAAGAGAGAGAGAGAGAGTATTCTTAGAATGAATATTGGATACATGGCCCTCTCATGTGAGAGGGTTTATATAGAGCCCTCAGCGCTTGACCATCGATCTTTATTTTGGACATGGGTCGCCTGAAAATAGATAATTGCCAGAAAATAGTCGTTGGAATGGGCCTACATGCTCGACTCAGGGACTAGCGTCGGACAGGTTGTGATACCGAGCTAGAGTGATCCTGGACTATTTTTGGGTGATTTCTCTCGATGTCGGGAAGAAGTCCTAAGGAGGCAGAGACAAGTGACCACGATCATGTCTGGTTGGTCATCTCTCCCCGACTGAGGGGCATGGGAAAAGTTGGTCGCCTTTGTCCTTAATGGGCTTGATTCGTACTATTGGGTCGTCCTGGATGCATGAGGGGATTTGGCCATGTCTAGTCATTTGGACAATCCAGAATAATTATGTTGTATTTTAAGATTTGATTAGTCTTCAGGAATTAGATCTAGGTTTTTCCAAATGTAACGCATATTGTAACTTAATGTGTATCTTATTTTATTTAATATAAGAAAGTTTTTATTTGATTCATTACTTTTGATCCAATTTTGTTTTTGTTAGTATGTTGATTAGGGTTTGTAGATTGGTCCTCCATTTTGACTTTGGATCCCATATAAAAAATAATATGTAAAATATCTTTTTTGGTCCCATAATTATACACTTAGATTCATATTGGTCCCTTAATTTTTTCGTGTCAGATTGGTCTCTTAACTCTAAATTCGTGGCAAATTGAACAAAAGGGACTAAAATGACACGTTTTAAAAGTTAAGGGACCAAATTGACACGAAAAAAAATTAAGACACCAATCTGAATCAAAGGATATAATTACGAGACCAAAAAAAGTATTTTACCAAAATAATAATATTTCTTTAAATAATACTTTAATTAATAATAAAAACAAATAATAAAAATGAACAAAAAAACGTTCACCACCTTCCCATGGGTCATGCCCTATAGCAACTTAATTAATAACACTAATAATAATAATAATTATTATTATTATAATAATAATAATAATAATCTTAATAACTTAATAATAATCTTAATAGTGTCTTAGTCATAATACTAGTAATTACTTAATAATAATATGATATTTTACTAATAATTAATGATCCTATTAACCCTAATAATGAAATAAATAGCAAAAATAATAATTTGATAACCTTTATTAAAATATAAATAACCCCTAAAAATAAAAATAATAATAATAACTTAATAATCTTAATTCCCCTATGAAAATCCTCTAAATATTAAAATATGATGTCCTAATTAAATAACACCAAAATAATAATTTCTAATAGGTTAATAATAATCTTTTAAACCTTCTTTCTAATTATAATGATATATCATTCTAATTTGAACAAAGACTATAAATTAAATCATCGATATAGTGATACCCCCAAAAATAGCAGTTGAGCCAATATGAAATCAAACCTCTGGAAGTCTGTCGCTCCCACCAAAATGACACATAGGGCCAAGAGGGGTACAGACGCGAACGGTCGGCGAAAGGAGGTGTGAGAACACACAGGGGTGAACTCAGAAAAGAAAGAGGCCCCAGCTAGGAATTTTTATCCCAGAGGAAAGGTAATGCTGCATAAACCTAGAAAGATATGGATAAGACGGTCGCGAACCAGAGAGACTGAGAAAGGGGGTTGGTTACAACCTGGGAAGGTATTAGCACCCAGATTGTCCGCCGTACTCGACGGGATCCACGCTTAAAAGATTTGTGTTTTAAAGGGGTAGTGTCAGTGCAATTTGTGTATCAAAGCTGGAAAGAATGCAAGTGTTAGTGTAAAAGAGGTGTGAAGTGTATAAGAGAAGTGTCAGTGTAAGAACAGGAATGAAATGCTCAAGAATATGAGGCTTAAAAGAATGAAACTGAAAGGAGGGGGGAATATACAGAGACTTTTGTTCGATAACTGTTAAGTTATGCCTACGTATCCTCTCGTGCAATGAGGAAGTCAGAACACCGTAGTTCGACCCAAAGAGACTGAAAGGTAAATTGACTTGTGAACTGCTTGCTTGTCTATGCTCAAGTGTATGACCTGTCTGGCTCAGGTGCTAACTGTCTTGCATTAGACGGAAGAAGCAAGTTCTCGTTTGTGAGTGAGTGAGATGAGAAAAGAATCCCGGAGGAGACGATTATTGTTTGTTTTTTTGTATTTTCAGTCTTTTATTGCTTTTTGAAGTTTGTCATAAGTCAGTGAGCTTAAGCCTAAACCAATGGGTTAGTAAACTCATCACATCCTCCCTCTGTTTAGGGGTAATGAGAATACCTTAAGCGTGAAGTCAGCATCTCACACTTAATTACCATGATGTAAGATTAAGATCATTAACCTACTTGTGATTAGTTAGATGTTTTTGTTGTTTTTGTTTAGTGTTAGGTAATGAGATTAAGCCATAATCAGGGATTAAACAGACTCATTACACCATCCTAATAGAAGGATAATAGATGAGAATGTTTAAGCTGAGGAAAGCTCCTCAACTTAATCCATGATTAGGGATTAACCTCATGACAAAACAAAGCCTTTATTAGATGGATTTTAGTTAATGATATGATGAAGAAGTGAGTTTTATGGTTTGTAAGACAACTTGAGGGGGACTTGTCCATTAACACTAGGGTTAGTCCTTCTTAACCAATTAAGGAAGAATTAGAACCCTAATGCAAGGCCCAAGTTACAAGCTTGATGTCTTAGGGATTATTAGGTGAATTGATTAAAGGATTTAAACACATAAAGGGTTTAACACTTAGGATTAAAGTTATACACTCCATCCTAATAGAAGGATGCAGGCATAAGCTTAATCACAAAGCCTTAAAGCCTTTAGGGTTTAGTCCTTGATTATGAGATGAGAAGAGAAGACTCAAAGAGACACAAAGGTAAAAACTAAGTGGGGGACTAATCAAACCCTAATCATTGTAATGCTTGGTTGTTCCTAGGGTTTGTGAGGTTTGCAAGGAAATCTTCAGGAAGCCACCAGGAAGCAGATGAAAGGAGCAAAGAGAAGCAAAACAACTTGCTTTACTTAAGAAGGCAAGTTGCTTGAAGAAAGAAAGTAAGATGAACAAGAATGAGCAAACTCAAACTCAAACACATACACAATGCAGCAAATGAAATATGAGGGAGATAAAAAGGGAAAGTGAGAAGTGAAGGCAAATCCACTTCTCAAAGTAACTTACCACCTGAAAAGTTAGTGAAAGAAATGAATTGCAATGCAAAATGAGATGTAATGTGATGATGCAAACCAAAATCAGAAGCATAAGTATGGTGATAATGATGCTATGAGATGATGCAAAACATGAAATAAGGCATGAGAATGATCATACAAACATATGGATGCAAAAGAAGCATGCTTTGAACCATGGATGTATATGAAAGGTTATGAAATGCAAATGACATACAACATGGCAAATGAAAGATACAATGGTCAAACATGATTCTAATATGTCCTAAGATGTACTATGAATCAAATGGATGCATAAAATGTCATGGCAAGTCATGGTATGCAAGCAAATGGAAGATGGATGCAAAAGAAAACATGAATTAGGGTTATATGCAACATACAAAGAAAAAATCCAAAACCAGAAGCAAATGACATGATAAAAATTTGAAAATACAATCAAAGGAACCCTAAACCTATACAAACTCACTGCCCAAAGGAGGGGATCCAACTCGTAACCTAGTGAGAGTTATGAATTTTCTAAGATTGCTAGGGTTTTAAGGAACCTTGTTAAGAAAAATGCAAAACAAATGCAAAATGCAATATCAATTCATGCCAATTTAATCCTATAAACTACATGCTATACAAGATGCAATGCAAAAAGAATCATTGTCCAACTCTCAATGGTTAGGCAGAAATGAATTTTTGAAGTTTGACACAAAATATTGCCTCAAAATGAAATTAATTCTATTGAAAATGATCAAAAGGCATCAAGAACAAAAAATAAATTTGGTTTAAGAGTTGGACAATGTTTCTAAATGTTTTTAAATGTTTTCTGAAATTTTTTGTGATTTTTAAATACCTAAAAGTATTTTTAATTAATTAATTTCCATTAATTAATTAAAAATAAACTTTTAAATGATTTAAAAATAATTTTTGATGCAAAAAATAAAAATAAAAATATTTTTGATTCCTGAAAATTAATAAAAGGTTTGATAAAAATTTTCAGAATTTTTAAACATTTTTTACTATTTTAAATTAAATGAAGAAAATAAATGCAAAACAAATGAAAATAAAAATGAATAAAATGAAAGTATGCGCATCTAAAGGTCTGGATTGAACCTGAGGAATTCTAGCTTGACTACGCGCCACATCTAACGGCCACAATTCAAATTCAGTTAATTTCCATTTTAAATTAATTAAACTGAATTAAATTAGGTCAATTATGGATTAGGGTTTCTAAAGATGCATCATGTCCATTCAAACACGCGCGGGTCAACCCTGGTCAAGCCATCCAACGCTCCACATTCAAACTCACATTAATGACACTGATTAACCCTAATCAACTTCAGGTGGCCGAAGAAGACTTCCGGTCGTCTTCTCCGGCGAGACCTCTGACCTAACCCTCTCAAAACTCCATAAAAATGAAATCCCTCTGCACAGAATCAAACCCCACTCATCACTGAATCAAAACCCCCAAACAAAAACCATTTTTCATTCATTAATCATGCAAATCGAAGCAAAACATATTTAGGGCAGAAAGTTTCAGACAACTCATACATACTCAATACTCTACCATTTTCATTTTTAAACACATCATGATGATCAGGATAACATGTAGAATCAATTTATAACAAGTAAATGAAGTTCTGGAAAATTTGTTCTTGATGGATACCTGAACTGAAGTTCTTCGAACTGGAGCTTTCTGAGCCTTTCTCTTATGCAAACTGACTTCTCTGGTCCCCCTGAGTTCAATAGAATGCTTCAAAACCTTTGTTGATGGCTGATTTGGGAGATTGCAGAAGTTCTGTTCAGGGAGGGGTGATGATCGTGTTTTGATTTCAGTGACTTTCAGGTTGTTTCCATGGTTGGTTTGTGATCAGTGAGTCATGTTGAGATCAATGGTGAAGTTTGTTTGTGTGTTTGAAGCTTGTGTGATGAGTTTCGAATGGTTTTGCATATGAGGTGAAGAATGAGAATGTTGTCTTCTTGGAGGTTTCAGGCTTGGGTGTCTTGTGCTTTTGCTTGCAAATGATCCACATAAAGAAGTGTGATAGGTCATGGAGTGGGTGCTGGCCTATGTTGATTGGTATGGGCAAGTTGCCAAAATGTCAACTTGACTTGTACTTGAGGTATGGGCAATGGTACAACTTGCTTTTTGGCTTGTCTTGGCTCAGCTGAGTTTAGGGAGAACCATGGAATTGTTTATGAGATAAATCAGCAAGTGGATCAAGACTTATGAGATGTTTTGCAATTTTCACAAAGTTTGGCCCCTTTGGAAATTCATGAGATTCAAGGCATCAAAATGCAATATTCTTTGGCCCATTCTGATCTTTAGAGGTCATGTGATCATGTTGTGAAGAGTTTGTACACTTTTGAAGTTTTTAGAACACTTGATCATACCATTTTGCAAAATGCCTCTTTGGTAGAAAACTTCAAATTATGTGATTTTGGCCAACTTTGACAAGCCATAACTTTTGATCCAAAATGAATTAGAACAAGTTCTTGTACTTTTTGAAAAGGGAATGATCCATTCTACAACTTTCATGACCAAAGTTTTCCCATTTGAAGCATTTTTGAATCAAAAAGCAAGGGTTGAAAAAGTTTCCCAAAATGGCAAGTTTCCAATACAAGTCATTTCCCAAAAAGTCAACTTTGCAAATGGCTTGAAATTCTTCAATCTTGTGAACTTCTAACATCTTCCATGATCAAATAAATATCATACACAATAAAAATGATGATGAACACCATTTGGTTGGGTCATTGGGGGCCTCAGATGCCCTGATTTTGTACTGACTTGCTCAAGAAGTCAACTCTTGATCAGATGCCTTCCCCATGGAATTTCTTCATGAAAATTGATATGCATGATCCCTATACCATATAGAGACCAATAGAAACAAGAATGACCAAAAAATGGAGTTATGGCCTTTGAAACCAAAACCCTAATTCTAGGTCATCTGTGCAGTTAAACCTGACTCTGCTTCCATGCCCATCTCAGTTTTTGTGATTTTTTGACATTCTTGACTTTGTGAAGATACAATATGATGCTTGGACATACATGGACCCCTTTGCAGTGATTGATGACCTTTGAAGTGGCTCAAATGGCTTTTGGATTGCTCAGATCACAAACCATAGATGCAGATGACTTTGAATCTATGCAGTGAATCAAAAATGCAATATGAGATGCTATGATTGAACTTATGCATATGAAGAGATCACAAGCCATGGTGTGAGTGGGTGTAACACGGTGGGAGAACTGACTTTAGTTATGTTGCGGATAGCAAGAGTCGCCACCGACTTTTATTTTATCCAAAGGAAAGGCATAAAAGAACAGGAAAGACCTTAAGAGATATTTGTGGGTCCGGGGGGTAGGTTATGTAAAGGGAAGGTGTTAGCACCCTTTACATCCATGGTTATCCATGGGCTCTTAGTTACTTAGCTCACTTTTGAATTGTTTTTGAAAGTGTAGTGTGTGAATAGAAAAATTTTCAGAATAGTTAATAATGATCCATGTATGGATGCGTAAAAACTTGTTTTTTTGAAAATTGGTTTGAAATTTGTTTAAGTGTTTGAAAAGTTTGAAGTGAGCAAGTACATAAGAGGAACCTACCCTAAAGTTTTAAGTCTTTTTTGTTCTTTATCCTTTCATTGGTAAGACTATCCCTACTATTAAGGAGTAGGTAGTCATTACCTTGGATGTAAGGGACATAAGAGGGACATTCTGTTTTATGAAGGCAACTGTGGGGTGTAATAAGCATAAAGGAGGGACTATCATCATTATTCGAAGGGACTTGATTCGTAAAGGCAACCATGAGGGACTTGATGACTTTTCTTTTTTAAAGGGACTTGCTTTATACACCCCACTTGACCTTATGATTTAGGCAACTTGAGGGATAACCTTAGAAAGTGAGATAGCGATTAAAAATCGACTTACGTGTATGAGTGTTCAATATTATTTATCTTTAATTTAAATGAGCTAAATTTATTTTAAATTAAATACATGTTTTTCACTCCCTAAATTACTAACCATAGCAAAAATTAAATAATTAAAAAATTTACATCCAGGAGCATTTACATCATTATAATAATAAGCAAAATAAATAAATAGCAAAAATAAGTAAAATATAAATAAATAAGTAATAAATAAATAATAGGGGTTAGTGATAAATATAATCAAAAAAATAAGGTTAGTAAAAATAGAATAATAATAATAATTAGTAAAATAAACAAGGTTAGAGACATAATAATAAAAATATAATATAATAATAAATAATAGTATGGTTAGTAACAATAATTAAAGTAAATAAAAATAAGTAGAAAAATATTATAATGATATGAACACAAAGTTTAATTTTAAATATATAATAAGAAAAATTTCTAAGCATAATATAATTATAAGTTTTAATCATTTACAAGAATTTAATTATTTATGAATATATATCAACAATTATATAAAAAAAATATTTAAACATTATTAAGAAAATAAATTTTAAATATCATGTTCATAAAAAATAATTATATTTACAAAATTTGCATGAATCATATTAAATAAATAAATAGATATACATAATAATTACATTAAGAGCTAGAAAATAAAATTATTTAGAAAAATAGAACTAGATTTTTATTTTAGAAAATAGTTTTAGGGTTTTGAAAATTAGGGTTTAGTTATATACAAAATTATTTTAACTAATATATACATATATATTATAATAAAATAAATTTTTGAACTAAATAAAAAATAGAAAGTTTAGAATTTTTAGAGAATAAAAATGTTATTTTGATTTTTAATATATGTATAATTTATTAAGAATATAAAACAAACAAATTAATTAATTAAAGAAAATAGAAAAAGTGACAAAAATAAGAACTTACCTTGGCTGGGTTTGAACCCAGGTTTCTATGCTTGCCAGCACCCAAAACACACCATCAGACCAACCATGCGTTGGTGATAATAAAATAAGTCCTGCTAGTTTTGTTCTTGGTTTGCAAAATATCCTGGAAAAATAAAAGACGCAAAAGGCCTGGGGTGTGACTCGAACCCAGGACCTTCTAATTACAAGCATGCACACGTATCCACCTGGCTGGGAGAGCCTGACTGATAGTGTAATGGCCAGAAATAATAATATATTAAGTATGCTTTTGACATGAAAAATAAGAACAAAAATAATGCACTGGCCAAGGATCGAACTGGTGCCCTCACAATATACACGCATCAGTCTTACCACTGAACCACAAGCACGCTTGTGATAAACAAATCAACCATAATTCATAAAATATTTTCAACAATTTTTGAATTTCCTGAGCGCGCGAAAGACCTTCTTCTTCCCCAAATTTCCTGCGAATTTCCTTTTGAATTTTCCTGCGAAATCTATTGCAAGTTCTTCATAGTGTTAAACCTGCGAAAATCAAACTCATACCAAACAGCAATGATTCATGAAATTAGTTACAGTTTTATGATCCTTGTATCTCATAGAACCTTCCTATGTGTCCAGAATTCATTTAAAATCATTGAATCATCAAACCCTAATTTCAAGAGCTAAACCCTAACAATGGCCGAATCTGTTCTAGGCAAGGAAGCTTCAATTTTTTTGTCCAGAAACGATCTATAGCACATAACAAACAACATTAGCCAAGCAAATTTTATTGAAACACACCAAATTAATGTAATCGAAAAAAGTTATGTTCAAGCATAAACAAGCTTCGGGTTTATCATTAGGGCATGATTTGAATGCTTATGAATGATGATTCATGGTCCATGATGTCCAAGGAAGCCAACCATGTTCTTATTTTACCTTTTAGAGCCTTGGAAGATGAAATCCGAATTCCACTTTTTTGATGAATTTTTGAGTTTTTGAAACTTACCCTTGGCTGCTGGAATTCGTTCATGAGGCTAGGGTTGTGTTTGATACTTATATGTGAATGATTCTAGGTCAAAATATGGACTGGTTGTGTGGAGATTTGATCCAAAAAAGATTGAAAAAGATCATAGTTTAAAGTTCAAATATTTGATCATGAAGGCTTACTATCTTTGGATAAATCACATGATTTCTTTCTCTTTCAACTTCAATCACCAATTAAGACTTTCTAGAAGCATTATCCAAATAAAATCTATTATTTTCATATTTTATTTTTATTTAAAATGATTTTTAATGATTTAAATCAAAATAAATAGAAATAAAAATAATAAAAATCAGATTTTAAATGGTTTGGGTCGTGCATAGTACTAGTGTATGGATTGGATCATAATTTAGGCAGCCCATTTGGAACAAAGTGGTTTTAAACCTCCATTTTCAACATAAACCATCACAAAATTTCCCAACATTGCAAGGGCATATCTCCCTCAATTTTAAAGGTATGAGGGTGTTCTTGGACATTTTATAAAGCTTGAAGAGTCCTATAAACAACCCCATTGGTTTCAGGTCCATATCATTTACCAATCTCAAGTTATGCCCTTTTGAAGTTGTTGACTTTTTGTTGACTTTTGAAATGACCTATAATGTCTTAGCTCATATATTCCAAATGAAGCATTTTTGGGCTTAACTTGAAACATCAAAGTTGTATAGAATTCAATTTCCTTCAAAATGAGCTTTGGATGGAGACTTGGTGATGAAGTATGTGAAAGTTATGGCTGGTCAAAGTTCAGTTGACTTTTACTGAGGAAACCCTAATTTAGAAACTCCTGATTATTGATGATCTGGAATCTCCTTGATGAATCATGATAAACCCTTGATCAAATGATGAATTTTACTTCATATACTTGATGTTGGCAAAAAATCATGAAGTTTGACTTTGGTTTGACCACAGTTGACCTCAGTTTGACTTTTTAACTGCACTGACTGGTTTTGACTTATCTGATCATCTGACTGAGCAAACTTTTGAGAAAAGTCTTGAAACTTGTCATGGGGGTTCTTATACACATATAAGATGTTATGAAGCTCACTTGAGGTATTGGAAGTCCATTTAGCCTGATTAAAGTCAAAACCCTAGTTTTGGATGCACTGCTTAGGAGGTGCATTGTCTGAGGGAATTGTCAACTCCTTTGACCAATTGTGAACTTTGTGAACCTTGTGAACCATCATAAAATGTCTTGTGAACCTCATGGGAGGTATTGTGAACCTTGTGAACCTTGTGAACCTCATAAAGTGACTTTGTAGACCTTATGAACCTCAGGAAAGCTTTGTAATCATTGTGAATCTTGTGAACCTTCAAGAAGTAACTTGTGGACTTCATGAACCTCATGAAAGGTATTGAAAGCATTATGGAACTTGTGAACCTTGTGAACCTTCAAGAAGCAACTTATGGACTTCATGCACCTCATGAAAGGTCTTGTAAATGTTGAGAAGCTTGTGAACCTTGTGAACCTTCAAGAAGTGACTTGTAGACTTCATGAACCTCATGAAAGGTTTTGTAAATGTTGAGAAGCTTGTGAACCTTGTGAACCTTAAAGAAGTGACTTGTAGACTTCATGAACCTCATGAAAGGTTTTGTAAATGTTGAGAAGCTTGTGAACCTTGTGAACCTTCAAGAAGTGACTTGTAGACTTCATGAACCTCATGAAAGGTTATATAAGCATTGAGAAACTTGTGAACCTTGTGAACCTTCTTAGCACACAAAGTCTTGTATTGTGAGGGCAAATTTTGGGGTGCAACAGCTGCCCCTGTTCAATTTTCTGAAACCTGAGGGGTTAGATTGGTACATTTTCCAGTCGTGACCTGGAAGGTTGAAGGGGATTGAACACAAAAGCCCAAAAATTTGCACTCACCAGTGCATTAGAGTGATATAATTGAGTGGGCTTAAAGATGCCACTGGGGGAAAGCAATCCAAGATATGGAGGTATAATGAAAGCTGTCAGGAGTCTGGAGCAGTCCTGAGGTATTGATGATATGCTTTCAGGAGACTAGAGTAATCCTGATGTAACAGCATGTCTTCAGGAGGATAGAGCAATCAATAATGATAACCCTAAAGCAGTCTTGAAGTAATAATATGACTCCAGGAGGATAGGGCAATCAATATCCCTAAAGCAGTCTTGAAGTAATAAGGTGATTTCAGGAGGATAGAGCAATCAATAGCTCTAAAGCAGTCTTGAAGTATTGATGATATGCTTTCAGGAGACTGGAGTAATCTTGATGTAACAGCATGTCTTCAGGAGGATAGAGCAATCAACAATGATAACCCTAAAGCAGTCTTGAAGTAATAATATGACTCCAGGAGGATAGAGCAATCAATAGCCCTAAAGCAGTCTTGAAGTAATAATATGATTTCAGGAGGACAGAGCAATCAATAGCTCTAAAGCAGTCTTGAAACAATGAGAAGTTGTCAGGAGGATGAAGCAACCCTGAGGTAATAGTATGATATGCTTTCAGGAGACTGGAGTAATCCTGATGTAACAGCATGTCTTCAGGAGGGTAGAGCAATCCTGATGATCATTTGTTGGATAATTAACCTGAAAACAAGGTAGCATTCTGTATGATAGTGTTAGTTTATGCATTATGTATAATATGATGCACTTAGGTAATGTACTATGCACTCATGGATATGTATGTTATGGTATGATGTAAATGATGTATGTATGATATGATACTGCCGGAAGAGTCTGGATATCTTCGTATAACAACTGCTGGCTTGGGAAAATAAATCCCGATTCATTGTTGAAGACTATATTATACATAACCTTCCGTCTGCTGGGGATAACAGGGTATAGATAACCTCTCGTATGCTGGGGATAGTAAGGTGTATATCACCTCCCAGATGCTGGGGATAATAAGGTATATATAACCTTCGTCTTCGTTTGATAGTAGGATAGATATAACCTTCCCGTCTTCGTTCGTCGTACTCTTATTGGAAAGTGAATTCCCGAATATCCGTATGAGGATAAAAGAGATGGATATAAATTCCAGGGGAGATGAGACTTTGTGAAGATGGATTCGTCCTACTGAGAGTTTTGTAACTGTTTTGTAAAGAGGAACCGGTGAAGCTTCGTTGAAATCCTTCCCTCGTTCGTCCTTAGTAAATACTATTACTGCATTTTTATGCATTTCTGGTAAACATCAATCATATTAAAAGCATTCATGCATTTTTGGTAAACATTAATCATATTCAAAAGCATACAGGCATTCAAACACAACCAATGGACGTTTCGCTTATGTAAATAGGGTAAAAGTAAATCTGGATTCAAAAGATGGAATTTATTTATATCAAAAAGTGACCCATACACGGGTAAGTTTGTACAAGGAGACATAAACCCTAGTAAGAGGATTTTGCCATAAAGTTTTTATAAAACAAAGAGTATCAGCTATGTGGGAAACAATCCTATTGAGTTTCAATTCTACTATTGCCATTATCTTCAAGTATCTCATCTTCTGTTGTTCAGACGGAAACGATTGGATTGAGCTTTATCTGTTCGAGCTTGAATAAGTAGTACAACTGGTTGCAGTTTCATGGGTGATCTAAACGAGACATAGTCATACGCTTTAATCCCTAACTTTTGCCTGGATTGCCCTTTCAGGTTTTCAATCCACCGGGATGCCCTTTTTTGCCCAAGCCGCCTTTTCAGGTTTTCGACTTGCCGGGTGTACATCTTTTTATATATATCCCTAATTTTTGCCCGAACCCTTTTGGTTCGCCGGGATGCCCTTATTTTTGCCTAGGCCTGTCAACCTAGCGGGTCTCTTTTTATGCGTAGTATTTTTTAACTATGTCTGCGTTTACAGGATGTGGGAAGTCTTCACCATCCATTGTAGTCAGTATCGTGGCACCTCCTGAAAACACTGTCTTGACTACAAATGGTCCTTCATATGTTGGAGTCCACTTGCCCCTAGGATCACCCTGTGATAATATAATACGCTTGATTACCAAGTCACCAGCCTGATATACCTTTGGCTTAACCTTCTTGTTAAAAGCTTTGATCATTCGTTTCTGGTACATCTGGCCATGACAAACTGCTGCTAACCTCTTCTCATCAATCAAGTTTATCTGGTCAAGTCGAGTCTGAATCCACTCATCTTCATCCAAGCCTGCATCCTTCATAATTCTCAAGGAGGGAATCTGAACTTCAATGGGCAGAACTGCCTCCATACCATAGACCAAGGAGAATGGGGTTGCCCCTATTGAAGTACGTACTGTGGTACGATAACCATGAAGAGCAAATGGCAACATCTCATGCCAATCTTTGTATGTAACAGTCATTTTCTGTACAATCTTCTTAATGTTCTTATTAGCAGCTTCAACTGCCCCATTCATCTTTGGACGATACGGAGAAGAGTTGTGATGCTTAATCTTGAACTGCGTGCAGAGATCAGTGATCATAGTGTTGTTCATATTAGAGCCATTGTCAGTGATAATCCTTTCAGGGATGCCATACCTACATATGAGATTATTCTTAATGAACCGAGCCACAACATTCTTGGTAACAGATGCAAACGAAGCTGCCTCTACCCATTTCGTGAAGTAATCAATAGCAACCAGGATGAAACGATGCCCATTAGAAGCAGTAGGCTTGATCTCACCAATCATATCAATGCCCCACATGGCAAAGGGCCAAGGAGCAGTCAACACATTCAAGGGTGATGGAGGTACATGGACTTTATCAGCATAGATTTGACATTTGTGACATGTTCTGGAGTGTTGGTAGCAATCAGCTTCCATGGTAGACCAATAGTAACCTGCTCTCAATATCTTCTTTGCCATAGTATGACCACTAGAATGAGTACCAAAGGTCCCATCATGCATCTCTTCCATAATCTCAATTGCTTCCTTCTTATCCACACAACGAAGCAAGGTTGAATCATGATTGCGCTTGTATAAAATGCCATTACTCAAAAAGAATTTAGCAGAAAACCTTCTCAGGAACTTCCTATCTTTGACAGATGCCCCTTTAGGGAACTCCTAAGATTCAAGATATCTTTTCACTTCATAGAACCAAGGCTTCTCCTCTGCCCCTTCAGTGTCAATCTCATTGCAGTATGCAGGCTTTTCAAATCTATCAATGGTAATCTTAGGAGCTTCATTATCCCAACTGATCTCAAACATGGATGCCATGGTGGCCAATGCATCTGCCAACTGATTCTCTCTTCGTGGAATATGTCCAAAGGTAATCTCTTTGAAATGTGGGATCAAAGACAACACATGCTCTCTGTAAGGAATGAGGTTATCATGATTGGTATCCCAATCTCCTTTAATCTGACTTACTACCAGGGCTGAATCTCCATACACATCAAGGAACTGAATCTTCATATCAATAGCAGCTTTAATACCCAGGATACATGCCTCATACTCAGCCATGTTATTGGTACAATGGAAACAAAGTCTGGCAGTAATCGGGGTATGACAACCTTCAGGGGAACTAATCACAACACCAACACCATTACCAAGTGCATTAGAGGCACCATCAAAAACCATAGTCCATCGGGATCCTTGTTCAGGTCCGTCATATTGTCCAGGTTCTTTGGTAATAATCATAATGTCTTCATCAGGGAAATCAAAACTCATTGACTGGTAATCATCCACTGCTTGATGAGCCAAATGATCAGCAACAACACTTCCTTTAATGGCCTTCTGAGTAGTGTACTGTATATCATATTCTGTCAAGATCATTTGCCATCTTGCAATTCTTCCGGAGAGAGCAGGTTTCTCAAATATGTACTTGATTGGATCCATCTTTGAAATCAATAAGGTAGTATGGGTCAACATATACTGTCTTAGTCGGCGAGCAGCCCATGCCAAAGCGCAGCAAGATTTCTCGAGCAGTGAGTATCTTGTTTCACAGTCGGTAAACTTTTTGCTAAGGTAGTATATTGCCTGCTCTTTTCGACCAGACTCGTCATGTTGCCCCAACACACACCCCATTGAGTTGTCTAACACTGTTAAGTACATAATCAAGGGTCTTCTATCAACTGGTGGCATCAAAATTGGTGGTTCCAGCAGGTATCTCTTGATTTCATCAAAGGCAGTCTGGCACTCATCATTCCATTCCATCACCTGATATTTTTTCAACAACTTGAAGATTGGCTCACAGATGGTAGTTAATTGGGAAATAAATCTTGCAATGTAGTTCAATCGCCCCAAGAAACCTCTAACCTCTTTCTCAGTACGGGGAGCTGGCATCTCTCGTATAGCTTTCACTTTTGCAGGATCCACTTCAATACCTTTTCCACTGACAATGAAACCCAGGAGCTTTCCGGATCTAACTCCAAAAGTACACTTGTTTGGATTCAATCTTAACTTGTATTTCTTCAACCTCTCAAACAACTTGTGCAGATGATCAAGATGTTGCTCTTCGTTCTGAGACCTGGCTATCATATCATCTACATATACCTCTATCTCATGATGAATCATATCATGAAACAAAGCCACCATAGCACGCTGATATGTTGCCCCTGCATTCTTCAAACCAAATGGCATTACCTTATAACAAAAATTGCCCCACTGTGTAACAAATGTTGTCTTCTCCATGTCCTCAGGAGCCATCTTGATTTGATTATAACCAGAGAAACCATCCATAAAAGAGAATACCTTATGCTGAGCGGTGTTGTCTACCAGAATATCAATATGAGGGAGTGGGAAGTCATCTTTAGGGCTAGCCTTGTTCAAATCTCTGTAGTCTACACACATACGTACCTTACCATCTTTCTTAGGAACTGGTACCATATTTGCAACCCACTGAGGATAAGAAGTCACTGCTAAGAACCCTGCATTGAACTGTTTCATTATCTCTGCCTTGATCTTTTCTGACATTTCAGGACGCATACGACGAACCTTCTGCTTCTTTGGACGACAATCTTCTTTCACTGGCAAACGGTGAACCACAATGTCTGTATCCAACCCTGGCATATCTTCATAAGACCAAGCAAAGATCTCCACATAGTCACGTAACATCTGAATCAACCTGTTCTTGACACTGTCCTCTAAATCAGCCCCTATCATGACCTCTTTTCTGTTTTCTTCAGTTCCCAAATTCACAACTTCGACTGGCTCTTCATGTGGCTGTATAGCTTTCTCTTCTTGTTGTAACAACCTAGCAAGCTCTACAGGTATTTCACAATCGTCCTCATTTCCGTCTTCAGTTTGATAGATCGGATTCTCGAAATCATAATTGGCAATAGTAGAACTGTTATCAACAGGATCCAGAGTGGATGAGGATCTGCATTTTAGTGATGTGGGTGTGTGTAAGAACACATAGTTGATAAAACGAAAATAAAAGAAAAGAAAGACAAGGAACACAATATTTACGAAAACGAAACATCCACTGATTTTATTGAATGAAGTATGCAAATGAAATGACAATCCGTAACAAGCACACCATTGTGCCCCGGGTAAGGCACATGGCTTGAAAGTTTTATTGTTTAAGAAATTACAAATTTAAAATATAACAACACAGTAATAGTATTTACTCCTGACTAAAGGAGATAGGGATAACATCTTCAGCTTTCCAATTATTTAGCCCAGCACCCACAGTAGGAAAAATCCATGCATCCAAGTTGTAGTCTTCATCTTGATCTCCCACAGCATTAATCTGGTCCTTCACAACCCCTTGATTAGTGATACGGGCAGCACGAGCACGACGAACAGCCTTCTGGGACTCTGCAGTGAAACCCAAACCAAACTTGTCAGACTTGTATGGAATATCAGGAAGCTGACCCCAAATAGTACAACCACCTTCATCCACCACAGCTCTAGCATCATTGAGGGAGGCCATTGCCATTGTTGGAGGTTTTCTGGTGACCATAGGAACTTTCTTCACAACAGGAGGAGCTACATAATCATTAATAACCCAGGGAACTACTTCAAATGTCTGACACGGTGTCTCAATGTATTCACCTTCTATTTCCAGATACTTGAAGGTATTCACATGGCTGACAAAGTATTCTTCTTCTCCATAGACAGTAACAACCTTCCCATCCACCGGATATCTCAACTTCTGGTGTAATGTAGAGGTCACAGCACCTGCCCCATGGATCCAGGGACGACCAAGCAGACAAGAGTATGAAGGACGAATGTCCATCACATAAAATGTAGCAGTAAACACCTGGGACCCAACTTGGATTGGAAGATCAATTTCCCCATGCACTACTCTTCTAGAACCATCAAAAGCCTTTACCACAATATTACTGGGCTTCAGCACAGCATCTTCAGGACTCAGCTTGTTCAGGACTTCCTTAGGCAACACATTCAAAGAGGAACCATTGTCTATCAGCACATGTGACAGGGTAGTGCCCCTGCATTCAATTGAAATATGCAAGGCCCTGTTATGATCCCTCTTGGCAGGGGTCAAATCAGCATCAGAAAACCCTAACCCATTGTCATAGGTCAGGTGGGCAACACAGTTCTCAAATTGGTCAACAGAAATTGCACTGGGTACATGAGCCATTTTCGGAAACTTGATCAATGACTTGGCATGAGCCTCAGAACATAACAACAAGGACAGCATAGAAATCTTTGAGGGAGTATGCCCCAACTGATCAACAATGTCATAATCACTCTTGCGAATGATTTTCAACACTTCTTCCATCTTCTTAGAGAGGTCATCAGCAGCTGGCACATCAGTAGATACAGGCTCAATAACGGGACTCTTGCCCCGAGCATCAGTGGTGGAAGTAGCAGCAGGAGTAACTGCATTCTTGGAAGTATCTGGAGGAGAGAAGACTCTTCCACTACGAGTGATCTTGCTAGATCTAGCAATATTATCAATGTCAACAGGCACATCAGCTACAGGCTCTTGCTTAACACCATGGATGTAAACATCAGACCCATAGTGCCAAGGCACAGCTTTGTCAGACGTATATGGAATAGGACCAGGAGTAGTAATGACCACAGGAGCTACTCTGGCTTCAGCAACAACTTTCACATGACCTTCAGCAGTAATCTTGATTGGACCCTGATGAGTGATTTTAATGGGACCCTTTGAAGTGATTCTTATTGGTACTTTGTCAACCATGTCAACCTCTTCAGTCTTCTTACCTTGAGTCAGATGATCCACCATACTTTCTACAGACGACGGAGTCTTCTCAAACACTATAGTATATTTATCCATGAGACGTTGTATTCCATCTCTCAATATGAAGCAACTATCCGGCTTATAGGTACAATACAAACAATCTTCACGACAACCTGGAAAGATCCCAGCTTGTACTAACCTTTTCTTGATAACAGATAGTGGTGTGGTCAACTCCATAACTGAATAGACATGTAGATCTTCTTCAATGGCATTGACAGTCTTCTCGTGATTCGGCATTGGAGCAGTAATCACATTGGGAGTACCTGGAGGATCAAACTCAATTTCTCCAGCATCAATCATATCCTGAATTTTATTCTTCAAGACCCAGCAATTGTTAGTATCATGTCCCTGACAATTTGAATGGTATGCACACCGTGCATTGGGATTGTATCTGGGAGAGGTAACATTGGGATTCTGAGGAGCCTCTTTCAAAGTAATAAGTTCAGCCTTCAACAAATGTTGCAATGCCTGAGCCATTGACATATTGATCTTTGTGAACTGTCTTCTAGCCCTCTGTTGGTTGCCCTGTGGCTGCTCTGTTGTTGCAGGAGTTGGATTTGAAATATGAACTGCACTGACAGACTGATGCCTTCTGTTACGATCAGGCTGACCATAAACAGCATTAGATTCTTTCTTCCCTGTGGGAGGCTTCTTTGCAGCACCTGATGAAGAAGTGCCCACATGGATCTTACCATTCTTTATACCATTCTCTACTCGCTCTCCTGTCATGATCAACTCAGTGAAGCCAGATGATGAGCTTCCAATGAGATGACTGTAGAACGGACCATTCAGTGTACACATGAACATATCAACCAATTCCCTATCAGTCAAAGGGGGTTAAACTCTTCCAGCTAAATCTCTCCACTTCTGAGCATACTCTTTAAAACTTTCCTTGGCACCCATTGACATGCTCTGAAGCTGCATGCGAGTGGGAGCTAAATCAGCATTGTATTGATATTGCTTATAGAAAGCTTCAGCAAGATCATTCCAGTCTCTGATGTTGACACTTTCCCACTGATAATACCACTCCAGCTGAGCTCCGGATAAGCTCTCTTGAAAAAAATGGATCCACAGCTTCTTATCAGCAGTGTGGGGTTGAATTCTTCTGACATAGGACCTCAGATGCAACTTGGGACAAGAGACCCCATCATAGACAACAAATGTTGGAACCTTGAAACCAATGGGTATGACTACCCCAGATATCAGACTCAAATCCTCAAAATCCAGCCCAGATGATTTCTGCAACTCCATAGCATCCATCCTATCCACCAGCATCTTGAATTTGTCTTCATTAGGCTCATGGTAGTAGTTAGCCTCAGAATCAGAGTCCCCCATTGAATGGTGGAGACTGCCTACCTCTTGCTCAGATTCTTCAGATTCATAGTCTTCAGCTGGTTCCTTGGTCTTGGCAAGACCTTTGAACCTTCTTCCCATGTTAATCAACCCAGCAGACCTTCTAGTCTTCTTAGTCTTCTTGGCCAGCAGTGCCTTCAATTCATCCTGCCCCTTGGACAGGTTCAAGATCAGCTCTTGGAACTGTGCATTTTGTGCCTGAAGATCCTTAACTGATTGTTCAAGAGCCATTGCTGAAATAAACAGCGAGAAGATGAGAAACCTGTGCACAATTATAAACCTGTGATGCAATGAAATGATAGGGTAATGCATATGCAATGTTTTCAAGGACCGCAGGATTTAAATTTGCTTAGACAAACACGAAAGTAAACTTTTATTAGTAATAACTTTGTTTTGCCTTTTAGGCTTACAAAAATGAAAATGAAATAAGTACAAAAGATGGGATTTTAAGTCTCCCATGGACGTTTCCTCTTTGTGTTGAGGTAAGAGTTGAGGTTCCGTTCCTCATGAAGTAGCTTTGTTAGTTCCAGAATCTTTTCTTGGATTGCTTTGTAATGAGCCTCGAAAGTATCCCTTTGCTCCTTCAGTTGGATCCATGATCTCTGCAAGTCTTCCTTATCAGTAGGCATGTCTGGGTGAAGGATGGTATAAGCAGTGTCTCCTTCAGCAACAGGTTCCATGGTAACTGGTAGGACAGCAGGATATGGCATCATGAGTGTCTGAGCACGAGATCGTACCCATCTGAGATAAGCCTCCATAGGGATAGTGTACTTAGGCTCCAGTGTCTTGCTGTCAATCCTGTTTACCTTTCCCCAAGCTCGTATGAATCTCTGACGGTAACCCTGAAGATCGTTATCATAATCAAACATAATGCCCTGAATCAACATGTCATGTGGACCATCACTCCGAGCATAACCAAATTGTCGTAAAGCTAGAGAGGGGTTGTAGGTGATGCCTCCTCTTATGCCTAGAAGTGGCACATTAGGGAACTCCCCACAACGGTCAATGATGGTGACATTCTCCATAGATCTGGAGCACCAATGGATGTCTGAGTGAGAAAGTGACATGATCCTCTTGGACCATCTGAACCCTTGCTCATTCTTCATTACTGAGCGAGGAAGGTGAGAAATAAACCACCTGGATAGTAAAGGTATGCAGCACATCAAAGTTCCTCTTGCCCTTGTAGTACGGGTATGAAGAGAATGTAGGATATCTCCAAGCAATGTAGGTACTGGATTGTGACTCAGGAAAATGTTGATGGCATGAACATCTATGAACTGGTCTGGATTGGGGAACAATACTAAGCCATATATCAGCAAGGCTAAGATCTCCTCAAAAGCATCATAGCTCATGGCCTTCAAGAACATTTGAGCCTTATCCATTAGCACCTTGGCAAGAATACCCTTGACTCCACTTCTCGTTTCTAGAACAATGTCAGACTTCTTCAGATGTAGAGCTGCAGCAATAACTTCTGGTTTGGGCTCCTTCTCCAAGCCTGTGAAGGGTCTTTGATCAAGAACAGGTATGCCCAGAAGTTTAGAGAACTCTTCCATGGTTGGAACCAGCTGGTAGTCAGGGAATGTAAAGCAATGGTGCTTAGGGTCAAAGAACTGGAACAGAACACTCATCATGTCTTCATTGAACCCTGAAGTGACTAGATCCAATAGGTGACCATGTCTCTTGATGAACTGGGAATGATCAGACACTTGAGAAACCAACTCTTTAAGCTTGGCAGGTATGCCCACAAAGTTGATCCTGATGGTGTTTCTACGAGCAGAAGCCATGACCTGCAACAAAGAACAAAGATAAATCCTTTGGTCCTTGAAATGGTTAGTGAAAATGCTATGCTTATGATGCATGATGATGTCATGATGTTATGCTCAATCACAAACATGTGGCACACACAAACAAGTCACACCATAACCCTAGGTTTAAAGGCTTGCATTAGGTTCAAAGGTAAATACCCTCCCCTGAAGTTAGTTGGTTCATCCTGTCCTATGAAAGTAACCAGGTTCTAAGGGATCTCAAAATCATTGATCCTTCACAAGGGTGGTTGTTCAGTAGGCAACTTACTTGCCAACCAAAACCCTCCAAGTTTAAGATCTCAATGAGCGTAGTATCGAGTGTCAACCAACTTCAGTCTGTACCAAAGCCGGTTACCTCACTACTTTCTAAAGGCCAAGATGGGATAACTAGGGTTCTAAAAGTTAGTTAGTGCATTGACAACATATGGCAGCCTCATATTATCCTCAACTTGACTTAAGGAACATAAGCACCAACCAAGAAGTCACACTAACTATGGCCACCAGATCAACCATATCGGTATACGCCGTACAGTTTCCTTGGTCTATTGCCATTTACCTAAGGTACACTAGATCCGGGTTAGGATCTTTCACACATAAAGCCCAACAAGTAATATAAAGCAAACAAAGCAAACAATTTAAAGTGATCTAATTCCTAAGGGTACCCCTCTTTTATTAAATCCCCAGCAGAGTCGCCAGTTCTGTAACACGGTGGGAGAACTGACTTTAGTTATGTTGCGGATAGCAAGAGTCGCCACCGACTTTTATTTTATCCAAAGGAAAGGCATAAAAGAACAGGAAAGACCTTAAGAGATATTTGTGGGTCCGGGGGGTAGGTTATGTAAAGGGAAGGTGTTAGCACCCTTTACATCCATGGTTATCCATGGGCTCTTAGTTACTTAGCTCACTTTTGAATTGTTTTTGAAAGTGTAGTGTGTGAATAGAAAAATTTTCAGAATAGTTAATAATGATCCATGTATGGATGCGTAAAAACTTGTTTTTTTGAAAATTGGTTTGAAATTTGTTTAAGTGTTTGAAAAGTTTGAAGTGAGCAAGTACATAAGAGGAACCTACCCTAAAGTTTTAAGTCTTTTTTGTTCTTTATCCTTTCATTGGTAAGACTATCCCTACTATTAAGGAGTAGGTAGTCATTACCTTGGATGTAAGGGACATAAGAGGGACATTCTGTTTTATGAAGGCAACTGTGGGGTGTAATAAGCATAAAGGAGGGACTATCATCATTATTCGAAGGGACTTGATTCGTAAAGGCAACCATGAGGGACTTGATGACTTTTCTTTTTTAAAGGGACTTGCTTTATACACCCCACTTGACCTTATGATTTAGGCAACTTGAGGGATAACCTTAGAAAGTGAGATAGCGATTAAAAATCGACTTACGTGTATGAGTGTTCAATATTATTTATCTTTAATTTAAATGAGCTAAATTTATTTTAAATTAAATACATGTTTTTCACTCCCTAAATTACTAACCATAGCAAAAATTAAATAATTAAAAAATTTACATCCAGGAGCATTTACATCATTATAATAATAAGCAAAATAAATAAATAGCAAAAATAAGTAAAATATAAATAAATAAGTAATAAAAAACAATAAATAAATAATAGGGGTTAGTGATAAATATAATCAAAAAAATAAGGTTAGTAAAAATAGAATAATAATAATAATTAGTAAAATAAACAAGGTTAGAGACATAATAATAAAAATATAATATAATAATAAATAATAGTATGGTTAGTAACAATAATTAAAGTAAATAAAAATAAGTAGAAAAATATTATAATGATATGAACACAAAGTTTAATTTTAAATATATAATAAGAAAAATTTCTAAGCATAATATAATTATAAGTTTTAATCATTTACAAGAATTTAATTATTTATGAATATATATCAACAATTATAAAAAAAATATTTACACATTATTAAGAAAATAAATTTTAAATATCATGTTCATAAAAAATAATTATATTTACAAAATTTGCATGAATCATATTAAATAAATAAATAGATATACATAATAATTACATTAAGAGCTAGAAAATAAAATTATTTAGAAAAATAGAACTAGATTTTTATTTTAGAAAATAGTTTTAGGGTTTTGAAAATTAGGGTTTAGTTATATACAAAATTATTTTAACTAATATATACATATATATTATAATAAAATAAATTTTTGAACTAAATAAAAAATAGAAAGTTTAGAATTTTTAGAGAATAAAAATGTTATTTTGATTTTTAATATATGTATAATTTATTAAGAATATAAAACAAACAAATTAATTAATTAAAGAAAATAGAAAAAGTGACAAAAATAAGAACTTACCTTGGCTGGGTTTGAACCCAGGTTTCTATGCTTGCCAGCACCCAAAACATACCATCAGACCAACCATGCGTTGGTGATAATAAAATAAGTCCTGCTAGTTTTGTTCTTGGTTTGCAAAATATCCTGGAAAAATAAAAGACGCAAAAGGCCTGGGGTGTGACTCGAACCCAGGACCTTCTAATTACAAGCATGCACACGTATCCACCTGGCTGGGAGAGCCTGACTGATAGTGTAATGGCCAGAAATAATAATATATTAAGTATGCTTTTGACATGAAAAATAAGAACAAAAATAATGCACTGGCCAAGGATCGAACTGGTGCCCTCACAATATACACGCATCAGTCTTACCACTGAACCACAAGCACGCTTGTGATAAACAAATCAACCATAATTCATAAAATATTTTCAACAATTTTTGAATTTCCTGAGCGCGCGAAAGACCTTCTTCTTCCCCAAATTTCCTGCGAATTTCCTTTTGAATTTTCCTGCGAAATCTATTGCAAGTTCTTCTTAGTGTTAAACCTGCGAAAATCAAACTCATACCAAACAACAATGATTCATGAAATTAGTTACAGTTTTATGATCCTTGTATCTCATAGAACCTTCCTATGTGTCCAGAATTCATTTAAACTCATTGAATCATCAAACCCTAATTTCAAGAGCTAAACCCTAACAATGGCCGAATCTGTTCTAGGCAAGGAAGCTTCAATTTTTTTGTCCAGAAACGATCTATAGCACATAACAAACAACATTAGCCAAGCAAATTTTATTGAAACACACCAAATTAATGTAATCGAAAAAAGTTATGTTCAAGCATAAACAAGCTTCGGGTTTATCATTAGGGCATGATTTGAATGCTTATGAATGATGATTCATGGTCCATGATGTCCAAGGAAGCCAACCATGTTCTTATTTTACCTTTTAGAGCCTTGGAAGATGAAATCCGAATTCCACTTTTTTGATGAATTTTTTAGTTTTTGAAACTTACCCTTGGCTGCTGGAATTCGTTCATGAGGCTAGGGTTGTGTTTGATACTTATATGTGAATGATTCTAGGTCAAAATATGGAATGGTTGTGTGGAGATTTGATCCAAAAAAGATTGAAAAAGATCATAGTTTAAAGTTCAAATATTTGATCATGAAGGCTTACTATCTTTGGATAAATCACATGATTTCTTTCTCTTTCAACTTCAATCACCAATTAAGACTTTCTAGAAGCATTATCCAAATAAAATCTATTATTTTCATATTTTATTTTTATTTAAAATGATTTTTAATGATTTAAATCAAAATAAATAGAAATAAAAATAATAAAAATCAGATTTTAAATGGTTTGGGTCGTGCATAGTACTAGTGTATGGATTGGATCATAATTTAGGCAGCCCATTTGGAACAAAGTGGTTTTAAACCTCCATTTTCAACATAAACCATCACAAAATTTCCCAACTTTGCAAGGGCATATCTCCCTCAATTTTAAAGGTATGAGGGTGTTCTTGGACATTTTAGAAAGCTTGAAGAGTCCTCTAAACAACCCCATTGTTTTCAGGTCCATATCATTTACCAATCTCAAGTTATGCCCTTTTGAAGTTGTTGACTTTTTGTTGACTTTTGAAATGACCTATAATGTCTTAGCTCATATATTCCAAATGAAGCATTTTTGGGCTTAACTTGCAACATCAAAGTTGTAGAGAATTCAATTTCCTTCAAAATGAGCTTTGGATGGAGACTTGGTGATGAAGTATGTGAAAGTTATGGCTGGTCAAAGTTCAGTTGACTTTTACTAAGGAAACCCTAATTTAGAAACTCCTGATTATTGATGATCTGGAATCTCCTTGATGAATCATGATCAAACCTTGATCAAATGATGAATTTTACTTCATATACTTGATGTTGGCAAAAAATCATGAAGTTTGACTTTGGTTTGACCACAGTTGACCTCAGTTTGACTTTTTAACTGCACTGACTGGTTTTGACTTATCTGATCATCTGACTGAGCAAACTTTTGAGAAAAGTCTTGAAACTTGTCATGGGGGTTCTTATACACATATAAGATGTTATGAAGCTCACTTGAGGTATTGGAAGTCCATTTAGCCTGATTAAAGTCAAAACCCTAGTTTTGGATGCACTGCTTAGGAGGTGCATTGTTTGAGGGAATTGTCAACTCCTTTGACCAATTGTGAACTTTGTGAACCTTGTGAACCATCATAAAATGTCTTGTGAACCTCATGGGAGGTATTGTGAACCTTGTGAACCTTGTGAACCTCATAAAGTGACTTTGTAGACCTTATGAACCTCAGGAAAGCTTTGTAATCATTGTGAATCTTGTGAACCTTGTGAACCTTCAAGAAGTAACTTGTGGACTTCATGAACCTCATGAAAGGTATTGAAAGCATTATGGAACTTGTGAACCTTGTGAACCTTCAAGAAGCAACTTATGGACTTCATGAACCTCATGAAAGGTCTTGTAAATGTTGAGAAGCTTGTGAACCTTGTGAACCTTCAAGAAGTGACTTGTAGACTTCATGAACCTCATGAAAGGTTTTGTAAATGTTGAGAAGCTTGTGAACCTTGTGAACCTTCAAGAAGTGACTTGTAGACTTCATGAACCTCATGAAAGGTTTTGTAAATGTTGAGAAGCTTGTGAACCTTGTGAACCTTCAAGAAGTGACTTGTAGACTTCATGAACCTCATGAAAGGTTTTGTAAATGTTGAGAAGCTTGTGAACCTTGTGAACCTTCAAGAAGTGACTTGTAGACTTCATGAACCTCATGAAAGGTTATATAAGCATTGAGAAACTTGTGAACCTTGTGAACCTTCTTAGCACACAAAGTCTTGTATTGTGAGGGCAAATTTTGGGGTGCAACAGTGGGTGAGGGCAAATTTGGGGTGTTTACAGCTGCCCCTATTCAAGCATGAGTTAGCTGTGCAGGATGTAAGCAACGGCTTAACAGGCAAACAAGATAACTTGTGGTTGAATACTAAAGACAGTCCAAAATTTGCACTCACAGAATGAAGAAGAAAAGGGATATAGATTGTAAAGGAAAGTAAAGTATATTATAAAGTGTGGGAGACGGAGGAAGACCGTCGAGCAGAGGACGACTGTTGGGGAAAGAGCAATGACGGGGACGGCCGACATGCAGGGGAAGATGCGGGAAATAAAGCAAAGAAGGGGACGGCCGACTAGCTGGGGATATGAGAGATTATGATGGGGACGGCCATCATGTAAAGCTGTAAGATTCTATGGGGATTATAGGTAATGATGAGGTACGGTTATCAGGTTCATAAAGTAATGTAAACAAACGATGGGGACGGCCATCGGGCTAAACTGATGAAGGACGATCACCAGGAAAAGGAAAAGGGACCACGACGGGGACGGCCATCGGGTTAAAGAATAAATGAAATAATGATGAGGGACGGTCATCAAAGGTGAAGGACGATCACCTAGAAAAGGAAAAGGGACCACGACGGGGACGGCCATCGGGTTAAAGAATAAATGAAATAATGATGAGGGACGGTCATCAAAGGTGAAGGACGATCACCTAGAAAAGGAAAAGGGACCACGACGGGGACGGCCATCGGGTTAAAGAATAAATGAAATAATGATGAGGGACGGTCATCAAAGGTGAAGGACGATCACCTAGCAGGGGACGGCTTCTCTGATGGGGATAAGATGAGGGACGGTCATCTAAGGTGAAGGACGATCACCTGGCAGGGTACGGCTGCCGAAAGTATCGCGACATAGGACGAATGCCGGATAAAAGGTCGACGATGGGGACGGCCATCGGATGAGCATGATGAAGGACGATCATCAAGAGGTGAAGGAAGATCACCTAGCAGGGGATGGCTGTTCTCAAGGTTTATCATGACATAGGACGAATGTCAGATAACAAGATCAACGATGGGGACGGCCATCGGATAAAATGATGAAGGACGATCATCAAAAGGTGAAGGACGATCACCTAGCAGGGTACGACTACTAAAAATCACGACATAGGACGAATGCCGGATAAAGGGTCGACGATGGGGACGGCCATCGGACGAGCATGATGAAGGACGATCATTAAGAGGTGAAGGACGATCACCTAGCAGGGGACGGCTGCTCTCAATATCACGACATAGGACGAATGTCGGATAGAAAAGGGGTTCTAATGAATAGAGACTCCGCTGGGGAAAGGATGAGGGACGGTCATCCAAAGGTGAAGGACGATCACCTGGCAGGGTACGGCTGCCGAAAGTATCGTGACATAGGACGAATGTCAGATAGAAAAGAAGTTTTGTTTTGCTGGCGACCTACTGGGGAATAGTAAACATGGACGAGTGTTTACATCCAAGAAATAAAAGGTATAAGTGTTTTGACGTTGTGTATAGATTAAAGATGCGGACAAGCATCCCTAAGACCGTGATACGGACGAGTATCAGTAGAAACAAACGCTGACGCACGTTCAGAGATGATGATACGGACGAGTATCAACTGGTTAACAAGGAACACGGACGAGTGTTGATTCTGAGGGGACTCTTATGGGGAATCGTAGACACGGACGAGTGTATGAATTCAAGAAGACAAAAGTGTTTGACACGTGTATGGATTAAATATGCGGACGAGCATCCCTAAGACTATGATACGAACGAGTATCAGTTAGACACAAACGCTGACACATGTTCTGAGATGATGATACGGACGAGTATCAACTGGTTAACAAAGAACACGGACGAGTGTCGAATCTGAGGAGACTTGAGTGATATATACAAGATACGGACGTGTATCTGTATGAGTGAAATAAGTATGAGTGTTTAACCTGCT
This sequence comes from Lathyrus aphaca, assembly GCA_963966055.1. Classification (NCBI taxonomy): domain Eukaryota; kingdom Viridiplantae; phylum Streptophyta; class Magnoliopsida; order Fabales; family Fabaceae; genus Lathyrus; species Lathyrus aphaca. Next base: position 430,907,933 of record OZ014519.1, on the reverse strand, counting down.
GGGGAGAGTGACACGGACGAGTGTCAAAAGAGAGAAAAGTATAATATAAACAAGTGTATGGTTTACAAAGTGTTTAGGCAACTGTGCTGGGGAAGGTGACACGGACGGGTGTCAGGGAATCTATATGGATATATGTATCTGTGAGTGAAAAGGGGACGCTTTGGCTTTTTGCTGGGGATATGACACGGACGGGTGTCGAGAAGTATCTGTAATGTGTAAGTGTCTGTTTGTAAAGAAAGCTCGGGTGACTTTACTGGGGGGTGAATGACACGGACGAGTTCCAAAAGGAGTGTGTATCTGTATTTACAAGCCGGGGAATCTGGAGAGTTTTCTGTATATCTTTGATGAATTGTCAGTATTTACAAGTGTTTGATTCAGACTAGGGCTTATGATTATGCAATATGTTTGATTTTTGCCGTAATGCTCCGTATTAGACGGAATGCTACGCTTTGCGGGAAATATGATGCAAATGCTATGATTATGCAAAGATACGATCCGGGATTCGGATCCCGTTGCGGCGAAGATCTCCGGCTGATCTGCTGGAAGTGGACATCCCAGCTGGGGATGCGATCGTTGGTAGATCTGGCATATGGGACTCTGCTTGGTGATATAGGTCATTGATAGACCTATCTTTGGTAATGAGGGACCCAGACGGGTTTTGTAGAAGCTTTCTTCACTCTGTTGTGAGTTCTTCGCGCGTTGCTCTTCTGGATAGAGGCTTGAAACTCTGTGGGGAGATGGTTCCCGGTTTTTGTACTCGGCTGGGGAGGAATAATGAATGGCAACTCAGCTGGGGAGAAAGCACCTCCGGTGTTAGGACTGAGTAGACAATGATCTGCCAACTTGCTGGGATGAAGCTTTCATGCCCCATATTGCTTCGAATGCCTGCAATCCTGAAAAGTCAGAGAAACGCACAAGTAACCCCGAGGTATCCCTTACCGGATTCCGTCATAGGAGTTCAGACACTCCCGGGAGTAAATATATTTCCTGCAAGCACGTATTTTTTAGAAGAAAAGCATCTGCATTTATGCAATCAGTATCTTTAAGGACATCAGACATTTTGCAAATGAAAATAAAGTGTACGAGACGAAACATGACTGAAAAATCTGATTTTATTAGTTCATGTGCCCTGAATCGGCAAGATACAGTCAAAGAAACAAATCCCCTAAAATGAGGAGATTGTTACAAATGGAGAAATAAAAGATATCGGCAATGTTGATGACGCTTCGAGGAGCTTCCCTTTTGCTATGACTCGTATGACATTTGACGTTCTTCTCGTCTTGCTTTCTGAAGAAGGCTGATTCTGACAGAAGCTTGATCCTTTCGAGGTTTACCGAGTTGTAAGTGATACAGATGAATTCAGAGTTCAGTTGTTCGCTTATTCCCTTATTTTGCATGGATCGCCCTTTCGGGTTTTCAATCCATCGGGATACCCTTTTTTGCCTGAGCTGTCCAATGCGGCTTTTCAGCTCAGCGGGTGTACACTCTTTTTGTTTATTTTCCCTTATGTTTGCCCGAGTCTTTTATTCTGTTTTTGACTCGCCGGGATGCCCTATTTTTGCCTGGACTTACTTTCTGTTTTTATGTCCAGCGGGTCATTTTTATGCGAAGTATTTTTTAACTGCATCTGAATTCACAGGGGACGGGAAGTCTTCACCATCCATAGTGCTGAGCATCAGTGCTCCGCCAGAGAAAACTTTCTTTACTACGAATGGCCCTTCATAGTTTGGAGTCCACTTGCCCCTGTGGTCTGTATGAGGAGGGAGGAGTCTTTTCAGCACAAGATCTCCTACTTGGTACTCTCGGAGCCTGACTTTCTGGTCGAAGGCTTTCTTCATTCTCTTCTGATACAGCTGCCCATGACAGATTGCAGCCAACCTCTTCTCTTCAATCAGATTCAGTTGTTCATATCGGGATCGGACCCACTCTGCTTCGTTCAGCTTAACATCCATTAATACCCGTAAGGAGGGTAACTCAACTTCAACAGGTAGGACTGCCTCCATACCATACACAAGTTGATACGGTGTTGCCCCAGTGGATGTTCTGATTGACGTATGGTACCCATGCAAGGCAAACGGTAGCATTTCGTGCCAGTCTTTGTAAGTGACTACCATCTTCTGTACAATCTTCTTGATATTCTTATTAGCCGCCTCAACAGCGCCATTCATCTTTGGCCTGTAAGGAGAAGAGTTGTGATGTTGGATCTTGAAGTCCCGGCATAGTTCTACCATCATTTTGTTGTTTAAGTTGGAACCATTATCAGTAATGATTCGCTCGGGAAATCCATACCGACAGATGATGTCTCTCTTCAGAAATCGGGCTACCACTTGCCTTGTAACATTTGCATATGAAGCTGCTTCGACCCACTTGGTGAAATAGTCAATGGCAACCAGGATGAATCTGTGGTCGTTTGAAGCCGTTGGTTCAATCTTGCCAATCATATCAATGCCCCACATGGCAAAGGGCCAGGGTGAAGACATCACATTCAAAGGATTGGGAGGCACATACACTTTATCCGCATAAATTTGGCATTTATGGCATTTTCTGGCATAGGCACAACAGTCGGCGTCCATTGTGATCCAGTAATAACCTGACCTTAGCAACTTCTTGGCCATGGCATGCCCTCCTGCATGGGTACCAAAGGATCCTTCGTGCACCTCGTGCATCAATAAGTCTGCTTTTGTTCTATCAACGCATCTGAGGAGTACCATATCAAAGTTTCTCTTGTACAGGGAACCATCAGTATTCAGGAAGAAACTACCAGCAAGCCTTCTTAATGTCTTCTTATCATTGGAAGATGCCCCAGGTAGGTATGTTTTATCCTCCAAGAAGCACTTAATGTCGTGGAACCAAGGCTTATCATCTTTAACAACATCTGCTGCAAATATATATGCTGGTCTGTCAAGTCTGGACACTGAAATTTGAGGCACAAAGTTGGCAGCTTGTACTTTGATCATGGATGAAATGGTAGCCAGAGCATCTGCAAACTGATTCTCGTCTCGAGGGATATACTCAAGCTCGACCGTTGTGAAGAAAGTTAATAACCTCCTGGTATAATCCCTGTAAGGTATCAGATGATCCTGGTGTGTGTACCATTTGCCATTGGTTTGATTGATTACCAGAGCTGAATCTCCGAATACAGTCAAAGTCTTGATCCTGAGGTCAATGGCTTCCTCAAGACCCATAATACAAGCTTCGTATTCAGCTTCGTTGTTAGTGCAGTTAAAGGTGAGTTTTGCCGAGAAAGGCAGGTGAACTCCTTTAGGTGTAATAAGTACTGCACCAACACCACGACCATTCATATTAACAGCCCCGTCAAACATCATAGTCCATTCTTCTTCTGGGTTAGGCCCTTCAGTGTGAACAGGCTCTTCGTGATCTTTTGCTTTTATGAACATGATGTCTTCATCAGGGAAGTCAAATCTCATAGGCTGGTAATCATCAATAGGTTGCTCAGCAAGATAATCAGACAATACACTGCCCTTGATGGCTTTCTGAGACGTGTACTGGATGTCATATTCTGTGAGGATCATTTGCCATCTTGCAACCCGTCCGGTAAGTGCTGGCTTCTCAAAAATGTACTTAACTGGGTCCATCTTTGAGATCAATAAGGAAGTGTGGGTCAACATATATTTTCTCAGTCGGCGAGCAGCCCACGCTAAAGCACAGCAAGTTTTCTCGAGCAGTGAATAAAGTTGTTCACAGTCGGTAAACTTTTTGCTTAGGTAGTATATTGCATACTCTTTTCGACCAGACTCGTCATGCTGGCCCAACACACACCCCATTGACCCTTCTAATACTGTCAAGTACATGATTAGAGGTCTTCCTTCAACTGGAGGCATAAGGATTGGTGGTTCTTGCAAGTACTCCTTGATTTTGTTCTTTTCTTAACAGCTTGAACAAGGGTTCACAGGTTGCTGTAAGGTGAGATATGAACCTTGAAATATAGTTCAATCTACCTAGGAAACCTCGAACTTCTTTCTCAGTTTTCGGCGCAGGCATCTCTTGAATGGATTTAACTTTATCAGGGTCAACTTCAATCCCTTTTTCACTTACAATAAATCCCAGCAACTTACCGGATCGCACCCCGAATGTGCACTTGTTGGGGTTTAACTTCAGTTGGTACTTCCTCAGACGCTTGAATAATTTCAACAGATTTACCAGGTGGTCTTCTTCTATGAGGGACTTGGCAATCATGTCATCCACATAACATTCAATTTCTTTATGGATCATGTCATGGAATAATGTTACCATAGCCCGTTGATAAGTTGCACCAGCATTCTTTAGTCCAAATGGCATCACCTTATAACAAAACGTGCCCCAGGGAGTGATGAAAGTTGTCTTCTCCATGTCTTCAGGTGACATTTTGATCTGATTGTATCCTGAAAATCCGTCCATGAAGGAGAACACCAAGAACTGAGCTATATTATCCACCAATACATCAATGTGAGGTAAAGGGAAGTCATCTTTCGGGCTGGCTCTGTTTAGATCCCGGTAATCCACACACATCCTCACCTTGCCATCCTTCTTAGGCACAGGTACAATATTAGCAACCCACGGCGGATAGCTAGTCACAGCAAGGAACCCGGCGTCCCACTGCTTTTGTACCTCTTCTTTGATCTTCATTGCCATATCTGGGCGAGTACGGCGCAATTTCTGTTTAACCGGTGGGCAATCTTACTTTAAAGGCAGCTTGTGCATAACAATATCGATGTCCAACCCTGGCATATCCTGATAAGACCAAGCAAAGACATCCACATATTCACGAAGCATGTCAATCAGTTGCTCTTTTACTGAATCTTGTAAGCAGGCCTCGATCTTAACTTCTTTTACATCTTCTTCCGTACCAAGATTAACTGTTTCGACCTCCTCCTGATGAGGAGTGATAACCTTCTCCTCTTGCCTTAACAACCTGGCTAGCTCTTCAGGTAGCTCGTAATCTTCTTCAACCCCTTCGTCAGCTTGATTGATTGGATTGTCAAAGTCATACGAAGCCATAGCTGTGCTGTTGTCGGTGCAGTCTGAAAGGCACTCTCTGCAAGGGTTTAGGTTGTTCATTTTAGTGATTGATTTTAATTTTATTTAGAAAAAGTGAAGTAAAGTCTGGTCATTTTGAAAACATTGCCATTTTATTTTTTTGTACAAAAAGAAAAAGTGAAAAACAATGAGCGAAAAAAGGAAAAGACTCATTTGCAAAAGATGTCCGATATTCATTGATTGATCTGTTTGCACAAAAATTACAAGATGGCCCGATTACAAAATGAGTCTTGACATCTTGGGCAAGATGCAAGACTTGGTGCATGCTTAAAATATACAGGAAATAATAATTACTCTGCAGGAGTAACCCTTATAATTTCTTGGGAAGACCAGTTTGAGATACAGCTCCCCGGGACCCTTGGACGTATCCAGCTCTCCAGGTTGCGCTCATCTTCCGACTCATCTTCCAAGTTGTTCACTGCATCCGGGGTGAGCATCCCCCCACTGACAAAATTGGGCTTCTTAGCAGCCTCTGATTGATCTTGTTGAGTTGGTTTGTAACCCAACCCAAATCTGTCCTCCTTCTTCTCCACAGGCAACAGCTTGCCCCAGCCTTGGGTAGTCCCCTCTTCAACAACCTTCCTGGCTTGCTGATAAGACGTCATGGAGGTTCCCAGTACAGCAGATGCTTCATTTATGTTCAGGGCCTCAAATCCCTGGCTCATGGTTTCATGGATTTCTCCATCCATCTCAATGTACTTGTACGTAGCCAGATGGCTAACAAAGATATCTTCTTAACCACAGATGGTGATGATTTGACCTTCCCACTCGAATTTCAGCTTCTGGTGAAGGGTGGACGTAACAGCGCCAGCGGCATGGATCCAAGGTCTACCCAACAAACAGCTGTAGGCCGGCTGAATGTCCATCACATAGAAGGTAATTTTGAAGGTTTGCGGGCCAATCATCACAGGCAGATCAATCTCCCCAAGCACTGATCTCTCAGAGCCATCAAATGCTCTTACCACCAAATTACTCGGACGTAATGCTAAGCCATCATACTCCAGCTTCACCAAGGCTTTCTTTGGTAGAACATTGAGTGAAGACCCAGTGTCCACCAGTACATGAGATAGAACAGCACCCTTGAATTCTAGAGTGATGTGTAAAGCCTTGTTGTGGTTACGTCCCTCAGTTGTTAAGTCAGCATTGGTGAAGCCCAGTCCATGACTGGTGTTGACATTTGCTACCACGGTTTCTAGCTGATTAACAGTGATCTCTTCTGGTACGTATGCTGCGTGCAAGACTTTTAGTAATGCATTCCTGTGAGCTTCAGAACACATCAGCAGGGATAATATGGAGATCTTTGAGGGAGTTTGGTGAAGCTGATCCACCACCTTGTAATCACTTCTTTTTATAATTCTCATAAACTCGTCTACATCTTGCTCAAAGGATGTCTTCTGAGTTTCTTTGATGATTGGTTCTTCAACTACCACACTCTTTCCTTTTGCTTTAGCAGCAGCTTCTGCTTCGGCATTGGGTCTTTGCAATTGTGAGGCAAAAAGGCGTCCGCTTCTGGTGAAGCCTCCGCCTCCCCCAACATTATCAATCTGTGGAGAAGAGGTTGAAGAATCCAAAGTGATCTTCTCTCCATTGCAGTAAAGGTCAGAGCCATAATGCCAAGGGATGGCATTACTGCTTTCATATGGAACTGGTCCGGGCGCCGTGATGGTAACTGGACTGATTGCTGCAAAGGAGGGTACTGAAATGGTGTGTGGATCGTAGTAGATGGTGACTGGTGACCTAGCAGGAGGTGCCACTGCTTGTTGTTGAAAGTTGTTGTTTGGAGGAACATATGCTGGATCATAGTAAATGGTGACTGCTGAGATATCTTCATCAATTTCTGTTGGCGTTGTAGAAGATTCTGCTGAATAAAGGGGTGTTGATGTTGTAGAAGAAATGGTTGTTGACATCTGATTTGTTGAAGTGATGGACGGAGCCATTGTTGATGATATTGATGAATTGGTTGGAATGATTGTTATTGCAGTTGTAGAAGAGTCAGGAATTGTTGTCAAAGGGATTGCTGGATTTGTAGGAGCTGATGTTGTGATCTGAAGAATGCCACTTTTGATAAGACCGCCTATGCCGCTTCTCAAATTATCACACCCGTTGACCGAAATGTTGCAGTACCCACAACCGAGCTCACACCCGGGGAACATCTGGCACTCTAGAAGCTGAGCTTTAATTTCTACCAGAGGTGTCCGAATCTGCCCATCATTGGTGATTAAGAAAGATGGCTTGTCTTCCTCAATAGCATTAATTCTTAGTCCTCCATGATTGGGCATGGGATTCTTGTTGACATTTGGCGGGGGTGGAAAGTTGAGGGCTTTAGAATCCACCAGATCTTGTACCTTCATTTGTAAAGCCCTGCATTTCTCTGTATTGTGGCCAGGTGCATTGGAATGGAAAGCACATCTGGCGTTGACATCGTAGTTTCTTGGAAGACTGGAGGGATCTGGTGGTGCCAACGTCCTTAATTCAACCAGGTTGAGTTTCAGGAGTTGTGGCAATAAAGCGGCATAAGGCATAGGGATAGGGTCAATCACCCTATTTGCCTGCGATGGTCTTTGCTGAAAAGGTCTTTGTTGCTGATTGTTGTTGTTGTTGTAGGTCCTTTGTGGCAGATACTGAACTTGTTGTTGATAGAGTGGTTGTTGTTGTGGTTGATATGCTGGTTGCTGAGGGATTGGAGCTGGAATTGTGACAGCTGCTACTGACCTATGAACATACTGAGGTCTGCCCCTGTTGGCATGAATGGCATTTGTCTCACCGGTTCTTCTTGGTCCCACAAAAGGCTTCCTGGGATTACTCGACGAACTTGCACCATTATCAGTAATTTTGCCCATCTTCAGAAGGCTTTCAATTCTCTCCCCAGCTATAACTACGTCAGCGAAGCTGGTGGAAGAAAAGGCAGCTAGCCTATCAATATATGTTCCTTGCAGGGTATTCATAAACATGTCAGCCATTTCTCTTTCCGACATGGGTGGCTGGACAGCAGCAGCAAGCTGTCTCCACCTCTGGGCATATTCCCTGAAGCTTTCTCTGGAGGATTGAGACATTCCCATCAGAAGGGTTCTGTTAGGAGCCATGTCCAGATTGTATTGGTACTGCCTGATGAAGGCCTCAGCTAGATCCTTCCAGCACCTGATAGTAGCTCTGGTTAAGTGTGAGTACCACTCCCTTGAAGCCCCAGTCAAACTATCTTCGAAGTAGAACATCCACAGTTTCTCATCCATGGTGTATGCCTTAAGTCTTCCCAGGAAAGACTGCAAGTGAGTTCGTGGACAGGAAGTTCCATTGTACTTCTCGAAGCACGGGGGTTTAAACTTGTGGGGAATCCTTACCCCGTCCACTAACCCCATATCCATGACATCAAAACCCAGGGAGTTTTGAGACTCCAGAGATCTCAATTTCTCAGCAATTTCATCAAGCCTCCTATCGTAAACTTCATCCCCAGCTCCCATCACAGTAAACTGCTCTTCTTGGGGGTCTTCTTGTAAGACTCTTCCTCCAGTAGTATTTCCTTGCACAATACCCGGGATGTTGACTTCCGGATGTAGATGAGGCCCATATACCGGTGGGTTAACATGAGGCTGACCCCTCTCATTGTTACTTGTTCCTCCAGTTCCTAGAGGAGGTTCTTCTTGGGTTTGCCTTTCTACCAATGCCCTCAATCTTTCTTGGCTTTGAGCCAAGCCATTCATTACTTCCATGAACTGGGTCATTTGGTTTCTCATCTCCAGCCTTTCGTTAACCATCTGGGTTCTGACCTCTGTCAGCTCTTGCTGTACTTGGTCCATCTGGATACCAGGAAGGTTGCTGCGAGTAGGATATCTGTGTGGACGGTTGAGAGGGAACACCCGACGGCGAGCAATAATTCCTGAACCACAACAGAGTTAGTAACAATCAAAACAAAACCTACAAAACAAAACAAAGGTTAGCATGCAATGCAGTATGCTTATTTGTTTCCAAGGTATCCGGCTTGGCTTTTGGTTTTGACCTTTCCAGACCCTGAGGAAGATGCTTTGATGTTTGCTTGAGAGGAAGAGAACAAACTAATAAATATATTACAAATGGTGCATAGCACATAGTTTGTTTTTGCAACATATGCCCTTGAAGGGTCAAAATACAACATAAAAAAGGAAAAGTACATGAAATGGAAATAACAACAAGCAAAGGAGTCAAACATCTAAACCAAATTCATCCTCCTTAACCTCCTTCAAAAGTGCTTCAGTTACAGGACCAGCCGGATGCTCTGTGATGTTCCTGATAAGAAGGTTCCTGGTGGCAATAGCAGCAGTCATCTTCTTGTGCCTGTCCTGGTCCTTTGACCTCTTCACACCAGCCCTAAGCTTCAATTCTGAGATTTCCTTTTGGGCTGCCAGCAAAGCCTCCTGTTGTTTCTTCTCAATGGCCTCCAATTGCTCAATCCTGGCCTGAGTCCTCTTATCTTCTTGAGTACGACCTTCAGTGATCCTGACCCACCTAGCTTGACTTTCTTTCAGATAGAGATCAGTTCTAGCCTTCTGAAACTGGGCCTCTTTACAGGCATTCTTCAAAATTTGCTCTCCAGCTCTTGATTTCTTGATGTAGTCCTCTGATTTCTCAATCCTGGCTAGATGCTCCACCTTAAGCTTTTCTAACCTCTCAATGTCTAGATGACCATCACTCCTCTCCCAGAGGGTCTTCTTCAGAGCTTGAGACAGATTCTCATTCCTTTCCTTCAGCTTCTCAAATTCTTCCAGGCTGACAGTGGCTGGAGGTGGTACTGTGGATGGTCCAAGTGCATCCTCAATGGTGAATGGCATCCCAAAAATCTGATCCCTAGCATGAGACCACTCATAATACTGTGCTGAAGCCACATTGTTGCATCTCCCAAGAATGGCCATCCCTTTGGTCTGGATGTTGTCCCAAGCCCAGGATGCTTGTCTAACAACAGCTAGATTAGGCTTTATCTCACAATACAGGGTTTCAGCCAAGTCTTTCACTCTAGGAGGGTGAACCAGAGCATAGCCTAATTGTCTCTTGAATAGCAAAGGGTTGTAGTTGATGCAACCCTTCACTCCTACTAAGGGTACATTAGGGAACTGCCCACAGCTTGTAATTATGTCTCTGCCCTTGGTGCTCTGGGTGCACCACCTGATGTCATCTGAGGTCAAAGCAGTAAGTCTCCTAGCCCAATTCTTCTGTTGGTGAGGGTTCAAGAAAGCATCAGTCTTAGGTAAGTGTTTGAGCAACCAGGTATGGAATAGAGGAGCACAGCATCTCACCAATCTCCCTCTTTGCTTCTCATTCCTCTGATGAACAGAATAATAAAAATCTCCCAGCAACGTGGGTACTGGGTTCCTCAGAAGGAACAGATGAATGGCATTCTTGCTGATAAACTTGGGCTCATCTGCAAAAAGTATGACCCCATATATACTGAGGGCTAACAATGCACAAACTGCCTTCCATTCTCCCAGAGAGGCCTTCAGGATGGCCTGAGAAGTCAAGAAATCCAAGTGTAGGCCAGGGATGCTATCCTTTGTTGTCATGTTCTGCTCAATCAGAATAGGTTCCAAATACAGTGCTTTTTCCACTTCTTCATTGCTGGGAAAAGCCATCTCAGGGTTGAAGGGGACACCACCCCTGACAGGTACTCCAATCAGTGATGAAAACTCCTCCAACAGGGGTCCCAACTGAAAATTCTGGAAAGTGAAACATCTCAAAGGAGGATCATAGAACTGTAGGCAAGTGTGGATCAAGCTCCTCTGAGAAGGGTCTAAGTCCATAACCATATCGAGGATGCCTCCATAATGCTCTCTGAATAAAGGGATATGGTCTGGAGTGATAAGTGTCTGGATCTGTTTAATGCCAGCCAGCACAGGCTCAAAGAAGTGGTATGAAATGTTGCTCTTCTTGGGTGCCATGTCTGCTGATGAAGAGCTGAAAACAGATGCTGATGATGAAGACTGGTACTGAAGATGAACTACTGATAGGCTGATGCTGATAATGATGAAGATGACTGAAGCAGACAATTGATGAGCAAGGGTCTATGCAGATGAAGGGGTCAAAACCAAGCCAAATGCAATGTGGATACCCTGAAAAACAAATAAACAAATGTTAAATGATGCAATGATGATGTATGCAAATGATATGCAAGGGTTTGTGATCAAGCTGGATCTGATAACTGCCTTGATATGGGTCCATGTACGTTTAAGAAGCCCGGATGGAGGTTCAAAAGTCCAGTAACCAAGGTGGGGGACTCAAATAAAGAGTCACATGTCCTGGGTTAAATCACAAGAACTGTCCAAAGTGAAGCATTCTTAAACACAATAGGTAACAGGGTATGATGTGGCCAAGGGTTCCTGCAAACCTGTAAACAGCCCAACCCCGTCACAGGTGATGTTCTAAAACAAGGATCCTCAGAATTGGATCAGTTATGAGAAGTGTAAACACTTCTAACCCGGAGGTACAGTGTTTACAATATGCATAAAAGATCCTCCTCTAATTCACCTCAGTTTCTGAAGGTCATAGTAAAGGTCATCCAGACTTAGCAGGCTTCCCAGATAGCCCTAGCACTACAGGAGATCTGTAGCACAGAGTTCTCAAGAAGAAACTCACATCTGAACCGTGTTTCATATTCCCGCACCAGACCGAAATGGAATGGGAAAGAACATGAACCACTCTAGCCTAGGTGTCACTCAGGTCCCAGGTATAGGACCTTATCTCTCAATGAACCCCACCCACCAAGACAGAAAACAGATCCAGCCAGATAACAGTATGACAGTATGAAAAATGTAAAACTGTAAAGAAAACAATAAATAAAGTTGTACATAAAGTAATAAATAAAGCAACTATATAAACACAATTAGCACATAACACCCCGGTAAACACAAATCAAACAAGTGCTAGGAGGAACCCACAAAAAGAACCAGAAGCCCTGGTTGCAATATAAGTTTCCCCAGCAGAGTCGCCAAGCTGTCGCTCCCACCAAAATGACACATAGGGCCAAGAGGGGTACAGACGCGAACGGTCGGCGAAAGGAGGTGTGAGAACACACAGGGGTGAACTCAGAAAAGAAAGAGTCGCCAGCTAGGAATTTTTATCCCAGAGGAAAGGTAATGCTGCATAAACCTAGAAAGATATGGATAAGACGGTCGCGAACCAGAGAGACTGAGAAAGGGGGTTGGTTACAACCTGGGAAGGTATTAGCACCCAGATTGTCCACCGTACTCGACGGGATCCACGCTTAAAAGATTTGTGTTTTAAAGCGGTAGTGTCATTGCAATTTGTGTATCAAAGCTGGAAAGAATGCAAGTGTCAATGTAAAAGAGGTGTGAAGTGTATAAGAGAAGTGTCAGTGTAAGAACAGGAATGAAATGCTCAAGAATATGAGGCTTAAAAGAATGAAACTGGAAGGAGGGGGAATATACATAGACTTTTGTTCGATAAATGTTAAGTTATGCCTACGTATCCTCTCGTGCAATGAGGAAGTCAGAACACCGTAGTTCGACCCAAAGAGACTGAAAGCTAAATTGACTTGTGAACTGCTTGCTTGTCTATGCTCAAGTGTATGACATGTCTGGCTCAGGTGCTAACTGTCTTGCATTAGACGGAAGAAGCAAGTTCTCGTTTGTGAGTGAGTGAGATGAGAAAAGAATCCCGGAGGAGACGATTATTGTTTGTTTTTTTGTATTTTCAGTCTTTTATTGCTTTTTGAAGTTTGTCATAAGTCAGTGAGCTTAAGCCTAAACCAATGGGTTAGTAAACTCATCACATCCTCCCTCTGTTTAGGGGTAATGAGAATACCTTAAGCGTGAAGTCAGCATCTCACACTTAATTACCATGATGTAGGATTAAGATCATTAACCTACTTGTGATTAGTTAGATGTTTTTGTTGTTTTTTTTTTGGTGTTAGGTAATGAGATTAAGCCATAATCAGGGATTAAACAGACTCATTACACCATCCTAATAGAAGGATAATAGATGAGAATGTTTAAGCTGAGGAAAGCTCCTCAACTTAATCCATGATTAGGGATTAACCTCATGACTAAACAAAGCCTTTATTAGATGGATTTTAGTTAATGATATGATGAAGAAGTGAGTTTTATGGTTTGTAAGACAACTTGAGGGGGACTTGTCCATTAACACTAGGGTTAGTCCTTCTTAACCAATTAAGGAAGAATTAGAACCCTAATGCAAGGCCCAAGTTACAAGCTTGATGTCTTAGGGATTATTAGGTGAATTGATTAAAGGATTTAAACACATAAAGGGTTTAACACTTAGGATTAAAGTTATACACTCCATCCTAATAGAAGGATGCAGGCATAAGCTTAATCACAAAGCCTTAAAGCCTTTAGGGTTTAGTCCCTGATTATGAGATGAGAAGAGAAGACTCAAAGAGACACAAAGGTAAAAACTAAGTGGGGGACTAATCAAACCCTAATCATTGTCATGCTTGGTTGTTCCTAGGGTTTGTGAGGTTTGCAAGGAAATCTTCAGGGAAGCCACCAGGAAGTAGATGAAAGGAGCAAAGAGAAGCAAAACAACTTGCTTCACTTAAGAAGGCAAGTTGCTTGAAGAAAGAAAGTAAGATGAACAAGAATGAGCAAACTCAAACTCAAACACATACACAATGCAGCAAATGAAATATGAGGGAGATGAAAAGGGAAAGTGAGAAGTGAAGGCAAATCCACTTCTCAAAGTAACTTACCACCTGAAAAGTTAGTGAAAGAAATGAAATGCAATGCAAAATGAGATGTAATGTAATGATGCAAACCAAAACCAGAAGCATAAGTATGGTGCTAATGATGCTATGAGATGATGCAAAACATGAAACAAGGCATGAGAATGATCATACAAACATATGGATGCAAAAGAAGCATGCTTTGAACCATGGATGTATATGAAAGGTTATGAAATGCAAATGACATACAACATGGCAAATGAAAGATGCAATGGTCAAACATGATTCTAATATGTCCTAAGATGTACTATGAATCAAATGGATGCATAAAATGTCATGGCAAGTCATGGTATGCAAGCAAATGGAAGATGGATGCAAAAGAAAACATGAATTAGGGTTATATGCAACATACAAAGAAAAAATCCAAAACCAGAAGCAAATGACATGATAAAAATTTGAAAATACAATCAAAGGAACCCTAAACCTATACAAACTCACTGCCCAAAGGAGGGGATCCAACTCTTAACCTAGTGAGAGTTATGAATTTTCTAAGATTGCTAGGGTTTTAAGGAACCTTGTTAAGAAAAATGAAAAACAAATGCAAAATGCAATATCAATTCATTCCAATTTAATCCTATAAACTACATGCTATACAAGATGCAATGCAAAAAGAATCATTGTCCAACTCTCAATGGTTAGGCAGAAATGAATTTTTGAAGTTTGACACAATATATTGCCTCAAAATGAAATTAATTCTATTGAAAATGATCAAAAGGCATCAAGAACAAAAAAAAATTTGGTTTGAGAGTTGGACAATGTTTCTAAATGTTTTTAAATGTTTTCTGAATTTTTTTGTGATTTTTAAATACCTAAAAGTATTTTTAATTAATTAATTTCCATTAATTAATTAAAAATAAACTTTTAAATGATTTAAAAATAATTTTTGATGCAAAAAATAAAAATAAAAATATTTTTGATTCCTGAAAATTAATAAAAGGTTTGATAAAAATTTTCAGAATTTTTAAACATTTTTTACTATTTTAAATTAAATGAAGAAAATAAATGCAAAACAAATGAAAATAAAAATGAATAAAATGAAAGTATGCGCATCTAAAGGTCTGGATTGAACCTGAGGAATTCTAGCTTGACTACGCACCACATCTAACGGCCACAATTCAAATTCAGTTAATTTCCATTTTAAATTAATTAAACTGAATTAAATTAGGTTAATTATGGATTAGGGTTTCTAAAGATGCATCCTGTCCATTCAAACACGCGCGGGTCAACCCTGGTCAAGCCATCCAACGCTCCACATTCAAACTCACATTAATGACACTGATTAACCCTAATCAACTTCAGGTGGCCGGAGAAGACTTCCGGTCGTCTTCTCCGGCGAGACCTCTGACCTAACCCTCTCAAAACTCCATAAAAATGAAATCCCTCTACACAGAATCAAACCCCACTCATCACTGAATCAAAACCCCCAAACAAAAACCATTTTTCATTCATTAATCATGCAAATCGAAGCAAAACATATTTAGGTCAGAAAGTTTCAGACAACTCATACATACTCAATACTCCACCATTTTCATTTTTAAACACATCATGATGATCAGGATAACATGTAGAATCAATTTATTACAAGTAAATGAAGTTCTGGAAAATTTGTTCTTGATGGATACCTGAACTGAAGTTCTTCGAACTGGAGCTTTCTGAGCCTTTCTCTTATGCAAACTGACTTCTCTGGTCCCCCTGAGCTCAATAGAATGCTTCAAAACCTTTGTTGATGGCTGATTTGGGAGATTGCAGAAGTTCTATTCAGGAAGGGGTGATGATCGTGTTTTGATTTCAGTGACTTTCAGGTTGTTTCAATGGTTGGTTTGTGATCAGTGAGTCATGTTGAGATCAATGGTGAAGTTTGTTTGTGCGTTTGAAGCTTGTGTGATGAGTTTCGAATGGTTTTGCATATGAGGTGAAGAATGAGAATGCTGTCTTCTTGGAGGTTTCAGGCTTGGGTGTCTTGTGCTTTTGCTTGCAAATGATCCACATAAAGAAGTGTGATAGGTTAGGGAGTGGGTGCTCGCCTATGTTGATTGGTATGGGCAAGTTGCCAAAATGTCAACTTGACTTGTACTTGAGGTATGGGCAATGGTACAACTTGCTTTTTGGCTTGTTTTGGCTCAGCTGAGTTTAGGGAGAACCATGGAATTGTTTATGAGATAAATCAGCAAGTGGATCAAGACTTATGAGATGTTTTGCAATTTTCACAAAGTTTGGCCCCTTTGGAAATTCATGAGATTCAAGGCATCAAAATGCAATATTCTTTGGCCCATTCTGATCTTTAGAGGTCATGTGATCATGTTGTGAAGAGTTTGTACACTTTTGAAGTTTTTAGAACACTTGATCATACCATTTTGCAAAATGCCTCTTTGGTAGAAAACTTCAAATTATGTGATTTTGGCCAACTTTGACAAGCCATAACTTTTGATCCAAAATGAATTAGAACAAGTTCTTGTACTTTTTGAAAAGGGAATGATCCATTCTACAACTTTCATGACCAAAGTTTTCCCATTTGAAGCATTTTTGAATCAAAAAGCAAGGGTTGAAAAAGTTTCCCAAAATGGCAAGTTTCCAATACAAGTCATTTCCCAAAAAGTCAACTTTGCAAATGGCTTGAAATTCTTCAATCTTGTGAACTTCTAACATCTTCCATGATCAAATAAAGATCATACACAATCAAAATGATGATGAACACCCTTTGGTTGGGTCATTGGGGGCCTCAGATGCCCTGATTTTGCACTGACTTGCTCAAGAAGTCAACTCTTGATCAGATGCCTTCCCCATGGAATTTCTTCATGAAAATTTATATGCATGATCCCTATACCATATAGAGACAAATAGAAACAATAATGACCCAAAAAAATGGAGTTATAGACTTTGAAACCAAAACCCTAATTCTAGGTCATCTGTGTAGTTAAACCTGGCTCTGCTTCCATGCCCATCTCAGTTTTTGTGATTTTTTGACATTCTTGACTTTGTGAAGATACAATATGATTCTTGGACATACATGGACCCCTTTGCAGTGATTGATGACCTTTGAAGTGGCTCAAATGGCTTTTGGATTGCTCAGATCACAAACCCTAGATGCAGATGACTTTGAATCTATGTAGTGAATCAAAAATGCAATATGAGATGCTATGATTGAACTTATGCATATGAAGAGATCACAAGCCATGGTGTGAGTGGGTGAGGGCAAATTTGGGGTGTTTACAAAGTCAAAATGGTCTCCCTTGACTTTCCAGGTTATTAGGGTGAACAGATGACTTTCTAAAAACTTTGATCAAAATTTAGGGTACGACAATGTGTTGTATTAGGAAAACGACACTAGACGAAGTGAGTTCAAATAAGACAAATTATACTTCTGACTATTGGGAGTTGCGCTCTTTCTATAGGGGATCCTAAATAGAAATTCATTGGTAGTATTAGGAAAAGAGGATTTGAACTAGGAGGGTTCAACTAAGTCTAATTTGTAATTCTAACTAATAAGAGTGGAATTTTTTTCATTGGATTAGCACCCTCTAGACATAGGAGATTTTGCATTACCAATTCATGTGTTATTTATATTTTATTTTATTTCTATCTTCTAGGAATTTAACTTATCATAAACATTGTACCAAACATTATGTCTGGCAACTTTTCATCCAGAAAATATAATTTCACCTTTTAATTCCCTCATCATCCTCATTGGAGTTACGTGTTTATTGAATGAACTGTGAATCCACAAATCTTAAGTATACCACATACTTTTGTATCTTTCTTGAAGAAAATCTTATTTCTTAGAAATCTTTGTTGGTGTAAGCCCTAGAGGCCAATACTTTTTGGTACTTGTATCGGATTATTCGTTTAATAATAAAAGGCATTTCTTTATTATGTTTGTCTTTCAGAATAATAAAGTCCCTAGAATAGTTAGTCTGTTTAATGAAATGTTAAGTGTGACTTAATCATGAGATCCCATTAAACATAAAGACATTATTCTTAAAATATCCGTAGTCAAGCTTTATTGCAAAGTGGGATAACATTAAAGCATTGAGACTATTATGAAGATAGACTGATGATCACATCTCATGGATCATGGATAAAGAGTTATCAAGTCTTGACATAGGTATAAATATTAGGAGTAATATTTATACCGGATTGACCCGCTATGAGAATACTACATAGTATGTTATGCAAAGTGTCATAAGTTATTCTCATGGTGATAATGGTGTATTACCACCCTTCGACCTGAAACCACTATGGACCCTAGATGTAGAGTCGGGTGCTTTATTGCTGATCAAACATTATCCGTAACTGGATGATCATAAAGACAGTTGATGGGCACTCCACGAAGCATGCTGAGGGACATGAGTGTCCTAGATGGAATTTGCCAATCCTGCATAACAGGAGAAATGTCTAAGGGCCCAATATTGAACTGGACAAGGATGACACAGTGTATGCCTTGTGTTCAATATAGACATAGGGGCAAAAGGGTAATTGTACAAACATATATTATCACGAAAAAGGTTTTGTCAGATCACATGACATTTTCGTGACTTGGGTAGCAGTGATGTGTTGCTAGATACCGCTCACTGTTTATTATGTTAAATATATAATTTAATATAATTACCAACGTTACGAAATCCTACAGGGTCACACACATAAGGACAGTTTGATGAGAGATAGAGAAATCAAAGGAACACCGTAAGGTACGGTGCACTTAAGTGAAAATAGAAATTCGGATAATATAATAATAATTATTGTTATTTTATAATGGTTATAAAATAATAATAAAATAAATATATTTATTATAATAATAGTTATTATAATAATATATAATATTATTATGGATCATGTGAATTGGGCTTTTAGCCCGCAGCCCACAAGAGAGTCTATAAAAGGAACCCTTGTGATGAAGCTTTCACTTGATGCAATTTCGTTTTTGATTCTCACTCAAATAATTCCGTTCGTAAGCAGCTAGCACTGTGACCGGAAGCTGTTCGTGTGGACTGAGTAGAGGCGTTGCACTTCATCAACGCTTGTGATCGCTGCATCAAAGATCTGAATCGCCACAAAGAGGTAACGATTCTATCACTGACCATGATCATTCGTAAGGATCACTAAAGGAAAATTTTTGTTTTCCGCTGCGTTTAGATCGCAATTTTCCTTCAGTGGTATCAGAGCCACTTACGAAACCATGGATCTGATAGCTGTTAAATTTCCGTTTTTTTTTCTGTATTTGATTCGATTAAAACACAGAACGAATTTAACAATAAACGATTAATTAAATTTGGCATCTGTTGTGTACGATTTGGATGATTGATGTTGATTATGCTTCGGAATCCGACATTAGTATGGTGAAGTTGTGCGATACATTGATCATCCATAGGTTACACAATTAGATCGATCACTTTTATATAAGATATAAGAAATTCTGATGCAAAGATGGTATATGGGATATACTGTTTTGATTTCATCCATTCAATCACATAAGGATTGTAATTCTTTTGAAAGATCATCATTTTCATTCGCTTCGGAATCCGACGTTAGTATGGTGAAGCAATGACATGTTGATCTATCATATTGAGTTATCAATCGAGTTGTGTTTGACGGCATGAAATTGTTGCATTAGGATTAATGGCAGTACAAGTGTTGTATTGCCGCAGACTTTTCCGGTTGGGGTTGTAAATGCACAAAAGTTGTGCAGGAAACGACGTGAAATACAATGAAGTGTTCATAAAATTTTTCGCCGGGGCGCTGCCCCTGACAAGGCAGCGGAACCCCCGGCTAAGTCTGCAAAGTGTGATCAATCAGCCGAAATTTAATTTAGTTTATTTAATTATCGGAATTTTTAAACTAATAATAAAAGTGTGTTTATTATTATTTATTTGTGGTGATCAGTTATGGCCTTAGTTTATCCTTTATTATTGTTTTGGGATTTTTAAATACGGCCTGCGAGTCGTGTCTCTCTCTCAATCTCTTTATGTAACTTCTTTTCTCATCTCACTCCCTCGTATGTAAAACGAGTATTCTTATATGTAATGTAATATTATGTTATGAAGAAAAAGGAAGTATTCAATATTAAAGGAGGATAACCTTGGAGATCATGCTTGGAGAAGCTTAGATCGTTATTAGGTTAGCTTAGGTTCTCTCATTGGCTTGAGAGAACAATTGCGTTAGGGGCCATAATTGTATCTTTTTATATGTATGTTGATGCATGTAATTGTATGTTGATGCATGTGAGAGACGTTTTGCATGTTAAGCCGGTGAGATCAAACTAATAACAAATTCCCTCAAAATTAAATATTAAGTTTATGCTTTCCAATTTTTAGCACTCATCAAGACTAGTATCGAGCATTGTAGGTTTCGCCTACGCGAGGTGCATGTTCTATATTAGTAAGGTGTGATGGGATAATTGTAATATCCAATTGCTAAAACAATGGGTCAAACTTAACTAAACAAATTATAATAAGATTATACATGTTTAGAAGCAAGAATTGGGAATGATTCATGTGATGGATCAGAATAAGGAGTTATTCACCCAATTGAAAATATTCGAGAGTTGTATGAGATACAATTGGAAGGAGTTCCTACCTAAATAACTTAGTTTTGTGTAATCAGCCTAACGCTGACTTAAAACAAAGTGAAACATGGATCTCGACCCACTAGAAAGTCTTCCAACGGGATTTTCCGAATCAAATGATGAGGGTCATTTGTTTTGAATAAAATAGTGGGAGCATATTTGATTAAAGGCCTAATTAAATATGTTGTTTTAATGATACTTATATTTTCATATTTCTCTTGTAGATTACCATGACAACAAACACATCGAACAATATTTTGCGATCCATCCTAGATAAGGAAAAATTGTCTGGGACAAATTTCCTGGATTGGCACCGTAATCTGAGGATTGTCCTCAAGCACGATAAGAAGTTGTATGTCTTGGAGACACCAGTTCCTGAGGAGGAACCTCCTAGTTCTGCATCAAAGGCAGAAAGAGATGCTTATAAGAAGCATTTCGATGATGCCAATGAAACCGCTTGCCTCATGCTTGCTACCATGAACTCTGAGTTGCAAAAGCAACACGAGAACATGTCTGCGTTCGATATGATCGGACATCTGAAAATGCTTTATCAAGAGCAAGCAAGAAATGAGAGGTTTCAGGTTTCAAAGTCCCTTTTTAACAGCAAGTTAGCTGAGGGAGCCCCTGTAAGTCCCCATGTACTCAAGATGATTGGGTATGTGGAGAACCTTGACAGATTAGGGTTTCCCCTTGGAAAAGAACTTGCGATTGATCTGATCTTGCAATCGTTGCCAGAGAGTTTCAGTCAGTTTGTCCTGAATTTCAATATGAATGACTTGGACAAAAGCCTTCCAGAACTGCTAGGCATGTTGAGAACTGCTGAGCAGAATATGAAGACAAAAGGGAAATCTATTCTGATGGTCAGTAATGGAAAGAAACAGAACAAGAGGCCCATCAAACAGGGTGGTAGAGGGAAAGGCAAGGAAGTTGCCAAACCCAAACCCACTCCTCCTGTTTTGAAGCCTAGTGGAGGAATAGCAAAGGAGGGCACTTGCTTCCATTGCGGTAAGACCGGACATTGGAAGAGAAATTGCCCAAAGTACCTGGAAGATAAGAAAAATGGAGTAGAGACTTCAAATTCAGGTATTTTTGTTATTGAAATTAATTTATCTACTTCTGCATCATGGGTATTAGATACTGGATGCGGTTCTCACATTTGTACTAATGTGCAGGGGCTAAAAAGGAGTAGAGATTTGGCAAAAGGTGAAGTTGACCTACGAGTTGGCAATGGAGCAAAGGTTGCTGCTTTAGCTGTAGGAACTTATGTTTTAACTTTACCTAGTGGTTTAATAATTCAGTTAGAGAACTGTTATTATGTACCTGCAATTAGCAGGAATATTATTTCCGTTTCTTGTTTGGACAAGTTTGGTTTTTCATTCATAATAAAGAACAATTGTTGCTCCATTTATTTGAATGATATATTCTATGCTACTGCAAAAATGAATAATGGACTATATGTCCTTGATCTTGAAATGCCAATTTATAACATTAATACTAAAAGGTTGAAACCTAATGAGTTGAATCCAACTTACCTTTGGCACTGTCGATTAGGCCACATAAATGAGAAACGCATTTCCAAACTCCATAAAGATGGACTCTTGGACTCTTTTGATTATGAATCATATGACACATGCAGATCTTGTTTAATTGGAAAGATGACAAAGTCCCCATTCACAGGAAAAGGTGAAAGGGCTAATGATCTTTTGGCACTCATACATACTGATGTATGTGGACCACTGAACATACCAGCCAGAGGAGGTTTTCAGTACTTCATCACTTTCACTGATGACTTCAGTAGATACGGATATGTGTATTTAATGAAACACAAATCTGAGTCCTTTGAAAAGTTCAAGGAATTCAAGAATGAAGTACAAAACCAACTAGGGAAGAATATTAAAGTTCTTCGATCAGATCGAGGCGGTGAATATTTAAGCCTAGAATTTGATGACCATCTAAAAGAGTATGGGATTCTATCCCAACTTACTCCTCCTGGAACACCACAATGGAATGGTGTATCTGAGAGAAGAAATCGAACCTTGTTAGACATGGTCCGATCCATGATGAGTCACGCCGATCTTCCAAACTCCTTTTGGGGACATGCATTATTAACAGCAGCTTACACACTTAACCGTGTTCCATCCAAAAAGGTTGATAAGACACCATATGAGATATGGAGTGGTAAGAAACCACATATGTCTTACATGAAGATTTGGGGTTGCGAAGTTTACGTCAAACGACAAATTTCAACCAAGCTTGAGCCCAAATCTAACAAATGCTTATTTGTGGGATATCCTAAAGAAACAAGAGGATATTACTTCTACAATCCTTCTGAGGGCAAAGTGTTTGTCGCTCGAACTGGAGTCTTTCTGGAAAGGGATTTTATTTCCAAAGGAAACAGTGGGAGGAAAATAGAGCTTGAAGAAATTCAAGAATCACAAAACATTGAAACACCTATGGAGGAACTAGAGCAGGAAACACAAGTAGTTGTGGAAGAGCAACCTGCTCAAGTAGAACAAGACCAGCGTAGGTCAAGCAGGACACGTCACCAACCTGAGAGATATGGATATCTCATAAGTGATCAGGGTGATGTATTACTCATGGATCAAGATGAGCCTGTGACCTACAAAGAGGCCATAACTGGTCCTGAGTCTGAGAAGTGGCTAGAAGCCATGAAATCTGAAATGGATTCCATGTACACAAACCAGGTTTGGACCTTGGTAGAACCTCCTATAGGAGTTAACCCTATAGGATGCAAGTGGGTCTTCAAGAAGAAGACTGACATGGATGGTAAGGTACATACCTATAAAGCAAGACTGGTTGCAAAAGGCTATAAACAAATTCATGGGGTTGACTATGATGAAACCTTTTCACCAGTTGCAATGCTTAAATCTGTTCGGATTTTACTTGCCATCGCTGCATATCATGATTATGAAATATGGCAGATGGATGTCAAAACTGCTTTCCTTAATGGGAATCTTCTTGAGGATGTGTACATGACACAACCTGAAGGATTTGACATACCACAAGATGCCCAAAAGATATGCAAGTTACAGCGATCAATCTATGGATTAAAGCAAGCTTCCAGAAGCTGGAATCTTCGTTTTGATGAAACCGTAAAACAATATGGATTCATCAAAAATGAAGATGAACCTTGTGTCTACAAGAAGGTTAGTGGGAGCATGATCGTGTTTCTGGTATTATATGTAGATGACATATTACTCATTGGAAACGATGTCCCTACCTTGCAACAAGTGAAGACTTGGTTAGGGAATTGTTTTTCTATGAAAGACCTAGGTGAAGCAGCCTATATATTAGGAATTAGGATCTATAGAGATAGATCACAAAAACTGATTGGCCTAAGTCAGAGTACATACATAGATAAAGTGTTGAGACGCTTTAATATGCATGATTCCAAGAAAGGATTCATACCTATGCAACATGGTCTGTGTTTATCAAAAACACAATCCCCTTCAACTAAGGAAGAAAGGGATCGCATGAATAAGATTCCATATGCATCTGCAATAGGATCTATCATGTATGCCATGTTATGTACTCGACCAGATGTCTCGTATGCATTAAGTGCAACGAGTAGGTACCAATCTGATCCCGGTGATGCTCACTGGGTAGCTGTCAAGAATATCCTTAAGTACTTGAGAAGGACTAAGGATTCATTCTTGATATATGGAGGTCAGGAAGAGCTTGATGTAATTGGTTACACTGATGCTAGCTTCCAGACAGATAAGGATGATTTTAGATCACAATCTGGTTATGTGTTCTGTCTCAATGGTGGCGCTGTGAGCTGGAAAAGTTCAAAGCAGGAAACAGTTGCTGATTCTACAACTGAGGCCGAGTATATTGCTGCCTCAAATGCAGCAAAGGAAGCTGTTTGGATCAAGAAGTTCATTAGTGAACTTGGCATAGTCCCTAGCATTGTGGATCCCATTGGTTTATATTGTGATAACAATGGTGCTATCGCACAAGCTAAGGAGCCTAGATCTCACCAACGATCCAAACACATACTTAGGCGTTATCACCTCATTCGAGAGATAATCGATCGGGGAGATGTGAAGATATGCAGAGTACCTACACTTGACAATATCGCTGACCCATTAACAAAGCCTCTTGCGCAACAGAAGCATGATGGTCATACTAGATCTATGGGTATTAAGGGTATGCCTAATTGGCTCTAGTGCTAGTGGGAGATTGTTGGTGTAAGCCCTAGAGGCCAATACTTTTTGGTACTTGTATCGGATTATTCGTTTAATAATAAAAGGCATTTCTTTATTATGTTTGTCTTTCAGAATAATAAAGTCCCTAGAATAGTTAGTCTGTTTAATGAAATGTTAAGTGTGACTTAATCATGAGATCCCATTAAACATAAAGACATTATTCTTAAAATATCTGTAGTCAAGCTTTATTGCAAAGTGGGATAACATTAAAGCATTGAGACTATTATGAAGATAGACTGATGATCACATCTCATGGATCATGGATAAAGAGTTATCAAGTCTTGACATAGGTATAAATATTAGGAGTAATATTTATACCGGATTGACCCGCTATGAGAATACTACATAGTATGTTATGCAAAGTGTCATAAGTTATTCTCATGGTGATAATGGTGTATTACCACCCTTCGACCTGAAACCACTATGGACCCTAGATGTAGAGTCGGGTGCTTTATTGCTGATCAAACATTATCCGTAACTGGATGATCATAAAGACAGTTGATGGGCACTCCACGAAGCATGCTGAGGGACATGAGTGTCCTAGATGGAATTTGCCAATCCTGCATAACAGGAGAAATGTCTAAGGGCCCAATATTGAACTGGACAAGGATGACACAGTGTATGCCTTGTGTTCAATATAGACATAGGGGCAAAAGGGTAATTGTACAAACATATATTATCACGAAAAAGGTTTTGTCAGATCACATGACATTTTCGTGACTTGGGTAGCAGTGATGTGTTGCTAGATACCGCTCACTGTTTATTATGTTAAATATATAATTTAATATAATTACCAACGTTACGAAATCCTACAGGGTCACACACATAAGGACAGTTTGATGAGAGATAGAGAAATCAAAGGAACACCGTAAGGTACGGTGCACTTAAGTGAAAATAGAAATTCGGATAATATAATAATAATTATTGTTATTTTATAATGGTTATAAAATAATAATAAAATAAATATATTTATTATAATAATAGTTATTATAATAATATATAATATTATTATGGATCATGTGAATTGGGCTTTTAGCCCGCAGCCCACAAGAGAGTCTATAAAAGGAACCCTTGTGATGAAGCTTTCACTTGATGCAATTTCGTTTTTGATTCTCACTCAAATAATTCCGTTCGTAAGCAGCTAGCACTGTGACCGGAAGCTGTTCGTGTGGACTGAGTAGAGGCGTTGCACTTCATCAACGCTTGTGATCGCTGCATCAAAGATCTGAATCGCCACAAAGAGGTAACGATTCTATCACTGACCATGATCATTCGTAAGGATCACTAAAGGAAAATTTTTGTTTTCCGCTGCGTTTAGATCGCAATTTTCCTTCAATCTTAATAACAAGATATTATATATCGCTCTTCTATGGAAGTTGAGTATTATGTTATGACATCTACCACTACTAAAAAAGTATTTATTATGATGCTTACTTTATAATATGTGTGTCATTCTTTCTGAACTAACTTTCATGTATTGTGGTAAGAACGCCATTCAAATTTCTCATATATCGGTATTTCATAAACGTACTAAGCCCGTTGAGATTAATTACCACTTCACTAGTCATTGTATTCACCATAGATCAATTACTTTATTATTTTCCTCTTCTTTTTTGCATACAATTGAGTTATTTACAAAGACGTTTTTCATTAAATATTTTTATTTCTTGATTAACAAACTCTAGATGCTTCTTATTAACACTACCTCTGGTCTTATTATAAGCAAAAAAAAAGTGATCTTAAATCGTGGTCACTAATATAATTAAACGTCATTAACTTTCAAACTAATTAATACCTATACCATTGAATTAGTTCAAAAGCATTTAATGTTGGTAGTTGACTTATCAAATATAACAAAGGATATTATATTAAAATTCACTTTGATTGTACATGAAATCAAAAAAAATAATTACACTTAACTAAATTTTTTAATTAGTGTAGTAGTTATTTTTGCTTATAAATATGATCGGAGGAGTACATCGTTAGTTTGAAGGAAGATGTTTTATAATGTGTAGTCGACATTTTTGTTTTAGGTGGATTAAGGGTATCTTAGTCTATTTATGTTTTAATATTTATATATTCCTTGTAATATGTATTTCTACTAGTTATGTTATTCAATCATTGAAATTCTAGTCTCTTTCTTAGCTCGTGTTGTTTCATCTCAATTGTTAACAAAGATCATCAAATATCTTCTTATTTTAAAGTAAATTTACATTCAAGAGATATAGTTTCTTGCATGAAAATTCTAAGGTTAATTCACTATTGTAGTATGCTAAAAGCACATGCATAAGTCATTCAATTGATAGCTTTAAGGACATATGCATAAGTTTGGGTTTAACTCATCCAAAATTTAAATCAAACATACACTAAAAAAAGAGTACAAGAAATATGTTCATAATATTTCTCAAGCTTAAAATGAAAACTCATTATATAATAAATATTTTGAATCTTCAAATAAGAAACTATTATTCTTAATTTTTACATCCTCAAAAGTGCATCCTTGACTTTGATAAGTGTGCTGGTCAAAAGGTTGTTGACATCTGCTACAGCTTGTGTAGTCAACATCATAGGTCCATCTAAACCACATGCCAAAGTTTGACAAGCTAGAGTCAACAAAGATTCATCTTTTGAATTATCATCTTCTTTTTTACTTGAACACACGACAAAACCAGAAGGAAGAATGTGAATTCCTCTTGGGTTTCCACCATTAATGGCAAAATTTAAAGATGTAGCATCTGTTGGAGCATAGATAACATAAGATCCTAGGTGTGATACAAAACTTTCTTGAATAATCACGAGTTGGTTATCAATACCCAGTATCGAAGGCTGATCCACATATAAAAAGTTGTATTATGTTTGGTTCTATGGTGAAAAAAATTAATGTTAAAAAATAAATTTTATATAGAATTTGAAATATAATTTTTAAATAAATGATAAATACCTGGATAATAGACACAAAATTTGTTGGATGTCCATTAGAGATATGTGTAATCTCTTGCACTGGATTCCCATATGAAAGAACATCCCACTGGAAAAAAAAATACATACTTAAAATGTTACTTATAATAATTAAAATTATAATTATGATATTATTAAGCAAGTTAACAAACCTGAGTTCTTTTAGTATGGTCCTTGAGGAATTCAAAAACTTTATTAGGTGATAGAGGAATGATAAGTGTGGAAGTAGCACAAACAATCAATCCTTTTGGCTTTCCTTCACTTGTATTTTTGTTGATAGCTATCTTTATGTCTCCAATATTGTTTTGAATAAAATTATGAAATTCCAATTTATTTGGCATTATCAAACATTCAAAAAACATCTTCACCATTCGTTGAGCAAGCTTCATCACACTCATCCTTCCTTTAGCTGTTTGGATCACTAAATAATAAAATATGTTAACCTAACAACTAATTATTAATTTTATCGGTTAAATATATATATATATATATATATATATATATATATATATATATATATATATATATATATATATATATATATATATATATATATAATTTATTTATAAAGTAAAGGTGAGAATGACCAATCGTTAGTTAGTTCAGTGGTGATTGGCGTTGGACTTAGTAGGGGGTCATGGTTCTATCCCTCACAACTGTGATCGGGAGGGGGATGAAACCATTTGATATCAAAACTAACCCCTGAACTAGATTAGGTGGCCCGATTAGCCGAATACTGGGTTTGAAGGAAAAAAAGTAAAGGTGAGAAAGTGTAACCTCCCGCCGATTCTTGATCACGTATAATTGGAGCATAGAAATTAGCGGCCTTCTCACTCATTCTTTGAAGCTCCTTAACCCAAATTTTTGCTCCATATAAATCATATGTATCAATAAGATATTTATATAGATAGTGTGTATGAATATTATCATCCACTTCCACATGTTCAATCCAAGTAACCTAAAAAAACAAAACATGTAATAGATAAAGTAGTCTAAAAAATAAAATATCTTAAAATTTTGATTGTAAAAGTGTTTGATAAATATGTAATTATACTGACCATGCAAGAATCTATGGATATTTTTTTTATCGTACATCCAGATGGATGTTTCCAAGAGCGAGCAAGAGGGGTGAATGTTGATTGAGAGGAATCATACGACACATCAACTATCATCCATTCGTCAACATCAACTTGTTTACAATAGCGAATGATGTTAAATTCACGAGTTTGCACAAGAGGTGACATAATGTGCATTTGTTCATACATCTACCATAAAATTCACACAACAATATTTAAAATCTATGAGTGTTAATAGTCGATACAAGGTTAGTATAAACAAAATTTTATAAAAAAATATTAAAATTACCAATTGCAATGCTCCATCTCGATTTTCGATCGATCCATTTTCAAACACTTTAATTGTTTCACATTTTGAAACTAGTGTTGGAAACATGTTTGTCCATTTCTCCTACAAAGTTGAACTATTTATAATACTCTTGTGAATATATTTATTAACAAACAGATGAGTGTCAAAAGTGCATTCTTACCATATCTATAAATATGTCAATCAATTGTGTGATAGAAATGTTGACAATTGATGTATACTTTGATGACTCCTTAACTGCATTGTCACCATTAAAATGATCTTGTTTTGGGAAAGCTTCATCATAATATTCATAAGAAAGAGTTAATTTCTCTTCATCCACCCTAGAAGAATTCATCCAAAAAGGCTCTTTCACATGCAAGAGTATAGCTAATTCCTTCATTGCAAAAACTGCAATTTGAGATATTATTGATTTTTCCATATTACAAATTGGTTTTGGCTCATTCTCTAGCATACCATGATTGTGATTATGACTTGAACTTCCACCAATTTCTTGTCTTAGTGGAATTTCAGCTTCTAAATTTCTTGCAAATCCTTTTGTTTGAGCAAGAGATTCTTCAAACTCATGTAGGGAGATCTCTTTCCTTGTGTACCTTGTTATAAGGGTCCACATTTTGTCAACCTAAAAAAAATGAAATTTGATTCATAAATAAATAATATGTTTTTAAAGAATTCATCTTATAACTAGTCTGTCTTTTGTTAATTACAAGACATTACATCGAACATGTGAAATTTTTAAATCATGGTTCAATCAGTTCAACCACAATTGAATCAAATATAAGATATAATCAATGAAAGAAAGTTACTAACCTCATCTTTAAGTTGGTTGTTTTTCTCTCCCATCTTTTGCATGTAGAGTTCATGCTCTTTAGAAGGAAATGGAGGACCCCCACAAGTTGTGCAAACTATAGCCTTTAATGCCTCTTTTATTTTAAGATTTTCTTGAAGAAGATTATCATTCTCAGCACGAAGATTATAATTATTTACTCTATTGTCTTGATTCTAAATGTAACAAATATGTAAAATAATTACAAAGATGTAAAATAAATTTGGACTAAAAATAAGAGATTAGTGAAAATAAAATACCTTCATTAGAGTTCTTCTATTTTGAAACCAATATTTTACTTGTATGGGCTCAAGTCCAGTCTCCCTAGCTAATT
This sequence comes from Lathyrus aphaca, assembly GCA_963966055.1. NCBI lineage: Eukaryota > Viridiplantae > Streptophyta > Magnoliopsida > Fabales > Fabaceae > Lathyrus > Lathyrus aphaca. Next base: position 430,877,885 of record OZ014519.1, on the reverse strand, counting down.
GATTTCGTTGGGCCTTATTTGGATGACTACCCTCTTCTAAGAATCTATATTAAAGAAAAATATACATATTATTTAGTCATATAAAAAAATTAAAATGAAAAGAAATTAACAAAAAGAGGCATCTTACTTTTCAAGTATGGATGTTTGGTCGGTTGTGAAACGTGTGTAGGATGATTCATTTCCATCATTTAAGTTATCAATGTCTTCTTCATTAGATCTACCAACGTCTCTTCCAAAGTGATTCATTTGAAATATATTTCTTTTACCTCTATTTTATGTTTGAGATATGTGAATTTAGGGTGTTTATATACACAAAATAAACTTTCGAGAAGATTCTAGTTAATCTTTAAAAAAATATTAAAAAAATGTACAAAAAGGATATGGTAAAAAGTTAAAAGGAAATTATATAAGTATTAGGTGGTCATGGATTTTTATCTAGAATCGTAAAGATTTCCTCTTCTTTTAAAAAAATAAGTCGGAAAGGTGAAATTATTATTAATTAAAGGTGTATTATTGATATTTTTATAAAAACATTCTTTGAATTTGAACTCAATATCTTAATGATATTAGGTTAACTGTATTAAGTGATTTCAAAGTCATCTCAAGTTTTTGAAGGCCTTGTATAGCCTAGCCATAATTTAAATATGGAAAACAATTGTTAAATATGATTTTAGTCCCCCTAAATATCTCAAATTTTACTTTTAATCCCTCAAAAAATTCTTCAAAGAATGATCCTTCTAATATTTTACATCTACATTTTTTGTCTCTTCTGCTAACGTCTATTAACAGAAGCTAACGTGACAATGACACATGGCGGTGTCAGCATGGCAAAGATGTTGACATGGGTGCTACTAACATTTTCCCTCATTTTATATTATTTATATTAATTAAATTTATGGCAATGGAGTTTCTGTCGCCAACATAAATATCATACAGACACCCAAATGTTTTTACTAATATGTAGTTATTTGTGGCTAATCCCTAGCTAATTCAAACATATCATTCTTATGACCTATACATTGTTTTTTAAAGGTTAAATATGTATAAGGTCCCTATAAATATCCCAACATTCAAGTTTAGTCCCTCTAAACATTTCCTTCAAACTTTGGTCCTCCCAAAGTTTTCCGTCTCTAACTGTGGTCCCTCCCGTTAGTTTCCACTAACGGAGGATGACATGGCGTGCCAGTTGTGTAATCTTTGAGTGCCAAGTGTGTTTTACATGTTATTCACGTCAGACTTGAATTAATTAATGTTACATGGAATCCCTAATTTAGCTTCTAATAAGAGAAAAGTTTTGACCTAACAATCATCGTCTTCATCTACCTTCTTTCTGCAACCATCTTCTTCCATAATTGTTCGTCAAGTTTTTCGTTCATTCATCGTATTTAGCTTCGTCATGTTTACATCAACTAGGTCAAGCAAGACAATCTCCCAGCGTGAATTTAAAAAATGTTTTTGTAAGCGATGGTGTCATATGTGCAAGAAGGGAACAAATCAAGGGAGGTTGTTTTGGCGATGTGCAATCTTGAAAAATATGGAAAAATCATGTAATTTGTTCATTTGGGATGATGAAATTGCAGAAGAGAAGGATTTTATTCACGACTTGGAAGCAGAATATGAAAAGGATATTCAAATTCTTGAAACAGTTAGGGAACTGTATGAAGCTTCACTGAAGAAAAACAATAGGTTGAAGATGAAGCTCAAGACAGAGGCATTTTATGAAAATTTGAAGACTGCTTATGTTATTCTCTCAGTTTTGATAAACATGTATCTTATTTTTAGGTGTAGTTGTTGAAGTATTTGTTAGATTGATTTGGTATGATCAAGAAATTTGAAGACTGGTTGATTTGGTTTTAGTTGTTAGTCTGAAATATTTGTAATGGATATTGTAATGTAATGTTTGAATTCAATGAAATTTAGTTTTAGTTGTTAATTTTTTGACTCATTGTTGATTAGTTTAGGGGTTTATTGCTTTCATCTGAAGTTAACTGAAGACAATATGTAACCAAAATATTATAATATGATTGCATCCAACATAGTTTAGTACACTAGTATATTACATCAAAAGTTAATCAGCAGATTGCATCAAAAGTAACCAAAATGCTAACATAAGTAGTTCGCCAAAATAGTAACATAAGTAATACAACAAAACATCATAATAATTGTTAAGTAAACATCAGTTCCTTCATTGCGTTTCACCCTTCCCAGTCATGTTGTCATCTTCAGGTATAACCACATGGTATTCAAGCTTCTTTCCTGGACCTGGTATGTTCTTAGCCTTTAGTGTCCTCAACCTATCACTTCTTCTTTTTTCAGCTTTGACATCATCAGTTATTTTGTACCTACTTGAGTCCTAAATTTTATTGGTTCACTGTTGCTAGGCCTGGATATACTTGTTCTTATACCAGGTGGCTTAAATGGTGTGTTCCTGGACTGTGGCTTAAATGGCGTGTTCTTGGACTATTTAGGTTTCTTTAAATAAAACCTTGGGACCCCTTGTCTCAGATACTTTGAGTGGTGATTTGTCAATCCTAAGTGGCTGGATGCCTAAAACATCACCACTACTAAGAATTGCTTCTATTGTTTCATCCAAGGTGGCTGCCTTTTCTGTGACAGTTGGAGCATTTTCTTCAACAGTTGGTTGCTTGACATTATTGACCTCTTCAGTTGGTTGATCCATATCAATCTGACTTGCCTCATTCACATTGTTGACCTCTTTAGTTTGTTGCTTAACAGTATTAACATCTTCAGTTTTTCCCTTCACATTATTGACCTCTTTAGTTTGTTGCTTGACATTGTTGACCTCTTTAGTTTTTTGCTTGACATTGTTGACCTCTTCAGTTTGTCCCTTCACATTGTTAACCTCTTGATTGGATGCCTCCTTAATTTCTTGATTGTCAACAGTCTAACTTGCCTTAGCAGGTTTTTAGGATTTGATAACTATTTTGTTGGGCTTTGGTTTCTTATGTTCTTGTTCCTCCTTGTTTGATGCACCCTTAGGCCTCCCTTGCAGCAAACATGTAAAATTAATTTATTTACAATATACTAAAGTGAAGAATGATCACTATACTAAAGTGAAAAATGAATACCCTTTTTTATGTAACATTAGCCTGACATGTTTGAGTGGGGATTTCTTCACTCCCTTGAGTAGCATTTGCAGTAGCACCAGATAGAAGCACGATTTGCTTGTTTTTTTACAAGTCTTTTTGTTATGATATAGTGCAAAACAGAATTTGCATTTGTGGTTTGTATTTGTCCTCTTCCATTTGTTTTGGCTCCCTTCATCATGTTCCCTCCTCCTTAGTTTCTTGGGCCTACTTGGGCCATGTTTAAACATAGGTGGTAGAATTGCCTTATTGGTAGTCCTGGGCCACTTATTTTGTCCATTCAATGGTGTTATAACTTCATTGTAACATGCTTCATATGTGGTTTTATGGTAACACTTACGCAGATACTTAACAGGGCCATCTACTTTCCTATATATGGAAACCACAACATGTCTACAAGGGATACCCATAAGCTCCCAAAAGTTGCAAGAACAAGTCTGTTTTTCTAAATCAACAACAAAGCTATCAGTAAATAAAACATGTGTTACTTGAAATGTCAATCTGCCAGCATATGTAGTTGTCCAGCTAACACTCTTTTCTATCTCCTTATCCAACTTCCTCAATGCAGGATACTCTTCTTCAAATACTTGAACCAAACCCTAACAAAGAATAATAATTGTTATATCAAATACAAGGAACAACAAATAATAATAATTGTTAATGTCAAATATGATGCGTACCTTTTGTTGGTCAGAAATGAAGCACCACCTTCCATCACCTATGTCTTCAATTAACAACTTCATAAACCAACTCCAAGAATATTTGGTCTCCATTTCTACCATAGAAACGGCAATAGGAATGTATTGGTCATTAGGGTCTCTACCAATAGCAATCAACATAATTCCTCCATATTTGTGTTTCAAGTGGCATTCATCCAAACCAATGAATGGTCTACAAGCCTTAGTCAAAGCCTTCTTAGTTCTATCAAATGACATATAGCATATCTCAAACCTTGGTTCCAAACCTTCACTTGGAGCAGGTGTACTAATCTTAAATATATTGTCAGGTGAAGCCCTTTTTAATTCAGCACCATAAGAACACAATAGACTATATTGTTTGCTTGAGTCACCTTCAACAATATATCTTGTTATCTATCTTGCCTTGAAAGCTTTGCACCCTGGTATCTCAGTTGCATACCTCTTTCTAACATCAACCAGTACCTCACTTAACCTTATTCTAGAGTTATTCTTCAAACCATCCACAGTCACTTTTGCAACCCACTCTGCTCTAGCATTTCCTTTGTAAAATTGCCTACCACACTTGTGTTTTGCAAACAATGTTTTGATCATATATGTGGTTGATGTAAGAACCCTACTACATAGCACAGTATAGTCACATTTTTTCTTGTCCTTGTATACTACCCTATATCTAACAGCATCCATTTTTTTTCAAACTTTACTTCCCTCTCATTCAATACATTATATTCTAGGATAGCATCCTTGAATTGTCTTAAAGAAGAGAACTCCATACCAACTTTAAAAACAAAATCTTTGCTCAAAGATTCTTCCTCACTAAACCTCAGTATGCATGGTCTTTCATCACAGCTATCATCATCACCACCATTGTCAAGTTCATTTGTCATGTACTCATCCTTAATAACATGTTCATTGCCCATTTCTTGAGTGATATATACCTTATTATCTTGCTGACTATGCCCCTCATTAGCTGCAGCAACTGGTATGTTTTGCTCTCTATCAGCATCATTAATAACTACATCATCTAAACCTTCAACAAAACCTGTCATTCTCTCATCCTCAAACTGAACACCTACCATTGAATCATCACTGCTATCATCACTAGATTCACTAAAAACATTTGAATTTCCATCACATTTCACTCCATTTCCTCTCTTTCTAAAACTTTCCATAAGGTTATCCTCACCTTCAGTTTTAGTCTCACAGTAAATTTCCACCTCACAATTATTTGCTACTGCATACAAGGCTAATTTAGAGGCATCACCATCATCCTTAAAGGGGTTCAGGTTTTTTTCAAGGCTCCCTTATTCATGCTTCGACCACATCTTAACAGATCTATAATCAAACTCAGGTTCAATTACCTTGACTAAATCACATGCCTCAAAGAATGACCAAAAATTAGGATCTTGCCCCCTAAAAGCATTCACATCCCCCGTCATATCTTAGATTTATGTCTTTTACAAAACAACCCTTGGTGTAAAATACAACTGTGAACTTATCCATACCCCTGTAAATATAAATTAACCTAAGTTTAATTTTTACCATTTCAGAATAAACAACAACTAACCCTAATTTTTACTTTCAGTAAACAAAAAATTAGGTCAAGTTATTTATGCCATTACAACAGCCAAACTAAGAATTGAATAGCAATGGGACCACTTGTACAGAAAAAGAAGGTAAACATCAATACATCGACAAAGAAATATACCTGGGACCACAAGTAGGATTCATACACTTTCTCCTTGGGACCACTGCAACACAGCTTTGTTATCCCTTGAATACAGCGAATAATTTGAAAATGATTGAGGAAGACTAGGGCACGATGTTGAATGAACTTCAACTTGAAAAGGTTTAAGGAAAGGTAGGGTACGAGTTGTATGAGGAAGAAAGATGACGGCTCAACTAAAAATTTACAATACCTCTCAATTTCCACCGTGGAAAATACATAAGACATTAACAAATGAATAAAATCTAGTTGGCGCGCCATGTCATCCTTTGTTTGTGAAAACTAACGGGAGGGACCATAGTTAGGGACGAAAAAAATTTTGAGGGACCAAAGTTTGAAGGAAAATATTAGAGGGACTAAACTTAGAGGTTGGAATATTTTCAGGGACCTTATACATATTTAACCCTTTTTTAATGACTTTTTGCAATAAAATTTATCACATTATAAGGATTTCTCTCACAAATTTCTTCTTTTAACTTGAGATGAATTAAATATGAATTTCTTAAACACCGATTTGTCATGCAACAAAAACAACACAAACGTTGGTATATGATTGAATTTCCAGCTAACCTTTTGCAGAGACTTTTATCATAATACATAAAAAGGATCTACAAATTTTCATGGAATTTCAAATAAGTCTTGATTTATTTTGATTTTTTTATCGAAACACATATAAATGTGTTTTTTTCAAGAGACAAAATGATAAATTTAACCTTATTGGTTGTGTACATACCAAAATATTTTCAAGGGTCGGGTTTTATAGTTGGCAGGATTAAGCAAGGTGAGGAGATAAAATTATCACGAAGACATGGAGATCGAGTATAAACCATAGTCGGGTAAGAACTCAACCCACCAAGGGGACGAGCACGCCACTTGGGCCGAGCACAAACTCATCTCGCTGGAACATCCATAAGTACCTCATCATTAGCTCATCACACCCTTGCCCAACCAAAGTTGATAGTGGTCCCAGACTAGGCCTAGTACCTGTGACGAGTAGATACTCGACGAAGATCAAGAGTTGTACCGGTTAACGATTGATCATTACAGACATTACTACTAGTTAAAGAGGTGCATTCATGGTGAACGTGATGGTTATGAATGTTTAAAACGTAGGAAGGAAGAAAGTTACTTCTTTAATGAGGCACTTGAATGCATTAAGAGAGGACTATATAAATATGCTTCAGCCATAGGGATAATTTAGGCACCCATCTTGGGTAAATACGCATCTCTAGTGTAGACACCAAAGTCCGCACATATAACTAAGAAATCAACCCTTTGCGGCTCTCCTTGTTCCTACAAGGAAGTCATTTGTTTTAATGTTTTTAGCAAGAACATTTGGCGCCCACCATGGGGCCTCATTAAAAACTGCCCATACCATACATTACATTATCAAGAATGTCCTCTGAAGGGGATCCTTCAGACATGGCTCAACTACTGGCTATGGTGGATGCTCTTCGACAACAAAATGAAACGCTACAGGATAGTGTGCAAGTCCTATAGCAAAAAGTCAGACAGATGAGGATCAAGACAAACAAGTTCTTGAACCTCATTCGCTATCACAAGAAATATGGGATGACCAGGTCCTAGAGAACTTCAAAGCACCTTCGCTCGCTTACTTTGAAGTAAAATCAGACCCCTAGGAACATGTAATCACCGTCAACAACCAAATGGCGATAGTCATACCCACTGATTCATTAAAATGTAAGCTCATAGCGGGTATTTTCAAAGACGTAGATCTGAGGTGGTACATGAGTTTTCCCTGGCTTTCTGTGGTGAGCTATCAGGACCTAACTAAAAAGTTAGTACAATACGTCTCAACGAACAAGCATCGGAAGGTCTCGACTACAACCATGTTCAATGTTCAACAGGGACAAGCAAAATCCTTACGAGATTATCTAGCCATATTCAATGAAGAAACTATCAAAGTTTCTCATCCCAATCAGGAGTTGTTCGTCGGAGCATTTCAACATGGATTACGAACCGAGAAGTTCAACGAGTCACTAGCACAGAGGTCAGCTTCTAGCATAGATGAGATCATAACTCGAGTCGGGTGTTACATCAAGGGTGAAGAAAGTAATCGGGATAAAAGATCCTGAGATACTCATGAGAAGACAATAAACAAAGAGGAATGACCAAGTTGGAGGAAAAAACATCATCGGGAAGTTTTGCGAGAACGATATATGCTCAGGCCGTATGTCGTACCTCGAAAAATACGATCCTCGCGAATGCGGTCGCAGCTGGGCTGACTTGAGAGTCGCCACCTAATTTTGATTTATCCCCAAAGAGGGAAAGGGGAAATATAGATAAAACCCGGGAAGAGAGGATAAAGACAAGGTCATTATAACCATTGTCGGGGTTCGGAAGTCGGTTATGCAGGGGGAAGGTATTAGCACCCCCTACATCCATCGTACTCGATGGGAACCTTCTAAGTTGTCACGCGCGAAAGTATGTCTATGCCTAATGAATTACTTGCTAAAAGAGAAAAAGGAATTAAATTTTATTATCTTTCTTTAGGAGTCGAATTGCACTAAAGACTATGGATAGTTTATTCCGAACCAACAAGCCAAGTGTCTTGCGACGGAATAATCGGAGCGAATAGCGAGAGCTCGAAATCCTCCTTTCTACCACTTAGGGCTCGTGGCGTACAATTTCTCTCATATTTTTAAAGTGTTTTAATACCTAAGACCACTTGACGTTGGATCAAGGTTTTGGATTTAAAGAGACATCTTGGTAGGTCGATTGTGAGGCATAAAGCGATCGCAAAGGGTGAGTGCAAAATGGAAGTTAAGGGTTAAATGGTTACGCAAGAACGACTCATAATACTAAGCTAAGGTGGAGCCGTTGGAGCTCGAATTAAACCGAAAGCGTCAAAATATAGCTCTTTAACTATCTTAGAATCGATTCACAGTTAGAATCATTATATGAGAAGTCGAGCGTTACTTTATAATCAAATAATTATTTAAATAAAAGAAATGCGATAAAAAATACAATTTGTCTCATATTGATCTAAATGACACTGATTTGTCGAAATCGAACATTTAGATCGTTTGTTATATCATCGACCATAAAAATAAAATAAAGTCGAAATAATAATAAAATAATAGTTTGGCCTCATATTTAATTTAAATAACGTCGATTTATTAGAAATCGAATATTCAAATATTTATTCATCGGCCGAATAAAATAAATTGAGATAATGAGAAATAATAAGAAAAATAAAAGTGTGGCCTCAAATTAGGGGATAACGTCGATTTATTAGAAATCGAATATCACCATTTATCATTGGCCGATTAAATCGATAAATAAAAACGGATCTAAAATTAATTAGAAACCATAAAACAATAAAATGTAGTCTCATATCAATTTGGACAACGTCGGTAAATCGAATGTCACAAATCGGATAATAATATCATAGACTAAATAATAAATATAAATAAACCAATAAATCGATAAAGTAATAAAGGAAGAAAAAGTCGGCCTCAAATTGGTTTAGACAACGTCGCAAAGTGGAATGTCAACAAACCATATTTTTATCATAGGCCCCAAAATAATAAATATAAAATAACGGATAAAAATAATGAATCGGTCTCAATTTAATGGATAACCGAATAAATCGAATAATCGATAAAACAAATAGCGAAGAATAACAATGGCCTCATAACAACTTTTGACAACGTCGATTTAAAATCGAATATCAAAAAGTTTATGATTATTTCATTGGCCCTAATAAACAAGAGATTTAGTAACATATATTCATCTTTTAAGACATTTTACTATTTTACATAAAACATAGATAACTTACTTTTTATTTTAAAAAAAACAAAAGAAACAATAATGGACTACCCGCCCAATCAACTTAATGTGACCCGAAAGAAAAGAAAACCTAGCTGTGGAGAGGCATCATCGGTCAGTAGAAAAAAACAAATGCAGCTAACCAAGTCAACTAACCCAGTCAGCAACAGTCCCAAGGGAAAGAGGATCATGCATAGAGATACCCAAGCAAACAAAATGAACGATAAAAAATAACAATTCTAACACAAAATGATGAGAACTGATCGAAGGTAGAAGCCCTAGACTCAACTTATAATTCAACGATTCAGAAAGAGAAAAGAAACAACAACCCACCCTTGCACTTTCGTGTCAAAACTCTCTCCCGATGCTCAGCCTCACCGTCAATCTCTGTTTCAATTTGGCCGATGTGCGCTCATCTCACGCGTCTCTCAATCTCGCGGTTCAGGGGTGGTGCAAATCTCACCGCGATGGCTTCGGTACTTACCCATGGTGATTCGCGGTTGATTCAAGAGGTTTCACGGCTCGGTGGTCTGTTCGCATTTGGTTTCACCATTTCCGCAAAATACGATGGTGTAGCCATCCTTCTCTCACACAATCTTCTTTTTCTCAGTTTATGCTTCGGTGTTTTCAGAGACGGCAGATTCGGATCAGTGGTGAGATTGGCAAAGGGATTTTGGTCTGTTTTTTGAAAGATTGATGAAGAGGAAAGGTGAGTTATTCATATTTAGGTTTCTTCAATATCTCCCTCCCTTTTTTGATTGAGTGAATCCTCATTTTATAGGAAAAGGTTGAGGCTCAAAACTGGTGAGATTGAGGAATTTTGGCGAGCAAATCTTGCGAGAGTGAGCTGTGATTTCATGAAATCCGTTAGAGAGGATTTGCGAATGGGATTTTGTGAAGATTGTGTGGGAACATTGAGATCGTGATTCATTGATTCTTTTTGTTTGTAGTGTGGTTTTAGAAAGGAGGTGGTCCCCCTGCTGAGTTTTCACCTGATAATTTTATTTCACTGAGTTTTTTTCCCACAATGAGCTTGCTGACTTACTGCTTTCATTTTACTACATAACTTTGGAAAACTTGAACACTGAACTTGTTTTCATGTTGCAGGTATCGAAATGGCTTGTATAACGGATGACTCGTTTGGCTCGAGGATGAGAAGATCAAAGCTTTCTGATTGATACCTTGTAGGTTTGGTACGTAAAGCCTGGAGCTTGTGCTGTCGAGTTTTTTTTTATAAAAAAACAACTTATTGTGAAAGTTCCAATTTCAGGTAATGGACACTTGGGATCATCCAGAGAGAATGAACATTTGCTAAGCGAAGATGAGTGGCTGAAGTTATCAATGTCCCTTGTTCGATAATGTCTCATGAATGCTCTCCACTTGCTGGACTCATACAGTACAAGTCGTCTAACGTCTGACCTTCCCTGCATCACATCAATTCTTGAACTCTAGCTAAAACTCACATTATCTTCATTACTACCTTGATGCTCCATTACATGCTTGTTGCTCATACTTTTGATGCTGAATTGATCTTACGCACCGGCAAAAACAATGTACGAGTCAAACATCAAGACCCTTCATTAGACCGGGCAACACCAGCTTGTAAGTACTAAGTTCTCTTCAAGCTTTAATGCAAATTTTAACTTAGGATTTTCCATCTTCGAATTACTCCTGGTATTGCTTGAGTTTCTTTTTTGAATTTCGTTGGGTCGCTGTTTTGACAGTATTGACATGGGATCCTTGGCGTATTCTCTGAAATTGTTTTAATGTCATGTTTTGAAGATGATTTTTCTATTAATTTTTGCTGTTGTTATTCTTGCAGGTGACTAAGATGATGATGGATTTGATGCAGATGTTATAGGAGTTTTTTTGTGCAGCTTGGTGTGGCTAACAGCATGAGACAACTTGAGTTTGCCTAAGGGTAAGTAGCAGCCATGGCTTACAATCTCCTGTGATTCCTTGAGCACCATGTGAGAACTTGAATTAAACTCGAAGCGAGCCTTGAAGATGAATGTTTGAAAAAACGGAGAATTCTTTGACATGACAAACCTATGAAAATAAGTGTTGTATTACTACAAACTTGGAATTATGAACTTTGTTCTGATTTGGCCTGAACTGCATCGGAAATCTTTCATGAAATTTCGAAAAGGATAAGCTCTTTCTTGTTTGTGTTTTAAATATCCTGACTGACATTGAGTTTACTTTTGTATTCAGGATTCCTTTATGCTAATCTTTCACTTTATGATGTTCAATGAAGCAATGATGAAGCTTGAAGATTGGAAAAGATTCTGATGGAAGCTTGCGGTACAGCAGTGACGTAAAGGAGATTGGACTTGGCGCAAAGAGTCATGATCCAGGTTGGCTTTCAAATGAAGAAAAGTTGAAGGTTTGATAAAGATCATGAATATTACTTCAATAGTAAGACTCCTAAATCCTGAATTCTATCGAACATATCCCTGTCGGATGCCAACTGAAACTTTGTTGATGTCTTGCAGGTTTTGAAGAGCTGAATGAGGAAATTGGTGAGAGACTTGGTATGAAGAATTTGATTAGGGAATCGTCATGAAGGTATTTGATGAAAAGCGATGATAAGGTATAGCATTTGGTTATTAATGGCAGCTTGTGGTAGGATAACCTTGGAGTAGGATCACTTTGAATAATACATGCTTGTAATGATCTACTTCTCTCAAATCTTGTACATACTAATGTTTGGATGTGAAATTCGTATGGCAGGTCTAACATGCGGTAATAGTTGATGTTAGATTGTAATTTGGTGCTCTTGCTGTTTTTTGTTTATGTATTAACACTTAACCAACCACAATTGAGTTGAAATGGATATGTCAGTGTCGTCTTTTACGCCGAAACATTCCTTGTGACTTAGGAGTTGCAGGATGATGGAATCTCAGAATTTGCAATATAGTGTATGATTATGTCTTGTGCAATCATGCTTCCTTAATATGCCCTTGATATGATAAGTCTTGAGTAGCTTGTTGTACATCGTTTTTAATCATTTATTTCTTTCTGATGTATCTGTTACTATAGGTTTTGTGGCCTTGGCATTAGCTTTGGTTTTACCGGTTCAACGTCTCTTCAGCTTTGTTTCTACCCTTGCCAGATGTCAGTTCCTATCTTGTTGGTATTCCTTTGCTCGGTCTTGTTCGGTTTTAAATCTGGTTATGAAAGCTTCAAGGTTTGAGGGCTACTTCTTCCACGGGAGTTTCCTTGCGGTAATGGCGGATTTTGCTGTATGTGAGGATACTTGAACATGTTCTAACTCCTTGCAGATTGAAGGTATGGAACGTCAAGAATGCGACGACCTGAAGAAAGTTTGGTAACGTCCTGCTTCTTTTGTATATCACCACTTATGATTTTTTTTGAATCTGCTAAAACATTTATGTACGTACCTGAGATGACCATCCCTTTGTGGCAATTACAGCCTGCGAAGCTTTGGAATATCATTGCATAAGAAACGCGGTGATCCTCCTCTGGTTTGAGCGTAGGATCAGATATGAAGAAAGAGCTTTCCGCGAGTTGTGCCTTTTAAACCAAATAGTAAAGCTTCAATCTTGATATTTATACCCTGAACTTCCAATTGTCATTTGGTACCTATCTTAAATGAAAATACTGGTTGCAGGATTCTTCTCTGGCGGAATTTCGCGTGAAGAAATACATGAAGGTTGGTTGAATATTAATCTGGCAGCATGGTGCTTGCTTAGTGTTGAGTCTTTGTAATTTAAGAAAATGTAATTCTGTGTTTGCTTATCTTTTGAATTGGATCTGCCTTTGAATGAATGAAAATGCAGACCTGTCATTTCTTTGACATTTTGTGCCTTTGAGTTCAACTAGCTTCAGATTTTATTATAATAATTGACTGAATATTCAACAATAATCTGAGCTAGAACATTGTTGCAGCAAAACTTATGATTGTATCCATTATGGCATTTCAACTTTGGACATGAACTACTTTTACCAATTTTGTTCCTGCTTGAATCTCCTTACCTTATGCTAGAATTATTTTGGATTAAATTCAGGTTTCTTTTGCGTTATCTGACTGATTACATATTGGGACCTTTTGCAACATGGCTATATGAAAATAATCCAAACATGGTCATTTGAGCATAGTGTACATATGGCTTGACATGACCATGAGTCAATCTGACTTTGCAAATTAGAATTTAAGACCAATCTTGTAACCATACTCATAATATACCATGCTTCAATTAATTCCACGAATCAAATTCAAATTTCCTTTGAACTATTTGTTGAAAACAAACTTAGAGTGAAATTTTGAGAAAATTAATCCAACCATGAATCAATAAATGATCTTTTTCAACGTGGCCATGGGTCTTGGATTTGTAAATTTGTACCTTTCATCTTTGAACAAAACAAATGCCCATTTTTATCATATTTCAAACTTGAACAATCCATATGAGACCTCCATTTTTTTTGTACCATTCTAAATCTTGAGAAACCAAACCATAACGAATCTTGACGTGCTTGGATAACAAGAATATGGACACCCACAAACAAAATTTGCAAAGACTTGGATTATGAAACCAGACATCATGACTACTCTGTGTTCTGATTCCATCACATTTTATCTAATGGACTACGCAACCATAGAGCCTCCTTGTGATACTGACCTTACAAATAGAAAGAGAAAACTAAAATCCACATATTCTTTTTTTTTATTTTTCTTAATAAAGGTTAGAAAAAAATAAAATGCGAGTAGGACAAATTTGGGGTATGACACCGTACCATCGACCACTCGATTCAGATGGGGATCTAACACCGTTGAACACCCGAAGGGGTGATATTTTGAGAGAAGTAGGTCACCTGAATCTATTGTCGGAACCGTCGCGTACTAGGAAAGTCAATCCCATAATGGGGAAGCAATCAAATGCATGGTGCAGCTATCACTAGCTCTGGGATCATCACACCGATGATTGTCACCAGCTTAAGAAATATATTGAGTCGTTAATTTAGAGAGGTCACCTTTTGGCGTATGAGAAGGATACCAGGTCCCAGTTCAAAAAACGGAGTCCTCGCATAGACAAATCAAACTCGGAGAAATAATCTCATAAGAAAGGAGCAGGTACTGAAGAAAAGTATGAAACAAAATCTGCCTGGCACTGTAAACCCTAATTCCCTCCCCCCCCCCCTAAGATTCTATGTATTTCATCTACCTAAGACCTATTCACAATTTTACACAAACTAAGCTACCAAAACAGTGGATAAAATGGCCTAAAAAATATAACAAAAATTATTCCAGGTCCTATTATCAGTCCTCTAATCATAGAAAAAATAATGGGCCAAATATCATACAGGACGTGAGAGAAATAAAATGTGCAAGATAAAGCATTCATGAAAGAAATCAATACAAAACTAATTAAATGGAAAATCGAAATTAAATTGAAAAAAGCCAAAAATCAGAAAGTAAAAATGTAGAAAATTTCTAAAATGAATTATGAACCTACTGGAATTTTTATGGAATTTTATTGAGTGTTTTACTATTTTTCATGGATTAAATTCAAACTATACTAAAACAAAAATTATAAAAAAGTAAATAACATGAGGGGGTGCATCTAACAGTTTTTTGAAGATAAAAAGTTAATGGGCTTAGAATGGAGGGGTGCGGATAACGAAACACAAGAGGCCCATGCGGAGAAAATTGAGGTGCATAGCATGAACTTTCGGTCAATTCTTTGACTCTACTGGACCTCATGATCAAGTCCTCCTAATGGTATTCTAATCAAATGATCCACAGGTGCATGATCATGGTAACTATGGTGTATTTCCACCCATAGGAACGACCGCACGAACTGCCAACCGGACGGTGACAAGTGTTCACCGCCGGTGTGGCTGGAACCACAACAATCTCCAACCTTATCACAATGGAATCTTTAATGGTGTACTTATGGGAATTATGTGAGGATTAATTACAAATTAAAGTGGATTAATGGCTTTCATGAATTTTTAACGGTGGTAATTAAGTGTGTTTATGATCTTTACAATATTCCATAAAACCAAATTAACTTAATCAATTCATAAAATGAAACAAAATCTACAATCAGACTAAAAACTCTCCATCTACCCTTATTCATGCGCATTTTCCCTCCTCTCAACTTCGTCTTCTCACTTATAGAAACCCTAATGTCCGGCGGCGGCCTCCTCACCGGTGGACCTCTACAAACCGAAAACCCAAAGAACAAAAATCCACTCTCCTTTTTTTGTTTATCATTCTGAATCAATAACTTATCTTAAATCCTTCACAATCTTATAGATCAAACGATTCAGAAGCCAAATAGCAAGAGGAACAAAAGGTGTATCAAGAGTCGTACCTTCAATCAGAGTGATGAACTTTGTTGATGGTTCGTTAACAATCTGAATCGGTGAAGACGACGATCAAAACTACGTATCCGTGTTCGGTTCGTTACTCCCCTTTTTCGCGCGATTTGACTCGTTTACGACCTGGTTATTGATCCCTGTGGCTTTGCAGGTTGTTATGAATGCTTGCGCAATGTAGGTGATGATGACGATCGGGGATGAAGCTTTGCGATGAAGCTACAGAATGAAGGTGATACTTCGGACGACGATTCACATGGAGGTGTGTTTGATGTTGCGTTTACGATGAAGATGAAGATGACGATGATGGATCTTCTTGCACGGTATGCTACTTTTCGATTCTCTGTGCAATTAGTTATCGTGGCTTTGTTGTTGATGTTGATTTGGTTAACCTTCTTCTCTTTTTTTCTCTTGTTTGTTGACTCAGTTATTGCGAAGTTAATGAAGGATCGTTGCTGTTACGGATTGATGAAGATTGAACGCGGTTCTTGAAGCCATGGCGAAAAGAGGTTGAAGGAGAAGAAGAAGGATTGAAGAAGATAGGTGAAGAAGAATTAGAGAAGTTGTGTGAAGAACCTTGAGGGAAGAAGAAGATTTTCCTTTATAGGAATGAAAGATCCAACTTCTGTGGAGAATCCAAGTGAAGCTTCCAGAACAAAAACGGTTAGGAGTTTGTTATTTCTGTTATGAGTTAGATTTTCTATTTTGAATTGTTATGAGTTTTGATTTTCTTCCTTTTGTTTTCCGTTAGAAACTTTTCTTTTAATAAGCCTTGCTTTTTCGATTTTCTGTTAGCACCATGCCCTGTTACGAATTCCTTTCTTCATTTTAAACCTCAGGTCGAGGGAAACACGCCTTCAAGTTCTAAGCATGTGCATTCAAACAATAGTGGCTATTTTGGAGTTCCCTTCCACCCATCTATTTTTCAATTGTTTCTCCTTGCTTCTCTTTTCTTTTTGCTATAAATTATACTAAGTTGGTAACGATCTCCATGACTGTATAATTGAATTCTGAGTTTACTTATATTGCAGTGTTAAGCTTTAAAACCGTTTGTTGTGTGACATTGTGTTCTTAATGATTGATCACATTAATAAAAAGTGCAAGTAACTAGCGATACAGCTTTCTTATTTGTGTTTCAGGTGAATTTCGAGCTCATGTGAGGGAAACTGTGGAGTTCAAGCTTACTGCAGACTATGAAAAAGAAAAGAAACATATGCTGACTTTGAGATGAGGATAATGGTCGTCTGTGAAACATGGCCTGAGTTCTTTAAGATTTCGGTGCCTTTGCAAGATGTGAAGAGAATGACTTTGAACTTTAAGGTTGTAATTGTTATCCTAATAGGATCTGATGCACCCTTGAATATTATGCAAAAATCGGTTTTGTAAGACCTCATCTTTTTTCCTTATCGATGTATTGTGCAAAAATCGGTTTTGTAAGATCTCGACTTTGAATATTAAGGTTGTAAATGGAACAGTATTCAACATTTTAAGCATATATCCCTCCCATTCCATTGAATGAATTATACCCAAGAAATTTTGTAATTGCATAGAATTTGTCATGATGATACACTTGTGGTTTGAACAAGATGACTAACGTACTTAGTTACATGATATAACCTCAAGCATAAGGAATCCACGAAAAATGACAATGATGCCTTTGATTGCTTGGTCTAGGCTTGTGTGACTTCAAAGAAAATGAACGATCTCATACCGTCATGTGATCCTTAATCTCAAAAACCCCACCCTTAGCTTAATGAAACTCAAGGCTTCCAAAATGAATCACCAAGGCTCCTCTCAAACAAATAGTAACAAATTCAGACGAATAAAATGAAATGAATATAACACACAAACAAAAATTTGCCCATTAAGCATAACAATATACTCTAAATCTCAACATCAAGCCAAATGTTAATGGTTCTGTATGAAGATTGGATAATACATCTATGGTCATGAAGGGCACAAAGGTGAAGAACGAAAACCAATGAGGGGAAGGCCTTGGGATATTGATCCATAATCGACCAAAATTCCATCTTCCATGTAATCTTGATTTGGATGTTCTTGTAATGTGCTAACTTCGTAAAGACATGGACAGTTGTAGCTCCACAACAAACAGGGATTCACCTAAATATACTTGGAAAATTGTAACTTGAGATTCCGAATGAACTCTGGACTTTATATGCCAAAAATGACCTTCTAGCTCTCTCGATCCCATAAAATCCGAATTAATTTGCAATATGGACAATTCATTTTAATTTTGGTGCCAAATGTCCTTATTTTTTTCTATAAATTAGCCAAGCAAACTCAGAGCACCCTTTGGCCAAAATAAACTCCAATGAAAGAAAACATCTGGCTTCCAAAGGATATCCACGCCTTCGTATCTCTTGTCATGGTTCATACCCCGTAATTCACCCATTCAATGGACAGTAGTCTCAAAGCGAATACTTTTAGGAACCTTGAAGATGAATATGCCATCAAGGCAACCAATATGTCCAAGAAACCCCTTGCCAGGAAACCCTAATACCATGACTTTAACTGAAGCTCTTGTAACTTAGTAAGACGCCCATGATAATAAGAGCCCACTGTTGGTCTCAACCTTGAGTGTGATGGCCAGAGAAATCACTAGTGAACAGGGAGATTCAAGTCACAAAAGAAAACTTGATTCTATGCCTTAGGAGTTTAATGAAATGCATGGTTGCGAATGTCATGACCTAAGGGAGAGATGAAAATGAATGTGAAGCATAAAGCCAGTTGAAGTAATAAATACGAGGGCAAATTTTGAGGTATTACAACTGTGATAATTAAACAAAAGCTTTCAAGAAAATAGAAGAACACTCTTCCAAAACAAACAACTTGATCTTGCTTAAAAGATTTAATCAAGAACAAACATTCATGCTTAAAAGCTTAGAGTGGACAACATACAACTCAAAAATCAGTCCAATTCAAACATCTAGGTGATATATGAATGGCTCACAACAAGAACACACACACACACACACACAAAACCCTAAAACTCAAAAGCACTCAGCTTCACAAATACACAATATTCCGTACAATACAATTAGGTTAAACATTCAGTATTATAGAGCATTTTGAATGGGATTAGATCTGATCAGAATCTTCCATAATAAAGATCATTTAATTTACTTCAAATCAAGCATGAAAATATCTTCAAAATCTCCAAAAAAATAAACGCATAACAACTTCTGTATTTGATAGCAAATATCCCTTGATTTTCGCACATACTGGAGCAAATCAAATAACTACCTGCTAAAAACATACAGAAGTTAAATCAAAACTTTTTGTATCTGGAAGTTCCAGAACTGTCAAGACAGATGTTACGACATATGATCTAACATCACAAAAACCAACACAACAGATGTTCTTCAAGCATGTCAAGGACATCTTACAAGACATCAAGACACATGATAATGTTTTTCTACAAATGCAGCCAAACCAAGAACCTTCAATCTCCCCCTTTGGAAAATTATGGCTAAAACATTATCAAAACCAGTCAACCAGAAGGAACCAAACAACAGAGATCAAAGCAGCAGAAGATTTAAGAAAAAATATTATGGTTGCACAAAATTAAACATCTGGTAAAACAACACCCAATCAAAACATCAGCTCTCCTCAACTAATCAACCAGGCACATCAGCAGAACAACCAAAGCAAATAGCTAACTCTCCCCCGTTTAGCCATAATATGACAACCATACCAACAGCTACTCCCTCATAACACAGGATTAATAATCACAAGAGTAAGAGACCATACCAGCTTACAATATCCATAGTGGAAGCAACATCATTGTCATATTTAAGAACATACTTCTTTACATCAGCTTTCTTTCTAGGAATAATGTTCTGAACATCGTCTTCAATATTATAGTCCGAGACATTATCAGACACAACAACATTCTTCAAATTGCTCTTAGCAAGAGATATAGTAGCAACAAATTTGTATTTCCTTGTCTTGATCCTCATGTCACCATCAGGATTCACATTCTTGATCCATTCATCATTAAATACAAAATAGAGATGATGTGGGAGACAACAAAATTGAAACAATTGTGTAAATTGCAGTAGGAAAACTGAAATAACTTGACTAGTCTTCCCACATAGTATTAATTGTTGTAGATCCTCATTGATGTAAATCCTTAACTTACCCCTCATGATTTCAAACTGATTCGCATCCAAAGCTTTAGGGAAAATGTCAACCAGTTGTAAATCAGTGGCTACATGTTCTAAAGCAACAATCTTTTCTTCAACCATCTCTCTAATGAAATGATGACGAATATCAATATGCTTGGTTTTTCTATGTTGAATAGGACTTTTAGATATGTTGATGTCACTCAAATTGTCATAGTACAATGTCATGACATCTTGTGAAACATTGTATCTGTCAGCATTTGCTTCATCCAAACCAACTGAGAACAACTTCTTCCAGTTGCTATGTATTTAGCCTCAGCTATGGATAGAGAAACATAATTTTTCTTCTTACTAAACCAAGATATCAGATTGTTTCCCAAAAAGAAGCATCCTTCAGATGTGCTTTTTCTATCATCGGCACATCCTGCCCAGTCAGCATCACAATAACCACTTAGCTCAGAATTGAAACCATGAGAGTATAACATGCCATAATCACATGTACCATTGACATACTTTAATATTCTTTTCACTGGGTTGATGTGACTCGCCTTAGGATCAGCTTGATATCTAGCACAAACACCTACAACAAAGGCAATGTCAGGCCTGCTTGCTGTGAGATATAATAAGCTCTCAATCATAATTCGGTAGAGACTTTGATTCACATTCACACCCTTTTCATCGTTAGACAACTTCAGATGAGTAGAAGCATGTGTCCTTTTGTGGCTAGCATTCTCCATTCCGAACTTTTTTTACTATATTCTTGGCATATTTACTCTGAGATATGAATATAGAGTCTTTCATCTGCTTGACTTGAAGACCAAGAGAATAAGTTAATTCACCACCTAGGCTCATCTCAAATTCATACTGCATATGTTTGACAAAAATTTGAACCATCTCCTCAGACATCCCACCAAACACAGTATCATCAACATAGATTTGAGCAATCATGGGCTTCTTTCCTTCTTATTTTACAAAGAGAGCCTTGCTTATGCTACCTTTTCTGTATCTATGTTCAACAAGAAATTATGTAAGTCTCTCATACCAAGCTCTTGGAGCTTGTTTAAATCCATATAGAGCTTTCCTTAGCTTGTATACATGATTAGGTAAATTATGATCAATGAATCCTTTGGGTTGTTTCACATAGACTTCTTCATTTAATTAACCATTCAAGAAAGCACTCTAGACTTCCATTTAATACAGTTTGAATTTCAAAATGAAAGCAACTCGAATAAGTAATCTAATAGATTCAAGTCTAGCAACATGAGCAAAGGTCTCATCAAAATCAATTCCTTCAACTTGAGTGTATCCCTGAGCAACCAATCTTGCTTTATTCCTGGTAACAACTCCATGCTCATCAGATTTGCTCTTGTACACCCATTTGGCACCTATCACATTTGATCATTCAGGCCTTGGGACAAGATCCCAAACTTCATTCCTTTTGAATTGAGCTAGATCCTCTTGCATAACATTGATTCAGAACTCGTCAATTAAAGTTTCTTTAACATTATTTGGCTCTATCTTAGACACAAAACAAGATTTATAGATTATCTCCCTTGATATTTTAGAAATTCCTTTATCCAGCTCTCCCGTGATGAGATCTTTAGGATGATGTTTCTGAATTCTGATCGAGGGACCCTTGTTGGTCTTATTGGCTTCAGGCTCAAAACCAGAGGATTGTTCATCAATACTTCTATCTTCAGTTTCTACTGGATTTGCATTCTGAAATGTTTCAACATCGTCTAGGACATCAACTTCTTTGTCTAAGTTTTGATCATTAACAACAACATTTATAGACTCTATCATTACTTTAGTTCTGGAGCTGTAGACTCTATAGGATCTATTGTTGGTAGAGTATCCTAGAAATATCCCTTAGTCACTCTTTGGATCTAATTTTCTTCTTTGTTCAGAATCTGCCAGGATGTAGCATTACTTCCAAAGACATGGAAGTATTTCACAGTAGATTTTCTTCCTTTCCATAATTCATATAGAGTAGCTGAAGTATCTTTCCTCAAGGTGACTCTGTTGTGAATGTAGCATGAAGTATTCATCGCTTCAGCCCAAAAATGATAAGGCAATTGTTTTGCATGTATCATTGCTCTAGCAGATTCCAGAATAGTCTTATTCTTGCATTCGACAATTTCATTATGCTGAAGAGTAATGGAAGATGAAAATTCATGACTAATACCTTTAGAGGAGCAAAATTCAGAAAACTTGGTATTCTCAAATTCTTTCCCAATATCACTTCTGATTCTACTGACATTGCTTTCCTTTTCTCTTTGAAGTTTTTGACAAAGATCTCTGAAAACTTCAAAAACATCTGATTTCTCTCTGATGAAACTTATCCAAGTGTATCTTGAATAGTCATCCACAATAACATAAGCATATTTCTTTCCACCAAAACTTTCTACCTGCATAGGTCCCATCATATCCATGTGAAGAAGTTCTAAGACTCTTGAGGTGGTAAGATGTTGAATATTCTAATGTGACATCTTAGTCTACTTTCCTACTTGGCATTCTCCACATACCCTTCCTTCTTCAATTTTGAGCTTAGGAATCCCTCTGACAGCTTCCATGGATATGATTCTCTTCATGCCTTTCAGATGCAAGTGTCCAAGTTTTTTATGCCAATGTTTAACTTCATCTTCTTTGGCAAGCAAGAAATATGAGACATAACTTGATTCTTGAGACGCCCATAAATAATAGATGTCTTTAGATCTGACTCCCTTCATGATTAATTCTCTTTTCTCATATGTAACAAGACATTCAGATTTGGAGAAATTAACTTTCAGTCCTTGATCATATAGTTGATTGATGCTAATTAGATTTCCAGTTAGCCGTTTTATAAGTAGCACATTATCAAGTCTAGGCACTCCTGAGCAGTCCAGCTGTCCAATTCCCTTGATTTCACCTTTGGCTCCATCACCAAAAGTAACAAATCTAGTAGCATGAGGTCTCATATTCACCAGCAGATTTGTGACTCCTATCATATGTCTTGAACATCCACTGTCAAAATACCAGTCATTTTTTTCTGAAACTCTGAGAGAGGTATGAGCTATCAAGCTATTGGTACCTATCTTAGGAATCCATTGCTTTCTGACCTTAGGTATGTTCCGAATTAGAACACGCTGAGGGATAGGCTTAGGACATCCACAAAGTTTGAAACAGTAAGGCTTCAAGTGACCAAACTTTCCACAATAGTGACACCTCCATCTATGGGAATTTCCTCTTATGTAATTTATAGGTCTTCTGTTATGATGTTGAGACATCTGATTCAACATATTTGGTGTAAGCTTAGAATGAGCAAGATCTGAGACATGTTCTTTTCTTTTGCCAAACCCTAGGCCAGCCACATCTCCAGCTATCTTTCCAATTTGTAGAATCTCATCTAAAGTTTCTGAACTACTGTTTAGCATCCTAACAGACTTTGTCATTTGATCAAGTTTGGAGTTTAGCAATGTTACCTCATTCTCCAGCTTGGAAATGGTTTCCAGATGCTCTTCTTTCTCAGTCTCCAGTTGAGATATGACTTTCTTTTGTTCCTCTTATTGTTGGCACACTTCTTCATTTTTGAGAGATAGTTCTCTATAGAAAGTAGCTAACTCATCATATGTGACTTCATCATCATTGAAATTAAAATAATATCTCCCAGTTAGAGTAGTAGCATTCTTAGCAGATTCTTCTCCAGCTTCACTTTCAGTGTCTTCATCTGACCAAGCCACAGTAAGACCCTTTTTCTGATTCTTGAGATATATGGGACATTCAGATTTGATGTGCCCAAAACCTTCACATCCATAGCACTGAACTCCTTTTCCTTGAGAAGAGTTCTCTCCATCCCTTGTCTTTCTACCAAAGTCATTTGACCTACTGATGTCAAATGAGTTGTTCTTGACATTTGGTCTTGACTTCCTGTCCATCTTTTGCACTACTTTGATAAACTGTCTCCCAAGAAGAACTATAACATTAGATAGACCTTCCTTAGTATTCAAATCACATTCTTCTATTCCATCTTCAATGTTGGAAGAAAAAACAATATTTTTGTTTTTCTTGTCAGATTTGTCACATATGGCAATCTCAAAAGTTTGAAGAATTCCAATAAGTTCATCCAATCTCAGCTTGCTAATGTCATGAGCTTCTTCTATGGCAGTGACCTTCATGTCAAATTCTTAGGTAGAGATCTGAGAGCTTTTCTCACCAACTTTTCTTCAGACATTGTTTCTCCTAGAGCACTGGATGCATTAGTTATCTCAAGGATATTCATATGAAAATCATAAACACTTTCATCATCTTTCATCCTTAAGTTTTCAAATTTTGTGGTGAGCAACTGAAGTCTTGACATCTTAACTTTGGAGGTACCTTCATGAGTAATTTTGAGAATATCCCAAGCATCTTTGGCAATAATGCAAGTATTGATCAATCTGAAGGTGTTTTTGTCAATTCCATTGAATATGGCATTCAAGGCTTTAAAGTTTCCCAGAGCAAGCCCATCTTCTTCTTTATACCAGTCCTTTTCTGGCTTCAATTTTGCAGTATCCTTCCCATCTTTGTCCTTTATGACAGGATGTTCCCATCCTCTCAGAAAAGCTTTCCAAGCCTTGTTATCCAAGGACTTCAAGAAGGCAACCATCTTTGGCTTCCAGTAATCATAATTAGTTACATCCAGAATGGGTGGTCTATTCACAAATCCCACTTCCTTGTCCATTATACCAGAAATTAACTTCCCTAGATCTCACCCAAATACAGAGCATGATGTCTGCTCTGATACTAATTGAAATTCTGGTATCATATATGTGATGTCGAAGGCGATGTCACGACATTACTAGCTAACATTAACAAGGTAAATACAATAAAAAGTACAGTAGTGATAACACAATAAATTGTTAACCCGGTTTGGTACAAACTTATCTACTCTGGGGGCTACCAAGCCAGAAAGGAAATCTGATATTAGTAGTATCAATTCAGAGTTAAACAATCCCAATTTACACCCTCACTTAATCACTACCCAATGTAATTTCTGTCTAAGAACCCTTAGATAAGAGAACCCCCTCTCACTCCCCCTTAATCACACATTGTGATAATCAAACAAAACATTTCAAGAAAATAGAAGAACATTCTTCCAAAACAAACAACTTGATCTTGCTTAACAGCTTCAATCAAGAACAAACACTCATGCTTAAAAGCTTTGAGTGGACATAATACAACTCGAAAATCAGTCCAATTAAAACATCTAGGTGATATATGAATGGCTCACAACAAGAACACACACAAAAACCCTAAAACTCAAAAGCACTAATCTTCACAAATACACAATATTTTGTACAATACAATTAGGTTAAACATCCAGTAATATAGAGCATTTTGAATGGGTCTGAATCTGATCAGAATCTTCCACAAATAAGATCATATGATTTACTCCAAATCAAGTATGAAAAGATCTTCAAAATTTCCAAAAACTAAATGCATAGCAACTTCTGTATTTGACAACAAATATCCCTTGATTTTCGCACATACTGGAGCAAATCAAATAACTAAACAGATGCTAAAAACATACAGAAATTAAATAAAAAACTTTATGTATCAGGAAGTTCCAGAACTGCCAAGACAGGTGTTTCGACATCTGATCTGACATCACAAAAACCAGCACAATAGATGTTCTTCAAGCATGTCAGGGACATTTTACAAGACATCAAGACACATGATAATGTTTTTCTACAAATGCATCCAAACCAAAAACCTTCAGTATTCAATCAATTGGTGCATTTGTGGTTGTGGGCTCAGATACCAATTCTAAAGTCCATTTCTTCTATCCTTTTCACATTTTCTTATCCAAATAAATACACTTTCAAATTTTAAGTGCATTGTCCAGATGCAAAGTCAGTATCCATAACCTTTTTTAGTCCACATTTTTCATCCATTTTCCAATTATCAATATCCTTTAATATTCACTAAATCAATTATCCATATTCAATAACTTTTTTCATTTTTTCTTAAAATCCATTTTTTTTACAAAATCCAATTAAATCCACTCATTTGATTATTCATCCTTTAATCATTTTTATATCCATCCATTAGTCATTTTAAAACCAATTACCAAAATTCATTATAAAAAAATAGAATGCTTCAACTAAGTGTAATGTCCACCGAAAATTCCATATTCAAAAAATTAACAAAAAATGTGTAGCCAATGATTTTCCAAAGGATAAAAAATGAAATTGCAACAAGGCCATGAAGATGCGACGGCCCGTGTCTCATACTACCTCAGCCAAGTCCTCTTCCAAGCTGACATAATTTGCACAATAACACACATGATGACTTCAGCTACTAAAATTCAAAACTTCCACACTAGCCAAATTGCCATGAGCTACCACATCAAGCTGTTATAGATAAACCAAGTCTCACAGCTCAACACACTTCATGCCACGCACAATGCAGCTCCATAAGCCTCCAACTTGGTACAACTCAAAATGACACAACAAAATAAAGTGACGTCACAAGTCACAAGAGAACGTCAAAACGTTGCAGCAAGAGAGCACAACGTAAAACGACTTTATGCATATGAATACACACAGCAGCTACAACGAATTACAATTACAAAACGACATGGAAGTAAACACAAACGACAACAAATTGAAAAAACAAATTTCATCACAAACTCTATAAATATATGTGATTCCTCCTCATTCTCTCCAAGCTTTATTAAGCCAAGAAATCCCTGCCCAATTTCTTCCCCAACCTTCAACCATAAATTTCCTTTCAATTTCTTCGTTTCAAATCATTCTCACCAAACTTCCAATCCTGCAGAAAACAAAAATCGCCACTACTCACAACCACTAAACCGGACAAAAAACCAAAGCTAAGCAGAAAAATCGCAAGAAACTGAAGAAGAAGAGAAAAAAGAGATTTACAGACGGTGCAGCTTTGTTGAGACGTATTCGTGTTTTCGCGGTGAGATTTTGACGGAAGAGAAGGTATAGTTACTGCGTGATACAAGAGAAGATAGTGACTTTTTTTCCATGTTGTGTATTAGCCATTGTAGCAAATTTTTTAGAGAGTGAAGGAGAGGCTACAGTACCGCGTTGCTCTTGAGGGTTGAAGAGGTAGTATTTTCATCTTTTATGTTTTTTTTTCCAACTAGATTTATGTTAATCAATAAAAAATGAGAAAAAATATAGAATAATCAAATAAGACAAAAATATATCAATAAAAAGAAAAAATATAATGAGGAAAATAATAGAACTATAGACATGTACTTAATATATATTAGACTTTTCAAGCAACAATAACATAATAAAATTTTATCATCATATTCTTTTGATTCACATGAAAAATAAGTCATATTTATATCAAGTAAATAAAAAATTATAAAAATAATTAGAATATAAGACTAATCAAAATTATATAAATAAAAATGTAAGTTTAAATATTTGTAATATAATAATCCGAATTTCTATTATGTCACAAAACAAATGGCAAGACAAATGTAAAGTGAAACAAAAACAATTATAAAAAATGCGAGGAGCACTATCAATCACCAACAGTAATTTGTTTGTAGAATACAATGATAATTCAATATCACACACAATAAATTGAAAAAGTTATAAAATTGTCATTATCACAAATAATATTTTACAAAATAAAAATATTTAATGGGGTACCGTTTTATTTTCAATATAATTTACTATAGAACTAATACTCAATAGTCGTAAATTATTGATTTGTTATAAATATAATAGTAAATAAGATTAATTATATTTAAAATTTTAAAAACGTTACACATAAAATGTTAGTTATAATGATTTAAAATAAATTAGTTATAATACTTTAAAATAAATTAGTTATAATTAGCTCTATTAATATAAAAAATGTTACACATTATAATAATTAGTTTAATGCTTTAAATAAAATAACATTTGAATTAGTAATATTATTGAAAATTTTATCAAACTACCCAATATTTTCAACTTTAATCCTTAACTACCTTATCTTTCAAATTAATTCTCAATCTACCCCACTTTTAAAATTAAAAAAATGAATTAAGGGGAGTCGCCAATTGAATTGACGCTTTCTATATTTTTTTTAATTTTCAGTTACCTGCGGATTTTCCTGCAGTTTTAAGATTACCTGTCGATTTACTTGCGAATTTACCTACAGATATAGGTAAATCCGCAAGTAAATCCACAACAACTGTCAAATCTGCAGGTAACTGATTTACCTGCGATTTTTTTTTGTTATGGAAAGTGTGATAGATAGGAAATTAATTTGAAAAGTGATTTATTTGAGAATTTTTTTTTGAAAAAAAAATGGGGTATTTGAGTAAAATTTTCAATATTATTATGTTATTTGTATTGTTAATAGAATTTTAATTGTTATTATTATTAGATAAATATTATAATTTATTATTTATATTATTATTATAAGATGAATGTTATATTGTTATTTAGTATTTATATTATTATTAATAATAATATTAGTGATTTAATATTAATAGTAATATTATATTATTATTATTATTATTATTAATATTATTATTATTATTTTAATATTATTATTATTATTATTATTATTATTATTGTTAATAGCGTTATTATTTGTTTTTATTACATGAATATCATATTATAATTTTTTTATTTATATTATTATTATTAATATTGGTAATTTAATATTAATATCATTTTTATATTAATATTTTATTTTTATTTGTTAATTTAATATTAATATTATTATTATCTAATATCCAACTATAAAAATGCTTATCTAATCTTTCTTCATTAAATCCTTCTAATTAATTTTAATCCTAACCTAATTGCAAGGGTAATCAGATCTTATTCCAAAATACTCAACTAATAGCAATTTTGCATTTATTGAATCTGATGTGTCATTGTCATATTTTTTCACATTGGATATTTTTCCTCTAATTAATATTATATGAAGGTTGTACCATATACCCCTACATTTTGACCTATACCCCTACAAAATTTTCAAAATAACAAATATAACCCTGAGATTATTTTATTATATTAATTTTTACCATTTATGTCGAACCGTCAGAGTTTTGAAAAATTTACACAAAAAGCCACGTTCCGGAAAACTTTAGATATGACTTTCGGTATGTTTTTTTTTTCAAACCGGAAGACTTAGGGAAAGTGTTCCGGTTAAGTAATTTTTGATCACCGGAAGACTCAAGAAAGTGTTCCGGTTTGGAACATAATCAATAAGACTTTCGTTTCCATGTACCGGAACACTTAAGGTAAGAGTTCCGGTTTGTTACAAATACACTACCAGAAGACTTACGTGAAGTGTTCCGATTTGTTTTTTTTTATTTTTTTATTTTCTTTATAATTCCTTAATATACAATTAATTATTTTCTTTATAATTCCTTAATATACAATTAAGGAAGGAAAAATTATTTGATATTAACAACATAATATCGGTTTGTTCCAAATACATTACCAGAAGATTTACGTGAAGTGTTCCGGTTTGTTTTTTTTTTTAATTTTTTAATTTTTTAATTTTCTTTATAATTCCTTATATACAATTAAGGAAGGAAAAATTATTTGATATTAACAACATAATAAATATTTATTACAAATTAAAATATTTGACATTAACAACTAAATATACAAGGAATGAAAAATTATTTGACATTAACAACATAACAAATATTTATTACAAATTAAAATTTATAGCATTTAAATGATGATTTATTGAATATGTGTTGTTGATGTAAATACTGAAATATGAATATTATATTAATTATTAAAATACAATAAAAATAAATATTATATATTAATTATTTAAAAGAAAATAATAAAAAAATCAGTTTTATAAATATTAAACATTGAATAAAAGTATAAAATAAATAAAAATATTATGAGATACAAAGTTATTTAATTTCATTTATACCATTGAATCATTATTATAAGATAAATAAAATTTATTACTCTTTATAATATATTTTTTTTTAATATCATTCATTACTTAGAACTTAATTACATTTAATTTTTTTTTCCTCTAACAAATAATTAAAAGTATATTATTTATAAAAGAGAAATTATTTAAATTTAAAATGATTGTTAATGTATGTTTAAATTTTAAATTACTATTTAATTCAATGAACCTATACAAGCAATTAAATTTTTTAAACGAAGAAAAATTATTCAAAATTATTTTTAACATATGATAAAATATTTTTTAAAAAAAATAATCATATTATTCTATTTTAAAACAATAATATATATATATATATATATATATATATATATATATATATATATATATATATATATATATATATATATATATATATATATATATATATATATATATATATATATATATATATATATATATATATATATATATATATATATATATACGCATTATCAATTATTGATATTAATCATTAATAATAGTAAATAAATAATGTATATTGTCACAACTATATTATTAAGAATTAAAGAATTATTGATAATGTATATTGTCACAACTATATTATTGAGAATTAAAGAGTTTATTCCCACTACCATTAAAGAATTTATTTAAGAAATTTTTCTTTTGTTGTTTGTATTTTTCACGTGATTCAAATGGAATGAATTAAATTTTATTTTGTTCCAATTTTAATAATAACAATTAACACTAATTTTAATGATAAATGGTAATCGTAAAAAAGGTAAAAAAAATTGATACAATCATTTTTATAAACGAGAATAAAATACAATTGTTTTTTAAAAACATAGAAAATTTACAATAAATTTATAAAAAAGAATAAGTTACAATTATTTTTATAAAACATAATAATTTATAAATATTTTTATAAAAGAGAAAAGTTCAAGTATTAATACAATTGGATTTATTAATTTTGTATTTTGTAATTTATACGTACTATTATTGTTGGATTTATTAACCTATTAAATTGGTTATACTGCAAATGAATATGTAAAAAGAAAATTACAAAATAAAAAATTAATATTAAATTATATTTATAAATTTTTCTATATAATATTATATTATTAGAAATTAAAAAAAAAATCATTATTGGTTTATTTAAGATAGGAGTATTTATACTAGAAAATATAATATAATATATGTTTTAATAATAAAAAATATGAGACAATAGTTAAATACATAACTTTCTAATGAAAAACACAAAATTTTATTTTTTAATTTCTTATATTAATTTTTTATGCTTTGATTTATGATTTTGGAATTTTTTTTCCAAATATTTATTTTAAAGATATGTCATTTTTGTGTAATACATATAATCATTATCAATTATTGATATTAATAATTAATAATAATAAATAAATAAATTATTATTATTATACATGTTGCTTCAATTATTAGAATCAAAGAGTTTATTTTTAACTAATTGCAAGATTAAATAATATTTAATTATCATAATTATAAAGTTAAATATTAATTATTGATCATGTATATTGTCATAACTATATTATTAAGAATTAAAGAGTTTAATCTCGTTACCATCAAAGATGAATATTTTTTTCCCAATTTCTATTATAATTGTTAAATTTAATTAATTGCAATAAATCTACTATTAATTTTTTTTATAATTTTATTTGTTAACATTTAATTTATTTAATTTTATAATTTTATTTGTTAATTTGATTCTAAATAAATAATTTAAAAAATGGTATGACTTTATATGTTATAGGTATTTACATTAGTAACAGAAAAATAACATAAAATATCAATATCAATTTATTTTTTCATATGTAGTTTTTTATAAAGATAGCCATAAAAATTAAATTCACTCGAGTTGTTTTTATATATGTTTTTTTTTCTCTTCCTCCCAATTTTTATTTGTAGTAACTTTTGTTGTTACATTTTATTAAATAATAATCATAAAAAAGAAAAAATGATTGGTATTCATGAAAAAATAATGATAAATAATAATCATGAAAAAATACTGATAAATGGTAATAATTTATACAATTGTTTTCTACTAAATTAAAATAAATAATTGAAAAATTTAAATACTGAAAAGAAAAAAACATAATAAGGTAAGAAAAAATGAATAATTTAAAAATGAAATGCCTTTAAATGTTCTAATATGAAATTTAAAATTTTGTAGAGTTAAGCTTCTATTATGAAATTCTCATACACAAAAGATGGATAAAATATTCATTTAGAATTGAAATTTTAAGATACCATGGAGTGTATATATTCATTTAGAACTAAAATTTGACGGGGGTCTATCATATATTGTAGGTTTGTAAAAATTGTAAATATGATATAATAAGAAGGATTTAAAATTGATATTTGACGGAAAAATGTTATAAATTTTAGGTTTGAACAAATTGACTAATATCTAAAAGATAATGTTATTTGAATTGGAAACATATTTTTATTCATGTTTGTAGTTTTAGATTCAACTGTATATATTAAATCAGATACCAGTTGTAGGTTTGTAAAAATTATAAATATGATATAATAAGAAGAATTTAAAATTGATATTTGACGGGAATCTGTTATAAATTTTAGGTTTGTAATTTTTTTTTCTAAATTTAATTATATTTTTATTTAAAATTATTCAATGAAATATCAAATAATTTAAAAAATTTATATTTATAGAATTTTGTAGAGTTAAACTTCTATTATGAAATTCTCCTAAAAAAATATATAACTGATATTTGACGGTAAACTGTTATAGATTTTAGGTTTGAAAAAATTTACTAATATTTAAAAGATAATGTTATTTGAATTGGAATTCAACTAAGTTTTAGTAATTATAGAATTGCATGCATGATACAGACATGATCTACGGGTAGACGTGAACGTATCTATTACATATCATATGTAGGCTGACTATTTTAATGTTAATATATTAAATCTATAAGAAATCTATAAGATATCAGTTGTAGACTGATCATTTGAATTTTATTTTTCATACATTGAATTAAGTTTGATATATTTACTCATATGCTATTATAGGAAAGAAAAATTCTACCGAAATCGCATATTGTGTATTGAATGATATCACTATATATTTTTTAATATCATAGGTAAGAAGTCTTAATTTTGTATGTGTAATTTATCCATATTATTGTTGTTGGTTTATTAACCAATTAAATTGGTTACTCTAGACAAAATTTAGACCCTGAAAAAAGTGGTAGAATTGACAAGTGTTGTTTGGTAGCGTAGCGTGTGAATACAAACAAGACCCGTGCGATAGTACGGGAATCCCGCTAGTATTTAATAAAATGTCACATAAGGTAGTTAGAAATAATATTGAATATTATAATAAAATGACATATAAAAATATAAGTGTTTAAAATAATATTAAATATCTATTTAATCTAAATATTATTATTATTATTATTATTATTATTATTATTATATTAATATTATTAGTATTTAGTAATTTCATATTATTATAATTATATTTAATAAAATGCCATATAAAGGTTAGAAATAATATTGAATATTATAATAAAATGACTAATAGAAACATAAGAGTTTGAAATAATATTGAATATCTACTTAATCTAAATTTAATATTATTATTATTATTATTATTATTATTATTATTATTATTATTATTACATGTAAGCGCATAAAAGTTAGAAATAATATTAAATATTATAATAAAATGGCACATAGAAACATAAGAGTTTGAAATAATATTGAATATCAACTTCTACTTTATCTAAATCCAATGTTGTTATTAATACTATTTTATTAATAATATTATTATTATTTATATTATTATTATTATTATTATTATTACATATAGGCGCATAAGAGTTAGAAATAATATTTAATATTTTAATAAAATCTCACATAAGCGTTAAAAATAATATTGAATGTTATAATAAAATGACACTATTATTAGTATTTGATTATTATTTGGTAATTTAATATTAATATTATTATATTTAATAAAATATCACTGAAGGGTTAGAAATAATATTGAATATTATAATAAAATGACACATAGAAACATAAGGGTTTGAAATGATATTGAATATCTACTTAATCTAAATTCAATATTATTATTATTATTATTATTATTATTATTATTATTATTATTATTATTATTATTATTACATATAGACACATAAGAGTTAGAAATAATATTGAATATTTTAATAAAATGTCACATAAGGATTAGAAATAATATTAAATATTATAATAAAATTACACACATAAATATAAAATTTGGGAAGATATCATGTAGATAATTAGGATTATGGTAATATTGAATATTATAATAAAATAACATATAGACATATAAGGTTAGGGAAGAGACCATGTAAATAATTGGAGTTAGGATTGTGATCAAGATTGTCATCATGGCAACCTAAGATTTAAATTAAGTAGATTTGTTTGACTGATCTATTGTTGCATTTTTTTTATTAAAAACATTTTGGATTTGACTTGTTTGTTTTTGGAATCCATTTTTTAGATCTCACCTCCTTGTTTGCGTCTCTCTCCCTCTTATTTATTTATTTTACTTTCTCTTTTTAACTTCTTTTAAGAGTTTCATTTTTTTCTTAGTTTATTTTTTTATCATCTTTATTTTGAATATGTCTACTATTAGTTTTTCTTAACTTCTTTTATGGTTTCGATTTTAAAAATTCATTTGAAAAATCTTTAAGAAAATGATTTTAATTCTTATTTTCTTTTGGCCATTTTCAATTTGAATTTCTTATGACATTTCTTTATTGATTTTATTTGTTTGTTGTTGATGGATCATAAATATTAGATCTATCATTCTCTTCATCTAACTTTTTCTTTTTGGTTGATGAAATTTAAAAATTAAAGATTATTGATTTTTAAAGATGTTTAAACTTTATCAATTCAAACCTATTGGATGAATGATTATTTGGAGCATTCTCCATACTTTGGAACCGTGATAAATTGCCTTTGACGAATCGATGAGAAATCTCGATTAAGATTAGACCGTTCCATTTTTCTTTTCGTGTGGCATGCTTTAGGAGGATGATTTACATATCAATCCTCTCGCATATGTTAGCACTAAAATCATTTTGACCGGTCTCGTAGTGTTGTGACTTCTATATAAGTCTTTCTGCAGTTGCTTAACATAGTGGTACATGGATCCTCAAAATCGAAAAAATGATCATTTGTGGCCCAAACTTATATTTGCAAGCCAAATGATGGTTGATTATATTGTCTTTGGTTCAACGCCTATGAAGTTTATTGTTAGGAGGCTTTGATTTTATCAATCCTCTAATAAGTCTTTATCAACTTTGACCAAAGTGCATTATTCAATCATTATTGATCATTTGTGCTAACAATTAATCACTACTATTATGTATATATTATTATCATATTAATATATCTTTATTCTTTTGTGTTTCCTATATCTTTTATCTTTATTACGCTTTATATTCATCATCCATTATCATGTTTATGTTTCCTCTATTTTTCTTTTGTCCACTTGGACCATATTATTGTGATCGTGCTCTTTTTCTTTTGTCCATTTAGACCACATTTGGCCTAAAACATTAATAAAGGCTTAAACCTCTAAATGTTTTTGTTCCTAATCTTGAACTATGATTAATATCCTTTGCATGGGACTTGGGAGTTTTGGACTTAGTACTAGGATCTCTCTCTTTGCTCGAATCATTATGGAGTTGGTACTTTGCCCTTTATTTTGCTCACTTATTTGCTTACGAGGATGTAATTCTATTTTGCTTATGCTTTAAAGAGTGTCCACCATGTGATTAGATCTTTCTCACTTTAGCTTTTATTTTTTGTGTCTTAGGATAACCTCTCCATATTCTCTCATTCTTAAATTTTCAAAACTTCTTCCCATTTCAAAAATCTTCTTGTTTTAAAACTCTCACTTCTATCATAAATAAACCTTGACTTTGTCAAGTAATTTTAAACTTTTCTTATTTTCTTAATAAGTGTTAATGAATGTTAACTATATTGACATCAATTCTAACTTAAAAGAAATCAACCTCATTTAATTATTTTTGTGCCTTATTGCACGTTGTCATTTTTTAAGTTTAGACATGAGTCATTTTCATAGTCGGGTGTAAGTCTCCTAATCACCGTGGTGTAGTTTGATGTAATTGGTATTGATCTGACCTGATCAGGAGGAACCTTCCAGTGATGAGCAACTTTGATGTAGAACTAGGGATGTACCTACAAGGCACTCCGATGCCAAAGTAAGAAATTGCAAGTACATAAAGTTAGAAGAGAATAAATTTCAGAATACCTAACCCTCCAATGAGATAGGGTATTTATAATGTGCCCCCAGTGATGGGCCAAGGTTCTCCAATGGGCTGGATTAGCTAGGCCCAAAGAGGAACTACCAAGGAATGCGTAGGAGCAGATAAGACCTAGCACGTGGTTCTGCCCCTTATTCCAACTGCCCCTACATATCAGGAGGTAAAGGTGGGCAGTTGGGTGATTTGGATTACATGGGGGAGAAGCTCTCCCCACGTCTGTGTTGGGCCATGGGTCGTGCCCGACTGCTGGGCCTTTGCCCGATGCAGACTTTCAGGCCCGGTCCAAAACAGGAGCCCCCAAGTCGCAACTCTGGAGCGGAGTGATGACTTAAGAGGAAGCATGTCGGGCGTAAGGGTTATGACGGAGAGGTCTATCACTGTCGAGGACATTTGCCATTGTCTGTGGAGTTGTGCTCGCTGTTTCTTTATGTTGTCGATGATGCGTGCTTCAACATCTTTGTAGCGTCGAGGATACGAATGGTCGGTGTCGAGACCTGTCTAAAGCCAGTGTTGATGAGACCCCATGGAAACTTCTCTATGTCGGGGAGAATTACCTTCTCGGGTGATCCACGAACATTCTTAGGGTGTCGAGGATGTGTATGTGTCCTTAAGGTTCCGAGGATACACATGCGTTTTTAAGGTGCGGACGATAAGTGTGCCCGGTGCCCCTTGAAATTCCCAAGAGTGACGTGTCTTGTCTTTTTGTTTCTCTCTTCAATGGCATTTAATGCGCGTCGTTTTGTTTTCTGTGTGATGGCGTATTAAATGCCTGCCTCCCTAGGGAATCTAGGCAGCCTAGGCACTCCCTCCCATGCAACGTCTATAAAAGGAGCTTGGGGGACCACTTCTTCGCTTTACACTTTTCACTTCTCCTCTCAAGTTCATCGGACGCACATTTTTTCTCACCGGAACCACCTCTGTCGTCATCGTCGTACTGTCGTTTCATCATTTAACATGTCAGGTACATTTTTCCTTATTTTTTTGATAAATTAGCTTCAACTTGTTAATTCGTACGGTGGTTTTTTCACCGGAGTAGGCGAGGAGGCCCTTCCTCGGGCCTTTTTAGGGAGAATTCTAATTAATGTCCCGGGCACTTCTTGAGATTGTTATGAATGTGTCGGGAAATCTTAGGAATTTTTTGTTGAATCTCCCCGGCATCGTTTGAATATCCCGAGCACCTTTTGGGTTTTCCATGAATGTCTCAGGTATCTCTCGATGAATATCTCGAGTGTCCGTTGGGTTGAGATGAGTGTGTCGGTCATCTCTCTCCTATTTTGAGCCTCGCCCTTTCACTTGAACTACGGTGGAAGGGTGAATTTGATGTGATGTTGAATTCACCGATTTCCTCTGCTTTTTAGGTAACATGGATCAAAAAGCTGAATATGTCCCCGTGGAGGACATCTACTTAAAAGTGGACGAGGAAGATGTGGACGAACAAGAACATTCTGTGGAAAGGAATATGCCCACCACCTCCGAGGATGGTAATCTATCGTGAGTCGGGGAGGAGCCGTTGGAGATGGGTTCCCTTTTTGTCCAAGATCATTATACTGCCCACATGATCGTGGAGGACTTAGTCCCGAGAGAACCTCATAATTAGGAGTGTTTCGCCTCTCTCCCCGAGCAACGGATTTGCTCGACTTTTTCGGGAAAATGGTTCCCAATGTACGGATTTGCTTTTAGAGAGGCAGGGATCCGTCTTCCTTTTACCAGTTTCCAAGCGGGCATTTTTAAGAGGCTCGACTTGGCTCATTCTCAACTTCACCCCCAATGTAATTGCGTTTGTTCATGCGTTCGATCTGGTATGCCAACATCTCGAGATCAGATGTACCTTGCCCCTCTTCTTCTATGCCTTTCATTTGCAGTGGTCGAGCGTGAATGGTCGCCATAGTTGGGTATCCTTCAAGCAGTCGATGAGGCTTTTCAAGACGTATCATGACTCTGTCTGAAACTTCAAGGACAAATGGTACATGGTGAAGCCCATCACCTCGCGTGCTTTGGACAGTATCAATAGTACACAGGGGGATGTCGGGGGTACGAAACGCCTTGTCTCGACCATTCCCCTTGAGTGGCATCCAAATCATTTCAACTGGATGACCAACCACTTATGCGTGAAGCCTGAGAACCTGGGGCCCAAGGACTCATCAGCTTATTATAAATTGGTGGCCTATGTCTGGATTTTTACTCTCTCGACATGTGTGGACTGGTTAGACAACCCCATTTTGGATGATGACGGGCTGCCTCTCTTCGAGGTTCGGCTGATCAATACCAAAGTCGTGCTCGAATGTAAATCAGATGAGGAGGCTCTCCGACTTTTAGGTAGTTTGTGTTTGCCTCTATTTTTCCTTTTTGTTTTTATTCATCTAGCTAACTTGTTTTTTTTCTTTTTGCAGCTGTCATGCCTCATCTCAAGGAATGCGTTCTAAAGCTGGCCAACAAGGGTGCAGCCAAAGCTCCGAAGAAGGCGAACATGGGTCGTGTCCGCCAGGTGGCCACTGAAGAAGTGGGTGGTGGCTCTAGGACCCCTACTCCCCCTCCAAATTCTCCTCAGGTCGTGGTCACGCCCGCCAGCCTAGATGTCGAGCGCAACTCTCCTCCTTCCAAACGTTAACGTGTTGAGGGGTCGTTGAGTCAGGCTACTGTTGTGAATGACGGTCCGTCGGAGAACCAAGGGACTTTACCTTCTGCCTTCCTACCATCTCCAACGGGAAGTCTTCAGTGCTAAAGGTTTTGTCGGGGTATCAAGTGTTAAAGACAAAGCTATCCTCGACTTGGACTAGGCGACCAGAAGGGCAAATTTGTCCCAGGACATCGCTATTGTGATCAGGGTCATGGAGACGACCTTGGTCCTGTCCAAAAAAAGTTGTCCATTGTCGGAGTTGGAGGCCACGAAAGAGGTGCTCAAGTCGGCCAAGATCAAGAGGGAGCAACTTTCCCATGACTTCTTCAACTACATGGAAAAATACCAGCTCCAGGAAGGATTGATGGTCGAGCTGGGAGAGGTCAAACTTTAGCGAGATGGCCTGGTGGATGAGAATAAAAAGTTGAAGTATAGAGAGGTTGAGTTCGACGAAGCTGTCGAGGAGAATAAGCGCCTCCGCTTGAGGGTTGTTGAGCTGGAAAACCTGGTTGCCCCCACTAAGGAAGAAGGCGAGGAGAACAAAGCTTTGAAGAGTCGGGGCGACTAGATTGCTTGCATTCGGAAGCTCGAGAGAGACTGTGTGGGGACTCTTAAGATGGGTTTTGACAATACGATCGACCAGCTCAAGATCGTCAACCCATGACTGGTGACCGAGGGGGCAGCCTTCAATTATGAAGTGGCTGACAGGGAGATAGTCTGTTTGTATGTCGGCCCGGGTGATGAAGAAGAGGAGTGAGGATGAAGAATAAGACTGGCCTGCGCGCCATAGTTTTTTGTTGGCCTACGTGCCATTTGTTTTCTTAGCCTGCGTGCCACTTTATATTTGGGCATAGTCCCCCTCTTTTGTACTTTGTGCCGGCTAGTTTTTGGTCGGTTTATGTAATGAAATAATTTTATTTTTTAAGTGTCTTTTGATCTTCAATTTTGTATGTGAACTTGTTACTCATCTATGTGGGCTCGTCGGTTTAGGGAACCGGCGAATTGACGGGTTTTACGTCCGTGGATAAATAGGACGAGGGTCGCGGTCGAGGTCCTAATCATGTGGCTTGGGCATTCCCATTGCGAGTTGGGTGCCCTACCGTTGTGGTACGGCGACATTTGAGTTCGTTTGAAGTATCCCCTATCGAGGAAGGCCGTGCCCGTTTCCCAGGGGCGTCAATATTCCCTTCGATTCGAAATGGAGAATCATGGTCGTACCTTCCATGCTCTCGTAGTAGCATTGTTGTCTAGCTGTAGTACTACTTAAGTTTTTCAGTGTTCCAAGGTCGAGCAAGTTCTTCTCCTTGTAGGTTTTCGAGGTAGTATGCTCCGTTTTCCGTCTTGTCTCAGACTCGATACGGGCCTTCCTAGTTCTCGGCCAGCTTGCCTTCTCGTGGATTTTTCTGATTCCTTCAGAGGACGAGGTTGCCAACTTGGAATTCTATTTTAATGAATTTAGCATCGTGGCGTAGAGCCACCTTTTTGTTTTAGTGACACTTCCTGAAGGGCCACCTCAGATCGAATCTCCTCGACAAGGTCGAGTTCCACTCGCAAGGCTTCGTTGTTCAACTCCTCGT
Source organism: Lathyrus aphaca (assembly GCA_963966055.1). Lineage (NCBI taxonomy): Eukaryota > Viridiplantae > Streptophyta > Magnoliopsida > Fabales > Fabaceae > Lathyrus > Lathyrus aphaca. The sequence goes on along the minus strand of OZ014519.1, from coordinate 430,837,664 downwards.
TGAGGGGTGCTTCCATTTGTCTCGATGGTTCTCGAATTTCTATCGAGATGACTGCCTCAGTTTCGTAGGTTTGCCAAAATGGGGTCTCCCCGGTCGTTGAATGTCGGGTCGTGCGGTATGCCCAAAGAACTCTATGTAACTCCTCAATCCAAGCCTTTTTTGCTTCTCCTAGTCTGCATTTTAGACCCAGTAAGATTACCTTGTTGGCCCCCTCTGCATGGTTGTTGGTCTGGGGGTGTTCGACGAATGTGAAATGCTGCTTTGTGCCTAGATTGGCGACAAAATCTTGGAAACTTCTGTCCGTGAACTGCGTTCCGTTGTCGGTGACGAGGACTTGGGGTATGCCGAAGCGGGGGAGGATGTTTCTTTTGAAGAAACGAAGTATATTTTGTGTTGTAATATTAGCGAGGGCTTCGGCTTCGATCCACTTTGTGGAGTAGTCAACACCGACGATAAGATATTTGTTTTGATAGGATACGGTCACGAAGGGCCCGAGGATGTTCATCCCCCACCAAGTGAAGGGCCACGGGGAGGACAAGGTCTTAAGCTCGTTAGGGGGAGCTAGGTTTGTGTCCCCGTGTCTCTAACACCTGTCGTATTTTTTGACGTGCTCTTTTGCGTCGTGTTGCATCGTCGACCAATAGTAGCCTGCTCAGAGTGCTTTTCGCACTAAGGATTTTCCTCCGAGATGTTGAGCTTTAATTCCTTCATGGATTTCTCCTAGGATGTCGGGGACTTTTCTTCGTCTACACATTTGAGCAGTGGGATGGAGAAGCCTTGTCGGTAGAGTTTGCCTTCGACGAGGACGTAGGAGCGTGCCCTTCTCTTGGTTGTGGATGCCTCTTTTGGGTCAGCTGATATCTCGTCCTTTGTGAGGTAATTGTAGATGGGAGTCATCCAACAGTGGGTGTCACCGATGGCGTTCATGTCGAGCGGCGGGGAAAGTTTCTCGATGCTTAGTCGTGGGAGGATTTCCTAGATCACAAACTTGTTTCCACCTTTCTTCCGCATGCTCTCCAGTTTAGATAAAACGTCTGCTCGCGTGCTATGCTCGCGTGGAACGTGTTGGACTTCCCATGAGTCGAAATTTTCCAATTTGTCTCTCACGAGGGCCAAGTATTCGATGAGATTTTCGTTTTTGGCCTAGTACTCTCCCCATACCTGGGAGGCTGCGAGTTGTGAGTCGGTGGAGATTTTTACTTCTTTTGCCCCTAGGTCTTCGGCTAGCCATAGGCCTATCAGGAATGCTTCGTACTCCGCCTGGTTGTTCGATGTTGGGAAGGCTAAGGCTAGTGATACCTGGATCAATATGTCGTCTTTGTTCTCGAGGATAATACCTGCCCCGCTGCATGTCAAGCTGGAGGCACTGTCTACGAAGATCGTCCATTTATGGGCGCTGCTAGTCGGGGTCGAGTGGTATGTCATCTCGGCGACAAAGTCGGCCAGGACTTGTGCCTTTAAGGCCTTTCTGCTTTCGTATTAGATGTCAAACTCCAACAGTTCCCAAGACCATTTCAACATCCTCCCACCATATTTGGTCGTCCGAGTAGTTGTGTTATGGGCTGATTTGTTCGGACATTAATTGTGTGGGTGAGGAAGTAATGTCGCAGTCTCTTGGTTGCATTTATCAGGGCTAAAGCGACCTTTTCGATCTGTTGATATCTAAGTTTGGAGCCTTGCAAAGCTTTTCTCGTGAAGTAAATGGGTTTTTTCCTGTCGATCGTCTCGCGGATGAGGGTTGCGCTGACCGCCTTAGTGGCCACAGATAGGTATAGGTATAATGTTTCCTTTTCCTGAGGTCGTGACAGTACTGGCGGTTCGAAAAGCGCCTTATTAAGGTGGAGCAAAGCTTGTTAGCACTCCTCGGTCCAGTCGAATGTGGCTACTTTCTGTGGTAATTTGAAGAAAGGGAGTGCATCTTATGCAGATTTGGCGACGAAACGAGATAAGGAGGCGAGCATCCATTGAAGGACTGGATGGATTTCTTCGAGCTAGGTGTCGGGAATTCCAAAAATGCCCGACATTTATTGGGGTTGGCTTCAATCCCTCGTTCGGTAAGGTAGAAGCCGAGGAATTTCCCTACTCGTACGCCGAAGGTGCATTTTTCTAGGTTGAACCTCATTTTGCATCTCCTTCCCTGTTCGAAAACCTTTTGTAGGTGCATGGCATAGTCGTGCTCCTCATGTGATTTTATGATCATGTCGTCCATGTAGACCTCGAGCATGTTGTAAACACCCCAAATTTGCCCTCACCCATTCACACCATGGCTTGTGATCTTCTCATATGCATAAACACAATCATACCATCTCATATCACAATTTTGATTCACTGCATAGTTTCAAAGTCATCTGCACCTAGGGTTTGTGATCTGAGCAATCCAAGAGCCTTTTGGGCCACTCCAAAGGTCACCAATCACTTCAAAGGGATCCATAAGTGTTATTGTATCATATTACATCCTCTCAAAGTCAAAAATTCCAAAGAATCACAAGAACTGGGTTTGGTAGGGATGCAGAGCCAAGTTTGACTGCACAGTTGACCTAAAATTAGGGTTTTGGTTTCAGAGGCCATAACTCCAAATTTTTTGGTCATTCTTGTTTCCATTGGTCTCTATATGGTATAGGGAGTATGCATATCAAGTTTCATGAAGAAATTCCATGGGGAAGTCATCTGATCAAGAGTTGACTTTCTGGACAAGTCAGTGTAAAATCAAGGCATCTGAGGCCCCCATGACCCAACCAATGGGTGATCTTCATAATCTTGAGTGTATATGATCTTTATTTGATCATGGAAGAAGGTTGAAGTCCACAAAAATCAAGAATTTGGAGTTTTTGCAAGTGTTGACTTTTTGGGCATAGTTGACTTTTCAAGAATGCTTCATTTTAGGTCATTTTTCAAGCCTTGATTCTTGGTCCAAAAATGCTTCAAATGGAAAAACTTTGGTCATGAAAGTTGTAGATTACATCTTTCCCTTTTCAAAAAGTACAAGAACATGATCAAATTCTTCTTGGATCAAAAGTTATGGTGTGACAAAGTCGGCAAAAATCATTGATTTTCAAGATGTGCACCAAATGTGAATTTTGCAAAATCATGAACTAATGCCATTTGTAACTTCTAATTCACTTCAAACCATTGCACAAACATTCCATAGGCCCTAAAAATCAGAATTGGACCAAGGTTTCACATGGTTATGGTTTGTGTAACAAGGCATTTTCCATGAAGTTTCAAAAGTGTGCAACTTGCAAAACCATCATTATGCCTCTCACCACTTGATGCATTGGCTGCTGAACCCTCCTAACATCACACACACATCATGCTGCGCAGCCCATGCTTCTTGTACCAAGCTATAGCTCAAGCCATGCCTTCCTTACACAAAGTGGACTTTTTTGCAAAAGCAAACTTACCAATCAATAGGGGCCAGGTCACATCATCTGACCTATGGGATTAAAATACAATATCCTTTGGCAAGCCAAACATATGAGGAGGCAAGGCTGAAACACTCTAAAGGATCACATACTCAAACACACTCCCTCTTGAAAACTTCTTCGAATCTCTCTGCCCAGACTTCAAACATCCAAACCATTTTCACCAATCATCTCACCATGTTCCATTGAGTAGAAAGCATCAAAGAACCAAGCCTGAAACAAGCCATAACACCACTTCACCATTTTCACTCCAACTTGCAGTTTCATTCGAAACTCTCTCCACAGCTCACAAACATCCAAACAAACTCCATAAACCTTCTCTACTCATTATCTGGACCACAAGCAACCCTCCACCCTTGCCAGAAACAGCCTGAATCACCATTGCCATGTTCAACTGAGTTTGAGCAGAAGCTTGTCAAACTCCTCATCCAGCCAACATAAACTCTTCCTAAGCATTCAAGGATCATCTGGGGACCAAGTAGAGTGGATTGCACTAAAGGGAGTGGTCAGAAAGTGGCTGAAGTGAAAGCTTCAAATCTCAGGTAGCTCAAGAAATATTTTTCCAGAAATCATTTTTTGTGTTCTAAACTTGTTCTCCATGCTTCACTGAGTATTCTGATGCTTTTAGTTTTGGAAATGGTGATGAAATGAGCATTTAATTGATCTCTGAAACTCTGTTGACCTAAATATTGTTTGTTTCGATTCATGCTTCTGGGGAAAAATAAACGATGTTTGTGATGGGGTTTTGATTCAGGGGATCATGGGAATCATTTCTGTATGTTTGGTTTTCATTTTTGTTACGTTTTGAGAGAGTTTGGAGATTTTCAGGTGGACTTCCCACCGGAGAAGACGACCGGAGGTCTTCTCCGGCCATCTGAAAATGATTAGGGCATAACCCCTGTAATTAGTGCCATTTGAATTTGGGCCGTAGGATCCGTTGACTCCCTTGACCTCCCGCGCGTGTGAATGGCTCAGATCAAGTCATTATGCCCTAATCCACTTAATTAGTTTTAATTAATTATAATTAAATTAATTCGTCCAGAGTGAATCTAGACCCTCCATTCACGCGCGCAGTCCACCCTTTTGAATCCAGATTCAATCTCCACCATCAGATCAGATTACTTTCCATTTATTTCATTTTTTATTTCATTTTTTGTCATTTAACTTCCATAATTTATTTAAAATAGTAAAAATTGTCTAAAAATTATGAAACTTTTTCTCAAGGATTTCATTAATTTATATGACACAAAAATATTTTTATTTTTATTTTTAGCATTAAAAAAGTATTTTTAAATATTTTAAAGTTTATTTTTAATTGATTAATGAAAATTAATTTATTAAAAATACTTTTAGGTATTTAAAAATCACCAAAAAATTCATGAAATGTTCTAAGACATTTAGAAACATTGTTCAACCTTCAAACCAAATTTATTTTTTGATCTTGATGCATTTTGAGATTTTTTCATTGATTTAAAATCATTTTTATGCATTAATTTGATCCAAAGTTCCAAAAATCATTTCTGCCTATTCATGAGGAGTTGGACATTGATTCTTTTTGCATTGCATTGTGTTTAGCATGTAGTTTGTGAGATTAAATGACCATGATTTGATCTCTCATTTTCCATTTGTTTGGTAATTTTCTTGTTTAGGAACCCTAAAACCCTAGAAAACTTAGAAAATCATATCTTGAAATTGGTTAAGATTTGAGACCTCTCCTTTGGGCATTGAGTTAGTATAGGTTTAGGGGTCCTTTGAGTGGCATTTTCAATTTTTTATCTTAGGGTTTGCTTCTGATTTTGGTTTTTGTTTGATGTATTGTTCATAAACCCTAATTTGGGCTTCCCATATGCATCCATCTTGCACTCTCTTGCATAACATGACTTGCCATGCCATTTCAAACATCCATTTGACTCATTTGACATCATAAGGCATATTGAAAGCATGTTTGATCATTGCATCATGTGTTTTCCATGTTGTTTGCATTGTGCACTTCATAACTTTCCATGTATGTTCTTGGTTCTCAACTTGTTTCATTTGCATTCACGAACTTGTATGATCATTTCCATGTGCTGCCTCATGTTTGTAGCATCTCATAGCATCATTAGCATCATGTATATGCTTCTGGTTTTGTTTCTCATCATGTCATCTCATCCCATTTTGCATTACATTGCATTCCTTTTCTAACCTTTTCAGGTGGTAAGTGATTTGAGAAGTGAATTTGCCTTCACTTCTCATAACTTTTCTTTTCATCTCTCTTGCATCCCTTGCTGCATTTTTATATGTGTTTGAGTTTGAGCTTGCTCATTCTTCTTCTTCCCACTTTCTTTCTTCAAGTGACTTGACTTCTTAAATGAAGCAAGTCACTTTGCTTCTCTTGATCCTGTTCATCTGCTTCCTGGTGGTTCCATTGAAGATCTTCTTGGTGAAACCTCACAAACCTTAGGAACAACCAAGCATGACAATGATTAGGGTTTTTGATTAGTCTCCCCATTTAGTTTTACCTTTGTGTCTCTTTTGAGTCTTCTCTTCTCATCTCATAATCAGGGACTAAACCCTAAAGGCTTTAAGGCTTTGTGATTAAGTTTATGCCTGTATCCTTCTATTAGGATGGAGTGTATAACTTTAATCCCAAGTGTTAAACCCTTAATGTGTTTAACTCCTTTAATCAATTCACTTAATAAGTATCAAGACATCACACTTGTAACTTGGGCCTTGCATTAGGGTTCTAATTCTTCCTTAATTGGTTAAGAAGGACTAACCCTAGTGTTAATGGACAAGTCCCCCTCAAGTTGTCTTACAAACCCTAAAAATCATTTCATCATCTTACCATTAATCTAAAATCCACTTAATCAAAGGCTTGTTTTGTCATGAGTTTAATCCCTAATCATGGATTAAGTTGAGGAGCTTTCCTCAGCTTAAACATTCTCATCTATTATCCTTCTATTAGGATGGTGTAATGGGTCTGTTTAATCCTTGATTATGGCTTAACCTTATTACTCAACACTAAACAAAACACCAAAAACATCTAAATAATCACAAGTAGGTTAATGATCTTAATCCTACATCAAAGGTGATTAAGTGTGAGAATCTGACTTCACACTTAAGGTATTCTCATTACCCCTAATCAGAGGGAAGATGTGATGAGTTTACTAAATCCATTGGTTTAGGCTTAAGCTCATTAACTTATGACAAATCCAAAAAGCAATAAAAGACTGAAAACTCAAAAAACAAACAATAATCGTCTCCTCCGGGATTCTTTTCTCATCTCATTCACTCATAAATGAGAACTTGCTTCTTCCGTCTAATGCAAGACAGTTTGCACCTGAGCCAGACAGGTCATACACTTGAGCATAGACAAGTAAGCAGTTCACAAGTCAAGTCATCTTTCAGTCTCTTTGGGTCGAACTACGGTGTTCTGACTTCCTCATTGCACGAGAGGATACGTAGGCATAACTTAACAGTTATCGAACAAAAGTCTCTGTATATTCCCCCTCTTTCCAGCATCTTTCTTTTAGCCTCATTATCTTGAGCATGTTCTCATTCCTGCACTGACACTGTATATATCACACTTCACTTCTTTTGCACTGACACCTGTACATTCTTTTTCCAGCTCTTTACACACAGATTGCACTGACACTACCCCTTTATAACACAAATCTTTTAAGCGTGGATCCCGTCGAGTACGACGGACAATCTGGGTGCTAATACCTTCCCAGGTTGTAACCAACCCCCTTTCTCAGTCTCTCTGGTTCGCAACCGTCTTATCCATCTTTTTCTAGGTCTATGCAGCATTGCCTTTCCTTCGGGATAAAAATGCCTAGCTAGCGACTCTATTCATATCCAGTGAGTTCACGGCTGTGTGTTCTCATTGTCCATCTCGCCGACCGTTCGCGTCTGTACCTTTATCTGGGCCTGGTCCCACTTATCGGGAGCGACAGCTTGGCGACTCTGCTGGGGACCCTTATATTGCAACCAGGGCTTCTGGTTCTTTTTGTGGGTTCCTCCTAGCGCTTGATTGATTTGTGTTTACTGGGGTGTTATGTGCTTATTTGTGTTTGTATTTTTGTATTTATTTTTTGCTTTATGTACAGTCGCTTTACTGCTTCTTTATTGCTTTTGTATATATCATACTGTCATGCTGGCTGGATCTGGTTTTGTTTTGGTGGGTGGGGTTCCATTGAGAGTTAAGGTCCTATACCCGGGACCTGAGTGACACCTAGGCTAGAGTGAATCATATTCTTTCCCATTCCATTTCGGTCTGGTGCGGGAATATGAAACACGGTTCAGATATGGGTTTCTTCTTGAGAACTCTGTGTTGCAGATTTCCTGCAATGCTAGGGCTATCTGGGAAGCCTGCTAAGTCTGGATGACCTTTAGTATTGACCTTCAGAAACTGAGGTGAATTAGGGGAGGAACTTTTATGGTTATTGTAAACACTGTACCTCCGGGTTGGAAGTGTTTACACTTCTCATAACTGATCCAAGTCTGAGGATCCTTGTTCTAGAACACCACCTGTGAGGGGGTTGGGCTGTTTACAGGTTTGCAGGTACCTTGACCTCAGAATACCCTGTTACTTTGATTGTTTAAGAGTACTCCATTTTGGGTCAGTTCTTGTGATTCTAAAACCCTGGACATGTGGCTCTTTATTTGAGTCCCCCACCTTGGTTACTGGATTTATAGACCTCCATCTGGAATTCTTGAACACACTTGGACTTATATCAGGGCTTTTTGATCAGATCCGGCTCAGTCACAAACCCTTTGCATTTCATTTGCATACATAATCATTGCATCATATTGACATTTGCTTATTTGTGTTTCAGGGTATCCATCTTTATTTGGTTTTGGTTTTGACCCTATCTTCAATATTGGCTCATCTTCATCAGCACCAGCTTCAGCTATCAGTCACCTGCACCAGCCAATCAGTGGCTCATTACTTCAACATTATCATCAGCACCTGTCTCTACTCAGTCTTCAGCATCATGGCTCCTAAAAAGAGCAACATCACCTATCACTTCTTCCAGCCAGAGTTATCAGACATCAGGAGGATTCAGACCCTGATCACTCCAGATCACATACCTTTGTTCAGGGAACATTATGGAGATATACTTGACATGGTTATGGATCTGGACCCTTCACAGAGAAGCCTGATCCACACCTGCATTCAGTTTTATGATCCCCCATTGAGATGTTTCACTTTTCAAGACTTTCAGTTGGGCCCCTTGTTGGAAGAGTACTCCTCATTAGTTGGTATGCCTATCAGGGGTGGAATCCCTTTCAACCCTGAGATGGTCTTTCCTAGTAATGGAGAGGTAGCAAAGGCTCTGCATCTGGAGCCTGTCCTGATTGAGCAGCATATGACTTCTAAAGCTGGAATCCCTGGTTTTCATCTGGATTTCTTGGTCTCTCAAGCTACCCTGAAAGCTTCTGTAGGAGAGTGGAAAGTTGTTTGTGCTTTATTGGCCTTAAGTATATATGGAATTGTGTTGTTTGCAGATGAGCCTCGATTCATTAGCAAGAATGCAATCCACTTATTCATGCTAAAGAACCCAGTGCCCACTTTATTGGGGGATCTCTACTATTCAGTGCATCAAAGGAATGAAAAGCAGAGGGGAAGATTAGTGAGGTGTTGTGCTCCATTGTTCCACACTTGGCTTCTCAAGCATCTACCCAGGACAGATGCATTTTTAAACCCTCATCAGCAAAGCAACTGGGCTAAGAGACTCACTGCTCTAACTTCAGCAGATATCAGATGGTGCACTCAAAGCACCAAGGGCAGGGATATCATCACCAGCTGTGGGCATTTTCCCAATGTGCCTTTAATAGGAGTTAAGGGTAGTATCAATTACAATCCTCTGCTGTTCAGAAGGCAACTGGGCTATGCACTGGTCCACACTCCTAGGGCACAGGACTTGGTTGAGACTCTCTATTCTGAGAACAAGACTAATCTGGCTGTTGTTAGGCAGGCGGCCTGGGCCTGGGATAATGTTCAAACCAAGGGAATAACCATTCTGGGGAAGTGCAATAATGTGGCATCAGCACAATATTATGAGTGGTCCCGTGCCAGGGCCCAATTCTCTGGGATGCCCTTTACCATAGAAGACATGCCTGAATCATCTTCAGCACCACCCCCTGCCACTATCAGTTTGGAGGAGTTTGAGAGCTTGAAGGAAAGAAATGAGAAGCTAACCCAGGCTTTGCAGAAGACCCTCCGGGAGAGGAGTGAAGGTATGAGGGAGATTGAAAGGTTGGAGAAGATGAGAGTAGATCATCTGACTAAGATTGAGAAGTCTGGGGATTATATCAAGAAGTCTAAGGCCGGAGAACAAATTCTGAAGAATGCTTGCAAAGAAGCCCAGTTCCAAAGAGCAAGGACAGACTCGTATTTGAAGGAGAGTCAAGCCCGGTGGGTCAGGATCACCGAGGCTCGTACCCTGGAAGACAAGAGAGTTCAAGACAAGATGGAGCAACTGGAAGCAAGTGCAAAAGAACAACAAGAAGCCCTGGCAGCAGCCCAGAGGGAGATATCAGAACTGAAGGTCAAAGCAGGGGTGAAGAGGTCAAAGGACCAAACTCAGCACAAGAAGCTCACTACAACTGTTACAACCCGGAATCTCCTCATCAGGAATCTCACGGAGCGTCCGGCTGATCCTGTGACCGAAGCACTTCTCAAGGAAGTTCGTGAGGATGAGTTTGGTCTTGATGTTTGACCATTTGTTTGTTGTTACTTTCATTCCATGTACTTTTATTTTCTTTTCTTGTGATGTATTTTGACCCCTCGGAGGGCTTGTACTTGTAAACAAACTATGTACCATTTTGTTTTTGTAATATATGTGTTAGTTTGTTCCATCCGAGTTCACTTCGAAAGCAACATCAACAGCATCTTCAAGGGTCTGGAAGGGTCAAAACTGAAGGCCAAACCGGATACCTTGAGAACAAATAAGCATACTGCATTGCATGCTAACCCTTTGTTTGTTTTGTAGGTTTTTGTTTTATTGTTGCTAACTCTGTTGTGATGTTCAGGAACTATTGCTAGGCGCCGGGTATTTCCCCTCAACCGTCCGCACCGTTATCCAACCCGTAACAATCTTCCGGGCATTCAAATGGATCAGGTACAGCAGGACCTTGCAGAGGTTAGAAATCAAATGGCAAACGAAAGATTGGAAATGAGAACGCAGATGACTCAGTTTATGGAAGTTATGAACAACATGGCTCAAAGCCAGGAAAGATTGAGAGCCATGGTGGAAAGGCAAAATCAAGAGGATCCACATATAGGGACTGCCGGTACCAGTAACAATGAAAGGGTACAACCTCATGTCAACCCTCCGGTATTCGGACCACACCTCCATCCTGAGGTCAATATTCCAGCAAATGTTCAAGGGACTGCCACCGCAGCCAGGGTACTGCAAGAAGATCCTCAGGAGGACCAATTCACAGTAATGGGCGCTGGGGAAGAAGCTTATGATAGAAGGTTGGATGAGATAGCCGAGAAATTAAGGTCCTTAGAGTCTCAAAATTCTTTGGGCTTTGACGTCATGGACATGGGCTTGGTAGACGGGGTCAGGATTCCCCATAAGTTCAAGCCTCCTTGTTTTGAAAAATACAACGGGACTTCATGCCCCCGGACTCATCTACAATCATTTCTGGGAAGGCTGAAGGCCTATACTATGGATGAGAAGCTCTGGATGTTCTATTTCGAAGATAGTTTGACTGGAGCCTCAAGAGAATGGTACTCTCACCTGACAAGGGCAACTATCAGGTGCTGGAAGGACCTGGCAGAGGCCTTCATCAGACAGTATCAGTACAACTTAGACATGGCACCCAACAGGACCCTCCTAATGGGAATGTCACAGTCTTCAAGGGAGAGTTTCCGAGAATATGCCCAGAGATGGAGGCAATTGGCTGCTGCTGTTCATCCACCTATGTCTGAAAGGGAAATGGCAGACATGTTTATGAACACCCTTCAGGGAACCTATATCGATAGGCTGGCTGCTTTCTCTTCCACTAGCTTCGCCGATGTTGTCATAGCTGGGGAGAGAATTGAAAGCCTGTTGAAAATGGGCAAGATTTCCGATAATGGTGCCAGCTCGTCCAGTAGTACAAGAAAGCCTTTTGCAGGCCCAAGAAGAACTGACGAGACCAATGCCATCCACACCAACAGGGGCAGGCCCCAATTTGTTCACCGGTCTGTAGCAGCAGTCACTATCCCCGCTCCAGCTCATCCTCAGCCAGTCTATCAACCGCCGCAGCAAAACTATCAACAACAACCTCAGTACCATCAACAAAATCAGTATCCTCCAAGAAATTACAACAACAGCAACACCAACAACAACAGTCAGCAAAGGCCATTTCAGCAGAGGCCATCTCAAGCTAATAGGGTGATCGATCCGATCCCTATGCCATATGCTACCCTGCTGCCACAACTCCTGAAACTCAACCTAGTTGAGCTAAGGACATTGGCACCTCCGGATCCCAATAGTCTACCCAGGAACTATGACTCCAACGCTAGGTGTGCCTTCCATTCAAACGCACCTGGCCACAGTACAGAAAAGTGCAGAGCCCTGCACATGAAGGTGCAAGACCTGGTAGACTCAAAGGCTCTGAATTTCGCACCACCACCCAATGTCAATAAAAACCCAATGCCGAACCACGGTGGTCCTAGAATTAACGCTATTGAAGAAGACAAGCCGTCTTATTTAATAACCAGTGTGGGACAGATCAGGACACCGTTGGTAGAAATCAAGGCTCAACTCCTGGAATGTCAAATGTTCCCGGGGTGTGAGTTGGGTTGTGCTTACTGCAATATCTCGGTAAATGGGTGCGATAATTTGAGGAATGGCATAGATGGCCTTATTCAGAGTGGCCAACTTCAGATCACCACATCATTTCCAACAAATCCACCAATCTCATCAGCAACAATTTCAGAACCTCCTACAACTGCAACCACTATTGTTCCTGACAATTCTTCGGCTTCATCAACAAGTACTTCATCTGTCATTTCAACTGATCAGATATCAATGAATGTTCCTCCTACAACTCCAGCACCACTCCATTATGAAGCTCCTACAACAACAACATCCATTCTTCCACCATTGTCTCCTACAATACCAGCAACAAATCATGAAGATGTCTCAACTGTCACCATATTCTATGATCCTGAAAACAACTCTGTCTACAACTCAGAAGGTGCTGCTCCCATCAGGGCACTAGTGACAATTTATTATGATCCACAGACTATCACAGTTCCTTCAACAGCTGCAATCAGTCCAGTCACCATCACGGTGCCTGGACCAGTACCTTACGAAAGCAGCAATGCCATCCCCTGGCATTACGGCTCCGACTTGTACTGTGAAGGACAAAGAATCACTTTTGAATCATCAACCCCTGCACCACAAGTAGACAATGTGGGAGGAGGCGGAGGCTTCACTCGAAGCGGACGTCTTTTCGCTCCACAAATTCCGAAACCCACTGCCGAAGCAGAAGCTGCTGCCAAGGCAAAAGGGAAGAGCCCTGTGCAGGAAGATCAAGCTGTTAAAGAAGCTTTGAGAACACCCTTCGATCAAGAGGTTGATGAGTTCATGCGAATCATCAAAAAGAGTGATTATAAAGTAGTGGATCAGCTTCACCAAACGCCTTCCAAGATCTCAATCCTATCATTGCTTATGTGCTCCGAAGCCCATCGGAATGCACTACTTAAAGTCCTGCACGCAGCTTACGTACCTGAAGAGATCACTGTCAATCAGCTGGAAGCAGTAGTTGGAAGTGTTAATGCTCGTCACGGACTAGGGTTCACCAATACTGATTTGACAACGGAAGGCCGCAACCATAACAAAGCCTTGCACATAACCATGGAGTGCAAAGGTGCTGTCCTTTCCCATGTGCTGGTAGACACGGGGTCATCCCTTAATGTCCTACCTAAAAAGGCTCTGGTGAAGCTAGAATATGATGGATTGGCATTGAGACCCAGCAACCTGGTGGTGAGAGCCTTTGATGGTTCTAAGAGATCGGTTCTGGGAGAGATTGAGTTGCCCATAACGATTGGCCCGCAGACCTTCAAAACTATTTTCTACGTGATGGATATACAGCCTGCCTACAGCTGTCTATTGGGTAGGCCATGGATTCACGCCGCTGGCGCCGTGACATCTACCCTTCACCAGAAATTAAAATACGAGTGGGAGGGTCAAATCGTTACAATCTGTGGAGAGGAGGACATTTTTGTCAGCCACCTGGCTACTTATAAGTACATTGAAATGGACGGGGAGATCCATGAAACAATGAGCCAGGGGTTTGAAGCCTTGAATGTCAATGAGACATCTGCTGTGCCTGGTACTTCAATGTCGTCATACCAACAAGCCCGGAAGGTTGTTGAGGGAGGGAACGCCCAAGGCTGGGGCAAACTGCTATCGGTGGAGAAGAAAGAAGACAGATTTGGGTTGGGTTACAAACCAACTCAACAAGATCAAACAGCGGTTGCGAAAGAGCCCAACTTTGTGAGTGGGGGGATGCTTACCCCTGATGCTATCAACTGTCTGGAAGACGAGCTGGAAGAAGAACGCAACCTGGAAAGCTGGATTCGTCCAAAGATCCCGGGGAGCAGTGTCTCGAACTGGTCTTCCCAGGAAATTATAAGAGTTACTCATGCAGAGTAATTATTATTTCCTGTATTTTTATAAGCATGCATCAAAGTCTTGCATCTTGCCCAAGATGACAAGACTCATTTTGTAATCGGGCCATCTGTACTTTTTGTGCAAACAAGATCAATTAATGAAATATCAAACATCTTTTTGCAAACGAGTCTTTTTCTCTTCGTTCCCTGTTTTTCCATTTTTCTTTTTTGTACAAAAAATAAATGGCAGTGTTTTCAAAATGACAACTTTATTTCACTTTTCTAAACAAGACTAAAATCAGATCACTAAAATGAACAAACTCAACCCTTGCAGAGAATGCCTTCCTGACAGCACCGACAACAGCACGGCTATGACTTCGTATGACTTTGACAATCCAATCAATCAAGCTGATGAAGGGGTTGATGAAGAATATGAGCTTCCTGAAGAGCTAGCCAGGTTGCTAAGACAAGAGGAAAAGGTTATTACTCCTCACCAGGAGGAGGTTGAAGTGATCAATCTTGGTACAGATGAAGACGTAAAAGAGATTAAAATCGGGGCCCGCCTGCAAGACTCAGTGAAAGGACAGCTGATTGACCTGCTTCGAGAGTATGTGGACGTGTTCGCTTGGTCTTATCAAGATATGCCAGGGTTGGACACCGACATTGTTGTGCACAAACTGCCTTTGAGAGAAGAATGCCCTCCAGTCAAACAAAAGCTACGCCGTACTCGTCCGGACATGGCAATGAAGATCAAGGAGGAGGTACAAAAGCAATGGGACGCCGGGTTCCTTGCTGTAACTAGCTATCCGCCGTGGGTTGCTAATATTGTACCTGTGCCTAAGAAGGACGGCAAAGTAAGAATGTGTGTGGATTACCGGGATCTGAACAGAGCCAGCCCGAAAGATGATTTCCCTTTACCTCACATTGATGTATTGGTGGATAATACGGCTCAGTTCTCGGTATTTTCCTTCATGGATGGATTTTCAGGATACAACCAGATCAAGATGTCACCTGAAGACATGGAGAAGACAACATTCATCACACCCTGGGGCACGTTCTGTTACAAGGTAATGCCATTTGGGCTCAAGAATGCCGGTGCGACGTATCAACGGGCTATGGTAACATTATTCCACGATATGATCCATAAAGAAATAGAATGTTACGTGGATGATATGATTGCCAAATCCCTTACTGAAAAGGACCATCTGGTAAATCTGCTCAAATTATTCAAGCGTCTGAGGAAGTATCAACTGAAGCTGAACCCCAACAAATGCACATTCGGGGTGAGATCTGGTAAGCTGCTGGGTTTTATTGTAAGCGAGAAGGGGATTGAGGTTGACCCTGATAAAGTCAAAGCCATCCAAGAGATGCCTGCACCGAAAACAGAGAAAGAAGTTCGAGGGTTCTTGGGTCGATTGAACTACATTTCACGGTTCATATCTCACCTTACAGCAACCTGCGAACCCTTGTTCAAACTGCTAAGGAAAGAACAAACGGTCAGGTGGAATGAAGACTGCCAAAGGGCTTTTGACAAGATCAAGGAGTATCTGCAAGAACCTCCAATCCTTATGCCTCCAGTTGAAGGAAGACCTCTAATCATGTACTTGACAGTATTAGAAGAGTCAATGGGGTGTGTGTTGGGCCAGCATGACGAGTCTGGTCGAAAAGAGTATGCAATATACTACCTAAGCAAAAAGTTTACCGACTGTGAACAACGTTATTCACTGCTCGAGAAAACTTGTTGTGCTTTAGCGTGGGCTGCTCGCCGACTAAGGCAGTATATGTTGACCCACACTACCTTGCTGATCTCAAAGATGGACCCAGTCAAGTACATATTTGAGAAGCCGACGCTTACCGGACGGGTTGCAAGATGGCAAATGATTCTTACAGAATACGACATCCAGTACACTTCTCAGAAAGCCATCAAGGGCAGTGTATTGTCCGAATATCTTGCTGAGCAACCCATTGATGATTACCAGCCTATGAGATTTGACTTCCCTGATGAAGACATCATGTTCATTAAAGCAAGAGATCATGAAGAGCCTATTCACACTGAAGGGCCCGACCCGGAAGAATAATGGACTATGATGTTTGATGGGGCTGTTAACATGAATGGTCGTGGTGTTGGTGCAGTACTCATTACACCTAAAGGAGTTCACATGCCTTTCTCGGCAAAACTCGCTTTCAACTGCACTAACAACGAAGCTGAATACGAAGCTTGCATTATGGGTCTTGAGGAAGCCATTGACCTTAGGATCAAGACATTGACCGTATTCGGAGATTCAGCTCTGGTAATCAATCAGACCAACGGCAAATGGTATACACACCAGGATCATCTGATACCTTACAGGGATTATACAAGAAGGTTATTGACGTTCTTCACAACAGTCAAGCTTGATTATATCCCTCGGGACGAGAATCAGTTTGCAGATGCCTTGGCTACCATTTCGTCCATGATCAAAGTTCAAGCTGCTAACTTTGTACCTCAGATTTCAGTGTCAAGACTTGATAGACCAGCATATGTATTTGCAGCGGAAGTTGTCAAAGATGATAAGCCTTGGTTCCACGACATTAAATGCTTCTTGGAGGATCAAACATACCCACCTGGGGCATCTTCCAATGATAAGAAGACTTTAAGAAGGCTTGCTGGGAGTTTCTTTCTGAACACTGATGGATCTTTATACAAAAGGAACTTTGATATGGTACTCCTCAGATGTGTTGACAAGACGGAAGCAGATTTGTTGATGCATGAAGTGCACGAGGGCTCTTTTGGTACTCATGCCGGAGGACATGCAATGGCTAAGAAGTTGTTAAGATCAGGCTATTATTGGATCACAATGGATGCCGACTGTTGTGCCTATGCCAGAAAATGCCACAAATGCCAGATCTATGCAGACAAAGTGCATGTGCCTCCGAATCCTTTGAACATAATGTCTTCACCCTGGCCCTTTGCTATGTGGGGCATTGACATGATTGGCAAGATTGAGCCGACTGCTTCAAATGGCCACAGATTCATCCTGGTCGCCATTGACTATTTCACCAAGTGGGTTGAAGCAGCCTCATATGCAAATGTTACGAGACAAGTGGTAGCCAGATTTCTGAAGAGGGATATCATCTGTCGATACGGAGTGCCCGAGCGAATCATTACTGATAATGGTTCCAATCTAAACAACAAAATGATGGCAGAACTGTGCCGGGACTTCAAGATTCAACACCACAATTCTTCTCCTTACAGGCCAAAGATGAATGGCGCTGTTGAGGCAGCAAACAAGAATATTAAGAAGATTGTGCAGAAGATGGTAGTCACCTACAAAGACTGGCATGAAATGCTACCGTTTGCCTTGCATGGGTACCGCACGTCAATCAGAACATCCACAGGAGCAACACCGTATCAACTTGTGTATGGTATGGAAGCAGTCCTACCAGTCGAAGTTGAATTACCCTCTCTACGGGTACTGATGGATGTTAAACTGAGTGAAGCAGAATGGGTTAGGTCCCGATACGAGCAACTGAGTCTGATCGAAGAGAAAAGATTGGCTGCAATCTGTCATGGACAGTTGTATCAGAAGAGAATGAAGAAGGCCTTCGATCAGAAAGTCAGGCACCGAGAGTACCAAGTGGGAGATCTTGTGCTGAAGAGAATCCTCCCTCCTCATACAGACCACAGGGGCAAGTGGACTCCGAACTATGAAGGACCATTCGTGGTAAAGAAAGTTTTCTCTGGTGGAGCACTGATGCTCAGCACCATGGATGGTGAAGATTTCCCGTCCCCTGTGAATTCAGATGCAGTTAAAAAATACTTCGCATAAAAATGACCCGCTGGACACAAAAACAGAATGTAAGTCTAGGCAAAAATAGGGCATCCCGGCGAGTCAAAAACAGAATAAAAGACTCGGGCAAAAGTAAGGGAAAATAAACAAAAAAATGTACACCCGCTGAGTTGAAAAGCCGCATTGGACAACTCAGGCAAAAATGGGTATCCCGATGGATTGAAAACCCGAAAGGGCGATCCATGCAAAATAAGGGAATAAGCGAACAACTGCATTCTGAATTCGTCTGTATCACTTACAACTTGGCAAGCTTCAAAAGGATCAAGCTCTAATCAGAATCAACATTCTTCAAAAAGCAAGATGAGAAGAACGTCAAAAGTCATACGAGTCATAGCGAGAGAGGAAGCTCCTCAAAAGCGTCATCAACACTGCCAACATTTTGTTTCTCAATTTGTAACAATCTCCTCATTTCAGGGGATTTGTTTCTTTGACTGTATCTTGCCAATTAAGGGCACATGAATTAATAAAATCAGTTTTTTTCAGTCATGTTTCGTTTTGTACATTTTATCTTGCAAGGAATGTCTGATGTCTCTAAAAAACTGGTTGCACGAGTACAGATGTTTCTCTCTAAGAAAATAAAAACACATGCTCGCAGGGAATATACTTACGCTCGAAAAGTGTTTAACTCCTATGACGGAATCCGGTAAGGGATACCTCGGGATCATTTGCGATTTCCCTTATGTTTGCAGGATCGCAGGTATCCAGAACGCAACTTGGGGCATGTAAGCCTCATCCTAGCCAGCTGGCAAATCAACACTCAATTTTAGCACCCGAAGTGCTCTCTCCCCAGCTGAGTTGCCTCTCATAACACTCCCCCCAGCGGAGTTGCCAGCTATTACTTATCTCCATCAGAGTTGCTAAGCATCCTAGAAGGCACCTACATCCCCGACTGAGTCAAGGATCCCTCTTTCTCCCCAGCCGAGTTGCCGTCTCGCCCTCAGCCGAGTACAAAGTCAGGGAACCATCTCCCCACGGCGTTCCAGCCTCTATCCAGAAGAGCAATGCATGGAGATCACAACAGAGTGAAGAAGGCTTCTGCAAACCCCAGCTGGGTCTCTCATTTAGGCCTATCAATGACCCACATCCTCAGGCAGATATCATCTCATCAGATCTACCAGTGATCTTATCCCCAGCCGGGATGTCCGCTTCATACAGATCGATCAAAGATCTTCGCAGCAAC
The DNA here is from genome assembly GCA_963966055.1 of Lathyrus aphaca. Lineage (NCBI taxonomy): Eukaryota > Viridiplantae > Streptophyta > Magnoliopsida > Fabales > Fabaceae > Lathyrus > Lathyrus aphaca. Next base: position 430,818,629 of record OZ014519.1, on the reverse strand, counting down.
GGGATCCGAATCCCGGTTTTGATATCTTTGCACAATCATAGCATTCGCATCATATTCACCCCCAAAACGCAGCATTCCGTTTTAACGCGGAGCATTGCGGCAAAAATCAAACACATAGCATAATCATAAGCCATGATTTGAACCAACACTTGTGAATAATAACCATTCATCAGAATGCAGAATACTTTCCCCAAAATCCCCCAGAGTCCCCAGCAAAAGCAGCTGCCTCACAAATCACAAACACCAGTATATACCCCTTTTGACACTCGTCCGTGTCATACCCCAGCAGAAAGCCAAAGACGTCCTCTTTGCACTCACATATACCCATATACACTTTCTTGACACCAGTCCGTGTCATTTCCCCAGCGCTCTTATACAGATATTATACTTGCCTCCCTCGACACTCGTCCGTGTCACTCTCCCCAGCAGTTAAACACTCATCTATACACCACTCGCTCTTATACAGATACTCGTCCGTATCTTGTATATACCAGTTACATCCCCACAGATTCGACTTTGGTTCATGTTCTTTGTTAACCAGTTGGTACTCGCCCGTACCATCATCTCAGAATATGCGTCCAGTGTTTGTTTCTACATGATACTCGTCCGTATCATAGTCTTGAGGATGCTCGTCCGCATCTTTAATCCATACACTGTGTCCAACACTCGTGTCTCCTTGAATATAGACACTCGTCTGTGTCTAATATTCCCCAGAAGAGTCCCTTCAGATACAACACTCGTCCGTGTTCTTTGTTAACCAGTTGATACCCGTCCGTATCATCGTCTCTGAACACGTGTCAGTATTTTGTTTCTACATGATACTCGTCCGTATCATAGTCTTAAGGATGCTCGTCCGCATCTCTAATCTATACACGAATACCAAACACTTATACCTTTGTTTCTTGGATGTGAGCACTCGTCCGTGTTTACTTTTCCCCAGTAGATTACCAACAAACAAATTTTCCCTTTTATCTGACACCCGTCCTGTGCCATGATAAACCCTGAGAGCAGCCGTACCCTGCTGAGTGGTCGTCCTCCACTTCTTGATGGTCGTCCTCCATCATGCTCATCCGATGGCCGTCCCCATCGTCGATATTTAGCAGCCGTCCCCTGCTAGGTGGTCGTCCTCCACCTTTTGATGATCGTCCTTCATCATTTTATCCAATGGCCGTCCCCATTGTTGATTTTGGTTATCTGGCATTCGTCCTATGTCATGAGAAACCTCGAGAGCAGCCGTACCCTGCTGAGTGGTCATCCTCCACTTCTTGATGGTCGTCCTCCATCATGCTCGTCCGATGGCCGTCCCCATCGTTGACCTTTTCTATCCGGCATTCGTCCTATGTCGCGATATTTTCGGCAGCCGTACCCTGCCAGGTGGTCGTCCTCCACCTTTGATGGCCGTCCCCATCATATTTCTTTTATTCCCAACAGAGCAGCCGTCCCCTGCTAGGTGATCGTCCTTCACCTTTGATGGCCGTACCCCATCATCTGTTTATTTCATTTATTCTTTAACCCGATGGCCGTCCCCGTCGTGGTCCCTTTTCCTTTTTAGCCCGATGGCCGTCCCCATCGTTGGTTACTTTACCTTTGTGAACTTGACGGCCATCCCCGTCATGTTTCATTAATCCCCAGAGAATTTTACAGCTTTATCCTGATGGCCGTCCCCATCATAATTTCATTTTCCCCAGCTAGTCGGCCGTCCCCGTCTTAGCTTTACCTTTTATCCCCAGCATGTCGGCCGTCCCCGTCATTGTTTTATTTCCTACACTTTTCCCAGCATGTCGGCCGTCCCCGTCATTACTCTATCACCCATTTTACAACATACTTTATTTTCCTTTTACAGTCTATATCCCTTTTCTTCGTCATTCTGTGAGTGCAAATTTTGGACTGTCTTTGGTATTCAACCACAAGTTATCTTGTTTGCCTGTTAAGCCGTCGCTTACATCCTGCACAGCTAACTCATGTTTGAATAGGGGCAGCTGTAAACACCCCAAATTTGCCCTCACCCATTCACACCATGGCTTGTGATCTTCTCATATGCATAAACACAATCATACCATCTCATATCACAATTTTGATTCACTGCATAGTTTCAAAGTCATCTGCACCTAGGGTTTGTGATCTGAGCAATCCAAGAGCCTTTTGGGCCACTCCAAAGGTCACCAATCACTTCAAAGGGATCCATAAGTGTTCTTGTATCATATTACATCCTCTCAAAGTCAAAAATTCCAAAGAATCACAAGAACTGGGTTTGGTAGGGATGCAGAGCCAAGTTTGACTGCACAGTTGACCTAAAATTAGGGTTTTGGTTTCAGAGGCCATAACTCCAAATTTTTTGGTCATTCTTGTTTCCATTGGTCTCTATATGGTATAGGGAGTATGCATATCAAGTTTCATGAAGAAATTCCATGGGGAAGTCATCTGATCAAGAGTTGACTTTCTGGACAAGTCAGTGTAAAATCAGGGCATCTGAGGCCCCCATGACCCAACCAATGGGTGATCTTCATCATCTTGGGTGTATATGATCTTTATTTGATCATGGAAGAAGGTTGAAGTCCACAAAAATCAAGAATTTGGAGTTTTTGCAAGTGTTGACTTTTTGGGCATAGTTGACTTTTCAAGAATGCTTCATTTTAGGTCATTTTTCAAGCCTTGATTCTTGGTCCAAAAATGCTTCAAATGGAAAAACTTTGGTCATGAAAGTTGTAGATTACATCTTTCCCTTTTCAAAAAGTATAAGAACATGATCAAATTCTTCTTGGATCAAAAGTTATGGTGTGACAAAGTCGGCAAAAATCATTGATTTTCAAGATGTGCACCAAATGTGAATTTTGCAAAATCATGAACTAATGCCATTTGTAACTTCTAATTCACTTCAAACCATTACACAAACATTCCATAGGCCCTAAAAATCAGAATTGGACCAAGGTTTCACATGGTTATGGTTTGTGTAACAAGGCATTTTCCATGAAGTTTCAAAAGTGTGCAACTTGCAAAACCATCATTATGCCTCTCACCACTTGATGCATTGGCTGCTGAACCCTCCTAACATTACACACACATCATGCTGCGCAGCCCATGCTTCTTGTACCAAGCTATAGCTCAAGCCATGCCTTCCTTACACAAAGTGGACTTTTTTGCAAAAGCAAACTTACCAATCAATAGGGGCCAGGTCACATCATCTGACCTATGAGATTAAAATACAATATCCTTTGGCAAGCCAAACATATGAGGAGGCAAGGCTGAAACACTCTAAAGGATCACATACTCAAACACACTCCCTCTTGAAAACTTCTTCGAATCTCTCTGCCCAGACTTCAAACATCCAAACCATTTTCACCAATCATCTCACCATGTTCCATTGAGTAGAAAGCATCAAAGAACCAAGCCTGAAACAAGCCATAACACCACTTCACCATTTTCACTCCAACTTGCAGTTTCATTCGAAACTCTCTCCACAGCTCACAAACATCCAAACAAACTCCATAAACCTTCTCTACTCATTATCTGGACCACAAGCAACCCTCCACCCTTGCCAGAAACAGCCTGAATCACCATTACCATGTTCAACTGAGTTTGAGCAGAAGCTTGTCAAACTCCTCATCCAGCCAACATAAACTCTTCCTAAGCATTCAAGGATCATCTGGGGACCAAGTAGAGTGGATTGAACTAAAGGGAGTGGTCAGAAAGTGGCTGAAGTGAAAGCTTCGAATCTCAGGTAGCTCAAGAAATATTTTTCCAGAAATCATTTTTTGTGTTCTAAAATTGTTCTCCATGCTTCACTGAGTATTCTGATGCTTTTAGTTTTGGAAATGGTGATGAAATGAGCATTTAATTGATCTCTGAAACTCTGTTGACCTAAATATTGTTTGTTTCGATTCATGCTTCTGGGGAAAAATAAATGATGTTTGTGATGGGGTTTTGATTCAGGGGATCATGGGAATCATTTCTGTATGTTTGGTTTTCATTTTTGTTACGTTTTGAGAGAGTTTGGAGATTTTCAGGTGGACTTCCCACCGGAGAAGATGACCGGAGGTCTTCTCCGGCCACCTGAAAATGATTAGGGCATAACCCCTGTAATTAGTGCCATTTGAATTTGGGCCGTAGGATCCGTTGACTCCCTTGACCTCCCGCGCGTGTGAATGGCTCAGATCAAGTCATTATGCCCTAATCCACTTAATTAGTTTTAATTAATTATAATTAAATTAATTCGTCCAGAGTGAATCTAGACCCTCCATTCACGCGCGCAGTCCACCCTTTTGAATCCAGATTCAATCTCCACCATCAGATCAGATTACTTTCCATTTATTTCATTTTTTATTTCATTTTTTGTCATTTAACTTCCATAATTTATTTAAAATAGTAAAAATTGTCTAAAAATTATGAAACTTTTTCTCAAGGATTTCATTAATTTATATGACACAAAAATATTTTTATTTTTATTTTTAGCATTAAAAAAGTATTTTTAAATATTTTAAAGTTTATTTTTAATTGATTAATGAAAATTAATTTATTAAAAATACTTTTAGGTATTTAAAAATCACCAAAAAATTCATGAAATGTTCTAAGACATTTAGAAACATTGTTCAACCTTCAAACCAAATTTATTTTTTGATCTTGATGCATTTTGAGATTTTTTCATTGATTTAAAATCATTTTTATGCATTAATTTGATCCAAAGTTCCAAAAATCATTTCTGCCTATTCATGAGGAGTTGGACATTGATTCTTTTTGCATTGCATTGTGTTTAGCATGTAGTTTGTGAGATTAAATGACCATGATTTGATCTCTCATTTTCCATTTGTTTGGTAATTTTCTTGTTTAGGAACCCTAAAACCCTAGAAAACTTAGAAAATCATATCTTGAAATTGGTTAAGAGTTGAGACCTCTCCTTTGGGCATTGAGTTAGTATAGGTTTAGGGGTCCTTTGAGTGGCATTTTCAATTTTTTATCTTAGGGTTTGCTTCTGATTTTGGTTTTTGTTTGATGTATTGTTCATAAACCCTAATTTGGGCTTCCCATATGCATCCATCTTGCACTCTCTTGCATAACATGACTTGCCATGCCATTTCAAACATCCATTTGACTCATTTGACATCATAAGGCATATTGAAAGCATGTTTGATCATTGCATCATGTGTTTGCCATGTTGTTTGCATTGTGCACTTCATAACTTTCCATGTATGTTCTTGGTTCTCAACTTGTTTCATTTGCATTCATGAACTTGTATGATCATTTCCATGTGCTGCCTCATGTTTGTAGCATCTCATAGCATCATTAGCATCCTGTATATGCTTCTGGTTTTGTTTCTCATCATGTCATCTCATCCCATTTTGCATTGCATTGCATTCCTTTTCTAACCTTTTCAGGTGGTAAGTGATTTGAGAAGTGAATTTGCCTTCACTTCTCATAACTTTTCTTTTCATCTCTCTTGCATCCCTTGCTGCATTTTTATATGTGTTTGAGTTTGAGCTTGCTCATTCTTCTTCTTCCCACTTTCTTTCTTCAAGTGACTTGACTTCTTAAATGAAGCAAGTCACTTTGCTTCTCTTGATCCTGTTCATCTGCTTCCTGGTGGTTCCATTGAAGATCTTCTTGGTGAAACCTCACAAACCTTAGGAACAACCAAGCATGACAATGATTAGGGTTTTTGATTAGTCTCCCCACTTAGTTTTACCTTTGTGTCTCTTTTGAGTCTTCTCTTCTCATCTCATAATCAGGGACTAAACCCTAAAGGCTTTAAGGCTTTGTGATTAAGTTTATGCCTGTATCCTTCTATTAGGATGGAGTGTATAACTTTAATCCCAAGTGTTAAACCCTTAATGTGTTTAACTCCTTTAATCAATTCACTTAATAAGTATCAAGACATCACACTTGTAACTTGGGCCTTGCATTAGGGTTCTAATTCTTCCTTAATTGGTTAAGAAGGACTAACCCTAGTGTTAATGGACAAGTCCCCCTCAAGTTGTCTTACAAACCCTAAAAATCATTTCATCATCTTACCATTAATCTAAAATCCACTTAATCAAAGGCTTGTTTTGTCATGAGTTTAATCCCTAATCATGGATTAAGTTGAGGAGCTTTCCTCAGCTTAAACATTCTCATCTATTATCCTTCTATTAGGATGGTGTAATGGGTCTGTTTAATCCTTGATTATGGCTTAACCTTATTACTCAACACTAAACAAAACACCAAAAACATCTAAATAATCACAAGTAGGTTAATGATCTTAATCCTACATCAAAGGTGATTAAGTGTGAGAATCTGACTTCACACTTAAGGTATTCTCATTACCCCTAATCAGAGGGAAGATGTGATGAGTTTACTAAATCCATTGGTTTAGGCTTAAGCTCATTAACTTATGACAAATCCAAAAAGCAATAAAAGACTGAAAACTCAAAAAACAAACAATAATCGTCTCCTCCGGGATTCTTTTCTCATCTCATTCACTCATAAACGAGAACTTGCTTCTTCCGTCTAATGCAAGACAGTTTGCACCTGAGCCAGACAGGTCATACACTTGAGCATAGACAAGTAAGCAGTTCACAAGTCAAGTCATCTTTCAGTCTCTTTGGGTCGAACTACGGTGTTCTGACTTCCTCATTGCACGAGAGGATACGTAGGCATAACTTAACAGTTATCGAACAAAAGTCTCTGTATATTCCCCCTCTTTCCAGCATCTTTCTTTTAGCCTCATTATCTTGAGCATGTTCTCATTCCTGCACTGACACTGTATATATCACACTTCACTTCTTTTGCACTAACACCTGTACATTCTTTTTCCAGCTCTTTACACACAGATTGCACTGACACTACCCCTTTATAACACAAATCTTTTAAGCGTGGATCCCGTCGAGTACGACGGACAATCTGGGTGTTAATACCTTCCCAGGTTGTAACCAACCCCCTTTCTCAGTCTCTCTGGTTCGCAACCGTCTTATCCATCTTTTTCTAGGTCTATGCAGCATTGCCTTTCCTTCGGGATAAAAATGCCTAGCTGGCGACTCTATTCATATCCAGTGAGTTCACGGCTGTGTGTTCTCATTGTCCCTCTCGCCGACCGTTCGCGTCTGTACCTTTATCTGGGCCTGGTCCCACTTATCGGGAGCGACACATGTCCCCTATTTCTCCTCGGAAGACTTTATTCATCATATGTTGGTATGTAGCTCTATCATTCTTCAGCCCAAAAGGCATAACGTTGTAGTAGTAATTGCTCGTCAGGGTCATGAATGTCATATGTCGCTTGTCTGTGTCCGACATGGGAATTTGGTTGTACCCGCTGTATGCATCTATGAAGGACAAGAGTTTAAAACCTACATAATTGTCTACCAATTTATCTATGTTAGGTAAGGGGAAAGCATCTTTGGGATATGCCCTATTGAGATCGGTATAATCAACACACATTCTCCATATTCCATTATTTTTCTTGACAAGGACTACATTAGAGAGCGAGGTTGTGTACTAGGCTTCAGAAATAAAATTTGCCTCTAAGAGGTCTTTTATAGCCTGCTCGGCAACCTCCGCTTTCTCGGGAGACTGCTTATGCCTACGTTGTGTTATGGCCCTAACGGTCGGATCTATAGCTAGTTGATGACAGGAGACTTCAGGGACGAAACCGGGCATCTCAGTAGCGCTCCATGCAAATAGGTTTGCATTCTCTCTGAGGCAGGTTGCGAGTTGTTCCCTTATCGCCGATGGGAGTCCAGTGCCAATCTTCACAGCTCTGTCGGAGTCATCACCTAGAGTAACGAGCTCGAATTCACCGTCGGGGATTGGACGCATTGGGTGAGCTAGAGCTTGCCCGTTGGTGGGGGCCTGTCCTTCAGTATCATCTTCACCGAGACGGTTGTCGAGGTCGATGGAATTGACCCATGGGGAAGGTGGTTGCTCCTCAATTCTAGGCTTCTTATTTCCCTTGGAGGTGTTGATCACAGTTTGTCCTTTGACTGTTGCGTCATAGCACCTTCGAGTTACCTCGATGTCCCCGTGAATTGTGACTATGCGGCCTAGTTTGGTGTAGTACTTCATCTTTAATTGGACCGTGGAAGGTACTGCGGTCAGCTCGGCCAGGGTAGGTCGTCCAAGAATGGAGTTGTATAGTGAAGGATATTCGATTACCAGGTATTGGACTTTGACCTCCCTGGCCGTCTCATTTTTTCTGAATAAGACGAGGAGCTCGACGTATACCCATGGTCGCGTGGTGGTGTTGCACCCCAAAATTTGCCCTCACAATGCAAGACTTTGTGTGCTAAGAAGGTTCACAAGGTTCACAAGATTCACAATGTTTACAAGACCTTTCATGAGGTTCATGAAGTCTACAAGTCACTTTATGAGGTTCACAAGGTTCACAAGATTCACAATGCTTATCAGACCTTTCATGAGGTTCATGAGGTCTACAAGCCACTTCATGAAGTTCATAAGGTTCACAAGGTTCACAATACCTCCCATGAGGTTCACAAGACATTTTATTATGGTTCACAAGGTTCACAAAGTTCACAATTGGTCAGAAGAGTTGACAATTCCCTCAGACAATGCACCTCATAAGCAGTGCATCCAAAACTAGGGTTTTGACTTTAATCAGGTTAAATGAACTTCCAAGACTTCAAGAGAGCTTCATAACATCTTATATATGTGTAATAACCCCCATGACAAGTTTCAAGACTTTTCTCAAAAGTTTGCTCAGTCAAATGATCAGATAAGTCAAAATCAGTCAAAGTAGTTAAAAAGTCAAACTGAGGTCAACTGTGGTCAAACCAAAGTCAAACTTCATGATTTTTTGCCAACATCAAGTATATGAAGTAAAATTCATCATTTTATCAAGGGTTGATCATGATTCATCAAGGAGATTTCAGATCATCAAGAATCAGGAGTTTCTAAATTAGGGTTTCCTCAGTAAAAGTCAACTGAACTTTGACCAGCCATAACTTTCACATACTTCATCACCAAGTCTCCATCCAAAGCTCATTTTGAAGGAAATTGAATTCTCTACAACTTTGTGTCTCACAAGCCAAGCCCAAAAATGCTTCATTTGGAAGGTATGAGCTAAGACATTATAGGTCCTTTTGAAAGTCAACAAAAAGTCAACAACTTCAAAAGGGCATAACTTGAGATTGGTAAATGATATGGACATGAAACCAGTGGGGTTGGTTAGAGGACTCTTCAAGCTTTCCAAAATGTCCAAGAACACCCTCATAGCATTAAAATTGAAGGATATGTGCCCTTGCAAAGTTGGGAAATTTTGGGTTGGTTTATGATGAAAATGGAGGTCTAAAACCAATTTCATCCAAATGGGCTTGCCAAATGATGACCCAATCCATACAATAACTTCATGCACGACCCAAATCATTAAAAATCAGATTTTTTATTATTTTATTTTTATTTATTTTGATTTAATTCATTAAAAATCATTTTAAATAAAAATAAAATATGAAAATGTAAGATTTGAATTGGATCAAGCTTCTAGAAAATCATAAATTTGATTAGAATTGAAGTGGAAAGAAATCATGAGGATTAGCCAAAAATAGCAAGTGTTCATACAAGAATATTTGATTTTTAAGGCATGATCATTTTGAATCTTTTCATATCAAATCTTCCACACAATGACTTGATTTTTTGACCTAAATTCATTGTTCTATAAGTACTTGACCCAACCCTAACCAAAGCCACGAATTTTCTGCCTCCCAAGAGTAAGTTCCATAAGTCAAAAAACCTCTCCACAACTCACATTCGGTTTTAAATTTCCAGGGCTTTAGAAGGTAATTTGAGCACATAGCCATGATCATTGAATACCATTGAGTGAAAACCAATACTCATATGCATCCCAAACACTCCATATTGCATAAACCGAATGGTTCTTGTTCTTGAAATTTATTTTTTCGATTCTAACTTTTTATGCATTGCTAATGAATTTTGGTTGTGCTTTATTGTTTGTGAGGTTCTAAGGATTGATTCTGGACAAAAAACTTGAAGTTTCGTGACCTAATAGGCAAACGGCCATTGTTAGGGTTTCAAGCACCATTTAGGGTTTTAGCATTTAACAAATATAAATCAATTCCAAAAACACAGGACGATTGCAAATGATATGAGGAACTCAATGATGTTCTCAATTTCATGAAATTTCACTGTTTTGTTAATGTTTGAATTTCGTAGGTTTTGTAAACGCAGGAAAAATCGCAAGTAAATTTGCAGCAATTTTCGCAGCAAACTTTAAAATCCAGAGGTTGAAGATGAAGCTGCGCGCGTCCTGGAAAATTCAAATTTTATTTTAAATATTTTATGTTTTATTGTTGGTTTATTTTCACAAGCGTGCAGCTTGTCTCAGTGGAAAGGCTAGTGTGTGTTTAGCTATAGGACCTGTGTTCGAATCCAGGTCTTGTACAATTTTTTTCTATTTTTCAGGTTAAATATGAGGCTTAATATATTATGCCTTCTTGCCACTCCATTAACAGACGCGCTCACCCAGCAGGATTGGCAATGTGTATATGTGTTTGTTTGAGAGGTCCTGGGTTCGATCCTCCCCCAGGCCTTTTGCTTTTTCATTATTTTTCTGATTTTCCAGGTTTAAAGAACAAAACCAAGATGTATTCATTCTTCTTGCACCACTAGCGTGCAGCTCAGTTGGCAAACCTCTTCATTATCCAGGTTAGGGACCTGGGTTCAAATCCCAGGTCCTGTTTTTTTTTTATTTCTTATTTTCTTTTCTTTTGTTATATTTTCTATTATTTTCTATATTATATTAAAATGATTTCTAAATTATAAAATGCATATATTATGTTTTCTAAATTCTAAAAAATATATTTTCTAAATTCCAAAATTAGTTTTTATTATTATGTATTTAAATTATAAAATGTATATATGTATTATTTGGTTAAATAAATTATTATTGTTAATTAAATCCTAATTATATTTTACAAACTTATAAACCCTAATATATTATTTTCTAAACAATAAAAAAAAACCTAATTTTATCTTATGATTTAAATTTCTAATTTTTTTGTAAATATAAATTATTATGTACATATTTTATTTAATATAATTAAATTATAATTAATCCCATTTTATTATATAAATATTCTATCATTGTTTATAATTAATTATATATGTAAATAATTTCTAAAATTGCAAATTTAATAATTCCTCATAATATGTTCATGATTTATTTAATTTGATTATAATTTTAAATTTTTTAATTGTTCATATTTTTTCTATTAACCATTAAAATTTTGTCTTTTGTTTATTATTATTATTAATCATGTTTATTACTAATCCATTTATTTCTTTTTAATTATGCTTATTATTACTATTTCACTACCCTTATTTATTTTTAATTATTATTACTAACCCCTATTATAATTATTATTGCTTATTTATTTATTTTACTTGTTATTATATTTTGCTTATTTATTTATTTATTTTGCTATCCATTTTAATTGTTTATTATCATTGTTGTAATTGCTCCTTGGTGTAATTTTTTGTAATATTTAATTCATTTAATTTTATGCTTTGGTTAGTAAAAATAGGGAGTGTAACATGTATGTAAATTTAAAATTGAATTTAGATCATTTAAATTATCAGATAAATATAAAATTAAACACTCACACACGTAAGTCGATCTTTGATCGCCATCTCACTTTCTAGGGTTGCCTCTCAATGTTGCCTAAATAAAAGGTCAAGTGGGGTGTATAAAGCAAAGTCCCTTAAAAGAAAAGTCATCTAGTCCCTTCATAATCAAAGATCAAGTCCCTTAATGGTTGCCTTTCAATATGATCTTGTCCCTTTCGAATAATGATGACAGTCCCTCCAAAAATGCTTAATACACCCTACAGTTGCCTTCATTAAACAGATGTCCCTCATATGTCCCTCACATCCAAGGTAATGACTACCTATTCCTTAATAATAGGGATAGTCTTACCATTTAAAGGATAAAGAACAGAAAGACTTAAACTTTAGGGTAGGTTCCTCATAGTTACTTGCTCACTACTTAAAAATTTCTCAAACACCTCACAAATTTCAAACAATTTTCAAACAAAGGTTTTTTACGCATCCGTACATGGATCATTATCAAACTTTTATGAAAATTTCTATTCACACACTTCACATTTTCAAAAACAATTCAAAGTGAGTTAAGTAACTAAGAGCCCATGGATAACCATGGATGTAAAGGGTGCTAACACCTTCCCTTTACATAACCTACCCCCGGACCCAAAAATCTTTTTAAAAGGTCTTTCCTGTTCTTTTATGCCTTTCCTTTGGATAAAATAAAAGTCGGTGGCGACTCTTGCTATCCGCAACATAACTAAAGTCAGTTCTCCCACCGTGTTACAGAACTGGCGACTCTGCTGGGGATTTAATAAAAGAGGGGTACCCTTAGGAATTAGATCACTTAAATTGTTTGCCTTGTTTGCTTTATATTACTTGTTGGGCTCTTATGTGTGAAAAATCCTAACCCGGATCTAGTGTACCTTAGGCAAATGGCAATAGACCAAGGAAACTGTACGACGTATACCGATATGGTTGATCTGGTGGCCATAGTTAGTGTGACTTCTTGGTTGGTGCTTATGTTCCTTAAGTCAAGTTGAGGATAATATGAGGCTGCCATATGTTGTCAATGCACTAACTAACTTTTAGAACCCTAGTTATCCCATCTTGGCCTTTAGAAGGTAGTGAGGTAACCGGCTTTGGTGCAGACTGAAGTTGGTTGACACTCGATACTACGCTCATTGAGATTCTAAACTTGGAGGGTTTTGGTTGGCAAGTAAGTTGCCTTCTGAACAACCACCCTTGTGAAGGATCAATGATATTGAGATCCCTTAGAACCTGGTTACTTTTGTAGGACAGTATGAACCAACTAACTTCAGGGGAGGGTACTTACCTTTGAACCTCATGCAAGCCTTTAAACCTAGGGCTATTGTGTGACTTGTTTGTGTGTGCCACATGTTTGTGATTGAGCATAACATCATGACATCACCATGCATCATAAGCATAGCATTTTCACTAACCATTTCAAGGACCAAAGGATTTATCTTTGTTCTTTGTTGCAGGTCATGGCTTCTGCTCGTAGAAACACCATCAGGATCAACTTTGTGGGCATACCTGCCAAGCTTAAAGAATTGGTTTCTCAAGTGTCTGATCACTCCCAGTTCATCAAGAGACATGGTCACCTATTGGATCTAGTCACTTCAGGGTTCAATGAAGACATGATGAGTGTTCTGTTTCAGTTCTTTGACCCCAAGCACCATTGCTTTACATTCCCTGACTATCTGCTGGTTCCTACAATGGAAGAGTTCTCTAAACTTCTGGGTATACCTGTTCTTGATCAAAGAACCTTCACAGGCTTGGAGAAAGAGCTTAAACCAGAGGTTATTGCTGCAGCTCTACATCTGAAGAAATCTGACATTGTTCTAGAAACAAGAAGCGGAGTTAAGGGTATTCTTGCCAAGGTATTAATGGATAAAGCTCAAGTATTCTTGAAGGCCATGAGCTATGATGCTTTTGAGGAAATCTTAGCCTTGCTGATATATGGTTTAGTATTGTTCCCCAATCCAGATCAGTTCATAGACGTTCATGCCATCAACATATTCTTGAGTCACAATCCAGTGCCTACCTTACTTGGAGACATCCTGCATTCTCTTCACACCCGTACTACAAGGGCAAGAGGAACTTTGATGTGCTGCATACCTTTGCTTTCTAGGTGGTTTATTTCTCACCTTCCTCGCTCAGTAATGAAGAATGAGCAAGGGTTCAGATGGTCCAAGAGGATCATGTCACTTTCTCACTCAGATATCCATTGGTGCTCCAGATCTATGGAGAATGTCACCATCATTGACCGTTGTGGGGAGTTTCCTAATGTGCCACTTCTAGGCATAAGAGGAGGCATCACCTACAACCCCTCTCTAGCTTTACGACAGTTTGGTTACGCTCGGAGTGATGGTCCACATGACATGTTGATTCAGGGCATTATGTTTGACTACAACAACGATCTTCAAGGTTACCGTCAGAGATTCATACGAGCATGGGGAAAAGTAAACAGGGTTGACAGCAAGACACTGGAGCCTAAGTACACTATTCCTATGGAAGCTTATCTCAGATGGGTACGATCTCGTGCTCAGACTCTCATGATGCCATATCCTGCCGTCCTACCAGTTACCATGGAACCTGTTGCTGAAGGAGACACAGCTTATACCATCCTTCACCCAGACATGCCTACTGATATGGAAGACTTGCAGAGATCATGGATCCAACTGAAGGAGCAAAGGGATACTTTCGAGGCTCATTACAAAGCAAGCCAAGAAAGAATCCTAGAACTAACAAAGCAACTTCATGAAGAACGGAACCTCAACTCATACCTCAACACAAAGAGGAAACATCCATGGGAGACTTAAAACCCCATCTTTTGTACTTATTTCATTTCATTTTTTGTAAGCCTAAAAGGCAAAACAAATTTATTACTAATAAAAGTTTACCTTCTTGTTTGTTTAAGCAAATTTAAATCCCGCGGTCCTTGAAAACATTGCATATGCATTTACATACCATATCATTGCATCACAGGTTTTCTTATGTACAGGTATCTTATCTTCTCGCTGTTTATTTCAGCAATGGCTCTTGAACAAACAGTCAAAGATCTCCAGGCACAAAATGCACAGTTCCAAGAGCTGATCTTGAACCTGTCCAAGGGGCAGGATGAATTGAAGGCACTGCTGGCCAAGAAGACTAAGAAGACTAGAAGGTCAGCTGGTTTGATCAACATGGGAAGAAGATTCAAAGGTCTTTCCAAGACCAAAGAACCAGTTGAAGACTATGAATCTGAAGAATCTGAAACAGAGGGAGGCAGTCTCCACAACACTATGGGGGACTCTGATTCTGAGGCTAATTACTACCATGAGCCTAATGAAGACAAATTCAAGATGCTGGTAGATAGGATGGATGCCATGGAGATGCAGAAGTCATCTGGGCTGGATTTTGAGGATTTGAGCTTGATATCTGGGGTAGTCATACCCATTGGTTTCAAGGTTCCTACCTTTGTTGTTTATGATGGGGTCTCTTGTCCCAAGCTGCATCTAAGGTCTTATGTCAAAAGAATTCAACCTCACACTGCTGATAAGAAATTGTGGATCCATTTTTTTCAAGAGAGCTTATCCGGAGCTCAGTTGGAGTGGTATTATCAATTGGAGAGTGTCAACATCAGGGACTGGAATGATCTTGCTGAAGCTTTCTATAAGCAGTATCAATACAATGCTGACTTAGCTCCCACTCGCATGCAGCTTCAGAGCATGTCTATGGGTGCCAAAGAAAGTTTTAAAGAGTATGCTCAGAAGTGGAGAGATTTAGCTGGAAGAGTTCAACCCCCTTTAACTGACAGGGAATTGGTTGATATGTTCATGTGTACGCTGAATGGGCCTTTTTACAGTCATCTCATTGGAAGCTCATCATCTGGCTTCACTGAGTTGATAATGATAGGAGAGCGCGTGGAAAATGGTATAAAGAATGGTAAGATCCAAGTGGGTACTTCTTCATCAGGTGCTGCAAAGAAGCCTCCCACTGGGAAGAAAGAATCCAATGCTGTTTATAGTCAGCCTGATCGTAACAGAAGGCATCAATCTGTTAGTGCAGTTCATATTTCAAATCCAACTCCGGCAACAACAGAGCAGCCACAGGGCAACCAACAGAGGGCTAGAAGACAGTTCACGAAGATCAATATGTCAATGGCTCAGGCATTGCAACACTTGTTGAAGGCTGAACTTATTACTTTGAAAGAGGCTCCTCAGAATCCTAATGTTACCTCTCCCAGGTACAACCCCAATGCACGGTGTGCATACCATTCAAACTGTCAGGGACATGATACTAATAATTGCTGGGTCTTGAAGAACAAAATACAAGATATGATTGATGCTGGAGAGATTGAGTTTGACCCTCCGGGTACTCCAAATGTGATTACTGCTCCAATGCCAAACCACGAGAAGACTGTCAATGCCATTGAGGAAGATCTGCATATCCATTCAGTTGCGGAGTTGACCACACCATTGTCTGTCATCAGAGAGAAGTTAGTACAAGCTGGGTTCTTTCCGGGTTGTCGTGAAGATTGTGTCTATTGCGAGTATAATCCAGATAAGTGTTGGAGGTTGAAGGACGGAATTCAACGTCTCATGAATAATTACACCATAGTGTTTGAAAGAAGACCACCTTCTGTGGAGAGTATGGTGGATCATATTACTAAAGGTAAGAAGACTGAAGAAGTTGACATGGTTGACAAAGTGCCGGTAAGAATCACTTCCAAAGGTCCTATTAAAATCACTCATCAGGGTCCAATCAAAATTACTGCTGAAGGTCCTGTGAAAGTTGTTGCTGAAGCCAGAGTGGCTCCTATGGTCATTACTACTCCTGGTCCTATTCCGTACACGTCTGATAAAGCTGTGCCTTGGCATTATGGATCTGATGTTTACATCCATGGTGTTAAGCAAGAGCCCTTAGCTGATGTGCCTGTTGATGTTGACAATATTGCTGGATCTAGTAAGATCACACGTAGTGGAAGAGTCTTCTCACCTCCAGTTACTTCCAAGAATGCAGCTACTCCTGCTGCTACTTCCACCACTGATGCTCGGGGAAAAGGTCTTGTTATTGAACCTGTACCTAATGATGTGCCAACTGCTGATGATCTTGCTAAGCAGATGGAAGAAGTATTGAAAATCATTCGCAAGAGTGATTATGACATTGTTGATCAGTTGGGGCATAATCCCTCAAAGATTTCTATGTTGTCCTTGTTGTTATGTTCAGAGGCTCATGCCAAAGCCTTGATCAAGTTTCTGAAGACTGCTCATGTACCCAATGCAATTTCTGTTGACCAATTTGAGAATTGTGTTGCCCACCTGACCTATGATAATGGGTTAGGATTTTCTGATGCTGATTTGACCCCAGCCAAGAGGGATCATAACAGGGCTCTGCATATCTCAATTGAATGCAGGGGAACTACCCTGTCACATGTATTAATAGACAATGGTTCCTCTCTGAATGTGTTGCCCAAGGAAGTCCTGAATAAGCTGAGTCCTGAAGATGCTGTGCTGAAGCCCAGTAATATTGTGGTGAAGGCTTTTGATGGTTCTAGAAGAGTAGTACATGGGGAAATTGATCTTCCAATCAAAGTTGGCTCCCAGGTTTTTACTGCTACATTTTTTGTGATGGATATTCGTCCTTCATACTCTTGTCTGCTTGGTCGTCCCTGGATCCATGGGGCAGGTGCTGTAACCTCTACATTGCATCAGAAGCTAAGATATCCGGTGGAAGGAAAGGTTGTTACTGTCTATGGAGAAGAAGAATATTTTGTCAGCCATGTAAACACTTTCAAGTATCTAGAAATGGAAGGTGAATATATTGAAACTCCGTGTCAGACATTTGAAGTAGTTCCCTGGATTGTCAATGATTATGTAGCTCCTCCTGTTGCAAAGAAAGTTCCTGTGGTTACCAGAGTACCTCCAACAATGGCAATGGCCTCCCTCAATGATGCTAGAGCTGTAGTGGATGAAGGTGGTTGTACTATTTGGGGTCAGCTTCCTGATATTCCATACAAGTCTGACAAGTTTGGTTTGGGTTTCACTGCAGAGTCCCAGAAGGCCGTTCGTCGTGCTCGTGCTGTCCGTATCACCAATCAAGGGGTTATGAAAGATCAGATCAATGCTGTGGGAGACTATGATGAAGACTACAACTTGGATGCTTGGATTTTTCCTACTGTGGGTGCTGGACTCAATAATTGGAAAGCTGAAGATGTTATCCCTATCTCCTTTAGTCAGGAGTAAATACTATTACTGTGTTGTCGCTTTTTAAGTTTGTAATTTCTTGAACAATTGAACTCTTAAGCCTTGTGACTTACCCGGGGCACAATGGCGTGCTTGTTACGGGCTGTCATTTCATTTGCATACTTCATTCAATAAAATCAGTGGACGTTTCCTTTTCGTAAATATTGTGTTCTTTGTCTTCTTTTATTTTTGCTTTATCAGCTATGTGTTCTTACACACACCCACATCTCTAAAATGCAGATCCTCATCCACTCTGGATCCTGTTGATAACAGTTCTACTATTGCCAATTATAATTTCGAGAATCCGATCTATCAAACTGAGGACGGAAATGAGGACGATTGTGAAGTACCTGGTGAGCTTGCTAGGTTGTTACAACAAGAAGAGAAAGCTATACAGCCACATGAAGAGCCAGTCGAAGTTGTGAATCTGGGAACTGAAGAAAACAGGAAAGAGGTCAAGATAGGGGCTGATTTAGAGGATAGTGTCAAGAGCAGGTTGATTCAGATGTTACGTGACTATGTGGAGATCTTTGCTTGGTCTTATGAAGATATGCCAGGGTTGGATACAGACATTGTGGTTCATCGTTTACCAGTAAAAGAAGATTGTCGTCCAAAGAAGCAGAAGGTTCGTCGTATGCGTCCTGAGATGTCAGAAAAAATCAAAGCAGAGGTAATGAAACAGTTTGATGCAGGGTTCTTAGCAGTGACTTCTTATCCTCAGTGGGTTGCAAATGTGGTACCAGTTCCAAAGAAAGATGGTAAGGTACGTATGTGTGTAGACTACAGGGATTTGAACAAGGTCAGCCCCAAAGATGACTTCCCACTTCCTCATATTGATGTTCTGGTAGACAACACTGCTCAGCATAAGGTATTCTCTTTTATGGATGGTTTCTCTGGTTACAATCAAATCAAGATGGCACCTGAAGATATGGAGAAGACAACATTTGTTACACAGTGGGGGACTTTTTGTTATAAGGTGATGCCATTTGGTTTGAAGAATGCAGGGGCAACATATCAGCGTGCTATGGTGGCTTTGTTTCATGATATGATTCATCATGAGATAGAGGTATATGTGGATGACATGATAGCCAGGTCTCAGAATGAAGAACAACATCTTGATCATTTGCATAAATTATTTGAGAGGTTGAAGAAATACAAGTTTAGATTAAATCCAATCAAGTGTACTTTTGGAGTTAGATCTGGAAAGCTCCTGGGTTTCATTGTCAGTGGAAAAGGTATTGAAGTGGATCCTGCAAAAGTGAAAGCTATACGAGAGATGCCAGCTCCCCGTACTGAGAAGGAGGTTAGAGGTTTCTTGGGACGATTGAACTACATTGCAAGATTTATTTCCCAATTAACTGCCATCTGTGAGCCAATCTTCAAATTATTGAAGAAAAATCAGGTGATGGAATGGAATGATGAGTGCCAGACTGCCTTTGATGAAATCAAGAGATATCTACTAGAACCTCCAATTTTGATGCCACCAGTTGATGGAAGACCCTTGATTATATACTTAACAGTGTTAGACAACTCGATAGGGTGTGTGTTGGGGCAACATGACGAGTCTGGTCGAAAAGAGCAGGAAATATACTACCTTAGAAAAAAGTTTACCGACTGTGAAACAAGATATTCACTGCTCGAGAAAACTTGCTGCGCTTTGGCATGGGCTGCTCGCCGACTAAGACAGTATATGTTGACTCATACTACCTTATTGATTTCGAAGATGGATCCAATCAAGTACATATTTGAGAAACCTGCTCTCTCCGGAAGAATTGCAAGATGGCAAATGATCTTAACAGAATATGACATACAGTACACTACTCAGAAGGCTATTAAAGGAAGTGTTGTTGCTGATCATTTGGCTCATCAAGCAGTGGACGATTATCAGTCAATGAGTTTTGAGTTCCCTGATGAAGACATTATGATTATTACCAAAGAACCTGGACAGTATGACGGACCTGAACAAGGATCCCGATGGACTATGGTTTTTGATGGTGCCTCTAATGCACTTGGTAATGGTGTTGGTGTTGTGATTAGTTCCCCTGAAGGTTGTCATACCCCGATTACTGCCAGACTTTGTTTCTATTGTACCAATAATATGGCTGAGTATGAGGCATGTATCCTGGGTATTAAAGCTGCTATTGATATGAAGATTCAGTTCCTTGATGTGTATGGAGATTCAGCTCTGGTAATTAGTCAGATTAAAGGAGATTGGGATACCAAGCATGATAATATCATTCCTTACATAGAGCATGTTTTGTCTTTGATCCCACATTTCAAAGAGATTACCTTTGAACATATTCCACGAAGAGAGAATCAGTTGACAGATGCTTTGGCCACCATGGCATCCATGTTTGAGATCAGTTGGGATGATGAAGCTCCCAAGATTACTATTGATAGATTTGAAAAGCCTGCATATTGCAATGAGATTGGTACTGAAGAAGCAGAAGAAAAGCCTTGGTTCTATGAAGTGAAAAGATATCTTGAAACTCAGGAGTTCCCTGAAGGGGCATCTGTCAAAGATAGGAAGTTTCTGAGAAGGTTCTCTACTAAGTTCTTTTTGAGTAATGGCATTTTGTACAAACGCAATCATGATTCAACTTTGCTTCGTTGTGTGGATAAGAAGGAAGCAATTGAGATTATGGAAGATATGCATGACGGGATCTTTGGCACTCATTCTAATGGTCATACTATGGCAAAGAAGATATTGAGAGCAGGTTACTATTGGTCTACCATGGAAGCTGATTGCTATCAACACTCCAGAACGTGTCACAAATGTCAAATATATGCTGATAAAGTACATATACCTCCATCACCATTGAATGTGCTGACTGCTCCTTGGCCCTTTGCCATGTGGGGCATTGATATGATTGGTGAGATCAAGCCTACTGCTTCTAATGGGCATCGTTTCATCCTGGTTGCTATTGATTACTTCACGAAGTGGGTGGAGGCAGCTTCATTTGCATCTGTTACTAAGAATGTTGTGGCTCGATTCATTAAGAACAATCTCATATGTAGGTATGGCATCCCTGAAAGGATTATTACTGACAATGGCTCTAATCTGAACAACACTATGATTACTGATCTCTGCACGCAGTTCAAGATAAAGCATCACAACTCTTCTCCGTATCGTCCAAAGATGAATGGGGCAGTTGAAGCTGCTAATAAGAACATTAAGAAGATTGTACAGAAGATGACTGTTACTTATAAGGATTGGCATGAGATGTTACCATTTGCTCTTCATGGTTATCGTACCACAATACGTACTTCAACAGGGGCAACCCCATTCTCCTTGGTCTATGGTATGGAAGCTGTTCTGCCCATTGAAGTTCAGATCCCCTCCTTAAGAATTATGAAGGATGCAGGCTTGGATGAAGATGAGTGGATTCAGACTCGACTTGACCAGATAAACCTGATTGATGAGAAGAGGCTAGCAGCAGTTTGTCATGGCCAGATGTACCAGAAACGAATGATCAAAGCTTTTAACAAGAAGGTTAAGCCAGAGGCATATCAGGTTGGTGATTTGGTAATCAAGCGTATCATATTACCACAGGGTGATCCTAGGGGCAAGTGGACTCCTACATATGAAGGACCATTTGTAGTCAAGACAGTGTTCTCAGGAGGTGCCATGATACTCACTACAATGGATGGTGAAGACTTCCCACAGCCTGTAAACGCAGACATAGTTAAAAAATACTACGCATGAAAAGAGACCCGCTAGGTTGACAGGCCTAGGCAAAATAAGGGCATCCCGGCAAACCAAAAGGGTTTGGGCAAAAATTAGGGATATATATAAAAAGATGTACACCCGGCAAGTCGAAAACCTGAAAAGGCGGCTTGGGCAAAAAAGGGTATCCCGGTGGATTGAAAACCTGAAAAGGCAATCCAGGCAAAAGTTAGGGATTAAAGCGTATGACTATGTCTTGTTTGGATCACCCATGAAACTACAACCAGTTGTGTTACTTACCCAAGTTCGAACAGATAAAGCTCAATCCAATCATTTCCGTTTCAACAGCAGAAGATGAGATACTTGAAGATAATGGCAATAGTAGAATTGAAACTCAATAGGATTATTTCCCACATAGCTGATTTTCCTTGTTTTATAAAATTTTATGACAAAATCCTCTTACTAGGATTTGTGTCTCTTTGTACAAACTTGCCCATGTATGGGTCACTTTTTGATATAAATTCCATCTTTTGAATCCAGATTTACTTTTATCCTATTTACATAAGCGAAACGTCCATTGGAGGTGTTTGAATGTATGTATACTTTTGAATATGATTGATGTTTACAAGAAATGCATGTATGCTTAATATGATTGATGTTTACCAGAAATGCATGAAAATGCAGTAATAGTATTTACTAAGGACGAACGAGTGATAGATTTCAACGAAGCTTCGCCGGTTCATCTCTACAAAACAGCTACAAACCCTCAGTAGGACGAATCCATCTTCATAAAGTCTCATCTCCCCTGGAATTTATATCCATCTCTTTTATCCTCATACGGATATACAGAAATTTACTTTCCAATAAGGGTACGACGAACGAAGACGGGAGGTTATATCTGCCCTACTATCAAACGAAGACGAAGGTTATCTATACCTTGTTATCCCCAGCATACGGGAGGTTATCTATACCTTGTTATCCCCAGCACACGGGAGGTTATATATACCTTGCTATCCCCAGCATATGGAAGGTTGTGTATAATATATTATCAAACAAGACGGGAACAAGTTCCTCATATTCTTCAACAACGAATCAGGATTTATTTTCCCTGGCCAGCAGTTGTTATACGAAGATATCCAGACGCTTCCGGCAGTGTCATATCATACATACATCATTTACATCATACCATAACATACATATCCATAGATACATAGTACATTACCTAAGTGCATCATATCATACATGCATACATAATGCATAAACTAATATTATTATACAGAATGCTACCTTGTTTTCAGGTTAATTATCCAGTAAACAGACTTATGTTATCAGGATTGCTTTATCCTCCTGAAAGTTATCATCCCTCAGGATTGCTTTATCCTCCTGAAAGCATATCATCCATCAGGACTGCTTCATCCTCCTGAAAATTCCTAGTACATCAGGACTGCTTTATCCTCCTGAAAGCATTATACATCAGGACTGCTTTATCCTCCTGAAAACTTATTATCTCTCAAGACTGCTTCATCCTCTTGAAAGCATTATACATCAGGACTGCTTTATCCTCCTGAAAACTTATTATCTCTCAAGACTGCTTCATCCTCTTGAAAGCATATTACTACATCAGGACTGCTCCATCCTCCTGACAGCTTATTATTACCTCAGGATTGCTTTATCCTCCTGACAGCTTATTATTACCTCAGGATTGCTTTATCCTCCTGACAGCTTCTTATACCTCAGGATTGCTTTATCTTCCTGACAGCTTCGTATACCTCAGGATTGCTTTATCCTCCTGAAATCATATTATTACCTCAAGGCTGCTTTATCTTCCTGACAGCTATCATCATTACCTCAGGGTTGCTTCATCCTCCTGAAAGCATATTATCAATCTCTCAAGACTGCTTCATCCTCTTGAAAACCATATTACTGCATCAGGATTGCTTTATCCTCCTGAAAGCTATCATTATATCTTGGACTGCTTTATCTTCCAAGAAATGTATCTGAAGAGTTTTTTTTCCAGGTGGCATCTTTAAGCCCACTCAAGCATATTCAACTAGCCATCTGTATCACTTTATGCACTGGTGAGTGCAAATTTTTGGGCTTTTGTGTTCAATCCCCTTCAACCTTCCAGGTCACGACTGGCAAACATACCAATCTAACCCCTCAGGTTTCAGAAAATTGAACAGGGGCAACTGTTGCACCCCAAAATTTGCCCTCACAATGCAAGACTTTGTGTGCTAAGAAGGTTCACAAGGTTCACAAGGTTCACAAGATTCACAATGTTTACAATACCTTTCATGAGGTTCATGAAGTCTACAAGTCACTTTATGAGGTTCACAAGGTTCACAAGATTCACAATGCTTATCAGACCTTTCATGAGGTTCATGAGGTCTACAAGCCACTTCATGAAGTTCACAAGGTTCACAAGGTTCACAATACCTCCCATGAGGTTCACAAGACATTTTATTATGGTTCACAAGGTTCACAAAGTTCACAATTGGTCAGAAGAGTTGACAATTCCCTCAGACAATGCACCTCCTAAGCAGTGCATCCAAAACTAGGGTTTTGACTTTAATCAGGTTAAATGAACTTCCAAGACTTCAAGCGAGCTTCATAACATCTTATATATGTGTAATAACCCCCATGACAAGTTTCAAGACTTTTCTCAAAAGTTTGCTCAGTCAAATGATCAGATAAGTCAAAATCAGTCAAAGTAGTTAAAAAGTCAAACTGAGGTCAACTGTGGTCAAACCAAAGTCAAACTTCATGATTTTTTTACAACATCAAGTATATGAAGTAAAATTCATCATTTGATCAAGGGTTGATCATGATTCATCAAGGAGATTTCAGATCATCAAGAATCAGGAGTTTCTAAATTAGGGTTTCCTCAGTAAAAGTCAACTAAACTTTGACCAGCCATAACTTTCACATACTTCATCACCAAGTCTCCATCCAAAGCTCATTTTGAAGAAAATTGAATTCTCTACAACTTTGTGTCTCACAAGCCAAGCCCAAAAATGCTTCATTTGGAAGGTATGAGCTAAGACATTATAGGTCCTTTTGAAAGTCAACAAAAAGTCAACAACTTCAAAAGGGTATAACTTGAGATTGGTAAATGATATGGACATGAAACCAGTGGGGTTGGTTAGAGGACTCTTCAAGCTTTCCAAAATGTCCAAGAACACCCTCATAGCATTAAAATTGAAGGATATGTGCCCTTGCAAAGTTGGGAAATTTTGGGTTGGTTTATGATGAAAATGGAGGTCTAAAACCAATTTCTTCCAAATGGGCTTGCCAAATGATGACCCAATCCATACAATAACTTCATGCACGACCCAAATCATTAAAAATCAGATTTTTTATTATTTTATTTTTATTTATTTTGATTTAATTCATTAAAAATCATTTTAAATAAAAATAAAATATGAAAATGTAAGATTTGAATTGGATCAAGCTTCTAGAAAATCATAAATTTGATTAGAATTGAAGTGGAAAGAAATCATGAGGATTAGCCAAAAATAGCAAGTGTTCATACAAGAATATTTGATTTTTAAGGCATGATCATTTTGAATCTTTTCATATCAAATCTTCCACACAATGACTTGATTTTTTGACCTAAATTCATTGTTCTATAAGTACTTGACCCAACCCTAACCAAAGCCACGAATTTTCTGCCTCCCAAGAGTAAGTTCCATAAGTCAAAAAACCTCTCCACAACTCACATTCGGTTTTAAATTTCCAGGGCTTTAGAAGGTAATTTGAGCACATAGCCATGATCATTGAATACCATTGAGTGAAAACCAATACTCATATGCATCCCAAACACTCCATATTGCATAAACCGAATGGTTCTTGTTCTTGAAATTTATTTTTTCGATTCTAACTTTTTATGCATTGCTAATGAATTTTGGTTGTGCTTTATTGTTTGTGAGGTTCTAAGGATTGATTCTGGACAAAAAACTTGAAGTTTCGTGACCTAATAGGCAAACGGCCATTGTTAGGGTTTCAAGCACCATTTAGGGTTTTAGCATTTAACAAATATAAATCAATTCCAAAAACACAGGAAGATTGCAAATGATATGAGGAACTCAATGATGTTCTCAATTTCATGAAATTTCACTATTTTGTTAATGTTTGAATTTCGTAGGTTTTGTAAACGCAGGAAAAATCGCAAGTAAATTTGCAGCAATTTTCGCAGCAAACTTTAAAATCCAGAGGTTGAAGATGAAGCTGCGCGCGTCCTGGAAAATTCAAATTTTATTTTAAATATTTTATGTTTTATTGTTGGTTTATTATCACAAGCGTGCAGCTTGTCTCAGTGGAAAGGCTAGTGTGTGTTTAGCTATAGGACCTGTGTTCGAATCCAGGTCTTGTACAATTTTTTTCTATTTTTCAGGTTAAATATGAGGCTTAATATATTATGCCTTCTTGCCACTCCATTAACAGACGCGCTCACCCAGCAGGATTGGCAATGTGTATATGTGTTTGTTTGAGAGGTCCTGGGTTCGATCCTCCCCCAGGCCTTTTGCTTTTTCATTATTTTTCTGATTTTCCAGGTTTAAAGAACAAAACCAAGATGTATTCATTCTTCTTGCACCACTAGCGCGCAGCTCAGTTGGCAAACCTCTTCATTATCCAGGTTAGGGACCTGGGTTCAAATCCCAGGTCCTGTTTTTTTTTATTTCTTATTTTCTTTTCTTTTGTTATATTTTCTATTATTTTCTATATTATATTAAAATGATTTCTAAATTATAAAATGCATATATTATGTTTTCTAAATTCTAAAAAATATATTTTCTAAATTCCAAAATTAGTTTTTATTATTATGTATTTAAATTATAAAATGTATATATGTATTATTTGGTTAAATAAATTATTATTGTTAATTAAATCCTAATTATATTTTACAAACTTATAAACCCTAATATATTATTTTCTAAACAATAAAAAAAAACCTAATTTTATCTTATGATTTAAATTTCTAATTTTTTTGTAAATATAAATTATTATGTACATATTTTATTTAATATAATTAAATTATAATTAATCCCATTTTAATATATAAATATTCTATCATTGTTTATAATTAATTATATATGTAAATAATTTCTAAAATTGCAAATTTAATAATTCCTCATAATATGTTCATGATTTATTTAATTTGCTTATAATTTTAAATTTTTTAATTGTTCATATTTTTTCTATTAACCATTAAAATTTTGTCTTTTGTTTATTATTATTATTATTAATCATGTTTATTACTAATCCATTTATTTCTTTTTAATTATGCTTATTATTACTATTTCACTACCCTTATTTATTTTTAATTATTATTACTAACCCCTATTATAATTATTATTGCTTATTTATTTATTTTACTTGTTATTATATTTTGCTTATTTATTTATTTATTTTGCTATCCATTTTAATTGTTTATTAGCATTGTTGTAATTGCTCCTTGGTGTAATTTTTTGTAATATTTAATTCATTTAATTTTATGCTTTGGTTAGTAAAAATAGGGAGTGTAACATGTATGTAAATTTAAAATTGAATTTAGATCATTTAAATTATCAGATAAATATAAAATTAAACACTCACACACGTAAGTCGATCTTTGATCGCCATCTCACTTTCTAGGGTTGCCTCTCAATGTTGCCTAAATAAAAGGTCAAGTGGGGTGTATAAAGCAAAGTCCCTTAAAAGAAAAGTCATCTAGTCCCTTCATAATCAAAGATCAAGTCCCTTAATGGTTGCCTTTCAATATGATCTTGTCCCTTTCGAATAATGATGACAGTCCCTCCAAAAATGCTTAATACACCCTACAGTTGCCTTCATTAAACAGATGTCCCTCATATGCCCCTCACATCCAAGGTAATGACTACCTATTCCTTAATAATAGGGATAGTCTTACCATTTAAAGGATAAAGAACAGAAAGACTTAAACTTTAGGGTAGGTTCCTCATAGTTACTTGCTCACTACTTAAAAATTTCTCAAACACCTCACAAATTTCAAACAATTTTCAAACAAAGGTTTTTTACGCATCCGTACATGGATCATTATCAAACTCTTATGAAAATTTCTATTCACACACTTCACATTTTCAAAAAAGAATTCAAAGTGAGTTAAGTAACTAAGAGCCCATGGATAACCATGGATGTAAAGGGTGCTAACACCTTCCCTTTACATAACCTACCCCCCGGACCCAAAAATCTTTTTAAAAGGTCTTTCCTGTTCTTTTATGCCTTTCCTTTGGATAAAATAAAAGTCGGTGGCGACTCTTGCTATCCGCAACATAACTAAAGTCAGTTCTCCCACCGTGTTACAGGTGGCCCCGTTGAATCCCTGGAGGTTAGATCCGACGTACGGGGATAAGTTTATTTTGTCTAGCTTGAGGGTCTTGAAGGGAATGGACAAATGCAAAAACAGTCAGAGTAAGGTACTTGATAGTCAATATTGCCTTATATGTGTGCTTTATAGGGATGCCTTAAAGGGAATGGATTTCAATACCACTGAGATACTTCCATTCAAAGGTAGCCTGGCGGGATTCTCCAGAGAACAATTTCAAGTACTAGGGCATCTGTCGTTGCTAACCACCTTTGGTAACTCGACAAATGCGAAAACAATCAGAGTAAGGTACTTGATAGTCAATATTGCTTCCCCTTACAACATTATTATTGGTAGACCATCATTTAACGCCTTAGAGGTGTCACTTTCAACCTTATATCTTACAATGAAATTCCCATGGGGAGATGGCCGAGTTAGGATAGTTAAAGGTGATCAAGGTTAGGAGAGGAAATGTTATAAAGACAGTTTGAAATTGAAAAAGAAAAGTCCAACCTGGGGTGTCGAGCCTACTGGTAATCTCAAGGTTCATCTGGTCGATATAGACCCCTCGTGATGATCCTCTTGAAGATAGTTTGAAACCCAATGAAGAAATTAAGTAGGTCCAAATCAGACATCTGCCCTCCGAGGTCACGCATATAAGAGTCATCTTGTCCTCAGAGGAAGAGGAGGAGATCATACAGATTTTGAAGGATAATATGGATCTATTTTCTTGGAAGCCTTCAGATATGCCGGGAATAGACCCAACTTTTATGTGTCATCATCTGGCATTGAATCCTGATGTGAAGCCGGTACTCTAGAGAAAGCGAAAGGGAGGCGAGGAAAAATGGAAAGTCATTCCAAAAGAAGTGAATAGATTGCTCCAGACCGGGTTCATCAAAGAAGTCAAATACCCCACCTAGTTGTATAACACCCTAAATAATCCCCCGCGTAATATAATTAAAATCAGAGTAAGATAAAATATCAGACATTTTGGATGCTACTTTCATCAAACACGTGCTCATATACTTGATATGGAACACATCACTTTTAATATTATTTAATAACAATGATAATGATAAAAGATTTCTAACTTCATTTTTTTAAACAGCGGAAACATCAACAATTATTCATTACCTCATAAGCATAGTATTCAATTAAATAAATAACTATAATTAAGTGATATCTAAAATCTCAAGAAAACATAGCCTAAGAAGAACATAGTGTTCCATGACCCCAGTGTTACATATTAGAGACACAAAACTAAGAGAATAAACTGAAGACGTCATCTTTTACTCACAAAGGAGCTCCTACTGCGGATTATATACACGTTACCCACATGGAGGCAACATTCAAACTAAAAGGATAAGATATCATAATTATATAAAAGAAAGTATGATAAAAAAAAGTAAGCAACAAATTATCACATGCACATCATCTAATCCACACATCAACAACAACATCTAGCATACAACTACAACATTCAACACACAAGTATAACACATAACAACAGTATCCAACATGATACTACAATATTCATGCACAACAACAGATACACGCGGTATGTTATGCAATGAGAATTACAACTCGACTCAATGCATGTGGTACCAATTTGATCCCTTTTTTCATGATCATAATTCCCGTTGGAATTTCCATATAAGTCGCTCACACCCCACATGGGCACATGACATCTATGATCGCTCACACCCCATATGGACACACGATCACCTATGATCACTCACATCCTACATGGACACACGATTACCTCAATAATAACAATAATATGATTCTATTTGAAAGAATCCAGACAAGGCGCTCACACCCCACACGGGCACACGACTTATCACATAACTTATGCAACATGATATGCATCAACGACAACATATATAAACAACCAATGCATATAACTATCATACAACCAATACATCACACCACGACTATCCAACACACAACATATACCTTCTAAAACATATGAAAATTGCAATCCACAGCTACAACACACATTCACACAACTGAACTCAACATTCCACAGTTCAACACATCGAACGTACACGAAAACATAAATAACAAGTCAAATAGTTGGATTTCTGGTGTTGAAAATAAATTTAACAGAAAGTACATGAAACCAACTTTCCAATAATTTGAACGACGACTGAAACGGACTTACGGATCAAAAGTTATGATTTTTTAAAGTTTTAGAAAAACCAGTCCCAGGGTAATCGATTACTCCAAAATAGGATAATCGATTATCCACATCAAAAAGCCCAAAACACATATTTTTCATGGAGTAATCAATTACCCACATATGGTTAATCGACTACTCGCCCGACAGAAGCAATTTTTTGGTATTTTGTAAAAAAAAAAGCATTTTTTAACCTCATTCTGACATCCTCAAACATCACATATCACATAATTCGAATTATCACATCAATATGCATCAACACACATCAACTATAATCATTTTCAACACAAAAATTACAATTAGACCAATCAATTTGCACAATTTACCTATTATTAGAATCACTGACACGTGAACACACACAACCACAACTTCTACAACATCATACGGATCATCAATCATATGATTTCAACAATAATAATTGCATCAATGTATTACTCTAACAATAATTACAACATCAGCATCAACACATATGATGAACTTCAATCACCATTTCATAATTTTCACAATCCTTCATCAAGAATAAGAATATAGAAGAAAACTCAAACCCTACATATTATGATCTACCCACCATTCATCATACAATCCCTTAGGGTCTGTTTGGTTCAATTGAGGGGAATGAGGGGATTTTATCAAGGGGAAGGAATGAGAGGGTAAGTGAGGGGAGGGATTTTAATTACATATATGTTTGGTTCAAAATATGAAAGGGGAGGGGAGGGGAGGGGAGACATTTTATTTACAAATATGTTTGGTTCACAGAGGGGGGGTATTTTAAAACTAATTTACTTTTTTATCCATCTAATTTTACTATATGAATCATTATATTTACCTTTTATAATTCAAATATAAATTCATTGACGAAATATAAGCATTCAATCAGAGAACATCATGACAAATTTTATAAAAACGTAACGATTATAATATATAATTTCAAAAAAAATAATTATCAAATACAATAAAATTTAACAAAAATTATTATAAACAAAAACATTATAATAATTAAAAAGTAACATTAAAATATATAAAATAAAATAAAATAATTTAAACACATATAATAATAATAATAAGATGAAGATATAAAATAAATAAAAAATATAAAAAAGAAGATAATTTTTTTTTCAAAATATAACTTTTAACATTTTAATAAATTAATTTATATTTAATTAAATAAATAAGGATAAAAATGTAATTATAGTTATAATTAAAATGGAACACCTCCCCTCCCCTCCAAATCCCTCCAAATCGGAGGGGGAGGGGAGAAAGTGGTCCAGGAGGAATTTTGGTCCACTCCATCTACCTCCCACCCCCTCTTAAAATTTGAACCAAACACAAAAATTATTAAATATTCTCTCCCCTCCCCTCCATTTACCCCCAACTAAACAAACCCTTAGATAATTAGAACCCGACCCTTACCTTAGAGTTCTTCTAAAAACTCCAACCTTTAGCAATGAAGATTATTCCTAATTCCTCTTCCTCGCCTAGCTCTTCTTCTCTCTTTTCTCTATTTTTCACCAACTGACAACTTCTCCTCCCTTATTTCCCTTTTTTTGTTATTATATTATATTATTATTATTACTAATACTCACTTATTAAAATAATAATAATAATCAATATTTTAATTAATTTAATATTATTCAACTAATATTATAATCAATCAAATATTACTAATATAATTTAATTAGTACTACCACTACGCTAAGGTGGCGCTGCTGTAGGTAAAGAATAGGCTTTTTTTAATGCAAAAGTGTTGTCTTATGTATACTTTAGGCATCGCTTTCTAAAGTAGGCCTTTAGCAATGTTTTTTCATGAAAAAACACATTCTAAAATGGGCCTTTAGCAGCGCTTTTTCTGACCTTTTATGCTTTCTAAAGTGGGCCTTTAGCAGCACTTTTTCAGGAAAAAACGCTTTTTATCGTCCCCCTTTAGACAGCGCTTTTAAAAGCGATGTCTAATGTAATTTTTCTTTCTCTTTTATGCAACACTTTTAAAGGAAAGCACTTTCTAATCTCTACTATAGGCAATATTTTTTTTCTTCTATAAAGCGCTTTCTTTCTTCACGTAAATAGTGCCTTTTATTTAAAAATGTTGTTGATTCTTACTTTTTTAGACTTGTATAATTCAAACTTTTATATCATAAACTTGTATAATTCAAGCCTTTATTTCAACACATATGCATTATATGACATTCAACAAGCCTTATAAATCACAATAGGCATTATATTTCAACACGTATGTCTTATATATTTCAACCAACTTGTCTTTGTTTCAACATAGGCATTATATACCATTCCAACATATATACACCATTATAATTCAACACACAAATATCATATATACACCAATTTGTCATAATTCTAATAACTTTAAAGATTCCAATAAACATCCATAATTTCAATAACAATTTGTCCACTTACAATTCCAAATACAATAAGCTACATAACAACTCACATAACCTACACAACAACTTCAATGTCTAATACGATTCTTTTCGCAATCATGTATTTACACCATTCCTCCTTAATTTCTTCCAATTTTTCTTTCGAGTAATGAGCACACTTGAATTTATCAAAGTACTACATAATATAACATAATATACATGATTTAGTTAAAAGCAATTAATTAATGAAATATCCGATAAATATTAAAATAAATCATAAGTTATAAATCTATACCATGATTGGAATCTCTATTTGATTCAAATGAAGGAGTTCTCTCATAAACCTCGAAACGAAATAACTGCAGTCTATACCATTACGCTGACGATGACACTACACATAGAAAAAATAAATAAGAATATGTAGTTGTCTTGTTTTATCAAGTAGCATCACTATTATAAGAAAAAAAGTAGAAAAACATACCTCCACTCTGATCCATGTAATGTTGTTTGCTTTAGACCTTGGTACTCGAGATTCTCTTTGTGATTGGAATACTTGTATTACTCTAACAAAATAAAAATGTATATTTAGAAAAATCTCACAAAAATAATTAAATATACAAATACACACGAATATTTAGAACAATCTAACTTACGTATCAACCATAATCTTCATGGCTGAATATGTTGTTTGATCACCATCTAACGAATTCAAAAAATACACCACTTCTATTGTAGGATTAATAACAACTAATAACCAGTGACCATTATAAAATAAAACAAAAGTTTAGATGAAAATTTTCTACGCGGCGTCAAAATACGAAGAAAAAAAATTATAATAAATGAAATTAGAATGAAAATCTAACCCATGGCCAGTATTAAACTGTAAAAGATACAAACTTTATGTATTGCTGGCCATAAATCTCTCGACTAAGTGCTCTCTTACAAAATATGAATCCTGATCAATTAATTGTACGTTGACATGGGCGGAAGACACAAAATAGAATTTGTTTGCCAATTCAGTCTCACGCATCAATTTATCATACAAGTATCTTAAAATTTCTCTTCAGACCAGGTACATGTGTGACACAAGTCAACAACTTTATTAACTTAACACTAATATTGAATCATACATATCCAATACCTGCAATTTTGTAGGCTTTGTTATTTCCAACCAAGACCGATCCACCATCTTGATCATATAATTCCTAAAACACGTCTTTGTTTGGGGTCATGTTCCAAGCACACCATGGATCCATAATAAACTCTTTACTAGAGTCATTGCTTGAAACTACAAGAACATCAGATGATTAAAAATCATCCCGCACAATAGAAGCGTTGCCATTA
This sequence comes from Lathyrus aphaca, assembly GCA_963966055.1. NCBI lineage: Eukaryota > Viridiplantae > Streptophyta > Magnoliopsida > Fabales > Fabaceae > Lathyrus > Lathyrus aphaca. The sequence goes on along the minus strand of OZ014519.1, from coordinate 430,784,956 downwards.
TCATTACATCCATGATTATTTAGGCGTTCAGGACACACCTTTCTTGTGTGACCCTCCTTCTTACAATGATATCACCTAATTGTAGGAGCATCACAACCATAAGACTTTTGCTGACCTTTACCATTCTTCTTCTCAAACCAACCATCTTTCTTCAACAATTTCCCCTTAACGTATAAACCTTCACCAAGAAACGATGGCTTATGCTCCTTTTGTAACACCCTTCTAACCCTATAGAATAAAACACAATAATCACTTAATTTAATCAGAGTACATCTCAGAAAGGGTGCCACATTTTCTTCATAAAACGTCTTAACAACATTTTTACTCCGTAACACGGGTTTTCAAAATGTTTAGAATATTTATTTGTTTTATATACATAATCAAACTAAACTCTGCAGATTATTTAGGCGTTCAGGACACACCTTTCTTGTGTGACCCTCCTTCTTACAATGATATCACCTAATTGTAGGAGCATCACAACCATAAGACTTTTGCTGACCTTTACCATTCTTCTTCTCAAACCAACCATCTTTCTTCAACAATTTCCCTTTAACGTATAAACCTTCACCAAGAAACGATGGCTTATGCTCCTTTTGTAACACCCTTCTAACCCTATAGAATAAAACACAATAATCACTTAATTTAATCAGAGTACATCTCAGAAAGGGTGCCACATTTTCTTCATAAAACGTCTTAACAACATTTTTACTCCGTAACACGGGTTTTCAAAATGTTTAGAATATTTATTTGTTTTATATACATAATCAAAGTAAACTCTGCAGCGAAATTATAACTTCATAAAACTTCTTTTATTTCATTAAAACATAAAGACCTCCAGTCATTGTCAACTAACATGATTAACTAAAAATCAAAATTTAGTAAATCATAAAAATCATCTTAACAGACAACATAATAATCACTTAAGCGTGTCCAACCCGATGTTACATCTAACAGAGCAAGACACTACAACTAACTAAAATAAGCGACGTAAAAACAATACTTCAAGCTACATCCACGTATATAGCTTATCCTAGAGTATCTGCAGGATGACATAATAGACCATCACCAAAGGCAGGCAGGGTGAGTAATCACAAATAAATATAAAGGACATAAAGTAAAGTAATCATGCAACATCCATCATATAGCAACACATCATAATTTGCACCCAACACATCATAAAACTCATCAACATCTACTAAACACATATGCATCATGCTATGCCACCAAGAATGAAACGCAACTTCATAAATGCATGTGGTACCAATTTAAACATGTGATGGACATTGGACCATCTACCCTCCACAAGGGAGCACGACATAAACAACATAAACAACAAACACCCCAATCCACACAATGGTATTGAAGCATCAATCATCATAAGTATGCCATGAATGCAACAATGCAACAACATCAACATAATCAACACGTGCATCAACATTCATGTAAATATTCATTATACTCTTCATAAGACATCTATACATCAGTCATGTAATCTATCAACATATACTCATCATCACATATAAATTATAAACATCATATTATAGCATCACAACTCCATTTCAAATGTAATCATCTTAATTCATTTTATCGCCATGTTCGTCACGTAGCAAGTATAAACATCAAAATATTCACAACATCTATTTACTCTGTCATATCATCATTGTTCACATAACTCATTCCATCATAAGAAATTAACACATAATCATCATATATTCAACCTGCATCTTAACTCCGCTTCTATCACAAATTGGTCACAAAAACATCAACATAATTCATAGCAACAAGTATAATACCTTACAACATTAATACATCCTATTTACACTTCATTAGACAATTTTCTGAAATTAAATCATTATTTATTTCACTTCCAGGGCTCACTAATAGACCTCGTAGCTCTCTAAGCGACCTTCTCTCGGGTTGGGGGAAAAGTCTAGTTTTCACTGCTCGCTAAGCGAGCTAGGCGAATTTCAGAAATTCCAGTATGTGATAACAACAAACACAACTACGATATTTCACCCTAAAAAACACAGTTTTTTCATCATTTAATCACCAATTCAGCAACAAAACATATAGCTAACACACATATATCATATACAACATAAAATACACCACGATTCATCACTATTCCTCAATTTTATTCACAAATTCCTAAGTTTTCTCTAAAACCCCAATCCTTCCCATTATCTTAAACTCTACATCAGAATACATTGAAAAACGATACTCCTCATACCTTAGAGTGAAGCTTTTCCACGGTGTTCACAAAAATATCTAGAAAACTTCTTCAAACCTTGGCTTCTCTCTTTCGTTCTTTCGACCTTTCTCTTCTCTCCCCCAAAAGTAATTGTAAAACTGATTGTATCCCCAACCTTAACTTCCTTTTTGTCTATCTTACCCCTAGGACCTCAAATACTATTTTCCATCTTTACCCTCAACTTATCCATCGCCAATGACCACAATACCGTCATTACTTCCAATTTCCTTATTTTAATTAATAACTAGTAATTCGAATAATATCATATATTTATTCTTACTATTAATATTATTAAAAAAATTCACCACAGTGCATCATGCCACATAACCATATATCGTCAAAGTCACCTTATATCCTTAATTAAGCAACAACCAATCATAATTGAATTTGGGGTGTTACAATTCTCCCCCACTTAAAGAATTTTTGCACTAAAAAATTGCCTAAAGAAAACAGAGTCGGATACAACTCCCTCATCAAATCTTCATGGCCCCAAGTCCAACATACAAGCCATCAACAATTCTCAAAAACTAGATACTCTTCTATGTCTGACCATCCATCCGCGGATGATAAATATAATTCAACCTTAACATAACACCCAAATCAACTTGCAAATTCTTCCAAAACCTCAACATAAATCGCGGATCTCTATCCAACGCAATAATCGACGATATCCCATGCAACTTCACAATTTCATCAGTGTACATCTCTGCTAATTTCTACATAGAAAGACTAATCTTCATCGACAGGAAATGAGTTGACTTAGTCAATCCATATATGATCACCCGAATCGAATCCTTCTCTTTCACCATCTTCGACAAACCTGACCCAAAATCCATAGACATACTATCCTATTTCCATCATGGAATATTCAACGGTCTCATCAGACCCAAAGGCCTCTGATGTTCCATCTTCGGTCTTTGGCAAATCAAACATGCATACACAAACTCAACAATATCCTTCCTCATAACCGGCCATTGAAACAACTTCTACAAATCCTGATACATCTGAGACACACACTCTATCATGGAACCTCATCACATCATTCTCATTAATTCGGAATTCACATTCGTTACCCTAATTAATCAAGGTCAACTGATCCACCAAACTCAAATCAGGTTGTCCTTCTCAGATTTCTTCCATAATATCATTAGTTAATTTCAACATTCTCAACTACATACTGTCAGATGTCATCTCACACACTAAACCCATATCTCCGAACTACTCAATCATCTCAAGTTCTCACACCATAAACATCGACATATGCAATGTCTTCCGCCTCAAAGCATCTTCAACCACATTTTCTTTACCCGAATGGTAACTCAAGTAAAATGGAAATCCTTCAACAATTCCATTCGTCTTCTTCGTCTCATATTCATCTTTCTAATCAACAAGGGCTCCAAACTCTTATAATCGCTGACCACCTCAGTTCTAGATCCAAGAAGATAATGTCTCCAAATCTTCAACATAAACACCACAACTGCCAATTCTAAATCATAAGTAGGATAATTCGTAACTCTCAATTGTCTAGAAGCATAAGCAACCACTTGACCATTCCGCATCAAAACTCCTTCAAGTCCCATCTTCGATGCATCACAATACACTACGAACAACCCATTTGAATTAGGCAAAATCAACACTGGAGCAGTGTCTCTCCCAAAGATTTGCATCCCGGTGCAGACGCGAACGGTCAGCGAAAAGAGAAAATGAATGAATTGAATAGAGTCGCCAGCTAGGCATTTTTATCCCGAAGGAAAAGTAATGTTGCATAAACCTAGAAAAAGATGGATAAGACGGTTGCGAACCAGAGAAACTGAGAAAGGGGGTTGGTTACAACCTAGGAAGGTATTAACACCCAGATTGTCCGTCGTACTCGACGAGATCCACGCTTACAAGATTGTGTTTAAAGGGGTAGTATATGTGCTATCTGTGTGCAAAAGCTAAGGAAAGAAAGTACAAGTGTCAGTGCAAAAAGGTGAATTGCTCAGGAACTGAGGCTTTAGAAAGAATGTTGAAAGAGGGGGATGACAAAGAGACTTTTGTTCGATAACCGTTAAATTATGCCTATGTATCCTAGCGTGCAATAAGGAAGTCAAAACACCGTAGTTTGACTCAAAGAGACTGAAGATAAAATTGACTGTGAACTGCTTACTTGTCCATGCTCAAGTGTATGAATCGTCTGGCTCGAGTGCTAACTGTCTTGCATTAGACGGAAGAAGCAAGTTCTCGTTTGTGAATGAGTGTGATGAGAAAAGAATCCCGGAGGAGACGATTATTGTTTGGTTTTTTGTGTTTTCAGCTTTTTATTGTTTTTGGTGTTTTGCATAAGTTAATGAGCTTAAGCCTAAATAAATGGCTTGTAAACTCATTATATCCTCCCCGATTAGGGATAATGAGCATACTTAAATATGAGATAAGCATCTCAACTTAATTATCATGATGATGTAGGATTAAGATCATTAACCTACTTGTGATTATTTAGATGTTTTTGGGTTTTGTTTAGTGTTAAGTAATGAGTTTAATCTCTAATCACAGATTAGTGAACTCATTACACCATCCTAATAGAAGGATAATAGATGAGAAAACTTAAGCTGAGGAAGATACCTCAACTTAATCCATGGTTAGGGATTAAATTCATTATATAACAAGCCTTTATTAAATGGATTTTAATTAAGGGATGAGATTAAGAAGTGGATTTTAAGTTTGTAAGACTACTTGAGGGGGACTTGTCCATTAAACACTAGGGTTAGTCCCTCTTAACCACAAGGAAGAGATAGAACTCTAATGTAAGGCCCAAGTTACAAGATAAAGTCTTGGTGATTATTAATGTGATTTTATTAAGAGGTGTAAACAAATTAAGGGTATAACACTTAGGATTAAAGTTATACACTCCATCCTAAGAGAAGGATACAGGTATAACCCTAATTAAAAGTCCTAAAGCTTTAAGAGTTTAGCCTCTGATTATTGAGATAAGAAGAGAGACTCAAGGAGTCTCAAAGGTAAAATACTAAGGGGGACTATATACAACCCTAAAATTTATCATGCTTGGATATCCTATAGTTTGTTAGGCTTAAGATAAAGGATCTTCAAGGCCACCAATGGAAGAAGCAGATGAAAAGAGAAGGATAAAGAAGAACAAGTTACTTACTTCCTGAAGAAGATAAGTAACTTGAAAGAAAGAAAGTGGGAAGGAGGGAGAATAAGTGAAACAAATTCACTTCAAAGACAAGTAAATATGCATATGAATGATGAGAAGAGATGGGAAGTGAAGGCAAATCCACCTCCCAAATAACTTACCAAAAGTTCCTGAAAATGTTAGTATGAATGCATAAGGCATAAAGCAAAAGGAAATGAAATGAAATGAGATGTGAAGACCAAAATCAGAAGTTAAAATTCAATGTGAAAGGCATATGAGAGGATTCAATGTCATACAAGATGCATATGAATGATCATACAAAGATGAGATGCAAAGAAAGCATGTTTAGAAGCATGAAAACACATGGATGTTCATGAAATGTAATGGATGCAAAGCATAGAAAATGAATGAAAAAATGATCAAGCAATGTTCAAGCAAGTCTTAAGATGTCTAAGATGTCATACAAATGCTTGAAATGTCATGGCAAGTTCACATGATGATGATATGCAAAGATGAATGCAAATGAACATGAGAAATTAGGGTTTTATGAATGTATGAGATGCAAATGACCAAAACAGAAGCATATTTCAAGATAAAAAATTGAAATCAAGCTCAATCAAACCCTAATCCCATATAAGATCACACCCCAAAGGAGAATGTCAGAAGCTAATCCTATTGAAAGTTATGGATTTTCTAAGTTTGCTAGGGTTTTTGGGTGATTCTTAAGAGAAAATGCAAATCAAATTGAAAATACAAGATAAATCCATGATAAAAATAACATAGAAACTACATGCAATATGTGAAACAATGCAAAAAGAATCAAGTTCAAACTCATCATGGTTAGGCAGAAATGAATTTTTCAAATCTGGGTTGGAAAATGTGATTTTAAAGAACCCTAATTCAATGAAAATTGTGAAATTAGGATCAAACCTAAAAATAAATTTATATGATGAGTTTGAAAATGTTTCTAAATGTATTGGAATGGTTCATGAATTTTTTGGTGATTTTTAGAAACCTAAATGCATTTTTAATTAATTAAAATCCATTAATTAATTAAAAATAATATTTAAATGTTTTAAAAATACTTTTTAAATGCAAAAAATAAAATAAAAATTATTTTCAGGTTGAGAAAATTATTTGGATTAGAAATGCAAAAGATCATATTTTTTTGATGTTTTTAACTATTTTAAATAAAATAACTATTTTAAATAAAATATGCAAAAGAAATGAATAAAAATGAAATAAATGTAAAGTAATTACATCTGAGAGTCCAGATTCAAACTTGGGAGAGGGGAGTTGACTGTGCGCGTTTTTGTGTGGATGAGATTCAATCTGGCATATTTAAATTAATCCTAATTAATTAAACTAATTAAACAGATTAGAGTTTAAGTGAACACATCCTAGCCCTCCATTCACGCGCTAAACGCAATCGGACGGCCTACATTCAAACTGAGGACTAAACCCTAATTAGAGTCCTAATGACTCTCAGGTGGCCGAAGAAGACCTCCGGTCATCTTCTCCGGCCAGTCCCCTCCCCTGAATCTCTCAAAACACCACAAAAACTCACCAAGAGCTCCAGAATCAATCTTTAAACATCAATCAACTCAAATCCAGCAACAAAAACAATTAATCATGCACATACGAAGAGAATCGAAGAAGAACAAATTTTAGGTCAAACTTTCAGAAGCTTCATACACTCTCAAATCTCAACCATTTTCAAAATAAATTACATCACAATGATAAGTGGAGCATACAGATTCATATTGTAACTTAAAAAAAAAGTTCTGGAAAAATTGTTCTTGAGGTATACCTGAGATGGAGCTTTCTGATTTTGGGCTTTCTGGACCTTTCCTTGATGCTAATCCACCCCACTTGACCCCCTTATGCCTCTGGAAGGCTTGAATGAAGTTTGTGATGGCTGGTTTTGGAGATTCAACTCTGTTGCACCAGAAATCGTGTTCTTGTTTGAGTGGCTTTTAGGTCACTGTGAGGGTTGTTTTATGTTTTATGAGTGATTTGAAGATGATTGGTGAAGTTTGTTTTGAAGTTTGATGGCTGGTTTTTGAGAATCGAAGAAGGGAAGCTTTTTGTGATTTTTGTGAATGTTGAGTTCTTGGAGGTCTCAGGTTTGCTTGTTGTGTGCTTTGGAGTGTTTGAGGTTAGTATAAACAAATGTGATTGGTTTAGAGAGTTGTTCTGGCCTATTGTGATTGGTATGGGCAAGTTGCAAAAAAGTCAAATTTGTGTACTTGGAGGTATGGGCCATGGCAGGAGCTGCTTCGAGGGGTGCCTGGCCTTAGCCTGATTCATGGAGGGCCATAGGATTGGTTTTATGCAGCTGGCACAAGTGGATGGAAGGTTCCAAGAGATTTTGCAAAGTTTGTGTGTTTTGGCCATTTTGAGATTTCTTAAGGATCAAGTCATGAAAACTATGCAATCTTGGGCCAATTCTGATCTTTAGAAGTTGCCTTGACATGTTATGATGCATAGAAGTTAATTAGAGGTCATAAAAAGGCTTGGCAAGTGAAATTGCAAAATTCCCTCTTTGGCATGAACTTGAAAATTATAGGATTTTTTCCAACTTTGAAAGGCCATATCTTGAGTTCTAAGATGAATCAAGACATGTTCTAGTACTTTTTGAAAATAAGAAGACATGATCTACAACTTTCATGCCCAAGAATTTTTCATTTGAGGCAATTTTGGTCATGAAAGAATAGGTTGAAAATCTTTCCCAAAATGGAAAGTTTCCATTACAAGTCATTTCCAAAAATAGCAAGTTTGCATTTGGCTCAAAATTCTTCAACTTTGTGAACTTCCAACCATTTCTAAGATCAAATAAAGATCATAGAGACTCAAAATTATGATGATGACCGTTTGGTACCCTTGATGGAGGCCTCAAATGCCCTGATTTTGACTTTACTTGCTCAAGAAGTTACCTAATGATCAGATGACTTCCATAGTGAATTTCTTCATCAAATTTGGTACACATGATCCTTATAACATATTAAGACCATTATAAACAATAATTACCAAAAAAATTGGGGTTAAGGCCTCTGAAACCAAAACCCTAATTTTGGTCATCTGTGCAGGAAAACCCTAACTCTGCCTCTATGCCTTTGCCATTCTTTGTGATCTCTTGACTTTCATGAACTTTGGGGAGCCTATTATGGTCATAGAACACACATGGACCCTCTTGGAAAGCTTCAAGACCTTTGGGATGGCTCAAATCACTTCTTGGATTGCTCAGATCACAAACCCTAGATGCAGATAAAAATGGACTATGTAGATGAAACTAATATGCAATGTGAGAGGGTATGCTTATGCTAATGCAAAAATGAAATATCACAAGCCATGGTGTGATAAAAAGTGAGGGCAGATTTGGGGTGTTTACAGTTGCCCCTATTCAAGCATAAGTTAGCTGTGCAGGATGTAAGTGTCTGACTTAAAAGACGAACAAGATAACTTGTGGTTGAATACCAAAGACAGTTCGAAATTTGCACTCGCTGGGGAGAAGAAGAAAAGGGATATAAATTGTAACAGATATTATAGTATGAATATCAAATGAAAGTGATGGAGGACGACCATCGAGCAGAGGACGACTGTTGGGGGTAAAACAGTAAGTAAAGCAATGACGGGGAAGGTCATCATACTGGAAAATAAAGAAACCGCGACGGGGACGGCCATCGGGTAAAATTCTCTAGGGATTTGAAGAAGTGAGAAAAGCAATGATGGGGACGGCCATCAGGCTGGAAAGTAACTAAACCGCAACGGGGACGGCCATCGGGTAAAAGAATAAATGAAATAATGATGAGGGACGGTCATCAAAAGGTGAAGGACGATCACCTAGCAGGGGACGGCTACTGAAAATATCGCGACATATGATGAATGCCGGATAGAAAAGGTCAACGATGGGGACGGCCATCGGGTAAATGATGAGCGACGGTCATCAAAAGGTGAATGACGATCACCTAGAAGGGGACGGCTGCTCTTTATCACGACATAGGACGAATTCCGGATAGAAGGTTCCATCAATGGGGATTCCACTGGGGGAAAGGATGAGGGATGGTCATCCAAAGGTGAAGGACGATCACCTAGCAGGGGACTGCTGCCTAATGTATCACGACATAGGACGAATGTCGGATAAGAGAAAGTTATTTTGTTGGTGACTTACTGGGGAATGATAAACACGGACGAGTGTTTACGCCTTTAAAATAAAAGATACAAGTGTTTTGACGGTGTGTATAGACTAAAGATGCGGACGAGCATCCTTAGGACCATGATACAGATGGGTATCAATAGAAATAAACGCTGACATGTGTTTAAGGATGATGATACAAACGAGTATCAACTGGTTAAGCAAGGAACACGGACGAGTGTTTGATCTGTCGGGGAGGTGATATATACAAGATACAGACGAGTATCAGAGGATTATGTACAAGTATGTATAAGTTTTTGACCTACTGAGGAAATATGTGCAAGACACAGACGAGTGTCAAAAGATTGGGCAAGGGACACAAACGAGTGTTTGACTTGTTGGGGAAGTATGTGCAAGACACGGACGAGTGTTAAATAAATATGAACAAATATATGTATTTGAGAGTGCAGAAGGTATTCTGGCGACCTGCGGGGGGATAAGATGACACAGACGAGTGTCGAAAAGAGCATGTTATGAACAGGTATCCGTGTTTTGAGAGTGCAAAGGGGATGCTTTGGCTTTTAACTACAGGGGATATGAGTTTTGTATATTGTTGACGAAATGATGATGGTATTTGCAGGTGACTGGCTCGAACCTGGCTTATGATCATGCAAATGTTTGATTTTTGCCATAATGCTCCGTTTTAGACGGAATGCTACGCTTATTTTGGTGAATGATATGAATGTTATGATTATGAAAATGAGAAACTTGATCCGAAATCCAGATCCTGCGGGGATAAAAGATCTCTTGCTGATCTGTTTGGAGGGAGAAATCGGTCGGGGAAAGAGATCTTTGATTGATCTTCCCGGAGGGAGGACTCCTAATGGGGATGAGGAAATTTTAGAAACTTTGCTGGGACGTGTTTCGGGTATTGCTCTACTGGGGAGGCAACTCTGTGGGGAATCAACTCCACCAATTCTGCTGAGGATGAGAGAAATCTGGCATCTCTGGTGGGGAATAGAAAGTTCTTTGACCACTTTGCTGTGAAAGAGTTGTCAGTCATTGCTCGGGAGGTTCCGCTTGGGGAGGGGATAACTTCTGGGAAGTAGTATGCTGGGGATTTAATGCTTGATATGCCCCATGTTGCAAAAATTTGTCTGCTTTGAGTACCTGCAACCTGTTAAGACAGAGGAAAACGCACAAGTGTCCCGAGGTATCCTTAACCGGATTCCGTCATAGGAATTAGATTTGCTTAAGAATTCATATTTCCTGCAAGCATTTTGTTTTAAAATGGCCTATAAGTTTTCATGCAAATGTTGTATCATGAACTCTGGACATTTTGCAAACGAAACAAAAAATGTACAACACAAAGTGTGACTGAAAATTCTGATTTTATTGATGTGTGTGCCCTGAATAGGCAAGTACAATCACAAAAGCGAATCCCCTGAAATGAGGAGATTGTTGTAAATTGAGAAAAATAAAAAGTGTTGGCAATGTTGAAGATGACGCTCCAGTGAGCTTCCTTTGCTATCACCTGTAAGACCTTGACGTTCTTCTTATCTTGCTTTCTGAAGAAGGTTGATTCTGACCGGTGCTTTATCATTTCGAAGCTTGCCATTTTGTGAGTGATACAAATGAATTCAGAACGCAGTTATTCGCTTATTCCCTGATTTTGCATGGATCGCCCTTTGGGGTTTTCAATCCACCGGGATACCCATTTTTGCCTGAGCTGTCCAATGCGGATTTTCAACTCAGCGGGTGTACATTTTTTGATTTTTCCCTTATTTTTGCCCGAGCCTTTTATTCTGTTTTTGACTCGCCGGGATGCCCTATTTTTGCCTGGACTCACATTTTGTTTTTATGTCCAGCGGGTCATTTTATGCGAAGTATTTTTTAACTGCATCTGAATTCACAGGAGACGGGAAGTCTTCACCATCCATGGTTGCGAGCATCAGTGCTCCACCCGAGAAGACTTTGGTTATTACGTAGGGACCTTCATAGTTTGGTGTCCACTTGCCCTGTGGTCTGTATGAGGAGGAATGATTCTTTTCAGAACAAGCTCTCCCGAGGTCTGACTTTCTAATCGAAGGCTTTCTTCATTCGTTTCTGATACAACTGCCCATGACAGATGGCTGTTAATCTCTTCTCTTTAATCAGGCTCAGTTGATTGTATCGGGACCGGACCCATTCTGCTTCATCCAGTTTTACGTCCATCATTACCCGTAAGGAGGGTAGCTCAACTTCAACAGGAAGGACAACTTCCATACCATACACAAGCTGATAAGGTGTTGCCCCTGTAGACGTTCTGATAGAGGTTCGGTACCCATGTAAGGAAAATGGTAGCATTTCATGCCAGTCTTTGTAGGTGACTACCATCTTCTGCACAATCTTCTTGATGTTCTTGTTGGCTGCCTCAATAGCGCCATTCATCTTTGGCATGTAAGGAGAAGAGTTGTGATGTTGAATTTTGAAGTCCCGACAAAGTTCTGCCATCATCTTGTTGTTCAAGTTGGAACCATTATTAGTAATGATTCGCTCGGGAACTCCATATCGGCAGATGATATCCCTTTTCAGAAATCTAGCTACCACTTGTCTGGTGACGTTTGCATACGAAGCTGCCTCAACCCATTTGGTGAAGTAATCAATGGCTACCAAGATGAATCTGTGACCATTTGAAGCAGTCAGTTCAATCTTTCCAATCATATCAATGCCCCACATGGCAAAGGGCCAAGGTGAAGACATTACGTTCAAAGGATTTGGAGGTACATGCACTTTATCTGCGTAGATCTGGCATTTGTGGCATTTTCTGGCATAGGCACAACAGTTTGCATCCATTGTGATCCAGTAGTAACCTGATCTTAACAATTTCTTTGCCATTACATGTCCTTTGGCATGGGTACCAAAAGAACCCTCATGTACTTCGTGCATCAGTAGGTCTGCTTCCTTCTTGTCAACACATCTGAGCAGGACCATGTCAAAGTTTCACTTATATAATGAACCATCAGTATTGAGGAAGAAACTGCCGGCCAACCTTCTTAATGTCTTCTTATCATTTGATGATGCCCCAGGTGGGTATGTCTGATTCTCTAAGAAGCATTTGATGTCGTGGAACCAAGGCTTTTCGTCAGTGACAGTGTCCACAGAGAATACATATGTCGGTCGGTCCAGTCTGGATACCAAAATCCGAGGCACATAATTGGCAGCTTGTACTTTGATCATTGATGAAATAATGGCCAAAGCATCTGAAAACTGATTCTCATCTCGAGGGATGTATTCAAGCTTAACTGTTGTGAAGAAGGTCAAAAATCTCCTCGTATAATCACAGTATGGAATCAGATTATCCTGATGAGTGTATCATTTGTCGTTGGTTCGGTTGACTACCAAAGCTGAATCTCCGAATACATTCAAGGTTTTGATCCTGAGGTTAATGGCTTCCTCAAGACCCATGATACAGGCTTCGGATTCCGCTTAGTTGTTAGTGCAGGCAAAGGCGAGTTTTGCCGAGAAAGTCATATGAACTCCTTTAGGTGTAATAAGCACTGCACCAACTCCACGACCGTTGCAATTAACTGCCCCGTCAAACATCATAGTCCATGCTTCTTCTAGGTCAGGCCCTTCAGTGTGAACTGGCTTTTCACAATCTTTAGCTTTCAGGTACATGATGTCTTTGTAACACGGTGGGAGAACTGACTTTAGTAATGTTGCGGATAGCAAGAGTCGCCACCGATTTTTATTTTATCCAAAGGAAAGGCATAAAAGAACAGGAAAGACCTTTAAAAGATTTTTGGGTCCGGGGGGTAGGTTATGTAAAGGGAAGGTGTTAGCACCCTTTACATCCATGGTTATCCATGGGCTCTTAGTTACTTAGCTCACTTTAAATTGTTTTTGAAAATGTGAAGTGTGTGAATAGAAATTTTCATAAGAGTTTGATAATGATCCATGTACGGATGCGTAAAAAACTTGTGTTTGAAAATTGTTTGAAATTTGTGAAGTATTTGAGAAATTTTTGAAGTAGTGAGCAAGTAACTATGAGGAACCTACCCTAAAGTTTAAGTCTTTCTGTTCTTTATCCTTTAAATGGTAAGACTATCCCTATTATTAAGGAATAGGTAGTCATTACCTTGGATGTAAGGGACATATGAGGGACATCTGTTTAATGAAGGCAACTGTAGGGTGTATTAAGCAATTAGGAGGGACTGTCATCATTATTCGAAAGGGACAATATCTTTTATGAAGGCAACCATTTAAGGGACTTGATGACTTTTCTTTTTAAGGGACTTGCTTTATACACCCCACTTGACCTTATGATTAGGCAACACTGAGAGGTAACCCTAGAAAGTGAGATGGCGATTAAAAATCGACTTACGTGTGTGAGTGTTTAATTTTATTTATCTTTTAATTAAATGTTCTAAATTCAATTTTTTAAATAGAATACATGTTTACACTCCCTATTTTACTAACCATAGCAAACAAATTAAATAGTTTAAATATTTACAAAAATTACATCCAGAAGCAATTACAATAATTATAATAAGCAATTAAAATAATAAATAGCAAAAAATAAATATATAAGCAAAATATAAATAATAAGCAAAATAAATAAATAATCAATAAATAAATATAATAGGGGTTAGTAATAATAATAATTAAAAAAATAAATAAGGTTAGTGAAATAATAATAATAAGCATAATTTAAAAATAAATGGATTAGTGATAATATGATTAGTAATAATAACAATAATTAAAATAAATGGAATTAGCAAAAATATTATAAGAACATGATGAAAATAATAATCAAAAAAATTAGATTTTTAATATAGACAATTATTTATAAATAAGAGGAAATATGAATAATTAAACAATTATTATAACATTTTAATTTATGTACAAATTATTAAATTATTTTTAAACATATTATAATTACTAAATTTAATTATTATAGGTTCAATTATTTCTAAACACATATTAAAAACTATTTATATATAAAATTTAGATTGCAAACAAATTAGAAAAATATTTACATATTATATAAAGAAAATAAGTTATAATTATATTTAAAGATTATATTTACAAAAATTAATTATATATATGTGCATAATAATTATATTTACAAAACTTTATATTAAATATTATATTTACAAAAATAAAGTTAGCAAAATAAAATTAGGTTTTTTAATATTTGTTTAGAAAATAATATATTAGGGTTTATTTTATAATTATAATTTATTTAACTAAATAATACATATATACATTTTATAATAATAATAAAAACTAATTTTTGAATTTAGAAAAATAAATTTTAGAATTTTGAAAATAATACATAATACATATATTTTATTTTAGAATTATTTTGATATATAATATATATATAAAACTATATAATTTAATAATAAAATATTTAAAACAAACAAAATACAAGAAAAAGAATGAAAACTTACCTGACTGGGATTGAACCCATGACACCCTGCCTGCAAGCAACAAAACGTACCACCAGGCCAGCCACGTATTGGTGATAATGGAATGGTTTCAATTAGTTTTATGCAATGTCCTGAAAAAATCACAAAAATAATGAAAACCAAAAGGCCTGGGGGGGGGGAATCGAACCCAGGACCTCTTGAATACACAAACGCACGCATGACCATCCAGCTAGGTGAGCAATTCTGTTTACAAACCATCAAATAATAATAATATATTATGTTCAACGTATAAATGAGAAAACACAAAAATATTTGTCACAGCCAGGTTTCGATCCCTCGCCCTCTCATCAAACGCACGCCTGGCTTTCCACTGGGCCACACAACCTGTGGTGATAACAAACCAACAAGATAACATAAAATATTTTAAACAAAATTTGAATTTTTCTGAACGCGCCAACAACCTTCTTCTTCCTTGAGACCTGTCAAATTTCCTGCGATTTCACATGCGAATTTACCTGCGATTTTCAAATTGCAGCAATTCCTACGAAATACAAACATGGACAAAACAACAAGATTTTATGAAATTGGTTACACCATTGAGTTCCTAATAAGATTTCCAATCATTCTATGTCCTTGTAATCCATTTATCTTGGCTGGATAATAAAACCCTAATTGAAGCCGCAAACCCTAAACATGGTGAATCACGATTCAGGCTATGGAACTTCACCAAACGATCCAGAATCCATCTATAGCTATCAACAAACATCAATATGTCATCAAAATTCATTATCAATTAGCAAATATGGTGATTCGAAAAAAAATATATGAAGCATATGGATGATGCGGTTTATGCATTATGAGGTGTTTTGGCTGCAAATAAAGGTTGGTTTTCACTCAAAGAGGGCCAAGGATCATGATTGTGATCTCAAATTACCTTCAAATGTCCTGGAGGATGAAAACCGAATGTGAGTTTTGGCTTGAATTTTTGAAGTATGAACTTACCTTTGAGGCTGCTGAAATTCGTGTGTTTGTGTTAGGGTTGTGTTTAGTACTTATAGGTGATTGATTTTAGGTCAAAAAATTGATTGGTTGTATGAAGAATTTGATATGAAAAGATCCACAATGATCATGCCTTAAAAATCAAATATTCATGTGTGAATGCTTGCTATTTTTGGCCAAACCTCATGATTTCTTTCCTCCTCAATTCAAATCAATATTTAAGACTTTCTAGAAGCTTGATCCAAATCAAATCTTACATTTTCATATTTTATTTTTATTTAAAATGATTTTTAATGAATTAAATCAAAATAAATAAAAATAAAAATAATAAAAATCTTATTTTTAATGGTTTGGGTCGTGCATGAAGTTGTTGTATGGATTGGATCATCATTTGGCAAGCCCATTTGGAAGAAATTGGTTTTAGACCTCCATTTTCATCATAAACCAACCCAAAATTTCCCAACTTTGCAAGGGCACGTATCCTTCAATTTTAATGGTATGAGGGTTTTCTTGGACATTTTGGAAAGCTTGAAGAGTCCTCTAAACAACCCCACTGGTTTCATGTCCATATCATTTACCAATCTCAAGTTATGCCCTTTTGAAGTTGTTGACTTTTTGTTGACTTTCAAAAGGACCTATAATGTCTTGGCTCATACCTTCCAAATGAAGCATTTTTGGGATTGGCTTGTGAGACACAAAGTTGTAGAGAATTCAATTTCCTTAAAAATGAGCTTTTAGTGGAGACTTGGTGATGAAGTATGTGAAAGTTATGGCTGGTCAAAGTTCAGTTGACTTTTACTGAGGAAACCCTAATTTAGAAACTCCTGATTCTTGATGATCTGGAATCTCCTTGATGAATCATGATCAACCCTTGATAAAATGATGAATTTTACTTCATATACTTGATGTTGGCAAAAAATCATGAAGTTTGACTTTGGTTTGACCACAGTTGACCTCAGTTTGACTTTTTAACTACTTTGACTGATTTTGACTTATCTGATCATCTGACTGAGCAATCTTCTGAGAAAAGTCTTGAAACTTGTCATGGGGGTTATTACACACATATAAGATGTTATGGAGCCCACTTGAAGTCTTGGAAGTTAATTTAGCCTGATTAAAGTCAAAACCCTAGTTTTGGATGCACTGCTTAGGAGGTGCATTGTTTGAGGGAATTGTCAACTTTTCTGACCAATTGTGAACTTTGTGAACCTTGTAAACCATCATAAAATGTCTTGTGGATCTCATGGGAGGTATTGTGAACCTTGTGAACCTTGTGAACCTTCATGAAGTGACTTGTAGACTTCATGAACCTCATGGAGATTTTGTAAGCATTGTGAAACTTGTGAAACTTGTGAACCTTGTGAACCTTCATGAAGTGACTTGTAGACTTCATGAACCTCATGAAAGGTATTGAAAGCATTGGGAAGCTTGTGAACCTTGTGAACCTTCATGAAGTGACTTGTAGACTTCAGGAACCTCATGAAAGGTATTGAAAGCATTGGGAAGCTTGTGAACCTTGTGAACCTTCATGAAGTGACTTGTAGACTTCATGAACCTCATGAAAGGTCTTGAAAGTATTAGTAAGCTTGTGAACCTTGTGAACCTTCTTAGCACACAAAGTCTTGTATTGTGAGGGCGAATTTTGGGGTGCAACAGTCTTCATCAGGGAAGTCAAATCTCATGGGCTGGTAATCATCTATGGGTTGCTCAGCCAGATAGTCAGACAATACACTGCCTTTGATGGCCTTTTGAGAGGTGTACTGAATGTTGTATTCTGTTAGAATCATTTGCCACCTGGCAACCCTTCCGGTAAGTGTTGGCTTCTCAAATATGTACTTGACTGGATCCATGTTTGAGATCAATAAAGTAGTGTGAGTTAACATATACCGTCTTAGTCGGCGAGCAGCCCACGCTAAAGCACAACAAGTTTTCTCGAGTAGTGAATAACGTTGTTCACAGTCGGTAAACTTTTTGCTTAGGTAGTATATTGCATACTCTTTTCGACCAGACTCGTCATGCTGGCCCAACACACACCCCATTGACCCTTCTAATACTGTCAGGTACATTATCAAAGGTCTTCCTTCAATTGGAGGCATGAGAATTGGAGGTCCTTGCAGGTACTCCTTGATCTTGTCAAAATATTTCTAACAATCATCGTTCTACCTGACTGTTTGTTCCTTTCTTAACAGCTTGAACAGGGGTTCACAGGTTGCAATGAGGTGAGATATGAACCTTGAGATTTAGTTCAATCTATCTAAGAACCCTTGAACTTCTTTCTCAGTCTTAGGTGCAGGAATTTCCTGAATAGATTTGACTTTATCAGGATTAACCTCAATTCCTTTTTCACTTACGATAAAACCCACCAACTTACCGGAACGTACCCCGAATGTGCATTTGTTGGGGTTCAACTTCAGCTGATACTTCCTCAGACGCTTAAACAACTTCAGCAGATTCACCAGATGGTATTCTTCAGTAAGGGACTTGGAAATCATATCATCCACATAACATTCGATTTCCTTGTGGATCATATCGTGGAATAATGTTACCATAGCCCATTGATATGTTGCACCGGCGTTCTTCAGTCCAAACGGCATTACCTTGTAACAAAATGTGCCCCAAGGTGTGATGAAAGTTGTTTTCTCCATGTCTTCGGGTGACATATTAATCTGATTGTATCCAGAAAATCCGTCCATGAAAGAAAATACCGAGAATTGAGTCGTGTTATGACAATATTTGTATCTAGACCTGGCATATCTTGATAGGACCATTTAAAGACGTCGACATATTCCCGAAGCATACTGATGAGTTGTTCTTTTACTGGAGCTTGCAGACTGGCCCCAATCTTCACTTTGACAGTTTCAACCTCCTCCTGATGAGGAATAATCGCTTTTTCCTCTTGCCTCAACAACCTGGCCAACTCTTCGGGCAAATCGTAATCTTCATCAACCCCTTCATCTGCTTGATTAATTGGATTGTCGAAGTCATACAAGGTCATAGTAGTACTATTGTCGGTGCAATCTGGAGGATTATCTCTGCAAGGGTTGAGATTTGTTCATTTTAGTGATTGATTTTAATCTTGTTCAGAAAAATGAAGTTATTATTTTTAAAACATTTCCATTTATTGTTTTGTGCGAAAAATGACAAAAATTAAAAGACAGTGAGTGAAAAAGAAAATCGTTTGCAAAAAGATGTTCATTGTTCATTGATATTCCATTTGTACAAAATACAAATAAGGCCTTATTACAAAATGCGTCCTGAAACCTTGGGCAAGATGCAGGACTTGATGCATGCTTAAGCAGGAAATAATAATTACTCTGCAGGAGTAACTCTTATAATTTCCTAGGAAGACCAGTTAAGGACTTGTTAGCCTGGGACTCTTGGACAAATCTAGTTTTCCAGGTTGAGGTCGCTTCCAGCCTCGTCTTCCACGTTATTGACAGCATCTGGGGTTAGCATTCCCCCACTCACGAACTTGGGCTCTTTAGCAGCCTCTGCTTGATCTTGTCGGGATGGTTTGTAACCCAAATCGAATTTGTCTTCTTTCTTCTCCACAGGTAGCAGCTTGCCCCAACCTTGGGCGCTTCTATCTTTAACAACCTTTCGAGCTTGTTGGTAGGAGACAATTGAAGTATCCATCATATCCTCTTGGGATGCAGCAAATACTTCAGTTGTCTCCTCATTGACATTCAGTGCTTCGAAACCTTGGCTCATGGTCTCGTGGATTTCACCATCCATCTCAATATATTTGTAGGTAGCCAGATGGCTAACAAAAATGTCCTCTTCCCCACAGATTGTGATAATTTTCCCTTCCCATTCATATTTTAATTTCTGGTGAAGGGTCGACGTAACTGCGCCAACGGCGTAAATCCAGGGTCGACCCAACAAACAGCTGTAGGCCGGATGAATGTCCATCACATAGAAAGTAGTTTGAAAGACCTGTGGGCTAATTATCACATGCAGCTCCACTTCTCCAAGAACAGATCTCTTGGAACCATCGAAAGCTCTGACCACCAGATTGCTTGGTCGGAGAGCTATACCATCATATTCAAGCTTAATAAAGGCTTTCTTTGGCAAGACATTGAGTGAGGGCCCAGTGTCAACCAGAACATGTGAAAGCACAACTCCTTTACACTCTAGAGTGATGTGCAAAGCTTTATTATGATGACGACCTTCTGTAGTCAAATCAGCATTAGTGAAGCCTAGTCCATGACTAGTATTAACATTAGAAACCACCGTCTCTAGCTGATTTACCGTAATCTCCTCAGGCATGTAGGCCGCGTGCAGGACTTTAAGTAATGCATCTCGATAAGCTTCAGAACACAATAGCAATGATAGGATGGAGATCTTAGAAGGAGTCTGGTGGAGCTGGTCCACAACCTTATAATTTCTTCTCTTGATTATCCTCATAAATTCGTCCACATCTTGATCAAAGGACGTCTTTTGAGATTCTTTTACCACTGGTTCTTCAGGCACCACATTCTTGCCTTTAGCTTTGGCAGCAGCCTCTGCCTCAGCATTAACTCTCGGAACTTGTGACGCGAAGAGACGTCCGCTTCGGGTAAAGCCTCCGCCTCCCCCGACATTATCGATATGTGGTGTATAAGCTAAAGAATCAAGAGCGACTCTCTTCCCGTTGCAGTAGAGGTCTGAACCATAGTGTCATGGTACAACATTATCTTTTTCATACGGAATGGGTCCAGGTACCGTGATGGTTACTGGACTGACTGCGGCGGAAGTAGAGACTGTTATTGTCTGTGGATCGTAATATATGGTAACAAGATTTTTGACTGATGGTGGTGGTGAAAGACTGAAGCTGGGTTGTTGTTGAGATTGTTGCTGAAAATTGTTGGAATCGGGGACCATTATCGGGTCGTAGTATATGGTGACTGTGGAGATGTCATTATTAATGGTTGTTGTTGTTGTAGAGGCGGATGCGGTTGAACTAATGTTTGTTGAAGTGGTAGAAGAGATGATTGTTGACTTTGTAAATGAGTCTGTCGGAACAATTGTTTTTGAAGTTGTAAGAGGGGTGCTTGTTGGTACTATAGGAGGAAAAGTTGTTGATGTTGTAGAAGCTGAAACCGTTGACGTGATTTACAGAATACCTTCTCTGATAAGACCATTAATGCCAAATTTTAAACTTGCACAACCATTGGCGAAAACTTTTCAAGATTCACAGCAGGCCTCACAACCTGGGAACATCTGGCACTTTAAAAGCTGAGCTTTAACCTCGGCAAAAGGTGTTTGAATACTTGCAGTATCTTCAATTAGGTTCACTGGTTGATCATCCTCAATTGCATTTATCATGGGCCCACCATGGCTGGGCATAGGATTCTTTGTGACATTATGTAACACGGTGGGAGAACTGACATTTAGTCATGTTGCGGATAGCAAGAGTCGCCACCGACTTTTATTTTATCCAAATGGAAAAGACATAAAAGAACAGGAAAGACCTATTTTAAAAAGACTTGGATTCAGGGGGGTAGGTTATACAAAGGGAAGATGTTAGCACCCTTTATATCCATGGTTATCCATGGGCTCTTAGTTACTTAGCTCACTTAAATTGTTTTTGAAGAGTGTAGTGTGTGATTAGAAATTTTCTAAGTACTTTGTAATGATCCTCATATGGAAGTATACAAAGCCTTGTTTGAAAATGTTTTGAAAGTGAGGTGTAAAAAGTATTTTGAAATTTGAGCAAGCAACTAAGAGGTACCTACCCTAGATTAAGTCTTTCATGTTCTCGTATGTTCTTTCATTTGTAAGACTGTCCCTATTATTAAGGAATAGGTAGTCATTACCTTGGATGTGTTAAGGGACCAACGTAGGGTCATCGTATGGTCAATGAAGGCAACTTAAGGGATGTCTTTAGCAATTCGTAGGGACTATCATCATTTATTTGAAGGGACTTGATGATTTTATAAGTGAAAGGACTTTGCTTAAGACACCCCTATATTCGAGGGACTTGACCATTTTATTTTAAGGCAACCAAGAGGAATACCCTAGGAAGTGTAAGATGGCGATCAAAGATCGACTTACGTGTGTGAGTGTTTATTTTCAAATATTTATCTTTTAAAGTTAATTATCTAAATTAATTTTAATTACAAATAGTTTCCACACCCTATTTACTAACCACGCAGTTAATATGAAAAATAAATGGCAGAAATTAAAAGGCAGAAAATAAAATTCCTACACTATTACATGGCTTAGGGGCAGTTACATAATAATAATAATGGCAGAAAATAAAAAAAAAACAATTATTACAAAGGCGAAGCAGTTACATAATCAGGCAAATAGTGAATGAATAACATAAAAATGAGTGAATAAATTAGAAGAAAAAAGTTTGCAAACTAGGTTAAGAAAACAATTAGGGTTAGGGTTTGAGAAACAATTTTAAGGTTTAAAAAAAATTTAAGGTTTAGGAAAAATTTTAGGGTAAAATCATGGCGAAATCTGGGTTTTAAGATAAAAAGACTAGGACTAAATTTTTAGGGTTTAAAGTTTATGAAAAGAAATTAAGACTTATGTTTAAAATTAAGGTTTAGGAAAAAAAATTAAGGTTTATGAAAAAAAATTAAGATTTATGAAAAAATTAAGGTTTATGAAAAAAAAAATTAAGGTTTATGAAAAAAAAAAAGATTTACGGAAAAAATTAAGGTTTACTAAAAAAAATTAAGATTTAGATTTATAAAAGAAAAAGGTTTTAAAAAAAAAATAGGTTTAAGGTTTATATAAAAAAAAAGTTTTAAAAATAAAATAAAAAAAGGATTTTGTTTTATCTTTTAGAAATTAGTTTAATAGTAATAATAAGGAAATTCAAAGAAAATACATAATTTGATGAAAAATGGAAAAATAAAGTTAGAGATACCCAAAATATCGGGGGTTGGTGTTGAACCCCTGACTTTGTCTTTGCAAACAAAAACCTTCCGCCACTACGCTACGCCACGTTTCTTTGCATAAATGTTAGGAATGAGTGTCGAACCCACGTTTCTTTGACAAAATATTGGGAATGAGTGTTGAACCCACGTTTCATTGACAAAATGTTGGGAATGAGTGTTGAACCCACACCCTCAGACTTTCAACCTTAGGTCTTTGTCACTAGGCCAATCAACGCATGCCACACACCATCTTCTTCCTCCCACCAGCATTTTTTTGGTATATACTATTGGAAGAATAAAAAAAGAAATAAACAGGATCAAATAAAATCGCTGCAGATTTTAAAATAATGAAAAATAAGAAAAGCGATTAAAATAAAATCTAAAAAATATTAAAACGATGCTAAAAATCTAATAAAATCAAATAAAGAACGCACAATTTGTTTTAGATTTTTTTGAGAATATGAAAATAGAAAATAAATCAAATAAAATAGAAAAAAGAGGAATTTGCGATTTTGAGGGTCAAAATCTTTTAGAATTCTATTCTAAAAGAGTATTGTTCGTCGATTTTTTTCTGAACTTCTGGAAAAAATTCGGAGTAAATCGAAACAGTAGTACTTACCTGACTTACCTGTCAGCCTGGAATTCTTATCACTACTGCAGCCTTCGAAGTATCGACGAAAACAGATTACAGCAGATTAACCAATAGTTTAGTTCTCCATGGTGCCCTATAATTCCTGCATCGAAACTTAAATCCAACTATCCAAAAACCATATACACAATCAAACAAACATATTATGTAATCAAAATCAATTAATCATGTATAAATCATTGAAATTGAAAAAATCAAAAGAAAAACAAGAATATGAATTTGGTTTGTATGATTTGGCATGAATTTGATGATGAGGATGATTGCAATAGGTTCAAGAAACCTCAAGGATTCATTTGCAGCCTTTAATCAACTTGTAAAAGTGGTGGATTGTGGAAACCTAATTTTGAATTATGTGAAATTTTAAAGTATGAATATCATCCTCTTGCTCTCCATCCTTTTTTTTTGTCTTGTGATGTTGTTGTGGTTATATAGTAATGTAATTAGGTTAAGAATTTGGGCATTGGTTGGAGTTGTATGGGTTGCTTGAAGGTGAAGAAAGTTATGGTCAAAAATATAAAAAAAAATCAAATGATATGTTTCCAAATTGGTTGTGCACAAAATTGGAGAGTATCAAATCAACTTAAATGATGTTTAAGAGCTTCTAGAAGAAGAAGAATCAAATCAAATATTTGTATTTTCATATTTTATTTTGATTTAAAATGAATTTTAATGAATAAAATCCAAATAAATAATAAATAAATTATAAAAATAAGAAAATATTTGAATTGGGTCGTGCTTGATGTTATCATGAAGATTGGGTTGCAAAATGATAGGCCCATTTGGAAAAAATTAGATTTAAGCCCTTATTTTCTTCATACACCCCTTGAAAATCTCCCAAATTTGACAAAGCATAAATCCATCAATTTTAAGGCTATGAAAGTTTTATTGAACTTTTTGGAAAGCTTAAAGAGTCCTCTAACCAACCTCTTTGGTATCATGTCCATATCTTTTACCATTTTCAAATCATGCCCTTTGGAAGATGTTGACTTTTTGTTGACTTTTGAAATGACCTGTAATGTTTTGGCTCATACCTTTCAAATGAAGCATTTTTAGGCTTGGCTTGTGAGACACAAAGTTGTAGAGAATTAAATTTCCTTCAAAATGATATTTGGATGGGAAATTTTTGATGAAGCATGTGAAAGTTATGGCTGGTCAAAGTTCAGTTGACTTTTCCTGTGAAAACCCTAATTTAGAAACTCCTGATTCTTGATGATCTGAAATCTCTTTGATGAATCATGATCAAACCTTGATCAAATGATGAATTTTAATTCATAAACTTGATGTTGGCAAAAAATAATGAAGTTTGACTTTGGTTTGACCACAGTTGACCTCAGTTTGACTTTTTAACCACTTTGACTGATTTTTGCATATCTGATCATCTGACTGAGCAAACCTTTTGGGAAAGCCTTGAAACTTGACATAGGGATTCTTGAAGACATGTGGGATGTTATGAAGTTAATTTTAGGCCTTGGAAGTCCATTTAGCCTGATGAAATCCAAAACCCTAGTTTAGGGTGCATTGCTTAGGAGGAGGCTTTGTCTGAGAGAACTTCCAAGCTTTCTGACTAATTGTGAACCTCTTGGGATACCTTGTGAACCTTATTAACCTCTTGGGACACCTTAGTACACAATGCCTTGACTAGGGGAGGGAAAATTTTGGAGTGGAACAGCTGTCCCTGTTCAATTTTCTGAAACCTGAGGAGTTAGATTGGCCTGTGTGCCATTCGTGACTTGGAAGGTTGAAGGGGATTGAACACAAAAGCCCAAAAATTTGAACTCGCCGGTGCGTAAAGTAACACTGCTGATTAGTTGTATATGCTTGAATGGGCTTAAATATGCCACTCCGAGGAACTAGAGATGGGCTTATAGATGCCATCCATAATATCAGAAGGTGATAGTATCTTTATGTTGTCACTGGATATCAGTACTAGGTCTTCGTATAGGCCATCTCTGAATCATTTATGTAACATGGTTTGAGTTGAACGTCAGCACTAGATCTTCGTATAAATCATCTCTGCATTATATCTGGGGGAAAAGAATATCCTTCATTAGGTGTCAGTACTCAGATATTCGTATAGATCGACTCTGAACCATCTTTAGGAACATACTTTAATTTAAGCATCAGAATTAAATCTTCGTGGCGATCTTTTCTGAATTGCTTTTGGTAATATCTTGGGCTAAGTACAAGATCTTCGTATCAATCATTTATGTACCATCCCACAGATAAAAACTGTTGCATAGACCATTAGAAATAAATCTTCGTTGCGATTATCTCTTCTGGAAATATCCCTGATTAGGTAATAGATCTATGTATAGACCATTTACATACCTTCCCAAGGACAAAAAGAATATCAGGATTAAATCTTCGTGGCGATTATCCCTGAACTTCTTCTGAAAGAATCTCTTGGATTAAGTGCTAGATCTTCGTATAGATCATTTACACACTATCCCAAAGATAGTTGACCATCAGAAATAAATCTTCGTAACGATTATCTCCTCTGGAAATATCCTGGATTAAGCACTAGATCTTCGTATAGATTATTTACGTACCCTTCCAAGGACAACTTGAGCATCAGGATTAAATCTTCGTGGCAATTACTCCTGAATTACTTATGGTAATATCCTGGACTGAACACTCGGTCTTCGTATAGACCATTTATGTGCTATCTCAAGGACAACTTGTATCGATCATCAGAAATGAATCTTCGTAGCGATTATCTCTGAATTGTTTGATAGTTATTATCTGCCTGCAACTATCCTGAAAAGAAAAAGTTATTTTATGTAAGATTATTTGATGTATGCATGTATAACATGATACTCTTAAGTAAAAATGTCATATGAGTTATGGATGTGTATGCCATGATATAATGTAAATGATGTATGTATGAATCATGTAGCCTGAAGTGTCTGGGTATCTCTGTATAACAACTGCTGGCTGGGGAAAATAAATCCCGATTTGTTGCTCAGGAGTATGAAGACTTTGTTCTCGTCTTACTTAAGAACATTGTACTTAGAACCTTCTCGTTTTCGTTCGCCGTACTTCTTATTGAAGGAAAAAGTTCCTGAATATCCTGACTGAGGATAAAAGAGATGGACATAGATCTGGGAGACTTAATTCTTCAGAGGATATGAAACTGCTTGAAGACTTCGTAGAGTGGGAAGTATAAGATATTACTTGAAGTATTCTGTATGGATATCCGTAAAGATTACTCAGTGGGGATGAACCGGCGAAGCTTCGTTGAATTCTTATCTCCCTTCGTTCTTAGTAAATGTTATTATTGTATTTTATGCATTTTTGGTAAACATCAATCATATTCAAAGGCATATATACATTCAAACATAACCAACAAACATTTTTCGCTTTAGTAAAAGGGGAAAAGTAATCCTGAATAAAGAGGGAAAAGTAAAGCTGAACTCGAAAACAGAATCGTTTCAACTTTGAGAGTGTATAACCAATTGGATTTAGAGATCCTGAGATTCTTAACTTTCCTGAATACCTTCCCAGAAATCCTCATAGCTGGATCTGAAGACATGATACTGACACCATTTGATACTACTGGCGTAGAAAATTAATTTCCACAATGGCTTCTGTTGAGAATCCAATATCAAGGTAATACAACGAGAGGAACGTGCCTTCAAATTGTGATGGACCATATATGCTCCGAATATTAGATTTGGAAAGAGAGTGTTGCCCCTTAGTTGAGGATGAATTGTTCCATAATGGAAGTAACTGAAAGGAGCTACCTCAAACAGAATGCCCCACAATAATATGCCTCTGGCATCATGAACTCTGTAATTTTATCCTTGGTAATTCAGATAGATGAGGAGATCTGCCCCTAGCTACTTAAACATAGTTGAATCTGGACCTGATTGCCCCAAATGAATTGAATAGTAACTTGGTATGCCCCCTTGATTGGGAAATAATGACTATGCCCCTTTGTATACATTGACTTTAATCCAGAAAGCAACTTTGTCTGTTGGAAGGACTCTGGTTTATTGAACACTCATCCTGTAAGCTCCTTTGTGTGTTAAACACTCAATTATATTCAAACAAATATATTCAAAAATGCAATGCTTATGTCTGTCTTGATGTTTTGAAAAAGAGTTATTTTAGAAAAACAATTTTTATGAAAACTGTGATATTAAATCAAGTTTTATAATAAGCCCTAAAGGAGTCAGGATACCTTTTTGTGGAAATACGCTTTCAAACTAACCATGCTTCAGTTAGGACTTTTAAAGGGTTATAACGTGGCCTGGTTCATGGTTTAAGAAACAAAAGATAAAGGCTCAAATTTATTTGTACCCAACCCATTCTTCGCGATGTTCTTCAGTCCTATGTTCGGTTAACTTATGCATTGAGGTTCTAAAGTAGTTTTGAATTGTAACACTGACATTTGTGATGATTCAGGAATCAAAAAAAATTATTTTAAAATTCAGTCATCTTTCTTTATTTAGGATCTATAGTGACCTCCTTTTTTCTTTTGACTTTGTTATCCCTTCTTTTTGCCTGAACTGTTTATTTCAAGGTTACATTCAGCGGGGTGTCTTAATTTTTTACTAAGTCTCCTTCATAGGTTTTGACTTAGTGAGCTTTTTCTTTTGCTAGATATTGACTTGCAGACTTTAGTGATTATAGGGAAACATCATTAGTTGTGTACAACACAAACAATTGGCATAGTCGAGTTAACCGAGTAACTACCCCGCCCCAGGTTATGAACAAGGGTTTTAATTTGCATGAGAATGAAAACTCCTACTTCATAGGCTCAAAAGGGTTGACTAGGGATTAACTTCCTTATATCTCCACTGTTTAGGAATTAAAATAATGCCTGTACATCATCAGCATAGTCTGTTCAAAAGCATACTGCATAAGATTATGGTATTGTTTTTGTCATCCTCCCTCTACAGGCTTATAGCTTTATCAGGAGTTAAATATCACAAAATAGAAATATGAAGCATAGTTCAAAATATAGTGAAACGAATGGATTAATTCAAGACAAACATATGCAATTCATTAATGAAAACAAAAGTTTAACATAATAGTAAGTGTTTAAACAAAATAAAAGAAATTACAAATGAAAGTTCAAATGTTGTCCCATCCAGTTGGCTGAATGTCTTCAATTGCAATCTGTGAACTTTCAGGAGCAGTATATTTCACCATGAAATCAAATTTGCCACTTGGATGTCCCAAGGTGCCCCATATCTTAACAGTAATAGGTAGGCTTTCTTTCTTGCTACGTTGGGCAACTTGTCTTGCAGCTCCGATGTTTGATGGACGATAGTAGAATTCAATTTGGCCTTCTGGCGTAACCTCGAGGATTCCTTCATCAATCAGGTCTTGAATCTTTTTCTTCAATGTCCAACAACTATTAGTATCATGTCCGGGACAGTTGGAGTGATACCCACATCTTGCCTAGGGATTATAGCGAGGAGAGGAAGTATTAGGATTTTGAGGAGGATTTTTCAAGGAAATTAGCTTCATCTCCAACAAGCATTGCAGAACTTGCAACATTGGAGTGCTGAATTTGATAAATTGTCTTCTACATTCCTTGTATTGAGGTGGATTAACTTTACCAGGTTTTTCTTTTTCAACTGAAGAACAATCAGTGGCAACCTGTATCTTACCTTCTTTTATCCTCATCTTCCTTTCAACCAAGTCAGCTTGTTTTAACGGAGGTTGACTGATAATTAGATTCCTGACTCCATTACTTTGAAGTTTGTGGACAAAGGTTCTTAGCTTTTCTTGCCCCTGAGCTAAACTTTGAATAAGAGCCACCTGGTCATTCATTTGGATCCTCATTTCTGTCATTTCAGCTTGCAGTTGTTCCAACTGATTATCCTTGTTATATTCAGGATTCTTCATTTTCATATCCTTAGAGAGGTATGCTTTCAACTCTTCTTGCCCCTTGGACAAATTCAGGATCACTTCTTGGAACTGAGCATTCTGAGCCTGGAGATCCTTGATAGTTTGTTCGAGAGCCATTTCTGCTGAAATAAACAGTGAGAAGATTGAGAAACCTGCTACAGAAACCTGCCATGCAATGATATGGTATGTAAATGCTTATGCAATGTTTTCAAGGACCGTAGAATTTACATTTGTTAAACAAACGAAAATAAAACTTTTATTAGTAAATGTTAAAATTATTTTGCCCCTTGGGCTTACAATGAAGGGAAATAAGTACAAAAATGGGGTTTTAAGTCTCCCATGGACGTTTCCTATTTGTATGGAGGTATGTGTTGAGGTTCCGCTCCTCGTGAAGTTGCTTGGCCAGCTCCAACACTTTTTCTTGGCTAATCCTAAATTGAGCTTCGAAGGTATTTCTTTGTTCCTTCAGTTGGATCCAGGATTTCTGCAATTCTTCCAGGTTAGTGGGCATGTCTGGATGAAGGATGGTATAAGGAGTATCTCCTTCTGCAACAGGTTCCATAGTAACTGGTAGAATAGCAGGATATGGCATCATAAGAGTTTGAGCACGAGATCACACCCATCTGAGGTAAGGTTCCATAGGAATGGAGTACTTTGGTTCCAGAGTCTTGCTGTCAACCTAGTTCACTTTACCCCAAGATCGTATGAACCTTTGACGGTAACCTTGCAGATCGTTGTCGTAGTCGAGCATAATTCCTTGAATAAGCATGTCATGAGGACCATTGCTCCGAGCATAACCAAACTGACGTAGAGCTAAAGAAGAATTGTAGGTAATGTCCCCTCTTATGCCGAGGAGTGGCACATTGGGGAATTCCCCACAACGGTCAATAATAGTAACATTCTCCATAGATCTAGAACACCAATGAATGTCTGAATGAGAAAGTGACATGATCCTTTTAGACCACCTTAACCCTTGTTCATTCTTCATCACTGATCGAGGAAGGTGAGAAATAAAACCCCTAGACAATAGAGGTATACAACACATCAGAGTTCCTCGTGCCTTCGTAGTACGGGTATGAAGAGAGTGTAAGATGTCTCCAAGTAATGTAGGCACTGGATTATGAGTCAGAAATATGTTGATGGCGTGTACGTCTATGAACTGGTCTGAATTAGGGAACAACACTAAGCCATAGATCAATAGGGATAGGATATCCTCAAAAGCATCATAACTCATAGCCTTCAAGAACTCTTGAGCTTTCTCCATTAATACCTTAGCAAGAATACCCTTAACTCCGCTTCTCGTTTCTAGGACAATGTCTGATTTCTTCAAATGTAGGGCTGCAGCAATGACTTCAGGTTTAAGCTCATTCTCTAATCCTGTGAAGGGTCTCTGATCAAGGATAGGTATACCCAGTAGTTTGGAGAACTCTTCCATTGTAGGAACTAGCTGATAGTCGGGGAATGTGAAGCAATGATGTTTAGGAACAAAGAACTGAAATAGGACACTCATCATGTCTTCATTGAACCCCGAAGTGACTAGATCCAGTAGGTGACCATGCCTTTTGATGAATTGAGAATTTTCAGAAATTTGAGAGACCAATTCCTTAAGCTTAGGAGGTATTCCTACAAAGTTGATCCGGATAGTATTCCTACGAGTAGAAGCCATGACCTGCAACAAAGAACAAAGATAAATCCTTTGGTCCTTGAAATGGTTAGTGAAAATGTTATGCTTATGATGTCATGATGTCATGATTCTATGCTCAATCACAAATATGTGGCACACACCAACAAGTCACACAATAGCCCTAGGTTTAGAGGCTTGCATGAGGTTTAAATGTAAGTACCCTCCCCTGAAGTTTAGATGGTTCATCCTGTCCTACAAAAGTAACCAGGTTCTAAGGGATCTCAATATCACTGATCCTTCCCAAGGGTGGTTGTTCAGTAGGCAACTTACTTGCCAACCAAAACCCTCCAATTTTAGGATCTCAATGAGCGTAGTATCGAGTATCAACCAACTTCAGTCTTCACCAATGCCGACTATCTCACTACTTTCTAAAGGCCAAGATGGGATGACTAGGGTTGTAAAAGTCAGTTAGTGTATTGACAACATATGGAAGCCTCATATTATCCTTAACTTACTTAAGGAACATAAGCACCAACCAAGAAGTCACACTAACTATGGCCACCAGATCAACCATATCGGTATACGCCGTACAGTTTCCTTGGTCTATTGCCATTTACCTAAGGTACACTAGATCCGGGTTAGGATCTTTCACACATAAAGCCCAACAAGTAATATAAAGCAAACAAGGCAAACAATTTAAGTGATCTAATTCCTAAGGGTACCCCTCTTTCAATTGTAAGACTGTCCCTATTATTAAGGAATAGGTAGTCATTACCTTGGATGTGTTAAGGGACCAACGTAGGGTCATCGTATGGTCAATGAAGGCAACTTAAGGGATGTCTTTAGCAATTTGTAGGGACTATCATCATTTATTCGAAGGGACAAGATCATTATTCCGTAGACAACCTCGAAGGGACTTGATCTTTTAAACTTATAGGGACTTGATGATTTTATAAGTGAAGGGACTTTGCTTAAGACACCCCTATATTCGAGGGACTTGACCATTTTATTTTAAGGCAACCAAGAGGAATACCCTAGGAAGTGCAAGATGGCGATCAAAGATCGACTTACGTGTGTGAGTGTTTATTTTCAAATATTTCTCTTTTAAAGTTAATTATCTAAATTAATATTAATTACAAATAGTTTCCACACCCTATTTACTAACCACGCAGTTAAAATGAAAAATAAATGGCAGAAATTAAAAGGCAGAAAATAAAATTCCTACATTATTACATGGCTTAGGGGCAGTTACATAATAATAATAATGGCGGAAAATTAAAAAAAAACAATTATTACAAAGGCGAAGCAGTTACATAATCAGGCAAATAGTGAATGAATAACATAAAAATGAGTGAATAAATTAGAAGAAAAAAGTTTGCAAACTAGGTTAAGAAAACAATTAGGGTTAGGGTTTGAGAAAAAATTTTAAGGTTTAAAATAAAATTTAAGGTTTAGGAAAAATTTTAGGGTAAAAATTAGGGCGAAATCTGGGTTTTAAGATAAAGACTAGGGCTAAATTTTTAGGGTTTAAAGTTTATGAAAAAAAATTAAGACTTAGGTTTAAAATTAAGGTTTAGGGAAAAAAATTAAGGTTTATGAAAAAAAAATTAAGATTTATGGAAAAATTAAGGTTTATGAAAAAAAAATTAAGGTATATGAAAAAAACAAGGTTTACGGAAAAAATTAAGGTTTACGAAAAAAATTAAGATTTAGATTTATAAAAGAAAAAGGTTTTACAAAAAATAGGTTTAAGGTTTATATAAAAAAAATATAAGTTTTAAAAATAAAATAAAAAAAGGATTTTGTTTTATCTTTTAGAAATTAGTTTAATAGTAATAATAAGGAAATTTAAAGAAAATACATAATTTGATGAAAAATAGAAAAATAAAGTTAGAGATACCCAAAATATCGGGGTTGGTGTTGAACCCACGTTTCTTTGACAACATGTTGGGAATGAGTGTTGAATCCACACCCTCAGACTTTCAACCTTAGGTCTTTGTCACTAGGCCAATCAACGCACGCCACACACCATCTTCTTCCTCCCATCTGCATATTTTTGGTATATACTATTGGAAGAATAAAAAAAGAAATAAACAGGATCAAATAAAATCCCTGCAGATTTTAAAATAATGAAAAATAAGAAAAGCGATTAAAATAAAATCTAAAAAATATTAAAACGATGCTAAAAATCTAATAAAATCAAATAAAGAACGCACAATTTGTTTTAGATTTTTTTGAGAATATGAAAATAGAAAATAAATAAAAAAAATAGAAAAAAAGAGGAATTTGCGATTTTGAGGGTCAAAATCTTTTAGAATTCTATTCTAAAAGAGTATTGTTCGTCGATTTTTTTCTGAACTTCTGGAAAAAATTCGGAGTAAATCGAAACAGTAGTACTTACCTGACTTACCTGTCAGCCTGGAATTCTTATCACTACTGCAGCCTTCGAAGTATCGACGAAAACAGATTACAGCAGATTAACCAATAGTTTAGTTCTCCATGGTGCCCAATGATTCCTGCATCGAAACTTAAATCTAACTATCCAAAAACCATCTACACAATCAAACAAACATATTATGTAATCAAAATCAATTAATCATGCATAAATCATTGAAATTGAAAAAAATCAAAAGAAAAGCAAGAATATGAATTTGGTTTGTATGATTTGGCATGAATTTGATGATGAGGATGATTGGAATAGGTCCAGGAAACCTCAAGGATTCATTTGCAACCTTTAATCAACTTGTAAAAGTGGTGGATTGTGGAAACCTAATTTTGAATTATGTGAAATTTTAAAGTATGAATATCATCCTCTTGCTCTCCATCCTTTTTTTTGTCTTGTGACGTTGTTGTGGTTATATAGTAATGTAATTAGGTTAAAAATTTGGGTCATGGTTGGAGTTGTATGGGTTGCTTGAAGGTGAAGAAAGTTATGGTAAAAAATATAAAAAAAAATCAAATGATATGTTTCCAAATTGGTTGTGCACAAAATTGGAGAGTATCAAATCAACTTAAATGATGTTTAAGAGCTTCTAGAAGAAGAATCAAATCAAATATTTGTATTTTCATATTTTATTTTGATTTAAAATGAATTTTAATGAATAAATCCAAATAAATAATAAATAAATTATAAAAATCAGAAAATATTTGAATTGGGCCGTGCTTGATGTTATCATGAAGATTGGGTTGCAAAATGATAGCCCATTTGGAAAAAATTAGATTTAAGCCCTTATTTTCTTCATACACCCCTTGAAAATCTCCCAACTTTGACAAGACATAAATCCCTCAATTTTAAAGCTATGAAAGTTTTCTTGGACTTTTTGGAAAGCTTAAAGAGTCCTCTAACCAAGCTCTTTGGTATAATGTCCATATCCTTTACCATTTTCAAATTATGCCCTTGGAAGATGTTGACTTTTTGTTGACTTTTGAAATGACTTGTAATGTTTTGGCTCATACCTTTCAAATGAAGCATTTTTAGGCTTGGCTTGTGAGACACAAAGTTGTAGAGAATTAAATTTTCTTCAAAATGAGATTTGGATGGGAAATTTTTGATGAAGCATGTGAAAGTTATGGATGGTCAAAGTTCAGTTGACTTTTCCTATGAAAACCCTAATTTAGAAACTCCTGATTCTTGATGATCTAAAATCTCTTTGATGAATCATGATCAACCCTTGATCAAATGATGAATTTTACTTCATAAACTTGATGTTGGAAAAAAAATCATGAAGTTTGACTTTGGTTTGACCACAGTTGACCTCAGTTTGACTTTTTAACCACTTTGACTGATTTTTGCATATCTGATCATCTGACTGAGCAAACCTTTTGGGAAAGCCTTGAAACTTGACATAGGGATTCTTGAAGACATGTGGGATGTTATGAATTTCATTTGAGTCCTTGGAAGTCCATTTAGCCTGATGAAATCCAAAACCCTAGTTTAGGGTGCATTGCTTAGGAGGAGACTTTGTCTGAGAGAACTTCCAAGCTTTCTAACTAATTGTGAACCTTGTGAACCTTGTGAACCTCTTGGGATACCTTGTGAACCTTATGAACCTCTTGGGACACCTTGGTACACAATGTATTGACTAGGGGAGGGCAAATTTTGGAGTGCAACACATTAGGAGGAGGTGCAAAATTTAAAGCCTTTAAATCAACTAAATCCTGGACCTTCATGTGCAAGGCTCTGCACTTTTCCGTTGTATGGCTAAGTGCATTGGAATGGAAGGCACATCTGGCGTTGACGTCGTAATTCCTTGGAAGGTTCTGAGGATCTGGTGGAGCCAGAGTCCTTAATTCAACGAGATTAAGCTTCAAAATTTGTGGTAGCAAAGTGGCATAGGGCATCGATATAGGATCGATTTCCCAGTTGACTTGAGATGGCCTTTGTTGGAAAGGACTTTGTTGTTGGTTGTTGTTGTTGTAAGACCTTTGTTGAGGAAAATGTTGTTGCTGAGGGAAATGTTGTGGTTGTGGAGTGTATTGTTGTTGAGGTGATGAAGTAGGAATTGTGACAACGGCTATTGATCTTGGCATATACTGGGGCCTATCTCTGCCCACGTGTATTGAATTGGTTTCACCCGACCTGCGAGGCCTTGCAAAAGGTTTCCTTGTGCTGCTAGAGCTGGCGCCATTATCAGAAATATTTCCCATCTTTAACAAACTTTCAATTCTCTATCCTACTATGACCACATCAACAAAGCTAGTGGAAGAGAAAGCAACCAACCTATCAATGTATGTCCCTTGTAGGGTATTTATAAACATGTCGGCCATTTCTCTTTCCGATATTGGAGGTTGAACAACAACAACTAATTGTCTCCATCTCTGGGCATACTCTCTGAAGCTTTCTATGGAGGATTGTGACATACCCATTATGAGAGTTCTGTTGGGAGCCATGTCTAAATTGTATTGATATTGGCGTATGAAAGCTTCGGCTAAGTCTTTCCAATTTCTGACTATCGCTCTAGTCAGGTGAGAGTACCAATCACGGGATGCCCCGGTCAGACTATCCTCAAAGTAGAACATCCATAACATTTCATCCATAGTGTAAGCCTTTAATCTTCCCAGAAAGGATTGAAGATGGGTACGAGGATAAGAGGTACCGTTATATCTTTCAAAACAAGGAGGTTTGAATTTGTGAGGAATTCTGACTCCTTCCACTAGCCCCATGTCCATAACATTAAATCCCAAGGAGTTTTGAGACTCCAGGGATCTCAACTTTTCTGCTATTTCGTCCAGACGAAGATCATAGACTTCATCCCCAGCACCAATTACAATAAACTGTTCCTCTTGGGGGTCTTCTTGTAAGGCACGACCTCCAGTGTTACCTTGAGTATTCCTGATAGCATTGACTTCAGGGTTGAGATGAGGTCCAAACTCCGGGGGGCCAGTACGTGGCTGCACGTGATCATTGTTACTGGTACCTCTTGTACCTGGATGATTCTCTTCAGGAGTTTGCCACTCGACCAACTCTCTTAATCTTTCTTGGCTTTGGGCCAACCCAGTCATTACTGCCATGAACCGATTCATCTGAGCCCTCATCTCATTTCTCTCATTATCCATCTGAGTTCTCACATCAGTCAAATCTTGCTGAACTTGGTCCATCTGTAAGCTCGAAAGGTTGTTTCTGGTTAGATACCGGTGAACTCTGTTGATAGGGAAAACCCTCCTACGAGCAATGTTTCCTGAAACCACAACAAAGTGAGAAACAAACAACAGAAAATACCTACAAAATAAAGAAATGAGGTTAGTATGAAATGCAGTATGTCTATTTGTCTTCCAAGAGTATCCAGTTTGGTTCTTTGGTTTTGATCTTCCAGACCTCGAGGAATGATGACGTGGAAGAGAAATGAAGCCCAAAGGATAACACAAAAACCATATATTACAAATGAAAAGGTACATAGTTTTGTGATTACAAACAAATCCCCATGGTGGGTAAAAATACAGCAACAAAATCAACAAAGTACAAGTACAAATAAATCAAACATCCAGCCCAAAGTAATCCTCTTTGACTTCCTTCAGGAGGGCATCAGTCACTGGTCCAACTGGGTGTTCTGTGATGGTCCTGATAAGAAGGTTCCTGGTGGCAATGGCATTTGTCAACTTCTTATACTTGTCTTGGTCCTTTGATCTCTTTAACCCCTCCCGGAGCTCCAACTCAGATATTTCCTTCTGTGCTGCTAACAAGGCTTCCTGACTCTTCTTCTCATTAGCTTCCAGCTGCTCTATCCTAGCCTGGGTCTTCTGATCTTCCTGTGAACGAGCCTCGTTAATTCTAATCCATCTAGCCTGACTCTCTTCCAAGTAGTGCTCAGCTCTGGCTTTCTGAATCTTAGCTTCTTTGCAAGCATTCTTTAATACCAACTCTCCTGCTCGGGCCCTTATGATGTAATCATCTGTCTTCTTAATCTTGGTCATATGCTCGATCCGGAGCTTCTCTAACCTTTCATTGCCCATACGACTATAATTCCTCTCCCAGAGGGTCTTCTTTAGAGCTTCAGAAAGTTGAGTATTCCTTTCCTTCAACTTCTCAAATTCCTCTAAACTGACTGTAGCTATAGGCTCTACTGCCGATGGTCCTGGCACATCCTACAGGGTGAATGGCATGCGGGTGATCTGTCCTCTGATGCGAGACCAATCAATGTACTGAGTTGAAGCTATGTTGTTGCACTTGCCAAGAATAGTGGTCCCTTTTGTATGTATGTTATCCCAAGCCCAGGCTTCTTGTCGGATGATGGCATGATTATTCTGAATGTCATAGTAAAGGGTTTCTGATAAGTCATGCTCTATCGGTGGATGTATTAAGGCATACCCTAGTTGCCTTTTGAACAACAAAGGATTGTAGTTGATGCAACCCTTCACTCCAATAAGAGGTACATTGGGATACTGCCCACAACTGGTAATTATATCTCTGCCCTTGGTGCTCTGAGTACACCACCTAATGTCTTCTGAAGTGAGAGAAATCAATCTCTTAGCCCAATTTCTTGACTGATGAGGATTCAGGAAAGCCTCTGTCTTTGGCAGGTGTCTAAATAACCAACAGTAGAAGAGAGGTGCACAACATCTGACTAATCTTCCCCTCTGCTTCTCATTTCTCTGATGTACTGAGTAATAGAAATCTCCTAGCAAGGTAGGAACTGGATTCTTCAGCAAGAAGAGATGTATATCATTTTTGCTTACAAACTTAGGCTCGTCTGCAAACAAGATGATACCATATATGCTAAGGGCCAAGAGAGCACAAACAGTTTCCCACTTCCCAACTGCAGCATAAATGGTGGCCCGAGTGATCAAGAAGTCCAAATGGAGGCCTGAGATTCCAGCTTTGGTGGTCATTCTGATCAATGATGGTGGCTTCCAAATGCAGAGCCTTAGCTATATCCTCATTCCTAGGAGCAGTCATCTCAGGGTTGAAAGGAATCCCCCTCCTGATGGGAACACCCAACAACATGGAAAATTCCTCTACCAAAGGGCCCAACTGAAAGTCTGGGAAAGTGAAGCATCTGAGAGGAGGGTCATAGAATTGAAGGCAAGTATGGATCATACTCCTCTGTGATGCATCCAAGTCCATGATCATGTCCATGATACCACCATAGCGTTCCTTGAATAAAGGGACATGATCAGGAGTGATAAGTGTCTAGATCTTCCTGATGCCTGCTAGGGAAGGCTCAAAGAAATGATAAGTGATGTTGCTATTCCTGGATGGGTCCATGCTGATAATGGATGCTGATGAAGACAACTGAAGAAAGTGCTAAAGAGAATCTCTGATGAAGATGGCTGATGAATATATCTGATGAAGATGTCTGAGCAGAAGAACAGTCAAAACCAAACATAATAAGATGTGGATACCCTGTTAAAAAAATAGACAAATGTTAAAATGATGCAAAATGATGTATGCAGAATGATATGCAATGGTTTATGATCAGGTGCTGGATCTGTTATCTGCTTTGATAAGGTCCATGTATATTCATAAGTCCAGAAGGAGGTTAGAGAACCAGTAACCAGGTGGGGTGACTCAAATAAAAAGTCATAAGTCCAGGGTTTCATAAGGTCAGTCCAAGATAGTGTAACCTTAAAACAATATTAGTAACAGGGTATGATGAGGCCAAGGGTTCCTGCAAACCTGTAAACATCCCAACCCCCTCACAGGTATTGTTCTAGAACAAGGATCCTCAGACATGGATCTATTATAAGAAGTGTAAACACTTCTAACCCGGAGGTACATTGTTTACATTAATCATAAAGGATCCTCCTCTAATTCACCTCAGATGCTGAAGGTCATCTAAAAAGGTTATCCAGACTTAGCAGGCTTCCCAGATAGCCCTAGTACTATAGGAAATCCGTAGCACAGAGTTCTCAAGAAGAAACCCATGTCTGAACTGTGTTTCATATTCCCGCACCAGACCGAAATGGAATGGGAAAGAATATGAAGCCACTCTATCCTATGTGTCACTCAGGCTCCCGGTATGGAACCTTACTCACTGAGTATCCCTCCCACCAAAGTAAACAACAGATCCAGCACACGATATGATGACAGTAATATGAAATGCATAAAAACAGTAAATGGAAGCGATAAATAAAGTTGTATAGAAAGCAATAAATAAAGCAATAAACAAAAGC
Source organism: Lathyrus aphaca (assembly GCA_963966055.1). NCBI lineage: Eukaryota > Viridiplantae > Streptophyta > Magnoliopsida > Fabales > Fabaceae > Lathyrus > Lathyrus aphaca. The sequence continues at coordinate 430,745,401 of OZ014519.1, read as the reverse complement.
ACACATAAAGCATAACACCCCATAAACACAAATCAAACAAGCATTAGGAGAAACCCATAAAAAGAACCAGAAGCCCTGGTTGCAAGATAGGTCCCCAACAGAGTCGCCAAGCTGTCGCTCCCAAAGATTTGCATCCCGGTGCAGACGCGAACGGTCAGCGAAAAGAGAAAATGAATGAATTGAATAGAGTCTCCAACTAGGCATTTTTATCCCGAAGGAAAGGTAATGCTGCATAATCCTAGAAAAAGATGGATAAGACGGTTGCGAACCAGAGAAACTGAGAAAGGGGGTTAGTTACAACCTGGGAAGGTATTAACACCCAGATTGTCCGTCGTACTCGACGGGATCCACGCTTACAAGATTGTGTTTAAAGGGGTAGTGTATGTGATATCTGTGTGAAAAAGCTAAGGAAAAAAGTACAAGTGTCAGTGCAAAAAGGTGAATTGCTCAGGAACTGAGGCTTTAGAAAGAATGCTGAAAGAGGGGGATGACAAAGAGACTTTTGTTCGATAACCGTTAAGTTATGCCTACGTATCCTCGCATGCAATGAGGAAGTCAGAACACCGTAGTTCGACTCAAAGAGACTGAAGATAAAATTGACTGTGAACTGCATACTTGTCTATGCTCAAGTGTATGACTCGTCTGGCTCGAGTGCTAACTGTCTTGCATTAGACGGAAGAAGTAAGTTCTCGTTTGTGAATGAGTGTGATGAGAAAAGAATCCCGAAGGAGACAATTATTGTTTTTTTTTGTGTTTTCAGTGTTTTATTGTTTTTGGTGTTTTGCATAAGTTAATGAGATTAAGCCTAAATCAAGGGCTTGTAAACTCATTATATCCTCCCCGATTAAGGATAATGAGCATACTTAAGTATGAGATAAGCATCTCAACTTAATTACCATGATGATGTAGGATTAAGATCATTAACCTACTTGTGATTATTTAGATGTTTTTGGGTTTTGTTTAGTGTTAAGTAATGCGTTTAATCTCTAATCACAAATTAGTGAACTCATTACACCATCCTAATAGAAGGATAATAGATGAGAACACTTAAGCTGAGGAAGATAACTCAACTTAATCCATGGTTAGAGATTAAATTCATTATATAACAAGCCTTTATTAAATGGATTTTAATTAAGGGATGAGATTAAGAAGTGGATTTTAAGTTTGTAAGACAACTTGAGGGGGACTTGTCCATTAAACACTAGGGTTAGTCCCTCTTAACCATAAGGAAGAGATAGAAACCTAATGTAAGGCCCAAGTTACAAGATAAAGTCTTGGTGATTATAAATGTGATTTGATTAAGAGGTGTAAACAAATTAAAGGTTTAACACTTAGGATTAAAGTTATACACTCCACCCTAAGAGAAGGATACAGGCATAACCCTAATTCAAAGTCCTAAAGCTTTAAGAGTTTAGCCTCTGATTATTGAGATAAGAAGAGAGACTCAAGGAGACTCAAAGGTAAAAGACTAAGGGGGACTATATACAACCCTAAAAGTTATCATGCTTGGATATCCTATAGTTTGTTAGGCTTAAGAGAAAGGATCTTCAAGGCCACCAATGGAAGAAGCAGATGAAAAGAGAAGGATAAAGAAGAACAAGTTACTTACTTCCTGAAGAAGATAAGTAACTTGAAAGAAAGAAAGTGGGAAGGAGGGAGCATAAGTTAAACAAATTCACTTCAAAGACAAGTAAATATGCATATGAATGATGAGAAGAGATGGGAAGTGAAGGCAAATCCACCTCCCAAATAACTTACCAAAAGTTCCTGAAAATGTTAATATGAATGCATAAGGCATAAAGCAAAAGGAAATGAAATGAGATGTGAAGACCAAATTCAGAAGTGAAAATGAAATGTGAAAGGCATATGAGAGGATGCAATGTCATACAAGAAGCATATGAATGATCATACAAAGATGAGATGCAAAGAAAGCATGTTTAGAAGCATGAAAACACATGGATGTTCATGAAATGTAATGGATGCAAAGCATATCAAATGAATGAAGAAATGATCAAGCAATGTTCAAGCATGTCTTAAGATGTCTAAGATGTCATATAAATGCTTGAAATGTCATGGCAAGTTCACATGATGATGATATGCAAAGATGAATGCAAATGAACATGAGAAATTAGGGTTTTATGAATGTATGAGATGCAAATGACCAAAACAGAAGCATATTTCAAGATAAAAAATTGAAATCAAGCTCAAACAAACCATAATCCCATATAAGATCACACCCCAAAGGAGAAGGTCAGAAGCTAATCCTATTGAAAGTTATGGATTTTCTAAGTTTGCTAGGGTTTTTGGGTGATTCTTAAGAGAAAATGCAAATCAAATTGAAAATGAAAGATAAATTCATGAGAAAAATAACCTAGAAACTACATGAAATATGTGAAACAATGCAAAAAGAATCAAGTTCAAACTCATCATGGTTAGGTAGAAATAAAATTTTCAAATCAGGGTTGGAAAATGTGATTTTAAAGAACCTTAATTCAAAGAAAATTGTGAAATTAGGATCAAACCTAAAAATAAATTTGTATGATGAGTTTGAAAATGTTTCAAAATGTATTGGAATGGTTCATGAATTTTTTGGTGATTTTTAGAAACCTAAATGCATTTTTAATTAATTAAAATCCATTAATTAATTAAAAATAACATTTAAATGTTTTAAAAATACTTTTTAAATGCAAAAAATAAAATAAAAATTATTTTCAGGTTGAGAAAATTATTTGGATCAGAAATGCAAAAGATCATATTTTTTGATGTTTTTAACTATTTTAAATAAAATATGCAAAAGAAATGAATAAAAATGAAATAAAAATGAAATAAATGGAAAGTAAGCACATCTGAGGGTCCAGATTCAAACTTGGGAGAGGGGAGTTGACTGCGCGCGTTTTTGTGTGGATGAGATTCAATCTGGCATATTTAAATTAATCCTAATTAATTAAACTAATTAAACAAATTAGGGTTTAAGTGGGCATATCATAGCCCTCCATTCACGCACTAAACGCAATCGGACGGCCTACATTCAAACTGAGGACTAAACCCTAATTAGAGCCCTAATGACTCTCAGGTGGCCGGAGAAGACTTCTGGTCATCTTCTCTGGCCAGTCCCCTCCCTTGAATCTCTCAAAACACCACAAAAACTCACCAAGAGCTCCAGAATCAATCTTTAAACATCAATAAACTCAAATCCAGCAACAAAAACAATTAATCATGCACATACGAAGAGAATCGAAGAAGAACAAATTTTAGGTCAAACTTTCAGAAGCTTCATACACTCTCAAATCTCAACCATTTTCAAAATAAATTACATCACAATGATCAGTGGAGCATACAGATTCATATTGTAACTTAAAAAACAAGTTTTGGAAAAATTGTTCTTGAGGTATACCTGAGATGGAGCTTTCTGATTCTGGGCTTTCTGGACCTTTCCTTGATGCTAATCCACCCCACTTGATCCCCTTATGCCTCTGGAAGGCTTGAATGAAGTTTGTGATGGCTGGTTTTGGAGATTCAACTCTGTTGCACCAGAAATCGTGTTTTTGTTTGAGTGGCTTTTAGGTCATTATGAGGGTTGTTTTGTGTTCTATGAGTGATTTGAAGATGATTGGTGAAGTTTGTTTTGAAGTTTGATGGCTGGTTTTAGAGAATTGAAGAAGGGAAGCTTTTTGTGATTTTTGTGAATGTTGAGTTCTTGGAGGTCTCAGGCTTGCTTGTTGTGTGCTTTAGAGTGTTTGAGGTTAGTATAAACAAATGTGATTGGTTCAGAGAGTTGTTGTGGCCTATTGTGATTGGTATGAGCAAGTTGCAAAAAAGGCAAATTTGTGTACTTGGAGGTATGGGCCATGGCAGGAGCTGCTTCAAGGGGTGTCTGGCCTCAGCCTGATTCATGGAGGGCCATAGGATTGGTTTTATGCAGCTGGCACAAGTGGATGGAAGGTTACAAGAGGTTTTGCAAAGTTTGTGTGTTTTGGCCATTTTGAGATTTCTTAAGGATCAAGTCATGAAAACTATGCAATCTTGGGCCAATTCTGATCTTTGGAGGTTGCCTTGACATGTTATGATGCATATAAGTTGATTAGAGGTCATAAAAAGGTTTGGCAAGTGAAATTGCAAAATTCCCTCTTTGGCATGAACTTGAAAATTATAGGATTTTTGCCAACTTTGAAAGGCCATATCTTGAGTTCTAGGATGAATCAAGACATGTTCTAGTACTTTTTGAAATTGGGAAGACATAATCTACAACTTTAATTCCCAAGAATTTTTCATTTGAGGCATTTTTGGTCATGAAAGAATAGGTTGAAAATCTTTCCCAAAATGGAAAGTTTCCATTACAAGTCATTTCCAAAAATAACAAGTTTGCATTTGGCTCAAAATTCTTAAACTTTGTAAACTTCCAACCATTTATAAGATCAAATAAAGATCATAGAGACTCAAAATGATGAGGATGACCCTTTGGTACCCTTGATGGAGGCCTCAGATGCCCTGATTTTGACTTTACTTGCTCAAGAAGTTACCCAATGATCAGATGAATTCCACAATGAATTTCTTCATCAAATTTGGTACACATGATCCTTATAACATATTAAGACCATTAAAAACAAGAATGACCAAAAAATTTGGGGTTAAGGCCTCTGAAACCAAAACCCTAATTTTGGTCATCTGTGTAGGAAAACCCCAGCTCTGCCTCTATGCCTTTGCCATTCTCTGCCTCTATGACTTTCATGAACTTCGGGGAGCCTATTATGGTCATAGAAAACACATGGACCCTATTGGAAAGCTTCAATACCTTTGTGATGGCTAAGATCACTTCTTGGATTGCTCAGATCACAGACCCTAGATGCAGATAAAAATGGACTATGTAGATGAGACAAATATGCAATGTGAGAGGGTATGCTTATGCTAATGCAACAATGAAAGATCACAAGCCATGGTGAGATAAAAAGTGAGGATAAATTTGGGGTGTTTACAAGCAGTTGTCAACTTCTTCTTCAACTCTACAAAACTCTTTTCACACGCAACATACTACATATAAGCTTGACCCTTTCGAGTCAACTGAGTCAAAGGTAGCGCCAACTTCGAAAAGCCCTCAATAAACTTCCGGTAATAACCTGCTAAACCCATAACAATTTCACTACTGGAAATTACATGTCCAAGGAAACTTACTTCTTGCAACCAGAACTCACACTTTGACAGCTTCACATACATTTTCTTCTCTCGCAATACTTGCAGCACAATCCTCAATTGCCCTGCATGTTCCTCTTTTGTCTTGGAATAAATCAAGATATCATCAATAAAAACTACCACGAATTTATCCAAGTACTCATGGATGATTCGATCTATGTACTCCACGAACACACCAGGTACATTAGATACACCAAACGGCATCACCGTGTTCTCATGGTGACTGTACATCATCCTGATAACCGTCTTCAGAATATCCTTAATTCATCATTTTATCACCAAATAAACTATCTCCTTATCATTTATAATCACTTCATTTACTTCACAACAACATCATTATCAATTCATCGTAATAGGACTTTATAATCAACATTATGTTTATCAAAACACTCGTATAACTCAACCATATTGTAGTTTATCACTTACATCACTAACTAACTGTCATATCATATGTTAACACATAGCACAAGTTACTACAACACCACATCATTACAAAATATATACATGCACGGTTTCACTAAATTTCATCAATTAAAGCACATTTTTAGTCTGGTAACCCGCGCTAAGCGAGCTCCTATCCATGCCAAGCGTCCCATATGATTTCAACAGAAAACCCTTGATATCACATGGGAATATATCCAAAAGTAACACACCTTAGATAAATCACCAACCACTACATTTCCTTATGATTTCATAGAAAATCACATTGTAAGCACTTCTACACCATCTTTCATAAACTTAACCACTCGCTTAACGAAACAAACAACTCTTCACCTCCGTCGAACTTAAATTCATGCTTCGGAGACAAGTAATGAATATCTTTATGAAAACATCAAGAATTAGACATCATTGGCGTACCACTAGCCGTCACATTGCTCTCTATTCCCCGAGAAGCAAACATCAGTAATACCTCATCATTCTCCTTCAAGACCTTCCAACTTAACCGACAAACATAAAACTCGAACTTTCTTCACCATCAAATATAATAATCTACATCGACTCATCAAAACCATATGTAAGCACTCAACTTAACTCCATTATACTTCACCGTACACACCATCTAAGCTGGCAAGACACGTCTATTCCATCCAACACGATTCCGTCTACTATTAATAAGAGATTAAGGGTGATCAGTTCCTCAATTTGTCAATAGATAGCCGACAATCATGATGGGGCATAAACCATATCCACCAAACTCCAATAGCGTTCTCGGCATCGTGTGAACTCAATTACCTCATGCATAATTCCTTAGTCGACTCAAACCTTGTCTCCGCATTCTCTCCAAAATCAGGAACAACATCGTCCTAACAACATTTGCAACCTTGAAATCCAATACATGTTGAGCCAACACTCCACAACCAAAACAACTCAGAGAAGGAATATCTTATCCCCACTTATTTAAAACCAACACCTGGAGACAAACGGTTAGAAAACAAGCAAGTACCGACAATGTTTCACACACATGTCGCGTACCAAGGAACAAACATCATTAGACAACTTGGCTGGATGGACCGACTTGCTCTGATACCACAAATGTAACACCCTTCTAACCCCATATAATAAAACATAATAATCACTTAATTTAATCAGAGTACATCTCATAAAGGGTGCTATATTATCTTCATAAAACGTCTTAACGACATTTTTACTCCGTAACACGGGTTTTCAAAATGTTTAGAAAATTCATTTGTTTTATAATCCATAATCAAACTAAACTCTGCAGCGGAATTATAACTTCATAAAACTTCTTTTATTTCATCAAAACATAAAGACCTCCAGTCATTGTCAACTAACATCATTAACTAAAAATCAACATCTAATAACTCACAAAAATCATCCTAACAAACAACATAATAATCACTTAAGTGTGTCCCACCCGATGTTACATCTACCAGAGCAAGACACTACAACTAACTAAAATAAGCGACATAAAAATAATACTTCAAGCTACATCCACGCACCAAGATTATTCTTGAGTATCTGCAGGATGGCATAATAAACCATCACCAAAGGCAGGCAGGGTGAGTAATCATGAATCAATACAAATGACATAAAGAAAAGATAATCATGCAACATCCATCATATAAAAATACATCATAATTTTCACCCATCACATCATAAAACTCATCAACATCTACTCGACACATGTGCATCATCCTATACCACCAAGAATGAAATGTAACTTCATAAATGCATATGATACCAATTTCAACACGTGATGGACACTTGGCCATCTACCCCCCACAAGGGAGCACGACATAAACAACAACACCCCAATCCACACAATAGGATTGAAGCCTCAATCATCATAAGTATACCATGAATGCAACGATGTAACAACATCAACATAATCAACACCTGCATCAACATCCATATAAATATTCATCATACTCTTCATAAGAAATCTATACATCAGTCATGTAGTCTATCAACATATACTTATCATCACATAGAAATTATAAACATCATATTATAGCATCACAAATCCATTTCACACCTAATCATCTTAATTCATTTGATCGTCATGTTCGTCACGTAGCAAGTATAAACATCAAAATATTCACAACATCTATTTACTCCGTCATAGTATCATCGTTCACATAACTCATACCATCATAAGAAATCAACACATAATCATCATATAATCAACCTACATCTTAACTTCGCTTCTATCACAAATTGATCACAAAAACATCAACATAATTCATGGCAACAAGTATAATACCTCACAACATTAATACATCCTACCTACACCTCATTAGACAATTTTCTGAAAATAAATCATTATTTTTTCACTTCCAGGGCTCGCTAAGCAGCCTTGTAGCTCGTTAAGCGGCCTTCTCCCAGGTTGGGGGAAAAAGTCTAGTTTTCACTCCTCGCTAAGCGAGCTAGGCGAATTTCAGAAATTCTAGTCCGCGATAACAACAAATGCAGCTACAATATTTCACCCTAAAAAACACAGTTTTTTCATCATTTAATCACTAATTCAGCAATAGAACATATATCTAACATACATACATCATATACAACATAAAATACACCACTATTTATCACTATTCCTCAATTCTATTCACCATTTCCTAGGTTTTCTCTAAAACCCCAATTCTCCCCATCACCTTAAATTGTACATCAAAATACATTGAAAGAGATACTCCTCATACCTTAGAGTGAAGCATTTTCATGGTCTTCACAAAAATCTCGAGAAAAATTCTTCAAACCTTGTCTTTTCTCCTTCGTTCTTCTGACCTTTCTCTTCTCTCTCCCAAAAGCGATCGCAAAAATGATCGTATCCCCAACCTCAACTTCCTTTTTGTCCATCTTACCCCTAAGACCTCAAATACTCTTTTCCATCTTTACCCTCAACTTATCCATCACCAATGACCATAATACCCTCATTACTTCCAATTCCCTTATTTTAATTAATAACTAATAATTCAAATAATATCATATATTTATTCTTACTATTAATATTATTAAAATAATTTCACCACAATGCATCATGCCACATAACCTTATATCGTAAAAGTCACCTTATATCCTCAATTAAGCAACAACCAATCATAATCGAATTTGGGGTGTTACACCTTTCATTTGTTCAAATTCGTAAAGTACAAGACTAATAAAAATTCTTCAAAGGTAAACAAATCTCTTACATACAAGATAGTTTCTTTGAAATGAGCATAAGACTTACGTAACAAACACAATAATAACAACACTTGATCTTCATCATTGATACTAACCTCAATATTCTCCAGATCATGAATTAGCTTGTTGAACGTATTAAACTGCTCCATTAAGACTTTATCTTAACTCATCTTGACGGATAACCTTATCACCAAGGCTCAAGATGATTGCATTGTGGGATTTCTCCACCATCGCCGTCCTCTCCTTCTTTGTTAGCGTAACATCCATCTTCTCTGATCTTTTCAACGCTTCTAACAAACCCCACTGAACCAATAAGACTTGCATCTTCAAGTGCCACAAACCAAAATTATTCACACCGATGAGTTTCAATCTCATACTTTATTGATGGCATTTTGATCCACGCTCACCGCACCAGTTTGTTGTGATAATCGTTGCACCAGGAACGAAGCAATGTTGTGTGTGAGAGAGAGAGAGAGGTTTGTTTGAACAAACTCAAGCAAAAGATTGAGTTACTAAGGAGATAGAAGAGAGAATAATAAGAACAATAATTTGTTAAACCCATTTTTCTATTCACTTTTCCAATTATGGCAAAAGGTTACAAGTGAATAACAACAACTAACGCTTAAGCCTCACTCAACAACTTGAGAGAGAAGTCTATTTATAGACTACAAGCTAACTTAAACACTACGCTAACTTAAGCACTAAGCTAATTTAAATAACTAGCTAACTTATACAACTGCATACTAGAACATGCTTCGATACAACACATACATCTTTGACTCCTGCATGTTTGAGTAGACTTTAACTACAACATACACAACTCTGTAAAAACATGAAGCTATCATTGTTGAGACTAGAGTTTGATCCAAAACATCACATGCTATTTTCTTTGTAATTTCAGCACTTGTAGTACTTTGATCTTGCTTTTATCTTTATTTTATTGTGTTACTTTACTTGCTTTTCAACCATTTACTTTTCTTGCAATGTCTTTGCATTTGTTAATTATTGTTGTTTATCTTACCATGTGTGAGTAGTCCCTGAAGAACTGGGGGATGTGAGTGTTATGCTCTTGATATAACCCTGATGAATTCTTCGTTTTAATTTATGATATGAAACTATAATTTAATTTAATTTTAGAATCCGAATGACAATTCACACGTCTATGTCGGTTGCGAAAGCAAAGGCAACATCGATATCAATCATGTATCGAAAGATAATGATTCAATATCCGAAAGCGAATTGCTAAATAATATATTAGTGAGGCGCCTGTTATGACAAGGTGACTCGTTTTCTATTGAGAAATTCATTAGTTATGCTTAAACCAACATATATAATTGCGCACGTCATGAAAATGAGTGACACATATTTTCGTCTACTTTTCTATAAAAATGCTAAAGAAATATTTCCGTAATCACACTTGAAAATTCATTGTGGCGAGCCTATAATAGCAATCATAGTCACATGTCTTTATTTTCATTATTTGTTAAAACTCTATTTTTAAATTTGCATCACTCAAACTCTTTGCGATTGCTTTAAATAAACATAATTAAGGTAAAATTTGATAATCACGTATCTCGTTGAGTTTGAACTTTTACTACTTGATACAACCATACACTTGCGGTTAACACATATGTATTTAACATACTAGAAATGAAATTGAAGTTGATAATTTTGTTAATAATGCTTTAGAACCAACTCCAAATGTTAGAAGCAAAATGACAATGACAAAAATTTTACACATTGAGAAAAAATTGCAACCTCTGACCAAAAGGTCTCAATATGATTTATAACGTTCATGAGGTTCTGTCAAAAAACGTTCACGAGGTTTAGTTAATTAGTGTTATGATTCTTGCAAACATTGACCTTTTAATTTCTTCTTTTGTTTAGTGAAACCATTATTGATTATAGGTAACATTTTATTAAGAACATGTTAATTACATAATATCATTTATTTTAATCTTGGGTAGATATTTAGATCATATCCTTTTTTTTTTAACACCTTTCTCTATCTTCTATTTTATTTAAAATATTTTCGTAGATTCTATCTTACTTGAAATAATTGTAATTTAAACGTAAAAATTGAGAAACAATTTTTAGAGTTTGTTTAGAATAAGAATTTTGGAGATTTGAATGAGTTTTGGAGAAATAATCTTAGATAATTATACAATAATTCAATCATATTTAATTAATTTTTGTAAATATTATACAACTCTTAATTTGTTAAAGGAAAACAATCCTTACCACTATTTCTTTCTAAGTTCTTCTTTTAAAGAGATCTTGGTGCAATTGTAATTATATAAAAAACAAAGGAGAAAAAGAGAGAGGAGAAAAACAAGAAAATAAAGATGGAAAATGATTTCAGTGTATTATTTTATGAGAAAAAAGATACTAACATTGATACTTACTTGACTTGAAAAACCACAACAATTTAGTTGGAGCTGAGTTGTAAAATCACCATTCAGTTCGACCACTAAAGACAAAAATTCTTTATACAACAAAGTTGAGCTACATATATAAAATTAAAATACTTTAATATTAAATGTCAAAACTTAACACAATTATATTTTTAATAATCCTTTATAAAATATAAATCGAATAATTTTATCTTATTTTGATATTTGTGTATATAAAATTTTAAATATTTATTTTTACATATTTTAATAATTTATATATATTAATTAACATTTTATACGTTGAAATATTATATATTACATGTGATAAATGATTATATATTTTCAGATTTCTATAATTTTCTTTACATAAATGATTTATTTAAGAAGTGTTTTATTTCATTTTATTAACATCAATCTTACTAAAATACCATAAATATATTTAACCAAAAAGACTTAATGAAATATGCATATCACATTCCCATAAATCAAACTGCAACATTCTATTTATTTGATTATTAAATTATTTTAAAAATAAGTTCGAACAACAACATTCTATTTATTCAATTATTAAATTATTTTAAAAATCGGTGTGTTGAATTTTTTATTTTTCAAATTTAATTGTTTGTAAATATATATCTTTTCTTGGATTTTTTTTTATGTTTTTAATTTTTTTATATTAAAATAGAATAAAATTTATTATTATAAAAAAACTGATTTTGAAATGAAGGAATTAATTAATGAAAAAAAAAATTGCCGACAAAAAAAATATTTTAAAATTGAAATTTGAAAAACTCACAGCAAAGCAAACGTTTCATTTATATTTGCATATTCTCTGTCAAATTCATCCATTTTATGTGAACCAAACAAATCATAAAAAAAAAAAAAACTTTTTATTTTTTCGCATTCTTCATCTTCAACCTTTCGCCAATTCAGGAACCCCTCAAAAACCCTAGATCAAACGAATCCACCACCGTCTCGTAATTCTTGGTGGCTGAAATATCCGTTCTCCGTTTCCGAAAATTTTGAATATCTAGGAATATTTTTTCCGTTGGGAAGAGTTCTGATTTCAATTGCAGTTTCTAGGGTTTTTTTGGGGTTTGAAATGGGAAGCAGAAAGCAGGAAGAGAAGATTGAGAAGATTATTAGGGGGCTTATGAAGCTTCCGCCGAATCGAAGATGTATCAACTGTAATAGTTTGGTAAATTCAACTTTTTGTTCTTCTTTGATTTTAGCTCTTATAGTTTTATCCTATTGTGTTCTTGTGTTCGTGTGTTCTTTACCGCTTTGGTTTTAGATGTATCAACTGTAATAGTTTAGTGCTGAGAACTGAGAAGTGAGAAAGTTTGCAATGTTGATGAATTTTATGATCTAATGCTCTAGGAATTTTATGGTACTTATGCATGGTTTGGTCTCTTTTGTAAGTCGAGTTTTGGTTAATTGAAGTGCAAATTTTTGTGCAGGGACCTCAATATGCATGTACGACTTTTTGGACCTTCATTTGCATAACTTGCAGTGGAATACAGTGAGTTCCTTTTCATTTTAATGATGCTTGCTTTGTAATCATTCTTTGTTATTCTTTGTTTTGTCGTGTACTGAATGTTTGAATGTGTTTGGTTACTTGTTTGTGGAGAGTAATGAAGCACAGACATACGGAGATACGTTCGTTATTGAAAAGTCTAGGATACGATACATTTAAGATAAATATGTAAAAAACTAAAATTAAACATTAGTTAAATCATTCACTAACGAAAACCAATTGAGTTTGCATAATTTAATAGTAATTGTTGCTAAAGGAATTATGAAAAAAAGAAAAGATAGTTAAAGTTGAGAGAAAAGTAATTAAAGGAAAATTTTGATTCTTGTAAGAGAAAAATGAAAACGATGAGGTGATTAAGTTGAGAAAAGTTGAATTAATGATGAGGAAGATTGATTCATGTTTTAGAAATAGGAATAGTCGTATGAGATTAACTAGTTGTATCTGTAAGGAATCGGAGACACGCCGCTAGTGTGTCGCCGCCATATCAGAATTTTTTAGTTTTTACTTTTTAAATAAAAAAATTTGGATCCTTCAATACGAATCGGAGCGTATCGGTATGTATTGGGTACAATACGGTATAGATTTTGGAGTATCTGTGCTTCATTGGTGGCAAGTTTTTGAGCTCTCCAGACTTATTGTTATGCAGGACAAACATGTTTTTGTTTTTATTTTAATTATCTTGTTTGGTTGTGATTTTCAAAATTGATTTTGCCTCCAAACTTCTGTTTGATTAGAAATAAGTGAGAAAAAAAATTCCTTTTGTATTATGTTTTTGAGTACTAAACTTATATGCCATTATTTGTGGACAGAAGATTAAAAAGTAAAAAAATTGTGTTTGGTTATAAGTTACAATAACAAAGAAATTCAAATACCCATAAGAAAAATTATTAATATATGAGAAAGTCTCAAATTTCACTCATATTAAAATAATGATAAAAAATTGAATGTACGAAGTATTCGTACCCGGTACGTATCTAGTATGGCTACTTAACCATTTTACATATACCTATGCTCCGGAGCATGCAATATTTTCATATGAAAATGTACCGAATTCCATATTTGGTTATGGCAATTTTGTGGTATTGTATGTTTCGAGCGATATTTGTGCCTTTGAAATATACACTATTCAGCATTTCTCTAAAAAGCAATACCAATGAAATATGAAGATATGTAAACAGAAATAGGTATAAACATATTGTAAACAACTTAATTAGGATTAGGAATTCAAATTCATAGCACACATAGGGTGTGATTACCAGCTTCAGCTAATTGTTGTATTTAAATATTACTTATGAAGTCTTGACATATTTGCAATGTTATGATGATGCTAGATGTTCTTCTAGTTGAAAATATTCACGAACTTGCATTATTTTAATAATTTTATGTATGCACTCAATTTTCTTTAAACTTTGTGACACTGATTAAAAAATTTCTATATCAGGAATTAGATTATTATTCTTTTTATGGATTTATGCTTTACTTGTGAACAACTTTAGGTGTGAGATGTTCTTAGAAAAAATGAATCCTCCTTGATAGTTATTGTTTTCTAAAGGAAATGTTTGATTTTATATTTATTAAATAAACTCCACACGCATATAAAAAATTAACGATTTAGAATCTTAATACTCCCTCTAGTCCTTAATATCAGAAAAAATTACTTTTTAGATTCATGGAAAAAAATCAATGTATCAAGACTATATGTAGTCCAGATACATTGATTCATCAATGAATCTAAAAAGTAACTTTTTCTTATATTAAGGACCAGAGAGAGTATTAAAATAAAAATAAAAATAATGACCTGGATTCAACTTATAGTCATAGTTATGTGCCTTGTTTTGTGCATCCTAAACATCATGTTCTGTCTTCTACTATTAGTTTTTGTTGATGTTTTATACTCATTGCACTGTCTATTTAAATGTCATGCAGTCGTGAGTTTACTCATCGTGTGAAGTCTGTGTCAATGTCAAAGTTCACTTTGCAAGAAGTTGATGCTCTTCAAAATGGCGGTAACCAGGTATAAGGGCAAATTTTCTTTATATGTGGCTATTCTTTATTGAAATGAGATTTATCTGCAATTCTTTTGATTAAGCGTGCAAGGGAAATATATTTGAAAAATTGGGACTTCCAAAAACAACGGTTGCCAGATAGCAGGTACAAATATAATTATGCGGCTTGCTGTTATAGCTATTATTAAGCTAATGTGCTGTTTACATATCTAAATATGCTTAATTCATTATGTGACATTATCATGTATGTTTTTGCAGCAACGTTGATAAAGTAAGGGAGTTCATAAAGAATGTATATGTGGATAAACTATATGCTGGAACAAAGTCATCTGAAAGGCCTCCAATAGATGCACAGGCAATATATTCTTAGACGTTGATTCTTTATATGAATATGTACATATATGTCTAAGCCTTGATTTGCCATTTCTTTTTCCATCTAAACAAACCATCTGTTCTTTGTATTATAATTCAATTGCATTGAATTCTACTCGGTTAAAAAAAATGAAACAAATGAAATTAAAATATTTTCTATATGAATTTGGCGATCACACCGATCGTAATTCCAATGCTGTGCATATAATTGTTAACTAAAAATTTAGACTAGTGAAGGTGAATGACTCCATAGAAACAATGAAAATATCAGCTAGATATATAATTAAATGCTCCAGTGTCCTTATAGTCCCAATTAGTTTCAACCTTTAGTTAAATGCTTAACAATTTTAACTGCAATTGTCTGTAGAGCCCCACAATTCATGATGACGAGATTAGACGTGCCAGTTCTTATCATTCATATTCACAAAGTCCTCCATATGATAATCAATATGAGGATCGGCGCTATGGAAAGCAAGCAGGGGCTCTGACGAGAAAGCCTGGTTCAGATAAAGTCCGTTATGAAGGGAAGATGTCTAGTATTATCTATAGTCCTGGTCGTTTCAGTGATAATGCATATGATGAAAGATTTGCAAATGAGAGATCTGGTCCAAGAAATTCTGACTTTTCCGTGTCCAGTGGCCATGAGCAATTCAAATCCGATGTTCAGTCTCCTCAGTTTCGCAAGGACGTTGAGTTTAACAGCCCATCTCATAAACGTCCTGGTTCTAGTTCAAGTGAAGATGTGTGGACTCAAGCAAAAAATGCAGCTCTCGAATCTAATGCCGCTGCCAAGAGAGATGCAGATGGAATTCGTCATCCGCAGGTTTGTCTTACTCTTCTGATGTATTTCTATATATGCTTGGTTAAAATAGTTTTTTTCTTCACTAGTAATGTCATACTAAAAGCCACCGAATAAAAGTAATGCCTAGGTTGTCGATAGCGCGCTATAACGGCATAGCGTAGCAGTACCAGACCTCGGTGCTACGCTTTTTGGGCTGCTAACCGCTATTGTGAATATGAGGGCAATAGTGTTTAGTTTGGAATTTTTTTTTTAAGGGTAAATTGGTATTTCTCCCTTTTATTTGACTAATATAGAAGCTGCTAGTGATGTTTTAGGAGTTGGAGGTGGAAGAAGAAGAGTTTGAAATTGAATCATGTGATGAGTAACACGATATTAATGTGGTGGAACTTAGAAGTGAAGATGAGGTGGATGGGATTTAGTCATTTTGTTTATGTTTAAAATTTGGTTTAGCCATTTTGAGCACATTTTTATTTGATTTTGATGGGAATTTATATTGTGGTACTGTTGGAATTTATGCATGTTGTTGAGACTTTTGTTTTTAAGGCATTATGTATGTTGTTGGAATCTATTTTAAGTATTTATGTATTCATGTTAAATATTTACCTTGGTTTATAAAGCTCACAATAGCGGTGATCCGAGATTAACAACCTTGAGTAATGCTATAACAATATTCTGGGAGTTCTTGAGATGCCGAATGAGATCTATTCACATTTTCATTTTTCAATTGACCGTATTGGTTTGGAGAATTAGAATATTTTTTATAGAAGGACAACATTTAAGAAATAGGATTTAAGTTATATATCTAGTAACCATTAAACTTTCTATTAAAATTCACATTTTTATCCTTGGGTTGGTAAAGGGACTGTGTAGCTTTGTAATCCAAAGGGACCGTGTTCGAATCTCCACATCGGAGTGTATGGCCTTGTGACTCCCCCCTAAATAAATAATATTTTCCCTCACTTGCTATTTTTTTAAATGTAACATAATGCTTAGAAAATAATTTTTTGAGTATGAGAAGATAGGAATGGTAAAAATGTCAAATAGAAACAAGGAAAAATAAAATCATTTATAGTAGGGGTGTTCATGGGTACGGGCCAACCCGCGAACCCACTCATCCAACCCAACCCAACCCTTATTTTTACCCAACCCAATCATGCACGGGTCCAACCCGAACTAACCCATTCAAACCCATTGGTGTTTGGTTCGGGTAACGGGTTTGAAGTTTTAAATCCAAGAACCCGCGAACCCAACCCATTAATATATCTCACACTATTTTTATTTAATTTTATTTATAAATTATCTAGCATAATTCTTAGAATGCATATATTTTTTTTAATATAATTATAGTTTTTATTAATTGTAAAAACATAAGTCTAAATCAAATTTGAGAGATCAATTTTATCTATTCAAAGAGAGATATATCTTAATTTTTATATTATACTTTACACCATTTGTATATTTTTTATTAACCAATAAATTTTATTCAAATTGAATAGTAAAAGTTTATGATTTATTTAATTTTTTTGTAATATAAATAAGTTAATTAAATGATAGATTTTATTTAGAATTTGAAAATTATGTTTAGTAGATGACCCACGAACCCAACCCAACCCAACCCATTGATAAACGGGTTGGATTGGTTCGGGTATAATCTTGAAATTACGGGTTGAACACTCAACCCAACCCAAAGAATATTGACCGGGTCGGGTATTGGATTTAATCAAATTAGACCCAACCCAACCCACGAACACCCCTAATTTATAGTTTACTCTGTAAGAGGGGAAGATAACCCATACATTGTATAAAGATAGTAAGATGGCTTATGGAAGGGAGAAAATCAAGTCCTATTCATTAACAATGGTTTGTGATTTACTATGTTGATTGTTGCTTACTACACCTCATTGTGTCAGTGCCAATCCTACTATTAAAAATTTAATTGCGGTCTTCTTGTGATGTCCAATCATTTAAATTTAACTGCCTGAATTGGCTTATTAGTTTGAGAAATTTATTATCATTAAAACATTGGTTATACATTTCAATTTATTTATTAATTACATTACATTCACCGTGCTTTTGGTCGTATTTGTAAAGCAAGTGGATCTTGTATTTCTGACATATTTTACATGAAACCGGTTTGTATTCTTTCCTCAGAGAACTACATCATTGCAACCAACCGACAGCAACTTTTCAACATTAAGATCTTACAATTCTGGCACTTCAATTGATTTTTTCTCGGAAGCTGTCCAATCTTCAGGGTCCCTTCAAGATAAAGCATCAGGAACTTCACTGCCATCTGGTCCTGCAAGATCTGTTAGCTTGGATCTTTCCAAGGCACCAGTGGCATCAGCTTCATCTGTTGTTCTTTCTCAAACAGCTGCACCATCTCAAGCTCCATTGGGAGATCTGTTTCAATTATCTGATATGGCTTCACCTACATCTTTCAAGGGAAATCAACCTACACAAACATCTCAAGTTGCATCTATTGATTTCTTTGCGGAGACTACTGCAACCTCTGATGCAAAATCAGCGGAGATATCCATCCCTAAAAATGAAGGGTGGGCAACATTTGATACGCCTCAGTTCACATCAGCTACTGCACAAGTGGAAACTCGTGCGCCAGTACCTTTAAGTGCTGAATCTTTGCAGGATAGATTTGATCCATTTTCAACCGTGAATGGTAATATGCAATGGCCATCTTTTGAAATTTCTAGTGTTGGTGTACCTTCTGTTACATCTGATATATGGCACGACGGTGTATGGAATGCAGAAAAACAAGTTCCTGTTGTTGCTACAGATACTCAAGTAAGTTCATAAGTTTGGTCCATTGTTGGTTTTGCATTCTTGTACTCGGTTGGATATAACACTATTCACAAGCATAAGAAATGGACGGTTTTCTTTGATTTTGTTCTGCATTAAACTTAAAAAAAACATTACAGAATAATTTAACTCACGTTTTGTATTTTGCAACTCAACAGTCATGGAATGCATTTGATGATTCTGGTACACACTTTCCTGTGGATGGCAGTAGTCAAGGATTAAATTTGCACTATTTTCCACCACAGATTTCTGGTTTAAGTGCTTCCGAGGTTGGTGTATGCTTGTTGTATTACCATGATAATCTGTATGATTAAATTTTGGGTTTGAGTTCTTCTATGATAAAAACCAGGGACCCAATAAAGATGGAATCCAAGGTGTTGCTCCTATTGGAGGTTTTGATAATCATGTCATCCCATCACAAGTAAGTGACTCATCATATCTTTCACCTCACTTTCTCTACTGGTTTGTGCTTTAAGGTTGATTGTGATTTTCTTTTATTAATTTTGCACTCTTTCATTCAGGGAGATATTCAGCCTAATGGAATCAGTCGTAAATCAACTAATCCATTTGATTTTCCCTTTGATTCTGATGTAGAGCCGAGCAATGTGGTATGTTATACTCTCTTAAATCATGTATAGATGCAGATCTATTAATTAATATCTTATTCTTCTTGTAACTTAATACTTTAAGTATTTCTAGTCTGTTCATTTTTTAATTGTAATGTTCCGATTGACATTATTAGTTTTTCAAACGTCACCACACACAAACAACAACAACCAAGCCTTATCCCACTAAGTGGGGTCGACTCAATGGATCAACTTTCGTCATCGAGGACCATGCTTCCATCCAAATTGTTAATATCGAGATCTTTTTTAATAACTTCTTTATAGTCTTTCTAGGTTTTCCTCTTCCTCTAATTGTTTGACTTTTCTCCATCTGATCTATTCTCCTTACCACAGAATCTAAATGTCTTCTTTCTACATGCCCAAACCACAGGATCTAAACGTCACCACACACATCTTAAAAAATCTATCAAAATTGATTTCAATTAATTATTGAAGCATGAATTTCAATGCTCTACTCTGGTCACGTTTCCTCATTCTGAAAAGATATAGATTTTACGATGTTGGTCATGTTGGAGACTGAGATATACTAACATGGTCTTCAGTTTCCCCTCATATCTAATATGTCTGGTTTTCAATTGCAGTTCCTTGATATGGGCTCTTTGCAAGCTGCTCTTCCAGATGCCCTCTTACCAGCCACATTTGGAGTTATCCCTGAACCCTGGCTCCCTCAAAATACAGCGACACCATACATTTCCTCTGCAGGTGAAGGTAATCCTAAAAACTTGAAGTGAAAGATTGAGCCATCTCATGCATACTCACATACATCTCAGAAGTTAATTCAAATCGATATCGTCTGCAATTTTCATACTAGAATTATGCTCTTATTTTGATTCAATTATGCAGGTGGTTTATCATTCATGGCTGTGCAAACACCAAATTCTCACTTACAGTAAGTTCCATTGCATACATTGTCTTTTTGTCTCTGCTGTTTATTGCTATAGCATAGCGGAATTTTGACAAAACCGTATCTGTTCCACAATATGCTATTTAGTACAATATGTTGTTAAATATCCACTATAGCACTATTGTTACAGTGGGATTTTAACAAACTCCCATTTTCTGAAATCTGCGACTGGCAGCACGGTTTTCGACTTTGTGACCTATTAGCTCTTTTTCTTCTTTCTATGACGATATAGCCAATTCTATGCATTTTTTTTCACTTGAGTTGCGTGTTGACAGGAACATCCAAGCACAAGAACCAGTTGCTTCGATTGGCGGAAATCCTTTTGCGTAGAAACACACGTCTTGTACATTGTACTATTGTTTCCTAATAGAAATTTGGGCGTAGCCAGTGTTAGGTACTGAGTGAAGTAATGTTGATGTTTTTAGATCAAAATGTAACTCATTACTTTCACTCGAGGAAGCATTGCAATTCACAGTCCCCTAATATATTCATGCGATGATTTGTAATACAAATTGAACAGATTATAGTTAGAATTCTAGATATTTTGAGATTGAGACTATTAAGGTTATCTCAGATTATTCTATTAATTTTATGGGTTTCTTTAGGTTGAACTGTAACTAATAGTTTGAGAATTGAACTAAACTAAACTGGTTTGTTTAATTTCCCCTTACATTATAAAAAAATTAATTTTGTAGTACATTTTACGAATTTGTGTCCGTGTAATCGGATATCTCTGCAGCTATCAAATAAGATGTCTTAAAGTGACAATACATTTTGGTTTTTTTATAAAGATTTTGTTCGACTTGGAGCTATAATTCGTAGTCCGATTCAATATTTTTCTACTGTCATAATTTAAACGATAGAGACAAGGAGAGAGAACTCGACATAAATGAGAAGAAGATAAGATATCTTTCATAAGAGAAATAGAGACAATGACATGATATCTTTCGTAAAGGTATGTGAACTAGATCTTAAATTTTTTGCATCTGCATTTAATATGCAAACTACTTGAGAAACAATCTTAACTGAATGGTGTGTAACATGTTTCTTGTTGAAAATGTTTGAATAAAAGATATAAAGAACAAATTCTCATTTAATATCCTAACTACAAAGTCACATTATTGCCTTAAATCCTCTTTCTATTATCAATCCTACATCTGCCAAACACACTGCAACATCAACATAAATAGCATGTCAGAATACTTTATAACATGGTGCAACTTTAATGTTTTTCCTCTATAATACCAACCTCCTTTGGTACATAATTAAACCCTTTATTTTTCATATCCAAAAGTGTGCATAACTTGATATTAACGAAAGCAATCACTATCATAAGCATAAAAATGTATTGATAGGATACATCAATTATTCAATAAATCTAAATCCCGTGTAAATCATCTGTATCACCAAAAGTTTTTAGGTAAATGTATTGCTTTCAAATCTTTCTCTATACTTGGAGGAGACTTAGAATACCGTCTAAACCTATTCAACTTCAACTTCACAGCAGGAACTCTATGTGAAACAGCTTGCCAAATCATTTGTACAGCATCACCTTCTTTAGATGGAAAATTATATTCAAAAATATGTTCAACTTCTTTCAACTTTTTCCACATTTTTGTCCACTCATCTTTGCTTATACTTCTGATGAAATTTATGAGATAATTCTCCTTGACAGCGTCACTAGTTCGAACGAATACGCAGAACTCGGAGTAGTCTAGGACATCCTCGAACGGTAGCTCGATTTCATCACTGATGATCACAGGCACACAATGACTAGCAATTGCGTCGAACAAACGGTTCGATGAAGGTGTGTCGCCTGCTATGTTGAGGCAGAATTTCGACAATCGCATGCCTTCTGTCGCTTTCTTGATCCCGTCTTTTTGAATGCTTCCAAATGAAAAATGTACATCAGGTTGATCTTTCAATGAATAATATAGCTCTTGCCTTACATAACCTCCCTAATCATAAGATGAAACAAAAATTGAAGTCAATAAGCAATAATCATTTATACTCTAAAAGGCTTATCATATAATACACCGAAAACATCTCATAGATAATGTCATAAGCCGTTTCCACAGTAGATGAGTTCAAATAAATCGAGCAAAACAAGAGAGAAATACGTACATCTTTTCGATAAATTGCCCCTTGGAAATACAACAATGTTGTGCGGCTATCGAAGCTTGAATCATCATTGACATAAGAAGGGATTAAGTGCTTATAAGGTGCAATCACATCTTTTTCAACATTAGCTATACTTGAAGGATATCTTCCAAAATCTGAAAGTATGAATGTAGCTGGCCACAATTTCATTCTTGCATCCAACATACTGTTAGGATGATGTGCCATAATCAAATGATCTTTACCCCTTGATCTCTTCCATTCCTCTTGAGATGTTAGATACTTCACTAACTTCTCTTGAAGTATCATGTTCCTAGTTTTCTTCTCATGTGGCTTAGGTTTTGAGTTTCGATTATAACTCAACGACGAAAAGAAGGGCACAAATATTATGTCGGCTTCACTAGAGTTTTGAACCCGAATAACGGTCTTCGCCTTTGGAGCATTCGGAATTTCAGAAGCAAGAATGTCTAATGTGAGCCAAAATTCTATACTATGTTGCAAATTCAAACCTCCGGGGTAACCGGGTATAGTTGTTCTAACATTAGGCCAAACACTTTCACCATCTTGTTTCCAATCCAGAAGTCCGAAGTGAAATTCGGATGGTAAATCATACATGAAAACTTTAAGAAGAAAATCATCATTTCTATCACTACATTTTGTTTTCTCATTGGACTTGCTAGCTTCACTTTCATCTTCAATGTCTTCGTTGTCCACGAGTATTGCTCGGTTCCCGAACGAGGACACGACATTCGAGACTTTTGTATGAAACATGGAATCTTCAAGGGTGGAGAAAAGCTTTGAGCTTGGCAACAAGTTTTGATCAATGAAATTTGGACGACTTGTGGATCGCAAGACAAAGAACCATGACATGAGGAACATGATTGATGTCATTGAGAAAAAGAAAAACAATGATTTTTTTGAAACAAGTTTGAAAGAATCCAAATGTCTCTCAACCATTGTCATAGTTAGTAGTAATCACAACTCAAGAACACTAATACAACACTTCTCTCTATTTGATATAATCACAATTCACAACCATGAAATGATTCACTTTTTCATTGGTTTCAAAGAAAATATACAAAAACAAAACATCAATGTATTCAATAATCAAACACATACATATTTACAAGGTTTATTCAAAGAATAACCTAACCTTAGATTTCTGGAGTGATTGATTACTAGCTACATAAACAATATTATGCAATTTTGTTGACAACCCATTTGAGTTAAGGATAAAGGGTGACCAAAAGTACAAAACTTTATCAATAAATCTATCTAACTTTGACAATATCAATGCACAAACTTTGGATAGAAGGTCAAGAAAGAAACATGAAGAAAGAAACAAAAGTGGTTATTTTAGTGAGTTGTTGTAGCTATTGTTGTTGACATAAAAAAAAAAGAAAAAGAAAAAAGATAATGTGATGTAGTGTGTTATGGTGAGAATTGGAATGAAGTTGAAGAAGAGAGCGTGTGAATAGGATCTTACCATGGAATAGGACTTCTATGATTTGAAATTCACTATTTTTGTGCCAAATAATAATTTAAAGTTGTTACTTTTTTACATTAGAGCGATAGATCCTAAATAAATATTGTAATAATATATTTTTCAGGAACAAGTTTGAGGTTTTTTTTCTTTCTATAAATTAAACAATTAAAAGTGTAATAATTTTATATTTTTTTATTAGATTATTATTAATTAAAGATAAAAAATATACCCATCACCCTTTAGGTTATTTATTTTATTGTAATAAAACAATATTTTATATTTTTTCTTCTTCGCTACAAATTGGTCTTTAGGTTAACTAACACACTTACCGTTGACTTTTTGTCACAAATTCCATTCTAAAAAAAACATATATGGCACTAACGGTGCTAGTACGTCATTTAAGGAGATGATGAAGAACATGTTGAAGATGTTAGTCTATGTCATAATGTTGTTAATTTTGATTATTGTAGTGTTGATGTGTATTTTGGTTCAGAAGTGGTGATCATTGTTAATTTTGATGTTAGTGTCGTAAGACGTGACTTTTGGTTCCTTCATGTAACACTCATTGACAATGGTTAATTCTTCTTTTGGTACCTATTTTGTGTTGCAATTCTATACCAGTTTTGTTATAGCAGAGTCGTGATTTGTACAACAGAAAAAACTTAAAGGAACTAGTTGTTACAATTTAAAAACAAATGAGACCTGTTTGTAGCGGAAAAAACACAAAGGATGACCTTGTTACAATAAAATAACTTAAAGGATCCTGAGTATATTTTTCCTGATTAAAAATATAAATTTAATAATTTTTTAAAACTTTTAATAATTTAATATTTAATATTTCTTTTAGTTTCTACCACATGTATCCGATTCACTAGACCGACTAATCCGGTTCGAGTGTGAGTTCTGGCATCAAGTGGTTTCAATCTCCCACCAATCGTAGTTATAGAGGATTGAACTGCAATCCTCCCTACCAAGTCCAACGTCAATCATTACTAGACCGATTAACGTTTGATTTTAATATTTAATAGTTGTACTTATTAAAAATACAAATGCGTAACAACTCCTAGTGAATAAGGGCTGTAAAAGTTTTTAGTGTGGTTGCGGTATTGAGAACTAACTCACATGAGGCGAGAAACAACTGTATGCGTGTACTTTATGTTGTTGGTTAGATTTTATCTCTACTCTAAGATTGAGGTATTTAAATGACTCACGTGGGTGTTGAACATTAAAGGAAAACAAGCTCACTCCCTCCACCTTTCTCCTTAGTTTGTTCTTAATTCGTCTAATAAGGAACGATTTCTTTCCCACTAATATGGACGGTTTCGCCACCTCCCTATGATTGTCTCTTTGGACCAGAATGTGTTACACATGTTTTTTTTATTTATACAAATTTGAGGAAGAAACATGGGCGACCCCTTTAGGTGGACGTTAGCCCTTAGGTGCCAACCCTTCTTTAAGTGTTAGCTCTCAGGTGCTTGTCATTCTTTTGGTGCTAGTTTTTGGATGCCAACCCTCAGACGTTAGCCCCATTTTTTTGAATGTTGGTCCTTTTTAAACCTGCATTCTCAACTATGGCTCATTGCTACAAAAAGTATATACAACACCACCACCATTACCGCGGTCCTTCGAAGGACCGTGATGATACCTCTAAATTCATGTGTCTATACAATTTTTTATTTTTTTTATTAAAGATTGTTAATTTATTACCACAACTTTCTAAAATAACCGTGGTGATATAATTTGAGGTTTCATAAGTTCGTCTGTCAGCGCCTGCATTTTCGTGATTTCTATAGAATTTAGTATCACCTTTCATTTTTATTTAACTAAAGAAATATATATCACGATGGTTCTTTAAACTAACCGTTGTGATATATTTTCTATATAATTTTTTTATAAATTTTAATTACTTAAAAACTAACATTTTTTTAAATATCATTAATGTCAATATTATATCACTACGTTTTTCTTAAAAAACCGTTGTGATATATTTTATTTAATTATTTAAAAAAAAATTTATTTGCTTAAGAAATGATGCTTTATTTATAAATTTTATCATACATCACAACGGTTTTGAGAAATAACCGTAGTGATATCATTTAATCACTTTATATAAAGCTAGCTAACTCGTCCCTTCAGTTGCATATTTTCATTTCCATCAAGAAACAACCCTTGATGAAACAATGCGATTTTCAATTCTAACGAAGCGTACATCATCACTTCAACCCCAACGATACAAAACTAGTTCGAACCTAACGAAACGTTAACACTATCTTCAAACCTGAAGAAACAACATCATTTTTAACATTTTCATATGCTTTCGTACCGTCGAGGAAGGATCCGACACCGTGTTCTTCGTTCTTGACTAGCATTCGGTTTGGTTGAGGAGGAATTTTAAGATACTGATAACAATTTTTTTACTTATTCATCATGTTTACGGTCGTAAACTTTTTCGTCTCATGCATCTACAATACCTACATTTTCCATTATTATTTATGCTTATGTATTTGTTATTGTTGATGCTTATTTTTTGTTGTTGTTGTTTTTGTTGATGATGCTTAATATTGTTGTTTATGCTTGTTATTGTTGTTGTTGATGCTTTATTATTGTTGAAGATGATGATTATTATTGTTGTTGACGCTTGTTGTTCTTGTTGTTGTTGTTGTTATTGTTGCTTATTATTATTGATGCTGCTTGCTTATTGTTGTTGTTGCTTATTGATGTTGTTGATGCTTGTTGTTGTTTTTGTTACTTATTGTTATTGTTTATGCTTGCTTATTGTTGTTGTTGATGCTTTCTTATTGTTGTTGTTGTTGTTTGTTGTTATTGTTGCTGATGCTTATGTATTTGTTATTGTTGATGCTTATTATTGTTGTTGATGCTTACTTATTATTGTTGATGCTTATGTCTTGATAGATGGCTTCTTCATCATATAATAGTGACAAAGCTAAACATATAAATGAAACCATGACAAATGATTCACAAGTTGTAGTAGGAGAACACAAAAAATAGCAAAGATGTGTCAAAATGATGGCTACACTAACAAAAGTCGGTAATTCAGGTGTTAAGCTTCAGGTCGAGTTTAGTGTTGTTCATAATATTCTTGATGGTCCTAATTATTCGTTGTTTAAAAGTTATGTTGCATTCCTTGGATGTAATAAAATGAGCATATTGTTAGATGATTAGAAAGATGTATCTGATATGGTGAAAAACAAGCATATGGACATACGTTCAGGTATTAATTTCAATTATTGTCGATTCGATATTATGTTAAACAAACACTAATATGTAGAAAAAAAGTGGATAACTTATACTGGTAAGACTTGAAGGAGTTTTAAGTCACGACTCACGAGTGACTATTACGAAGCCAAAGCCTAATATTAAGCGCCCGTGGGTAAAATATCCTTATCTTGACAATAAGGTTTGGAATTTTTTTATGAAGTCTCATAGTACTAAGGAGTTCATGATTAGTACCAGTGGTATTTTATGATAATTTCATGGATAAACCATGGGCATTAATATTTTTTGCTATGTTTATAATAAGCTAAAAGTGAAGCGGGAAAGCTAAACAAGTCCAAAAACAAATACCCCCATATATTGTCTTGTGGGAGATATAAGAAACTTGAGAAAACCATGATTGTTGAAAAAAGACAACAATTAGGAGACGAGGACTCCATGAGTCGTGATCAGGAACCATCTCCACCATCACAACATGAGAAGTTGAAGAGGGCTCGATTGAAACCAAATGGAGACTAAACTCAGATGCCTCCAGATTGGTAGATGAGAGAATTGTAAGTAGGACTTATTGTGCATATGTTTAGTGTTATTTAAATCGCTTTGGTAATTAACAATGTATGTCTTATAATGTTGTTTAGGATTCGTTATTTAACTCAGCCTGTGAAGGTACTTTTGTTCCAGAACCACAATATGATATATTAGTAGAAGCAACATGACAAAGGAACATGGTGTGCGTGTCCGTGGGGTTGGAGATGGCATCTTCCTGAGAGTGTTTTTGGGTACGTCCAAAAAAAGCACCGTAAAGGTGTAAAATGAAACATTGGAAGAGCTTAAGAGGAATATAGAGAATCAAAAGCAAGAATTTGACGAGAAGTTAGAAGCGGAGCAGGAAACTCGAAGGAAAGAATTGGAAGAATTAAAAGAGTTATATACGGTATGTGAGAGTGATAATTGTGTTATCTGAAATGTTAGATATATATTGTGTTAATTATATTTTATATTAATTTGTGTATTTTATGATGTAGAGAATCAGTGGAACCGTGTTACAATGTACAAATGAAAAGGATAATTTCGATGATCAGTTTCTTGGTAGAAATGTTGTATGTGGTGCATACACAAAATGCATTTGTTCAACCGCCTCACCGTTAGAGAGATCCAATATGGTTTATGAAACACATGTATAAATTTGTAGACGAGGAGATAAGCAGATGGAGACGAGTGTGGGTACTATGTAATGAAACACATGTTTAACATCGTCTATACTGTCATTGTTGATTTGTGAGATCAAGTACATAATGTCATGTAATGTTTTCAATAACATATTAATTTTCTATTATAATTCAAATCACGTGATATTCAATTTTTTCACTTGTTTATTTAGACGACAAAACACCTTTCTCATCTGAAGACTTAGACGACATTTGTAGACGTTGGGCGTTTATTTTTAATGTGTTAGTTGAAAAGGAGGGAATGATATTTGTAATGGTTAGTTTGATATTTTGTAAATATTTAGCTATATATAATCTATATACATATATGTATAATATACATGTTTGTAATATACAGGTAAAACAAATACAATTCTGTAATATATGGAAAAATAAAATAAAAAAACAAGAATTTAATCACGGTCATTTATACCAACCGTTGTTATTGATAGAGTGCAAAATATTATTAACCATACACTTACTGGATTTCAAACCCATGACCATTCACTTTATATCACAACAGTTGTGTATTTTGACCGTTGTAATATATAGCACACTACCTATAACACCCCCTTTCTATACCCCAAATAATCAATTAAATCATTTAGGCACATGTTAAAAATTTCATCAGAGTATAATTAAACATGGTATAAAAGAGGCATGCCACATTATGCTTGAGATTAAAAACATACAACACCTGCTCATTTAAAGATATGCAACGATGATGTAGTTTTCAACATAGGAAATCAAATCCTTACACCCATCTCCAAAGATATAATTACACAGCGGAAACTAAATCAACAACCTCAAACATATATATTTCCATTCATATATATATATATATATATATATATATATATATATATATATATATATATATATATATATATATATATATATATATATATATATATATATATATCAACAAGTTTGATGCCAAAAACAATATTCATGTTTATACAAAACATCCATCCAACAGATACATATACACAATGCATCACAAAAATGACACTAAGCCAACCTAACTACCCGGTGTTACATATCAGAGCCGACCGACCAAAAGATGAAGACGGGCTTCACAAAAATATGCCATCCAGTAACCTACTCTGCAATACCTCATAGAGCATCATAAAACAGCAGAAGGGTGAAAAAATTATCATAATAACATTGCATATAATTATATATCTCAACATATAACATACACATAAAACATATTCTCACCACAATTCATACCTCATCACCTATACACATCGCAACGTGTACATACCCAATTCAAGCATGTTTATCATGCACCAATTCACTAGTTCACATAAACTTACATTATTTATGTTTATTCCTCAATTCTATTCATTCCGCATAAACATACGTCTAGCTATGTTTAATCACACATATACATCACAAATGTATAAATCACATACATATAAATATATCAAACATGCATATATACAATCAAGTATGCTTCTTTACACATACTATCATCTCCATAATACTCCAAATAAACATATGCACATTCATGTTTATTTCTGCATATCATAATTAAAATGATAAAATGCAACTCATAGAGACTGACACACGACTCTATGCAGATGCAATGCGGTACCGACTCAATATTTCAGCAGGTTCACTCAGGAACCAAATGAAATCATCGCTTGTTACCTAAAGTAACTCCCCGTCGGGCACACGATGTTCCCCATTGCTCACATCCCACATGGGCACACAATGTTTATGGATTGCTCACACCCCACACGGGCACACAATCCGATTGCTCAACCCCACACAAGCACACAATCAATGTGAATAAATCATCCATCGCTCACACCCCACACGGGCACACGATGTTTCTGGATTGCTCACACCCCACATGGGCACACAATCTGATCGCTCACACCCCGCATGGGCACACGATCTTGTTGTAGTCATCGCTCACACTCCACATGAGCACACGATGCTACAACGGATTCACAAAGAATCCCACAACACAAGAATGCATACATTATGCTTACATGCAAAATGACACACAACATTCTTGAAAATGCATACATATTCACAATATAGTTATGCATTTCATCTCATACAATTAGCATACATTCGCATTTAATTCAAGCAATGTATCTACTTGCCAAACGGCCACAACACAACAATCAAATCCACAATTCCATAATTAACATAATTATGTTTTATCGAAAAAGTCGGCTAAAAATTACATATTTTAGCATCAATAGATTCTACATGTTTTTAGCTTCGAATCGATATAAGGATCACTAAAAACGGATACCCGAAACTAAAGCTACGGATTAAAACATATAACCCCTCAAAAACCTACAGGCTCGCTAAGCGCCCTCTCGCTCGCTGAGCGAGAATCGCCCTGGAACTTTCGCTGAGCTAGGGGTAGCTCGCTGAGCGACCACTACGATTTCAGAAAAATACCAGGTGCGAACAGTCAACCAAAATGACCCCAAAACTCCTCTAAGCTCACACAAACATGATCAATAACATATTCTAACTATCATACTTCAGCTATAACGAATTCCAACCGATTAATCCATAAATTTCTCACATTTTCTCTCAAACCCTAACTATTCATCTTCTCTAACTTCTACCAAATAAAAAACCCACAAAATCTAACACATACATACTCATATACAAGATTAAAATAACAATGTTTATCATCCTTACCCAGTTATTTCTTCTACGCGGAGCAATCTTGATCAAAACCTAGCTTTTCCAAGTTTTCCTCTTTTCTCTTCTTTTCTCTTCTCTCCTTTTTCTTTCTCTTCTATTTTCTTTCTATCCCTTTTCTTTTCTTTCTCTTCTTTACTAACTTATACTCTTTTCTCTCTATTTCTACACTTAACTCTATTCTTTCTATTTCTTTCCAACCAAATATCAACTCTCTCACAAAAATACCAATTCTACTAATTTCTAACTTATCATTAATTAACAAATACCTAAAATACCCTCCAAACAAATTTTACCCGAAAATTCACAAAACGGTAAAAATCACATATCACACCAATATATCACATTAATTCATCAACATATCATATCATCATATTAATTTCATAAACAAAATAATAATTACTCAATTAAAATAAAAGACTCCAACAAAAATTGGGAAAATCGAATCGGGGCGTTACAACTCTCCCCCACTTTTGAATTTTACTTCCTCGAAAATATTACCTGATTCAAACAACTTCGGATACGACTCGCGTATCCCACTCTCCAATTCTCAAGTCATATTGCCTTCCGCAGCGCCTCCCCACGCCACTTTCACAAGCGTAATATCCTTGCCTATTAGCTTCTTAATTTCACGACCCAAAATCCTAACCGGCAAAGCTTCCACCGTAAAGTTATCTCTTACTTCAACCTCATCCATAGGAATAACATGTGACGGATCCGGAAAATACTTCCGAAGTTGCGAAACATGGAACACATCATGCAAATTCGAAAGATTCGGAGGCAACACCACACGATAAGCCACAACACCCACTCGTGCAGTAATCTGATACGACCCAATAAAATGAGAAGTCAACTTCTTCGATTTCAAAGCACGACCCACACCCGTAACCGGTGTAACTCTCAAGAACACATGGTCGCCTTCCTGAAACTCAAGATCCTTCCTCCTCTTGTCATGATAACTCTTTTGTCTACTTTGAGAAGCTCTCATCTTCTCCCGAATAAACTTTACTTTTTCCGTCGTTTGTGTAACACGGTGGGAGAACTGACTTTAGTTATGTTGCGGATATCAAGAGTCGCCACCGACTTTTATTTTATCCAAAGGAAAGGCATAAAAGAACAGGAAAGACCTTTTAAAAGATTTTTGGGTCCGGGGGGTAGGTTATGTAAAGGGAAGGTGTTAGCACCCTTTACATCCATGGTTATCCATGGGCTCTTAGTTACTTAGCTCACTTTGAATTGTTTTTGAAAAGGTGAAGTGTGTGAATAGAAATTTTCATAAGAGTTTAATAATGATCCATGTACGGATGCGTACAAAACTTGTGTTTGAAAATTGTTTGAAATTGTGAAGTATTTGAAATTGTTTTGAAATAGTGAGCAAGTAACTATGAGGAACCTACCCTAAAGTTTTAAGTCTTTTCTGTTCTTTATCCTTTAAATGGTAAGACTATCCCTATTATTAAGGAATAGGTAGTCATTACCTTGGATGTAAGGGGCAAGTGAGGGACATCTGTTTTAATGAAGGCAACTGTGGGGTGTATTAAGCAATTTTTTGGAGGGACTGTCATCATTATTCGAAAGGGACAAAAACATTATGAAAGGCAACCATTAAGGGACTTGATGACTTTTCTTTTAAGGGACTTTGCTTTATACACCCCACTTGACCTTATGATTAGGCAACATTGAGAGGTAACCCTAGAAAGTGAGATGGCGATTAAAAAAATCGACTTACGTGTGTGAGTGTTTAATTTAAATATTTATCTTATAATTTAAATGATCTAAATTTAATTTTAAAATATAATACATGTTTACACTCCCTATTTTACTAACCATGGCATAACAATTAAATAGTTTAAATATTACAAAAAATTTACATCCAGGAGCATTTACATAATAATACTAATAAGCAATTAATAATAAATAGCAAAAAAAATAAATAAATGAGCAAGATATAAATAATAAGTAAAATAAATAAATAGGCAATAAATAAATATAATAGGGGTTAGTAATAATAATAATAAAAATAAATAAGGTTAGTGAAATAATAATAATAAGCATAATAATAAAATAAATGGATTAGTAATAATATGATTAGTAATAATAACAATAATTAAAATAAATGAATTAGCAAAATTATTATAAGAACATAATTAAAATAATAAACAAAAGATTAGATTTTTAATATAGACAATTATTTATAAATAAGAGGAAATATGAACAATTAAATAATTATTATAACATTTTAATTTATATACAAATTATTAAATTATTTTTAAACATATTACAAAATTAAATTATCATAGGTTCAATTATTTCTAAAACACATATTTAAAAAATTATTTATACATATAATTTAGATTACAAACAAATTATGAAAATATTTACATATTATATAAAGAAAATAGGTTATAATTATATTTACAAAAAATTAATAATAAATATGTACATAATAATTATATTTAGAAAATAAAATTAGAAAAAATAAAATTAGATTTTTTAATATTTGCTTAGAAAATAATATATTAGGGTTTATTTTATAATTATAATTTATTTAACTAAATAATACATATATACATTTTATAATAATAATAAAAACTAATTTTTAAATTTAGAAAAATAAATTTTGGAATTTTTGAAAAGAATACATAGTACATACATATATTTTATTTTAGAATTATTTAGATATATAATATATATATAAAACTATATAATTTAATAATAAAATATTTGAAACAAACAAAATACAAGAAAAAAAAGAATGAAAACTTACCTGGCTGGGTTTGAACCCATGACATCCTGCCTGCCAGCAACAAAACGTACCACCAGGCCAGCCACACATGTGTGATAATGGAATGAGTTTAATTGGTTTTGTTCTTTGAAACCTGGAAAATCAGAAAAAAAATGAAGCAAAAGGCCTGAGGGAGGATTGAACCCAGGACCTTTCAAGTTTCACACAAATGCATTGCCAATCCAGCTAGGTGAGCGCGTCTGGTAATATGATGACCATAATTGATTATATATTACAACCAATACATATTAGGAAAAATAATGAAAAAAAATGGTGAGACCAAGATTCAAACACAGGTCCTCCAACAATATATGCGCCTCCTCTTCCACTGGGACAAGCATCAAGCTTGTGAAATAAACAGAAACAAAATCATATTATTTTTAAACAATATTTTGAATATAGATTTCGCGCCAGTCAACTTCTTCTTCTCCAGATTTCCTGCGAAACTTCATGCCCTTTTTCCTGCGAATCTTCATGCGAGTTCTTCCATATTTCAAACCTGCGAAAATGAAACTCCAACAAAACAGTACCAATTCATGAAACTGATCAGTGTTTTATGATCCTTATGGTTCACACAACATCCCTATGTTCTTCAAATTCATTTATATTTAGTGAATCGAAGAACCCTAATTTGGAGGTCAAAACCCTAATCATGGCCGAATCCATTCTAGGCAGTGAAGCTTTGGTTTAATGATCCAGAAACGTTCTACATATCATCACAAACAAGATTAGGCAAACAAAATTCATTAATATGCAGTGAATTATTGTAATCGAAAAAAACATATTCAAGAACAATCATGGTTCGGCTTGAACAATATGGCATGGTTTTGATGCATGTGAGTGATGATTCATGATCAATGAGGTCCAAAGAGTCTTGCTATGTTCTTATTTTACCTTCAAATGCCCTGTAAATTGAAAACCGAATGTGAGTTGTGGAGAGGTTTTTGAACAAAGTGAACTTACTCTTGAGGCTGTGGAATCCGTGAATTCATGTTAGGGTTGTGTTTAGTACTTATAGGAGAGTGAATTAGGTCAAAAAGATTGATTACTTGTGTGGAAAAATTGATATGAAAAGATCCAAAATGATCATGCCTTAAAAACCAAATATTCATGTATAAACCCTTGCTATTTTGGGAGGATTTTCATAATTCTTGTATCAATCAAACTTAAATGTGATTTAAGATTTTCTAGAAGCAAAATTAAAATTAATTTTCATGATTTTATATTTTATTTGAATTTAAAATGACTTTTTAATATAAAAATCATAATAAATAAAAACAAAATAAATAAAATTATGAATAAATTAAATTAATTTCATGCAAGATGTTATGAAATGGATTGGGTCATTATTTGGCAAGCCCATTTGGAAAAAATTGGTTTTAGACCTCCTTTTTCTTCATGAACCAACCCAAAATTTCCCAACTTTGCATGGGCACATATCCTTCAATTTTAATGGTATGAGGGTGTTCTTGGACATTTTGGAAAGCTTGAAGAGTCCTCTAAACAACCCCACTGGTTTCATGTCCATATCTTTTACCAATCTCAAGTTATGCCCTTTTGAAGTTGTTGACTTTTTGTTGACTTTCAAAAGGACCTATAATGTCTTAGCTCATACCTTCCAAATGAAGCATTTTTGGGCTTGGCTTGTGAGACATAAAGTTGTAGAGAATTAAATTTCCTTCAAAATGAGCTTTGAGTGGAGACTTGATGATGAAGTATGTGAAAGTTATGGCTGGTCAAAGTTTAGTTGACTTTTACTAAGGAAACCCTAATTTAGAAACTCCTGATTCTTGATCTTCTGAAATCTCCTTGATGAATCATGATCAACCCTTGATCAAATGATGAATTTTACTTCATATACTTGATGTTGGCAAAAAATCATGAAGTTTGACTTTGGTTTGACCACAGTTGACCTCAGTTTGACTTTTTAACTGCTTTGACTGATTTTGACTTATCTGATCATCTGACTGAGCAAACTTTTGAGAAAAGTCTTGAAACTTGTCATGGGGGTTCTTACACACATATAAGATGTTATGAAGCTCACTTGAAGTCTTGGAAATTCATTTAGCCTGATTAAAGTCAAAACCCTAGTTTTGGATGCACTGCTTAGGAGGTGCATTGTCTGAGGGGATTGTCAACTCTTCTGACCAATTGTGAACTTTGTGAACCTTGTGAACCATCATAAAATGTCTTGTGAACCTCATGGGAGGTATTGTGAACCTTGTGAACCTTGTGAACCTCATAAAGTGACTTGTAGACTTCATGAACCTCATAAAAGGTCTTGTAAGCATTGTGAATCTTGTGAACCTTGTGAACCTTCATAAAGTAACTTGTAGACTTCATGAACCTCATGAAAGGTCTTGTAAGTGTTGGGAAGCTTGTGAACCTTGTGAACCTTCATAGCACACAAAGTCTTGTATTGTGAGGGCAAATTTTGGGGTGCAACAGCTGCCCCTGTTCAATTTTCTGAAACCTGAGGGGTTAGATTGGTGTGTTTGCCAGTCGTGACCTGGAAGGTTGAAGGGGATTGAACACAAAAGCCCAAAAATTTGCACTCACCAGTGCATAAAGTGGTACAGATGGCTAGTTGAATATGATTTAGTGGGCTTAAAGATGCCACTTGGAGGAAAATTCTTCAGATACATGTCTTGGAGGATGAAGCAGTCCAAAATATGGAGGTATAATGATAGCTGTCAGGAGGATGGAGCAGTCCTGAGGCAATGATATGATTTCAAGAGGATGAAGCAATCCTGAAGTAAAGAAGCTGTCAGGGGGGTAAAGCAATCCTGAGGTATTGATAATATGCTTCCAGGAGGATGAAGCAATCTTGATGTAATAAAAAGCTTTCAGGAGGATGAATCAGTCCTGATGTAATAAAAAGCTGTTAGGAGGATAAAGCAATCCTGAGGTAGTAATAAGCTGTCAGGAGGATGGAGCAGTCCTGATGTAATAAAAAGCTGTTAGGAGGATAAAATAATCCTGAGGTAGTAATAAGCTGTCAGGAGGATGGAGCAGTCCTGAGGCAATGTGATTTCAGGAGGATAAAGCAATCCTGATGTAATAGGAATTTTCAGGAGGATAGAGCAATCCTGAAGTAATGATGATAGCTGTCAGGAGGATGAAGCAGTCCTGATGGATGATATGCTTTCAGGAGGATAAAGCAATCCTGAGGGATGATAACTTTCAGGAGGATAAAGCAATCCTGATAATCATAAGTCTGTTTGCTGGATAATTAACCTGAAAATAAGGTAGCATTCTGTATTATTAGTTTATGCATTATGTATGCATGTATGATATGATGCACTTAAGTAATGTATTATGTATCTATGGATATGTATGTTATGGTATGGTGTAAATGATGTATGTATGACACGATGCTGCCCGAAGCGTCTGGATATCTTTGTATAATAACTGCTGGCCAGGGAAAATAAATCCCGATTTGTTGCTGAAGAGTATGAGGAACTCGTTCCCGTCTTGTTTGATAATAAGGTATACATAACCTCTCGTCTGCTGGGGATAGTAAGGTATATATAACCTCCCGTCTGCTGGGGATAGCAAGGTATATATAACCTCCCGTTTGCTGGGGATAGTAAGGTATACATAACCTTCGTCTTCGTTTGATGGTAGAGTAGATATAACATCCCGTCTTCGTTCGTCGTACCCTTACTGGAAAGTAAATACCCGCATATCCGTATGAGGATAAAAGAGATGGATATAAATTCCAGGGGAGCTATGACTTTATGAAGATGGATTTGTCCTACTGAGGGTTTGTAACTGTCTTGTAAAGATGAACCGGCGAAGCTTCGTTGAGATCCTTCCCTCGTTCGTCCTTAGTAAATACTATTACTGCATTTTTATGCATTTCTGGTAAACATCAATCATATTAAAAAGCATACATGCATTTCTGGTAAACATCAATCACATTCAAAAGCATACATGCATTCAAACACAACCAATGGACGTTTCGCTTATGTAAATAGGGTAAAAGTAAATCTGGATTCAAAAGATGGAATTTATTTATATCAAAAGGTGACCCATACACGGGCAAATTTGTACAAGGAGACATAAACCCTAGTAAGAGGATTTCGTCATAAAAAAAATTTTTACAAGACAAAGAGAATCAGCTATGTGGGAAATAATCCTATTGAGTTTCAATTCCACTATTGCCATTATCTTCAAGTATCTCATCTTCTGCTATTGAGACGAAAATGATTGGATTGAGCTTTATCTGTTCGAGCTTGAGTAAGTAGTACAACTGGTTGCAGTTTCATGGGTGATCCAAACGAGACATAGTCATACGCTTTAATCCCTAACTTTTGCCTGGATTGCCCTTTCAGGTTTTCAATCCACCGGGATACCCTTTTTTGCCCAAGCCGCCTTTTCAGGTTTTCGACTTGCCGGGTGTACATCTTTTTATATATATCCCTAATTTTTGCCCAAACCCTTTTGGTTTGCCGGGATGCCCTTATTTTTGCCTAGGCCTGTCAACCTAGCGGGTCTCTTTTTATGCGTAGTATTTTTTAACTATGTCTGCGTTTACAGGCTGTGGGAAGTCTTCACCATCCATTGTAGTGAGTATCATGGCACCTCCTGAGAACACTGTCTTGACTACAAATGGACCTTCATATGTTGGAGTCCACTTGCCCCTAGGATTACCCTGTGGTAATATGATACGCTTGATTACCAAGTCACCAGCCTGATATACCTTCGGCTTAACCTTCTTGTTAAAAGCTTTGATAATTCGTTTTTGGTACATCTGGCCATGACAAACTCCTGCTAACCTCTTCTCATCAATCAAATTTATCTGGTCAAGTCGAGTCTGAATCCACTCATCTTCATCCAAGCCTGCATCCTTCATAATTCTCAAGGAGGGAATCTGAACTTCAATGGGCATAACTGCTTCCATACCATAGACTAAGGAGAATGGGGTTGCCCCTGTTGAAGTACGTATTGTAGTACGATAACCATGAAGAGAAAATGGTAACATCTCATGCCAATCCTTGTAGGTAACAGTCATCTTCTGTACAATCTTTTTGATGTTCTTATTAGCAGCTTCAACTGCCCCATTCATCTTTGGACGATACGGAGAAGAGTTGTGATGCTTAATCTTGAACTGTGTGCAGAGAGCAGTAATCATAGTGTTGTTCAGATTGGAGCCATTGTCAGTTATAATCCTTTCAGGGATGCCATACCTACATATGAGATTATTCTTAATGAATCGAGCCACAACATTCTTGGTAACAGATGCAAATGAAGCTGCCTCTACCCACTTCGTGAAGTAATCAATAGCAACCAGGATGAAACGATGCCCATTAGAAGCAGTAGGCTTGATCTCACCAATCATATCAATGCCCCACATGGCAAAGGGCCAAGGAGAAGTCAACACATTCAATGGTGATGGAGGTACATGTGCTTTATCAGCATAAATTTGACACTTGTGACATGTTCTGGAGTGTTGATAGCAATCAGCTTCCATGGTAGACCAATAATAACCTGCTCTCAATATCTTCTTTGCCATAGTATGTCCACTAGAATGAGTGCCAAAGATCCCATCATGCATATCTTCCATAATCTCAATTGCTTCCTTCTTATCCACACAACGAAGCAAAGTTGAATATGATTGCGCTTATACAGAATGCCATTACTCAAAAAGAACTTAGCAGAAAACCTTCTCAGAAACTTCCTATCTTTGACAGATGCCCCTTCAGGGAACTCCTGAGCTTCAAGATATCTTTTCACTTCATAGAACCAAGGCTTCTCCTCTGCCCCTTCTGTGTCAATCTCATTGCAGTATGCAGGCTTCTCAAATCTGTCAATAATGATCTTGGGAGCTTCATCATCCCAACTGATCTCAAACATAGATGCCATTGTGGCTAATGCATCTGCCAACTGATTCTCTCTTCGTGGAATGTGTCCAAAGGTAATCTCTTTGAAATGTGGGATCAAAGACAACACATGCTCTCTGTAAGGAATGAGGTTATCATGCTTGGTATCCCAATCTCCTTTAATCTGACTAACTACCAGGGCTGAATCTCCATACACATCAAGGAACTGAATCTTCATATCAATAGCAGCTTTAATACCCAGGATACATGCCTCATACTCAGCCATGTTATTGGTGCAATAGAAACAAAGTCTGGCAGTAATCGGAGTATGGCAACCTTCAGGGGAACTAATTACAACACCAACACCATTACCAAGTGCATTAGAGGCACCATCAAAAACCATAGTCCATCGGGATCCTTGTTCAGGTCCGTCATATTGTCCAGGTTCTTTGGTAATAATCATAATGTCTTCATCAGGGAACTCAAAATTCATTGACTGATAATCATCCACTGCTTGATGAGCC
Source organism: Lathyrus aphaca (assembly GCA_963966055.1). Taxonomy (NCBI): domain Eukaryota; kingdom Viridiplantae; phylum Streptophyta; class Magnoliopsida; order Fabales; family Fabaceae; genus Lathyrus; species Lathyrus aphaca. Next base: position 430,705,253 of record OZ014519.1, on the reverse strand, counting down.
AAATGATCAGCAACAACACTTCCTTTAATGGCCTTCTGAGTAGTGTATTGTATGTCATATTCTGTCAAGATCATTTGCCATCTCGCAATTCTTCCGGAGAGAGCAGGTTTCTCAAATATGTACTTGATTGGATCCATCTTTGAAATCAGTAAGGTAGTATGGGTCAACATATACTGTCTTAGTCGGCGAGCAGCCCATGCCAAAGCGCAGCAAGTTTTCTCGAGCAGTGAGTATCTTGTTTCACAGTCGGTAAACTTTTTGCTAAGGTAGTATATTGCCTGCTCTTTTCGACCAGACTCGTCATGTTGCCCCAATACACACCCCATTGAGTTGTCTAACACTGTTAAGTACATAATCAAGGGTCTTCCATCAACTGGTGGCATCAAAATTGGAGGTTCTAGCAGGTATCTCTTGATTTCATCAAAGGCAGTCTGGCACTCATCATTCCATTCCATCACCTGATCTTTTTTCAACAACTTGAAGATTGGCTCACAGATGGCAGTTAACTGGGAAATAAATCTTGCAATGTAATTCAATCGTCCCAAGAAACCTCTAACCTCCTTCTCAGTACGGGGAGCTGGCATCTCTCGTATAGCTTTCACTTTTGCAGGATCCACTTCAATACCTTTTCCACTGACAATGAAACCCAGGAGCTTTCCAGATCTAACTCCAAAAGTACACTTGTTTGGGTTCAATCTCAACTTGTATTTCTTCAACCTCTCAAACAATTTTTGCAAATGATCAAGATGTTGTTCTTCATTCTGAGACCTGGCTATCATATCATCCACATATACCTCTATCTCATGATGAATCATATCATGAAACAAAGCCACCATAGCACGCTGATACGTTGCCCCTGCATTCTTCAAACCAAATGGCATCACCTTATAGCAAAAGGTGCCCCACTGTGTAACAAATGTTGTCTTCTCCATATCTTCAGGAGCCATCTTGATTTGATTGTAACCAGAGAAACCATCCATAAAAGAGAATACCTTATGCTGAGCAGTGTTGTCTACCAGAACATCAATATGAGGAAGTGGGAAGTCATATTTGGGGCTAGCCTTGTTCAAATCTCTGTAGTCCACACACATACGTACCTTACCATCTTTCTTGGGAACTGGTACCACATTTGCAACCCACTGAGGATAAGAAGTCACTGCTAAGAACCCTGCATTGAACTGTTTCATTACCTCTGCCTTGATCTTCTCTGACATTTTAGGACGCATACGACGAACCTTCTGCTTCTTTGGACGAAAATCTTCTTTCACTGGTAAACGGTGAACCACAATGTCTGTATCTAATCCTGACATATCTTCATAAGACCAAGCAAAGATCTCCACATAGTCACGTAACATCTGAATCAACCTGTTCTTGACACTATCCTCTAAATCAGCCCCTATCTTGACCTCTTTCCTGTTTTCTTCAGTTCCCAGATTCACAACTTCGACTGGCTCTTCATGTGGCTGTATGGCTTTCTCTTCTTGTTGTAACAATCTAGCAAGCTCTACAGGTACTTCACAATCGTCCTCATTTCCGTCTTCAGTTTGATAGATCGGATTCTCGAAATTATAATTGGCAATAGTAGAACTGTTATCAACAGGATCCAGAGTGGATGAGGATCTGCATTTTAGTGATGTGGGTGTGTGTAAGAACACATAGCTGATAAAGCAAAAATAAAAGAAAAGAAAGACAAGGAACACAATATTTATTAAAACGAAACGTCCACTGATTTTATTGAATGAAGTATGCAAATGAAATGACAACCCGTAACAAGCACACCATTGTGCCCCGGGTAAGGCACAAGGTTTAAGAGTTCAATTGTTTCAAGAAATTACAAACTTAAAAGCAACAACACAGTAATAGTATTTACTCCTGACTAAAGGAGATAGGGATAACATCTTCAGCTTTCCAATTATTGAGTCCAGCACCCACAGTAGGAAAAATCCAAGCATCCAAGTTGTAGTCTTCATTATAGTCTCCCACAGCATTGATCTGATCTTTCATAACCCCTTGATTGGTGATACGAACAGCACGAGCACGACGAACAACCTTCTGGGACTCTGCAGTGAAACCCAAACCAAATTTGTCAGACTTGTATGGGATATCAGGAAGCTGACCCCAAATAGTACAACCACCTTCATCTACCACAACCCTAGCATCATTGAGGGAGGCCATTGCCATTGTTGGAGGTTTTCTGGTTACCACAGGAACTTTCTTCACAACAGGAGGAGCTACATAATCATTAACAATCCAGGGAACCACTTCAAATGTCTGACACGGAGTTTCAATGTATTCACCTTCCATTTCCAGATACTTGAAGGTATTTACATGGCTGACAAAGTATTCTTCTTCTCCATAGACAGTAACAACCTTTCCTTCCACCGGATATCTCAACTTTTGGTGTAATGTAGAGGTTACAGCACCTGCCCCATGGATCCAGGGACGACCAAGCAGACAAGAGTACGAAGGACGAATATCCATCACATAAAATGTAGCAGTAAAAACTTGGGAGCCAACTTTGATTGGAAGATCAATTTCCCCATGCACTACTCTTCTAGAACCATCAAAAGCCTTTACCACAATATTACTGGGCTTCAGCACAGCATCTTCAGGACTTAGCTTGTTCAGGACTTCCTTGGGCAACACATTTAGAGAGGAACCATTGTCTATCAATACATGTGACAGGGTAGTGCCCCTGCATTCAATTGAAACATGCAGGGCCCTGCTATGATCCCTCTTGGCAGGGGTCAAATCAGCATCAGAAAATCCCAACCCATTATCATAAGTCAGGTGGGCAACACAATTCTCAAACTGGTCAACAGAAATGGCATTGCGCACATGAGCAGTCTTCAGAAACTTGATCAAAGCTTTTGCATGAGCTTCAGAACATAACAACAAGGACAACATAGAAATCTTTGAGGGAGTATTCCCCAACTGATCAACAATGTCATAATCACTCTTGCGAATTATTTTCAATACTTCTTCCATCTGCTTAGAGAGATCATCAGCAGCTGGCACATCAGCAGATATAGGCTCAATAACAGGACCCTTGCCCCGAGCATCAGTGGTAGAGGTAGCAGCAGGAGCAACTGCATTCTTAGAAGTAACTGGAGGTGAGAAGACTCTTCCGCTACGTTTGATCTTACTAGATCCAGCAATATTATCAATATCAACAGGCACATCAGCTAAGGACTCCTGCTTAACACCATGGATGTAAACATCAGACCCATAGTGCCAAGGCACAGCTTTATCAGACGTATATGGAATAGGACCAGGAGTAGTAATGATCAGAGGAGCCACTCTGGCTTCAGCAATAACTTTCACAGGGCCTTCAGCAGTGATCTTGATTGGACCTTGATGAGTGATTTTAATAGGTCTCTTTGAAGTGATTCTTACCGGTACTTTGTCAACCATATCAACCTCTTCAATCTTCCTACCTTGAGTAAGATGATCCACCATACTTTCTACAGACGATGGAGTCCTCTCAAACACTATAGTATACTTATCCATAAGACGCTGAATTCCATCTCTCAATCTCCAGCAACTATCCGGCTTATAGGTACAATACAAACAATCTTCACGACAACCTGGAAAGAGTCCAGCCTGTACTAATTTTTTCTTGATAACAGACAATGGTGTGGTCAACTCCGCAACTGAATAGACATGTAGATCTTCATCAATGGCATTGACAGTCTTCTCGTGATTTGGCATTGGAGCAGTAATCACATTTGGAGTACCCGGAGGGTCAAACTCAATTTCTCCAGCCTCAATCATGTCTTGAATTTTGTTCTTCAAGACCCAGCAGTTATTAGTATCATGACCCTGACAGTTTGAATGATATGCACATCGTGCATTGGGATTGTACCTGGGTGAGGTAACATTAGGATTCTGAGGAGCCTCCTTCAAAGTAATGAGTTCAGCTTTCAACAAATGTTGCAATGCCTGAGCCAGTGACATGTTGATCTTTGTGAACTGCCTTCTAGCCCTCTGTTGGTTGCCCTGTGGCTGCTCTGTTGTTGCAGGAGTTGGATTTGAAATATGAACTGCACTAACAGACTGATGCCTTCTGTTACGATCAGGCTGACCATAAACAGCATTGGATTCTTTCTTTCCAGTGGGAGGCTTCTTTGCAGCACCTGATGAAGAAGTACCCACTTGGATCTTACCATTCTTTATACCATTTTCCACCCGCTCTCCTGTCATGATCAACTCAGTGAAGCCAGATGATGAGCTTCCAATGAGATGACTGTAAAACGGACCATTCAACGTGCACATGAACATATCAACCAATTCCCTGTCAGTTAAAGGGGGTTGAACTCTTCCAGCTAAGTCTCTCCACTTCTGAGCATACTCTTTGAAACTTTCTTTGGCACCCATGGACATGCTTTGCAGCTACATGCGAGTGGGAGCTAAGTCAGCATTATATTGATACTGCTTATAGAAAGCTTCAGCAAGATCATTCCAGTCTCTGATGTTGACACTCTCCAATTGATAATACCACTCCAACTGAGCTCCAGATAAACTCTCTTGGAAAAAGTGGATCCACAACTTCTTGTCAGCAGTGTGAGGTTGAATTCTTCTGACATAAGACCTCAAATGCAGCTTGGGACAGGAGACCCCATCATAAACAACAAAGGTAGGAACCTTGAAACCAATGGGTATGACAACCCCAGATATTAGACTCAAATCTTCAAAATCTAGCCCAGAAGATTTCTGCAACTCCATAGCATCCATCCTATCCACCAGCATCTTGAACTTGTCCTCATTAGGATCATGGTAATAATTGGCCTCAGAATCAGAGTCCCCCATAGTGTTGTGGAGACTGCCTCCCTCTTTTTCAGATTCCTCAGATTCATAGTCTTCAACCTGTTCTTTGGTCTTGACAGGACCTCTGAACCTTCTTCCCATGTTGAGCAGGCCACCTGACCTTCTAGTCTTCTTAGTCTTCTTGGCCAGCAGTGTCTTCAATTCATCCCGCCCCTTGGATAGGTTCAGGATCAGCTCTTGGAACTGTGCATTCTGTGCCTGAAGATCCTTAACTGATTGTTCAAGAGCCATTACTGAAATAAACAGCGAGAAGATGAGAAACCTATGCACAAATAAACCTGTGATGCAATGATATGATGTTTTAATGCGTATGCAATGTTTTCAAGGACCGCAGGATTTAAATTTGCTTAAACAAACAAGAAGGTAAACTTTTATTAGTAATAAATTTGTTTCGCCTCTTGGGCTTACAAAAACATGAAATGAAAAAAGTACAGAAGATGGGGTTTTAAGTCTCCCATGGACGTTTCCTCTTTGTGTTGAGGTATGAGTTGAGATTCCGTTCCTCGTGAAGTTGCTTTGTTAGTTCTAGGATTCTTTCTTGGCTTGCTTTGTAATGAGCCTCAAAAGTATCCCTTTGCTCCTTCATTTGGATCCAAGATCTCTGCAAGTCTTCCATGTCAGTAGGCATGTCTGGGTGAAGGATGGTGTAAGCAGTGTCCCCTTCAGCAACAGGTTCCATGGTAACTGGCAGGATAGCAGGATATGGCATCATGAGAGTCTGAGCACGAGATCGCACCCATCTGAGATAAGCCTCCATAGGAATAATGTACTTAGGCTCCAGTGTCTTGCTGTCAACCCTGTTTAATTTTCCCCAGGCTCGTATGAATCTCTGACGGTAACCTTGAAGATCGTTGTCGTAATCAAACACAATGCCCTGAATCAACATGTCATGTGGACCATCACTCCGAGCGTAACCAAACTGTCGTAAAGCTAAACAGGGGTTGTAGGTGATGCCTCCTCTTATGCCTAGAAGTGGCACATTAGGAAACTCCCCACAACGGTCAATGATGGTGACATTCTCCATAGATCTGGAGCACCAATGAATGTCTGAGTGAGAAAGTGACATGATCCTCTTGGACCATCTGAACCCTTGCTCATTCTTCATCACTGAGCGAGGAAAGTGAGAAATAAACCACCTAGAAAGCAAAGGTATGCAGCACATCAAAGTTCCTCTTGCCCTCGTAGTACGAGTATGAAGAGAATGTAGAATGTCTCCAAGCAATGTAGGCACTGGATTGTGACTCAGGAAAATGTTGATGGCATGAACATCTATGAACTGATCTGGATTGGGGAACAATACTAAGCCGTATATCAGCAAGGCTAAGATCTCCTCAAAAGCGTCATGACTCATGACCTTCAATAACATTTGAGCCTTCTCTATCAACACCTTAGCTAGAACACCCGTGACTCCACTTATTGTTTCTAGAACAATGTCAGACTTCTTCAGATGTAGAGTTGCAGCAATAACCTCAGGTTTAGGTTCTTTCTCCAAGCCTGTGAATGGTTTCTGATCAAGAATAGGTATGCCCAGAAGTTTAGAGAACTCTTCCATGGTTGGAACCAGCTGATAGTCGGGGAATGTGAAGCAATGGTGCTTAGGATCAAAGAACTGAAACAGGACACTCATCATGTCTTCATTGAACCCTGAAGTGACTAGATCCAATAGGTGACCATGTCTCTTGATGAACTGGGAATGATCAGACACTTGAGAAACCAACTCTTTAAGCTTAGCAGGTATGCCCACAAAGTTGATCCTGATGGTGTTTCTACGAGCAGAAGCCATGACCTGCAACAAAGAACAAAGATAAATCCTTTGGTCCTTGAAATGGTTAGTGAAAATGCTATGCTGATGATGCATGATGATGTCATGATGTTATGTTCAATCACAAACATGTGGCACACACAAACAAGTCACACCATAGCCCTAGGTTTAAAGGCTTGCATGAGGTTCAAAGGTAAGTACCCTCCCCTGAAGTTAGTTGGTTCATCCTGTCCTACAAAAGTAACCAGGTTCTAAGGGATCTCAATATCATTGATCCTTCACAAGGGTGGTTGTTCAGAAGGCAACTTACTTGCCAACCAAAACCCTCCAAGTTTAAGATCTCAATGAGCGTAGTATCGAGTGTCAACCAACTTCAGTCTGTACCAAAGCCGGTTACCTCACTACTTTCTAAAGGCCAAGATGAGTTAACTAGGGTTCTAAAAGTTAGTTAGTGCATTGACAACATATGGCAGCCTCATATTATCCTCAACTTGACTTAAGGAACATAAGCACCAACCAAGAAGTCGCACTAACTATGGCCACCAGATCAACCGTATCGATATACGTCGTACAATTTCCTTGGTCTATTGCCATTTACCTAAGGTACACGAGATCCGGGTTAGGACCTTTCACACATAAGAGCACCCCAACAAGATAATATAAAGCAAACAAGGCAAACAATTTAAAGTGATCTTAATTCCTAAGGGTACCCCTCTTAAATTTAAATCCCCAGCAGAGTCGCCAGTTCTGTAACACGGTGGGAGAACTGACTTTAGTTATGTTGCGGATAGCAAGAGTCGCCACCGACTTTTATTTTATCCAAAGGAAAGGCATAAAAGAACAGGAAAAACCTTTTAAAAGATTTTTGGGTCCGGGGGGTAGGTTATGTAAAGGGAAGGTGTTAGCACCCTTTACATCCATGGTTATCCATGGGCTCTTAGTTACTTAGCTCACTTTGAATTGTTTTTGAAAAGGTGAAGTGTGTGAATAGAAATTTTCATAAGAGTTTAATAATGATCCATGTACGGATGCGTAAAAAACTTGTGTTTGAAAATTGTTTGAAATTGTGAAGTATTTGAAATTGTTTTGAAATAGTGAGCAAGTAACTATGAGGAACCTACCCTAAAGTTTTAAGTCTTTTCTGTTCTTTATCCTTTAAATGGTAAGACTATCCCTATTATTAAGGAATAGGTAGTCATTACCTTGGATGTAAGGGGCAAGTGAGGACATCTGTTTTAATGAAGGCAACTGTGGGGTGTATTAAGCAATTTTTTGGAGGGACTGTCATCATTATTCGAAAGGGACAAAAACATTATGAAAGTCAACCATTAAGGGACTTGATGACTTTTCTTTTAAGGGACTTTGCTTTATACACCCCACTTGACCTTATGATTAGGCAACATTGAGAGGTAACCCTAGAAAGTGAGATGGCGATTAAAAAAATCGACTTACGTGTGTGAGTGTTTAATTTAAATATTTATCTTATAATTTAAATGATCTAAATTTAATTTTAAAATATAATACATGTTTACACTCCCTATTTTACTAACCATGGCATAACAATTAAATAGTTTAAATATTACAAAAAATTTACATCCAGGAGCATTTACATAATAATACTAATAAGCAATTAATAATAAATAGCAAAAAAAATAAATAAATGAGCAAGATATAAATAATAAGTAAAATAAATAAATAGGCAATAAATAAATATAATAGGGGTTAGTAATAATAATAATAAAAATAAATAAGGTTAGTGAAATAATAATAATAAGCATAATAATAAAATAAATGGGTTAGTAATAATATGATTAGTAATAATAACAATAATTAAAATAAATGAATTAGCAAAATTATTATAAGAACATAATTAAAATAATAAACAAAAGATTAGATTTTTAATATAGACAATTATTTATAAATAAGAGGAAATATGAACAATTAAATAATTATTATAACATTTTAATTTATATACAAATTATTAAATTATTTTTAAACATATTACAAAATTAAATTATCATAGGTTCAATTATTTCTAAAACACATATTTAAAAAATTATTTATACATATAATTTAGATTACAAACAAATTATGAAAATATTTACATATTATATAAAGAAAATAGGTTATAATTATATTTACAAAAAATTAATAATAAATATGTACATAATAATTATATTTAGAAAATAAAATTAGAAAAAATAAAATTAGATTTTTTAATATTTGTTTAGAAAATAATATATTAGGGTTTATTTTATAATTATAATTTATTTAACTAAATAATACATATATACATTTTATAATAATAATAAAAACTAATTTTTAAATTTAGAAAAATAAATTTTGGAATTTTTGAAAAGAATACATAGTACATACATATATTTTATTTTAGAATTATTTAGATATATAATATATATATATAAAACTATATAATTTAATAATAAAATATTTGAAACAAACAAAATACAAGAAAAAAAAGAATGAAAACTTACCTGGCTGGGTTTGAACCCATGACATCCTGCCTGCCAGCAACAAAACGTACCACCAGGCCAGCCACACATGTGTGATAATGGAATGAGTTTAATTGGTTTTGTTCTTTGAAACCTGGAAAATCAGAAAAAAAAATGAAGCAAAAGGCCTGGGGGAGGATTGAACCCAGGACCTTTCAAGTTTCACACAAATGCATTGCCAATCCATCTAGGTGAGCGCGTCTGGTAATTTGATGACCATAATTGATTATATATTAAAACCAATACATATCAGGAAAAATAAAGAAAAAAAATGGTGAGACTAAGATTCAAACACAGGTCCTCCAACAATATATGCGCCTCCTCTTCCACTGGGACAAGCATCAAGCTTGTGAAATAAACAGAAACAAAATCATATTATTTTTAAACAATATTTTGAATATAGATTTCGCGCCAGTCAACTTCTTCTTCTCCAGATTTCCTGCGAAACTTCATGCCCTTTTTCCTGCGAATCTTCATGCGAGTTCTTCCATATTTCAAACCTGCGAAAATGAAACTCCAACAAAACAGTACCAATTCATGAAATTGATCAGTGTTTTATGATCCTTATGGTTCACACAACATCCCTATGTTCTTCAAATTCATTTATATTTAGTGAATCGAAGAACCCTAATTTGGAGGTCAAAACCCTAATCATGGCCGAATCCATTCTAGGCAGTGAAGCTTTGGTTTAATGATCCAGAAACGTTCTACATATCATCACAAACAAGATTAGGCAAACAAAATTCATTAATATGCAGTGAATTATTGTAATCGAAAAAAACATATTCAAGAACAATCATGGTTCGGCTTGAACAATATGGCATGGTTTTGATGCATGTGAGTGATGATTCATGATCAATGAGGTCCAAGGAGTCTTGCTATGTTCTTATTTTACCTTCAAATGCCCTGTAAATTGAAAACCGAATGTGAGTTGTGGAGAGGTTTTTGAACAAAGTGAACTTACTCTTGAGGCTGTGGAATCCGTGAATTCATGTTAGGGTTGTGTTTAGTACTTATAGGAGAGTGAATTAGGTCAAAAAGATTGATTACTTGTGTGGAAAAATTGATATGAAAAGATCCAAAATGATCATGCCTTAAAAACCAAATATTCATGTATAAACCCTTGCTATTTTGGGAGGATTTTCATAATTCTTGTATCAATCAAACTTAAATGTGATTTAAGATTTTCTAGAAGCAAAATTAAAATTAATTTTCATGATTTTATATTTTATTTGAATTTAAAATGACTTTTTAATATAAAAATCATAATAAATAAAAACAAAATAAATAAAATTATGAATAAATTAAATTAATTTCGTGCAAGATGTTATGAAATGGATTGGGTCATTATTTGGCAAGCCCATTTGGAAAAAATTGGTTTTAGACCTCCTTTTTCTTCATGAACCAACCCAAAATTTCCCAACTTTGCATGGGCACATATCCTTCAATTTTAATGGTATGAGGGTGTTCTTGGACATTTTGGAAAGCTTGAAGAGTCCTCTAAACAACCCCACTGGTTTCATGTCCATATCTTTTACCAATCTCAAGTTATGCCCTTTTGAAGTTGTTGACTTTTTGTTGACTTTCAAAAGGACCTATAATGTCTTAGCTCATACCTTCCAAATGAAGCATTTTTGGGCTTGGCTTGTGAGACACAAAGTTGTAGAGAATTCAATTTCCTTAAAAATGAGCTTTGAGTGGAGACTTGATGATTAAGTATGTGAAAGTTATGGCTGGTCAAAGTTCAGTTGACTTTTACTGAGGAAACCCTAATTTAGAAACTCCTGATTCTTGATGATCTGAAATCTCCTTGATGAATCATGATCAACCCTTGATCAAATGATGAATTTTACTTCATATACTTGATGTTGGCAAAAAATCATGAAGTTTGACTTTGGTTTGACCACAGTTGACCTCAGTTTGACTTTTTAACTACTTTGACTGATTTTGACTTATCTGATCATCTGACTGAGCAAACTTTTGAGAAAAGTCTTGAAACTTGTCATGGGGGTTCTTACACAAATATAAGATGTTATGAAGCTCACTTGAAGTCTTGGAAATTCATTTAGCCTGATTAAAGTCAAAACCCTAGTTTTGGATGCACTGCTTAGGAGGTGCATTGTCTGAGGGGATTGTCAACTCTTCTGACCAATTGTGAACTTTGTGAACCTTGTGAACCATCATAAAATGTCTTGTGAACCTCATGGGAGGTATTGTGAACCTTGTGAACCTTGTGAACCTTGTGAACCTCATAAAGTGACTTGTAGACTTCATGAACCTCATAAAAGGTCTTGTAAGCATTGTGAATCTTGTGAACCTTGTGAACCTTCATAAAGTAACTTGTAGACTTCATGAACCTCATGAAAGGTCTTGTAAGTGTTGGGAAGCTTGTGAACCTTGTGAACCTTCATAGCACACAAAGTCTTGTATTGTGAGGGCAAATTTTGGGGTGCAACAGTTTGTTGTATCATCTCCGGTCCAACTACCGTTCTTTCCCCGGTTTCATGCCAACACAAAGGTGTTCGACATCTCCGACCATATAAAGCCTCAAATGGTGCCATACCAATACTCAAATGAAAACTATTATTATAGGTGAACTCAATCAACGCTAAATAACTATCCCAAACACCACCTTGTTCTAGCACACAAACACGCAACAAATCCTCTAACGATTGAATTGTCCTCTCGGTTTGACCGTCCGTTTGCGGATGGTAAGCCGAAATCAATCTTAGCTTAGAATCCAAAGCCTTTTGCAAACTTTCCCAAAACCTCGATGTAAATCTAGGATCTCTATCCGATACAATACTCTTAGGAACTCCATGTAACTTCACAATCACAGAAACATAAATCTCGGCTAACTTCTCCAAATAATAACTAATATCCATCGGAATAAAGTGAGCAAATTTAGTAAGCCTATCGACAATTACCCAAATAGCATTATGACCTCTCTGCGTATTCGGCAATCCCGTAGCAAAATCCATCGATATACTATCCATTTCCATTCCGGAATATCCAACGGTTGCATTAAACCACTAGGCTTCTGATGTTCCACCTTAGACTTATGACAAGTAAAACACGCATACACAAAATGAGCTACATCTCTCTTCAATCCGGACCACCAAAAGATCTTTTTAAAATCTTGGTACATCTTATTCGCTCCCGGATGTATACTTAAATTACTTCGGTGTCCCTCTTCCAATATCATCTTTTTCAACTCCACATCATCGGGAATATAAATACGACCACAGAATCTCAAAACTCCAAAATTATCAACCTTGAAATCCTCATTCTCATTCATCATCAAATTAATAAATTTCAAATCCAACTTTTGCTTTTCACAAACGGTTGCAATAAAGTCATTCGTAACACATAGCATACCAAGTCTCACGCTTCTCGGTGTCATCTCGCACACCAAACTCAAATCTCTAAAATTCTCCAAAAGTTCCCATTCTCTTATCATCAATGCGGACATATGTAATAACTTACGACTCAAGGCATCGGCCACCACATTCGCCTTACCCGGATGGTAATTCAAACCAAAATCATAATCCTTCAAAAGTTCTAACCATCTCCTTTGTCTCATGTTCAATTCCTTTTGATCGAATAAATACTTCAAACTCTTGTGATCACTAAAAACTTCAAATCTTGCACCATAAAGATAATGCCTCCAAATTTTTAGGGCAAAAACCACAGCTGCTAATTCTAAATCATGCGTAGGATAATTCTTTTCATGCACCCTCAATTGTCTTGAAGCATAAGCCACAACCTTTCCATCTTGCATCAAAACACCACCTAACCCAAACAATGAAGCATCACAAAACACCACAAATGGTTCCGTCGGATTCGGCATAATCAAGATCGGAGCCGTTGTTAACCTTCTCTTAAGTTCCATAAAACTTTCTTCAAAATGAATATCCCAAATAAAAGCCTTTCCTTTACAAGTCAACTGCGTTAACGGAAGTGCCAACTTTGAAAATCCTTCAATAAACCTCCGATAATAACCCGCCAAGCCTAAAAATCTTTGAATCTCCGTAACCGATCTAGGAACTTCCCATTGCATTACCGCATCAATCTTGGATGGATCAACACTAATACCACCATCGGAAATAACATGCCCAAGAAAACTTACCTTCGACAACCAAAACTCGCATTTTGACAACTTAACATACAATTGCTTCTCTTTCAAAATCTGTAACACAATCCTTAAATGCTCTTCATGATCCTCTTGAGACTTAGAATAAATCAAAATGTCGTCGATGAACACAACCACAAAACGATCCAACTGTTCATGGAAAATATGATTCATGTATTCCATAAACACACCTGGCGCATTAGAAACTCCGAATGGCATCACAGAATACTCGTAATGACCATACCGTGTCCTAAAAGCCGTCTTTTGAATATCCTCCTCTTTCACACGAATCTGGTGATATCCTGATCTCAAATCAATCTTACTAAAAACACGTGCACCAACCAATTGATCCATCAAATCATCGATCCTCGGAAGCGGATACTTGTTCTTAATTGTCACCTTATTCAACTGTCGATAATTAATACATAACCGCATGCTTCCATCCTTTTTCTTTACCAACAATACCGGTGCACCCCAAGGAGAAACACTCGGCCTAACAAACCTCTTATCCAACAAGTCATTCAATTGCTTTTTCAATTCTACCAACTCGGAAGCTGACATGGGATACGGTGCCATCGAAATTGGTCTAGTACCCAAAACTAGATCAATAGAAAACTCAACTTCCCTTTCCGGCGGTACATCCTTAATATCATCCGGAAACACTTCTGGAAAATCACACACCACTAGAAACCTACTTATCTCCACTTCTCTTTCCACTGACAACGATGCAAACAAACCAAACAATTGAACTTCATCCATTAAAAGTTTCTTCAACTCTTTCGTGGATAGGAAACTCTCTTCCTCTCCATCATCCAAATAAGGAAACCTTACTAACTTATGATAACAATCTATATGAACTCAATTAAATTGCAACCAGCTCATACCCAAAATCACGTCCAAAGCTTCCAACGGCAAACAAACTAAATCCATAACAAAATCTTTACCATACATGGTCAAAGAAAAACTTACACACACCAAAGAAGTAGTTACCGACCCTGAAGCAGGAGTCTCAATAACCATCTCACCACCCTAAGAAGACATAAACAAATTCAAACGCTTAGCACACTCAAGAGAAATAAACGAATGAGTCGCACCCGTATCAATAATAGTAACTAAAGGCGTACTATTAATAAAGCATGTACCTTTAATCAAACGGTCTGCACTAGTAGTATCCTTCCCTGCCAATGCAAACACCTTTCCGCCCGCCTAAGCTTGCTTCGGCTTAGTACACTTAGTACTAATTTGAACAACTTCCCTATAATTGAAGCACTTCACAACATTCCTCCAACACTCGGTAGTAGCATGTCCAAGACCTCCACAGTTTCAACATTTCACAATATTCTTCCCACACTCAAAAGACTCGTGGCCTAGATCGCCACACTTGTAACACTTAACGGGACCAGAACTCCCTCCACCAGATCTCCTATCGAAGTTTCCCCTATGTTTTCCCTTATCAGTGGGTGTCATATAAGGTCCACTTCTAGCTTGTTGCTTTCCTTTCCTCTCATTCACACTCTTGTAATGTGTAGAACGAGCTTTGCTATCCTCTTCAAAGATTCTACAACATTAAGTCAAATCTGAAAAACCTTCTAATCCTCTGATATCCCACAGCTTGCTTAATCTCAGGACGCAAGCCATTCTCATACTTAATGCACTGATAAAACTCAGCAGTAGCAGTAACATAATTAGGATGAAACTGAACCAATTCCACAAACTTAGCAGTATAGTCAACCACTGACATACTACCTTGCTTCAGATCAAGGAATTCCATCTTCTTCTTTCCCTTCACACTCTCATGGTAGTACTTCCCTAAGAACTCAGTACGAAAAACTTCCCAAGTTATCTCTTCATCATCCTCCTCAAGAGTTTGACTTTTACCGACCCACCAATCATCGGCTTCTTCCTTCAGCATGTGAGAACCAAGCCTCACCTTGCTCTCTTCAGCACAGTCCATGACTCTGAAGATTCTTTCAATCTCCTTCAACCAATTCTGAGCACCATCAGGATCAAATCTTCCCTTGAAGACCGACAATTGATTCTTCCTCAACTCATCATTCGCATTCACATTCGGCGTCCCCTGCACCGCCCTAGCCATTGCTTCCAAAGTAGCAGACAAAGCATTGTCGTTTCTACCAGCCATATTCTGATTGTTCCCAAAGACAACAACAAGATTAAACAAAAGTTCAATCATAACAACATCAAGACAGACACAACTGACTCGAACACTGACTCTGATACCACTTAATGTAACACCCCCTTTCTATACCCCCAAATAATCAATTAAATCATTTAGGCACATGTTAAAAATTTCATCAGAGTATAATTAAACATGGTATAAAAGAGGCATGCCACATTATGCTTGTGATTAAAAACATACAACACCCGCTCATTTAAAGATATGCAACGATGGGGTAGTTTTCAACATAGGAAATCAAATCCTTACACCCATCTCCAAAGATATAATTACATAGCGGAAACTAAATCAACAACCTCAAACATATATATTTCCATTCATATATATATGAACAAGTTTGATGTCAACAAAAATATTCATGTTTATACAAAACACCCATCCAACAGATACATAAACACAATGCATCACAAAAATGGCACTAAGCCAACCTAACTACCCGGTGTTATATATCAGAGCCGACTGACCAAAAGATGAAGAAGAGCTTCACAAAAATATGCCATCCAGCAACCTACTCTGCAATGCCTCATAGAGCATCATAAAACAGTAGAAGGGTGAGAAACATTATCATAATAACATTGCATATAATTATATATCTCAACATATAACATACACATAAAACATATTCTCACCACAATTCATACCTCATCACCTATACACATCGCAACGTGTACATACCCAATTCAAGCATGTTTATCATGCATCAATTCATTAGTTCACATAAACTTACATTATTTATGTTTATTCCTCAATTCTATTCATTCCGCATAAACATACGTCTAGCTATGTTTAATCACACATATACATCACAAATGTATAAATCACATACATATACATATATCAAACATGCATATATACAATCAAGTTTGCTTCTTCACACATACTATCATCTCCATAATACTCCAAATAAACATATGCACATTCATATTTATTTCAGCATATCATAATTAAAATGATAAAATGCAACTCATAGAGACCGACTCACGACTCTATGCAGATGCAATGCGGTACCGACTCAACATTTCAGCAGGTTCACTCAGGAACCAAATGGAATCATCGCTTGTTACCTAAAGTAACTCCCCGTCGGGTACACGATATTCCCCATTGCTCACACCCCACATGGGCACACAATGTTTATGGATTGCTCACACCCCACACGGGCACACAATCCGATTGCTCACACCCCACACGGGCACACAATCAATGTGAATAAATCACCCATCACTCACACCCCACACGGGCACACGATGTTTCTGGATTGCTCACACCCCACTTGGGCACACAATCCGATCACTCACACCCCACATGGGCACATGATCTTGTTGTAGTCATCGCTCACACTCCACATGAGCACACGATGCTACAACGGATTCACAAAGAATCCCTAAGCACAAGAATGCATACATTATGCTTACATGCAAAATGACACACAACATTCTTGAAAATGCATACATATTCACAATATAGTTATGCATTTCATCTCATACAATTAGCATACATACGCATTTAATTCAAGCAATGTATCTACTTGTCAAACGGCCACAACACAACAATCAAACCCACAATTCCATAATTAACATAATTATATTTTATCGGAAAAGTCGGGTAAAAGTCAGCTAAAAATTTCATATTTTAGCATCAATAGATTCTACATATTTTTAGCTTCGAATCGATATAAGGATCACTAAAAACGGATACCCAAAATTAAAGCTATGGATTAAAACACGTAACCCCTCAAAAACCTACAGGCTCGCTGAGCGCCCTCTCGCTCGCTGAGCGAGAATCGCCCTGAAACTTTCGCTGAGCGAGGGTTAGCTCGCTGAGCGACCACTGCGATTTCATAAAAATACCAGCTGCGAACAGTCAACCAAAATGACCCCAAAACTCCTCTAAGCTCATACAAACATGATCAATAACATATTCTAGCTATCATACTTCGGCTATAACGAATTCCAACTGATTAATCCATAAATTTCTCACATTTTTCTCAAACCCTTACTATTCATCTTTTCTAACTTCTACCAAATCAAAAACCCACAAAATCTAACACATACATAATCATATACAAGATTAAAATAACAATGTTTATCACCCTTACCCAATTATTTCGTCTACGCGGAGCAATCTTGATCAAAACCTAGCTTTTTCAAGTTTCCCTCTTTTCTCTTCTTTTCTCTTCTCTCCTTTTTCTTTCTCTTCTATTTTCTTTCTATCCCTTTTCTTTTCTTTCTCTTCTTTACTAACTTATACTCTTTTCCCTCTATTTCTACACTTAACTCTATTCTTTCTATTTCTTTCCAACCAAATATCAATTCTCTCACAAAAATACCAATTCTACTAATTTCTAACTTAGCATTAATTAACAAATACCTAAAATACCCTCCAAACCAATTTTACCCAAAAATTCACAAAACGGTAAAAATCACATATCACACCAATATATCACATTAATTCATCAACATATCATATCATCATATTAATTTCACAAACAAAATAATAATTACTCAATTAAAATAAAAGACTCCAACAAAAATTTGGAAAATCGAATCGGGGCGTTACAACTCTCCTCCACTTTAGAAATTTTCTTCCTCGAAAATATTACCTGATTCAAACAACTCCGGATACAACTCGCGCATCCCATTCTCCAATTCCCAAGTCATATTGCCTTCTGTAGCGTCTCCCCACGCCACTTTCACAAGCGCAATATCCTTGCCTATTAGCTTCTTAATTTCACGACCCAAAATCCTAACCGGCAAAGCTTCCACCGTAAGGTTATCTCTTACTTCAACCTCATCCATAGGAATAACATGTGACGGATTCGGAACATACTTCCGAAGTTGCAAAACATGGAACACATCATGCAAATTCGAAAGATTCGGAGGCAACGCCACACGATAAGCCACAACACCCACTCGTGCAATAATATGATATGGCCCAATAAAACGAGAAGTCAACTTCTTCGACTTCAAAGCACGACCACACCCGTAACCGGTGTAACTCTCAAGAACACATGGTCGCCTTCCTGAAACTCAAGATCCTTCCTCCTCTTGTCATGATAACTCTTTTGTCTACTTTGAGAAGCTCTCATCTTCTCCCGAATAAACTTTACTTTTTCCGTCGTTTGTTGTACCATCTCCGGTCCAACTATCGTTCTTTCCCCAGTTTCATGCCAACACAAATGTGTTCGACATATCCGACCATATAAAGCCTCAAATAGTGCCATACCAATACTCGAATGAAAACTGTTATTATAGGTGAACTTAATCAACTCTAAATAACTATCCCAAACACCACCTTGTTCTAGCACACAAGCACGCAACAAATCCTCTAACGATTGAATTGTCCTCTCGGTTTGACCGTCCGTTTGCGGATGGTAAGCCGTACTCAATCTTATCTTAAAACCCAAAGCCTTTTGCAAACTTTCCCAAAACCTCGATGTAAATCTAGGATCTCTATCCGATACAATACTCTTAGGAACTCCATGTAACTTCACAATCACAAAAACATAAATCTCGGCTAGCTTCTCCAAAGAATAAATAATATCCATCGGAATAAAGTGAGCATATTTAGTAAGCCTATCGACAATTACCCAAATAGCATTATGACCTCTCTGCGTATTCGGAAATCCCGTAGCAAAATCCATCGATATACTATCCATTTCCATTCCGGAATATCCAACGGCTGCATTAAACCACTAGGCTTCTGATGTTCCACCTTAGACTTCTGACAAGTCAAACACGCATACAAAAAATGAGCTACATCTCTCTTCAATCCGGACCACCAAAAGATCTTTTTAAAATCTTGGTACATCTTATTCGCTCCCGGATGTATATTTAAATTACTTTGATGTCCCTCTTACAATATCATCTTTTTCAACTCCACATCATCGGGAATACAAATACGACCACAAAATCTCAAAACTCCAAAATTATCAACCTTGAAATCCTCATTCTCATTCATTCATCAAATCAACAAATTTCAAATCCAACTTTTTCTTTTCACAAACGGTTGCAATAAAGTCATTCGTAACACGTAGCATACCAAGTCTCACGCTTCTCGGTGTCATCTCGCACACCAAACTCAAATCTCTAAAATTCTCCAAAAGTTTCCATTCTCTTATCATCAATGCGGACATATGTAATAACTTACGACTCAAGGCATCGGCCACCATATTCGCCTTACCCGGATGGTAATTCAAACCAAAATCATAATCCTTCAAAAGTTCTAACCATCTCCTTTGTCTCATGTTCAATTCCTTTTGATCGAATAAATACTTCAAACTCTTGTGATCACTAAAAACTTCAAATCTTGCACCATAAAGATAATGCCTCCAAATTTTTAGGGCAAAAACCACAACCTCTAATTCCAAATCATGCGTAGGATAATTCTTTTCATTCACCCTCAATTGTCTTGAAGCATAAGCCACAACCTTTATGATAGGTGTTTTTCCGTAATAGTGTCTGCTTTGCCCCACCTCTTTTTTTTGCGGATTTTTACGTGATAGCCTTAAATGGTACATACATGTCCGTTTGCCACTCCTAACTAACACTTATTTAAGTATTAACCTTTATGTGCTAGCCTTTATTAAGTTCCTCCTTTTTAGATTTTTCAATAGAATTATACTAGAACAATATTATTATTATATATTCGATAAATATTGTAATAATATATTTTTCAAAAACAAACTTGAGATTTTTTATATAAAATATATTTTCATTGTTTTAGTGTTTAAATATTTGATATTACAATTATAGTTTTGAAATATATTTAAGTTACAAAAATATAATAGAATATGAATTTCTTTAATTTGCAAATATGTATTTCATTATGTAGTTAGGTTCTCAAATTGTAAAGATAGAATTTTGAAAAAGATTATATGATATGTTTTTCAAAGATCCTGATGTTTGACTAAATTTTGGTAAAACACATTGATGATAACGCTGAAGAAATTTGGACATGGACAAAGATGTCGAAGGAGATGTCCTAACAGCTGACAAGACATCTTGTTGATATTGCAAGTTAATTGTAAAACAAATCTGTTTAAGATTTGTTATGCTTTAAAAGAATGGATCAAAACAGAATTAGAAGGCCCAAGAAAAACATAAGAATATAAAAGTAGACTTATACCTAGGATGATATTATGTCTTATGTAACAATTGTAACCTAGTTCTCTTTTGTAAAATAAGGGTTTAGATTTTGAGAGTCGTTGGCTCTCTTAGGGTTGTAGTTCTATTATGCAATATGGGATGCAAAAAGGACGACATATGTGCATGTACACTACCAAAAGCCTTTAGGTAATGGTTGTTGTATTGTTATTGGAAGGAGCTTTTAAGCATGTCCAAGATAATTTGTAGGTCAAGAAACCGTGACAGGTTCTGTGATGGCAGATGACATATGCAACACAGGTTATGAATAATATAAGTAGGTTCTCTTATCAGAGTTATAAATGATGGAGTTTAGCTTTGGTAAAGATGTTTATTAGGGTAGTGATTAGGAGAAAAAGTTGTAGATGGGAGAGTTTAACTTTGTGATAATACTACGATTTAATGGAGTCTTCATCATGGACTGGTATCCCCTAAATATATGTTGGTTAACACTGGAATGAGTCAACATATTCTGTGTTCATATTATTCTGCAATTAAAAATTTTATGTTATATGTTCTTGACTGAGATGTCCCAACATGATGTCTCAACATCTGTTGGTATTTGTGATGCATCACTTCAAAAGAGCAGTTGTGTAATTCTCTTGTTTGCTAAAGTGCAGTAATCATTGTCTTAACATTATGACGGGACATTGGAGTATCTGCATAACCAGAATTTCAATTGGTATCAGAGCTGGCATCCATGTCTTTTTTTCAGGTTGAGATCCATGGAGTACTTTCTGGTGATTAAACAGAAGGAGTTATTGTCTGAAGGGTTCTACAACAACAAACAGGAGAAGTGGTAGTTCTCTTGGATGGTGCACATAAAGATGTCTTGAGATCTTGTCTAGGGCAAGTTGAAGTTGTTTTTTAGTGTTTCCGTTGTATATATTCTGATTGAAGAATTCCAGTAGTTTGGGATACTGGAGTAATGATTGAAGAAAGCTTGTAGTTGTCCTTACCTGGTTCTGTTCTTGTAGATGTCAATCGGTTTGAAGACACATAACATTCCAAAGTCAGGAGCAGAGGGATGTTATTGTGATGATTGAGTCTTATGTGACTTGTTACATGGTTGAGTGGTGTCATCCTGTATGTTGGAGTCGGATTGGATAAAAGGGGTAAGATGAATTATCAAACTCATGCTCTAGGGGTTTGATGATTTCTTGTTGGCTAAGTTGTTGAAGACACTTTATATGTTGATCAAGTCCAATCAAGGCAATTCAACCATATTCTGGAGTCTGCTAGTTATTCTTCAGACTAGGAGGTGCTTTCTTGGAAGCATGGAAGTGAAAACAGTGGAGGTGATTTATTTTCATTGTCCACAAACAACGTGCAAGGAAGAAATCATACTTCTTAACCCTAAGGATGAGTTCACACAACTATGGTAGTTAGGATTCGTTCAGAGAGAGTTTTAAAAGCTTGATTCAATGGGACAACCTTGATATCTTAACAACCTGTACAACAACAGAAGAAGACAACATGAAGTGGAATATCTATGTGATATTCAGAATATGTTGGAGTCAGACAAGGGTTATTACTACAAGGATTAAAAATAACTTGCTTTATGCAAATTTGATTATCCTTGTGATTCAAGATTGAAGATGTTGTATCAGATGTTCTAACATCTTTTCATCAAAGGTTTGAAGAATCATGGGAGGGGTTCTACATTCACTCAAAAGTCTCATATGATTTTGACCTAGGATTATTTTCTTCGCATCTTTTCCTGAAAAGTGTTGAGACTTTTCCAGATGGTGATGCATTTTTGAAGATAGAGATGAAAGACTACGAAGACATCATAATCTTGATGACTACTTGGATTAGTTTATTTCTGATCCAGATACTTTAGGGCATTCCAGAATGCTCATCATGAAGTTCAGATAGGTGGAAGTATCAACAACTTTGTGAAGATGGCTCTACTTAAGGAAAGGTGGTAACCTTGGTATAGCTATGTGAGTTAGTTTCTAACTAGTCCTTCTGAAGATTCAAATAGTGGAAGGTTTGAAGTCCTTGGAGAAGCACTGACAGGTATTCTTCAATATGTGATATTATTTGGAATAGCTGCAAAATAAACAAAATGAAGGTTTCCTACTCAAACTTGGTTTGTGAATCAAGTCAATGAGAGAATGAAACTCTTGTTCTGTAAATGGTGGAAGTTCTTTCAAGTGGCAGAAGAAGGAGTTGAATTCAACAAATAGATGTCGAATCATAATGTTCTAACATCTAATTCAACATCAAAATATAAGTTGGTGGAATGGCACATCAACTCAAGATAGGGTTATTTACAGGAATGAACATTGATGCTTCAAAAAGATTGTTCTTATGTCAGTTTACGGGAGCTGTAGGAAGGAGAATATGGTATATTATCCATGGCTTAGGGAGTCTAAGTGTGTATTTCTATTGAGCAAGTGGATACATGTAACTTGAAGGTCAAGTTTCACTTTGTAGACCAGGATATCTTTGTGAGATTTCTGACAAACGAGAAGAAGACAATATGTGGAAATTGGCTTTTTCATATGAGGATTCATGAATGAGGTGATCTAATTGTGGAAATTGGTTGATCTCAGTAGTGGATTCAAAGAATCAAGATAATCAACATGTGGAAGTTGGTTAGTCTTGATGCTTTTCTTGGAACAAGTTACTCTTGTGTAGAAGGGTGATGAGTTGAAGACTCAAGGAGATTATTTATTCTTGAAGGTGGATGAGAGTTTATTTATCTCTTTCTGGAGTTCTTATTCAAGCTAGTGGCACAATGTTGATTGAAGTTTCTTCAGTTCTTTGGATTACTATGCTATAGTAAGTCCAGTTGGTGGAGCATATAGAGAATTTTGTCTTGGTATGTGGAATATGTTCTAACTTGGTATTAGTACATTATATGGGTTGGATATCCTTGACGAATGATGATTATGCTCTGGTTCTGGAGCTTTTTACCTACATTATTGCTGAAGGAGCATCTACATAATCATATAGGAGAATGATGAAGTAGAAGGCCTGCCTTGGAAGAAGAATGTAGAGAAGACTGAAGTAGATCATATATTAATTGCTTGGAAGTTTGCAGGTGGATAATCAACAACTGATCAGGAGTATTCCATATTATCATACGAAAGAATGATAAGAATGACTGCCTTTGAAGAGTTGGATGA
This sequence comes from Lathyrus aphaca, assembly GCA_963966055.1. Lineage (NCBI taxonomy): Eukaryota > Viridiplantae > Streptophyta > Magnoliopsida > Fabales > Fabaceae > Lathyrus > Lathyrus aphaca. The sequence continues at coordinate 430,681,550 of OZ014519.1, read as the reverse complement.
CTGTCTATTTTTTAAAATCTTGTGGATGGACTTTGTCTTGCAAGTCATGTTGTTTTAAAGCATGTGCCCAATATCTGACACTGATGGGAGGAAAACAAACTGATTTTGATGTCATTCCAACAATTTGTTACTATGAGGATGGCGATCCTTATGTGCCTCATGGATAACATGATGGTTATCATGTGTGAATGACTGCTATTTCTTGCTAGAAGGGATAGTCGTTCCAAAATGAATGTGTTTTAGCAGGTGGCTGGACAGAGGGTGAGCTCTTGAAGACATTGAAGATGTGTTTGTTTTCCATTCATTTCTACACATGTGCTCAGGGGGAGCACATGTTGTCTTAGACGGGGGGAGTTGCCTCTTGATATAAGAATCTACTACAGGGGTGCAATCTACACCAAGCTTATGGTGAGTATCAAGCATATTTTTCCATCCAGGAGGGATGAAGATGTCAAGTGTGATGTCTTGACATTGTATTGTTGCAAGTTAGGGATACTTGACAATACAAAATATATGATTCTTGTTGGATGCTTAAGGAATCATTGACAAGTATGGGAGAATTTATTTTTCTCTACAAATTCATGTGAAGTTACTCTGGATATGTCTATTCATAAAAATCTATATAAAACTAGACAATGTTAGACTTGATGTTAGGACATTATTGTAAAACATAATTGTGAGCCATTGGACTTATGGAAGGTTGACCTTGGCCAGTGGAGAACACTTGCGTGGGAAACATGTTTTTTGTTACTTACTTTATGTTGGACGATTTTCCTTAGAAGAAAAAATCAAAGTATTCTTGGCCGGTGCTCATTACATTGCATGAAGTTACATTCTTGGAATTACATCTTCATAAATTTCTTTATGTTATTCTTAAATATTTCATTACAATCTAAAAGGAGACTTGGCTATATAAGGAGGTTCTTGGTTCAATGCATATCAGTATCAGGTTCTTTGTGGTATTTATCTCAAAATGTTCATTCAAATATGGGTGTGTATTAGTTGGGTATGGGAATGTATTGGTTACTTTTGTCAATTTTTGGCTTAAAAGGGGGAAACATAGGATACTAGGTCAAGAGGTGCATGGTATGTTCTTACAGGTTCTCTACAAGGATGTTAAACATGATGCTCTAACATCATGTATGTCTGGTTCCCATTTGTGTCTGGTGACCTGAGTTGAAGAACAGAGTCATGCCTAGTGATCTGAGTTACATGTGCTTTATCTTCAGATCTAATATGTATACAACTGTTCTCCGGAGGAGAAGTGTGTTTGAAGAAGGTATTTTTTATTTGTCAAAACCTTCTTCTACCTTGATCATTCCAGCTTACTACTTTCCTCAAGGGTGGCAGTACTGGTTCACAGGTTTATGGGGAGTTGGAATTATCTTCTTCCTCATGTACACCAACATGAACACAATTTGCACAATATTCTAATCATATCTGCCACTCAGGGTGAAGAGACGTTCAAGAAGTGTTTTAGCCAAAATTTGTCAAAAGGGGGGGGGGGACTGAAAGCTCCTGATGTTTGACTAAATTTTGGTAAAACAAATCGATGATAAAGCTGAAGAAATCTAGACATGGACAAAGATGTCGAAGGAGATGTTCTAACAACTGACAGGATATCTTACTGATATTCCAAGTTAATTGTAAAACAAATCTTACAAATCTGTATAATAATTTTTATGCTTTTAAAGAATGGATCAAGACAGAATTAGAAGGTCCAAGAAAAACAGAAAACTATAAAAGAAGACTTAGACCTTGGATTATATTATGCCTTATGTAACAATTGTAACCTAGTTCTCTTTCGTAAAATAATGGTTTAGGTTTTGAGAGTCATTGGCTCTTAGAGTTGTAGTTCCACTCTGTAGTATGGGATGCAGAGAGGACGACATAGGTGCAAGCACACTATAACACCCTGAAAGTCTAAATTAATCATTTATTTATTTAATTTAGAAAGGATTAAGAGGTTTTAATGATTTTTGGAGAATTTGGGATCAAAAGGGTATTTTTAAATAATATAGATAATTAGTGTATTATTTATACTATTATTATTATTAAAAATATTAAGAAAAGGGCAAGGAAGTCATAAAAGAAAAAGAGTAAGGATAAGTTGGGAAAATCATAAACTGGGATAATTGTCAAAATAAGGAAGACCGATCACTTTTTCTGACTTATTGTATTTTGTGATGATTTTGGAGGAAGAGAGGGAGAGGAAGCCTAGGGTATTGAAGGATTGCTAGGTCTTGGAGAATAGTGTTAAGCTATGAAATTCTCTAAGGTATGGGGAGTTTTCATGGTTTATTATAGTTCTATAGGGTTTGGTTTGTGAATAGATTAGGTTTTATGTACTTTTGAGTAATTGTTGTGTTTGATGACATAGAGTGAGTTAAGAGTGTATGAATTGATGAAATAAGGTGAATTAGAATGATAGGAGTTGATATATGTATATTGTTTGATCAATTTAATGCATTTTTCGTTTTTAGAAAAACTGTATTTTGTAGAAGCATACTTCAATCTAAAGATTTTGATGAAGACAACAAGATTCAAGCTCATTCTGTGTTTGCAAAAAATCAAGCTTTCAATAAGATCAAGAACAAGGATATGCATCATCAATGGAAATGTTATCGTGCGAATCAAGCTCTGTATGCAAATGTTCGATATCCTTCAAGACTTGGACACAAGACTTAGGTATATCAAAACTCACATCTTAATTGATATACAAGTGTTCAAATGTAGGTTTTCATGATAGCACATTGCATATACCTTTTAGAAATTATTTGGAACTGGTTTAACACTTTAAACTTTAATATTTTTTCGAGTTTTAATAGTGTTAACCGGTTAACCAAATAGGTTAACCGGTTAACGATTCAAAAATTTCAATATCCTCAGTTAACATAACAACGTTAACCGGTTACCTCTTTTGGTTAATCGGTTAACACTGAAAGAATTTTGAAAAATTGTTTCTTTTCATTTGAAATGATTTTTGAATATTATACCTTTTCATTGGTTGTTTCATAAACAATTCATACCCTTTTGAATGGGTGTTTTTGAAACATATATATTCTGAATTTTTCAAATGTGAAAGATACCTAAAAACATTTTCTCATAGAATTTTTATTCAATCAAAGTCACTCATTTTTCAAATATTTTCAAATATTTCAAAAGTGTTCATCTTGTTCATACCATTTCACATTCATAGATATTGAACACATGCATTGATATTGTGAAGTGAACTTTGATTAAAAGGAGAAGATCAATCTTATATTGATATTGTACAATTAATTATTCTCAAAAACAAACTCATATAATTACTTCTATTTTGACTTGTGATCCAGGATTGTTGAATGCAAGGGTTAGTGTTTGCAAGAGGATTGTTCTTGCACACTATTTGATGTATAGTTGGTAGATAATAGGCCTCACCGATTTATGGTGCGATAGGTTGTACGATCTAGAACTATAGTGGAAAATATCTTACGAGGTGTAAGATGACTTGATGTACCTTCGGATTGTGAAGGGAACCAGGATAAACCTTTGTGTCTTTTTACTTTCTGCATTACCGCTTTCATTTCTTAGACACTTAAACGAAAAAAATCCATCCACCAATAAAATAACCGAGACAATTTTATATAAACTTATTCACCCCCTCTTAGGCTATCTCTGTAACTACAATTGGCATCAGAGCAAGTTATAGGTAACTTGTTCCTAGAGATCCAGCATGGCTTCCACAAGTACAAGTCCGGTTTTCAAAGACGGTGGAAGTAGCAACAAGCCCCCACTCTTCTCCAGGCAATATTTCGATTTCTAGAAAATCAGAATGAAAACACATCTTGAATTCCAAGGAGAAGGTATATGGGAAGCAATCGAAGAAGGTCCACACAATCATGTAAACATGATCAATGTTTTTGGAAATGCGAAGTTGAAAAGCACATATGATGAAAATGATAAGAAAAATTTCTAAACGAGAAAAAGGAAATCAACATACTCCAAAGCGCTCTCAGTATGGACGAGTTCTTCCGTGTATCACAGTGTAAATCGGCAAAAGAGATATGGGACACCTTGGTAGAAATGCATGAAGGAACCACCGAAGTAAAGAGATCGAGGCTAAACATATTGAGTCAAGAATATGAGATTTTTCGTATGCAGCCCGATGAATCTATTGTTTCCTTGAAGAAGAGATTTGTCCATCTAACAAATCACTTAATTTCTCTTGGGAAAACCTTCACCAATGATGATCTCAACTTGAAAGTCCTAAGATCTTTGACAAGGGAATGGCAACCGAAAGTGACCGTTATTTCTGAAAAGAAGAGTCTCTCAACGATGGCATCCGCGTCCTTATTTGGTAAACTTTAAGAGCACGAATTGGAACTTGGAAGGCTCGAGAAACACGAAAGTCAAGAAAAGAAGTCCAAGGGAATTGCCTTGAAGGTTGGTACTAAAGATGACAAAGATGATGAGACTTCCGAAGATGAGAATTTCATGCTTCTTGTAAAGAAGCTTGGTAAGTTTTTTCATAAAAATAAAAATTCCTCTTATTCTAAAAAGAATAAACATTTCAGGAAAAAGGATGCATCCACATCGATTCAAGAAGTCACATGTTACGAATGTGGGAAGCAAGGTCACATAAAGCCGGATTGCCTGAAACTTGCAAAGAAAGGAGGATTCAAAGGCAAGAAGGATTTCAAGAATAAGAAGGCCTATGTTTCTTGGGACGATAATGAGATAAGTTCCTCGCCGGAATGAGAAAGCGATGAATGTGCGAATATGGCTTTTATGGCTTCACATCACTCCGATGAAGAAATCGATGAGGTTAGTAGCAATTTTTCAATTTATGAGAATGATGCACAAGAAGTTATAGATGAACTTCTAAAAGAATGCAAGACTTTGTATAAAAGCATTTCATCCCAAAAGAAACTAATTTCATCTTTAGAAGAACAAAATACCGCTTTTGAAAAATATATCGAAAGTGAAAAACAAAAATTGATGGATGAAAAACAAAGTCTTGTATGCAAAAATTGTGAGTCCTTATCCTTTCAAATTGTTCAACTTAAAAGAGTTTTAGAAAGATATGAAAAAGGTCAAATTGGCTTGGAGGAAATTATTAGGCATCAAAGATATCCTAATGATAAAAGTGGTTTAGGATATTCTAAGTTTTCTAAACCAAGCACAAATAAGACAATTTTTGTGAAATCAAGTGAACAAGTTGTTAAGGAAAAGGCAACCAATCCTAAAAGTATGCATCAAAGTCATAAAAAGAAAATAATTGTTAAGAAAAAGAGTTATGTTCCTAGATATAAAAGTCACTTTCAACCTACTTGTTTTTTATTATGGAATCAAAGGCCACACACCTAATGCTTGATATGTGCGCAACATTGGCGTTGCTAAAGGGAATTATGTGTGGGTTGAAAAGGGTACTAACTATCAAGGATCCAAAGCAATTTGGGTACCTAACAATACTTGATTTTGTTTTGTAGGTATGCTTGAAGACAATTTCTAATCAATGGTATCTTGATAGCGGTTGTTCGAAGCATATGACGGGCGACTTCAACAAATTTTCAAATCTATCTTTAAAGGCTAAAGGATACATTACTTACGGTGATGATAATAAAGGAAATATTCTTGGAGTAGGAACCATTGGTGCATTTCCATTTACAATCATCGAAGACATTCTTTACGTTGAAGGCCTTAAACACAACCTAATTAGCATAAGTCAATTGTGTGACAAAGGGTTCCGAATCAACTTCACAAAGGATGAATGTTTGATAGAACATGAAGTCACCCATGACATCTTGCTAAAAGGTTAAATATTTAATAATATTTTTATGATTTATTTTGATGACTCTTCCTTGAAGGTAAAATGCTTAATAGCGAACAACGAGGCGTGGCTATGGCATAAAAGGTTTGCTCACATTCACATGGAACACTTAAACAAGTTGATAAAGCATGACCTAGTTTTTGGTATTTAAAAGATAAAGTTCATCAATGATAAGTTATGCGATGCTTGCATAAAAAGGAATCAAAACAAGACAACTTTCAAGTCCAAGAAAGTGGTGTCCACATCAAGACCACTTCAATTGTTGCATATGGATCTCTTCGGTCCATCAAGAACGAAAAGCTTCGGAGGTAACATTTATGCTTTAGTTATTGTTGATGATTTATCTCGATATACGTGAACATTGTTTTTAGTGTAGAAAATTGATGCTTACAAAGCATTCAAGAAGTATGCGAAGCAAATACAAAACGATAAGTCACTCACTATAGCCTCCATTAGAAGCGATCATGGTGGAGAATTCCAAAACTCATCCTTTGAAGAATTTTGCGAAGAGCATGGAATTTCTCACAACTTTTCCGCACCAAGGACTCCTCAACAAAACAGTGTCGTAGAAAGGAAGAATAGGTCATTGGTGGAGCTTGCAAGAACAATGCTTAGAGACTCAAATCTCCCTAAGTACTTTTGGGCAGATGCGGTTAGCACAACTTGTTTTGTAAGCAACCGTGTCAACATTCAACAAATTCTCAAGAAGACTCCGTATGAGTTGTTCAAGGGTAGGAAACCGAACATATCATTCTTTCACATATTCAGATGTAAGTGTTTCATTCTCAACAACGACAAGGACAATCTTGGTAAGTTTGATGAGAAGTACGACGAAGGTATATTACTTGGTTACTCCCTCTCTAGTAAAGCTTTTAGAATTTTTAATAAAAGAACTCTTACTATTGAAGAATCCATTCATGTTTCTTTTGATGAGACTAACCCCTCGAAAGAGGATAATAGTATTGTGGATGATGATGATGATATAGTAGATACGCCACAACAACAAAATGAGATGTCAAAGGATCAAGCAATACTACAAAAAGATGACTCATCAATCATTGAAGAACATCAGGATCTTCCGAAGGAATGGAGAACTCATAGAGATCACCCGATAGATAAAGTTATTGGTGATATTAGCCAAGGCGTTGCAACTCGACTAAATCTCAAGGATGCTTGTCTCAACATGGCTTTTGTGTCTCAAATTGAACCAACTAAAATCGATGAAGCCTTAGGCGACGATCAATGGATAGTAGCAATACAAGTAGAACTCAACCAATTTGATAGGAATCAAGTTTGGAGGCATGTACCAAGACCGAACACCAAACACATCATAGGAACGAGATGGGTGTTTAAGAACAAACTTGACGAAAATGGGATCATAGTTCGTAAAAAAACAAGATTGTTCGCATAAGGATACATCCAAGAAGAAGGAATTGATTTTGATGAAACTTTCGCTCCGGTAACAAGGTTAGAAGCAATTAGATTATTACTTGCTTATGCTTGTTCTATGAATTTTCAGTTGTACCAGATGGATGTCAAAAGCGATTTCCTGAATGGCTACATCAATGAAGAAGTCTATGTCAAACAACCTCTGGGTTTTGAAGACTTTAAGAATCTCTCTCATGTCTACAAGTTGAAGAAGGCTCTTTATGGTTGAAAGCAAGCACCAAGAGCGTGGTATGACCGCCTCAACAACTTTTTATGCGATAAAGGTTTTGCAAAAGGAAAGATTGACAAGACGTTGTTCATATAGAAGTTCAAGGGTAACACCTTATTAGTTCAAGTCTATGTCGACGAAATCATCTTCGGTTCAACAAACAAAGATCTTTGCGAAGAGTTTTCACTTATGATGCAAGGAGAATTCGAGATGTCCATGATGGGAAAAAAGAACTATTTCCTTGGACTTCAAATTAAGCAAACAAAGGATGGCATCTTCATCAACCAATCCAAGTATTGCAAGGAATTATTGAAAAGATTCGATATGGATAGTTGCAAGGTGATGTCCACTCATATGGGATCCGGAACGTACGTTGATCAAGATGAATCTGACACTTCAATTGATATCACAAAGTATCGAGGTATGATCGGTTCATTATTATATTTGACGGCAAGCCGTCCTGACATTATGTTTATTGTATGTTTGTGTTCATGCTTTCAAGCAAATCCAAAGGAATCACATCTCACTGCCGTAAAGAGGATTATGAAATATCTCAAAGGAACAACGAATGTCGGACTATGGTATCCAAAAGGTAGTACATGTTCTTTAATTAGTTATTCTGACGCTGACTATGCAGGATGTAAGAACGATAGAAAAAGCACAAGCGGTACTTGTCACATTCTCGAGAATGCACTAGTGTCGTGGGCATGTAAGAAGCAAGCATGCATTGCACTTAGCACGACCGAAGCGGAGTACATTGCAGCAGGCAATTGTTGTGCACAGATCTTATGGCTTAAGCAACAACTTCTTGATTTTGGTATAGATCTCGGTTGCATTCCTCTTCGATGCGATAACACAAGTGCCATCAATATCACAAAGAACCCGGTCATGCATTCAAGAATAAAGCACATAGACATCCGACATCATTTCCTTCGAGATCACTTGCTCAACGGAGATGTAGATGTTACTTTCGTGGATACACACAACCAACTTGCCGACATTTTCACTAAACCATTGGCGAAAGAATCATTCTTCAAGATTCGGCGAGAACTTGGTGTCAGACCCTAATTTTTGACCCTAAGATTTTTCGCATCTCATCTGCATTCGCATACAAACAAGATCACGCACTGGTTCGTTTATCCTTTTCAGGTGCAGGTCTATGCTTTGCGGAGGATCACCTTGTTTAATTTCTGTTATCTGTTTATATTTTACTGACTTCTAACCAGAATATCAAAAAAAAAATATGTTGCAGTTGCTTCTTCTTCTTCTGTGTTGCCGGCTTTCAAAGACAGGGTTGTGATTCCAATTCAGATGCGTTTTGTTCAGTCACAATTTGATTCAGATGGACGTTTGACCTAATCTTGGTCAAACTATCAAAAGGTTGTTTCGATTGCAAGTTGTGTGTGTGGCAATGATTATTTCTCAGGCGATGCCTATTCAATGTCAAGTTGTGTTGTGTGTGAAAATTCTCTGGTTTATCGAACAGTGGATTGTGAGAAGTTTGGTTCAGTTTGTCTTGATTGAGGGTTCATCAGTTCATCAATGGTTCATCTGAGGATTTATTTTCCTCAGTGTGGATTTGAATTATCAGGGCAATGTTCAGATGTTGGTTGCAGCTTGATTGGCAAATTATTCAGTGAATTTGTGATGACTGTGTTCATTTTACCAGTGGCTTGTGCGGGAAAAGTTCAAATTTGGTTCTGGGTTTAAAACCATTAATCCCATATTTGGTTCCCTTTTTTTATTCAATTCATCAAAAATATCTAATTCCATATCCATTTCACAAAAAAATTCCAATAATCATTTTATAATTCATATTTCGTTTTTTTTCATTTTTTTCACAAATATCCAATTATTCATTCTTTTCGACATTTTTTTATCACATTATCTAATTTTCGTCCGTTATCCATTTTTTTAATCATTTCCATTATCACATCCAATTTTCCAATTACCCGATTATTTTCCATTCATTTTTTTTATCACCTTCAATTCAAAGTCACTTCCCATAAAATTACTATAATCAAGTTCATTTCTTTTTTTATGTTTCTAACCATTTGTCACCCAAAAAAATAGTTATTAGAAAATCTTTTTAGAAAAAATATGAAAAAATATATAAAGCCCATTAGATATTAAGCCTATATTTTTTTTAATCCCTTTTTTATTATTATTATTTTCTTAAGATTTTTCTAGTTTTACATAACAAATAAAAAAATGATGAATTAACCACTTCACATTTTCAACTCATAAACCCACGTGACCAGCCTTTTCCTATCAGTCCAATTTCCTCACAGTTAGCCTCACATCAATGCAACTTTAAGCCACACGCGCACAAACTAGCCTCACATTCAGCTACTTCACAATTCCAAGCTAGCGTATCCTCATCATGCCAGCCACACACAACAATATCCAAGCTTCACAACAAACATCTCACAAGCCAAACTTTAAGCCAGCCAATAAGTTTCCCAGGCCCCCCATTTCCATTACCAGCCGTACACCAATTCAGCTTCACAACAACTTCACACTCCACGCCAACTTTTTCCCAAGCATAGCTTCACAAAACCGAAGCCACAACAAAACTTGCCAAAACCGCACAACATTCCAAAAAGCTTCCTCCAAGCCAGGCCCAAAACGCCCAACAATACTCAAGCCTCAAAGCATTCCAACAACAACTATTCAGTTTCACGAAAGCAACATGTCTTTTTGCAAGACAACGTCACAGCCAACTCACAAATACTTCAAGCCAAATAATCCTTCAGCATCCCGCGGCTACAAGCGGAAAAAAAACAAGTACAACCACAAAAGCAACCTGCAAAAACAACAGGCCCATCAAGCCATTCCGTACAACACAAGCCGCATAACTTCAACACAAACAACAAGACGTCACGCGTGACAACATTTCCGAGCCAGCAAATCTAATCCAAGCCTCATCTTCATCCCCTCACGTCATCCCGCATCCAGCTTATCAAACAGCCGAAGCATTACCAAAATCCCTGCATAACTTAAAGTCAAAACGCACGGCCGAATCAATTAAAACGCAAGAAGAAAAAACTCAGATTGAGAGGCACCAAAAACGTGACTTGCAAAACGCGAGAAAATTCCACAAAACGGCAACAAAATTGAATTCTTCTTCAGTTCAAAATCTTCTCTCCCTTCTATAAATTAAACACAATCCTCTTCTTCAAGGCCAAGCTTGGATAGCCATACAATTTCCCTGCCAAAATCAAAAATCAAAAGCTTCAATTACCTTCAAATCTTCAAAATCCTTCATCAACCCTAAACCTTTATCAATCACTTTTCAACCAGAAAATTAAATCAAAAGAGAGAAGAGAAACCGAAAGAGGAGAAGAAGAGTGAGTTCTGTGAGAAGAAGAAGGTCTTGAGGAAAACGAAGGAGGTTTGAGTGAGTTCTGAGAGAAGAGAAATCCGGCGTGAAAAAGTTGAAATCGACTGAAAGAGAGACGCGTTTGATTAACGAAGGTGAGAGGTTCACCGATTGAGTTTATTGATGCCCTGTTCTTGTATCCGCCGGCGTGGGTTAGGGAAGAAGAGGAATGTCCTCTGCGTTTTTTGTCCATTTTGTACTTTATGAGCTTTTTTTTCATTTTTGTTTAATAACATTTGTTGGTTTGGGCTTACTAATGTGGATCAATACTGCTGATCACACTCCCCTCCTAATCTCTGCGTCCCCCTCTCTCCCTTTCCTTTCTTTCTTTTATTTGATTTTTTTAATTACTTTATGTTTTTTTAAATGTTTTATAAGTATATTTTAGAAGATATTTTTAGTCAAGATTTAGAAATTTTGTTTTAGAAATAGTCTTAAAAAGCATTTTAAAAAAGATTTATTAAAAGAGTTTTAGAAACAAATTTAGAATAGATTTTTAGAAAGGGATTTAAAAAATAGTTCTATTTCTATTTCTTTTTTATGGATTTATCTTTTAGATCCATTTTCTTCATCTTTTTATCTTTTGGTCGATGACAATCTCCGATTCGTAGATTGTTGATTTCCGATCGACTTAATCTTCATTATTTCAAATCTATGGATGAATGATCATTTGGATCATTCTCCATACTTTGAGATCGTGATAGGTTACCTTTCGATAAATTCAACGATAATCTCGATTAAGATTAGACCGTTCTCTTTCTTTTAGTGTGGCATGTTTTCGGAGAACGATCCATAATATCGTTTCTCTAACATGTATTAACACGAATAGTTTCCACTTTAATTAGTGGTGGCCGGCCTCATTTGTAGGGTAATTACTCCGTAAATTACTCGGCGATTGCTTAACATAGACCTAAAGTTGTCCCGATTCGGATTATGATCCACTTGGATCCGGTCGCCTCGATTTTATTTTTCTTTTCGTGGTTGTGCTTGATTAAGTTCATCATACCACTTTATATTGTAAATATTAATATTGTGAAGATACTAACATTTAATTAAATCTCTCGCACCTTATCCTCTTTTATTTTAATCTCTTGTTCCCTACCTCTCTTATTATGTTTCTATATTCATTCATCATATTGCTTATTGTATATATTATTGTTGCTTGTTATTTCTCCTTTGTCCATTTGGATATCAAAACACTAATAAAGGATTAAACACTTAAAAGACTTGTGACTTCTAATTTTGGACTAATGGTTACTATCCCGAGCTTTTGAAGAATGGACTTAGACTTTAAGATCTTCCCCCTTGCTCAAGTTGGAATGGATTAGAAACCTCGGCCTCAAGATTATTTCATTAGCCTTTGAAAAAGAAATTCCGATCTTTGAAGAATTGTGCATATTATGGTTTGATCATTCTTCCTTTAGCTTTTATTTTCAAGTACTAGGATAGTCCCTTCATCTCTTCCCATCTTCTTCAATTTTCAAATCTCCTTCCTATTTTCAAAACTTTATTTGTTTTCAAACTTCAAACATTTTCTCAATCAAACCGTGACTTCGGTCATGTGCTTTTACCTTTTCATTTCATTTCCTTAAATAAATGCTAAAACACATAAGCATATCGGAACTTTTCTTTTCTCAAAAACTTAAAACCTTTCAAACTCATTCAATTGTTTTTGTGCCCTCATGCACGTTTCTTTTTAACCTTTTTTATGTTTAGATATGATTCATCTTTTCTAGCGGAATTATTCGCTAAAGGATGACGACTTATCTTTACATTTTAAAATCAATTCAACTTATTTGCCTTTTTACAATTTGTACCACGAACTACGGGGTTTTGATCTTGCATTGCACTTTGTGGGTACGTAGGCATGAGACGTTTGTCTCTTCAAACACCAAAATCTTAAAAAACATTCTTCTTCTCATCTCTTCAATCCTTTTTCAAGCAAACCATTTCAAACCAAAAAATGCAGTAAACATTTCAAAGGGTTCCCGTGGAGTACCACGGACAAGTCGGGTGCTTAAAACCTTCCCGATTTGTAACCAATCCCCGTACCCATTCTCTGTTTGATTCTTTTAGCTTTTTAGCTTTTAAGATTCTTTAAGGCTTTCTTCGTTCTTTTTGCCTTTTTCCTTTTGGAAATAAATAAAAGCGCGGTGGCGACTCTGTGTATATTGAGTTAAGTTAATCAATAGCTTACACATGATTTTACCGCTACAGAAAAGTGGCGACTCTGCTGGGGAGTCAATTTCTAAGTGGATCCGGCCTACTTTGATTTATTTACTGTTTTAGTTTGATTTGCTTGTTACTTGGTTGTTCTGTTTCGGTTTCGGTGATCCTCTGTGAGATAGATTCTAACCCGGATCTGAGTGAACTTATGATAGGACGGCGATATTCGAAGCGATATGCGATGGAGTAGTCCAAAGCAATATCAATTTGATAATCTCCACTCGGTTAGGCTCTCTTGGACTATCAATGTCATGACGAGTAATCGTACGTGGCATTATTTTCCGACCTTGAGCTGATCATACTGAGGACCGTAGAACCCTTAACCAATCTAAGCCAATTTAGGAACGTAGTGCGGAAACTATCTGAGTGTAAACTTAAGGTGGTTGTCACGCGATACTACACTCGGACGAGGTCTATTTTAAGAATGTTATCGGTTGGGGAGTAATCCAACGTACCGATGATATTCTAAAGATGGCTGTTAACTCCGGGAACCTCTGTTAGCACCCTTCTGGTTTTTTGCAGGTACAATGAAGACAAACCTTAGTACATACCTGTGTGGGTTGGTGTTCTGTTACCATGACTCCATGCTCGTGATTCGAACCTTTGAACATGTGTGCTTTGCGTGATCTTGTTTGTGTTTGTTGCATCTGCATGTTCATCATAATCATCATCACAACCATTTTTCAAGGAAAATAATTCCGATTATTGCAAATATTGGGAAAAGAAAATATTCCTTTTTGTCAAGATATTTTATGACAGTATTCTCGATGTTGACCATGTTTGCAATAATCGAGTTGTTTTTCTGAAAATGGAAGTGAACAATGCATATCATTGCATCCTTACATATTCTTGCATTCATCCGAGTTGTGTGGGAACTCATCCCGGTTGTTTCTTTCCTCAGTGGTCTGTTGATCCGTCAAGCTGACTCCTCACCACAGATACGGTACTAGAGCTGCTAACAGGCGAAGAGCTATCAGATTGAGAATGGAACGCCAAGAACAGCATAATATGGAAGTTCAAATGGAAATTGATGAGTTGAAGGCCGGTATGACCAAGCTCACTGAAATGATGCAAGTTCTGATTGCTCGAGGTGAACCACCTCAAAGGACTGTTATCTTTGAAGTTTTTACTGCTGTTGTTGATCCTCCTATTGTTCAGCAACCAGCTTCTACTTGGCCTGAATATGGGTTACCTCCGGATTATGTGCCAGTTTCTGCTACTGCTTAAATTGGTGGTCCATCTGTTGTGCCATGCTTTTCAGCTCCGACTTTTGCTGAACCTCAACCTGTTGTGCATGCTACTGCTCAGACTACTTATCAGAATTCTCCTTTCTTATACCAAGCTGCTGGTCCACAAGCTGAAAGTCAGGGTGAACCTGGATATATGGATGAAGTTAGAGAGCAGCGTTTGACTCTTGAGAAGAGGGTAAGAGGTCTTGAAGGAAAATATGTCTTTGGTTCTGCTGCAATAGACATGTGTTTGGTTTCCGACTTGGTTCTTCCTGATAAGTTCAAAGTTCCTGTATTTGAGAAGTACAATGGTCATACTTGTCCAAAGATTCATCTGCTGATGTATTGTCGCAAAATGGCTACGCATGCCAAAGATGACAAGCTGCTTATCCACTGTTTTCAAGATAGTTTGAGTGGTGCTTCCATGAAGTGGTATGTTGGACTTGAGAAGAGTCACATCCAAAGATGGAAAGATTTATCTGATCCTTTTGTAAGACAATATAAGTACAATTTGAACATGGCGCCCGATCGTCGTCAACTTCAAAACATGTCACAGAAAGAGAAAGAATCGTTCAAAGAGTATGCTCAGCGTTGGAGAGAGCTAGCTGCTCAAGTGGAACCACCGTTGCCTGAAAAGGAATTAACTGGTTTGTTCATGGACACTCTTCAACCGTTCTTTTGGGAGAAAATGGTAGGAAGTGTTTCATCTGGTTTTTCTGATCTAGTCACTATTGGAGAAAGACTAGAGGAAGGTATTAAGAAAGGTAAGATTACCAATTCTGAAGCTCCTAATGCTGCAAGAAAGTCTTTTGGGAATCCTCACAAGAGAAGAGATGGTGATGCTTATGCTGTTTCAACTGAGAGGAGGCCTTATCACCCGCAACAACGATATGTTCAACCATATGTAGCTGCAGTGGCTCCTGTTGTTAAAACTCAACCTGCTCAAACTTAAGCTCAAGGTCAAGCTCGACCAGCTCAAGCTCAAGTTCAAATTCGAGCTCAAGCTCAGACTCCTCATCTTGCTGCTGGACAAAATCAGTATCGCAATAGGCCAAACTTTGATCCTATTCCGATGTCTTACACTGAATTGTTTCCTTCCTTGATTGAGAAAGGTTTAATTACTACTAGGCCTCCGCCTCCTGTTCCAAATCCTCTTCCAGTTGGTTATAAATCAGATCTTCGCTGTGAGTTTCATCAAGGTGGAACTGGTCATGACTTAGAGCATTGCTTTGCACTGAAGGCTAAAGTGCAGGAACTTATCAGGAACAACATCCTTTACTTTAATGACCTTAATCCCAATGTTATCAACAATCCTTTGCCGAAGCTTGGGAAGTGAATCTTCTAGAAGACTTCAACTGTCAAATTTTCTTCAAGGCCAGAATATCAAACGGGATAACTCATCCTTGTTGTTGATGGATCACTAGGCCATTGTTTCTTTATGTTTGCAATTTTCTTCAATCATATTAAGTTGTTTGCTTTTAAGCTTGTTTGTACTTTCATGTTGGTTTTAATGAAATGAGCATTGCTTTGTTTTGATTCAATTTCATTCGCTATTTGCATCTTTTACTTTACATTTCAAGTTCATTTATCTTTTCTCAAAGTTTTACAATGATTGGAGGGAGGATGATGAAAACGAGATACCCATAATTGTTGTTGGTATGCTTTCAATTGAGACTTGGCTGATGATATACAGGCATTGTTTCAAATTCCAAACACTGGAGAAATAAGGAAGTTAATCCTTTGTTAACCCCTTTGAGCCTTGAAGTTGGAGTTTCTTTCTATTAAAAAAAATCTCAATTTTATCCCGGGGATGGGTAGTTCTCAAATAATTCAAATGTGCATTCAAGTACAAGAGAATCATTCAAGACACCTTTCAATAAAGGTTGCAATCTCAAGCTTTCCTTCACACGCATCAAGAAGTGTTGAAGATATTTCTCAATTCAAAATCCAATGATGGTTCATCATAATCATTAAGCCATGCAGTCATTATCTTTAAAAAAAAATGATATTGAAAAAAATTATTGAAAAAAATTAAAGCCCGCTAAGTCAAAACCTATGAAGGAGGCTTAAGCAAAAACTGGGGGCATCCCGCTGGCTGTAAGTTGAAATGACACAGTTCAGGCAAAAGTTAGGGATAATAAAAAGAAATATTTGTCAAGAGGTCATCAAAAGTCCTCAGCAAAAATAAGTTGAGTGTACCAAGGTCCTCACTGAAAATAACAAAAGGGAGAGGTGACTGCTATCTCAAAATCCTTTGGCTTGTGAACCATCTTCATCTGTGCAATCCTAAATATCCTGGAACTTGAATACATAGACTGAATTAATTGAATGTAGGACTGGAGTTCATCACGAAGTTGGGTTGGGTACAAATAAACTTTGAGCCTATATCCTTTATTTCATAAACCGTGAACCAGACCAAGTTACAACCTTCAAAAGTCCTAATTGAATCCAGGTTTCTTTTGAAAAGCATACTACAATGAGGTTGCGTAAACTGACTCCCAAGTTCTTTACCAATAATTTGTTTTCTTACACTTGCTTTATCTTTAATGTTGTCTCAACCGCCGTGTTTTGACAATGTTTTCATTTACTTTACATCAATAAATTTCATTCCAAAAATGATTCTAGATTTCAAACATTGCATTGAATTTTGCATTAAAATTACCAGGTTGGTATAAACATCTTTTATTTGCAAATAAACTTTCCTCATCAAGGAATTTTCAAACAGTTGAGAAACTTGGTCAGTGATCATACCAAGGGGCAAGTTTTCCTCAGTTCCTATTGTTTCAAGAGTTGTTGCTCAATGCAAGTTATTCTTAGATTTGGTTAGTCAGAAGATTCTCTGCAAGTCACATATTGGGTTATTTTCTCAAGGGCTGAAGCCATGATCAGTTTATTTTCTCAATATTTTCTCAAGGGCTGAAGCCATGATCAGTTTATTTTCTCAACATTTTCTCAAGGGCTGAGGCCATGATCAGTTTATCTTTTCAACTTTCATTTCAAGGACTGAAGCCATGAGCAGTTTATTCTTCTCAATAGTTACCTCAAAGATTTGAGTATTTTCTCCAGCAGTAGTCAGGAACTGAATCCATTATCACTTTACCTTCATCAGTCATTGAACTTGGGGCAATTTTTCTTCAAGAATCCCCAAGTAGCTTTGCATGACTTCTCTCAGAAGATTTTCCCACTTGGAACAGTTTACTGGTGTGACAGAGATTTGTGCAGCAGTAGCATTTCTAATTTCCGAGCAGAATGGCAGTGATTTTCTGTGTTGAGGAATCAGTCTTCCATCTTTTTCACTCCTCTAAGAGTCTAAACTGGTTGTCAGCATTTTCTCTCATATTATCTCCTTGGGTGTGTTATTCCCCAGTCTTGTGTATGTTTTCATATTTGAGTGTTTTATTCCTCATTATGCGTTCTCTTTGGGTGTGTTATTCCCCAGTTTTGTTCACCTTTGCACAGTCGAGTGTTTTAGTCCTCATTATGCGTGTGCTTGGGTGGTTTAGTCCCCATTTTCGTAAATTTCTGCATACTAAGTCTTTTAATCGTCATATGCATTTCTCGAAGTCTTGTTGTTTTCAACTTCTTACTTTTTGGTCAAAGTCCAACTTACTTGGCATTTGTCTGTCTCTCCAGAACTTTTTCTTCACCTACCTGTTGTTTCTTCTCAAATATTACATCCTTTTTATCCGATTGCCATTCTCGGATGTCCATAGTGAAGTCATCATTCATTTGATGTACTGTCCCAGACCTTTTTTCCATTTCATTCAGTGCTGTTCCTGAATGTTGTGATTCACATTTTATCTGATTGCTATTCTCAGATGTTGTGATCATTCCCTTCCGATTGCCATTCTCGGATGTCCATAGTGAACTCATCATTGATTTGATGTACTGTCCCGGACCTTTTTCCATCTCATTCAGTTTTGTTCCTGAATGTCGTGATTCACATTTTATCTGATTGCTATTCTCGGATGTTGTGATCATTTCCTTTCGATTTCCATTCTCGGATGTCCATAGTGAAGTCATCATTGATTTTGTTAATGCTATTATTTTATGATTGGCATTATGTTTGGTAAAACTAATATGGCTGGAAAATGTTGAATAAAAAGTTCCATATATTAAATTAACATGGTATATGTTGCACCCCAAAATTTGCCCTCACAATACAAGGCTTTGTGTGCTAAGAAGGTTCACAAGGTTCACAAGTTCTCAATGCTTATATAACCTTTCACGAGGTTCATGAAGTCTACAAGTTACTTTATGAAGGTTCACAAGGTTCACAAGCTTCTCAACACTTACAAGACCTTTCATGAGGTTCATGAAGTCCACAAGTTACTTCTTGAAGGTTCACAAGGTTCACAAGTTCCATAATGCTTTCAATGCCTTTCCTGAGGTTCATGAGGTCTACAAAATCACTTCATGAGGTTCACAAGGTTCACAAGGTTCACAATACCTCCCATGAGGTTCACAAGACATCTTATGATGATTCACAAGGTTCACAAAGTTCACAATTGGTCATAAGAGTTGACAATTCCCTCAGACAATGCACCTCCTAAGCAGTGCATCCAAAACTAGGGTTTTGACTTTAATCAGGCTAAATGGACTTCCAAGACTTCAAGTGAGCTTCATAACATCTTATATGTGTGTAAGAACCCCCATGACAAGTTTCAAGACTTTTCTCAAAAGTTTGCTCAGTCAGATGATCAGATAAGTCAAAATCAGTCAATGCAGTTAAAAAGTCAAACTGAGGTCAACTGTGGTCAAACCAAAGTCAAACTTCATGATTTTTTGCCAACATCAAGTATATGAAGTAAAATTCATCATTTGATCAAGGGTTGATCATGATTCATCAAGGAGATTCCAGATCATCAATAATCATGAGTTTCTAAATTAGGGTTTCCTCAGTAAAAGTCAACTGAACTTTGACCAGCCATAACTTTCACATACTTAATCACCAAGTCTCCATCCAAAGCTCATTTTGAAGGAAATTGAATTCTCTACAACTTTTATGTTGCAAGTTAATCCCAAAAATGCTTCATTTGGAAGATATGTCCTAAGACATTATAGGTCATTTCAAAAGTCAACAAAAAGTCAACAACTTCAAAAGGGCATAACTTGAGATTGGTAAATGATATGGACCTGAAACCAATGGGGTTATTTAGAGGACTCTTCAAGCTTTCCAAAAAGTCCAAGAACACCCTCATACCTTTAAAATTGAGGGAGATATGCTCTTGCAAAGTTGGGAAATTTTGTGATGGTTTATATTGAAAATGGGGGTCTAGAACCAATTCCTTCCAAATGGGCTTGCCAAATTGTGATCCAATCCACATCATATCATTATGCACGACCCAATTGACCAAAATTCAGCATTTTTATTATTTTATTTTTATTTATTATTGATTTAATTCATAAAAATCATTTTAAATAAATATAAAATATGAAAATCTATTTTTGGAGGAAGATAATGCTTCTAGAAATTCTTAATTGGTGATTAGAATTAAAGAAGAAGGAAATCATGTGATTAATCCAAGAATAGCAAGTCTTCATGAACAAATATTTGATTTTTACACCATGATCTTTTTCAATCTTAAAATATCAAAATTCTCACATGATCAATCAATGTTTTAACCTAGAATCATTCACCTATATATGCTGATCACAAACCTAATCTTCATTCACGAGTTGGCTGCCCAAAGAGTAAGTTCATCACATCAAAAATTTACAACAAAAAACTCAATTCGGATTCCAATATTCAAGCTCTCTCAAAGACTTTTGAAGGTTCAAACATGTTCATGAAGGATCATAGAATGTTTCTGAATCATAAAAACATTCATTCATGCCATAAATCATACAACCCGATTCTGGCTTTGTTCTTATTTTTTTGAAATTCGATTTCGACTACATGATGATTCTTTGTTTAATTTGATTCCATAACATGGTTTATAATGTTGTTTGGATTGTTTCTGGGCCGTTCAATTGCGTTTTTCTTGCAGGAATCCAGATACGCCATTGTTAGGGTTTAGTTCTTGAAATTAGGGTTTGAGGATTCAATAAGTTTAAATGGATTCTAACAACACAGTATTAATCGTGTGAATGTATGGATTATAATGCTGTGTTTAATTTTGTAAAATTGTACAGCTTTGTTGCTCATTGATGTTTGTAGGTTTTCCTGGGAAATAGAATTCGCAGGTGATTCCCTAGTAGATTTCGCAGCAAATTTTGAAGGATAGGAGGTTGAAGATGAAGGCATCCTGGCGCGAAATTCATATTCAAAATTGTGACTTAAAATATTATTTTGGCATTCTGTTTATTTGTCACACAAGCGCTTGTGTCCCAGTGGTTGTAGGTGTGCGCATACATGGACTTGGTCTGGGGTTCGATTCCCCGTTTATGACATTTTGTTTGTTTATTTTGATTATTTCGCAGGTATAATATATAATCAATTATAGCCATCCAGTTATCAGGTGGGCTCTTCCAGCCGGGTGGTGATGCGTATGCTTGTGAATGTAAAGGTCCTGGGATCAATTCCCACCCCAGGCCTTTTATTTTTCTCATTATTTTCCTGGTTCATTGGTTTAAAGAACAAAAGCAAATGGAATTCATTCCTCTTGCGGCACATGCAGCGTAGCCTAGTGGTTGTTCTTCTCACTATTCAGGTAAAGGACCTGGGTTCAAATCCCAGGTCCTGTTTTTTTTATTTTTATTTTCTTTCAATTTTCTTATATTTAGTCATTATCTTATTTTCATAAATAAATTCAAACAAATAAATTTTATTATTTTTCTACATTATAATATATGTATAGTATGTTATCTAGTGTCTAAAAATTTATTTTTGTAAGAATTAAAAAAAAAAAATAGTTTTCATTATTATAAATTTCAAATGTAAAATATATGTATGTATGTATTATTTAAATAAATTATAATTGTTAAATTGGACCTTAAATAGTTTTCTAACAAAACCCTAAAAATATTTTCTAAATGAATTTTAATTTTAAAAAAATCTAATTTTATTTTCTAAATAATTTCTATTTCCTAATTCTTAGTATAGATATTATGTATATAATCTATTATTAATAATATGTAAATATATTTTATATACTACATCTATAATCCAAATTATTTTCTTTTAAACAATTGAATCTATAAAAAGTTAAATCTTATAATTGTAATATATTTGAAAATAATAATTTGTACATAAAATATCATAATTATTTAATTGTCCATATTTTTGTTTATTGTTTTAATTTTATTCTTATAATATTTTTACCAATATCTTAATTATTGTTAATAACTATACTATTATTTATTATTTACTATTATCTTATATTTTTATTATTTCTACTAACTTTATTTTAATTATTATTATCACTAACCCCTATTATTTATTTATTGTTTATTGCTTATTTTATTTATTTATTTTTTGCTATTTATTTATTTGCTTATTATTTATTTTTGCTATTTTAATTTGTTTATTATTATAATGTAAATGCTCCTGAATGTAAATTTTGTAATTATTTAATTATTTTTGCTATGGTTAGTAATTAGGGAGTGCAAATATGTATTTTATTTAAAATAAATTAGATCACTTTAATCATAAAATAATTAAATTAAACACTCACACACGTAAGTCGATTTTAATCGCCGTCTCACTTTCTAAGGTTATCCCTCAAGTTGCCTAAATCATAAGGTCAAGTGGGGTGTATAAAGCAAGTCCCTTAAAAGATAAAAATCATCAAGTCCCTCATGGTTGCCTTTACGAATCAAGTCCCTTCGAATAATGATGATAGTCCCTTCAGTATGCTTATTACACCCCACAGTTGCCTTCATAAAAACAGATGTCCCTCTCATGTCCCTCACATCCAAGGTAATGACTACCTACTCCTTAATAGTAGGGATAGTCTTACCAATTTAAAGGATAAAGAACAGAAAAGACTTAAACTTTAGGGTAGGTACCTCCTAGTTGCTTGCTCACTTCATTCAAACTTTTCAAACACTTAACAAATTTCAAACAAATTTTCAAACACAAGTTTTTACGCATCCGTACATGGATCATTATTAACTCATATGAAAATTTTCTATTCACACACTACACTTTCAAAAACAATTCAAAAGTGAGCTAAGTAACTAAGAGCCCATGGATAACCATGGATGTAAAGGGTGCTAACACCTTCCCTTTACATAACCTACCCCCCGGACCCAAAAATATCTCTTTAGGTATTTCCTGTTCTTTTATACCCTTTCCATTTGGATAAAATAAAAGTCGGTGGCGACTCTTGCTATCCGCGACATAACTAAAGTCAGTTCTCCCACCGTGTTACAGAACTGGCGACTCTGCTGGGGATTTAATAAAAAGAGGGGTACCCTTAGGAATTAGATCACTTTAAATTGTTTGCCTTGTTTGCTTTATACTTATCTGTTGGGGGCTCTTATGTGTGAAAGATCCTAACCCGGATCTAGTGTACCTTAGGTAAATGGCAATAGACCAAGGAAACTGTACGACGTATATCGATACGGTTGATCTGGTGGCCATAGTTAGTGCGACTTCTTGGTTGGTGCTTATGTTCCTTAAGTCAAGTTGAGGATAATATGAGGCTGCCATATGTTGTCAATGCACTAACTAACTTTTAGAACCCTAGTTAACTCATCTTGGCCTTTAGAAGGTAGTGAGGTAACCGGCTTTGGTGCAGACTGAAGTTGGTTGACACTCGATACTACGCTCATTGAGATCTTAAACTTGGAGGGTTTTGGTTGGCAAGTAAGTTGCCTTCTGAACAACCACCCTTGTGAAGGATCAATGATATTGAGATCCCTTAGAACCCGGTTACTTTTGTAGGACAGGATGAACCAACTAACTTCAGGGGAGGGTACTTCCCTTTAAACCTCATGCAAGCCTTCAAACCTAGGGCTATGGTGTGACTTGTTTGTGTGTGCCACATGTTTGTGATTGAACATAACATCATGACATCATCATGCATCATAAGCATAGCATTTTCACTAACCATTTCAAGGACCAAAGGATTTATCTTTGTTCTTTGTTGCAGGTCATGGCATCTGCTCGTAGAAACACCATCAGGATCAACTTTGTAGGGATACCTCCCAAGCTTAAAGAGTTGGTTTCTCAGGTGTCTGATCATTCCCAGTTCATCAAGAGACATGGTCACTTATTGGATCTAGTCACTTCAGGGTTCAATGAAGACATGATGAGTGTTCTGTTTCAGTTCTTTGATCCTAAGCACCATTGCTTCACATTCCCTAACTACCAGCTGGTTCCAACCATGGAAGAGTTCTCTAAACTACTGGGTATACCTGTACTTGATCAGAAACCATTCACAGGCTTGGAGAAAGAGCCTAAACCTGAGATTATTGCTGCAGCTCTACATCTGAAGAAGTCTGACATTGTTCTAGAAACGAGAAGCGGAGTTAAGGGTATTCTTGCTAAGGTGGTGATAGAGAAGGCTCAAATGTTCTTGAAGGCTATGAGCTATGATGCTTTTGAGGAGATCTTAGCCTTACTGATTTATGGCTTAGTATTGTTCCCCAATCCAGATCAGTTCATAGATGTTCATGCCATCAACATATTCCTGAGTCACAATCCAGTGCCTACATTGCTTGGAGACATTCTACATTCTCTTCATACCCGTACTACAAGGGCAAGAGGAACTTTGATGTGCTGCATACCTTTGCTTTCTAGGTGGTTTATTTCTCACCTTCCTCGCTCAGTAATGAAGAATGAGAAAGGGTTCAGATGGTCCAAGAGGATCATGTCACTTTCTCACTCAGACATCCATTGGTGCTCCAGATCTATGGAGAATGTCACCATCATTGACCGTTGTGGGGAGTTCCCTAATGTGCCACTTCTAGGCATAAGAGGAGGCATCACCTACAACCCCTCTCTAGCTTTACGACAGTTTGGTTACGCTCGGAGCGATGGCCCACATGACATGTTGATTCAGGGCATTGTGTTTGATTACGACAACGATCTTCAGGGTTACCGCCAGAGATTCATACGAGCTTGGGGAAAAGTAAACAGGGTTGACAGCAAGACACTAGAGCCTAAGTACACTATTCCTATGGAGGCTTATCTCAGATGGGTGCGATCTCGTGCTCAGACTCTCATGATGCCATATCCTGCTATCCTGCCAGTTACCATGGAACCTGTTGCTGAAGGAGACACTGCTTATACCATCCTTCACCCAGACATGCCTACTGACATGGAAGACTTACAGAGATCCTGGATCCAGTTGAAGGAACAAAGGGATACTTTCGAGGCTCATTACAAAGCAAGCCAAGAAAGAATCCTGGAACTAACAAAGCAACTTCATGAGGAACGAAATCTCAACTCATACCTCAACACAAAGAGGAAATGTCCATGGGAGACTTAAAACCCCATCTTTTGTATGCCCAAGAGGCAAAACAAAGTTATTACTAATAAAAGTTTACCTTCGTGTTTGTCTAAGCAAATTTAAATCCTGCGGTCCTTGAAAACATTGCATATGCATTACCATATCATTTCATTGCATCACAGGTTTATAATTGTGCACAGGTTTCTCATCTTCTTGCTGTTTATTTCAGCAATGGCTCTTGAACAATCAGTTAAGGATCTCCAGGCACAGAATGCACAGTTCCAAGAGCTGATCTTGAACCTGTCCAAGGGGCAGGATGAATTGAAGGCACTGCTGGCCAAGAAGACTAAGAAGACTAGAAGGTCTGCTGGGTTGATTAACATGGGAAGAAGGTTCAAAGGTCTTGCCAAGACCAAAGAACCAGTTGAAGACTATGAATCTGAAGAATCTGAGCAAGAGGTAGGCAGTCTCCACCATTCAATGGGGGACTCTGATTCTGAGGCTAATTACTACCATGAGCCTAATGAAGACAAATTCAAGATGCTGGTGGATAGGATGGATGCCATGGAGTTGCAGAAGTCATCTGGGCTGGATTTTGAGGATTTGAGTCTGATATCTGGGGTAGTCATACCCATTGGTTTCAAGGTTCCTACATTTGTTGTTTATGATGGGGTCTCTTGTCCCAAACTGCATCTGAGGTCCTATGTCAGAAGAATTCAACCCCACACTGCTGATAAAAAGTTGTGGATCCATTTCTTTCAAGAGAGCTTATCTGGAGCTCAGTTGGAGTGGTATTATCAATTGGAGAGTGTCAACATCAGAGACTGGAATGATCTTGCTGAAGCTTTCTATAAAAAGTACCAATACAATGCTGACTTAGCCCCCACTCGCATGTAGCTTCAGAGCATGTCTATGGGTGCCAAAGAAAGTTTCAAAGAGTATGCTCAGAAGTGGAGAGATTTTGCTGGAAGAGTTCAACCCCCTTTGACTGACAGGGAGCTGGTTGATATGTTCATGTGTACACTGAATGGTCCGTTCTACAGTCATCTCATTGGAAGCTCATCATCTGGCTTCACTGAGTTGATCATGACAGGAGAGCGAGTAGAGAATGGTATAAAGAATGGTAAGATCCAGGTGGGTGCTTCCCCATCAGGTGCTGCAAAGAAGCCTCCCACTGGAAAGAAAGAATCCAATGCTGTTTATGGTCAGCCTGATCGTAACAGAAGGCATCAGTCTGTTAGTGCAGTTCATATTTCAAATCCAACTCCTGCAACAACAGAGCAGCCACAGGGTAACCAACAGAGGGCTAGAAGGCAGTTCACAAAGATCAACATGTCAATGGCTCAGGCATTGCAACACTTGTTGAAAGCTGAACTTATTACGTTGAAAGAGGCTCCTCAGAATCCTAATGTTACCTCTCCCAGGTACAATCCTAATGCACGGTGTGCATATCATTCAAACTGTCAGGGACATGATACTAATAACTGCTGGGTCTTGAAGAACAAAATTCAAGATATGATTGATGCTGGAGAGATTGAGTTTGATCCTCCGGGTACTCCCAATGTGATTACTGCTCCAATGCCAAATCACGAGAAGACTGTCAATGCCATTGAGGAGGACCTACATGTCTATTCAGTTATGGAATTGAACACACCATTGTCTGTTATCAAAAAGAGGTTAGTACAAGCTGGGATCTTTCCAGGTTGTCGTGAAGATTGTTTGTATTGTACCTATAAGCCAGATAGTTGCTTCATATTGAGAGATGGAATTCAGCGTCTCATGGATAAGTACACTATAGTGTTTGAGAGGACTCCGTCGTCTGTAGAAAGTATGGTGGATCATCTGACTCAAGGAAGGAAGATTGAAGAGGTTGACATGGTTGACAAAGTACCAATAAGAATCACTTCAAAGGGTCCTATTAAAATCACTCATCAGGGTCCCATCAAGATTACTACTGAAGGTCCTGTGAAAGTTGTTGCTGAAGCCAGAGTAGCTCCTGTGGTCATTACTACTCCTGGTCCTATCCCATATACGTCTGACAAAGCTGTACCTTGGCACTATGGGTCTGATGTTTACATCCATGGTGTTAAGCAAGAGCCTGTAGCTGATGTACCTGTTGATGTTGACAATATTGCTGGGTCTAGCAAGATCACTCGTAGTGGAAGAGTCTTCTCTCCTCCAGTTACTTCCAAGAATGCAGCTACTCCTGCTGTTACTTCCACCACTGATGCTCGGGGCAAAGGTCCTGTTATTGAACCTGTATCTACTGATGTGCCAGCTGCTGATGATCTTTCTCAGCAGATGGAGGAAGTATTGAAAATCATTCGCAAGAGTGATTATGACATTGTTGATCAGTTGGGGCATACTCCCTCAAAGATTTCTATGCTGTCCTTGTTGTTATGTTCTGAGGCTCATGCCAAGTCATTGATCAAGTTCCTGAAGATGGCTCATGTACCCAGTGCAATTTCTGTTGACCAATTTGAGAACTATGTTGCCCACCTGACCTATGATAATGGGTTAGGATTTTCTGATGCTGACTTAACCCCTGCCAAGAGGGATCATAACAGGGTCTTGCATATTTCAATTGAATGCAGGGGCACTACCCTGTCTCATGTACTGATAGACAATGGCTCCTCTTTGAATGTATTGCCTAAGGAAGTCCTGAACAAGTTGAGTCCTGAAGATGCTGTGCTGAAGCCCAGTAATATTGTGGTAAAGGCTTTTGATGGTTCTAGAAGTGTAGTGCATGGGGAAATTGATCTTCCAATCCAAGTTGGTTCCCAGGTATTTACTGCTACATTTTATGTGATGGATATTCGTCCTTCGTACTCTTGTCTGCTTGGTCGTCCCTGGATCCATGGGGCAGGTGCTGTGACCTCTACATTGCACCAAAAGTTGAGATATCCGGTGAATGGAAAGGTTGTTACTGTCTATGGAGAAGAAGAATACTTTGTCAGCCATGTGAATACTTTCAAATATCTGGAAATGGAAGGTGAATACATTGAAACTCCGTGTCAGACGTTTGAAGTGGTTCCCTGGGTTGTTAATGATTATGTAGCTCCTCCTGTTGCAAAGAAGGTTCCTGTGGTCACCAGAAAGCCTCCTACAATGGCAATGGCTTACCTCAATGATGCTAGAGCTGTGGTGGATGAAGGTGGTTGTACTATCTGGGGTCAGCTTCCTGATATTCCATACAAGTCTGACAAGTTTGGTTTGGGTTTCACTGCAGAGTCCCAGAAGGCTGTTCGTCGTGCTCGTGCTGCCCGTGTCACTAATCAAGGGGTTGTGAAGGACCAGATTAATGTTGTGGGAGATCAAGATGAAGACTACAACTTGGATGCATGGATTTTTCCTACTGTGGGTGCTGGACTCAATAATTGGAAAGCTGAAGATGTTATCCCTATCTCCTTTAGTCAGGAGTAAATACTATTACTGTGTTATGTTTTAATTTTGTAATTTCTGAACAATAAAACTTTCAAGCCATATGCCTTACCCGGGGCACAATGGTGTGCTTGTTACGGGCTGTCATTTCATTTGCATACTTCATTCAATAAAATCAGTGGACGTTTCGTTTTCGTAAATATTGTGTTCCTTGTCTTTCCTTTTCTTTTATTTTTGCTTTATCAGCTATGTGTTCTTACACACACCCACATCACTAAAATGCAGATCCTCATCCACTCTGGATCCTGTTGATAACAGTTCTACTATTGACAATTATAATTTCGAGAATCCGATCTATCAAACTGAAGACGGAAATGAGGACGATTGTGAAATACCTGTAGAGCTTGCTAGGTTGTTACAACAAGAAGAGAAAGCTATACAGCCACATGAAGAGCCAGTCGAAGTTGTGAATCTGGGAACTGAAGAAAA
This sequence comes from Lathyrus aphaca, assembly GCA_963966055.1. Classification (NCBI taxonomy): domain Eukaryota; kingdom Viridiplantae; phylum Streptophyta; class Magnoliopsida; order Fabales; family Fabaceae; genus Lathyrus; species Lathyrus aphaca. Next base: position 430,653,034 of record OZ014519.1, on the reverse strand, counting down.
CAGAAAAGAGGTCAAGATAGGGGCTGATTTAGAGGACAGTGTCAAGAGCAGGTTGATTCAGATGTTATGTGATTATGTGGAGATCTTTGCTTGGTCTTATGAAGATATGCCAGGGTTGGATACAGACATTGTGGTTCACCGTTTGCCAGTGAAAGAAGATTGTCGTCCAAAGAAGCAGAAGGTTCGTCGTATGCGTCCTGAGATGTCAGAAAAGATCAAGGCAGAGGTAATGAAACAGTTCAATGCAGGGTTCTTAGCAGTGACTTCTTATCCTCAGTGGGTTGCAAATGTGGTACCGGTTCCAAAGAAAGATGGTAAGGTACGTATGTGTGTGGACTACAGAGATTTGAACAAAGCTAGCCCCAAAGATGACTTTCCACTTCCTCATATTGATATTCTGGTAGACAACACTGCTCAGCATAAGGTATTCTCTTTCATGGATGGTTTCTCTGGTTACAATCAAATCAAGATGGCACCTGAAGATATGGAGAAGACAACATTTGTGACACAGTGGGGCACTTTTTGCTATAAGGTAATGCCATTTGGTTTGAAGAATGCAGGGGCAACATATCAGCGTGCTATGGTGGCTTTGTTTCATGATATGATTCATCATGAGATAGAGGTATATGTGGATGATATGATAGCCAGATCTCAGAATGAAGAGCAACATCTTGATCATCTGCACAAGTTGTTTGAGAGGTTGAAGAAATATAAGTTGAGATTGAATCCAAACAAGTGTACTTTTGGAGTTAGATCTGGAAAGCTCCTGGGTTTCATTGTTAGTGGAAAAGGTATTGAAGTGGATCCTGCGAAAGTGAAAGCTATACGAGAGATGCCAGCTCCCCGTACTGAGAAGGAGGTTAGAGGTTTCTTGGGACGACTGAATTACATTGCAAGATTTATTTCCCAGTTAACTACCATCTGTGAGCCAATCTTCAAGTTGTTGAAGAAAGATCAGGTGATGGAATGGAATGATGAGTGCCAGACTGCCTTTGATGAAATTAAGAGATATCTGCTAGAGCCACCAATTTTGATGCCACCAGTTGATGGAAGACCCTTGATTATGTACTTAACAGTGTTAGACAACTCAATGGGGTGTGTATTGGGGCAACATGACGAGTCTGGTCGAAAAGAGCAGGCAATATACTACCTTAGCAAAAAGTTTACCGACTGTGAAACAAGATACTCGCTGCTCGAGAAAACTTGCTGCGCTTTGGCATGGGCTGCTCGCCGACTAAGACAGTATATGTTGACCCATACTACCTTATTGATTTCAAAGATGGATCCAATCAAGTACATATTTGAGAAACCTGCTCTCTCCGGAAGAATTGCAAGATGGCAAATGATCTTGACAGAGTATGACATACAGTATACTACTCAGAAGGCCATTAAGGGAAGTGTTGTAGCAGATCATTTGGCTCACCAAGCAGTGGATGATTACCAATCAATGAGTTTTGAGTTCCCTGATGAAGACATTATGATTATTACCAAAGAACCTGGACAATATGACGGACCTGAACAAGGATCCCAATGGACTATGGTTTTTGATGGTGCCTCTAATGCACTTGGTAATGGTGTTGGTGTTGTGATTAGTTCCCCTGAAGGTTGTCATACCCCAATTACTGCCAGACTTTGTTTCTACTGTACCAATAACATGGCTGAGTATGAGGCATGTATCCTGGGTATTAAAGCTGCTATTGATATGAAGATTCGGTTCCTTGATGTGTATGGAGATTCAGCCCTGGTAGTTAGTCAGATTAAAGGAGATTGGGATACCAAGCATGATAACCTCATTCCTTACAGAGAGCATGTGTTGTCTTTAATCCCACATTTCAAAGAGATTACCTTTGAGCACATTCCACGAAGAGAGAATCAGTTAGCAGATGCATTAGCCACCATGGCATCTATGTTTGAGATTAGCTGGGATGATGAAGCTCCCAAGATTACTATTGACAGATTTGAAAAGCCTGCATATTGCAATGAGATTGACACTGAAGGGGCAGAGGAGAAACCTTGGTTCTATGAAGTGAAAAGATATCTTGAAGCTCAGGAATTCCCTGAAGGGGCATCTGTCAAAGATAGGAAGTTCCTGAGAAGGTTTTCTGCTAAGTTCTTCTTGATTAATGGCATTCTATATAAGCGCAATCATGATTCAACTCTGCTGCGTTGTGTGGATAAGAAGGAAGCAATTGAGATTATGGAAGATATGCATGATGGGATCTTTGGCACTCATTCTAGTGGTCATACTATGGCAAAGAAGATATTAAGAGCAGGTTACTATTGGTCGACCATGGAAGCTGATTGCTATCAACACTCCAGAACTTGTCACAAGTGTCAAATTTATGCTGATAAAGTCCATGTACCTCCATCAACATTGAATGTGTTGACTGCTCCTTGGCCCTTTGCCATGTGGGGCATTGATATGATTGGTGAGATCAAGCCTACTGCTTCTAATGGGCATCGTTTCATCCTGGTGGCTATTGATTACTTCACAAAATGGGTAGAGGCAGCTTCATTTGCATCTGTTACTAAGAATGTTGTGGCTCGGTTCATTAAGAATAACCTCATATGTAGGTATGGCATCCCTGAAAGGATTATCACTGACAATGGTTCTAATCTGAACAACACTATGATTACTGATCTCTGCACGCAGTTCAAGATTAAGCATCATAACTCTTCTCCGTATCGTCCGAAGATGAATGGGGCAGTTGAAGCTGCTAATAAGAACATTAAGAAGATTGTACAGAAGATGACTGTTACTTACAAATATTGGCATGAAATGTTACCGTTTGCTCTTCATGGTTACCGTACCACAATACGTACTTCAACAGGGGCAACCCCATTCTCCTTAGTCTATGGTATGGAAGCAGTTCTGCCCATTGAAGTTCAGATTCCCTCCTTGAGAATTATGAAGGATGCAGGCTTGGATGAAGATGAGTGGATTCAGACTCGACTGGACCAGTTAAATTTGATTGATGAGAAGAGGTTAGCAGCAGTTTGTCATGGCCAGATGTACCAGAAACGAATGATCAAAGCTTTTAACAAGAAGGTTAAGCCAAAGGTATATCAGGCTGGTGACTTGGTAATCAAGCGTATCATATTACCACAGGGTGATCCTAGGGGCAAGTGGACTCCAACGTATGAAGGACCATTCGTAGTCAAGACAGTGTTCTCAGGAGGTGCCATGATACTCACTACTATGGATGGTGAAGACTTCCCACAGCCTGTAAACGCAGACATAGTTAAAAAATACTACGCATAAAAAGAGACCCGCTAGGTTGACGGGCCTAGGCAAAAATAAGGGCATCCCGGCAAACCAAAAGGGTTTGGGCAAAAATTAGGGATATATATAAAAAGATGTACACCCGGCAAGTCGAAAACCTGAAAAGGCGGCTTGGGCAAAAAAGGGTATCCCGGTGGATTGAAAACCTGAAAGGGCAATCCAGGCAAAAATTAGGGATTAAAGCGTATGACTATGTCTCGTTTGGATCACCCATGGAACTGCAACCAGTTGTACTACTTACTCAAGCTCGAACAGATAAAGCTCAATCCATTCGTTTCCGTCTCAACAGCAGAAGATGAGATACTTGAAGATAATGGCAATAGTAGAATTGAAACTCAATAGGATTGTTTCCCACATAGCTGATTCTCTTTGTTTTGTAAAAACTTTATGACAAAATCCTCTTACTAGGGTTTATGTCTCCTTGTACAAACTTACCCGTGTATGGGTCACTTTTTGATATAAATAAATTCCATCTTTTGAATCCAGATTTACTTTTACCCTATTCACATAAGCGAAACGTCCATTGGTTGTATTTGAATGTATGTATGCTTTTGAATATGATTGATGTTTACCAGAAATGCATGTATACTTTTAATATGATTGATGTTTACCAGAAATGCATGAAAATGCAGTAATAGTATTTACTAAGGACGAACGAGGGGAGGATTTCAACGAAGCTTCACCGGTTCATCTCTACAAGACAGTTACAAACCTTCAGTAGGGCAAATCCATCTTCATAAGGTCTTATCTCCCCTGGAATTTATATCCATCTCTTTTATCCTCATACGGATATTCGGGAATTTACTTTCCAATAAGGGAACAACGAACGAAGACGGGAAGTTATATTTACCCTACCATCAAACGAAGACGAAGGTTATCTATACCTTATTATTCCCAGCATCCGGGAGGTTATCCATACCTTGCCATCCCCAGCAGACGAAAGGTTATGTATAATACGTTCTTCAACAACGAATCAGGATTTATTTTCCCTGGCCAGCAGTTGTTATACGAAGATATCCAGACTCTTCCGGCAGTATCGTATCATACATACATCATTTACATCATACCATAACATACATATCCATGAGTGCATAGTACATTACCTAAGTGCATCGTATTATACATGCATACATAATGCATAAACTAACACTATCATACAGAATGCCACCTTGTTTTCAGGTTAATTATCCAACAAATGATCATCAGGATTGCTCTATCCTCCTGAAGACATGCTGTTACATCAGGATTACTCCAGTCTCCTGAAAGCATATCATACTGTTACCTCAGGGTTGCTTCATCCTCCTGACAGCTTCTCACTACTTCAAGACTGCTTTAGAGCTATTGATTGCTCTATCCTCCTGAGGTCATATTACTACTTCAAGACTGCTTTAGAGCTATTGATTGCTCTATCCTCCTGAGGTCATATTACTACTTCAAGACTGCTTTAGAGCTATTGATTGCTCTATCCTCCTGAGGTCATATTACTACTTCAAGACTGCTTTAGAGTTATCATTATTGATTGCTCTATCCTCTTGAAACCATATTATTACTTCAAGACTGCTTTAGGGTTATCATTATTGATTGCTCTATCCTCCTGAAGACATGCTGTTACATCAGGATTACTCCAGTCTCCTGAAAGCATATTATCAAAGATTGCTCTATCCTCTTGAAATTTACCTCAGGACAGCTCCAGCCTCCTGATAACTTCTCATCCCCCCTGAAGACATGCTGTTACATCAGGATTACTCCAGTCTCCTGAAAGCATATCATCAATACCTCAGGACTGCTCCAGATTCCTGACAGCTTTCACTATACCTCCATATTTTGGACTGCTTTCCCCTAGTGGCATCTTTAAGCCCACTCAATCATATCACTCTAATGCACTGGCGAGTGCAAATTTTTGGGCTTTTGTGTTCAATCCCCTTCAACCTTCCAGGTCACGACTGGCACATATACCAATCTAACCCCTCAGGTTTCAGAAAATTGAACAGGGGCAGCTGTTGCACCCCAAAATTTGCCCTCACAATACAAGGCTTTGTGTGCTAAGAAGGTTCACAAGGTTCACAAGTTCTCAATGCTTATATAACCTTTCACGAGGTTCATGAAGTCTACAAGTTACTTTATGAAGGTTCACAAGGTTCACAAGCTTCTCAACACTTACAAGACCTTTCATGAGGTTCATGAAGTCCACAAGTTACTTCTTGAAGGTTCACAAGGTTCACAAGTTCCATAATGCTTTCAATGCCTTTCCTGAGGTTCATGAGGTCTACAAAATCACTTCATGAGGTTCACAAGGTTCACAAGGTTCACAATACCTCCCATGAGGTTCACAAGACATCTTATGATGATTCACAAGGTTCACAAAGTTCACAATTGGTCATAAGAGTTGACAATTCCCTCAGACAATGCACCTCCTAAGCAGTGCATCCAAAACTAGGGTTTTGACTTTAATCAGGCTAAATGGACTTCCAAGACTTCAAGTGAGCTTCATAACATCTTATATGTGTGTAAGAACCCCCATGACAAGTTTCAAGACTTTTCTCAAAAGTTTGCTCAGTCAGATGATCAGATAAGTCAAAATCAGTCAATGCAGTTAAAAAGTCAAACTGAGGTCAACTGTGGTCAAACCAAAGTCAAACTTCATGATTTTTTGCCAACATCAAGTATATGAAGTAAAATTCATCATTTGATCAAGGGTTGATCATGATTCATCAAGGAGATTCCAGATCATCAATAATCATGAGTTTCTAAATTAGGGTTTCCTCAGTAAAAGTCAACTGAACTTTGACCAGCCATAACTTTCACATACTTAATCACCAAGTCTCCATCCAAAGCTCATTTTGAAGGAAATTGAATTCTCTACAACTTTTATGTTGCAAGTTAATCCCAAAAATGCTTCATTTGGAAGATATGTCCTAAGACATTATAGGTCATTTCAAAAGTCAACAAAAAGTCAACAACTTCAAAAGGGCATAACTTGAGATTGGTAAATGATATGGACCTGAAACCAATGGGGTTGTTTATAGGACTCTTCAAGCTTTCCAAAAAGTCCAAGAACACCCTCATACCTTTAAAATTTAGGGAGATATGCTCTTGCAAAGTTGGGAAATTTTGTGATGGTTTATATTGAAAATGGGGGTCTAGAACCAATTCCTTCCAAATGGGCTTGCCAAATTGTGATCCAATCCACATCATATCATTATGCACGACCCAATTGACCAAAATTCAGCATTTTTATTATTTTATTTTTATTTATTATTGATTTAATTCATAAAAATCATTTTAAATAAATATAAAATATGAAAATCTATTTTTGGAGGAAGATAATGCTTCTAGAAATTCTTAATTGGTGATTAGAATTAAAGAAGAAGGAAATCATGTGATTAATCCAAGAATAGCAAGTCTTCATGAACAAATATTTGATTTTTACACCATGATCTTTTTCAATCTTAAAATATCAAAATTCTCACATGATCAATCAAAGTTTTAACCTAGAATCATTCACCTATATATGCTGATCACAAACCTAATCTTCATTCACGAGTTGGCTGCCCAAAGAGTAAGTTCATCACATCAAAAATTTACAACAAAAAACTCAATTCGGATTCCAATATTCAAGCTCTCTCAAAGACTTTTGAAGGTTCAAACATGTTCATGAAGGATCATAGAATGTTTCTGAATCATAAAAACATTCATTCATGCCATAAATCATACAACCCGATTCTGGCTTTGTTCTTATTTTTTTGAAATTCGATTTCGACTACATGATGATTCTTTGTTTAATTTGATTCCATAACATGGTTTATAATGTTGTTTGGATTGTTTCTGGGCCGTTCAATTGCGTTTTTCTTGCAGGAATCCAGATACGCCATTGTTAGGGTTTAGTTCTTGAAATTAGGGTTTGAGGATTCAATAAGTTTAAATGGATTCTAACAACACAGTATTAATCGTGTGAATGTATGGATTATAATGCTGTGTTTAATTTTGTAAAATTGTACAGCTTTGTTGCTCATTGATGTTTGTAGGTTTTCCTGGGAAATAGAATTCGCAGGTGATTCCCTAGTAGATTTCGCAGCAAATTTTGAAGGATAGGAGGTTGAAGATGAAGGCATCCTGGCGCGAAATTCATATTCAAAATTGTGACTTAAAATATTATTTTGGCATTCTGTTTATTTGTCACACAAGCGCTTGTGTCCCAGTGGTTGTAGGTGTGCGCATACATGGACTTGGTCTGGGGTTCGATTCCCCGTTTATGACATTTTGTTTGTTTATTTTGATTATTTCGCAGGTATAATATATAATCAATTATAGCCATCCAGTTATCAGGTGGGCTCTTCCAGCCGGGTGGTGATGCGTATGCTTGTGAATGTAAAGGTCCTGGGATCAATTCCCACCCCAGGCCTTTTATTTTTCTCATTATTTTCCTGGTTCATTGGTTTAAAGAACAAAAGCAAATGGAATTCATTCCTCTTGCGGCACATGCAGCGTAGCCTAGTGGTTGTTCTTCTCACTATTCAGGTAAAGGACCTGGGTTCAAATCCCAGGTCCTGTTTTTTTTTTATTTTTATTTTCTTTCAATTTTCTTATATTTAGTCATTATCTTATTTTCATAAATAAATTCAAACAAATAAATTTTATTATTTTTCTACATTATAATATATGTATAGTATGTTATCTAGTGTCTAAAAATTTATTTTTGTAAGAATTAAAAAAAAAAATAGTTTTCATTATTATAAATTTCAAATGTAAAATATATGTATGTATGTATTATTTAAATAAATTATAATTGTTAAATTGGACCTTAAATAGTTTTCTAACAAAACCCTAAAAATATTTTCTAAATGAATTTTAATTTTAAAAAAATCTAATTTTATTTTCTAAATAATTTCTATTTCCTAATTCTTAGTATAGATATTATGTATATAATCTATTATTAATAATATGTAAATATATTTTATATACTACATCTATAATCCAAATTATTTTCTTTTAAACAATTGAATCTATAAAAAGTTAAATCTTATAATTGTAATATATTTGAAAATAATAATTTGTACATAAAATATCATAATTATTTAATTGTCCATATTTTTGTTTATTGTTTTAATTTTATTCTTATAATATTTTTACCAATATCTTAATTATTGTTAATAACTATACTATTATTTATTATTTACTATTATCTTATATTTTTATTATTTCTACTAACTTTATTTTAATTATTATTATCACTAACCCCTATTATTTATTTATTGTTTATTGCTTATTTTATTTATTTATTTTTTGCTATTTATTTATTTGCTTATTATTTATTTTTGCTATTTTAATTTGTTTATTATTATAATGTAAATGCTCCTGGATGTAAATTTTGTAATTATTTAATTATTTTTGCTATGGTTAGTAATTAGGGAGTGCAAATATGTATTTTATTTAAAATAAATTAGATCACTTTAATCATAAAATAATTAAATTAAACACTCACACACGTAAGTCGATTTTAATCGCCGTCTCACTTTCTAAGGTTATCCCTCAAGTTGCCTAAATCATAAGGTCAAGTGGGGTGTATAAAGCAAGTCCCTTAAAAGATAAAAATCATCAAGTCCCTCATGGTTGCCTTTACGAATCAAGTCCCTTCGAATAATGATGATAGTCCCTTCAGTATGCTTATTACACCCCACAGTTGCCTTCATAAAAACAGATGTCCCTCTCATGTCCCTCACATCCAAGGTAATGACTACCTACTCCTTAATAGTAGGGATAGTCTTACCAATTTAAAGGATAAAGAACAGAAAAGACTTAAACTTTAGGGTAGGTACCTCCTAGTTGCTTGCTCACTTCATTCAAACTTTTCAAACACTTAACAAATTTCAAACAAATTTTCAAAGACAAGTTTTTACGCATCCGTACATGGATCATTATTAACTCATATGAAAATTTTCTATTCACACACTACACTTTCAAAAACAATTCAAAAGTGAGCTAAGTAACTAAGAGCCCATGGATAACCATGGATGTAAAGGGTGCTAACACCTTCCCTTTACATAACCTACCCCCCGGACCCAAAAATATCTCTTTAGGTCTTTCCTGTTCTTTTATACCCTTTCCATTTGGATAAAATAAAAGTCGGTGGCGACTCTTGCTATCCGCAACATAACTAAAGTCAGTTCTCCCACCGTGTTACAATATAGACTCTGGAAGAACAAGTCAAGACATGATTAAGGAAGTTGTCAAAGAAGATGTTGAATTCAGTTCAGAATGTCCTATCAGATGTTGGGACATTATCAAACAAAGTATAAGAACTTAATTCAGGATGTCCCAACAGATGTTGTCATATGTTACAGTCAGATGTCAAAGAAGATGTTGAAACATCTGCAAATGTCATGACAGAATTACTGTCATATGTTACAGACAGATGTCAAAGAAGATGTTGAAACATCTGCAAATGTCATGACAGAATTACTGTCATATGTTACAGACAGATGTCAAAGAAGATGTTGAAACATCTGCAAATGTCATGACAGATGACAAAGAAAATGTTGAAACATCTGCAACTGTCATGACAACATTACTGTCATATGTTACATATAGATATCAAACAAGAAGTGTTGAACTTAGTTCAGGATGTCACACCAGATGTTGTGACACTGTCAAACAGAGTAACAGTTAATGAACTTAAATCAAGATATCAGAATGTCACACCAGATGTTAGGACATTGTATCAGTTGATGGAATAAGTTCAGTTTACAGGATGTCACATCAGATGTTGTAACATTGTATCAGTAAATGAAGTAAGTTCAGTTTTTCAGGATGTCCCAACAGATGTTGAGACATCTCAGACCTGTTACCAGAATTAATTAATGCATAACAGAACTGAGTAAATTCAGGGGAATCAGATGAACTAAATCACCGAGAATCTAGGAAGTAACAAACCCTAATTCAAGGTGATGACATTGGATTTATCAGATCTGAATTATGCAGAATATTCTGGAGATATTATGCAATCATATGTGGTGCTGATCTAGAAGATCTTAAAGACTCAATTTAAATTGAAGACAAATATTGAAAAATATAGGTTTCTATATTTAGAGATATTTTAGGAGTTGAAGATCTTTTGGAATATTTGTAGCAGATATTTCTGCATATTTGTAGCAGCTATTGTTGTGATTGTTTAGGCCCAAATCCAGTTGGGAATAGGTTATAAAAGAAACCCTGTAACCTAGTTTAGAATCAACCCAATCAACCGAAAATGTAAACATTATTAGGGTTGTGTCCTTGTGTCAGCCGTGCATAACAAGTAACTCTATTGTGGCTGTTTCACCTGTGATTCTCGAAGCTTGTAAGCAAGAGAAGTTTTGTGACTTGATTGAAACTGTGAAGTAAGATCAAGCTGTTTTGTTTGAAGTATGACTTCAATTTTATTAAACTTGTAAACAAGATCACTGTGTGATTGAGGGGGAGTGAGTAGGGTACTCATATCTAAGTTGTGTCTTAGGTAGAAATTGCATTGGGTAGTTATTAAGTGAAAGATTAAACAGGGTGGTTTAAGTCTAGAATTAATATTACTTATAGTGGATTTCCTCTTGGCTTGGTAGCCCCCAGATGTAAGTGTGGAGATACACTGAACTGGGTTAACAATTCTGCTGTGTTCTTTATATCTTTATGTTTTATGCAGTACCTGAACTGAATGTCCTATCAGATGTCCCAACATCCTGTAGCATGTTTGACTCTGATATATCAGAATTATTTAAGTACTGATATGTATGCCTTACCATGTTTATAAGTAACAGATAAGATGTCTCAACATCATATTCGACATCTGAGTCTGTCATACCAGAATTTCAGATTTGATGTACCGTCCCGGACCTTTTTTCCATCTCATTCAGTTCTGTTCCTGAATGTTGTGAGTCACATTTTATCTGATTGCTATTCTCAGATGTTGTGATCACTTGCCTTCCGATCGCCATTCTCGGATTTTCATGTTGAAGTCATCATTGATGTGATGTACTGTCCCGGACCGTTTTTCCATCTCATTCAGTTCTGTTCCTGAATGTTGAGATTCACATATTTTATCTTATTGCCATTCTCAGATGTTGTGATTACCCTTTTATCCGATTGCCATTCTCGGATATCCTTAGTAAAGTCAGTTATGTCATCCGTGGATGCTTCTGATATACTGTTTCAGGACTTTTCTCACTTCATTCAGTGCCATTCTTGGATGTTGTGATGTTTTCTGTCCAATTGCCATTCTTGGACATTTTCACCTCGACTGAGCCATGTGTTGGTCTCTAGCATGTTGATTTTCCCTGTTGAAGTTTCATGCTCCTTATCCCCAGCGTTTATTCTTTTTCATATGTCGTCTTGTCCTTCACGGACTTCTCTGTATTTCATTCGGTTCCAGATACATTTCATATCATCTCATAATTTTTCTCATAACATTTCATATGCTGTCACATATTTTCTATACATTTCATATTTTCCTCATAACATTTCATGTGTCTTCATATATTTTCATATGCTTTCATAAACAGTTTTATTTGCTCCATGTCATTTCCATATCATTTTCATACCGTTCATTTCATTTCATTTCGGTTTTTGGCATCTTAGGATCAAAAATTGGGTTTTTTGATATTTAAGTATCTTCCATCTTGTCGAAACGAAGATCTCGATCTTCATTATCTCTGGATTGAAGAAACTTAAATAGGGGCATCTGTCAGACCCTAATTTTTGACCCTAAGATTTTTCGCATCTCATCTGCATTCGCATACAAACAAGATCACGCACTGGTTCGTTTTTCCTTTTCAGGTGCAGGTCTATGCTTTGCGGAGGATCACCTTGTTTAATTTCTGTTATCTGTTTATATTTTACTGACTTCTAACCAAAATATCAAAAAAAAAATGTTGCAGTTGCTTCTTCTTCTTCTGTGTTGCAGGCTTTCAAAGGCAGGGCTATGATTCCAATTCAGATGCGTTTTGTTCAGTCACAATTTGATTCAGATGGAAGTTTGACCTAATCTTGGTCAAACTATCAAAAGGTTGTTTCGATTGCAAGTTGTGTGTGTGGCAATGATTATTTCTCAGGCGATGCCTATTCAATGTCAAGTTGTGTTGTGTGTGAAAATTCTCTGGTTTATCGAACATTGGATTGTGAGAAGTTTGGTTCAGTTTGTCTTGATTGAGGGTTCATCAGTTCATCAATGGTTCATCTGAGGATTTATTTTCCTCAGTGTGGATTTGAATTATCAGGGCAATGTTCAGATGTTGGTTGCAGCTTGATTGGCAAATTATTCAGTGAATTTGTGATGACTGTGTTCATTTTACCAGTGGCTTGTGCGGGAAAATTTCAAATTTGGTTCTGGGTTTAAAACCATTAATCCCATATTCGGTTCCCTTTTTTTTATTCAATTCATCAAAAATATCCAATTCCATATCCATTTCACAAAAAAATTCCAATAATCATTTTATAATTCATATTTCGTTTTTTTTTCATTTTTTTCACAAATATCCAATTATTCATTCTTTTCGACATTTTTTTTTATCACATTATCTAATTTTCGTCCGTTATCCATTTTTTTTAATCATTTCCATTATCACATCCAATTTTCCAATTACCCGATTATTTTCCATTCATTTTTTTTATCACCTTCAATTCAAAGTCACTTCCCATAAAAATACTATAATCAAGTTCATTTCTTTTTTTTATGTTTCTAACCATTTGTCACCCAAAAAAATAGTTATTAGAAAATCTTTTTAGAAAAAATATGAAAAAATATATAAAGCGCATTAGATATTAAGCCTATATTTGTTTTAATCCCTTTTTTTTATTATTATTATTTTCTTAAGATTTTTCTAGTTTTACATAACAAATAAAAAAATGATGAATTAACCACTTCACATTTTCAACTCATAAACCCACGTGACCAGCCTTTTCCTATCAGTCTAATTTCCTCATAGTTAGCCTCAAATCAATGCAACTTTAAGCCACATGCGCACAAACTAGCCTCACATTCAGCTACTTCACAATTCCAAGCTAGCGTATCCTCATCCTGCCAGCCACACACAACAATATCCAAGCTTCACAACAAACATCTCACAAGCCAAACTTTAAGCCAGCCAATAAGTTTCCCAGGCCCCCCATTTCCATTACCAGCCGTACACCAATTCAGCTTCACAGCAACTTCACACTCCACGCCAACTTTTTCCCAAGCATAGCTTCACAAAACCGAAGCCACAACAAAACTTGCCAAAACCGCACAACATTCCAACAAGCTTCCTCCAAGCCAGGCCCAAAACTCCCAACAATACTCAAGCCTCAAAGCATTCCAACAACAGCTATTCAGTTTCACGAAAGCAACATGCGTTTTTGCAAGACAACGTCACAGCCAGCTCACAAATACTTCAAGCCAAATAAGCCTTCAGCATCCCGCGGCTACAAGCGAAAAAAAAACAAGTACAGCCACAAAAGCAACCTGCAAAAACAACAGGCCCATCAAGCCATTTCGTACAACATAAGCCGCATAACTTCAACACAAACAACAAGACGTCACGCGTGACAACATTTCCGAGCCAACAATTCTAATCTAAGCCTCAACTTCATCCCCTCACGTCAAACAACCGAAGCATTACCAAAATCCCTGCATAACTTAAAGTCAAAACGCACGGCCGAATCAATTAAAACGCAAGAAGAAAAAACTCAGATTGAGAGGCACCAAAAACGTGACTTGCAAAACGCGAGAAAATTCCACAAAACGGCAACAAAATTGAATTCTTCTTCAGTTCAAAATCTTCTCTCCCTTCTATAAATTAAACACAATCCTCTTATTCAAGGCCAAGCTTTGATAGCCATACAATTTCCCTGCCAAAATCAAAAATCAAAAGCTTCAATTACCTTCAAATATTCAAAATCCTTCATCAACCCTAAACCATTCATCAATCACTTTTCAACCAGAAAATTAAATCAAAAGAGAGAAGAGAAACCGAAAGAGGAGAAGAAGAGTGAGTTCCGTGAGAAGAAGAAGGTCTTGAGGAAAACGAAGGAGGTTTGAGTGAGTTTTGAGAGAAGAGAAATCCGGCGTGAAAAAGTTGAAATCGACTGAAAGAGAGACGCGTTTGATTAACGAAGGTGAGAGGTTCACCGATTGAGTTTATTGATGCCCTGTTCTTGTATCCACCGGCGTGGGTTAGGGAAGAAGAGGAGTGTCCTCTGCGTTTTTTGTCCATTTTGTGCTTTATGAGTTTTTTTTTCATTTTTGTTTAATAGCATTTGTTGGTTTGGGCTTACTAATGTGGATCAATACTGCTGATCACACTCCCCTCCTAATCTTTGCGTCCCCCTCTCTCCCTTTCCTTTCTTTCTTTTATTTGATTTTTTTTAATTACTTTATGTTTTTTTGAATGTTTTATAAGTATATTTTAGAAGATATTTTTAGTCAAGATTTATAAATTTTGTTTTAGAAATAGTCTTAAAAAGCATTTTAAAAAAGATTTATTAAAAGAGTTTTAGAAACAAATTTAGAATAGATTTTTAGAAAGGGATTTAAAAAATAGTTCTATTTCTATTTCTTTTTTATGGATTTATCTTTTAGATCCATTTTCTTCATCTTTTTATCTTTTGGTCGATGACAATCTCCGATTCGTAGATTGTTGATTTCCGATCGGCTTAATCTTCATTATTTCAAATCTATGGATGAATGATCATTTGGATCATTCTCCATACTTTGAGATCGTGATAGGTTGCCTTTCGATAAATTCAACGATAATCTCGATTAAGATTAGACCGTTCTCTTTCTTTTAGTGTGGCATGTTTTCGGAAAACGATCCATAATATCGTTTCTCTAACATGTATTAACACAAATAGTTTCCACTTTAATTAGTGGTGGCCGGCCTCATTTGTAGGGTAATTACTCCGTAAATTACTCGGTGATTGCTTAACATAGACCTAAAGTTGTCCCAATTCGGATTATGATCCACTTGGATCCGGTTGCCTCGATTTTATTTTTCTTTTCGTGGTTGTGCTTGATTAAGTTCATCATACCACTTTATATTGTAAATATTAATATTGTGAAGATACTAACATTTAATTAAATCTCTCGCACCTTATCCTCTTTTATTTTAATCTCTTGTTCCCTACCTCTCTTATTATGTTTCTATATTCATTCATCATATTGCTTATTGTATATATTATTGTTGCTTGTTATTTCTCCTTTGTCCATTTGGATATCAAAACACTAATAAAGGATTAAACACTTAAAAGACTTGTGACTTCTAATTTTGGACTAATGGTTACTATCCCGAGCTTTTGAAGAATGGACTTAGACTTTAAGATCTTCCCCCTTGCTCAAGTTGGAATGGATTAGAAACCTCGGCCTCAAGACTATTTCATTAGCCTTTAAAAAAGAAATTCCGATCTTTGAAGAATTGTGCATATTATGGTTTGATCATTCTTCCTTTAGCTTTTATTTTCAAGTACTAGGATAGTCCCTTCATCTCTTCCCATCTTTTTCAATTTTCAAATCTCCTTCCTATTTTCAAAACTTTCTTTGTTTTCAAACTTCAAACATTTTCTCAATCAAACCGTGACTTCGGTCATGTGCTTTTACCTTTTCATTTCATTTCCTTAAATAAATGCTAAAACACATAAGCATATCGGAACTTTTCTTTTCTCAAAAACTTAAAAACTTTCAAACTCATTCAATTGTTTTTGTGCCCTCGTGCACGTTTCTTTTTAACCTTTTTTATGTTTAGATATGATTCATCTTTTCTAGCGGAATTATTCGCTAAAGGATGACGACTTATCTTTACATTTTAAAATCAATTCAACTCATTTGCCTTTTTACAATTTGTACCACGAACTACGGGGTTTTGATCTTGCATTGCACTTTGTGGGTACGTAGGCATGAGACGTTTGTCTCTTCAAACACCAAAATCTTAAAAAACATTCTTCTTCTCATCTCTTCAATCCTTTTTCAAGCAAACCATTTCAAACCAAAAAATGCAGTAAACATTTCAAAGGGTTCCCGTGGAGTACCACGGACAAGTCGGGTGCTTAAAACCTTCCCGATTTGTAACCAATCCCCGTACCCATTCTCTGTTTGATTCTTTTAGCTTTTTAGCTTTTAAGATTCTTTAAGGCTTTCTTCGTTCTTTTTGCCTTTTTCCTTTTGGAAATAAATAAAAGCACGGTGGCGACTCTGTGTATATTGAGTTAAATTAATCAATAGCTTACACTCATGATTTTACCGCTACACTTGGCATTCTCGATGAAGATGACATCCAATCTTAACTTAAAATTACTTGTTATGTTGTTTAGTTTCTTAAAATATGTTTATTCTCACCTTTATGTTACAAAATGCTAGCACTCACTTTTCGCTGTTTTTGATTTTTCTCTCTTTCGGATACCCGAAAATTATCGGTTTCAAAATACGTTTTGATCAAAAGTTGCGTTATATCGTGTGCTAACACTTTCTGAAAGTTTTATGTGAAAAACGTTTCCTATTTCCTCTAGAACATGCTGCTGAATTTTTCGAAAAAATGGTAATTTTTGTCCGTTAACCGGTTAACGCTTCCAAGTTTTTGATTCTCAGGACACGTACAAAATGTGTATCTTTTATTATTTCTTTTTTTTTCTTTTCCTTCTTTTGCTTTATGAATGTTTTATTTGTTTACCTTTTTAATCATTGCATGTTACTCATTCTCACCAACATTCATAACTTTACTCTTCATCTTCCTTGACTACATTAAATACTATTTATCATCTTCTTCCAACTTCCAACTCCCAACCATTCAAACCCCATTAAAACCCCACTCACTCTTAGTCTTTATAAACACTTTACAAACCTCATTCCACTCACCTCACCCAAATCCGAAAATATCCTCTCATCCAAACCCTAACTCCATCACTTTTTCATGGCACCTCAAAGGTAAGGAAAGGAACACACTTCAGTGTCAGAGAATGTCCCGGCTAAAGAAATATCGATGGAATCAACAAAGAAGAGAAGACTGGATTTCAAAGTCAGAGTCAGACTACTGCTCAGGGTAAATATGTTCTCATGAAATCTTTCAAACCTCCATCATTTACTTTTCCTGCATTGCTAGATTTTCAAGGCATTAGTGATTTTGTTGCTGATAACGGGAAAGTTTACCCGGATTTGGTTCAATCCTTCATGCACAACTTCACACTTAACATGGATAGGCATGGAAAACATAAGCTTTCTACTATTGTTTGGAACTGCGAAATTAAGGAGGATTTAGGTGCTCTTGCTGCGTCGCTGAAAATTCCCTTCGCCGATGTTTTTCTCCGCAAAGGTGTGAATCACAAGGATGACATTTGGTCCGGCTATGACAAAATGGAGTACTACTACTCAATCTTCCGCTTTCCTAAGGAAGTCATTACGTCGGGACAACGCACTTCAAGTGTACTTTGCTATGCAAAAAATTTGATGGTTGATGATCGAATGTTGCACCATGTCATTTGCTATGTACTGCTGCCAAAGGACTCGAATCACTCTCAAATTAATGATCTAGAGATGAAAATTTTGTTTTCTATCAAGAACAAAGTGAAGGTTAATTGAATGTTAACAATGATGTACCATTTGAAACAACTACTCTCACTCAAAACAATGCTTCCATATGTTCGGTTCATCTCTCGGATTATTGAACAAACCGATTTGGAATTTGGTAGAGAACCATTCATCGCAATGAAGTCTACGGAAAATGAGATCAATGAGATTACCATTATGAAGAATATCGGGATTGTTCAACACAATTATGGTACCTATGAGTATGTCGATGGCTCATCCGCACCCTCCTTTCCTATTCCCGATGGTGGCATAACCAACAAGTTTCTTTACACCACCATTATGACTAACCACCGTGAAACCACCCGTGCTATCAAACACCTCCGGAAACTAGTGATAGGTTCCCGCAACCAACCCCAAGAGGACGATGAAAGTGAAGAGGGTAGCGAAGACGGTGAAGAGGAAAGTGATTGGATGTCGGATGATGAATGATTATGCATGTCCTATTATTGTTTCTTTTGTTTAAGTTTTAGTTTAAAAACTTCTGTTGTAAGCCTCTTCCTTTATGCTTGTTTCCGTTTTAGTTTAAAAAATTTTGTTACCGCATTATGCTTGTTTCCGTTTTCATGAACTTCTTTTAGCACTTTATGCATTTAATCAAATTCTGGTTTTAGTATGTTTGTTTGTGTCATATGCCTTGCTTGATTACTTATTGCTTGTATGCTTACATATATGCCAATATTGCTTGTTATGGTTTGAAAGCCTATTCCTTTTTGCTAATGATAAAGGGGGAGAAGAGCTTGGTTCTCTAATATCTCTTTGTGCAGAATTTTGCCTCTGTTAAAATAGAGGGAGTTGCTGAACATAAAGGGAGGAACAAGCTTATACATGTAACATCGGTCAAAGCTATCACGCAAACTCATTTGGTTGTCATCATCAAAAAGGGGGAGAATGTAGAAGCATACTTCAATCTAAAGATTTTGATGAAGACAACAAGATTCAAGCTCATTTCGTGTTTGCAAAAAGTCAAACTTTCAATAAGATCAAGAACAAGGATATGCATCATTAATGGAAATGTTGTCGTGCGAATCAAGCTCCGTATGCAAATGTTCGATATCCTTCAAGACTTGGACACAAGACTTAGGTATATCAAAACTCACATCTTAATTGATATACAAGTGTTCAAATATAGGTTTTCATGATAGCACATTTCATATACCTTTTAGAAATTATTTGGAACTGGTTTAACACATTAAACTTAATATTTTTCTGAGTTTTAACAGTGTTAACCGGTTAACCAAATAGGTTAACTAGTTAACGATTCAAAAATTTCAATATCCACAGTTAACGTTACAACGTTAACCGGTTACCCCTTTTGGTTAACCGGTTAACACTGAAAGAATCTTGAAAAATTGTTTCTTTTCATTTGAAATAATTTTTGAATATTAGACCTTTTCATTGGTTGTTTCACAAACAATTCATACCCTTTTGAATGGGTGTTTTTGAAACATATATATTCTGAAATTTTCAAATGTGAAAGATACCTAAAAACATTTTCTCATAGAATTTTTATTCAATCAAAGTCACTCATTATTCAAATATTTTCAAATATTTCAAAAGTGTTCATCTTGTTCATACCATTCACATTCTTAGATATTTCACACTTGCATTGATATTGTGAAGTGAACTTTGATTAAAAGGAGAAGATCAATCTTGTATTGATATTGTACAATTCATTATTCTCAAAAACAAACTCATAGAATTACTTTTATTTTGACTTGCGATCCAGGATTGTTGGACGCAAGGGTTAGTGTTTGCAAGAGGATTGTTCTTGCACACTATTTGATGTATAGTTGGTAGACAGTAGGCCTCACCGGTTTATGGTGCGATAGGTTGTACGATCTAGAACTATAGTGGAAAATATCTTACGAGGTGTAAGAGGACTAGATGTACCTTCGGATTATAAAGGGAACCAGGATAAACCTCTGTGTCTTTTTACTTTTTGCATTACCGCTTTCACTTCTTAGACACTTAAACGACAAAAATCCATCCACCGATAAAATAACCGAGAAAATTTTATATAACCTAATTCACCCCCTCTTAGGCTATCTCTGTAACTACATATTTGAGGCATTTGAAGTTGAAAACGCAACAGAAAAATGTTGGAAAAAATCTGATTTTTGTGTGCATCCTAACACGGGCCGTGTCAGGCAACTGGTTTGAGAAAAATATTTTTTTTGTTACAAGGCTTCTGACATGGGCTGTATTAGGTGACATGGGGGGCCGTGTAAACCCACTATATTGATGCAAATTTTTTCTATTTTGGTTTTGTAGTTCAGGGATCCTGACACGGGTCGTGTCCCGGGACACGCGGCGGGGGGGGGGGGTCGTGTCAGGCAACAGTTTTTGGTTGTTTTTGTTGTTTCGAGGTTTCTTGATGTTTTCTTTTGTTGATTTTGCTGTCTTGTTGCTTTACCGCTGAAATGATGATGAAACACAAGTTTTATGACAAATAATGATGAATATGAAATGAATGATGCACATGGTGAATTTTAATGATTATGAGGAGGTTAACATCATTGTATTTTATAGCATTCTATGTTGGGGGCTTCGGCCTATTGGTAGCTTCAATATCATTGTGCGGATTGAAGTGATTTGGTGATTATGTTGTGCTCCCTTGTGAAGGGTTGATGACCAGTGTCCATCACATAGAGAAAATAGGTACCACATACATCCTTTGCATTTCATTATAGTTGAAATTACATATTAAAGATGTATTTGTGTTTGGGTTATGAATAATTTTGTTGATGATGCTATGATGTTGTTGTGCTTATTCTATTTATTTCCATGTACTTATATTTCTATAATGAATTTTGAATTCTCACCCTACCTGCTTGAAAATGTTGCCTCCTATGTGGGTAACTTGCAGATGATCAGGAGTAGTTCTGCGGTGCTGGAAGATTGATTCGTGAAGTGTTGTTTTGTTCTTTTAGTCGTGTATTGGAGTTTTGTCATGCTCTATGTCATGTAACATCGGGTTGGGATTAGTTGCGTACTTTGTGTCTCCCTTTTGATTTTATGTTGAAAGTTTTCTGATTGTTGATGTTATTTTCAATTGAATACTTTTATTTAAGGAGTATAATATTGACTTGGATTAAAAAGTATGATTTTGCTGTGTAATGCCTATTTATGCTAATATTAAATGAGTAACCCGTGTTACGGGACAAGATAATAATTTTGAATGTTGTTTTGAAATATATGTGATGCCTTTGATGTTGATTTTTACTCTGATATTATGAATTATTTTCCTAAAATTGTATGTGGGGTAGAAGGGTGTTACATTAGTAGTATCAGAGCATGTCATTCTGTCCGGCCAAGTTTTGTTGTTGTCAGTCTGTTGTCGGTCGTTAGTTGTTAAGGATTATTCTTTTTCGATGTGGTGAGTGTTGTGCAAAATGGCTGGAAACAACATGCATGCTCTTGCTGATGCAATTGCAGCTCTTACTCGGACTACTGCTCGAAACAATGCTCATGATGAGTTTTGTGTTTTAGAGAAGTTTCAGAGGAATAACCCACCTATTTTTGAAGGAACTCATGATCCAGTGAGCGCATAGAAGTGGCTCAAAGTGATTGAGAAGATTCTAAGGGCGATGACATGTGTTGATGCGCAGAAGGTGCAATTTGGTAACCATATGTTGTCTGAAGAGGCTGAGGATTGGTGGGATAATACTCGTTATCATTTGGAGGATGTCGATATTATGGTGACTTGGACTGTGTTTAAAACAAAGTTCCTTAAGAAGTATTTTCCTAAAGATGCTTGTGGTAAGATGTAAGTGGAGTTCCTTGAATTAAAGCAAGGAAGTTTGACTGTTGGTTGTAATGAATCATCTTGTAGTTTGAATGCGTAGTCAGGTTAACTGAACACTACCCTACCCCAGGTTAAGCGTAAAGGCTTAGATCCGAAAGAAACTCCAACTTCTGGGCTCGAAGTGGTTAACTAGGGATTAACCCCTTATATCTCCAGTGTTTAGGAATTGAAACAATGCATGTACATCATTAGCAAGATTTTATGCGAAAGTAGACCACAACAACTATGAGTATTTGTTGTCATCATCCTCCTTCAAATATATGCATAGTCAAATTTTTTGAACAAAAGGTATATATGTGATTTTTTGAAATAGAAAGTGTAAAGACATAACTAAACAGAAAAATTGAATTTAAAATATTGAAAATGCTCACTTAATTAATCAAAGAAGTACAAACATAATTGAAAGCAAATTGTTCAGACGAATATAAGGAAAATTCAAACATAAAGGAAACAATGTCCTAGTGACTAATCAGTAAACAAGGATGAGTTGTCCTATCTTGAAACACTGGATTTTAGGGAGAACTGGCTGAAAGTCAGATGAAGCTTCAAGTTGTATGCCCTGGAAAAGGATTGTCTTTGACATTAGGATTGGTATCTCAAAAGGAGAGGATCTTGTCTTTGATCAAATCTCTAACCCTAGCCTCCAGTGCATAGCAACTTTCCAAATCATGGTCTGCCATACCTTCATGAAATGCGCAATGGAGGTCAGATCTGAATTCACGTGGAAGAGGATTTGGCAGAGGAGGAGGAGACTTAGTAGTTATCAAACCCTTTGAAAGCAATCAAGGATACAATTCTATGTATGACATAGGAATAAGATCAAAGTGAGTCCTATCACGATTCTGAGTTTGTACAACAGTCGGATGTTGAGGAGCTCTAACTGATTGAGTAACAACCACATGAGCAACAACAACAACAACATAAGCTTGATTATCAAGTTGAACCCTGTATTGAGGTCTTCTATCCACATCCAAGACAACATTGGTATGATCTTCCCTCTTCCTAAGGAAATTTCCAAAAGGTTTCTCAGCAACATTGGAAGACTCAGCAGCAGCTTTGGATACTTTACCATTCTTGATTCCTTCTTCAAGCCTCTGTCCAATGGTTTCCAAATTAGAGAAATTGGAAGAAACACTTCTGATCATCTTTTTCCAATAGAAGGGAGCCAAGGTATCCATAAACATTCCAGTTAATTCTTTCTCAACTAGAGGAGGTTCAACCTGAGATGCTAACTCTCTCCAATGTTAAGCATACTCCTTGAAGGATTATCTCTCCTTCTGAGACAAATTCTGCAATTGACAGTGGTAAGGTGCCATGTCCAAATTATACTTGTATTGCTTTACGAAAGCATCACCCAAATCTGTCCAACTTTGGATATGGATCTTTTCCAATCCCATATACCACTGCAGTGAGGCTCCACTCAAATTGTTCTGGAAAAGTGGATAAGCATTTTGTCATTCTTGACGTAGGCAGCCATCTTTCGACAGTACATAGTCAAATGGCTTCTTGGTCAACCATGTCCTTTTTACTTCTCGAATTTTGGAGATTTGAACTCGGCAGGCACAATGAGAATTGATACCAAACACATATCACTTGCATCAACATTGAAAAAGTCATTACCCTCTACATCCCTTAATCGCTTGTCAGTAGCTCGATACTACTCACGACCAACTTCAGGTTCAACATAATCTTCAAGATCATCACCCTGAGTACTAGCAACATTGTGTTCATAGGGAATTTGGCCAGTATGAATCACGGGTCTGGATTCAGGGAAAATATGAACTTGAAAAGCGGGTCTAGACGCCTGACCGACCATAAAAGTAGTGAGATGAGGTGGAGAGAAGTCGTGTGGAAAACCAAACTCTGGCCAACTCGAAGGTGGTAATTGGATAGGTTGAGGCTCGACAACAACATTTTCAACCTCTACAGTCATCCGAGGCGGCTCTCCTCTAGCCATCAAAACTTGAAGCATCCCAGTCAACTTTGTCACACTCGTCTTCAACTCCTCAATTTCCATTCGGACCTCAGCATTGTGAACCTCTTGTTCTGATATCTTGCGTCTGCGGTAAGCTCGGGTTCTGTATCGGCTACAAAGCTTCAGTTTGACGGTTGACAGATGACTGAAAGACAGGAACAACTTGAATGAACTGACGAACAATCTAGGTGTATGAATTAATGCAAATGATGCAAATCATATGCAATGGAGGTAAGGTTGAGATCCAAAAACATGAGTATCGCAAAACACCTTAACAGGTAGGCCCTAAGAAGGAAGTTCTAGATTCTTTACCCATAAAACTCACTCACGGGATAGTCTATATGATTGTGGTATTAGGATACTCAAGGTCACAGACGTTTATCGTACTAAAAGTCCTGCTGCAGGCTAGCAATATTATGAAGATAATGACGATAAGGTCTACCTTGAGTGGAGTTCTCATGCTAGTCTCATAAAGGGGTGAGCCCTCGGAGATTAACACTATATAACTACCAACATTGAAACTGGTTCTAGGAGTGGGTGTTGCACCCCAAAATTTGCCCTCACCTAGACCACATATTGTGTACCAAGGTATCCTAAGAGGTTCACAAGGTAACCTAAGAGGTTCACAATTAGTCAGAAAGTTTGACAATTCCCTCAGACAAAGCATCCTCCTAAGCAATGCATCCTAAACTAGGGTTTTGAGTTTCACCAGGCTAAATGGATTTCCAAAGCTTCAAGTGAGTTTCATAGCATCCTATATGTCTTCAAGAATCCCTATGTTAAATTTCAAGACTTTCCCAAAAAGGTTTGCTCAGTCAGATGATCAGATATGCAAAAATCAGTCAAAGTGGTTAAAAAGTCAAACTGAGGTCAACTGTGGTCAAACCAAAGTCAAACTTCATGATTTTTTGCCAACATCAATTTTATGAAGTAAAATTCATCATTTTATCAAGGGTTGATCATAATTCATCAAGGATATTTCAGATCATCAAGAATCAGGAGTTTCTAAATTAGGGTTTTCATAGGAAAAGTCAACTGAACTTTGACCAGCCATAACTTTCACATGCTTCATCAAAAATTTCCCATACAAAGCTCATTTAGAAGGAAATTGAATTATCTACAACTTTGTGTCTCACAAGCCAAGCCCAAAAATACATCATTTGGAAGGTATGAGTTAAGACATTATAGGTCATTTTAAAAGTCAACAAAAAGTCAACATCTTCCAATGAGCATAATTTGAAAATGGTAAAGGATATGGACATGAGACCAAAGAGGTTGGTTAGAGGACTCTCTAAGCTTTCTAAAATGTCCAAGAAAACCTTCATAGCCTTAAAATTGAGGGATTTGTGCCTTTGCAAAGTTGAGAAATTTCTGGGAAGTATATGAAGCAAATGAAGTCTTAAAACCAATTTTTTGCCAAATGGGCCTACCAAATTCCAATCCAATCTCAAGGATAAGGTCATACACGACCCATTGACTATTTTTCCATATTTTTATATTTTATTATTTTGGATTTTATTTAATAAAATTCAATTTTAATGAAAATAAAATACAAAAAGTCAATTTAAAAATCTGATTTTGGTTCTAGAATGATTGAAATGTCATTTAAAGTTGATTGAGAGGATCAAATTTCGTGTAAAGTCTTTGAGGCATGAAAATATTTGATTTTTTCTCACTTTTAGAATCATATCTTTTTTCATGATCAAGATATCCAAAAGCCCAAAGAATGGATTGGTTTTTGACCTAATTTGCTTCTACTATATGTACACAAGTAATCACAAGCATGAGGACGATTGGTTAGCCTCCAAGAACACTTTTCACATTCAAAATTTTTACCAAAAATTCAATTTTCGGTTTCCTATTTGCAGGCTAATTGAAGGTATTCTAAGGACCTATACATGATCCTTGGACTCTATTGATACTGTTTACACCATCATAAGCATCCATAACCTCATAAATCATAGAACCCGAATCCATCTTGTTCTTCAATTTTCAAATTTTCGATTTTTATTATCTACGCATTACTAATGATTTTTGGTGTTATATTCTTGTTTGTGATGAGCTATAGATCGTATCTGGACCAATTGATTGAAGTTTCATAGCCTAATACGAATTCGGCCATGATTAGGGTTTCGGCCAAGCTTTTAGGGTTTCTTGATTTAAGCCATATAAATGATTTTAATTGATGAATATAAGTTGTATATAATCTGGGTAAACTACTGGTGTGTTCAATTTGGACGAATGTTGCTTATTTTGTAGGTATTCAAAGTTGTTGATTTCCTGCGAAAAAACACGCAAGAAGATTCATAGGTAAATTCGCAGGAATTTTCGCAGGAAAACCTGTGAAATTCCAAGGAAGAAGATGATGAAATTGGCGCTGAAAATTGAAATTTAAAAACTTGTTTTATTTTATAATGTTTTATTGTTGATTATATGTTGAACGCGCCCCATGTGGCTCAGCTGGTTTGAGTATTTGTGTGTTATTACAATGGTCCTGGGTTCGAATCCCCCCAGGCCATTTTGTTTTGTTTTTATTTGATTTTTGCAGGTTTATAATAAGAAGATTGGTACTCCCCTCATAAACACCAAGACGCGCATGGCCTGGTGGTGGTGTTGTTGGACTAGAGGATGGAAAGCCTAGGGCCTGGGTTCGAATCCCAGCCCCAGGTATGTTATTTTTCTTCAAATTGTTTGTATTTTTATTACTTATATTTACTTAATTCATTTAATTTCTTAAAAAAAAAATTTCTAAACAATTGTTTATATTTATTTTATAATGTATTTATATTTATTATTATTATTGTATATATTTTTGTAAATAAATTAATTAGGTTTAGATTAATAATCAAAACCCTAATTTAGCTAACCCTAATTTTCATAACCCTAACCCTAATTTTTCTTAACTTTAATATTTAACCTAATTTTTATAAACTATAATTAATCATTAATCATTTTTTAAATATGTGAATAGTTTATTATTTGTTTATTATTATTAAAACCTATTTTCTTAATTAAATCTAAAAAAAAATCTTTTCTAAAATTAATTTGTCTTGCTATTTTCTTATTTCTTTTATGTTTATTTTTTCTAACCTTTATTCTAATTTCTTATTATTACTAATATTATTGCTTATTTATTATTATTTATCATTATTATATTTCTCGATTATATTGTAATTGTCCCAAAGCCTTGTAATATTTATAGGTTTATATTTTTGCTTTATTTTTATTGTAATTATATATATATATATATATATATATATATATATATATATATATATATATATATATATATATATATATATATATATTGTATGGTTAGTAATATAGGGAGTGTATAACTATGTGTAAATAAATTAATTTAGAATAATTAACTTAAATAAGATAAATATTTGAATATGAACACGCACACACATAAGTCAATCTTTGATCGCCATCCTGCACTTCCTAGGGTATTCCTCTCAGTTGCCTAATTACAAAGGTCAAGTAGGGTGTCTTAAGCAAGTCCCTTTCATAAATATCATCAAGTCCCTTCGAGGTTGCTTACGATAAATGATCTTGTCCCTTCGAATAAAAGATGATAAGTCCCTACGAATTGCTAAAGACACCTTGCAGTTGCCTGTATTCAGAAGTCCCTACACATGTCCCTTAATACATCCAAGGTAATGACTACCTATTCCTTAATAATAGGGATAGTCTTACCATTGAAAGAACATAAGAACGGTAAATACTTAATATAGGGTAGGTTCCTCTTAATTACTTGCTCACCTTTCAAAATACTCTTCACATCACACTTTTCAAACAAATTTTCAAAAAAACAAGTCTTTGTATACATCTATACGAGGATCATTACAAAGTACTTAGAAAGTTTCTAATCACACACTACATCTTTTCAAAACAATTCAAAGTGAGCTAAGTAACTAAGAGCCCATGGATAACCATGGATATAAAGGGTGCTAACACCTTCCCTTTGTATAACCTACCCCTCGAACTCAAAATCTTTTTATGGTCTTTCCTGTTCTTTTATGTCCTTTCCTTTTGGATAAAATAAAAGTCGGTGGCGACTCTTGCTATCCGCAATATTTATAGAAAGTCATTTCTCCCACCGTGTTACAGTGGGTCCCAGAGTCACAACCCTTTCATGAATCAAGTCACGTGACAGGCTAGCTGCGTTATGACAAGATCTACGAATAGGTCTACTATCTGGGGGAGCTTTCATGCTAGGCCCTCAAGACGCGACTTCTTGGAGACTAACACTAATAACTACCAATTCTAACCTAGGCATTCCCTCTTCTTTTTCCAAAGCTCAACTTTTACTTGTGATATAATCCCAAGATCCAATAAACAAGTATAATAATGAACAATAAGAGAAAATGATAAAAGAACAAATAAACAAACATAAATAACAAACATATAGAAGACAAATAAGACAAGATCAACAATTAAGCGCACAGTTAGCTAAATTAGGCTCGACTCTCTTATGCATAAGGCTGGCATCATTGTCCCTAGCAGAGTCGCCAAGCTGTCGTACCTTGAAAAATATGATCCTCGTGATGGACACGGAAAGAACAACAGAGTCGCCACCTAATTGTTTTTATTCTAACTAAAGAAAAAGGAGATATAGATACAACCTAAAATGGATAAGAAATGGTCAATGAAACCAAATTCTAAGTTCGAGAGTCGGTTATGCAAGAGGAAGGTATTAACACCCCTCATGTCCATTGTACTCAATGGGAACCTCTTAGTCTAATATGCACTTGAGTGTTAACTTATATTATTGTCTTCTTCGATTTAAAGTTTGCTAAGATCGTTTATTAAAGGGAAAAGAATATTTTTATTATTGTTATTATAACGGGGAAAATGGTTAGTTTTTTATTAAGGTGATTTATGAAGGAGAAATAGTTAATTTTTTTATTAGTGTGCTCGCTAAGGGTTAAAATCCTTGTGCCTACGTATTCCCTTGTACAATGGGAAAGTCAGAGCTTCGTAGTTCGTGCTACTACGGTTTGTTGGTGATCTTTTAATGAACGATCGTTTAAACCGCTTTCTAACTGCTAAGCATTGGCTTATCTGCTCGCGATAGGAGGCTGAAGTGCTAGCTTGTCTGCGAGATAGAAAAAGTTTAAACAATGTCCGTTTAGAGAAAAGAATTGATCTTGTTCAGTATTTTAAGAACTAAATGGCGAACGAATCACATCCTGTGGGGCGGGCCTCAGGAATGATTCATTCAAGAACCCATGAAATGCTAGACTCCAGAATTCAGTTCTTTCGTTATTTGATACATAATAATTAGGTGTCTTGAAAGATGAAAAGGCGAATGAACTACGTCCCGTGGAGCGGGCCTCGGGAATGATTCATTTAAGAACCCATGGAACACTAGACTCCAGAATTCAGTTCATTCGTAATTTGTTATAAAAATAATTTGAATGTTTGAAAATTGTAAAATAAGGAAAAAAATTAATGATTGATAAACAAAAACATCCTAAGGTTGAATTAGGGTTTAGATAAATGACAAAGTAATTACTTATATAAACGAAAATGACATAAAGTCAACCAATAGATCTTTTCCCTTGGAATAATGCAAGTGAACAAAAATGGAAGACGTATACACACGTCAAAACATTATGGATCCGTCAAGAACCACATCGGGTCGAAATAAAAATCAAAACGGAATTGAAAAGCAAAGACACATCTTTTTGAATTTTTAGTTTATCAATAACTTAACAAAATTACAACTAAAATTAAAAACTAAATTTAAATAACTTACTAAACAATAATATTTTTTATATTTTTAAGTGTTAATCACATATATACTTTACTTCTAAGATTACTAAATAAATTAAACAAAACTATATTTTGAAATGAAGAAATTAAAGTCAATATAATAACTTAAAATAATACAGAAATTTTTAAATAATTTAAATAGATAACAAACTAAAACAAATAAATAAAAACTAGTAAAATAAAAATGAAAGAGAAATAAATAAACATGCATATTTATCATAAGCTAACCTATACTAACACTATAACAACAATAAAATATGAGCACATAAAAAAATATTACATTTTTACAACATAGCTTCACAAACTAAAATATAAATAAATAAATGATGAATGATACTCACAAACTCCAAAACTAACAAAGGTTGAGCTTGTTGTGTAGAAGAAAGTGAATGTGTTTTGATGGAGGTTGTTGTTGTGGTGAAAATGGTGAATGTTTATGGGTATTGTGTAACTAAAAAAAAAAATTTTGACTTTAAAAAATATGTAATGAATGTGCTAGATTTTAAGAATTTAAGTGTGATCTTTGTTAGTCTCCAATGAGAGAAAGAGTGATTTTATTTATAGTGTGAATGAGGTAGGAGTGTTGATGTGGCAATTCGTGTGACTTTATGAGAATGATTTATGGTCATTGATAAGTCTAAGTTGGCAATCCATGTGAAGTGTGAGAATGATTCTTGGTCATTAATAAGTTCCAAGTTGGCAATCCATGTGAAGTGTTTGTACTACATTGTAGTCGACCCCACTTGCCATTTTTTCTTTTTTGAACATGAAGAAAAATAAAAGTAAAGTAGTAATAATAATAATAAATAATAATAATAAAGAAAAAAAAATTGAAAATGGTTATTAAAAAAATAAATTATATTGAATTAAATAAATTGAAGTTAAACTATATAAATTGAAATTGAAATTAAACTAAATTTAATATAAAATTTAATTAAAATATAAATTAAAACCAAAATTAAACTAAGATTAATTTTCAATACTGTGATAAAAATGTGTCAGATGAATGAAAAATGCTAAAACATCTGGTCAAAATTTAGGGTATGATAGATGCCCCTATTTAATCATCTTGAACTTGAATGTTTGAATAGAAAAGAAGTTTTTTTTTACATTCAAGGTAAAAGAGGATTAAATATCAGAATACCTAGAATTTTGACCAAATGTGGATGAGATGTAATGTTAATGAAAGCATCAATGATTGAGTTATGCGGGGAATGATGTCACATGAAACAGGCCAACAAGAGAGAATTTCACTGTGGGAAAGGTTTGAGACCACTGAGGAATAAATAAAAGTAGAGAAATACAAGATATTATGGAAATCCGTCAAGGTGACAAAGAGTATCCAATAATACTTGGAAAGAGAGGCAACACATTCGAAGGAAAATTCGGAAAATCAATCGGATTGACAAAGTCATATCTGGAAGAGCAATCAGATACACGAAAGAAAATTTCTAGAAAATCGATCAAAACAAAAGTCATATCCGGAAAATCAATCGGATATACAAGGTTATATCTGAAGAACAAATCAGATTGACACAAAATGGAGTTTTGGAAAATCAATCAAAACAAGACATATCCGGAAAAACATCGAAAGTAAAATCATATCTGGAAGAGCAATCAGATAGACACAAAGGGAATTCTGGAAAATCAATCAGAACAAAACATATCCGGAAAAACATTGGAAGTAAAATCATATCTAGAAGAGCAATCAGATAGACACAAAGGGAGTTCTAGAAAATCAATCAGAACAAAAGACATATCCGGAAGAACATCGGAAGCAAAGTCATATTTGGAAGAGCAATCAGATAGACACGAAAGAAAGTTCTGGAAAATCAATCAGAACAAAAGACATATCCGGAAAAACATTGGAAGCAAAGTCATATCTGGAAGATCATCAGATAGACACGAGAGAAAGTTCTGGAAAATCAATCAGAACAAAAGACACATCCGAAAGAAACATCGAAAGCAAAGTCATTTCTGGAAGATCAATCAGATAGACACGAAAGAAAGTTCTGGAAAATCAATCAGAATAAAAGACACATCCGGAAAAACATCGGAAGCAAAGTCATATCTGGAAGAGCAATCATATAGACACAAAATGGAGTTATGGAAAACCAATCAGAACAAAAGACATATCCGGAAGAACATCGGAAGTAAAGTCATATATGGAAGAACATCGGAAGTAAAGTCATATATGGAAGACAATCAGATAGACACAAAAGAAAGTTCTGGAAAATCAATCAAAACAAAAGACATATCCAGAAAAACATCGGAAGTAAAGTCATATCTGGAAGAGTAATCAGATAGACACGAAAGAAAGTTCTGGAAAATCAAACAGAACAAAAGACATATCTGGAAGAACATCGGAAGCAAATTCATATCTGGAAGAGCAATCAGATAGACACAAAGGGAGTTCTGGAAAATCAATCAGAACATAGGATATATCGGGCATAAATAAATGAAATTAGGGAGGTATTCCAAGTGATAAATCAACAGGTTCAAGTGTAACTGCTGATACTAAGAATAACAACGAAAGGAACAACATCTGATCATAACTTAGGTTGAAAAGTCAGACATACCAAAGAGTTGCATTGGACAGACAAACATATATGTTTTGATGAGTGCCAAATGAGTTGGACTTTTGAAGCAAGGTAAATGTTGACAACAACTTGACCTAAGAAAATGCAAACAAGGATAAAGCACTCTGTTATGCATTTATATGAACTTGTTATAATGTATGATCAAATGCATGTAGTGCAGA
The DNA here is from genome assembly GCA_963966055.1 of Lathyrus aphaca. Lineage (NCBI taxonomy): Eukaryota > Viridiplantae > Streptophyta > Magnoliopsida > Fabales > Fabaceae > Lathyrus > Lathyrus aphaca. The sequence continues at coordinate 430,620,854 of OZ014519.1, read as the reverse complement.
TGCTGACAACATAGCTTTGACTCTTTTGAGGAGTGGATGACAAGATTAGAAGATTGATTCTTCAACATTGTGAGATTATTGTTATTCTTCTCAAGGACTAAAGATGCTGATGTTGGACAGACCTCTGCCACACTAATAAGCTGTACCAAGTTAATGATCATTGGAGAAACCATGGATAGATGCTTAGGTATTCTTTCAATGAATTTCCAAATATTACGCCGATTATTATAGACGAACTAATCATTACTTTAGCTTGACTGATTCTGAACGACTAGTTTATGGTGCACTGGGAAGCTTTCCCCAGTATGAGTCTTGTAAAATCTTCTGGATAAACCAACTCTGAGGTGAGCTTTTACTGAACAACAACCTTGAAATGGTTCTCAACAGGATGTGGAGGGACTTGCCCCTGATAAGATCACCAACCAAGTTCTTAACTGTTTGAAAATTCCTTGCTAGAAAAGATAGTTTGCAAACAAAAACATTTATACAATCATGGTAATTTAAAAGCAAATGCAAATTTTGAAATCAAAATCATTGTTGGAAGAAAAGCAAATGAAATCACTAGTCAAAACATGACGGTTTATGACATTCAAAGTGAAAGGTAAAGTGAAGATATGTACAAAACAAAATGACTTACAAAGATCTTTTTGGAGTCAGTTTACACAACCTTGTTGTAGCATGCTTTTCAGAATAAACTTTTCCTTAATTAGGTCTTTTAAGGGGTGTATCGTGGCCTGGTTCACGGTTTATGAAACAAAGGATAAAGGCTCAAAATTGTGTATGTACCCACCCTTCTTCGTGATAAATCTCCAGTCTTATGTTCAGTTGAATCTACACACATTCGTCTTGACAGTGTAAGGGTAAAGATGATGATTTGAGGTTCATTGGAAATGACAGTAATTTTATTTGGCTTTGATGGATGTTTGTATTGACCCAATGATTTTGGACATGGTGGTCACTAAATATTGTTTTGCTTGAAATTGAGGATTTGAGGGTCCCTTTTGCTTGATTTTCTATTTTGAACTAATCCCTAACTTTGGCCTAAGTCTTTCTTTGGGTGTTCTACTTAGCGGGAATTTTTTATTCTTTTTTTAATATTTTTTTGTTTTTTGTATTTTTTTGAAAGATTGAAAGTTATGACTGCCAAATCATTGGTTGTAATGGATCATCTTGTAGTTTGAATGCGTAGTCAGGTTAGCTGAACACTACCCTGCCCCAGGTTAAGCGTAAAGGTTTAGATCCGAAAGAAACTCCTACTTCTGGGCTCGAAGTGGTGAACTGGGGATTAACTCCTTATATCTCCAGTGTTTAGGAATTGAAACAATGCATGTACATCATTAGCAAGATTTTATGCGAAAGCAGACCACAACAACTATGAATATTTGTTGTCATCATCCTCCTTCAAACATATGCATAGTCAAAAGTTTTGAACAAAAGGTATATATGTGATTTTTTGAAATAGAAAGTGTAAAGACATAACTAAACAGACAAATTGAATTCAAGAGATTGCAAATGCTCACTTAATTAATCAAAGAAGTACAAACATAATTGAAAGCAAATTATTCAGACGAATATAAGGAAAATTCAAACATAAAGAAAACAATGGCCTAGTGACTAATTAGTAAACAAGGATGAGTTGTCCTGTCTTGAAACACTGGCTTTTAGGGAGAACTGGCTGAAGTCAGCTGAAGCTTCAAGTTGTATGCCCTAGAAAAAGGATTTTCTTTGACAATAGGATTGGTATCACGAAAGGAGAGGATCTTGTCTTTGATCAAATCTCTAACCCTAGCCTTCAGTGCATAGCAGCTTTCTAAATCATGGCCTGCCATACATTCATGAAATGTGCAATGGAGGTCAGATCTGAATCCACGTGGAAGAGGATTTGGCAGAGGAAGAGGAGACTTAGTAGTGATCAAACCCTTTGCAAGCAATCTAGGATACAATTCTGTGTATGACATAGGAATATTATCAAAGTGAGTTCTAGCACGATTCTGAGTTTGTCCAACAGTCGGACGTTGAGGAGCTCTAGCTGATTGAGTAACAACCACAGGAGTAACAACAACAACATAAGCTTGATTATCACATTGATCCCTGTATTGAGGTCTTCTATCCATAGCCAAGACATCATTGGTATGACCTCCCCTCTTCCTTTGGAAATTTCCAAAAGTTTTCTTAGCAGCATTGGAAGACTCAGTAGCAGCTTTGGATACTTTACCATTCTTGATTCCTTCTTCAAGCCTATGTCCTTTGGATCATCTTTTCCCAATAGAAGGGAGCCAAGGTATCCATAAATATTCCAGTTAATTCTTTCTCAGCTAGAGGAGGTTCAACTTAAGATGCCAACTCTCTCCAACGTTGAGCATAATCCTTGAAGGATTCTCTGTCCTTCTGATACAAATTTTGCAATTAATTGCAGTCAGGTGCCATGTCCAAATTATACTTGTATTGCTTTACGAAAGCATCACCCAAATCTGTCCAACTTTGGATATGGCTCTTTTCCAATCCCATATACCACTGCAGTGAGGCTCCACTCAAACTGTCCTGGAAAAAGTGGATAAGCATTTTTTCGTTCTTGACGTAGGCAACCATCTTTCAACAATACACAGTCAAGTGGCTTCTTGGACAACCGTGTCCTTTGTACTTCTCGAATTTTAGAGTTTTGAACTCGGCAGGCACAATGAGATTGGATACCAAACACATATGATCACTTGCATCAACATTGAAAAAGCTATTACCCTCTACAAACCTTAATCACTTGTCAATAGCTCGATACTGCTCACAACCAACTTCAGGTTCAATATAATCTTCAAGATCATCACCCTGAGCACTAGCAGCATTGTGTTCATCGGGAATTTGGACAGTATGAATCATAAGTCTGGATTCATGGAAAATAGGAACTTAAAAAGCGGGTCTAGACGCCTGACCAACCACAGAAGTAGTGAGATGAAGTGGAGAGAAGTCGTGTGGAAAACCAAACTCCGGCCAAGTCGAAGGTGGTAACTGGAGAGGTTGAGGCTCGATAATAGCATTTGCAACCTCTAATTTCCTCTGAGGCGACTCTCCTCTAGAAATAAAAACTTGAAGCATCTCAGTCAGCTTCGTCACACTCGTCTTTAACTCCTCAATTTCCATTCAGACCTCAGCATTGTGAACATCTTGTTCTGACATCCTGCATCTGCGGTAAGCTCAGGTTCTGTATCGGCTACGAAGCTTCAGTTTGATAGTTGACAGATGACTGGAATACATGAACAACTTGAATGAACTGACGAACAATCTGGGTGTATGAATTAATGCAAATGATATGCAATGCAGGTAAGGCTGAGATCCAAAAACATGAGTATCACAAAACACCTTAACAGGTAGCCCATAAGAAGGAAGTTCTAGATTCTTTACCCATAAAACCCACTCACGGGATAATCTCTACGGTGGTGGTATTAGGATACTCAAGGCCATAAACATTTATCGTACTAAATGTCCTGCCGCAGGCTAGCTGCATTATAACGATAATGACTATATGGTCTACCTTGAGTGGAGTTCTCATGCTAGTCCCATAAAGGGGCGAGCCCTCGGAGACTAACATTACACAACTACCAACATTGAAACTGGTTCTAGGAGTGGGTCCTAGAGTCACAACCCTTTCATGAATCAAGTCACGCGACATGCTAGTTGCATTACGACAAGATCTACGAATAGGTCTACTATCTGAGGTAACTTTCATGCTAGGCCCTCAAGAAGCGAGTTCTTGGAGACTAACACTAATAACTACCAATTCTAACCTAGGCGTTCCCTCTTATTTTTCCAAAGCTCAGCTTTTACTTGTGATATAATCCCAAGATCCCATAAACAAGTATAATAATGAGCAATAAGAGAAAGTGATAAAAGAACAAATAAACAAACATAAATAACAAACATAGAGAAGAAAAATAAGACAAGATCAACAATTAAGCGCACAGTTAGCTAAATTAGGCTCGACTCTCTTATGCATAAGGCATGCATCATTGTCCCCAGCAGAGTCGCCAAGTTGTCGTACATCGAAAAATACGATCCTCGCGATGGACGCGAAAAGAACAACAGAGTCGCCACCTAATTCTATTTATTCTAACTAAAGAAAAGAGAGATATAAATACAACCTAAATTGGATAAGAAATGGTCAACGAAACCAAATTCTAAGTTCGGGAGTCGGTTACGCAAGAGGAAGGTATTAACACCCCTCACGTCCGTTGTACTCAGCGGGAACCTCTTAGTCTAATATGCGCTTGAGTGTTAACTTATATTATTGTCTTCTTCTAATGATTTAAAGTTTGCTAAGATCGTTTATTAAAGGGAAAGGAATATTTTTATTATTGTTATTATAATGGGGAAAATGATTAGTTTTTTATTAGGGTGCTTTATGACGAAGAAATAGTTAATTTTTTTATTAGAGTGCTCGCCAAGGGTTATAATCCTCGTGCCTACGTATTCCCTTGTGCAATAGGAAACTCAAAGCTTCGTAGTTCGTGCTACTACGGTTTGTTGGTGATTTTTTAATGAATGATCGTTTAAAACACTTTCTAACTGCTAAACATTGGCTTATCTTCTCGCGATAGGAGGCTGAAGCGCTACCTTGTCTGCGAGATAGAAAAAGTTTAAACAATGTTAGTTTAGAGAAAAGATTTGATCTTGTTCAGTATTTTAAGAACTAAAGGGCGAATGAATCACGTCCCGTGGGGCGGGTCTCAAGAATGATTCATTCAAGAACCCATGGAATGCTAGACTCCAGAATTCAGTTCTTTCGTTATTTGATACGTAATAATTAGGTGTCTTGTAAAAAAAAGAATTTTGACTTTTAAAAATATGTAATGAATGTGCTAGATTTTGAGAATTTAAGTGTGATATTTGTTAGTCTCCAATGAGAGAAAGAGAGATTTTATTTATAGTTTGAATGAGGTAGGAGTATTGATGTGGCAATCCGTGTGACTTTATGAGAATGATTTTTGGTCATTGATAAGTACAAGTTGGCAATCCATGTGAAGTGTGAGAATGATTCTTGGTCATTGATAAGTTCCAAGTTGACAATCCATGTGAAGTGTATGTACTACATTGTAGTGGATCCCACTTGCCATTTTTTCTTTTTTGAACATGAAGAAAAACAAAAGAAAAGTAGTAGTAATAATAATAAAACTAATAATAATAATAATAATAATAATAATAATAAAGAAAAAAAATTGAAAATGGTTATTAAAAAAATAAATTATATTGAATTAAATAAATTGAAGTTAAACTAAATAAATTGAAATTGAAATTAAACTAAATTTAATATAAAATTTAATTAAAATATAAATTAAAACCAAAATTAAACTAAGATTAATTCTAAATAAACTAAAATAATTATCTAAATAGAAATCATAAAAATCAAGAAATGATATGGAATGATAAAAATCAGTTAAAAATGCATGATTAATGATAAATTAAATGTTTATGGAAAAATGACAGACTTATGATTAATTTTCAATATTGTGATAAAAATGTGTCAGATGAATGAAAAATGCTAAAGCATATGGTCAAAATTTAGGGTATAACAGATGCCCCTATTTAATCATCTTGAACTTGAATGTTTGAATAGAAAAGAAGTTTTTTTTTACATTCAAGGTAAAAGAGGATTAAATATCAGAATACCTAGAATTTTGACCACCTCCAATTGAGAATCTTCCTCGAGTATATAACCCTAACGTAAGATGTGACTATCATGCTGGAACACCGGGGCATATAACTGAAAATTTTTTGGTTCTCAAGTTTAAGGTGCAAGAGTTGTTAGATTAAAAGGTCATCAATTTCACTCCAGAAGGACCGAATATGGGAAACAACCCTTTACCAGGGCACGCTGGGGTAAATTTCAATATGATCGAAGGGATTGAAGAGAATATCGTGTTTAAAAAAGTGGATCAAATAAAGACTCCTATGAAATGGATAAGAGAAGCACTGATTGGATACGAAACGTTTGAAAAGTTGCATGCCAATTGCATCAATTTCATAGTCAACCCCGAAAAATGTAAGATAAGGAAGATACTCAAACAACTGATGAATCAAGGGGTAATACAAATTGGATATTCAAGTAGGGCAGATGAAGTGGCAGCACTAGAACCTTTTGACATTCCATATCAAAGAAGGGAGGCTACATCGCCAATTCAGATCCCATATCAGAGAAGGGAGGCTCCAGTGCCAATTCAGATCCCGTATCAAAGAAGGGAGTTGCAAACACCAATTCAAATACCATATTCAAGGCCCACACAAGCGCCACTTAAAATTCCATATTCAAAGACGACGCAAGAGCCAATCCAGATTCCTTTCTCAAATCCTGTGCAAGCGCCCATTCAAATACCAGTAGGGAAAGGTGTACGATAATCTACTGCAATGCCTCATAGTGTGAAGGAAATACCTTGGGATTATGGTAATGTTACTCTTGAAGGAAAAAAGACCACAACAACACCAACTATCTGCAACATAGCTGGCATTGGGAATATGACTCGTAGCAGAAGAATATATACACCTGAGCCACCTAAGAAGAAGGGTCCAGAAGGATCAAAAGGGAAGGAAACTGTGGAAGTGGGTGAAAGGTCTTCAAAGAAAAGTGTGTCTCAAGAAGATGCTGAGGAATTTCTAAGGCTCATAAAGAAAAGTGATTATTGGGTGATAGATAAACTTGGTAAAAAACCCTCTAAAATATCTATGTTATCCTTGTTACTGTGCTCAGACTCTCATCGTGAAGCTCTACTCAAAGTATTGAATAAAGCTCATGCTACAAAGGATATAATGGTGGATCAATTTGATGAGGGTCGTTGCTAATATCGTCACTAGTACTTGTTTGGGTTTTAGTAGTGATGAATTACCTCCTGAAGGGAAAGCACACAACAAAGCCTTGCACATATCGGTCAAATGTCATGATACTATTCTCTCAAGGGTGTTAGTGGATACAAGACAAGATCTAAATACCATGCCTAAAGACACTCTCATGAAACTGACTTCCGTAAGGACTTTTATGAGAGCTAGCACTTTTGTAGTTAAAACTTTCGACGGTTCCAAAAGGATGGTAATTGAAGAAGTTGATATACCTATCATGGTAGGACCACATACCATTATGATGACCTTCCAAGTCATGGACACTAATACTTCCTACAATTGTCTTCTAGGATGACCTTCGATTCATGTTGCGGGTGCAATCACTTCAACACCTCATCAAAAGTTTAAGTTCATATTCAGGGATAAGTTAATAATCGTGGATGGGGATGAGGACATTTATGTCAGTCATCTATCTTCTTTTAGATATATAGAGGTGGATGGGGAAACCTTCAAAATCCCATTTCAAGCTCTGGAAATTGCAACAGTTGATCGAAAACAAGTCATTCAACAAAAAGGAGGCCCAAAGAAGATCATGGACTTAATAATGGATGGGGACACAAGGAGATGGGGTACACTTTCAGAAATTCCTGAGAAGATGGATAGGTTCAGGCTGGGTTACAAACCGGCTAATCAAGGGGTCCCAAAGGTTTACAAACAAAAGAAGTTTCCTCTTATCAACGAGACTTTCCATAGTGTTGGGTTTGGAGATCAAGATCAAGTGGCTGCAATAGAAGAGGATGAGAAAGGGATTTTAAAATTGGTGTGTCAATGCTCATCAGATACTGTCCTCAATAATTTGAAGGCTATCGAGATTCCCGAGATGATTTCTAGTTCAAAGCAATTTTCTTATTTTTCATAATAATAAATTCCTTGCCGTGCCCAAGGCAAGTGAACAAAGCTTTGTAGGGCCACCCTTTGTTTCCTTGGTTTATTTTATCAATAAAGTTGCATTTGTTTTCAATTAAGATCTTTTTCTTTTCATTTGAACTTCTTTCGAAAAATGGCATGATCTTTTCATTCAATACTTTAATTTGATAAACAATTCACAAAAGAGGATAATAATAAAAAAAAATATTTTAGCATGCAGATTTAAAAATAAACCTATTGAACATAACACCGACATAATACCTATTGACTTTGAATTAACGATTAACCAAGCGGAAGAGGGTGATGGGGACGATTGTGATCTTCTGAAAGAATTAGCTAGACTGTTAAGGCAAGAAGACAAGGAAATACAACTTCACAAGGAACCAGTGGATGTGATCAATCTGGGGATTGAAGAAGAAAAGAAAGAGGCCAAAGTTGGCACTTCTTTGAAGGGGATATAAATGAGAAATTAATCAAGCTTTTTCAAGAGTATATTGATGTGTTTGCTTGGTCATACCAAGATATTCCTGGGCTCGATACCAACATTGTTGAACATAAGCTGCCACTCAGGCTAGAATGCCCTCCAGTTAAGCAGAAATTGAGAAGAACCAGACCCGGCATGATCCTCAAGAACAAGGAAGAAGTCAAGAAACAATTTTACGCGAGATTATTAGCCTAGTGAAATATCCATAATGGGTAGCCAACATCGTTCCAGTGCCAAAGAAAGATGGGAAAGTTAGGATGTGTGTGGACTATTGAGACCTCAATAGAGCAAGTCTTAAAGATGACTTTCCACTGCCTCATATTGATGTATTAATGGACAACACTGCTCATTTCTCGATCTTTTCATTTATGGATGGGTTATCGGGATATAATCAAATCAAGATGTCTCCTTCAGATATGGAGAAGACTACATTTATTACACCATAGGGTACTTTCTGCTACAAGGTGATACATTTTGGGTTGAAGAATGTTGGGGAAACCTATCAAAGAGTTATGGTGGCTCTATTACATGATATGCTGCACAAAGAAATAAAGGTTTATGTGGATGATATGATCTCCAAGTTACAAAATGAGGAGGATCATCTAGTAAACTTACCAAAATTGTTCGATCACCTAACGATGTTCAAACTAGGACTCAATCCATCAAAATGTACTTTTGGAGTCTGGTCTAGAAAATTGATAATCAGTCAAAGAGGGATAGAAGTCAACCCGGCTAAAGTTAAAGCCATTCAAGAAATGCCATCTCCGAAGACGAAAAATGAGGTTCGTGGTTTCCTAGGGAGACTAAATTACATTGTAAGGTTCATCTCACATTTTACTGCTGCTAGTGAATCGATCTTCAAACTACTCAAAAAAGATAAAACTATCGAGTAGAATGAGGATTGTCAAAAGGCCTTCGATTGGATTAAGGATTATTTATAAGAGCCACCTATCTTGGTGCCACCAGTTCCAGGAAGACCACTCATAATGTACCTCACGGTGCATGATGTCGCTCCCGATAAATGGGAATGGCCCAATTAAAGGTACAAACGCGAACGGTCGGCGAGAGGAGGGTGCGAGAACACACAGGAGTGAACTCACAGGGAATGAAAAGAGTCGCCAGCTAGGCATTTTTATCCCGGAGGAAAGGCAATGCTGCATAGACCTATAAAGATATGGATAAGACGGTTGCGAACCAGAGAGACTGAGAAAGGGGGTTGGTTACAACCTGGGAAGGTATTAGCACCCAGATTGTCCGTCGTACTCGACGGGATCCACGCTTAAAAGATTTGTGTTTTAAAGGGGTAGTGTCAGTGCAATTTGTGTATAAAAGAGCTGGAAAAGGATGTACAGGTGTCAGTGTAAAAGAAGTGTAAAGTGTAATATATACAGTGTCAGTGCAGGAACAGGAATGAGATGCTCAAGATCATGAGGCTTAAAGAATAAGGCTGAAAAGAGGGGGAATATACAGAGACTTTTGTTCGATAACTGTTAAGTTATGCCTACGTATCCTCTCGTGCAATGAGGAAGTCAGAACACCGTAGTTCGACCCAAAGAGACTGAAAGATAAATTGACTTGTGAACTGCTTACTTGTCTATGCTCAAGTGTATGACCTGTCTGGCTCAGGTGCAAACTGTCTTGCATTAGACGGAAGAAGCAAGTTCTCGTTTGTGAGTGAATGAGATGAGAAAAGAATCCAAAGGAGACGATTATTGTTTGTTTTTGTGTTTTCAGTCTTTTATTGCTTTTTTTGAAATTTGTCATAAGTTAATGAGCTTAAGCCTAAACCAATGGATTTAGTAAACTCATCACATCTTCCCTCTGATTAGGGGTAATGAGGATACCTTAAGTGTGAAGTCAGCTTCTCACACTTAATCACCTTTGATGCAGGATTAAGATCATTAACCTACTTGTGATTATTTAGATGTTTTTGTTGTTTTTTGTTTAGTGTTGAGTAATGAGATTAAGCCATAATCAAGGATTAGTGAACTCATTACACCATCCTAATAGAAGAATAATAGATGAGCACACTTAAGCTGAAGAAGATACCTCAACTTAATCCATGATTAGGGATTAACCTCATGACAAAACAAAACCTTTATTAAGTGGATTTTAATTAATGATAAGATGATGAAGTGAATTTTAGGGTTTGTAAGACAACTTGAGGGGGACTTGTCCATTAACACTAGGGTTAGTCCTTCTTAACCAATTAAGGAAGAATTAGAACCCTAATGCAAGGCCCAAGTTATAAGCTTGATGTCTTGATGATTATTAGATGGATTGATTAAAGGATTTAAACTCATTAAGGGTTTAACACTTAGGATTAAAGTTATACACTCCATCCTAATAGAAGGATGCAGGCATAAGCTTAATCACGAAGCCTTAAAGCCTTTAGGGTTTAGTCCCTGATTATGAGGTGAGAAGAGAAGACTCAATGAGACACAAAAGTAAAATCTAAGTGGGGGACTAATCAAAACCCTAATCATTGTCATGCTTGGTTGTTCCTAAGGTTTGTGAGGTTAACAAGAGAAATCTTCAAGGAAGCCACCAAGGAGAAGCAAGATAGAAAAAGGATAAGATGAGAAGAGAAAAGAGGGAAGAGAGGCACAAGTGAGCAAGCTCACTCAAAGACAAGTAAAAATGCATCAAGGATGTAAAATGATGAGGTGAGAAGAGGTAGGAGGTGAAGGCAAATCCACCTCCCAAACAAACTTACCATTAACCTGAAAAGTTAGTACAAGATGCATATGGGATGAAATGAGATGAAACAATGCATATGGATGGGCAAATGTCAAAGTCAGAAGCATGAGTATGATGTTAATGATGCTAAAGGATGATGCAAACATGAGGCAAGGCATTAGAATGATCATACAAGCATATGGATGCGAATGAGGCATGTATTGAACCATGAAAACACCTGAAAAGTTATGAAATGCAAATGACATACAACAAGGCAAATGAAAGATGCAATGATCAAACATGGTTATAATGTGTCCCAAGATGTGTTATGAATCAAATGGATGCACAAAATGTCATGGAAAGTCATGGTATGCAAGCAAATGCAAGATGGATGCAAAAGGAAGATGCAAATTAGGGTTTATGTACAACATGAGATGCAAAATTCAAAATCAGAAGCAAGACATGAGATAAAAAATTGAAAATGGGATCAAAGGTACCCTAAACCTATATAAGTTCACTGCCCAAAGGAGGGGATCTTACTCTTAACCTAGTGAGAGTTGTGATTTTTCTAAGATTACTAGGGTTTTGGGATGCCTCACAAAGAAAAATACCAAACAAATTGAAAATGCAAGATCAATTCAAACCAAATTTATCCTATAAACTACATGCTATGGAGGATACAATGCAAGAAGAACCATCATCAAACTCTCAATGGTTAGGCAGAATGGATTTTTCCAAGTTTGAATCAAAATATTGCTTTTAAACAAATTTAATTCCAATGAAAATTGTCAAAATAGGTCAAGAACCAAAAATAAATTTGTTTTGAGAGTTTGATAATGTTTCTAAATGTTTTAAAACGCAATGTGAATTTTTTTATAATTTTTAAATACCTAAATGTATTTTTAATTAATTAATTTTCATTAATTAATTAAAAATAAACATTTAAATTATTTAAAAATAATTTTAAATGCAAAAAAATAAAAATAAAAATATTTTTGGGTTCTGAAAATTAATGAAATGTTTGAAAAAAAATTTCAGAATTTTTTAACATGTTTTGCTATTTTTAAAAATTCATGCAAATAAAATACAAACAAAATAAATTAATTTTGGTTAACAGGAGAATGAATCGATTCATAATGGGATGAATCGATTCATTATGCGAAATCCAGGAACTTTTCTACAGGATGAATCGATTCATAATGGGATGAATCGATTCATTATGCTGTTTCGAATCGATTCATGCTGGAATGAATCGATTCATTATGCTGTTTTTTTCAAAAATGCAGAATCAAACTCATTCCTTAGGCTGTGTTAAGTGCTCTAAGTCTCCATATTTCATCCTCTACCCACCCCAAACATGAATCAATCATAAGATCACATTTATAATGCATCAACAACAAGATTTGAGCAAAATCAAGAACACTGCAAAAACTTCAAAACATGCATAAACACTCATTTCTCAACCATTTTCAGTATTTCAAAGCTTAACATGATGAGTGAAACAAATTCTATCATTCTATGACAAGAGATTACATTTCTTTAAAAAATGTTCTTGATGATACCTGAACTGGAGCTTTGAACTGTGGAACTTTCTGGCCTCAAACTTGGTGCAATCCCTCTCCTTTGAACACCTTGATGATGAAATGAAGCTTGGATAGCTTTGAGAATGGCTGGTTATGGCTGTTTTGCTCTGGTGTAGCAGAAATGGAGGGCCTTTTGTGAGATGTTTCAAGTTGTTTCAGGGGATGATTCTTGTTCTAAGGGTGATTTGTGACTTGTTGGTGAAAGGAAAAGTTGAGGTTTCTTGGCTGTGTGAAGAAAAACTCAGAGAAGCAGTTTGGGACAGAACTTGTGCAAGTTGAATTGTGTGTTGTTTCTATATCAAATGAGCTGCTATAACACTCCCATAAAGTATGAGTAGGCTGTGGAGCAGGTTAGTAGAGGCTGCTGGTCACTATTCCAAAAGCATGGGAGAAAATGCAAAAAGTCATGGTTAGGTGTACTTGAGGCATGGGTTGTGGCAGAGCTGATTTTCTGGCTTGTATTGCCTCAGCCAGCTTTAGGGAGGACCTTTGGATGGTTTGTGAAGGACTGCAACATTGGGATTGCAAGATAGCATGTGTTTTGCATTTTGGCAACTTGTGACATTTTGTGACTTTTGGCCATGAACATGTGACATCTCTTAAGAAATATGCAGCAAAATGCATCACATAATGTTGTTATGACACTTTGATAATGATTAGAGACCAAACAAAACCAAAGGAAACCTTCTTGCAAGACTTCCCTCTTTGTGATTTTCATGAAGAATGGCTTATGATACTTGAAAATCAAGGCATGAAAAATGAGAAATTTCTTGGGCCAATCTGAATTTTAGGCATTGCATTGTGTTTTTATGAATATTAGAAGTCACTTTGAAGTCATCTTTGGCCTTGGCATGAGGTTTTGCAATTTTTCCATCTTGTGCAAAAGTGAAATTTCAATGATTTTATCCAACTTTGCAAGGCCATAACTTTGGATCCAAAATGAATTAGGTCAAGTTCTTGTACTTTTTGAAAAGGGAATGATCCAATCTACAACTTTCATGACCAAAGTTTTTTCATTTGAAGCATTTTTGAATCAAAAAGTAAAGGTTGAAAAAGTTGCCTAAAATGGCAATTTCATTAAAAGTCAAACTTGCCCAAAAAGTCAACTTTGCAAAAGACTTGAAATTCTTCAATTTTGTGAACTTCCAACTTCTTCTATGATCAAATAAAGATCATATACAATCAAAATGATGAAGAATACCCTTTGGTTGGGTCATTGGGGGCCTCAGATGCCCTGATTTTGCACTGACTTGTACAAGAAGTCCACTCTTGATTAGATGCCTTCCCCATGGAATTTCTTCATGAAACTTGATATGCATGATCCTCATAACATATAGAGACCAATAGAAACAAAAATGACCAAAAAATTTGGAGTTATGGCCTCTGAAACCAAAACCCTAATTCTAGGTCATCTGTGCAGTCAAGCCTGGCTCTGCTTCCATGCCACTCTAAGTTCTTGTGATTTTTTGACATTCTTGACTTTGTGAGGATATAATATGATGCTTGAACATACATGGACCCCTTTGAAGTGATTGTTGACCTTTGGAGTGGCTCAAGAGGCTCTTGGATGGCTCAGATCACAAACCCTAGATGCAGATGACTTAGAACCAATGCAGTGGATCAAAAATGTGATGTGAGATGGTATGATTGAGTTTATGCATATGAAAATGATCACAAGCCATGGTGTGAATGGGTGAGGGCAAATTTGGGGTGTTTACACATGACAACTCTATGGGATGTGTAATGGGGCAACACGATGAAACAGGGAGAAAAGAACATGCAATCTATTACTTGAGCAAGAAGTTCACCGATTGCGAATCAAGATACTTATTGTTGGAGAAGACATGTTGTGCACTTGTATGGGTTTCCCGGTGATTAAGACAATACATGGTGTTCCATACTACTTTGTTGATATCAATAATGGATCTGATCAAGTACATATTCAAGAAAACAACAGTAACGGGGAGAATAGCAAGATGGAAAATGTTATTAACTGAGTACGACATCCAATATGTTACTCAAAAATCCATAAAAGGAAGTATATTAGCAGATCACCTGGCGTATCAACCAGTTGAGGACTATCAACCCATGCAATTAGACTTTCCAGATGAAGATGTTATGACTATAGAAGACGATCTTACTCCATAAACTTATGAAGGACCTGAACTTGGGTATCGATGGAAACTTATATTTGATGGAGCCTCTAATGCAGAAGGACACAAAATAAGAGCTGTTATAACTTCTCCAACAAGGTTTCATATTCCCTTTACAGCTAGACTTTGCTTCTCTTGCACCAACAATATGGCCGAATACGAAGCATGCATCCTGGGAATTGATGAGGCAATCAATCTAAAGATCAAGATCTTGGAGGTATATGGAGACTCAGCCCTTGTCATTAATCAAATCAAGGGAGAATGAGGAGCCCATAAAGATAAGATACAATGGTATCAGGACCATATTTGAGATAAGACCACTTACTTTGATGAGATCACTTTTCAATACATTCCTCGGGAAAAAATCAACAAGCAAAAGTTCTAGAAACCTTGGCCTCCATGTTCAAAGTCAACTGGTATAACAAAGCCCTAGCTATAATAATTCATCGATTAGATGAACCTGCATATTGCGTAATAGTCAAAGCGGAAGCGGAAAATAAACCTTGGTTCCACGATATCAAGCAGTTTCTCTTGAAGCAAGAATATCCCTCCAATGCGTCAAATGGTGATAAGAAGACTCCCAGAAGATTGACTTCCAAATTCTTCCTCAACAGGGATGTACTGTATAAAAGGAATCATGACATGGTATTACTCAGATGTCTAGATGGGTATGAAGCTGACATGCTTATCAAGGAGATACATGAAGGGTCATTTGGAACGCACACCAATGGACATGTAATGGCTAAGAAAATTCTCAGAGCAGGGTATTATTTATTGACCATGGAAGCAAATTGCTTCAAGTACGTCAAAAAATGTCACAAATGCCAGATTTACGCAGATAAAATTTATGTACCACCGACTCCCCTGAACTTCGTAACTGCTCTGTGGCCTTTCTATATGTAGGGGATAAATATCATTGGAATGATTAAACCAAGAGAATCTAACGAACATCGCTTCATCCTAGTTGCTATCGACTATTTCACCATATGGGTAGAAGTCGCGTCTTACAAAAACGTGACACGGTAAGTGATAGCTAGATTCATTATAAAGGAAATAATTTGTCGCTATGGGGTTCCTAAGAAGATCATCACAGATAATAGGTTGAATATGAACAACAAAGTCATGGATGAATTATGCAAGAACTTCAAGATTGAGCATCATAACTCTTCACCATACCGACCAAAAATGAATGGTGTCGTGGAAGAGGCTAAAAAAATATCAAAAAGATCATTAAGAAAATGGTGAAGACCTACAAGGATTGGCATAAGAGCTCCCGTTCGCACTTCATGGTTACAGAACCTCAGTTCATATATAAACAGGAGCTACACCTTTCTCTTTGGTATATGGCACAGAAGCGGTACTCCCGATCGAAGTAGAGATTTTGTCACTAAGGGTTATAATGGAAGCAAAATTAGATGAAGCAGAATGGATTCAAACCAGATATGATCATCGGAACCTCATAGAAGAAAAACGTATGGTTGTTGTATGTCATGGTAAACTATATCAGAAGAGAATCAAAAGGGTATTCGACAAGAAAGTTTGTACACGCCTATTCGAAGAGGGAGACTTGGTATTAATAAAAATACTACCCATCCATAAGGATCCATGAGGAAAATGGACCCCAAACTATGAAGGGCC
Organism: Lathyrus aphaca; assembly: GCA_963966055.1. Classification (NCBI taxonomy): domain Eukaryota; kingdom Viridiplantae; phylum Streptophyta; class Magnoliopsida; order Fabales; family Fabaceae; genus Lathyrus; species Lathyrus aphaca. Next base: position 430,604,574 of record OZ014519.1, on the reverse strand, counting down.
ATATGTCGTGAAGAGTGCCTTCTCTGGCGGAGCACTAATACTAATAACTATGGATGGAACAGATTTACCACGACCAGTGAATTCTGATTCAGTCAAAAAATACTATGCCTAGAAAAAGAGGATTAAAATCCCGCTAAGTCGAAAACCCTAAAGGGCAACTTAGGCAAATATTAGGGCGTCCCGGTGGATTGAAAACTCTAAAGAGCAATCCAGGCAAAAATTAGGAACTTGTAAAAAAATTAATAACCGATAAGTCGAAAAAACCGAAAGGGCGGATTATGCAAAAAATGGTATATAATCCTGGTGGACTAAGACTCTAAAAGAGCGGTCCAGGCAAAAATTAGGGATATCTAAAGGGCATATGACTGAAAACACTCAAGTCACCCATAACTGGAATTCAAAAGGGAGTGATCATTCCAATTGTCATCTTCAGAAGCGAAGTATCGTGATATCGAAGACTTAGGGATTGTAATTGGTGTTTAATTTAATAGGGATATTAATAAATTTGCTTTATTTCCATTTTTACATCTTTCTAGATTCGTGGTAATTTATCTTTAAGGGAATTACCTTCCTTATGTACTCTTGCCCACTTTCGGGCCTATTATCAATTAAATTTGCATTTTCAAATAGTATTCTTTGTTCCTTAATAACTTTCTGCTTGATTACAAAATGTTAATTAATTGTGAAATAAGACATTGAAACATTGGATAATCAAAAAGCTTTTAAAAAAGGGAAAATATATTTTACTTCAATTTTGAAATCATTAAAGGAATTGTACGCTTCCGAATAAAAGTGGGATTTATAAATAAGCAGTCATGACAATGACCAATGCGAAAGCTTTATTAAGGGAACGTTACACACTCTTAAGAATCAAGGATGGCTACAACTAGAGAATTCAGGATATCAGGAATCAATACCAAGGGTTTAAGGTTAAGGAAGTCAGGATGTATTTAAAAATAAAATTGGGATATACATCGCATAGAATAAAAGAGGCATTAGCCCAAATAATGCATCATATATCGCACATGCATACATGCATTCATAAACACGAACATGCATTCATGCATAAGGGTTTGAAAACCAATTCAATACATGGTTACAAAAGGTTGTCATCGACCAACTGGGTTATCAAGGATTCTATTCACAAGGATGTTATCAAGGATGTTATCTGGGAGCATTTACCAGAATTATATCAATGGATTATCATTAAAGGATATTATTTAGGGGTTACACCAGATTCCATCAATGGAATCTATCAGAAGGATTCTATAAGGTATTCAATAAGAGATTTACCAAAAGAGATTTTATCAAGGGTCTTATTAAAGACTCGTTCGGGGTTTGTCAAGTTTCGTCAAATAATTATAAGAGATTTTCATCAAAAAGGGGTTCTACCGTATGTCTATTCAAAAGGGTTATATCAGGGATTTTATCAACGAACTCGAGGAAAATTTTATCAGTTTTTATGAAAGGGATTTATGGGGTTCTACAAAAGGGGTTCTATCGGATGAATGTGTTAGGGGGTTGAATATGGGGTTCTAATCGAGAGTTAAGGGGTTCCATCCAAGGATTTTGTATCCAGAGTGATCGAGGTATCACTAAAGTCCTATCTTATTCCAGCAGTATGATCAGCGGATTGTAGGAATCATAGGAAAGGATCACCCAGAGGGTAAAAGGGGATTGATAAGAGGATCTACCAGGGATTGATAAGGGGTTGTATAAGGGATTGACAAAAAGGTTTTATCAAGAGTGTTTAGTCAAAAGATGACATCAAGGGGTTCCATTTGGGTTTCCATCAGACAAGTTAAGTGAATATTGATCATCAAGGGGTTTATTAGGGTTATAAAAGCAGTTCAATTTGAATTGACATATGGGGTTCTATCAGGTTTTTTTATCTAAATAAAATTTTGGTTTTCAAGAATTCTACAGGGATATGGGAGTGAGTGAAGCACTAGGGTTGGATCCGCTTCAGAGCCATGAGTTTGTCTTCATCAAAATTCGGGGTCCTCTTATATTTAATTGTCTCCTCCTCGGAAGGAGGACATCTTATCAACATCATCCACCCGAGTCAAAGCCGATTAAATAGGGGAAACTATCATATCCCAAATTTTTCCCATGCTTCATATGCTTTCTAGTGCCATTTTATTTCAAATAAATAAAATGTCACGATTGGTAGAAGAGCATGTTTAAGAGGTGTTGTACCCCAAAATTTTCCCTCCCACAATAAAGACAATATCTCTTAAGACTTCTAAATGATCATAAGGTCCTCAAGACTCCCAATTGATCAAGAAGTATGGAAGTTTCCAAAGACAATGCCTCTTCCTAAGCAAAGTGTCCAAAACAAGGGTTTGGAGTTTCCTCAGGTTAAAATGATTTTCAAGGCCTCAAGTGAGCTTCATAACATCTCACATGTATTCAAGAATCCCGATGTCAATTTCAAGGCTTTCCCAATAAGTTTGACCAGTCAGATGATCATATATGCAAAAATCAGTTAAAGTAGTTAAAAAGTCAAACTGAGGTCAATTGTGGTCAAATCAAAGTCAAACTTCAAGATTTTTTTTGCCAACATCAGGTTTATGAAGTAAAATTTATCATTTGATAAAGGTTTGATCATGATTCATCAAGGAAGTTTCAGATCATCAAGAATCAGGAGTTTCTAAATTAGGGTTTTCTTATGAAAAGTCAACTAAACTTTGACCAGCCATAACTTATACATTCTTCATCAAAAATTTCTCATCCAAAGCTCATTTTGAAGGAAATTAAATTATCTACAACTCTGTGTCTCACAAGCCAAGCCTAAAAATGCTTCATTTGGAAAGTATGAGCTAAAACATTACAGGTCATTTCAAAAGTCAACAAAAAGTCAACATCTTCCAATGAGCATAATTTGAAAATGGTAAAATATATGGACATGAGAACAAAGAGGTTTAATTAGAGGACTCTTTAAGCTTTCCAAAATGTCGAAGAACACCTTCATGGACTTAAAATTGAGGGATTTATGCCTTGTCAAAGTTGGGAGATTTTCAAGGGGTGTATGAAGAAAATAAGGTCTTAAAACCAAATATTTCCAAATGGGCCTATCATTTTACAACCCAATCTTCATGATAACATCAAGCACGAACCAATTCAAATAATTTCTGATTTTTATAATTTATTTATTATTTATTTGGATTTTATTCATTAAAATTCATTTTAAATCAAAATAAAATATGAAAATATAAATATTTGATTCTTCTTCTAGAAGCTCTTAAATGACATTCAAGTTGATTTGATCTCATCCAATTTCATGCACCACTAATTAGGAAGGGTATCATTTGATTTTTGGACAAAATTATGAGAGGGATTTCTTCACACTCAAGCTACCCAAAAGCCCATACAAACCATCAGATTTTGGACCTAATCTCACTCCTCTATAAGTATACAAGTTAAGACAAACACAAGGGGACGAAAATTCTGCAGCCAAGAACACAAAGCAAGTTTCAAAATTTCAAGGAAAATCTCACATTCGGGTTTAACCTCCAAAATTTGAAGATTCATGGCCGAAACCATAAGATGCCATTATTAGGGTTTAACCTCCAAATTAGGGTTCTCTAATATAAGCTAATTAAATGAATTTTATTGACGTGATTGAATCGTACAGGTTATGGGGATCATTTTGGTCTAATCAATTTCAAGAATTGTTGTGTGTTGTATGCTATTTGAAATTCACAGGCTTTCCTAGGTAAGCAAAATCGCAGGAAAAATCGCAACAAAACTTGCAGGAGTTTTCGCAGGAAAAAGGTTGAAGATGAAGTTCATGGCGCCATTCTGATTTTTAAAATTCATGTTTAATATTTATTCGTTTGTTTCTATTATATGTCAACTAATGACTGCCAGCCCAGTGGTAAGAGTACGCGCGCTGAGTATTAAAGGACCAGGGTTCAAACCTGGGTGAGACCATTCTTTTTCTCATTTTTTTCAATATTCAACATGTTTATTATATAATTATTTGTTGTTGTTTGTTAGCATACGCGCCCCATGTGGCTTAATGGTAAGGAGACTGGCTTGGCATGCGTGAGGTCATGGGATCAAATCCTGGTTGCAACAATTTTTTGTTATTCATTGGAATTTCCTCAAGCTTAAAATATAATGAATATGCTGCCAATTCCTTTCATCAGCACACGCGTAGCTCAGCTGGTTTTGTGAAGCATCCATGAGGTAAGAGGTATGGGTTCAAATCCCAGGTCCCTTAATTTTGTCTATTTATGTTCCTTTTCTTTGTTTTTTTAAATTCATACTATTTTATTTTCTTTTTCTAATCTATAATTAAATATTAACTTTTAATTTAATCCCTCAAATATTTTTATAAAAAAAGAAAAATTAATCTTTATCTTAAATGTTTTTTATATATATAATAATAATTTTGTAAATAAAATCTAATTAGCCATTTTTTTTTCTAATTAAATAATAATGATAAATGTAGTATCTTTTTTTTCTTCATAATTCATAATTAACTTAATAATTTATTATTTTCTTTATTACTTTTATTTATTTTGTAAATAACTAACTTAATATTTTTTTCATACAACTCTTTTTATTTTATAATTTGTACATTAATATTTTTTTAATATAACATTAAATTCTTTTATTATTACTAATTTATTTTTAAACTCATATTTTTCTAATAACTTCTAAAAAATCTAACTTGTCTAACCTAAAATTATTTCTTTTAAAAATTCTAATCTTTTTATTATTACTTTATTATTATTTTTTTATTATTGCTTTATTACCATTGTTTATTTATTATTTTATTACTATTGCTTTATAATTCATTTTTATCCGATTATTATGTATCTACCAAAGCCTTGTAATAGCTTAGATTTACTTTTCTGTCCTTTTAATTATCATTATTTAAATGCGTGGTTAGTAAATAGGGAGTGACAACCTAATTGATATTAATATGGACTTAGAAAATTAACTAAAAAAATAAAATATCTGAAAATAAATCATTCACACACGTAAGTCGATCTAAGATTGCCATCTGCACTTCCTAGGGTATTCCTCTTGGTTGCCTTTAAATACGATCAAGTCCCTCGAATATAGGGGTGTCTTAAGCAAAGTCCCTTCAAGTATAAATCATCATAGTCCCTTAAGATTAAATGATCAAGTCCCTTCGAGGTTTCCTACGGAATAATGATATTGTCCCTTCGAATAAAATGATGATAGTCTCTACGAATTACTAAAGACACCCCTTAAGTTGCCTTCATTGACCATACGATGACCCTACGCCTGTCCCTTAATAAAATCCAAGGTAATGACTACCTATTCCTTAATAATAGGGATAGTCTTACCCTTGAAAGAACATATAAGAACATGAATGACTTAGTCTAGGGTAGGTACCTCCTAGTTACTTGCTCATATCTTAAAATTACTTTTTACACCTCACTTTCTTAAACATTTTTCAAAACAAGGCTTTTTATACATCCATACGAGGATCATTACAAAGTACTTAGAAAACTTTCTAATCACACACTACACTCTTCAAAAACAATTTAAGTGAGCTAAGTAACTAAGAGCCCATGGATAACCATGGATATAAAGGGTGCTAACACCTTCCCTTTATATAACCTACCCCCCGACCCAAGTCTTTTAAAATAGGTCTTTCCTATTCTTTTATGTCCTTTCCACTTGGATAAAATAAAAGTCGGTGGCGACTCTTGCTATCCGCAACATGAATAAAAGTCAGTTCTCCCACCGTGTTACAGAACTGGCGACTCTACTGGGGAGTTACTAAGTAAAAGAGGGGTACCCTTAGGAATTAGATCACTTAATTGTTTGCTTTGTTTGCTTTATATTACTTGTTGGGATTTTTGTGTGAAAGATCCTAACCCGGATCTAGTGTACCCTAGGTAAATGGCAATAGACCAAGGAAACTGTACGGCGTATACCGATATGGTTGATCTGGTGGCCATAGTTAGTGTGACTTCTTGGTTGGTGCTTATGTTACTTAAGTAAGTTAAGGATAATATGGGGCTTTCATATGTTGTCAATACACTAACTAACCTTTAGAACCCTAGTTATCCCATCTTAGCCTTTAGAAAGTAGTGAGATAGCCGACTTTGGTGAAGACTGAAGTTGGTTGATACTCGATACTACGCTCATTGAGATCCTAAACTTGGAGGGTTTTGGTTGGCAAGTAAGTTTCCTACTGAACAACCACCCTTGGGAAGGATCAGTGATATTGAGATCCCTTAGAACCTGATTACTTTTATAGTACAGGATGAACCAACTAAACTTTAGGGGAGGGTACTTACCTTTAAACCTCATGTAAGCCATCAAACCTAGGGCTATTGTGTGACTTGTTTGTGTGTGCCACATGTTTGTGATTGAGCATAACATCATGACATCATGACATCATAAGCATAGCATTTTCACTAACCATTTCAAGGACCAAAGGATTTATCTTTGGTCTTTGTTGCAGGTCATGGCTTCTGGTCGTAGGAATACTATCTGGATCAACTTTGTAGGAATACCTTATAAGCTTAAGGAATTGGCCTCTCAAGTTTCTGAAAACTCCTAATTCATCAAGAGGCATGCTCACCTACTGGATCTAGTCACTTCAGGGTTCAATGAAGACATGACGAGTGTCCTATTTCAGTTATTTGATCCTAAACATCATTGCTTCACATTCCCCGACTATCAACTGGTTCCTACAATGGAGAAGTTCTCCAGACTACTAGGTATACCTATCCTTGATCAGATACCCTTCACAGGCTTAGAAAAGGAGCCTAAACCTGAAGTCATGGCTGCAGCCCTACATCTGAAGAAATCAGACATTGTCCTAGAAACGAGAAGCGGAGTTAAGGGTATTCTTGCTAAGGTATTGATGGAGAAAGCTCAATTATTCTTGAAGGCAATGAGTTATGATGATTTTGAGGAGATATTAGCCCTATTGATCTATGGCTTAGTGTTGTTCCCTAATCCAGACCAGTTCATAGACGTACACTCCATCAACATATTTCTGACTCGCAATCCAGTGCCTACATTACTTGGAGATATCTTACATTCTCTTCACACTCGTACTACCAAGGCGAGGGGAACTCTGATGTGTTGCATACCTCTACTATCTAGGTGGTTTATTTCTCACCTTCCTTGATCAGTGATGAAGAATGAACAAGGGTTAAGGTGTGTCGCTCCCAAAGATTTGCATCCCGGTACAAGTGCGAACTGTCGGCGAAAGGAGAAAATGAAAAGAGTCGCCAACTAGGAATTTTTATCCCGAAGGAAAGGTAATCCTGCATAAACCTGGGAAAAGATGGATAAGACGGTCACGAACCAGAGAAACTGAGAAAGGGGGTTGGTTACAACCTAGGAAGGTATTAGCACCCAGATTGTCCATCATACTCAACGGGATCCACGCTTGAAAGTTTGTGTTTAAAAAGGGGGTAATGTCAGTGCTATTTTGTGTGCAAAAGCTGGAAAAGAAGTGCAAGTGTCAATGCAAATGGAATGTGAAGTGAAATAAAGGAGTGTCAGTGCAGAGGAAGAATATGAAGCTCAAGACTATGAGGCTTAAAGAACACAGCTGGAAGAGGGGGAATATACAGGGACTTTTGTTCGATAACAGTTAAGTTATGCCTACGTATCCTCTCGTGCAATGAGGAAGTCAGAACACCGTAGTTCGACTCAAAGAGACTGAAGATAAAATTGACTGTGAATTGCCTGCTTGTCTATGCTCAAGTGTATGACTCGTCTGGCTCGAGTGCTAATTTTCTTGCATTAGACGGAAGAAGGAAGTTCTCGTTTGTGAATGAGTGTGATGAGAAAAGAATCCCGAAGGAGACGATTATCGTTTGTTTTTGATTTTTTCAATCTTTTATTGCTTTTGAAGTTTGTCATAAGAAAATGAGCTTAAGCCTAAACCAGGGGTTAGTAAACTCATCACATCTTCCCTCTGATTAGGGGTAATGAGAATACCTTAAGTATGAAGTAAGCACCTCACACTTAATCACCATGATGTGGGATTAAGATCATTAACCTACTTGCAATTATTTAGATGTCTTTGGTGTTTTTGTTTAGTTTTAAGTAATGAGTTTAAGCCATAATCAAGGATTTAATGGACCCATTACACCATCCTAATAGAAGGATAATAGATGAGAACATTTAAGCTGAGGAAGATACCTCAACTTAATCCATGATTAGGGATTAACCTCATGACAAAACAAACCTTTATTAAAGTTGATTTAGTTAATGGTGAGATTAAGAAATGGATTTTATGGGTTGTAAGACAACTTGAGGGGGACTTGTCCATTAACACTGGGGTTAGTCCTTCTTAACCAATTAAGGAAGAATTAGAACCCTAATGCAAGGCCCAAGTTACAAGCTTGATGTCTTAGTAATTATTAGGTGAATTGATTAAAAGATTTAAACACATTAAGGGTTTAACACATAGGATTGAAGTTATACACCACATCCTAATAGAAGGATACATGCATAACCCTAATCACAAAGCCTTAAAACCTTTAGTCCTTGATTAAGAGATGAGAAAAGAAGACTCAAAGATGACACAAAGGTAAAACTAATGGGGGACTAATCAAACCCTAATTGTGATCATGCTTGGGTGTTCCAAGGGTTTATGAGGCTTGCAAGAAGATCTTCAGGAGAAAAGCCACCAAGGAAGAAGCAGGATGAAGGAAGAAGAATCAGAAAGAAGCAAGAAAACTTACTTCACTTAAGAAGATAAATTTCTTAAAGAAAAAAAAGAGAGGAAGGAGCATGAATGAGCAAGCTCACTCTAATTCACAAGTAAAATGCATCAATGAATCACAAGAGAGATGAGAAGAGATTATGAGAAGTGAAGGCAAATTCACTTCTCAAACACTTACCCCCTGAAAAGTTAGCAAAAAGAAATGAAATGAAATGAAAATGAAATGAAATGCAAAGATGAGAACCAAAGTCAGAAGCATATTCATGAAGAAAATGATGCTAAGAGATGATGCAAATGTATGTCAAGAGATGTGAATGATCATACAAGTAATGAAGATGCAAATGAAGCATGAAAGGAGGCATGAAAGTTCATGAATGTTTATGGGATGTAATGGATGCAAAAACATGACAAATGGAGGATGCAATGATCAAACATGATTTCAATATGTCCTAAGATGTCTTATATGTCATGTGGATCCACAAAAAGTCATGGCAAGTTCATGTATGCAAGCTTATGCAAGATGGATGCAAGTAAAGATGCAAATTAGGGTTTATGTACAACATGAGATGCAAAATTCAAAATCAGAAGTAAAGCATGAGATAAAAAATTGAAAATGGAACCAAAGGGACCCTAAACCTATACAAGTTCACTGCCCAAAGGGGGAGGTCAGAAGCTTAGCCTAAAAGGACTTATGATTTTTCTAAGTTCCTAATGCTTTAAGGGTGATCCTAAAGGGTAAAATACCAAAAAAATTGAAAATGCATTATAAAAATGAAACAAAAATGTTTTTAGATGCTTGAAAGGATACATAACACAATGCAAAAAGAACCATTCACAAACTCAACTTGGATCAAAAGTTATGAATTTTTGAAGTTAGGGTTAAAAATATTCAAATTAAAGAACCCTAATTCAAATGAAAATTTCCAAAGTATGATCAAAACCAAAAAGAAATTTGTGTTGTGAGTTTGTAAATGTTTGTAAATGTTTGGAAATGCTCTCTGAATTTTTTGGTGATTTTTGGAAACCTAAATGCTATTTTAATTAATTAATCTTCATTAATCAATTAAAATAAACATTAAAATATTTTTAAAATAGTCTAAAAATGTAAAAAATAAAATAAAAATTGTTTTTATGTTAAGAAAATTATTTAGAATAAAAATGCAGAAAAAAAATATTTTTTTGGATTTTCTATGTATTTTAAAATAAATATGCAAAACAAATGACAAAAATATGAAAATAAATGAATTTAATGGAAAGTAAACCAATCTAAAGGCCAGGATTTAAATGAAACGCGCGGGAGTTGACTGGCGCGTGAATGGACGGCCCAGGTTCAAACTGGCAAATTTAAATTTAAAACCTAATTAATTAAGTTAACTAAGTGGATTAGGGTTAAGTGGGACGATCTGGGCCATCAAACACACGCGGGAAACAAGATAGTACACTCCAAATTCAAACTAAACCCTAAACCTGATTACAAACCCTAATTACTCTCAGGTGGCCGGAAGTGACCTCCGGTCATCTTCTCCGACCACCCCTCACCTTAGAAATTCCTAAAACGCTCCCTAGGCCATTTCTGGAGCTCTAAAGCTCCAGATTGCTTCCTCTCTCCATTCTAAACTCATTCCTAACCTCAAACCTCATTTATTTCCAACCATTAACATGAATCGAAGCCAAGAAGAAAAACTGCAGAAATTTCAGACAAACCATACATCCTCAATTCTCAACTATTTTCAATAATTCAAAGTTCATCATGCTCAGGGGATCACACTTAACCATTTAAGAACTTAAAATACAGCTTCTGGGAAAATGAATTCGCATGGCTACCTGAGGTGAAGCTTTCAACCCTGGAGCTCTCTGGCTGTTTCTTTGGTCCAAGATGCCTTTAATGATCTTCCTAAGGAGCTTGCAATGCTTGGATGGAGTTTTTTATGGCCGGTTTGTGAGATTGATGCAGTTCAGTTCAAAGGGGGAGAGAAATCGTGTTTTTGATATGGGTGTTTTCAGGGGATGGTGATGGTTGGGAAATGATCAGAGGTTGATGATGAGTTGCTCTATGGAGTTTGTTTTGATGTTTGAAGCTTATGTGCTGAGTTTCGAAGAAAAATGCATAAGAGGGAGTTTTGGTGTATGCTGAGTTATGGGAGGATTCAACCTTGCTTGTTGTATGTGTTGAGTTGCTTTTGGTCCATGTATCAAGTCTTGATAGGTCAGAGAGTTGTTGGTGGCCTATGCTGATTGGTATGGCTCAAATTGCATAAAGTCAAGAAAGTTGTCCTTTGAGGTATGGGCTCATGGCAGGCTGGTTGTGAGGCATGGCTCGAGTCAGCTGGCTTTAGGGAGGTCCATGGAAACTGATTTGAGGAGCTAGCACAAGTGGATATCAAGATTTGGGGCATTTTTCAATTTGTGAAGGTTTTGGCCCCTTTTGAAATACTTGATGATCAAGGCATGAAAATGAGTAATTCTTTGGGTCATTCTGAATTTTAGGTCATGTAACATGTTTGTGTAATGTTTAGAAGTCAATTAGAGGTCACATTTTGCCTTGACATGAGTTTTTGCAAGTTTCCCTCTTTGGTGCATAAGTGAAAATTTAGTGATTTTTCCCAACTTTGCAAGGCCATAACTTTAGTTCTAGGATGAATTAGATCAATTTCTTGTACTTTTTGAAAAGGGAATGATCCAATATACAACTTTCATGACCAAGAATTTTTCATTTGAAGCATTTTTGAATCAAAAAGAGGAGGTTGAAAAACTTTCCCAAAATGACAATTTTGCATTACAAGTCACTTTCCCAAAATGGCAACGTTGCAAATGGCTTGAAATTCTTCAATTTGGTGAACTTATAAACTATTATAAGATCAAATAAAGATGATATACACCCAAAATGATGGAGAAGACCCTTTGGTTGGATGATTGGGGGCCTCAGATGCCCTGATTTTGCACTGACTTGCTCAAGAAGTCATCTATTGATCAAATGTCTTCCCCATTGAATTTCTTCATGAAAATTGGTGTGTAGGATCCTTATAACATATAGAGACCAATAGAAACAAGAATGACCAAAAAATTTGGAGTTATGGCCTCTGAAACCAAAACCCTAATTTTAGGTCATTTGTGCAGTTAAGCTTGGCTCTACTTCCATGCCTTTCTCAGTTCTTGTGATTTTCTGATTTCCTTGATCTTGGGAGGATATAATATGATGCTTGAACATACATGGACCCTCTTGAGATGATTGAAGACCTTTGGAGTGGCTCAGATGGCTCATGGATTGCTTAGATCACAAACCCTAAATGCAGATGACTTTGAAACAATACAGTGAAGCAAAAATGCAATATGAGGTGATATGGTTGAACTTATGCAAATGAAAAGATCACAAGCCATGATGTGAACTTAGTGAGGGCAAATTTGGGGTGTTTACAGCTGCCCCTATTCAAGCATGAGTTAGCTGTGCAGGATGTAAGCAATGGCTTAACATGCAAACAAGATAACTTGTGGTTGAATATCAAAGACAGTCCAAAATTTGCACTCACTGAATGAAGAAGAAAAGGGATATAGATTGTAAAAGAAAGTAAAGTATGATTATAAAGTGCGGGCGACGGAGGACGACCGCCAAGCAGAGGACGACTGCTGGGGATAAGGCAATGACGGGGACGACCGACAAGCTGGGGAGATGAAGGTATCATGATGGGGACGGTCATCAGGTTCATAAAGTAAAGGGTAAAAAACGATGGGGGACGGCCACCGGGTTAAAAAAATAAATGAAATCAAAGGTGAAGGACGATCACCTAGCAGGGGACGGCTGCTCTGTTGGGGAGAAAGATTAGGGACGGTCATCCAAGGTGAAGGACGATCACCTAGCAGGGTACGATTGCCGAAAGTATCATGACATAGGAAGAATGTCAGATAAAAGGTCGACGATGGGGACGGCCATCGGATAAGCATGATGAAGGACGATCATCAAGAGGTGAAGGACGATCACCCAGCAGGGTACGGTTGCTCTCGGGGTTTATCATGACATATGACGAATGTCAGATAACAAGATCAATGATGGGGGACGGCCATCGGATAAAACGATGAAGGACGATCATCAAGAGGTGAAGGACGATCACCTAGCAGGGGACGGCTGCTAAAATATCACGACATAGGACGAATGTCGGATAGAAGAGGGTTCCAATAATGGAGACTCCGCTGGGAGAGTGATAAAGGACGATCATCAAAAAGGTGAAGGACGATCACCTGGAAGGGTACGGCTGCCGAAAGTATCATGACATAGGACGAATGTCAGATAGAAGAAAAGTAATTCTACAGGGGAATGGTAAACACAGAAGAGCGTCTACATTCAAGAGATGAGAGGTATAAGTGTTTGACACTGTGTATAGATTAAAGATGCGGACGAGCATCCTTAGGACCATGATACGGACGAGTATCGGTAGAAACAAACGCTGATGCATGTTCAGAGATGATGATATGGACGAGTACCAACTGGTTAACAAGGAACATGGACGAGTGTTGAATCTGAGGGGAAATAAGTGGTGTATACAAGATATGGACGAGTATCTGTATGAGTAAAAGTAAACATGAGTGAGACACAGATGAGTGTTCAATATGTTGGGGAGAGTATGACAAAGACGGGTATCATAAGAGGAAGTGTATAAGTTATGAACTTATAAATGTAAAAGATGTTCTGAAGATCTGTGGGGATAAGATGACACGGACGGGTGTCGAAGAAGTGTATTATAAACAAGTATTTGATTTACAATGAGTGTTTAGGTAACCATGCTGGGGGATGGTGACACGGACGAGTGTCCAAAGAGTGTATAGATATCTGTTTGTGGTTTATATCTACAGGGGAATGATGTGACACAGATGAGTGGCGGGTGAGTATGTAAACAAGTATTTGTATTGGAGAGTGCAAAGGGGATGCTTTGGCTTTCTGTTGTGACTGTGAGTCTTTGTATATATATTGTTGATGGAATGTTGGTACATACAGGTATTTTGATTCAGAACATGACTTATGATTATGCAATATGTTTTATTTTTGCCGTAATGCTTCGTATTAGAAGGAATGCTACGCTCTGGGGGAAAATATGATGCGAATGCTTTGATTATGCAAAAGATACCGATCCGGGATTCGGATCCCGTTGCTGTGAAGATCTTCGATTGATCTGCTTGATGTGATATCCCAGCTGGGGGAAAAGATCATTGGTAGATCTAATATATATGATTCTACTTGAGGAAATAGATCACTGATAGACCTATCTTGGTAATGAGGAGCCCAGCTGGGGCCTGTGAAAGCTTTTGTCACTTTGTTGTGAGATCTTTAGACATTGCTCTTCTGGATAGAGGCTGGAGCTCTGCGGGGAGATGGTTCCCTGTCTAGCACTTGGTTGGGGAGGAATGGTCACTGAACGACCTTCCTAGTGATTTCTGTGGGGATCCTGCTGAGGATGATGTACTTAGCTGGGAAAAGGGGCCCTTCTGATGCTGTACTGATGGGGAGGAGCTTTCATGCCCCCATGTTGCGCTTTGAATACCTGCAATCCTGTTATGACAAAAGAAACGTACAAGTATCCCGAGGTATTCCTCACTGGATTCCGTCATAGGAGTTTAGACACTCCCGGGAGCAAATATATTTCCTGTAAGCATATAATTTAGAAAAGATGCATCTGCATTTTATGCAATCAATATTTTAAGGACATCGGGCATTTTTGCAAATAAAATGTACAAAATGAAAGATGACTAAAAATCTGATTTTATTAATTTGGGTGCCCTGAATTGGCAAATACAGTCAAAGAAACAAATCCCATGAAATGAGGAGATTGTTGCAAATTGAGAAACAAAAGGGTGCTGGCAATGTTGATGACGCTTCAGTGTGCTTCCCTTTTGCTATGACTTGTATGACATTGACGTTCTTCTCATCTTGCTTTCTGAAGAAGGTTGACTCTGACCGATGCTTGAACCTTTCGAAGCTTGCCATGTTGTAAGTGATATAGACGAATTCAGAATGCAGTTGTTCGCTTATTCCCTTATTTTGCGTGGATCGTCCTTTCGGGTTTTCAATCCACCGTGTCGCTCCCGACAAATGAAACCGAGTCAGATGAAGGTACAGACGCGAACGGTCGGTGAAGGGGACAGTGAGAACACACAGCCGTGAACTCACTGGAGATGAATAGAGTCGCCAGCTAGGCATTTTTATCCCGGAGGAAAGGTAATGCTGCATAAACCTAGAAAGATATGGATAAGACGGTTTGCGAACCAGAGAGACTGAGAAAGGGGGTTGGTTACAACCTGGGAAGGTATTAGCACCCAGATTATCCGCCGTACTCGACGGGATCCACGCTTAAAAGATTTGTGTTTTAAAGGGGTAGTGTCAGTGCAATCTGTGTGTAAAAGAGCTGGAAAAGGATGTACAGGTGTCAGTGTAAAAGAAGTGTAAAGTGTGATATATACAGTGTCAGTGTAAGGACAGGAGTGAAATGCTCATGACCATGAGGCTTAAAAGAATGAAGCTGGAAGGAGGGGGAATGTACAGAGACTTTTGTTCGATAACTGTTAAGTTATGCCTACGTATCCTCTCGTGCAATGAGGAAGTCAGAACACCGTAGTTCGACCCAAAGAGACTGAAAGATGAATTGACTTGTGAACTGCTTACTAGCCTATGCTCAAGTGTATGATCTGTCTGGCACAGATGCAAACTGTCTTACATTAGACGGAAGAAGCAAGTTCTCGTTTGTGAGTGAATGAGATGAGAAAAGAATCCCGGAGGAGACGATTATTGTTTGTTTTTGTGTTTTCAGTCTTTTATTGCTTTTGAAGTTTGTCATAAGTTAATGAGCTTAAGCCTAAACCAATGGATTAGTAAACTCATCACATCTTCCCTCTGATTGGGGGTAATGAGATTACCTTAAGCGTGAAGTCAGATTCTCACACTTAATCACCTCTGGTGTAGGATTAAGATCATTAACCTACTTGTGATTATTTAGATGTTTTTGTTGTTTTGTTTAGTGTTAAGTAATGAGGTTAAGCCATAATCAAGGATTAAACAGACTCATTACACCATCCTAATAGAAGGATAATAGATGAGAATGTTTAAGCTGAGGAAAGCTCCTCAACTTAACCCATGATTAGGGGTTAAACTCATGACAAAACAAGCCTTTGGCTAAGTGGATTTTATTAAATGATATGATGATGAAGTGATTTTTATGGTTTGTAAGACAACTTGAGGGGGACTTGTCCATTAACACTAGGGTTAGTCCTTCTTAACCACTTAAGGAAGAATTAGAACCCTAATGCAAGGCCCAAGTTACAAGTGATGTCTTGATGATTATCAGATGGATTGATTAAGAGATTTAAACACATTAAGGGTTTAACACTTAGGATTAAAGTTATATACTCCATCCTAAGAGAAGGATGCAGGCATAAGCTTAATCACAAAGCCTTAAAGCCTTTAGGGTTTAGTCCCTGATTATGAGATGAGAAGAGAAGACTCAAAAGAGACACAAAGGTAAAACTATGAGGGGAGACTAATCAAAACCCTAATTCATTGTCATGCTTGGTTGTTCCTAAGGTTTGTGAGGTTTTCAAGAACATCTTCAAAAGGAGCCACCAGGAAGCAGATGAACAGGATCAAGAGAAGCAAAGCAACTTGCTTCAATCAAGAAGTCAAGTCACTTGAGGAAAGAAAGTGGGAGGAACAAGAATGAGCAAGCTCAATCTCAAGCACAAACATAAATGCAGCAATGGATGCAAGAGAGATGGAAAGAAAAGTTATGAGAAGTGAAGGCAAATTCACTTCTCAAGGATACTTACCACCTGAAATGTTAGAAAAGAAATGCAATGCAATGCCAAATGAGATGAAATGGTATGATGCTAAACAAAACCAGAAGCATGTTGATGATGATAATGATGCTATGGAGTGCTATAAACATGAGGCAAGGCATGGAGATGTTCATACAAGATTATGGATGCAAATGATGCAAGCTTAGAAGCATGGATACACATGAAAAGTTAGGAAGCATACAAAGCATATAACATGGCAAATATGTAATGCAATGTGTAAACACCCCAAATTTGCCCTCACTCATTTCACCATGGCTTGTGATCATTTCATATGCATAAACACAATCATATCATCTCATATCTCAATTTTGAGTCACTGCATTGGTTCAAAGTCATCTGCACCTAGGGTTTGTGATCTGAGCAATCCAAGAGCTTTTTTGAGCCACTCCAAAGGCCACCAATCACTTCAAAGTGATCCATGTGTGTTCATCTATCATATTACATCTTCTCAAAGTCAAAAATGCAAAAGAATCACAAGAACTAGGGTTTGAGTGGATGCAGAGCCAGGTTTGACTGCACAATTGACCTAAAATTAGGGTTTTGGTTTCAGAGGCCATAACTCCAAATTTTTTGGTCATTATTGTTTCCATTGGTCTCTATATGGTATAGGGAGTATGCATATCAATTTTCATGAAGAAATTCCATGGGGAAGTCATCTGATCAAGGGTTGACTTTCTGGACAAGTCAGTGCAAAATCAGGGCATCTGAGGCCCCCAATGACCCAACCAATGGGTGATCTTCATCATTTTGAGTGTATATGATCTTTATTTGATCATGGAAGAAGGTTGAAGTTCATAGAAATCAAGAATTTGGAAGTTTTGCAAATGTTGACTTTTTGGGCATAGTTGACTTTTCAAGAATGCCTCATTTTAGGTCATTTTTCAAGCCTTGATTCTTGATCCAAAAATGCTTCAAATAAAAAAACTTTGGTCATGAAAGTTGTAGATCTCATCTTTCCCTTTTCAAAAAGTACAAGAACATGATCAAACTCTTCTTGGATCAAAAGTTATGGCATGGCAAAGTTGGCTAAAATCATTGATTTTCAAGGCATGCTTCAAATGGAAATTTTGCAAAGTCATGAACCAAAGCCCAATGTGACTTCTAATTCACTCCAAACCAGTATGCAAACATTCTCTAAGTCATAAAATTCAGAATGAACCAAGAATGCCCATGGTTTTATGGTTGGTTGGACAAAGGAATCACATGTGAACTAAAAAGTCACAACTTGCAAAATCTTCATGATCACTTCCTACAACTTGCTGCATTGGTTACTACACTAAGCTAGCCTCTCACCACACCATGCTGCACCAGAACCAGCCTTGTACTAGCCTAGAAGCTGCCCATACTTTCTCTTACAAAGAAGTTGACATTTTGCAAAAGGTGACTTACCTATCATAGCAGGCCATGTCACATCATCCAGCCAATCAGATTTGTTTATACTTTCCATTTGCAAGCTAGGCATAACACTAAGCAAGGCTGAAACCATTCACACACACACATTCACAAAAACACACCAAGCTGCATAAGCCTTCGAATCTCTCTGCCCAGCCTTCAAACACTCACACCATCTTCATCATTCATCTCACCTCACTCCATAGACCTCAAACCACCAAGAGGCTGGCCTGAAACAAGCAAGAACATCCCACTGCCATTCTTCACCTCATTTTGCAGTTTCCTTCGAAACTCTCACCATAGCTCACAAACATACCAACAAACACCATAGACCTTCTCCATTCACCCTCAGGATCACAAACAACCCCTCACCATGACCTGAAAGTGCCAGAATCACCATTGCCATTTCTGACTGAGTTGAAGCAGGAGCTTTCGAAACTCACTATCCAGCCAACATAAACTCTTCTTGAGCATTCAAACATCATCTGGGGATCAAGTGGAGTGGATTGCACAAGGAGAAGTGGCCAGAAAGTCATCAGAGTGAAAGCTTCGAATCTCAGGTAG
The DNA here is from genome assembly GCA_963966055.1 of Lathyrus aphaca. Taxonomy (NCBI): domain Eukaryota; kingdom Viridiplantae; phylum Streptophyta; class Magnoliopsida; order Fabales; family Fabaceae; genus Lathyrus; species Lathyrus aphaca. The sequence continues at coordinate 430,586,099 of OZ014519.1, read as the reverse complement.
CTTGAAATTTATTTTTCCAGAAATCATTTTTCATGTTATAAACTTGTTCTATGTGCTTCACTGATCATCCTGATGTCATTGGTTTCGAAAATGGCTTTGAAATGAGTATTTAATTTGCTTCTGAAGCTTGCGTGCCCTAGTTCTTATCCTCTTCGATTCAGCTTATTTAGGAAATATAAATTTGTTTTGAGAGAGGGGTTTGATTCGTGAGTGTGTAAGGAACATTTCCCAGTTCTTAGTTTTCATTTTTGATACGATTTGAGTGAGTTGGGAAGTTTTCAGGGGAGTTGCTCGCCGGAGAAGACGACCGGAGGTCTTCTCCGGCAGCCTGAATGTGATTAGGGCTAATTGTCATTAATTAGTGAACTTTAAACTTGGGCCCTTGGATGCTGTTTCCCGCGCGCTAGTGAATGGTCCAGATCATGTCATTTTGCCCTAATCCACTTAATTAGTTTTAATTATTTCGTATTTAAATTAATTTGGCCAGATTGAATCCAGACCCTCCATTCACGCGCCAGTCAACCAATTTGAATCCAGAGCCCATCCTGGCCCTCCATCCTGATTACTTCCTATTTTATTTAATTTTTATTCATTTTCTTTTCTTTTTACTTGCATAATTTATTAAAAATAGTTAAAAATTCCTAAAAATTATGAAACTTTTTCCTAAAAGTTTTATTAATTTTTATGACACAAAAATATTTTTATTTTATTTTTTATCATTAAAAAAGTATTTTTAAATATTTAAAAGATTATTTTTAATTGATTAATGGGAATTAATTAATTAAAAATACTTTTAGGTATTTAAAAATTACAAAAAAATTCATGAAATGTTCTAAGACATTTAGAAACATTGTCCAACCTTCAAACCAAATTTCTTTTTTGATCTTGATGCATTTTAAGAATTTTTCATTGATTTAAATCATTTTTTATGCATTTATTTGATCCTAAGTTCAAAAATTCATTTCTGCCTATCTAAGAAGGTTTGGACATTGATTCTTTTTGCTTTGTCTTGTGTTTAGCATGTAGTTTCTAGGATAAAATGGCCTTGATTTGATCTTGCATTTTCAATTTGTTTGGCATTTCTTTTGTTTAGAACCCTAAAAAACCCTAATAACTTAGAAAAATAATAGCTTGAGATTGGTTAAGAGTTGAGAGCTCCCCTTTGAACCTTGGTTTAGTATAGGTTAGGGTTTCTTTGGGTAGCATTTTCCATTTTTTATCTTAGGGTTTGCTTCTGTTTTGGGTTTTTGTTTGATGTTTGATCCATGAACCCTAATTTGGGTTTTCATTTGCATCCCCCTTGCATTCTCTTGCATAACATGACTTGTCTTAGCATTTCAAGCATTCTTGTGATTCATTTGACATCTTAAGACACATAGGAAGCATGTTTGATCTTTGCATCACATATTTGCTATGTCATTTGCCTTGTATGCTTCATAACATTCCATGCTTGTTCATGCTCCTTAACTTGCATCATTTGCATTCATAAACTTGTATGAACATCCCCATGCCTTGTTTCATGTTTGTAGCATCTCATAACATCATTTTCATCATCAACATGCTTCTGGTTTTGTTTAGCATCATACCATTTCATTTCATTTGGCATTGCATTGCATTTCTTTCTAACATTTCAGGTGGTAAGTAAACTGGAGAAGTGAATTTGCCTTCATTTCTCATAACCTTTCTTTTCATCTCTCTTGCATCCATTGCTGCATTCCTATATGTGTTTGAGTTTGAGCTTGCTCATTCTTGTTCTTCCCACTTTCTTTCTTCAAGTGACTTGACTTCTTGAATGAAGCAAGTCACTTTGCTTCTCTTGATCTTGTTCATCTGCTTCCTGGTGGTTCTCTTTGAAGATTGCTCTTGAAAACCACACAAACCTTAGGAACAACCAAGCATGACAATGAATTAGGGTCTTGATTAGTCTCCCCTCTTAGTTTTACCTTTGTGTCTCTTTTGAGTCTTCTCTTCTCATCTCATAATCAGGGACTAAACCCTAAAGGTTTTAAGGCTTTGTGATTAAGCTTATGCCTGCATCCTTCTCTTAGGATGGAGTGTATAACTTTAATCCTAAGTGTTAAACCCTTAATGTGTTTAAATCTCTTAATCAATTCACATAATAATCATCAAGACATCACACTTGCATTAGGGTTCTAATTCTTCCTTAATTGGTTAAGAAGGACTAACCCTAGTGTTAATGGACAAGTCCCCCTCAAGTTGTCTTACAAATCATAAAATTCACTTCATCATCATACCATTAAATAAAATCCACTTGATTAAAGGTTTGTTTTGTCATGAGTTTAATCCCTAATCATGGGTTAGGTTGAGGGGCTTTCCTCAGTTTAAACATTCTCATCTATTATCCTTCTATTAGGATGGTGTAATGAGTCTGTTTAATCCTTGATTATGGCTTAACCTCATTACTCAACACTAAACAAAAACACCAAAAACATCTATATAATCACAATAGGTTAATGATCTTAATCCTATACCAAAGGTGATTAAGTGTGAGAATCTGACTTCACACTTAAGGTATTCTCATTACCCCTAATCAGAGGGAAGATGTGATGAGTTTACTAAATCCATTGGTTTAGACTTAAGCTCATTAACATATGACAAAATCCAAAAACAATAAAAGACTGAAAACACAAAAACAAACAATAATCGTCTCCTCCGGGATTCTTTTCTCATCTCATTCATTCACAAACGAGAACTTGCTTCTCCCGTCTAATGCAAGACAGTTTGCACCTGAGCCAGACAGGTCATACACTTGAGCATAGACAAGCAAGCAGTTCACAAGTCAATTTCATCTTTCAGTCTCTTTGGGTCGAACTACGGTGTTCTGACTTCCTCATTGCACGAGAGGATACGTAGGCATAACTTAACAGTTATCGAACAAAAGTCTCTGTATATTCCCCCTCTTTCTAGCTTCATTCTTTAGCCTCATGATCTTGAGCATTTCACCCTGTTCTTACACTGACACTTTCATACTTTACACTTCTTTTACACTGACACCTGTACATCTTTTCCAGCTATTTTATGCACAAATTGCACTGACACTACCCCTTTAAAACACAAATCTTTCAAGCGTGGATCCCGTCGAGTACGGCGGACAATCTGGGTGCTAATACCTTCCCAGGTTGTAACCAACCCCCTTTCTCAGTCTCTCTGGTTCGCAACCGTCTTATCCATCTTTTCCTCGGCCTATGCAGCATTGCCTTTCCTCCGGGATAAAAATGCCTAGCTGGCGACTCTATTCATCTCCAGTGAGTTCACGGCTGTGTGTTCTCATTATCCCTTTCGCCGACCGTTCGCGTCTGTACCTTCATCTGACCCTGCTTCATTTGTCGGGAGCGACAGCTTGGCGACTCTGCTGGGGACCCTTATACTGCAACCAGGGCTTCTGGTTCTTTTTGTGGGTTCCTCCTAGCGCTTGATTGATTTATGTTTACCAGGGTGTTATGTGCTTGTTTATGTTTGTGTATTTGTATTTATTCTTGTTTTATGTACAGTTGCTTTACTGCTTTCTTTATTGCTTTGGTATATATCATACTGTCATGCTGCTGGCTGGATCTGGTCTTTTGTTTTGGTGGGTGGGTGTTTCATTGAGAGTTAAGATCCTATACCTGGGATCTGAGTGACACCTAGGCTAGAGTGAATCATATTCTTTCCCATTCCATTTCGGTCTGGTGCGGGAATATGAAACACGGTTCAGATGTGGGTTTCTTCTTGAGAACTCTGTGTTGCAGATTTCCTGCAATGCTAGGGCTATCTGGGAAGCCTGCTAAGTCTGGATGACCTGTTAGTATTGACCTTCAGAAACTGAGGTGAATTAGAGGAGGAGCTTTTATGGTTATTGTAAACACTGTACCTCCGGGTTAGAAGTGTTTACACTTCTCATAACTGATCCAAGTCCAAGGATCCTTGTTTTAGAACACCACCTGTGAGGGGGTTGGGCTGTTTACAGGTTTGCAGGTACCTCGACCTCAGAATACCCTGTTACTTTGATTTGATTAAGAATACTCCATGTTGGAACAGTTCTTGTGATTCTAAAACCCTGGACATGTGGCTCTTTATTTGAGCCCCCCACCTTGGTTACTGGATTTATAGACCTCCATCTGGTATTCTTGGATATGTCTTGGACTTATATCAGAGCTCTTGATCAGATCCAGCTTAGTCACAAACCCTTGCATATCATTTGCATACATAATCATTGCATCATATTAACATTTGCTTATTTGTGTTTCAGGGTATCCATCTTCATCTGGTTTTGGTTTTGACCCCATCTTCAGTTTTGACCTGCCTTCATCAGCACTTGCTACCAGCTATCTATTCCAGCCAATCAGTGGCCCTTCTCTTCAGTATCTTCATCAACATTTGTCATCATGGCTCCAAAGAAAAGCAACATCACCTATCACTTCTTCCAGCCAGACTTATCAGACATCAGGAGGATCCAAACCCTGATCACTCCAGATCACATACCTTTGTTCAGGGAGAGTTATGGAGATATACTTGACATGGTTATGGATCTGGATCCTTCACAGAGAAGCCTGATCCATACCTGTATCCAGTTTTATGATCCTCCACTGAGATGTTTCACTTTTCAAGACTTTCAGTTGGGCCCTCTGTTAGAAGAATACTCATCTCTGGTTGGTCTACCTATCAGGAGAGAAATCCCTTTCAATCTTGAGATGGCTTTCCCAAGCAATGGAGAGGTAGCGAAGGCTTTGCATCTGGAGCTTGTCCTAATTGAGCAGCATATGACCTCTAAAGCTGGGATCCCTGGCTTTCATCTGGACTTCTTAACTTCTCAAGCTACCCTGAAAGCTTCTTTAGGAGAGTGGAAGGCTGTCTGTGCCTTGTTGGCTTTGAGTATATATGGAATTGTATTGTTTGCAGATGAGCCTCGATTCATTAGCAAGAATGCAATCCATCTGTTCATCTTGAAGAACCCAGTGCCAACTTTATTGGGGGATCTTTACTATTCGGTGCATCAGAGGAATGAAAAGCAGAGGGGGAGGTTAGTGAGGTTTTGTGCTCCATTGTTTCACACTTGGCTTCTCAGGCATCTACCCAGGACAGATGCGTTCCTAAACCCTCATCAGCAGAGCAACTGGGCTAAGAGACTCACTGTTCTAACTTCAGCGGATATCAGATGGTGCACTCAGAGCACCAAGGGCAGGGATATCATCACCAGCTGTGGACATTTTCCCAATGTGCCTTTAATAGGAGTTAAGGGAAGTATCAATTACAATCCTCTGCTGTTCAGAAGGCAACTGGGCTATGCACTGGTCCACACTCCTAGGGCACAGGACTTGGTGGAGACCCTTTATTGTAAGAACAAGATTAGTTTGGCTGTTGTTAGGCAGGCTGCCTGGGCCTGGGATAATGTTCAAACCAAGGGAGTCACCATTCTAGGGAAGTGTAATAATGTGGCATCAGCACAATATTATGAGTGGTCCCGTGCTAGGGCCCAATTCTCTGGAATGCCCTTTACCATAGAAGACGTGCCTGAGTCATCTTCAGCACCACCCCCTGCCACTATCAGTTTGGAAGAGTTTGAGAGCTTGAAGGAAAGAAATGAGAAGCTAACCCAGGCTTTGCAGAAGACCCTCCGGGAGAGGAGTGAAGGTATGAGGGAGATTGAGAGATTGGAGAAGTTGAGAGTGGAGCATTTGACTAAGATTGAAAAGTCTAGGGATTATATCAAAAAGTCAAAGGCTGGTGAACAAATTCTGAAGAATGCTTGCAAAGAAGCCCAGTTCCAGAGAGCAAGGACAGACTTGTACTTGAAGGAGAGTCAAGCCCGGTGGGTCAGGATCACCGAGGCTCGTACCCTGGAGGACAAGAGAGTTCAAGACAAGATGGAGCAACTTGAAGCTAATGCAAAAGAACAGCAAGAAGCCCTGGCAGCAGCCCAGAGGGAAATATCAGAATTGAAGATTAAAGCAGGGGTGAAGAGGTCCAAGGACCAAACTCAGCACAAAAAGCTAACAGCAGCTATTACGACCCGGAACCTCCTTATCCGGAATCTCACGGAGCGGCCGGCTGACCCTGTGACCGAAGCACTTCTCAAGGAAGTTCGTGAGGATGAGTTTAGCCTTGGTGTTTGACCATTTGCTTGTTGTTGTTTCTATTTCATGTACTTTTACTTTTTGTGATGTATTTTGACCCCTTAAGGGGCTTGTGTTGTAAAATGAACAAGTTGTATTATTTCACCTTATGTAATACATTCATATTAGTTTACTTCGGAAGCAACATTCAGCAGCATCTTCAAGGGTCTGGAAGGGTCAAAACTGAAGGCCAAACCGGATGCCTTGAGAACAAATAAGCATAACTGCATTGCATGCTAACCCTTTGTTTGTTTTGTAGGTTTTGTTTTATTGTTGCTAACCTCTGTTGTGATGTTCAGGAACTATTGCTAGGCGCCGGGTATTTCCCCTCAACCGTCCGCACCGTTATCCAACCCGAAACAACCTTCCGGGAATTCAAATGGATCAGATGCAGCAGGACCTTACGGAGGTCAGAAACCAGATGGCCAACGAAAGGCTGGAGATGAGAACTCAGATAACACAGTTCATGGAAGTAATGAACAACTTAGCTCAAAGCCAGGAGAGGCTCAGAGCTTTGGTAGAAGGGAGGAATCAAGAGGAACCCCATGTGGGAACTGCTGGCACAAGTAACAACGAGAGGGTCCAACCTCATGTCAATCCCCCAGTTTTTGGACCCCATCTCCATCCAGAGGCCAACATCCCTGTCAATATACAAGGGACTGCCACAGTAGGGAGGGTACTACAGGAAGACCCTCAAGAAGACCAGTTCACGGTAATGGGTGCTGGGGAAGAAGCTTACGATAGACGGTTGGATGAGATAGCTGAGAAGTTGAGGTCCTTAGAATCTCAAAACTCTTTGGGCTTCGACGTCATGGACATGGGTTTGGTAGACGGGGTTAGGATTCCCCACAAGTTCAAGCCTCTATGTTTTGAAAAGTATAATGGGACTTCTTGTCCTCGGACCCATCTACAATCTTTTCTCGGGAGATTAAAGGCCTATACAATGGATGAGAAACTCTGGATGTTCTACTTCGAAGACAGCTTGACTGGAGCATCAAGGGAATGGTACTCTCACTTGACAAGGGCAACTATTAGATGCTGGAAGGACCTGGCAGAGGCCTTCATCAGACAGTATCAGTATAATCTAGACATGGCACCCAACAGGACCCTCCTGATGGGAATGTCACAGTCTTCAAGAGAGAGTTTCCGAGAATATGCCCAGAGATGGAGGCAATTGGCTGTTGCCGTTCAACCACCTATGTCTGAGAGAGAAATGGCAGACATGTTTATGAATACCCTTCAGGGAACCTATATTGACAGGTTGGCTGCTTTCTCTTCCACTAGCTTCGCGGATGTTGTCATAGCTGGGGAGAGAATTGAAAGCCTGTTGAAAATGGGAAAGATCTCAGACAACGGAGCAAGCTCGTCCAATAGTACAAGAAAGCCTTTTGCAGGCCCGAGAAGAACTGGCGAGACCAATGCCATCCATTCAAACAGGGGCAGGCCCCAATATGCTCAAAGGTCGATAGCAGCAGTCACCATTCCTGCTCTAGCTCACCCTCAGCCGGTCTATCAACCTCCTCAGCAAAACTATCAGCCACAACCGCAGTTCCATCAGCAAAATCAGTATCCTCCAAGAAATTACAACAACAGCAACACCAACAACAACAGTCAACAAAGGCCATTCCAGCAGAGGCCATCTCAAGCTAACAGAGTGATCGATCCGATCCCGATGCCATATGCTACATTGCTGCCACAGCTTCTGAAACTCAACCTGGTTGAGCTAAGAACGTTGGCACCTCCGGATCCCAACAGTCTACCAAGGAACTATGACTCCAATGCTAGGTGTGCTTTTCATTCAAACGCACCTGGTCACAGTACAGAAAAATGCAGGGCTCTACATATGAAGGTACAAGACCTGGTAGACTCCAAGGCTCTGAATTTCGCACCACCGCCCAATGTCAATAAAAACCCGATGCCAAATCACGGTGGTCCTAGAATTAACGTTATTGAAGAAGACAAACCGTCTTATTTAATAACCAGTGTGGGACAGATCAGGACACCATTGGTAGAAATCAAGGCTCAGCTCTTGGAATGTCAGATGTTCCCAGGATGTGAATTGGGTTGTGCTTACTGCAATATCTCTGTAAATGGGTGCGATAATTTGAGGAATGGCATAGATAGCCTTATTCGGAGTGGCCAACTTCAGATCACCACATCATTTCCAACGAATCCAACAATATCATCAGCAACGGTTTCAGAACCTCCTACAACTGCAGCAACTATTGTTCCTGACAATTCTTCGGTTTCATCAACAAGTACGTCATCCATCATCTCAACTGATCAGTTTACAACAAATCTTCCTGCTACAACTTCAGCTTCACTCCACTTCGAGACTCCTACAACGACAACATCATTTCTTCCGACAATATCTCCTACAACTCCAGCAACAAATCATGAAGACGTCTCTACTGTCACCATATTTTATGATCCTGAGAACAACTTTGCCTACCATTCAGAAGGTGCTGCTCCCATCAGAGCACCAGTTACAATCTTTTATGATCCACAAACAATTACAGTCCCTTCAGCAGCAACAATCAGTCCAGTCACTGTCACGGTGCCTGGACCAGTACCATATGAAAGCAATAGGGCCATCCCTTGGCACTATGGCTCAGACGTGTACTGCGAGGGAAAAAGAATCACTCTGGAAGCATCAACACCTGCACCACAAATTGACAATGTGGGGGGAGGCGGAGGCTTCACCCGAAGCGAGCGTCTCTTCGCCCCACAAATTCAAAAGCCTACAGCCGAAGCGGAAGCTGCTGCTAAGGCAAAAGGAAAGAGCCCTGTGCAGGAAGATCAAGCTGTTAAAGAAGCCTTGAAGACACCGTTCGATCAAGAAGTTGATGAGTTTATGAGAATCATCAAAAAGAGTGATTACAAAATTGTGGATCAACTTCACCAGACGCCATCCAAGATCTCCATCCTCTCACTGCTGATGTGTTCCGAAGCTCATCGGAATGCATTACTCAAAGTCTTGCACGCAGCTTACGTGCCTGAAGAGATCACTGTCAACCAGTTGGAGACCGTAGTTGGGAATGTTACTGCTAGCAATGGGCTAGGGTTCACCAATACTGACTTGACAGCGGATGGCCGCAACCACAACAAAGCCTTGCACATAACCATGGAATGCAAAGGAGCTGTCCTTTCTCATGTGCTGGTAGACACAGGTTCATCCCTGAATGTCTTACCAAAGAAGGCTCTGGTGAAGCTTGAATATGATGGATTGGCATTGAGACCCAGCAACCTGGTGGTAAGAGCTTTTGATGGCTCAAAGAGATCGGTTCTGGGAGAGATCGAGCTGCCTGTGACAATTGGCCCACAGACCTTTAAAACTATCTTTTATGTGATGGACATTCAGCCCGCCTACAGCTGTTTGTTGGGTAGACCCTGGATTCACGCCGCCGGCGCAATAACGTCTACCCTTCACCAAAAGTTAAAATATGAATGGGAAGGCCAAGTTGTTACAATTTGTGGGGAGGAGGATATATTTGTTAGCCATCTGGCTACTTATAAGTATATTGAGATGGATGGAGAAATCCATGAAACAATGAGCCAAGGTTTTGAAGCCTTGAATGTCAATGAAGCATCTGCTGTATCTGGGATCTCCATGTCATCATACCAACAAGCCCGGAAGGTTGTTGAGGAAGGAACCGCCCTAGGCTGGGGCAAAGTTTTAGCTGTGGAGGAGAAGAAAGACAAATTTGGGTTGGGTTACAGACCAACTCAACATCAAGCAAAGGCTGCTGGAGAGCCTGGTTTTGTCAGTGGGGGGATGCTTACCCCCGATGCTATCAACTGTCTGGAAGACGAGCTGGAAGAGGAGCGTAACCTGGAAAGCTGGATTCGTCCAAAGATCCCGGGGAGCAGTGTCTCGAACTGGTCTTCCCAGGAAATTATAAGAGTTACTCGATCAGAGTAATTATTATTTCCTGTATTTTATAAGCATGCATCAAAGTCTTGCATCTTGCCCAAGATGACAAGACTCATTTTGTAATCGGGCCATCTGTACTTTCTGTGCAAACAAGATCAATTAATAGAATATCAGACATCTTTTTGCAAACGCGTCTTTTTCTTTTCGTTCACTGTTTTTCCATTTTTTCTTTTTTGTACAAAAAAATAAATGGCAGTGTTTTCAAAATGACAACTTCATTTCACTTTTCTAAATAAGACTAAAATCAGATCACTAAAATGAACAACTTAACCCTTGCAGAGAGTGCCTCCCAGACAGCACTGACAACAGCACGGCTATGACATCGTATGACTTTGACAATCCGATCAATCAAGCTGATGAAGGGGTTGAAGAAGAATATGAGCTTCCTGAAGAGCTGGCCAGGTTGTTAAGACAAGAGGAAAAGGTTATTACCCCTCACCAGGAGGAGGTTGAAGTGATTAATCTTGGTACAGAGGAAGACGCGAAAGAGGTTAAAATCGGGGCCTGCCTGCAAGACTCAGTGAAGAGACAACTGATAGACCTGCTTCAAGAGTATGTAGATGTGTTTGCTTGGTCGTACCAAGACATGCCAGGGTTGGATACCGATATTGTGGTGCACAAGCTGCCTCTAAGAGAAGAATGCCCACCGGTCAAACAGAAACTGCGCCGAACTCGTCCCGACATGGCTATGAAAATCAAGGAGGAGGTACAAAAGCAATGGGACGCCGGGTTCCTTGCTGTAACTAGCTATCCACCGTGGGTTGCTAACATAGTACCTATGCCTAAGAAAGACGGAAAAGTAAGAATGTGTGTTGACTACCGGGATCTGAACAGAGCCAGCCCGAAAGATGATTTCCCTCTACCTCACATTGATGTATTGGTTGATAACACGGCCCAGTTCTCGGTATTCTCCTTCATGGATGGATTTTCAGGATACAACCAGATTAAAATGTCACCTGAAGACATGGAGAAGACAACATTCATCACGCCTTGGGGCACGTTCTGTTACAAAGTGATGCCATTCGGGCTCAAGAATGCCGGTGCAACGTATCAACGGGCTATGGTAACATTATTCCACGATATGATCCACAAAGAAATAGAATGTTATGTGGATGATATGATTGCCAAGTCCCTTACTGAAGAAGATCATCTGGTGAATCTACTCAAGTTGTTCAAGCGTCTGAGAAAGTACCAACTGAAGTTGAACCCCAACAAATGCACATTCGGGGTGCGATCCGGTAAGCTGCTGGGCTTTATTGTAAGCGAGAAAGGGATTGAAGTGGACCCTGATAAAGTCAAAGCTATTCAAGAGATGCCTGCACCGAAAACTGAGAAAGAAGTTCGAGGGTTCTTAGGTCGATTGAACTACATCTCAAGGTTCATATCCCACCTCACGGCAACCTGTGAACCCTTGTTCAAATTGTTGAGAAAAGAACAAACGGTCAGGTGGAATGAAGATTGTCAGAAGGCTTTTGACAAGATCAAGGAGTACTTACAAGAACCTCCAATCCTTATGCCTCCAGTTGAAGGAAGACCTCTAATAATGTACTTGACAGTATTAGAAGAGTCGATGGGGTGTGTGCTGGGCCAGCATGACGAGTCTGGTCGAAAAGAGTATGCAATTTACTACCTAAGCAAAAAGTTTACCGACTGTGAACAACGTTATTCACTGCTCGAGAAAACTTGCTGTGCTTTAGCGTGGGCTGCTCGCCGACTAAGGCAGTATATGTTGACCCACACTACTTTGTTGATCTCTAAAATGGACCCATTCAAGTACATATTTGAGAAGCCAGCGCTTACCGGACGGGTTGCAAGATGGCAAATGATCCTTACAGAGTATGACATCCAATACACATCTCAGAAAGCCATCAAAGGCAGTGTATTGTCTGAATATCTTGCTGAGCAACCCATTGATGACTACCAGCCTATGAGATTTGACTTCCCTGATGAGGACATCATGTTCATAAAAGCAAAAGATCATGAAGAGCCTATTCACACTGAAGGGCCTGACCCAGAAGAAGAATGGACTATGATGTTTGATGGGGCTGTTAACATGAATGGTCGTGGTGTTGGTGCAGTACTCATTACACCCAAAGGAGTTCACATGCCTTTCTCGGCAAAACTCACTTTCAACTGCACTAACAACGAAGCTGAATACGAAGCTTGCATTATGGGTCTTGAGGAAGCCATTGACCTCAGGATCAAGACATTGACCGTATTCGGAGATTCAGCTTTGGTAGTCAATCAGACCAACGGGAGATGGTATACACACCAGGATCATCTGATACCTTACAGGGATTATACAAGGAGGTTATTGACTTTCTTCACAACAGTCAAGCTTGAGTATATCCCCCGGGACGAGAATCAGTTTGCAGATGCCTTGGCTACCATTTCGTCCATGATCAAAGTTCAAGCTGCTAACGTTGTACCTCAGATTTCAGTATCGAGACTTGATAGACCAGCATATGTATTCGCAGCAGATGTTGTCAAAGATGATAAGCCTTGGTTCCATGACGTTAAGCGCTTCTTGGAGGATCAAACATACCCACCTGGGGCATCTTCCAATGATAAGAAGACTTTGAGAAGGCTTGCTGGAAGTTTCTTTCTGAACACTGATGGGTCTTTATACAAGAGGAACTTTGATATGGTACTCCTCAGATGTGTTGACAAGACGGAAGCAGATTTGTTGATGCATGAAGTGCACGAAGGCCCTTTTGGCACCCATACTGGAGGACATGCAATGGCTAAGAAGTTGTTAAGATCAGGCTATTATTGGATCACAATGGATGCAGACTGTTGTGCCTACGCCAGAAAATGCCACAAATGCCAGATCTATGCAGACAAAGTGCATGTGCCCCCAATCCTTTGAACATAATGTCTTCACCATGGCCCTTCGCTATGTGGGGCATTGACATGATTGGCAAGATTGAGCCAACTGCTTCGAACGGCCACAGATTCATCCTGGTCGCCATTGACTATTTCACCAAGTGGGTTGAAGCAGCCTCATATGCAAACGTCACGAGACAAGTGGTAGCCAGATTTCTGAAAAGGGATATCATCTGTCGATACGGAGTGCCCGAGCGAATCATTACTGATAATGGTTCCAATCTCAACAACAAAATGATGGCAGAGCTGTGCCGGGACTTCAAGATCCAACATCACAATTCTTCTCCTTACAGACCAAAGATGAATGGTGCTGTTGAGGCAGCGAATAAGAATATCAAGAAGATTGTGCAGAAGATGGTAGTCACTTATAAAGACTGGCATGAAATGCTACCATTTGCCTTGCATGGGTACCGCACGTCAATCAGGACATCCACTGGGGCAACACCGTATCAACTCGTGTATGGTATGGAAGCAGTCCTACCAGTTGAAGTTGAATTACCCTCCTTGCGAGTCTTGATGGATGTCAAACTGAGTGAAGCAGAATGGGTTCGGGCCCGATACGAGCAACTGAGTCTGATTGAAGAGAAGAGATTGGCTGCAATCTGTCATGGGCAGCTGTATCAGAAAAGAATGAAGAGAGCCTTCGATCAGAAAGTCAGGCACCGAGAGTACCAAGTAGGGGATCTTGTGTTGAAAAGAATCCTCCCTCCTCATACAGACCACAGGGGCAAATGGACTCCAAACTACGAAGGACCATTTGTGGTAAAGAAAGTTTTCTCCGGTGGAGCACTGATGCTCAGCACCATGGATGGTGAAAATTTCCCATCCCCTGTGAATTCAGATGCAGTTAAAAAATACTTCGCATAAAATGACCCGCTGGACGCAAAAACAGAATGTAAGTCCAGGCAAAAATAGGGCATCCCGGCGAGTCAAAAACAGAATAAAAGACTCGGGCAAAAATAAGGGAAAATAAACAAAAATGTACACCCGCTGAGTTGAAAAGCCGCATTGGACAACTCAGGCAAAAATGGGTATCCCGATGGATTGAAAACCCGAAAGGGCGACCCATGCAAAATAAGGGAATAAGCGAACAACTGCATTCTGAATTCGTCTGTATCACTTACAACTTGGAAAGCTCCGACGGAATCAAGCTTCAATCAGAATCAACTTTTTCCAGAAAGCAAGACGAGAAGAACGTCATTGTCATACGAGTCGTAGCAGGAGAGGAAGCTCCTTAAAGCGTCATCAACACTGCCAGCACTTTGTTTCTCAATTTGTAAACAATCTCCTCATTTCAGGGGATATGTTTCTTTGGTTGTATCTTGCCGATTCAGGGCACATGAATTAATAAAGTCAGATTTTTCAGCCATGTTTCGTTTTGTATATTTTTATTTGCAAAGGATGTCTGATGTCTCTAAAAAATCAATTGCACAAATACAGATGTTTTTCTCCCAAAAGTAATAATAATAAAACACATGCGTACAGGGAATATACTTACTCTCGAAAGTACTTAACTCCTATGACGGAATCCAGTAAAGGATACCTCGGGACCTTTTGAGCGTCTCCTTATCTTTGCAGGATTGCAGGTATCCAGAACGCAACCTGGGGCATGCAGGTTACGTCTCAGCAAGTTGGCGAATCATTATCAACTCGGTCTATCTTCCACGTGGCACTGGAAGGTGCCCACTTCCCCAGCAAAGTTGCCAAATCAACATACACTCAATCTCAGCATCTGAAATGCTCTATCCCCAGCTGAGTTGCCTCTTGTTGCTATCCCCAGCTGAGTTGCCTCTCACAATTACCCAGCCGAGTTGCCATTTCATCCTCGGTTGAGTACAGGAGTCAGGGGACCATCTCCCCACAGAGTCCCAGCCTCTATCCAGAAGAGCAACGCAGGAAAGGATCACAACAGAGTTAAGAAAGCTTCTACAAACCCCAGCTGGGTCCCGTATTACAAGGATATGTCAACCAGTGACCTATACCCCCAAATGAATACATCTCACCAGATCTACCAATGATCTCATCCCCAGCTGGGAGGTCCATTTCAAACAGATCGACCAGAGATCTTCGCAGCAACGGGATCCGAATCCCGGTTTGATATCTTTGCATAATCATAGCATTCGCATCATACTATCCCCTCAGAGCGTAGCATTCCGTCTAATACGGAGCATTACGGCAAAAATCAAACGCATAGCATAATCATAAGCCATGTTATGAATTGACACTTGTGGATAATAACCGTTCATCATCATTGTACATAAATCCTCACCAGAGTCCCCAGCAAAAGCAGTGGCCTCATATTCACAAACACCAGTTTATATTTCCTTTTGATACCCGTCCGTATCATCACTCCCCAGTAAAAGTCGTCTGAACACTCTTTATAGCATATCACCCGTATTACAGACACTTCTTGACGCCCGTCCGTGTCAAATCACCAGCAGAAAGCCAAAGACATCCTCTTTGCACCCACACATACCTATATATACACTTTCCTGACACCCGTCCGTGTCATATCCCCAGCGCAGTCGCTTACACTTTTACAACCCATATACTTGTTGATATTATACACTTTTCTCTCTTGGCACTCGTCCGTGTCATTCTCCCCAGCAGTTAAAACACTCATCTATATATGCTCACTACTCATGGTACACTTTTGCAGATACTCGTCCGTATCTTGTATATACCAGTTATATCCCCACAGATTCGACAGTAGTCTCTGTTCTTTGTTAACCAGTTGGTACTCGTCCGTATCATCATCTCAGAACATATTGTCTAATGTTTGTTTCCATATGATACTCGTCTGTATCATAGTCTTAAGGATGCTCGTCCGCATCTTTAATCCATACACTGTTTCAAACACTTATGTCTTCTTGAATATAGACACTCGTCCGTGTCTACTATTCCCCAGAAGAGTCCCTTCAGATTCAACACTCGTCCGTGTTCTCTATTAACCAGTTGATACTCGTCCGTATCATCATCTCTGAACACGTGTCAGTATTTGTTTCTACATGATACTCGTCCGTATCATAGTCTAAGGATGCTCGTCCGCATCTTTAATCTATACACAATACCAAACACTTATACTTTTCTTTCTTGGTTGTGAACACTCGTCCGTGTTTACTATATCCCCAGTAGATCGCCAACAAAGCATCTTTCTTTTATCTGACACTCGTCCTGTGTTATGATAAACCCTGAGAGCAGCCGTACCCTGCTGAGTGGTCGTCCTCCACTTCTTGATGGTCGTCCTCCATCATGCTCATCCGATGGCCGTCCCCATCGTTGTTTTTAGCAGCCGTCCCCTGCTAGGTGGTCGTCCTCCACCTTTTGATGATCGTCCTTCATCACCTTATCCAATGGCCGTCCCCATTGTTGATTTTGGTTATCCGACACTCGTCCTGTGTTGCGATAAACCTTGAGAGCAGCCATACCCTGCTGAGTGGTCGTCCTCCACTTCTTGATGGTCGTCCTCCATCATGCTCGTCCGATGGCCGTCCCCATCGTTGACCTTTTCTATCCGATGGTCGTCCCCATCGTTGATATTTTCGGCAGCCGTACCCTGCTAGGTGGTCGTCCTCCACCTTTGATGGCCGTCCCCATCATATTTCTTTTATCCCCAACAGAGCAGCCGTCCCCTGCTAGGTGATCGTCCTTCACCTTTGATGGCCGTACCCCATCATCTGTTTATTTCATTTATTCTTTGACCCGATGGCCGTCCCCGTCGTGGTCCCTTTTCCTTTTAGCCCGATGGCCGTCCCCATCGTTGGTTACTTTACCTTTGTGAACTTGGTGGCCGTCCCCGTCATGTTTCATTAATTCCCAGAGAATCTAACTTTATCTTGATGGCCGTCCCCATCATAATTTGTTTTTCCCAGCTAGTCGGCCGTCCCCGTCTTGGCTTTACCTTTTACCCCCAGCATGTCGGCCGTCCCCGTCATTGCTTTACTCCACATACTTTTCCCAGCATGTCGGCCGTCCCCGTCATTGCTCTATCATCCACTTTACAATATACTTTATCTTCTTTTACAATCTATATCCCTTTTCTTCTTTTTGTGAGTGCAAATTTTGGACTGTCTTTGGTATTCAACCACAAGTTATCCTGTTTGCCTGCTAAGCCGTCGCTTACATCCTGCACAGCTAACTCATGTTTGAATAGGGGCAGCTGTAAACACCCCAAATTTTCCCTCACTCATTTCACCATGGCTTGTGATCATTTCATATGCATAAACACAATCATATCATCTCATATCTCAATTTTGAGTCACTGCATTGGTTCAAAGTCATCTGCACCTAGGGTTTGTGATCTGAGCAATCCAAGAGCTTTTTTGAGCCACTCCAAAGGCCACCAATCACTTCAAAGGGATCCATGTGTGTTCATCTATCATATTACATCTTCTCAAAGTCAAAAATGCAAAAGAATCACAAGAACTAGGGTTTGAGTGGATGCAGAGCCAGGTTTGACTGCACAGTTGACCTAAAATTAGGGTTTTGGTTTCAGAGGCCATAACTCCAAATTTTTTGGTCATTCTTGTTTCCATTGGTCTCTATATGGTATAGGGAGTATGCATATCAATTTTCATGAAGAAATTCCATGGGGAAGTCATCTGATCAAGGGTTGACTTTCTGGACAAGTCAGTGCAAAATCAGGGCATCTGAGGCCCCCAATGACCCAACCAATGGGTGATCTTCATCATTTTGAGTGTATATGATCTTTATTTGATCATGGAAGAAGGTTGAAGTTCATAGAAATCAAGAATTTGGAAGTTTTGCAAATGTTGACTTTTTGGGCATAGTTGACTTTTCAAGAATGCCTCATTTTAGGTCATTTTTCAAGCCTTGATTCTTGATCCAAAAATGCTTCAAATAAAAAAACTTTGGTCATGAAAGTTGTAGATCTCATCTTTCCCTTTTCAAAAAGTACAAGAACATGATCAAACTCTTCTTGGATCAAAAGTTATGGCATGGCAAAGTTGGCTAAAATCATTGATTTTCAAGGCATGCTTCAAATGGAAATTTTGCAAAGTCATGAACCAAAGCCCAATGTGACTTCTAATTCACTCCAAACCAGTATGCAAACATTCTCTAAGTCATAAAATTCAGAATGAACCAAGAATGCCCATGGTTTTATGGTTGGTTGGACAAAGGAATCACATGTGAACTAAAAAGTCACAACTTGCAAAATCTTCATGATCACTTCCTACAACTTGCTGCATTGGTTACTACACTAAGCTAGCCTCTCACCACACCATGCTGCACCAGAACCAGCCTTGTACTAGCCTAGAAGCTGCCCATACTTTCTCTTACAAAGAAGTTGACATTTTGCAAAAGGTGACTTACCTATCATAGCAGGCCATGTCACATCATCCAGCCAATCAGATTTGTTTATACTTTCCATTTGCAAGCTAGGCATAACACTAAGCAAGGCTGAAACCATTCACACACACACATTCACAAAAACACACCAAGCTGCATAAGCCTTCGAATCTCTCTGCCCAGCCTTCAAACACTCACACCATCTTCATCATTCATCTCACCTCACTCCATAGACCTCAAACCACCAAGAGCCTGGCCTAAAACAAGCAAGAACATCCCACTGCCATTCTTCACCTCATTTTGCAGTTTCCTTCGAAACTCTCACCATAGCTCACAAACATACCAACAAACACCATAGACCTTCTCCATTCACCCTCAGGATCACAAACAACCCCTCACCATGACCTGAAAGTGCCAGAATCACCATTGCCATTTCTGACTGAGTTGAAGCAGGAGCTTTCGAAACTCACTATCCAGCCAACATAAACTCTTCTTGAGCATTCAAACATCATCTGGGGATCAAGTGGAGTGGATTGCACAAGGAGAAGTGGCCAGAAAGTCATCAGAGTGAAAGCTTCGAATCTCAGGTAGCTTGAAATTTATTTTTCCAGAAATCATTTTTCATGTTATAAACTTGTTCTATGTGCTTCACTGATCATCCTGATGTCATTGGTTTCGAAAATGGCTTTGAAATGAGTATTTAATTTGCTTCTGAAGCTTGCGTGCCCTAGTTCTTATCCTCTTCGATTCAGCTTATTTAGGAAATATAAATTTGTTTTGAGAGAGGGGTTTGATTCGTGAGTGTGTAAGGAACATTTCCCAGTTCTTAGTTTTCATTTTTGATACGATTTGAGTGAGTTGGGAAGTTTTCAGGGGAGTTGCTCGCCGGAGAAGACGACTGGAGGTCTTCTCCGGCAGCCTGAATGTGATTAGGGCTAATTGTCATTAATTAGTGAACTTTAAACTTGGGCCCTTGGATGCTGTTTCCCGCGCGCTAGTGAATGGTCCAGATCATGTCATTTTGCCCTAATCCACTTAATTAGTTTTAATTATTTCGTATTTAAATTAATTTGGCCAGATTGAATCCAGACCCTCCATTCACGCGCCAGTCAACCAATTTGAATCCAGAGCCCATCCTGGCCCTCCATCCTGATTACTTCCTATTTTATTTAATTTTTATTCATTTTCTTTTCTTTTTACTTGCATAATTTATTAAAAATAGTTAAAAATTCCTAAAAATTATGAAACTTTTTCCTAAAAGTTTTATTAATTTTTATGACACAAAAATATTTTTATTTTATTTTTTATCATTAAAAAAGTATTTTTAAATATTTAAAAGATTATTTTTAATTGATTAATGGGAATTAATTAATTAAAAATACTTTTAGGTATTTAAAAATTACAAAAAAATTCATGAAATGTTCTAAGACATTTAGAAACATTGTCCAACCTTCAAACCAAATTTCTTTTTTGATCTTGATGCATTTTAAGAATTTTTCATTGATTTAAATCATTTTTTATGCATTTATTTGATCCTAAGTTCAAAAATTCATTTCTGCCTATCTAAGAAGGTTTGGACATTGATTCTTTTTGCTTTGTCTTGTGTTTAGCATGTAGTTTCTAGGATAAAATGGCCTTGATTTGATCTTGCATTTTCAATTTGTTTGGCATTTCTTTTGTTTAGAACCCTAAAAAACCCTAATAACTTAGAAAAATAATAGCTTGAGATTGGTTAAGAGTTGAGAGCTCCCCTTTGAACCTTGGTTTAGTATAGGTTAGGGTTTCTTTGGGTAGCATTTTCCATTTTTTATCTTAGGGTTTTCTTCTGTTTTGGGTTTTTGTTTGATGTTTGATCCATGAACCCTAATTTGGGTTTTCATTTGCATCCCCCTTGCATTCTCTTGCATAACATGACTTGTCTTAGCATTTCAAGCATTCTTGTGCTTTATTTGACATCTTAAGACACATAGGAAGCATGTTTGATCTTTGCATCACATATTTGCTATGTCATTTGCCTTGTATGCTTCATAACATTCCATGCTTGTTCATGCTCCTTAACTTGCATCATTTGCATTCATAAACTTGTATGAACATCCCCATGCCTTGTTTCATGTTTGTAGCATCTCATAACATCATTTTCATCATCAACATGCTTCTGGTTTTGTTTAGCATCATACCATTTCATTTCATTTGGCATTGCATTGCATTTCTTTCTAACATTTCAGGTGGTAAGTAAACTGGAGAAGTGAATTTGCCTTCATTTCTCATAACCTTTCTTTTCATCTCTCTTGCATCCATTGCTGCATTCCTATATGTGTTTGAGTTTGAGCTTGCTCATTCTTGTTCTTCCCACTTTCTTTCTTCAAGTGACTTGACTTCTTGAATGAAGCAAGTCACTTTGCTTCTCTTGATCTTGTTCATCTGCTTCCTGGTGGTTCTCTTTGAAGATTGCTCTTGAAAACCACACAAACCTTAGGAACAACCAAGCATGACAATGAATTAGGGTATTGATTAGTCTCCCCTCTTAGTTTTACCTTTGTGTCTCTTTTGAGTCTTCTCTTCTCATCTCATAATCAGGGACTAAACCCTAAAGGTTTTAAGGCTTTGTGATTAAGCTTATGCCTGCATCCTTCTCTTAGGATGGAGTGTATAACTTTAATCCTAAGTGTTAAACCCTTAATGTGTTTAAATCTCTTAATCAATTCACATAATAATCATCAAGACATCACACTTGTAACTTGGGCCTTGCATTAGGGTTCTAATTCTTCCTTAATTGGTTAAGAAGGACTAACCCTAGTGTTAATGGACAAGTCCCCCTCAAGTTGTCTTACAAATCATAAAATTCACTTCATCATCATACCATTAAATAAAATCCACTTGATTAAAGGTTTGTTTTGTCATGAGTTTAATCCCTAATCATGGGTTAGGTTGAGGGGCTTTCCTCAGTTTAAACATTCTCATCTATTATCCTTCTATTAGGATGGTGTAATGAGTCTGTTTAATCCTTGATTATGGCTTAACCTCATTACTCAACACTAAACAAAAACACCAAAAACATCTATATAATCACAATAGGTTAATGATCTTAATCCTATACCAAAGGTGATTAAGTGTGAGAATCTGACTTCACACTTAAGATATTCTCATTACCCCTAATCAGAGGGAAGATGTGATGAGTTTACTAAATCCATTGGTTTAGACTTAAGCTCATTAACATATGACAAAATCCAAAAACAATAAAAGACTGAAAACACAAAAACAAACAATAATCGTCTCCTCCGGGATTCTTTTCTCATCTCATTCATTCACAAACGAGAACTTGCTTCTCCCGTCTAATGCAAGACAGTTTGCACCTGAGCCAGACAGGTCATACACTTGAGCATAGACAAGCAAGCAGTTCACAAGTCAATTTCATCTTTCAGTCTCTTTGGGTCGAACTACGGTGTTCTGACTTCCTCATTGCACGAGAGGATACGTAGGCATAACTTAACAGTTATCGAACAAAAGTCTCTGTATATTCCCCCTCTTTCTAGCTTCATTCTTTAGCCTCATGATCTTGAGCATTTCACCCTGTTCTTACACTGACACTTTCATACTTTACACTTCTTTTACACTGACACCTGTACATCTTTTCCAGCTATTTTATGCACAAATTGCACTGACACTACCCCTTTAAAACACAAATCTTTCAAGCGTGGATCCCGTCGAGTACGGCGGACAATCTGGGTGCTAATACCTTCCCAGGTTGTAACCAACCCCCTTTCTCAGTCTCTCTGGTTCGCAACCGTCTTATCCATCTTTTCCTCGGCCTATGCAGCATTGCCTTTCCTCCGGGATAAAAATGCCTAGCTGGCGACTCTATTCATCTCCAGTGAGTTCACGGCTGTGTGTTCTCATTGTCCCTTTCGCCGACCGTTCGCGTCTGTACCTTCATCTGACCCTGCTTCATTTGTCGGGAGCGACACAATGATCAAACATACTTTCTACATGTCTTATGATGTTAAATGAACCAAATGGATGCTTGAAATGTCATGGCAAGTCATGTTATGCAAGAGACTGCAAGAAGGATGCAAATGGAAGCCCAAATTAGGGTTTATGAATCAAACATCCAACAAAAACCAAAAAACAGAAGCAAACCCTAAGATAAAAAATGGAAAATGCCACCCAAAGAAACCCTAAACCTATACTAAACCAAGGTTCAAAGGGGAGGTCTCAACTCTTAACCAATCTCAAGTTATGATTTTTCTAAGTTATTAGGGTTTTTAGGGTTCCTAAACAAAAGAAATGCCAAACAAATTGAAAATGAAGAAACAAAACATGGCCATTTAATCCTAGAAACTACATGCCAAACACAACACAATGCAAAAAGAATCAATGTCCAACTCTTCTCAAATGGGCAGAAATGATTTTTTGAACTTATGATCAAAATAATGCACCAAAAATGATTTAATTCAATGAAAAATTCTTAAAATGCATCAAGATCAAAAAAGAAATTTGGTTTGAAGGTTGGATAATGTTTCTAAATGTCTTAGAACATTTCATGAATTTTTTGGTGATTTTTAAATACCTAAAAGTATTTTTAATTAATTAATTTCCATTAATCAATTAAGAATAATCTTTTAAATATTTAAAAATACTTTTTTAATGATAAAAAATAAAATAAAAATATTTTTGTGTTTACAAAATTAATAAAACTCAGAGAAAAAAGTTTCATAATTTTTAAACCTTTTTTACTATTTCAAAATAATTATGCAAAACAAATAAAAAGAAAATGAAATAAAAATAAAAAGTATGCAGTATGAGTGGTTGAGATTGAAGGCAGAGAGATCCAAAGGTCCAGCGTGCAAGTCAACAAGACTGGGGGTCAGCTCAATCCAAGGCCCAGGTTCAAAGTCCCAAAGCGCGCGTGATCTAATGGTTGTGGTCCAAAGCTGATTTAATTAATTATGATTAATTTAATTAAACAAAATTAGGGTTTAATGACCCATCTGAACCGTCCACAAGCGCGCGGGAAACAGCATCTAAGGGACCAGATTTGAAGTTCACTAATTAATGGGATTTAGCCCTAATTACACTCAGGCGACCGGAGATGAGCTCCGGTCGTCTTCTCCGACCATACCAAAACCCTAACTTCTTATCTAGGCTACCCCAAGTCAAATTAAACGCCCAGAAACAATCCCCACACTCCCTGCAACTCAAATCCATGGTCAAACATCATTTAACTAGCAAGAACAAGCCGAATCGAAACGAAACAAAAATGGGGCCAAACTTTCAGACACTCATAAAATGCTTGTCTTTCCACCATTTTCAATTCTAAACATATCACAATGATCCTCAGAGCATGCATTTTCAATTTATAACAAGAAATCTAAGTTTTAAGAGAATGTGTTCTTGGCCATACCTGAGCTGGAAAGCTTCAAAACTGGGCTTCCAGAGCTTTCCTTGCGTGCAAATGAACTCCCTTGTATCCCCTGATGCTAATGGAAGGCTTCAAAGCTCTTGTGGATGGCTGATTTGTGAGAACCAGTTCTGGTGTAGCAGGAAATGGGCTTTGTGTACAGGCTGCCTCAGCTCAAAGTAAAGGGTGGTTTTGACTCCTTTGAATGTTTCTGATTTGTTGGTGAAGAGAAATGATGTGTTTGTTGACTGAATATTGAGATTCGAAGAGTTCTGGTCTTGAAGGGGAGGAATGGTGAAGCTCAGTTCATGCTGCTTTCAAGCTTGGATCTTGTTGCTTTCTACTCAATGAAACATGGCCAGATGATTGGTGAAGATGGTTTTTGTGTTTGTATGCTGTGGAGGCAGATTCGAAGGAATATGCAAAATGAAGTGTTTTTGTGAATGTGTTCTATGAGAGAGTTTCAGCCTTGCTAGATGTATGGAATGGCTTGCACTTTGTCCACATAAACCTCTCTCATTGGTCAAATGACAAGACATGTGCTTTATTGATTGGTAAGTCACCTTTTGCAAAAAGTCAAATTTTGTGTAAGGCAAGGTATGGCTTGATCTATAGCTAGTACAAGGCATGGTTCTGGTGCAGCATGATGTGTGTGTGAGGCTAGCTTGGTTCAGCAGCCAATGCATCAAGTGGTAGGAGTGTCATGAGTGTTTTTGCAAGTTGTTGCCTTTTTGCACTTCATGAAAGAAAGTCTTGTTACATGAACCATGAACATGTGATTTTGGTTCAATTCTGATTTGTATGACCTATAGAATGTATGTATTCTGGTTTGAAATGAACTAGAGGTCACAAAAGGCATTGATTCATGATTTTGCAAAATTTCCATTTGAGGCATGCTTTGAAAATCAATGATTTTGGCCAACTTTGTCACACCATAACTTTTGATCCAAGAAGATTTTGATCATGTTCTTGTACTTTTTGAAAAGGGAAAGATGAGATCTACAGCTTTCATGACCAAAGTTTTTCCATTTGAAGCATTTTTGGATCAATAATCAAGGCTTGAAAAATGACCTAAAATGAAGCATTCTTGAAAAGTCAACTATGCCCAAAAAGTCAACATTTGCAAAACTTCCAAGTTCTTGATTTCTATGAACTTCAACCCTCTTCCATGATCAAATAAAGATCATATACACTCAAAATGATGAAGATCACCCATTGGTTGGGTCATTGGGGGCCTCAGATGCCCTGATTTTACACTGACTTGTCTGAAAAGTCAACCCTTGATCAGATGACTTCCCCATGGAATTTCTTCATGAAAATTGATATGCATACTCCCTATACCATATAGAGACCAATGGAAACAAGAATGACCAAAAAATTTGGAGTTGTGGCCTTTGAAACCAAAACCCTAATTTCAGGTCAACTGTGCAGTCAAACCTGGCTCTGCATCCATTCAAATCCTAGTTCTTGTGATTCCTTGGAATTTTGACTTTGAGAGGGTGCACCATGATGCTTGATCACATGTAGACCCCTTTGAATTGATTGGTAGCCTTTGGAGTGGCTCAAGAAGCTCTTGGATTGCTCAGATCACAAACCCTAGATGCAGATGACTTAGAACCAATGCAGTGAACCAAAAAATGTAATATGAGATGGTATGATTGTGTTTATGCATATGAAATGATCACAAGCCATGGTGTGAATGGGTGAGGGCAAATTTTGGGTGTTTACACACCGGGATACCCATTTTTGCCTGAGCTATCCAATGTGGCTTTTCAACTCAGCGGGTGTACATTTTTTTATTTATTTTCCCTTATTCTTGCCCGAGTCCTTTATTCTGTTTTTGACTCGTCGGGATGCCCTATTTTTGCCTGGACTTATATTCTGTTTTTATGTCCAGCGGGTCATTTTATGCGAAGTATTTTTTAACTGCATCTGAATTCACAGGGGACAGTAAGTCCTCACCATCCATAGTACTGAGCATCAGTGCTCCACCAGAGAAACATTTCTTTACTATGAATGGACCATCGTAATTCAGAGTCCACTTGCCCCTGTGGTCTGAATGAGGAGGAAGGAGTCTTTTCAGCACAAGATCTCCTACTTGGTATTCCCGAAGCCTGATTTTCTGATCGAAGGCTTTCTTCATTCTCTTCTGATATAACTATCCATGACAAATTGCAGCAAATCTCTTCTCTTCAATCAGATTCAGTTGTTCGTACCGGGATCGGACCCATTCTGCTTCATTCAGCTTAACATCCATTAGTACCCACAAGGAGGGTAATTCAACTTCAACAGGTAGGACTGCCTCCATGCCATACACAAGGTGATACGGTGTTGCCCCAGTGGATGTTCTGATTGAGGTACGGTACCCATGCAAGGAAAATGGTAACATTTCATGCCAATCTTTGTAGGTGACCACCATCTTTTGCACAATCTTCTTGATATTCTTGTTAGCTGCCTCTACAGCGCCATTCATCTTTGGCCTGTAAGGAGAAGAGTTGTGATGTTGAATTTTGAAGTCCCGGCACAGTTCTGCCATCATTTTGTTGTTCAAGTTGGAACCATTATCAGTAATGATTCGCTCGGGCACTCCATACTGACAGATGATGTCTCTCTTTAGGAATCGGGCTACCACTTTCCTGGTGACATTTGCATATGAAGCTGCTTCAACCCACTTGGTAAAATAGTCAATAGCTACCAGGATGAATATGTGGCCATTTGAAGTAGTCGGTTCAATCTTACCAATCATATCAATGCCCCACATGGCAAAGGGCCAGGGTGAAGACATCACATTCAAAGGATTCGGAGGCACATGCACTTTATCTGCATAAATCTGGCATTTATGACATTTCCTGGCATAAGCACAACAGTCTGCATCCATCGTGATCTAGTAGTAGCCTGATCTTAGCAATTTCTTGGCCATTGCATGCCCTCCATAATGGGTACCAAATGATCCTTCATGCACCTCGTGCATCAACAAGTCTGCTTCTGCCTTATCAACACATCTGAGAAGTACCATATCAAAGTTTCTCTTGTACAAGGAACCATCAGTATTCAGGAAGAAACTACCAACCAGCCTTCTTAGTGTCTTCTTATCATTGGATGATGCCCCAGGTGGGTATGTTTGATCCTCTAAGAAGCATTTGATGTCATAGAACCAAGGCTTATCATCTTTAGCAAGGTCTGCTGAGAATACATATGATGGTCTGTCAAGTCTGGACACTGAAATCCGAGGTACAAAGTTGGCAGCTTGAACTTTGATCATGGAAGAAATGGTAGCCAGAGCATCTGCAAACTGATTTTCATCTCGAGGGATATATTCAAGTTTGACTGTTGTGAAGAATGTGAGTAACCTCCTTGTATAATCCCGGTACGGTATCAGATGCTCCTGGTGAGTGTACCATTTGCCATTGGTCTGATTGATTACCAGAGCTGAATCTCCGAATACAGTCAAAGTCTTGATCCTGAGGTCAATGGCTTCCTCAAGACCCATAATACAAGCTTCGTATTCAGCTTCGTTGTTAGTGCAGTTAAAGGTGAGTTTTTCCGAGAAAGGCATATGAACTCCTTTAGGTGTAATGAGCACTGCACCAACACCACGGCCATTCATATTAACAGTCCCATCAAACATCATAGTCCATTTTTCTTCTGGGTCAGGCCCTTCAGTGTGAACAGGCTCTTCATGATCTTTTGCTTTCAGGAACATGATGTCTTCATCAGGGAAGTCAAATCTCATAGGTTGGTAATCATCAATGGGTTGCTCAGCAAGATAATCAGACAATACACTGCCTTTGATAGATTTTTGTGATGTGTATTGAATGTCATATTCTGTGAGAATCATTTGCCATCTTGCAACCCGTCAGGTAAGTGCTGGCTTCTCGAATATATACTTGACTGGGTCCATCTTTGAGATCAATAAGGTAGTGTGGGTCAACATATACTGCCTTAGTCGGCGAGCAGCCCACGCTAAAGCATAGGAAGTTTTCTTGAGTAGTGAATAACGTTGTTCACAGTCGGTAAACGTTTTGCTTAGGTAGTAAATCGCATACTCTTTTCGACCAGACTTGTCATGTTGGCCCAGCACACACCCCATTGACTCTTCTAATACTATCAAGTACATTATTAGAGGTCTTCCTTCAACTAGAGGCATAAGGATCGGAGGCTCTTGCAAGTATTCCTTGATTTTGTCAAAGGCCCTTTGGCAGTCTTCATTCCACCTCACCGTTTGTTCTTTCCTTAACAACTTGAACAAAGGCTCACAGGTTACTGTAAGGTGAGATATGAACCGTGAAATGTAGTTCAATCTACCTAGGAACCCTCGAACTTCTTTTTCAGTCTTTGGTGCAGGCATCTCTTGAATGGCTTTGACTTTATCAGGGTCAACTTCAATCCCTTTCTCACTTACAATAAATCCCAACAGCTTACCGGATCGCACCCCAAATGTGCATTTGTTGGGGTTCAGCTTCAGCTGATACTTTCTCAGACGCTTGAACAGCTTCAACAGATTTACCAGATGGTCTTCTTCTGTGAGGGACTTGGAAATCATGTCATCCACATAACATTCAATTTCTTTGTGGATCATGTCGTGGAACAATGTTACCATAGCCCGTTGATAAGTGGCACCAGCATTCTTCAGTCCAAATGGCATTACCTTATAACAGAATGTGCCCCAGGGTGTGATGAAAGTTGTCTTCTCCATGTCTTCAGGTGATATCTTGATCTGATTATATCCTGAAAATCCATCCATGAAGGAGAATACCGAGAAATGAGCTGTATTGTCGACCAATACATCAATATGCGGTAATGGGAAGTCATCTTTCGGGCTGGCTCTGTTCAGATCCCGGTGATCCACACACATCCTTACTTTGCCATCTTTCTTAGGCACAGGTACAATGTTTGCAACCCACGGCGGGTAACTAGTTTCAACAAGGAAACCGGCATCCCACTGTTTTTGTACCTCTTCTTTTATCTTCATAACCATATCCGGACGAGTACGGCACAACTTCTGTTTTACCGGCGGACAGTCTTCTTTTAGAGGCAGCTTATGCATAACAATGTCGGTGTCCAACCCTGGCATATCCTGATAAGACCAAGCAAAAACATCCACATATTCCCGAAGCATGTCAATAAGTTGCTCTTTCACTGAATCTTGCAGACAGGCCCCGATTTTCACTTCTTTCAAGTCCTCTTCCGTACCAAGATTAACCGTCTCAACTTCCTCCTGATGAGGAGTGATAACCTTCTCCTCTTGTCTTAACAGCCTGGCTAGTTCTTCAGATAGCTTATAATCTTCTTCAACCCCTTCATCGGCTTGATTAATCAGATTGTCAAAGTCATACGAAGTCATAGAGGTGTTGTTGTCGGTGCAGTCTGGAGGGCACTCTCTTCAAGGGTTTAGATTTGTTCATTTTAGTGATCAGTTTTATCTTTCTTAGAAAAAGTGAAAATGAAAGTTATTATATATTTTTGTGAAAAAACATTGCCATTTTATTTTTTGTACAAAAAATGAAAAAATGAAAAATAGTGAGCGAAAAAGACTCATTTGTAAAAGATGTCCTGATATTCATTAATTGATCGTTTGCACAAAATACAAGATGGCCCGATTACAAAATGAGCCCTGACATCTTGGGCAAGATGCAGGGCTTGATGCATGCTTAAAGACAGGAAATAATAATTACTCTGCAGGAGTAACTCTTATAATTTCCTGGGAAGACCAGTTTGAGACTTGGTTCCCCGGGATCCTTGGACGTATCCAGTTTTCCAGGTTGCGTTCGTCTTTTGACTCATCTTCCAAACTATTCACAGCATCCGGGGTGAGCATTCCCCCGCTGACAAACTTGGGCTCCGTTACAGCCTCTGTTTGATCTTGTCGAGTTGGTCTGTAACCCAACCCGAATCGGTCTTCTTTCTTTTCAACTGGCAGCAGCTTGCCCCATCCTTGAGCGGTACCCTCCTCAACAACCTTCCGGGCTTGTTGATATGATGTGATAGAAGTCCCAGACACAGTAGATGCTTCATTAATATTAAGGGCCTCAAACCCTTGACTCATGGTCTCATGGATCTCCCTATCCATTTCTATGTACGTATACGTAGCCAGCTGGCTAACAAAGATGTCCTCCTCCCCACAGATGGTGATGATTTGGCCTTCCCACTCGAATTTTAACTTCTGGTGAAGGGTAGACGTAACAGCGCCAGCGGCATGGATCCAGGGTCTACCCAACAGACAGTTGTAGGTCGGCTGTATGTCCATCACAAAGAAGGTAGTTTTGAAGGTTTGCGGGCCAATCAACACAGGCAGATCAATCTCACCAAGCACCAATCTTTTAGAGCCATCAAATGCTCTTACCACCAAATTACTCGGACGCAATGCCAAGCCATCGTACTCCAGCTTCACTAAGGCTTTCTTTGGTAGAACATTGAGTGACGACCCAGTATCCACCAGTACATGAGACAGAACAACATCCTTGCATTCCAAGGTGATGTGTAAATCCTTGTTGTGGTTGTGTCCCTCTGTTGTTAAGTCATCATTGGTAAAGCCCAGTCCATGACTGGTGTTGACATTTGCAACCACAATTTCTAGCTGATTAACAGTAATCTCCTCCGGCACGTATGCTGCGTGCAGGACTTTCAACAATGCGTTCCTGTGAGCTTCGGAACATATTAACAGTGATAATATGGAGATTTTGGAGGGTGTTTGGTGAAGCTGGTCCACCACCTTGTAATCACTCCTTTTTATGATTCTCATGAACTCGTCTACATCTTGTTCAAAAGATGTCTTCTGAGTTTCCTTGGCAGTTGGCTCTTCAGATACCACATTCTTTCCTTTTGCCTTAGCTGCAGCTTCTGCTTCAGCATTAGATCTTTGTGTTTGTGAGGCAAAAAAGCGTCCGCTTCTGGTGAAGCCTCCGCCTCCCCCAACATTATCAATTTGTGGTGAAGAGGTTGATGAATCCAGAGTGATTTTCTCCCCATTGCAGTAGAGATCAGAGCCATAATGCCAAGGTAAGGCATTACTGCTTTCATAAGGAACAGGTCCAGGTACCGTAATGATAACTGGACTGATTGCTGCAGAGGAAGGTACTGTAATGGTGTGCGGATCATAGTAAATGGTGACCGGAGATCTGGAAGGAGGTGCCACAGTTTGTTGTTGGAAATTGCTGCTGGGAGGAACATTTGATGGGTCATAGTAGATTGTAACTGTTGAGACATCTTCATTAACTTTTGCTGGCGTTGTAGAAGATTCCTTTGGTAAAATGGATGCTGATGTTGTAGAAGAAACAGTTGTTGAAATTTGACTTGTTGAAATGATGGACGGAGTAATTGCTGGTGATGTTGATGAATCGGTAGGAATGATTGTTGTTGCTGTTGTAGGAGAATTTGTTGCTGAAGGAATGATTGTTGATGTTGTAGGTTGATCCAGTGCTGCTGAAACAAAAGTTGTTGAAGGAGCTGTTGAAGTAATTTGTAAAATCCTATCTTGGATAAGGCCATCTATGCCAATCCTTAGCTTCTCACAACCATTACTAGCTATATTTCACAACTCACAGCAGGCCCCACAGCCTGGGAACACTTGGCATCTTAAACGTTGAACTTTGACTTCAGCCAATGGTGTTTGAATTTGTGCAACATTATCAATCAATGTAGATGGTTGGTCCTCTTCAATGGCATTAATCCTAGGCCCACCATTATTAGCCATAGGATTTCTGTTGACGTTCGGAGGAGGTGCAAAGTTGAGGGCTTTAGAATCGACTAGATCTTGTACCTTCATCTATAAGGCCCTACACTTCTCAGTATTGTGACCAGGTGCGTTGGAGTGGAAGGCACACCTGGCGTTGACATCGTAATTCTTTGGGAGATTGAGAGGATCTGGTGGTGCTAACGTCCTTAACTCAACCAGGTTGAGCTTCAGGAGTTGTGGCAATAAAGCAGCATAAGGCATAGGGATAGGGTCAATCACCCAATTTGCCTGAGATGGCCTCTGTTGGAAGGGACGCTCCTGTTGGTTGCTATTGTTGTTATACGTTCTTTGTTGTGGAAAATGAGATGATTGCTGATAGTGATGTTGTTGTTGTTGTTGTTGAGGATATAATGGTTGTTGTGGGACTGGAGCTGGGATGGTAACAGCTGCTACTGACCTGTGAGAATATTGGGGTCTGCCCCTACTTGCGTGAATAGCATTTATTTCACCCGCCCTTTGAGGTCCTGCAAAAGGTTTTCTGAGGTTGCTGGAGGAACTTGCACCGTTGTCGGAGATTTTTCCCATTTTCAAAAGACTTTCAATTCTCTCACCGGCTATAACTACATCAGCGAAACTAGTAGAGGAGAAAGCAGCAAGCCTATCAATATAAGTCCCTTGCAATGTGTTCATGAACATGTCAGCCATTTCTCTTTCTGACATGGGTGGTTGGACAGCAGCAACAAGCTGTCTCCATCTCTGAGCATAATCCCGGAAGCTCTCTCTAGAAGACTGAGACATGCCCATTAGAAGAGTTCTATTGGGAGCCATGTCTAGGTTGTACTAATATTGTCGAATGAAAGCCTCGGCCAAGTCCTTCCAACATCTTATGGTGGCCCTAGTCAGGTGCAAATACCATTCTCTCGAAGCTCCAATCAGACTGTCCTCAAAGTAGAACATCCATAACTTCTCATCCATGGTATAAGCCTTGAGCCTTCCCAAGAAATACTGCAGATGAGTGCGAGGACAGGAGGTACCATTATACTTCTCAAAGCATGCGGGTTTGAATTTGTGGGGAATTCTCACCCCATCTACTAGTCCCATATCCATCACGTCGAAACATAAAGAATTCTGAGATTCCAAAGATCTTAACTTTTCGGCTATTTCATCCAATCTTCTATCATATACCTCATCTCCAGCCCCTATAACAGTAAACTGTTCCTCTTGGGGATCCTCTTGCAGGATTCTACCCCCAGCAGTATTACCTTGCACATTCCTTGGGATGTTAACCTCTGGATTCAGATGGGGTCCATATTCTGGTGGGTCAATACGAGACTGCCCCCGTTCATTGTTGCTGGTTCCCCCTATTCCTAGATGAGGTTCCTCAGGTGTCTGTCTTTCTACCAGTTCTCTCAGTCTTTCTTGGCTCTGGGCTAAGCCAGTCATGACAGCCATGAATTGAGACATCTGGTTTCTCATTTATACTCTCTCATTTTCCATCTGATTTCTGACCTCATTTAGGTCCTGCTGTACTTGCTCCATTTGAATGTCGGGAAGGTTGTTACGAGTCGGGTATCGATGCGTGCGGTTGACAGGGAACACTCGGCGACGAGAAATGTTTCCTGAGGTCACAACAAAGTTAGAAACAAAAACAAAAACAAAAACCTACAAAACAAAAACAAAGTTAGTATGCAATGCAATATGCTTATTTGTTTTCCAAGGAATCCGATTTGATTCTTGGTTTTTACCTTTCCAGACCTCGAGGAAGATGCTTGATGTTGTTGGGAGAAACCCGAGTGAAAACAAACTAAATATATTACAAATAACAAACAATACATAGTTTGTTTTACAATACATGCCCATGGAGGGTCAAAAATACAACAACAAAAAGAAAAAGTACATCAAAAGGAAATAACAACAAGCAAAGAAGAATCAGACATCCAATCCAAACTTATCTTCTCTGACCTCCTTCAGGAGTGCCTCAGTCACTGGACCAATTGGGTGCTCTGTGATGGTCCTAATGAGGAGGTTCCTGGTAGCAATGGCAGTGGTCAGCTTTTTATGCTTGTCCTGGTCTCTTGATCTTTTCAAACCTGCTCTAAGCTTCAACTCTGAGATCTCCTTCTGAGCTACCAACAAAGCTTCCTGCTGCTTCTTCTCACTGGCCTCTAGCTGTTCAATCTTGGCTTGAGTCTTCTAGTCTTCTTGTGTACGGGCTTCGGTGATCCTGATCCACCTAGCCTGGCTCTCTTGCAGATAGTGCTCAGCCCCAGCTTTCTGAATCTTGGCCTCTTTGCAGGCATTCTTCAATATTTGTTCCCCAGCCCTTGCTTTCCTTATGTAGTCTTCTGCCTTTTCAATTTTGGCAAGGTGCTCAACCCTGAGCTTTTCCAATCTCTCAATGTCCAGACGACCATTACTTCTTTCCCAAAGAGTCTTCTTTAAGGCCTGAGATAGTTGTTCATTCCTTTCCTTCAACTTTTCAAATTCCTCCAGGCTAACTGTTGTTGCAGGCTGTACTGTAGATGGTCCAGGTATGTCTTCCAAGGTGAAAGGCATTCTGGTAATCTGAGCTCTTGTACGGGACCAGTCTGAGTACTGAGCTGAAGCAACACTGTTACATCTTCCAAGAATAGCTATCCATTTTGTCTGTATATTGTCCCAAGCCCAGGATGATTGTCTGACAACAGCTGAATTAGGTTGCACTTCACAATATAGGGTCTCAGCTAAATCCTGTCCTCTGGGAGGGTGAACTAAGGCATAACCCAATTGTCTCTTAAACAGTAAAAGATTGTAGTTGATGCACCCCTTTACTCCTATCAGAGGCACATTTAGGTATTGTCCACAGCTGGTGATAATGTCCCTGCCTTTGGTGCTCTGGGTGCACCATCTGATATCATCTGAAGTTAAGGCAATGAACCTCTTAGCCCAATTCCTCTGCTGATGTGGGTTCAAGAAAGCATCTGATTTAGGCAGGTGTCTGAGTAGCCAAGAATAAAACAAGGGAGCACAGCATCTGACCAACTTCCCCCTCTATTTTTCATTCCTCTGATGGATGGAATAGTAAAATCCCCTAGCAATGTAGGCACTGGGTTTTTCAGAAGAAACAAATGGATGGCATTCTTGCTGACAAATTTAGGCTCATCTACAAACAGTATAGCCCCATATATGCTGAGGGCTAATAATGCACAGACTGCCTTCCATTCTCCCAATGAAGCCTTCAGGATGGCCTGAGAAATCAAGAAGTCCAGATGCAAACCAGGAATCCCAGCTTTTGTTGTCATACTTTGCTCAATAAGGGCAAGCTCCAAGTATAATGCCCTTGCTATCTCTTCACTCCTGGGAGCAGTCATCTCTAGGTTGAAGGGGATCCCCCCTTTGATAGGCAATCCAACCAACAAAGAAAACTCTTCCAGCAGAGGCCCTAACTGAAAGTCTGGAAAGGTGAAACATCTCAATGGAGGGTCATAAAACTGCAAGCATGTAAGGATCATGCTCCTCTGAGAAGGATCAAGGTCCATAACCATATCCAAGATACCCCCATAGTACTCTCTAAACAGTGGGATGTGGTCAGGTGTGATGAGTGACTGGACCTACCTGATACCAGTCAACACAGGCTCAAAAAAGTGGTAGGATATGTTGCTCTTCCTGGGAGTAGTCATGAGTGCTGCTGAAGAAGCTGAAGATAAGTGCTGATGAAGATCACAGACTGAGATGCTGAAGGTAAGTTTCTGACAGACTGATGCAGGTGATGATGGAGATAATTGTAGATAACCGATGAAGACAGCTGAAGTATGGGTCTATGCATAAGAAAGGGTCAAAACCAAAACCAAGATACAATGAAGTGGATACCCTGAAAAGCAAATAAACAAATGTCAAATGATGCAATGATGAGATATGCAAATGATATGCAAGGGTTTGTGATCAAGCTGGATCTGATTATCTGTCCTGATATAAGGCCCATGTATGTTCAAAAGTCCAGATGGAGGCTTAGAAATCCAGTAACTAGGGTAGGGGACTCAAATAAAGAGTCACATGTCCAGGGTTAATCACAAGAACTGTCCAAAGTGGAGTACTCTTAAACAAAACAGTAACAGGGTATGATGTGGCCAAGGGTTCCTGCAAACCTGTAAATAGCCCAACCCCCTCACAGGTATTGTTCTAGAACAAGGATCCTCAGACTTGGATCAGTTATGAGAAGTGTAAACACTTCTAACCCTAAGGTACAGTATTTACAATAACCATAAAAGATCCTCCTCTAATTCACCTCAGCTTCTGAAGGTCATAATAAAAGTCATCCAGACTTAGCAGGCTTCCCAAATAGCCCTAGCACTACAGGAAATCTGTAGCACAGAGTTCTCAAGAAGAAACCCACATCTGAACCATGTTTCATATTCGACCAGAGCGAAATGGAATGGGAAAGAACATGAACCACTCTAGCCTAGGTGTCACTCAGGTCCCAGGTATAGGACCTTATACACTCAATGGAACCCCACCCACCAAAACAGAAAACCAGATCCAGCACAGTGACAGTATGAAATATGCAAAACTGTAAAGAAAGCAATAAATAAAATTGTACATAAAGCAATAAATAAAGGAAACTAAATAAACACACATAGCATATAACACCCCAGTAAACACAAATCAAACAAACGCTAGGAGGAACCCACAAAAATAACCAGAAGCCCTGGTTACAGTATAAGGGTTTCCCCAGCAGAGTCACCAAGTTGTCGCTCCCAAAGATTTGCATCCCGGTACATGTGCGAACTGTCGGCGAAAGGAGAAAATGAAAAGAGTCGCCAGCTAGGCATTTTTATCCCGAAGGAAAGGTAATGCTGCATAAACCTGGGAAAAGATGGATAAGACGGTCACGAACCAGAGAAACTGAGAAAGGGGATTGGTTACAACCTGGGAAGGTATTAGCACCCAGATTGTCCATCGTACTCGACGGGATCCACGCTTGAAAGTTTGTGTTTAAAAAGGGGGTAATGTCAGTGCTATTTTGTGTGCAAAAGCTGGAAAAGAAGTGCAAGTGTCAGTGCAAATGGAATGTGAAGTGAAATAAAGGAGTGTCAGTGCAGAGGAAGAATATGAAGCTCAAGACTATGAGGCTTAAAGAACACAGCTGGAAGAGGGGGAATATACAGGGACTTTTGTTCGATAACAGTTAAGTTATGCCTACGTATCCTCTCGTGCAATGAGGAAGTCAGAACACCGTAGTTCGACTCAAAGAGACTGAAGATAAAATTGACTGTGAACTGCCTACTTGTCTATGCTCAAGTGTATGACTCGTCTGGCTCGAGTGCTAACTGTCTTGCATTAGACGGAAGAAGCAAGTTCTCGTTTGTGAATGAGTGTGATGAGAAAAGAATCCCGAAGGAGACGATTATCGTTTGTTTTTGATGTTTTCAATCTTTTATTGCTTTTGAAGTTTTTCATAAGAAAATGACCTTAAGCCTAAACCAGGGGTGAGTAAACTCATCACATCTTCCCTCTGATTAGGGGTATTGAGAATACCTTAAGTATGAAGTAAGCACCTCACACTTAATCACCGTGATGTGGGATTAAGATCATTAACCTACTTGCAATTATTTAGATGTCTTTGGTGTTTTTGTTTAGTGTTAAGTAATGAGTTTAACCCATAATCAAGGATTTAATGGACCCATTACACCATCCTAATAGAAGGATAATAGATGAGAACATTTAAGCTGAGGAAGATACCTCAACTTAATCCATGATTAGGGATTAACCTCATGACAAAACAAACCTTTATTAAAGTTGATTTAGTTAATGGTGAGATTAAGAAATGGATTTTATGGTTTGTAAGACAACTTGAGGGGGACTTGTCCATTAACACTAGGGTTAGTCCTTCTTAACCAATTAAGGAAGAATTAGAACCCTAATGCAAGGCCCAAGTTACAAGCTTGATGTCTTAGTGATTATTAGGTGAATTGATTAAAGTATTTAAACACATTAAGGGTTTAACACATAGGATTAAAGTTATACACCACATCCTAATAGAAGGATACAGGCATAACCCTAATCACAAAGCCTTAAAACCTTTAAGGTTTAGTCCTTGATTAAGAGATGAGAAAAGAAGACTCAAAGATGACACAAAGGTAAAACTAATGGGGGACTAATCAAAACCTAATTGTGATCATGCTTGGGTGTTCCTAGGGTTTATGAGGCTTGCAAGAAGATCTTCAGGAGAAAAGCCACCAAGGAAGAAGCAGGATGAAGGAAGAAGAATCAGAAAGAAGCAAGACAACTTACTTCACTTAAAAAGATAAATTGCTTAAAGAAAAAAAGAGAGGAAGGAGCATGAATGAGCAAGCTCACTCTAATTCACAAGTAAAATTCAGCAATGATGCATAAGAGAGATGAGAAGAGATTATGAGAAGTGAAGGCAAATTCACTTCTCAAACACTTACCACCTGAAAAGTTAGCAAAAAGAAATGAAATGAAATGAAAATGAAATGAAATGCAAAGATGAGAACCAAAGTCAGAAGCATATTCATGAAGCAAATGATGCTAAGAGATGATGCAAATGTATGTCAAGAGATGTGAATGATCATACAAGTAATGAAGATGCAAATGAAGCATGAAAGGAGGCATGAAAGTTCATGAATGTTTATGGGATGTAATGGGTGCAAAAACATGACAAATGGAGGATGCAATGATCAAACATGATTTCAATATGTCCTAAGATGTCTTATATGTCATGTGGATGCACAAAAAGTAATGGCAAGTTCATGTATGCAAGCTTAATGTAGATGGATGCAAGTAAAGATGCAAATTAGGGTTTATGTACAACATGAGATGCAAAATTCAAAATTAGAAGCAAAGCATGAGATAAAAAATTGAAAATGGAACCAAAGGGACCCTAAACCTATATAAGTTCACTGCCCAAAGGGGGAGGTCAGAAGCTTAGCCTAAAAGGACTTATGATTTTTCTAAGTTCCTAATGCTTTAAGGGTGATCCTAAAGGGTAAAATACCAAACAAATTGAAAATGCATTATAAAAATGAAACAAAAATGGTTTTAGATGCTTGAAAGGATACATAACACAATGCAAAAAGAACCATTCACAAACTCAACTTGGATCAAAAGTTATGAATTTTTGAAGTTAGGGTTAAAAATATTCAAATTAAAGAACCCTAATTCAAATGAAAATTGCCAAAGTATGATCAAAACCAAAAAGAAATTTGTGTTGTGAGTTTGTAAATGTTTCTAAATGTTTGGAAATGCTCTCTGAATTTTTTAGTGATTTTTGGAAACCTAAATGCTATTTTAATTAATTAATCTTCATTAATCAATTAAAATAAACATTAAAATATTTTTAAAATAGTCTAAAAATGTAAAAAAAAATAAAATAAAAATTGTTTTTATGTTAAGAAAATTATTTAGAATAAAAATGCAGAAAGAAAATATTTTTTTGGATTTTCTATGTATTTTAAAATAAATATGCAAAACAAATGACAAAAATATGAAAATAAATGAATTTAATGGAAAGTAAACCAATCTAAAGGCCATGATTTAAATGAAACGCGCGGGAGTTGACTGGCGCGTGAATGGACGACCCAGGTTCAAACTGGCAAATTTAAATTTAATACCTAATTAATTAAGTTAACTAAGTGGATTAGGGTTAAGTGGGACGATCTGGGCCATCAAACACACGCGGGAAACAAGATCGTACGCTCCAAATTCAAACTAAACCCTAAACCTGATTACAAACCCTAATTACTCTCAGGTGGCCGGAAGTGACCTCCGGTCATCTTCTCCGGCCACCCCTCACCTGAGAAATTCCTAAAACGCTCCCTAGGCCATTTCTGGAGCTCTAAAGCTCCAGATTGCTTCCTCTCTCCATTCTAAACTCATCCCTAACCTCAAACCTCATTTATTTCCAACCATTAACATGAATCGAAGCCAAGAACAAAAACTGCAGAAATTTCAGACAAACCATACATCCTCAATTCTCAACTATTTTCAATAATTCAAAGTTCATCATGCTCAGGGGATCACACTTAACCATTTAAGAACTTAAAATACAGCTTCTGGGAAAATGAATTCGCATGGCTACCTGAGGTGAAGCTTTCAACCCTGGAGCTTTCTGGTCGTTTTTCCTGAGGAGCTTGCAATGCTTGGATGGAGTTTTTTATGGCCGGTTTGTGAGATTGATGCAGTTCAGTTCAAAGGGGGGGAGAAATCGTGTTTTTGATATGGGGGTTTTCAGGGCAAGGTGATGGTTGGGAAATGATCAGAGGTTGATGATGAGTTGTTCTATGGAGTTTGTTTTGATGTTAGAAGCTTATGTGCTGACTTTCGAAGAAAAATGCATAAGAGGGAGTTTTGGTGTATGCTGAGTTGTGGGAGGATTCAACCTTGCTTGTTGTATGTGTTGAGTTGCTTTTGGTCCATGTATCAAGTCTTGATAGGTCAGAGAGTTGTTGGTGTCCTATGCTGATTGGTATGGCTCAAATTGCATAAAGTCAAGAAAGTTGTCCTTTGAGGTATGGGCTCATGGCAGGCTGGTTGTGAGGCATGGCTCGAGTCAGCTGGATTTAGGGAGGTCCATGGAAACTGATTTGAGGAGCTAGCACAAGTGGATATCAAGATTTGGGGCATTTTGCAATTTGTGAAGGTTTTGGCCCCTTTTGAAATACTTGATGATCAAGGCATGAAAATGAGTGATTCTTTGGGTCATTCTGAATTTTAGGTCATGTAACATGTTTGTGTAATGGTTAGAAGTCAATTAGAGGTCACATTTTGCCTTGACATGAGTTTTTTCAAGTTTCCCTCTTTGGTGCATAAGTGAAAATTTAGTGATTTTCCCAACTTTGCAAGGCCATAACTTTAGTTCTAGGATGAATTAGATCAAGTTCTTGTACTTTTTGAAAAGGGAATGATCCAATATACAACTTTCATGACCAATAATTTTTCATTTGAAGCATTTTTGAATCAAAAAGAGGAGGTTGAAAAACTTTCCCAAAATGGCAATTTTGCATTACAAGTCACTTTCCCAAAATGGCAACTTTGCAAATGGCTTGAAATTCTTCAATTTGGTGAACTTCTAAACTCTTATAATATCAAATAAAGATCATATACACCCAAAATGATGGAGAAAACCCTTTGGTTGGATGATTGGGGGCCTCAGATGCCCTGATTTTGCACTGACTTACTCAAGAAGTCATCTATTGATTAGATGTCTTCCCCATTGAATTTCTTCATGAAAATTGGTGTGTAGGATCCTTATAACATATAGAGACCAATAGAAACAAGAATGACCAAAATATTTGGAGTTATGGCCTCTGAAACCAAAACCCTAATTTTAGGTCATCTGTGCAGTTAAGCTTGGCTCTGCTTCCATGCCTTTCTCAGTTCTTGTGATTTTCTGATTTCCTTGATCTTGGGAGGATATAATATGATGCTTGAACATACATGGACCCTATTGAGATGATTGAAGACCTTTGGAGTGGCTCAGATGGCTTATGGATTGCTTAGATCACAAACCCTA
Organism: Lathyrus aphaca; assembly: GCA_963966055.1. Taxonomy (NCBI): domain Eukaryota; kingdom Viridiplantae; phylum Streptophyta; class Magnoliopsida; order Fabales; family Fabaceae; genus Lathyrus; species Lathyrus aphaca. Next base: position 430,545,272 of record OZ014519.1, on the reverse strand, counting down.
AATGCAGATGACTTTGAAACAATACAGTGAAGCAAAAATGCAATATGAGGTGATATGGTTGAACTTATGCAAATGAAAAGATCACAAGCCATGATGTGAACTTAGTGAGGGAAAATTTGGGGTGTTTACAAGGTGGTCTAAGAGGATTATGTCACTTTCTCATTCAGACATTCATTGGTGCTCTCGATCTATGGAGAATGTTACTATCATTGACCGTTGTTGGGAGTTCCCTAACATGCCACTTCTAGGCGTAAGAGGGGGCATTACCTATAACCCTTCTTTAGCACTACGCCAGTTTGGTTATGCTCAGAGTAATGGTCCTTATGATATGCTTATTCAGGGTATTGTGTTCGACTACGACAATGATCTTCAGGGTTACCGTCAAAGGTTTATACGAGCTTGGAACAAGGTGAACAAGATTGATAGCAACACTTTGGAGCCAAAGTATTATATTCCTATGGAGCCTTATCTCAGATGGTGCAATCTCGTGCTCAAAATCTTATGATGCCATATCCTACTGTTCTACCAATTACTATGGAGCCTATTGCTGAAGGAGATGTTCCTTATACCATCCTTCATCCAGACATGCCCACTAATTTGGAAGAATTGCAGAAGTCCTGGATTCAGTTGAAGGAGCAAAGGGATACTTTTGAGACTCACTTCAGAGCTAGTCAAGAAAGAATTCTGGAGCTAACAAGGCAACTTCACGAGGAGAAAAACATCAACAAGTACCTCCACACAAAGAGGAAGTGTCCATGGGAGACTTAAAACCCCATATATTTATCTTATGTACTTTATTGTTATTTCTTTGTAAGCCCAAGGGGAAAAACTTATATCAAATATTTACTAATAAAATTTTGTTTTTGTTTTCTTTAAACAAATTTAAATTTTGCGGTCCTTGAAAACATTGCATAAACATATACATACCATATCATTACATCACAGATTTCTTATAAACAAATATCTTATCTTCTCGCTGTTTATTTCAGCAGAGACGGCTCTCAAACAAACTGTTAAGGATCTCCAGGCTCAGAATGCTCAATTCCAAGAAGTGATCCTAAATTTGTCCAAGGGGCAAGAAGAGTTGAAAGCACTCCTCTATGAAAATCATGAAGATAACAATAATGGTCAGTTGGAACAATTGCAAGCTGAGATGGTAGAAATGAGGATCCAGATGAATGGCCAGGTGGCTCTTATCTAAAGTTTAGCTCAGGGGCAAGAAGAGCTGAGAATCTTTGTCAACAAGTTTCAAGGTAACAGTCAACCTCCGATTAAACAAGTTGACTTGGTGGAAAGGAAGATGAGGATAAAAGAAGGTAAGAGACAGGTTACCAGTGATTGTTCTCCAGCTGAAGAAAAAAGACATGGTAAGGTTAATCCACCTTAACACAAGGAATGTAGAAGACAGTTCACTCGATTCAGCATGCCAATATCGCACGTTTTGCAATGCTTGTTGGAGATGAAGCTAATTCCCTTGGAAAATCCTCCTCAAAATCCTAATACTTCCTCTCCTCGCTATAATCCCAAGGCAAGGTGTGGGTATCACTCCAACTGTCCTGGACATGATATTAATAGTTGTTGGATATTTAAGAAAAAGATTCAAGACCTGATTGACGAAGGAATCCTCGAGGTTACACCAGAAGGCCAAATTGAATTCTACTATCGTCCATCGAACATCGAAGCTGCAAGACAAATTGCCCAAGGTAGAAAGAAAGAAAGCCTACCTATTCCTGTTGAGATATGGGGAACCTTGGGACATCCAAGTGGAAAATTTGATTTCATGGTGAAATATACTGCTCTTGAAAGTTCACAGATTGCAATTGAAGATATTCAGCCAACTGGATGGGACAACATTTGAATTTTCATTTGTAATTTCTTTTATTTTGTTAAACACTTAATATTATGTTAAACTTTTGTTTTCATTAATGCATGGCATATGTTTGTCTTGAATTAATCCATTCATTTCACTATATTTTGAACTTACTTCATATTTCCATTTTGTGATATTTAAACTCCTGATAAGCTTGTAGAGAGAGGATGACGAAAACAATACCATAATCCTACGCAGTATGCTTTTAAATAGACTATGCTAACAATGTACATGCATTGTTTCAATTCCTAAATAGTGGAGATATAAGGAAGTTAATCCCTAGTAAACCCTTTTGAGCCTATGAAGTAGGAATTCTCATTCTCACGCAAATTAAAACCCTTATTCATAACCTGGGACAGGGTAGTTACTCGGTTAACTCAACTATGCCAATTGTCTATGTTGTACACAACTAATGATGGTTCCCAGAAGTCATACCTAACAGTCAATATCTAGCAAAAGAAAAACTCACTGAGTCAAAACCTATGAAGGAGACTTAGTAAGAATTGAGACATCCCGCTGACTGTAATCTTGAAACAAACAGTTCAGGCAAAAAGAAGGGATAATAAAGTCAAAAGAATAAAAAAAAAAGAGGTCACTATAAATCCTCAACAAAGAAATACGACTGAATGATCAAATATTTTTTTGTTTTCTGAACCATCACAAATGCCAGTGTTACAATTCCAAATTCCTCTAGAGCTTCAATGCATACGTTAACCGAACATAGGACAGAAGAACATCACAGAGATTGGGTTGGGTACAAATAAAATTTGAGCCTTTATCCTTTGTTTCTTAAACCGTGAACCAGGCCATGTTATAACCCTTTAAAAGTCCTAACTGAAGCATGGTTAGTTTGAAAGTGTATTGCTACAAAAAGGCATCCTGACTCCTTTAGGGCTTATTATAAATCTTGATTTAATATCACAATTTTTACAAACATTGTTTTTCTAAAATAATTATTTCTCAAAACTTCAAGACAGACATAAGCATTGCATTTTTGAATATCATTGTTTTCATATAACAGAGTGTTTGACAAACAGAGAAACTTACAGGATGAATGTTCAATAAACCAAAGTGCTTCCAATAGACAAAGTTGATTCCTGGATCAAAGCCCATGTGTACAAGGGGCATAGTCATTATTTACCAATCAAGGGGGCATACCATGTTATTGTCCAATTCATTTGGAGCAATCAGGTCAAGATTCAACTATGCTTAAGAAGCCAGGGGCAATTCTCTTCATCTATCTGAATTACCAAGGATAACATTACAGAGTTCACGATGCCAGGGGCATATTATTATGGGGCATTCTGTTTATTTCTCTTGAGGTAGCTCCTTTCAGATACTCCCATTATGAGACGTTTCATCCTCAACCAAGGGGCAACGCTCTCTTTCCAAATCTAATACCCGGAGCGTATATGGTTCATCACAATTTGAAGGCACGTTCCTCTCATTATATTACCTTGATATTGGATTCTCAACAAAAGCCATTGTGGAAATTAATTGTCTATGCCAGTAGTATCAGATGGTGTCAGTATCATGTCTTCAGATCCAGCAATGAGAATTTCTGGGAAATTATTCAGGAAAGTTAAGAACCTCAGGAGCTCAAAAAACCAATTGGTTATACACTCTCAACGTTGAAATGATTTTGCTTCGAGTCCAGGTTTACTTTTCCCTCTTTATTCAAGGAAGAAATGTTTTCCGAATTTAGGTCTACTTTTCCCCTTTTACTAAAGCGAAAAACGTCTGTTGGTTATGTTTGAATGTATATATGCCTTTGTGTTCAGTCCTCTTCAACCTTCAAGTCATGAATGGCGTACATGCCAATCTAACTCCTCAGATTTCAGAAAATTGAACAGGGGCAGCTGTTGTACCCCAAAATTTGCCCTCCCACAATCAAGACAATATCTCTCAAGACTTCTAAATGATCATAAGGTCCTCAAGACTCCCAATTGATCAAGAAGTGTGGAAGTTTCCCCAGACAATGCCTCCTCCTAAGCAAAGTGTCCAAAACTAGGGTTTGGAGTTTCCTCAGGTTAAAATGATCTTCAAGGCCTTAAGTGAGTTTTATAACATCCCACATGTATTCAAAAATCCCCATGTCAAGTTTCAAGGCTTTCCCAATAAGTTTGACTAGTCAGATGATCAGATATGCAAAAATAAGTCAAAGTAGTTAAAAAAGTCAAACTGAGGTCGATTGTGGTCAAATCAAAGTCAAACTTCAATTTTTTTTGCCAACATCAAGTTTATGAAGTAAAATTCATCATTTGATAAAGGGTTGATCATGATTCATCAAGGAAGTTTCAGATCATCAAGAATCAGGAGTTTCTAAATTAGGGTTTTCTTATGAAAAGTCAACTGAACTTTGACCAACCATAACTTTCACATTTTTCATCAAAAATTTCTCATCCAAATCTCATTTTGAAGGAAATTAAATTCTCTACAACTTTGTGTCTCACAAGCCAAGCCTAAAACTGCTTCATTTGGAAAGTATGAGCTAAAACATTACAAGTAATTTCAAAAGTCAACAAAAAATCAACATCTTCCAAAGAGCATAATTTGAAAATGGTAAAAGATATGGACATGAGACCAAAGAGGTTTATTAGAGGACTCTTTAAGATTTCCAAAATGTCGAAGAACACCTTCATAGACTTAAAATTGAGGGATTTATGTCTTGTCAAAGTTGGGAGATTTTCAAGGGGTGTATGAAGAAAATAAGGTCTTAAAACCAAATATTTCCAAATAGGCCTATCATTTTACAACCCAATCTTCATGATAACATCAAGCATAACCCAATTCAAATAATTTCTGATTTTTATAATTTATTTATTATTTATTTGGATTTTATTCATTAAAATTCATTTTAAATCAAAATAAAATATGAAAATATAAATATTTGATTTGATTCTTCTTCTAGAAGCTCTTAAATGACATTCAAGTTGATTTGATCTCATCCAATTTCGTGCACCACCAATTAGGAAGGGTATCATTTGATTTTTGGACAAAATTATGAGAGGGATTTCTTCACACTCAAGCTACCCAAAAGCTCATACAAACCATCAGATTTTTGACCTAATCTCACTCTTCTATAAGTATACAAGTTAAGACAAACACAAGGGGACGAAAATTCTGCAGTCAAGAACACAAAGCAAGTTTCAAAATTTCAAGGAAAATCTCACATTCGGATTTTGAGCTAGGGACCGTATCAAGACGTTTTGAAGGTTCAAACGTGTTCTTTGAACATCACTAATGCAATCTTGATCATTCACTGCATCCAAAACCTCAAGAATAGCTAAAACCGAATCATATTTTCTCTTGAAACTCAATTTTTTGATTTCGAATATTAATGCATAACTAATGAATTTTGTTTGTGTTTTCTAGCTTGAATGTTCCTATAGATGATTTCTGGGTGTTTTCCTTGAAGATTCATGGCCGAAACCATAAGATGCCATTATTAGGGATTAACCTCCAAATTAGGGTTCTCTAATATAAGCTAATTAAATGAATTTTATTGATGTGATTGAATCGTACAGGTTATGGGGATCATTTTGGTCTAATAAATTTCAAGAATTGTGTTTGTGTTGTATGTTATTTGAAATTCGCAGGCTTTCCTAGGTAAGCAAAATCGCAGGAAAAATCGCAACAAACCTTGCAGGAGTTCTCGCAGGAAAAAAGGTTGAAAATGAAGTTCATGGCACCATTCTGATTTTTAAAATTCATGTTTAATATTTATTCGTTTGTTTCTATTATATGTCAACTAATGATTGCTAGCCCAGTGGTAAAAGTACGCGCGCTGAGTATTAAAGGGCCAGGATTCAAACCTGGGTGAGACCATTCTTTTTCTCATTTTTTTCAATATTCAACATGTTTATTATATAATTATTTGTTGTTGTTTATTAGCATACACGCCCCATGTGGCTTAATGGTAAGGAGACTGACTTGGCATGCGTGAGGTCATGGGATCAAATCCTTTCTCAAGCTTAAGATATAATGAATATACTGCTAATTCCTTTCATCAGCACACGCGTAGCTCAACTGATTTTGTGAAGCATCCATGAGGTATAGGGCCTGGGTTCAAATCCCAGGTCCCTTAATTTTGTCTATTTATGTTCCTTTTCTTTATTTTTTTAAATTCATACTATTTTATTTTATTTTTCTAAACTATAATTAAATATTAAATTTTAATTTAATCCCTTAAATATTTTTTTTAAAAAAGAAAAACTAATCTTTATCTTAAATGTTTTTTTATATATAATAATAATTTTGTAAATAAAATCTAATTAGTCATTTTTTTTCTAATTAAATAATAATGATAAATGTAGTATCTTTTTTTTTTCATAATTCATAATTAACTTAATAATTTATTATTTTCTTTATTACTTTTATTTATTTTGTAAATAACTAACTTAATATCTTTTTCATACAACTCTTTTTATTTTATAATTTGTACATTAATATTTTTTTTAATATAACATTAAATTCTTTTATTATTACTAATTTATTTTTAAACTCATATTTTTCTAATAACTTCTAAAAAATCTAACTTGTCTAACCTAAAATAATTTCTTTTAAAAATTCTAATCTTTTTATTATTACTTTATTATTATTATTTTTTTATTATTGCTTTATTACCATTGTTTATTTATTATTTTATTATTATTGCTTCAATTCATTTTTATCTGATTATTATGTATCTGTCAAAACCTTATAATAGCTTAGATTTACTTTTCTGTCCTTTTAATTATTATTATTTAAATGCGTGGTTAGTAAATAGGGAGTGACAACCTAATTGATATTAATATGGACTTAGAAAATTAACTAAAAAGATAAAATATCTGAAAATAAGTCATTCACACACACGTAAGTCGATCTAAGATCGCCATCTGCACTTCCTAGGGTATTCCTCTTGGTGTCCTTTAAATACGGTCAAGTCCCTCGAATATAGGGGTGTCTTAAGCAAAGTCCCTTCAAGTATAAATCATCATAGTCCCTTCCGATTAAAAGATCAAGTCCCTTTGAGGTTGCCTACGGAATATTGATTTTGTCCCTTCGAATAAAATGATAATAGTCCCTACGAATTTCTAAAGACACCCCTTAAGTTGTCTTCATTGACCATACGATGATCCTACGTCTGTCCCTAAATAAAATCCAAGGTAATGACTACATATTCCTTAATAATAGGGATAGTCTTACCCTTGAAAGAACATATAAGAACATGAATGACTTAGTCTAGGGTAGGTACCTCTTAGTTACTTGCTCATATCTTAAAATTACTTTTTACACCTCACTTTCTTAAACAATTTTCAAAACAAGGCTTTGTATACATCCATACGAGGATCATTACAAAGTACTTAGAAAAATTTCTAATCACACACTACACTCTTCAAAAACAATTTAAGTGAGCTAAGTAACTAAGAGCCTATGGATAACCATGGATATAAAGGATGCTAACACCTTCCATTTATATAACCTACCCCTGAACCCAAGTCTTTTAAATTAGGTATTTCCTGTTTTTTTATGTGCTTTCCACTTGGATAAAATAAAAGTCGGTGGCGACTCTTGCTATCCGCAACATGACTAAAAGTCAGTTCTCCCACCGTGTTACAAGAGGTTATAAGTGGGAAGGTCTTGACTTCAAATCCCACTCTTCTCATTTTTAGAATTTTATTTTATGTTTTTAACTTCCCATATATTATTCTAAATTAAAAAATTAGTATTAAAATCTAAATAAATTTATTTTTTGCAATTTTCGAATTTGAATTATTATTATATTATTCACAATCTAAAAAAATCAATATGTTTATATTGTGGTTGTTTTCCATTTTTTTTGATTTAGTATTATTTTATTTAATCCAAAAAATAAAAAACAATCATGATAAAAAAAATTGAGGATCGATGGTATTGAACATCCTCATTTAAGTCATCTTATTAGAATACTATTTTTTATAAGTAATTATCATTTAGTGTTGTGAATTATTGGAATTATCAGTAAGTATTCACTTTTACACTATAACTTATCTAAGTTTTACGATTTAATAACAAATGACCTTCATCATCATTTTATATCACTTTTATTTATTAAAACAAAATGGGATTATTTTGGTGTAATTATTATCACCATAACTATTAGCAATTCTATTAATTCTAGTTTCAGGTTAAAATATTTAACATGGTATATCTTTTGTCATTACTATTATTTTGTGTCATTTACTAAATCTTCCATTTTATAAGTTTTGTCAATTTGTTTTTTTGTCATCACCAATTTCTCACTAGTTGTAAATTTAATTCATAATTATTAAACATAATTTAACCATAAATGACAAATCAAATTTTATTTTAATTACTCAGCTTCATTCTAAAACAAATAACCAATATCAAAGCAATTTGAATCTCAGTTAAAACAGATGTACAAATTTTCTAAAAATAAGAGTAGAAGAAATCACAACAAATTAATTTAAGAATCATAAACTTTAAGCATATTTCACTGTAAAAGGGCTACACACCAAGGAGAGATAAAAAAAAAAAGAAAAAAACAGAAAACTCATATAACACATCCATAAATTCTTACTAAAAGCTCGATAATAAAGGGAAAAATACAAGCAGCCTAATGACATTGGCCCTTCCTGTACACATCCGTCATTTTTTTCCTAGGTAATTTCGCTTTCCAGAGTTGTATTAAATAGAAGCATGAATGTTTGATTTGTGATTTTTACATATATAGATCTGAAATATTGCTTTGAGATGTAATTTTTGTTTAGAAAAGAAAAATGAATATTGATATGAACAATAGAAAGAACCGAGTATTGGGAAGGGTAAATAGGTACCTCTCTCCTACACATAATAAATAATTTTTTTCCTTTTCATTTTTTTTGTTATTTTTCAGCGTGTCGAATTTGGAGGAGAACAAGAGGGGGTTAGTAGTTTTCTGTGTATAACTAGTGGGATACCCGTGCGCACGGGTCCCGATCGATTACGTGCATTTGTTTAAAAATAGACTTTAATTTATTTAAGAAAAATAAAAATAAAAATAAAAATATTTTCATAAAAATAATTTTATAAAACTTTCTATTTGGAAAAAAGAAAAAGCATAATAAAAAATATTAATCAACATTATATTCTTTACCGTATAAAAATATATGAATCGACGATTAATTTTTGTCTGCTAGGAAATACACAAATTATATTATATCAAATTTTATCTATATTAATAATATTCAATATTTGGAACAATTAAAGTTGATTTCATTTATAAGAATAATATTTTTCTGGTATATATAAATAAATTAATCAATAATATATTTATTTCTGTGTAAAAATATTTGAATCAACAATGTATTTTTATATAAAATTTCATCTATGTTAATATTATTAAATATTTGGATTTATAATATGATTAATAAATTAATATTATTTAATATTTTGAACAATTAAAATTGTTCTCGTTTATAACAATAATATTTTCCCCCGTATATATAAATAAATTAATCAATAATGTATTTTCCCCGCATAAAAATATTTGAATCAATAATGTATTTTTTCCGTAAGTAAATAATCAAATTATATTACATCAAATTTATCCATATAAATATTATTCAATAATTGGAACAATAATATTATTGAAAAATTAATATCATTCAATATTTGAAACCATAATATGGTTGATAAATTAATATTGTTCAATATTTGGATCAATTAAAATTATTCTCGTTTAATATAATAATATTTTTTTCTCGTATATATAAAAAAATTAATGAACAATGTATTTTTTCCCGTATAAAAAATATTTGAATCCACAATGTATTTTTGCCTGTAAATAAATACAAAAATTATATTACTTCCAATTTTATCTAAATTCAATATAAATATGCCAATTGTTTTAGCATTGATAATAAAATATATTTACCATTATTATATTAAAGATAACATTTAATACATTAATTTCAATAATAAAATAGAATTAGAGTATTTTAATTAATATAGAATAATAACAAATTAAATAGTTAAATAAATTTGAGATATATAAATGGAAAATATAATTAACTTCTAAAATTCCAAATGACATATTTCATTTCTTTCTTTGTATAGAAATATATAGTTAACACAATTAACACGGATAAAAATCAAATGACTGTTAGACATAATTTAAATAAATAAATCCAAAAATAAATAAGTTTTAATAAAAAATAAAGAATTTAAAAATAATGTTATTTTAGTCTAAATTATTTTTTTTATGATGGTTGGATAAACTTTTTTACATTAATTTTGATATATATTAAATATAAACTCTATTGGAATAAAAACATACATATACTTTATATTTATATCTTGATTAAAAAATATTATTCAGTGTTACTAATTTTAAAAATATCATATATCAATAGAGTTTAATTGGTATGCACTACTGTCAATGCATTATCATCATCCGTTTGCATTATTTTATTTGTTTTTAAATTAAAAGTCAAAATTGTTCTAACATCCAACGACTATGATTCACTGACAATGTAAAACTACTTTACACTATCGGTGCATTCCAATTAAGAATAATATTTATTCACATATATATAAATAAATTAATCAACAATGTATTTGTTCCCGTATAAAAATATTTGAATCAACAATGTAATTTTGTCCGTAAGTAAATACACAAATTATATTACAACAAATTTTATCTATATTAATATTATTCAATATTTGGAACAATCATATAATTGATAAATTAATATGATTCAATATTTGAAGCAATAATATAATTGATAAATTAACGTTATTCAAAATTTGGAACAATTAAAGTTTATCCGTTTATAAGAATAATATTTGTTTTGTATATATAAATAAATTAATCAACAATGTATTTTTCCCCCTATATATAAATAAATTAATCAACAATGTATTTTTTCCCATATATATAAATTAATTAATTTTCCGTATTAAATTTGTAATGATCGATTTGATAATTGATAATATTTCATTTTAATTTTATATTTGAATTCAAAGAAATAAAAAAATATCAAAAAATTATTGAAAAAAAAATAAAAAAATAAAAAATTTATAAATTTATAAATTAAAGAAAAATAAATTTAATTGTAAATAGAAAATAGAGAAAATAATATAAGATAAATATATAAGTTAATAAAGATAAATATTTAAATGAAATAAAGATTTTGTAAATAAAATGTATAAATCAGAATTTGTGTTAAACCAAAACTCGTATAAAAGTTTTATCAGTTTGTTATTAATATTTTTTTAAATATTATCAACATAAAAGATTTTTATATTTAAAAAATTATTAGATTTACTTTTTTTGGTTAAGTAATTAATTAAATTAATTGAAAAATTTTAAGAACTAAATTTTACAAAATTCATTACAGAATATAATAAACATTATAATGAAATAAAAAATCCATCCCCAAAAATAACCCACGTTCCATTATAATTAAATAAAAGGTTTAAATAAAAAATTCATCCCCAAAAATCACCCTCGTTCACAATAGAAAGAACCGAGTATTGGGAAGGGTAAATAGGTACCTCTCTCCTACACATAATAAATAATTCTTTTCCTTTTATTTTTTTGTTATTTTTCAGACTGACACATGTCAGTCTCGCGTGTCGAATTTGGAGGAGAACAAGAGGGGGTTAGTAGTTTTCTCTGTATAATTGTTTTATTTGATAAAAGTATTACTTTTTTTTTTCTTAATTTAAAAATTACAGAACGTGGTTCCATTAATTTTGTTTATTTATAACCACACTAGTAAGAAACTGATGTTTCTTTACGTCTAAAATTATCTGATACTGTATAAAATAAATTGAAATATACATTTAAATTGAGAACGTTATAAAATGTATTTATATATGTATCTAATTTTAAAAATAAGCTATTAATTTTAAAATGAAAAATAATTATATAAATCCAATTGTATTAAAATACATATAAAAAAAATGACAAGTGAGATGATTTTTTTTTAATATTTGATAATAATGATTTTATCTTTCAAATTAAAATAATCATTGATTAAAATAAAATATGTATTGTGATTATAGTGACCCGTGAAATAGAAATAATATTTGAGACAATATAATATATATATATACATACATATATATATATATATATATATATATATATATATATATATATATATATATATATATATATATATATATATATATATATATATATATATATATATATATGTAAATTTGAAAAGAGTTATTTAATTATAAATTGAGAAATAATTATACAATCTCAATTGTATTAAATAATTATGTAAAAAGAAAAAAATGACTCGTAAGATGAAGACAAAAAAAATTTGATGCAATAATGACCCATAAAATTAAAAAATATTATTTCATGCGTGTAAAATGTATTTAGATACAAATATAAAATTTAAAATAATATACTTAATTGTAAAATAAAAAATAATCATATAAATTAAATTGTATTAAATAATTATATATATATAAAAAAGAATTATGAGATGGAGTCGTAAAAAAAAATTTAAAAATAAGAAATTTGTCTCTCGAATTAAGATACATATTTATTAAAATAAAATATATATTATGTTGATACTGACCCATGAGATAAATAAATTTTTAATTTTATTAAAATTAAAAAATAGATTATTTGTATTTTTAGCGATAATCAATAAATAGAGAAAAAAATAAAAATGAAAAAGAAAAAGTGTGGGAAAAAATATGAGAGATTTGAAATTTGAATGGAGAGAGAGAATGAATGTATGTAATATTTGAAATTTAAAATTTAAAATTTAAATGAAGAGAGAGAGGGAGAGAGAATAGGTGTATGACATGTGTCATATATAAAGAGGTTAAAGGATGTTTTAATTATAACATTTATTAATTACTATTTTGTCCATAATGTAGTGTTAAAATATTTTGGTAAAAGAACATAATGGACAAAAAATGCAATCTACTTTTGATATGTAGATAGTAGATGTTAAATTTATTTTTTTAATAACCATGCTTGAAAAAGTCAAATAACAAATTTACTATCATTTTGCTATATTAACATTTACTAAATAAGAAATGGGTTAGAGGTTAGTTGAGTGTGTTTTGATGCAGTATTTTAACGAGGGAAAATAATTTTTTGAGGGAATTTAAAATGATTTGATCAAAATCCATTGTTTGGATAAAAAAAATGGAGAATTGTTAAAATGACGTAAATTTATGGAGAATTTTATTCATGTTAAATTTAAGGAATTTAATATGACACCAAAAAGTAAGAAATTTTAAATTGTTTCATCACTCTATATAATATGATTGTTAAATGTTTATCATTAAATTTTTCAAAAATTACAAATAAATCCCTAATAATTTTCAAAATTTACAAATTGGTCCTTCAAATTTTCAAAAATTATAAATTGGTCCCTATTTTTCATATTTTAGATTTGACCCAAATTTTTTAAAAATTATGAAAATTGCCCCAAGTTTTTTAAAATTAATCATTTTAATACTCTCTTTCCAAACAATAGAATTTAAAATTGAATAGATTCTAATTGAATCATTTGAATTACCTAGAATTTTGAATTCCTTTAAAATTCTCAATTACCCCATCCAAACACACTCTTAGTTTTTTTTATAAATAAATAAAGTTTTTGTTGTTGTTGTTGGTGTTTTATTATATTTTTTATTAATTAATATTAATTCAAAGGAACATAAAAAAAATAATACAAAAATAAATTATAATTAGGATCTATATTATAATTAAGGATGATAATTGTTAGGGTTAGAGATTAAATTAATTAAGTTGTAGTTTTAATTTTACGATTAAGGATTAAAGGATTAACACATGTACATAAACTTAAAAAGGATTATATTAAAACAAAAATATTTTGATCAATGTATTATTCAAAATTAAGGGTTAATAAAATGTTTAGGGTTAATTTAAGGATATTAAATTATAATTTTGGAATTTCATGCAATTTTCATTTTTTAAATAATATCAATTGAGTTTATAATATTTGGGTTAATTTTTAAGTCATATTTGGATTTATTTGGGTTTTAAAAATTAATAAGTCCGGTTATTCATAATCTATGGTTTTCATTATAATTTTTTAGCAAATATGGGTTCATAAATAGGGGGTTATGGATTTACAATATTTTAACTTGGTTTTAAATTGGATTTATTTGGAAAAATTATTGTTATGGGAATTAAATTATTATTATTTTTTTAATTATTATAAAATGGTTAAAAGAGATTCTAATTTAAATTTTTTCTTATAAGGGATAATAAGGGATAAACCCAAGGGATATTAGGGATATAATTAGGGATAAAACTTGAGATATAACTCTTGAAATCCAAGAGTATAAACAAAGAATTGAAATTTAAGGGATAAGATTTAATTACAACTTAAACATAAAAGGGACAAAAAACACCAAACACTTAGGGGATAAGGGAATAGAACTACGATGCTCTGATCCCTCTTTTGAGGGTACGTAGACATAGGGTCTTTATACAAAGACCTTAGCGAGTAAAATTAGATTAAAAATTAGGTCCTTAATTATTCATGCGATGTGAATTTGCTTTTCTAGAATCTTAACACAAACAAACCTTAAAGACTAAAAAGGATACTATTAAATATAATAGAAGTGAGGGGTGTCTAACACCTTCCTCCCACTTAATCGACTCCTGAACCGTAGATCTCTACCTTAGGATTTAAGTTTATCCTTATTTCCCTTAAAAAATAGGATGACGACTCTTAGTTTTTAAGCCGGCCGCAACAAAACCTTCCAAACAAATTTGCTCAGTTGATGAAGAAGATGAAGTTGAATCAAGCAATACAATGCATCCATACGTGCTCTCTTGTGTACATAAGGTAGAGAATACTTGACTGAGGGTGAATCAATCAAGAAATAATGGAAAATTCCAAGGAAGAATGAAAATAAAAAACAGAGAAATATTAGAGGAATTTTTATCTCAAATTTGAAAAAATGGAGTTTTGCTCAAGTTTGGAGTGAAATGCAATTTATATGGGGCTCTTAGGGTTGGCACGAGGTTTGAAATTAAGGCTAGAGGCTTGGAGTTTGTTGCTTTGGTTTGGAAGTTCAAAAATGTGAAAAATGCACATGTATGGTGTTGGTTTGGGTTCTACGATATTCCAAGTTTATGATATTCAAAAGGTTCAATTTTAGGTTTCGATAAGATTGAAAAATGTTTTTAGAATGAGTGAAATTAATGTGAATCATGTGATGCACTATAAAAACAAGAATTTTTTCTACATCTTATCTCTATGTTTTGATGATAACAATAAACTATTTGGGGAAGAACACTTTTATGTTCTAATGTTTGTTATTGTGTAGATCATGTTTATGAAGTTATTAGATCTAATAAACTGAACTCAGATGATCGTTAAAGACCATATATGAGTTACTATGTGTAACACAAGTCGCAAGCATGCTAAAGAAGCAATGATGCTTCTGTATCTGATCACAATTAGAAAGATCCTAAGATTCCTTATGTTGTTGCTGCAATGCTCTCTTGGATTCTGTAATGTACGTGTTTCTGGTTCTGAAGCTAGCTAAGCTTCTGAAGTTGTTATCTTCTGATGACCAAGTTCTAAAGAACTCTGAAGACTTGAGGTTATGATTTAAGAAAGTGATGAAGGTTATAAAGACTTAAGGTTTCTAAAGATTGAGGTTCTTAAGACCAAGTGCTGAAGAACTCTAAAGACTTGATGTTCTGATTGAACGAAGTGCTGAAGGTTATGAAGAATTAAGGTTTTTGAAGATTGAGGTTATGAAGACCAAGTACTGAAGACTCTATAGATAAGGTTCTGAGTGAACAAGGTTCTAAAGACTCTGAAGACTTGAGGTTATGAACACCAAGGGTTCTGGAGACAAGTGTGTAAGTTATGAAGACACGATTCTAAGTGATCAAGGTTCTAAGGACACTAAAGACTTGAGATTCTGAAGACCCGGTTATCACGTCTTTACTCATGCTTCAATCATATTACAATCAGAAGCCTTTGAATATCATAAGACAAGGTTACTACTAACAAGGAACATACATGGTACACAACGCTTTATTCCACTATCTCTCCACTAACCTTAATTTATGGAAAAAGGACAGATGTGGCAATACTAAAATTTGGGTACATAGATCACAGATGACTAAACTAATTTTCGAGACATTGATCTTTGCTATTAGTTAAACAAGGGTTCAATACACCAGCTGCTACATTAAAGTACAACATCAAAGTCACAAAAGATGTTGAGACATCTTGTTGAGTTATATCAATTAAGAATAATAAAAAAATTGTAAATTGCAGAATGTTAAAAGTACAGAGAATATGTTGACCCAGTTTGGTACAATTTACATACTCTAATGTTAAAAGTACAGAGAATATGTTGACCCAGTTTGGTACAATTTACATACTCTAGGGGATACCAATCTAGGATGAAGACTCCACTATATCGTAGTATTATCATAAAACTAAAATCCCTAATTTACAACTTTATATCTTAATCACTACCCCAATGAACATCTTTACCAAAGTTAAACTCCACCGTTTACAACTCTGATATGAGAGACCTACTCACCTCCTTCACCACAACCTGTAATGTTTCTGTCTTCTGCCAATGCAGAACCTGTCACAGTTTCTTGACCTACAAGTCATTTTGGACTTGCTTCAAAGCTTTATCCAAGAACAATACACAAACCATTATCTCAGGGTTTCTGGTTCTGTACCTGTACCTATGCCATCCTCCCTGTTTATTGTACTACAGAGGGAGACTTACAACCCTAAGAGTCAACGAATCTCAAAACCTAAACCCTTATTTCCTTCCCAAGAGAACTAGGTTACAATTGTTGCATTAGTCATAATTTTAACCCTAAGTATAAGTCTTCTTTTATAGTCTTCAGTAGTCATGGGCTTTCTAATTCTGTCTTGATCCATTCTTTAAAGGCGAAACAAATCTCGGACACATTATTTATAAAATTAAATCTTGCTATATCAGTAAGATACTATGTCTTATTGTTAGGACATCTCTTTCGAAGTCTTTTTTTTGTCCATATTTCTTCATCTTTATCATATCTATGTTTTACAAAACTTTTGTTAAACCACATGAGCTTTCAAGTACAATTTCCATCCTTGTGTAACAACATTCCTTCAGTAGCCAACTGCTCTCCCAAGGATCTATTTTTGGCTGTATATGGAAATTCTCACATGTTGATAAAAATGTTTTTGTGGTTGGAAAAAACCAAAAGATCAACTATGAGGGTAATAACAATGTAGTCCGTGTAATGCTCAAATGAAAATGTAGCTCAAAGCTGATAAAGGTTGATGGACTAATGGTTATATAACGAACTGCTTATGAAGAATTTGTTGATTCACAAATGTGCTCAATTATATATACTACAAAAGCTTGTAAAGTTGCGGATGTCAACAAAGAAGATGATCATGGAAATTTAATTACAAATGCACAACTGAAGGTTATGTTCTGACGTGATCATTGAAATAAGAGAGCATGGTTGTTGTCCAGAATATTCTTCTAATGTGAATCAAGATGAAGAAGTACTTATATGTGCTACATCAATATTAATTAAGCTTGTAAAAGCTTAGAAGAAGAACACTTCAAGCAATTCAAGAGCTTGGGTTGTTGTCCTTGAAGAAGCTACTTGAAGATGAAGAAGAATAAGACTCCACATTATTTTAAGCTACAATAAAATTTAATATTCTTAATGTTTATAAGTGATCTTCTGATCAATATTCTTAATTGTGTTCACGCAAGCTTATGTAAGAAGCAAACAAATGTAAATGCCACCCTTCTAAAAACTGAATGTTTGTAATCCCTAAAGGATTGAGTGAAGGACAAAATTATTAGGAGGCTCAGGACTATGTGTCTTGGTGCTTGCTCAAGACTTAATGTCTTGGTGTTATTAATTTGCAACGATTTTTGTGTAGTTAGTCACGATAGGTAGCCACACAATGAAGTCGCATAGTTAGTCACAATAGGTTGCTGCACAGGGAAGTCACATCAACTTGCTATGCAAAGTTGTAAGTCGCATCAGTTGGTTGTGCAGTTAGTCACAAATAGTGTTGTGCCTTGTAATAAGTTTGGTTATAGTGGATAAGTTCTTGATTAAGGCAAATCACCTTGAGGGGTGGACTGGATTAGCTTGGGGTTTTCAAGTGAACCAAGATATATCATATGTCTCTTTCTCCTGTATATGCTTTACTTTATTTACTTATGCTTTCACAAAAACAACAAAAAAGTTAACAAGAGTGAAAAACCCAATTCAAACCCCAATTTCTTGTGAGTTTATCACACCTTCATGCACATCATGTATCAATTTTCCTCTTTCACACTTTTGGCACATTTTCACAAGGTACACATGCATGAAAAGAGGAATGTTTAGCCATATTGAGTAAAGGGTGATGTGGTATGCATGTGGCTAGAGAATTCAAGAGGTAATGTTGCAAGCAATAATAATCATGTCCAAGAAAGATAATTCCAACTCCCCCTTTACCTATGAACCAATACTGCCAACCTTGAGGAAAGTAGTAAGCTTGAATGATTGAAGTTTAAAAAGGTTTTGACAATATAAACTTATAAAGACCAAGAACAAAGGACACCTTTTTATAACACACTCCCTCTCTAGAGAACCATTGCAGACATAGTGAATCTGAGGATGTAGCACATGTAACTCAGGTCACTAGACACAACATGTTCTATAACTCAAGTCACAAGACACAAAGGGAACTGATAACAGACAAGATGCTAGAACATCCTATTTCTCATCCCTGCAAAGGAACTGCAAGAATGATCTATGTAACCCCTGACCAAGTGACCCTTACTCCCCCTTTTTAGCCAAAAATTAACAAAAATAACTGAGGCATTCCCATACCCATCCGATACAAGCCCAAGCATGAACAAACATATTGAGATGAATAACAAAGAAAGAAACCTGATACTGATATGCACCAAACTAAAGAATCCCTTAAATAGCCAAGACATTCTCTTAGATTGTAACAAAATCTTGGGAGTAACACATGAAGCTTTAATGAAGATATAAAACAAATTATGTAACTTTACGCAATATAATGCGCAACGGCCAATAATACTTTGACTTTTTCTTCCCCAAGGAAAACCGTCTAACATAATGTAAGTAACGAAAAACATGTTTTCCATGTGCTTGTTTTCCACTGTCCAAGGCCCACCGTCCAAAGATTCAATTACCCACAAACATGTTTTACAACAATATCCTGACATCAAGTCAGACATTATCAATTCTTCCAAAGAGCTTCTTCTGATTTGACGGTTCTATGACATCATCATACAATTATTAATACAGTCTGAAGAAAAATAAATTCTGCCAGATATATCAATGATTCTTTAGCATCCATCAAGAATCATATATTTTATATTGCCAGGTCTCCCCCAACTTGCGACACTACCATAATGTCAAGACATCTAACTTGACATCTCATCCTCCCAGAATGGAAACATCACAATTTGCATTATCTTCAACCAAATATGATGTTGAACTGCACTCTTCCAACAATAATTCTTAGCTATAGGATCAACTCCCTCTTTCTAAGATAACTTGTGCTTCTTAACTCTGCGCTTCTATTGATGACTGGAAATCATAAGACTCATCTTTATGTCTTCAATAGCTCACTCTCTGTCCAACTTTCCTACTAAACACACTCACCTCGTGTAGAAATGTTTTATTCAATCTACTTCTCAAGATAGATTAAGAGCATCACCCTGTTGTTAGCTGAAGATTTTGACCAGGATAAGAAGGTCTTTTTGTTTAGAGCAAATCCATAAAATCATTAAAAAGGAGTTGTTCAACCCAACCAAGAAAAAGGAAACATGCCAATGGGTCGATAGGCAGAAGAAGCGAAGAAAAGTCCATCCTATGGAAGGAAGGCATCGAAGCATTTTGACGCTACCCAAGAGAGCCAGTATGTCGAAGGCTTTCGACATGCTTTTCAGAATTCTATGAAGAAACTGCTCAAGGAAGTGGGGCAAAGTAGTGGGCAGTTACCATATGAGTGGGGTGACAGGTATCAATGTCTGATTCGTTGGAAAGGGTCTGACGGTTACTTTCTTATGTCTATTTAAGTATATTTCATTTTCATAATTAAAGGTCGTATTTCTTTAGATTGTAAAAGGGACACACTCAAAGTACCAAGCGTTAAAAGAAACGAGTTAACCCCCTACGCAAAATGTATGATTGCGTCCAAACATTTATCTTTTCAAGTTATTTCAATTCCAAGAAATTTTAATTCTTTGTTTCTACTTTGATTTTCTCTTTAATTTCTTTTCCTTTTGTTAAGCATTCCGCAAGCGTTTGCATGAACAAAAAAACTTACAAAAAACCCTTACCATCTTACACAATAAAAGTCCACCATATACTTAATCAGACAGAGTAGTCCTGGGACTCGTTTGGCTGGTCCTGCAAGTAAACCTTTTCGAGAAGAGGCCAACGACTTGTTCGCACGAAATCCACGTGCGGATAAATTGGCACGCCCAATGGGACCCATTGGGTTAAGTATATGCACTTTCGTAGTGGTATGATGGTAACAACACATCTAAAAAAAACCGTCATCGGAGAGACTTCTAGTTGTTATGAACACAACTGAAACTGATACAACAACAGTACCGACTGCTATGAGTGGATCATCCATAATTCTATTTCGACATGAACTAATCAGGCTGAATGTAGGTAGACTACGAGGTCACAAGGGCCTAGTTTCACCATGCCTTTTCTAGAACATTGGGTATGCTGCCCGAGTTGATGCCAATTCTCTATAACTCTAGTTCGACACTTGGAAATAGTTCGTCAGGAGATTTTCCCCATACCTGGGGCTAGGGTCTTTCACCAACCAGTACGGTCGAACAACCGGATACAACATTTTGTCTCAGTCCATACCAACATTTACTCCAAACTCTGTAGTTGTCATAGGGCAACAGATGGATGAGAGTAACCATGAAATGGTCCACATGTTGATACAACAAATGGGTATTATTCTAAGACCTTTGATACAAGATTCGAAGCAGAGTTATCAATAGTTGGCAACTAAAATGACTCGAATAGGGCATTTTTTGGGGGCACCAATGGCCCCGCGTCATCGAACCCCACCTCCTCGACCAGAGACACTGGTTGGACAAGAGGAAGAGTATAAAGAGATACTCAAACAACCTTATCAAGTGGATAAAAATATACCCAAGGTGGCCTAAAGGCCTCCCGTTGTGATGTTACATCAACTTTAAAACCCAAAAGATGTGATAGGGCAGGTCCATCAAAATGCCATGGCCGGAGAGCCTAACCTGGAAGCTATGGTCGAAAGGATTATGGTTCGAAATGGAGCCAACCCAGGCCTTCGATAACCAACCTATACATCCATGTTACCTAATTACGTTCTAAAAACTTAACATCCCATAGGATGGAAAGTTCCAAAGTTCACCAAATTTGCGGGTGAGACCGAAGAGTCCACATACGAACATGTGGTACAATACTAGTCGGAAGTTGGGGACATAGTGAAAAATGAGGACTTGAAAATGAAATATTTTCCTAGTTCCCTCCCTAAAAATGCATTTACTTGGTTCACGACACTACCCCTCAGCCCTTTCACACATGGACTCAACTAGAGAGATTATTCCACGAGCAGTTCTACATGGGGCAGTCCAAGAATAGCTAAAGGATTTGGCTAGTGTGAAATGAAAAACAAGTGAACCAGTCAAACAGTATCTCAACGGGTTCAGACTTCTGAAATCTAGATGCTTTACTCAAGTCTTTGAGCATGAGCTATTCGAAATAGCTGTATGCGGGTTCGATTATTCGATCAGAAAGAAGTTGGATACCCAATATATCAGAGATATCTCCCAACTGGTTGATAGAGTTCGACAAGTCAAAAAATTGAAAGTTGAGAAATCTAAGACTAGTCAATATCATAAGAAGGTTGCGTACATTGCGACTGACTAATTCTCTTCTAACGATGGAAATTCGTCGATGAAAGTGAGGTTCACGTGGTTGAACTTAAGCCAGGACCTCCTTACATATGTAAAGTGTTGAAACCATCAAATGGAAAGAACCTCGTCGAAACGGGGAAGTCTGACAAATATGTCACAAAGACAAATACGTTTGATATATCTAAATGTGATGAAATATTTTATTTAATAGTGAAAGATGGACAGCTGGTCAAATTATTGTTTCACCTGGTTTAAAAGACCCCCCTTTAGAACAAAAGAAAAAGAGGGGATTTTGCAAATTTCATAATTTCCTTGGTCATAAAACATCTCAATGTGTTCTTTACAGGGATTTGGTGCATAAGGATCTAAATGATGTCAGGCTTCAATTTGGCGAGAAACTAAAGATACAGGTTAACCAAGACCCCCTGAAGGTCGAAGAGGCACTATATTCTGAGCTGAACAAATGCATGATGGTGGAGGCTACTCAATATGCCCTATGTCGAAAACATGGAGTGCATGATGGTCAAAAATACTGAAGGCGACGATAAAAAGATTGAGGAAGGACTGGAGGTAGTCTATCCTAGGGCTGGCGAAAGTTTGAATGAGTTCCAAGGAAAGTGCCAAGAGGGCGGATCAAGGGTAATATTGTGCCCAAGATACAACGTCGTGTTCGATGAGAAGGCAGTTGAGGGGTATGAAGCGGAAAGAAAGAAAGCCTTACCTGCCGAGGGTTCTCATTTCCCAAGGTTCGTGTTCGACTAGGGAGGTAATCCTCATCAAAATGAGGTATAATAGAGACAGGTCCAACCAGTCAGACCCAAAACTTTTGTGCCACCATCAAACACCCCACGTGAGAAGTGGTTGGAACCAGTTAATCAAAAGGGTAGCAAAAGGCCAAAGTGGAGAGTGTTGGATTTGGAGAAAGGTACTGATAAGAAAGATAAAACTAAGGGTTATATGGTTTCTCCAAATGACAAAGGGAAAAACCCCATGACAAGGACTCGATGGAGCCGATATCAAAGAAACAAGAAGGCTGGGAAGATGGCCTCAACCTCTCAACCAAGACAGGTGGAAGCCTCTAGACAAAATGGGTAGTACCCAAAAGCCAAATGAGTCGAAAAGGGGAAGATTGTGACAAATCAAACTTCGACCGTTGGAACCTCTGGAGGGAAAGAGGTAGCATCAAAACAAAGTGCAGAGTGCACACCTGCTATCGAAAAGGGGAAAGAGCCTGAATATACTCCCCAATCTGATGAAGAAGAGCCTACTTACTCATCTCAGTCTGACAAAGAATACACTTCGTCACTAGAAGATGATTTTGATGAAGCATTTATGATGACACCTATGGAGAGGACTTCGTGAACTGTGGCAATGTGTCATTGTTGCTCTTGCCCAAACGCTCTATACCCTTCCGTTTGACAAGTTTCCAAGCACCTGCAGCTTCTCAGATCAAGGGAAGATTATCCTTCACAGAGAAATAGAAAGTTTGAACTAGCTCTAATTCTTTGGGAACAGTCTTGAGTAAATATCCCAATTGTCTTCTTAAGAGGATGGGGTTATAATTGATGCCCCCAGCTACTCCTAAGAGTGGAACATTGGGATAACCTCCACAACTGGAGATGAGATCTTTCCCATTTAACTTCAAAGTGAACCATCTGACGTCATTGGCAGACAACCTGCTCAGCTTCTGGGCCCAGATCACCTTAGGATCAGTGAAAGCTTCAGTAATGGGTAGGTGTCTCATAAAAAATTTGTAGAATAAAGGAGCACATCACCTAACCAGACCACCTCGCTTCTTCTCGTTCTTGTAATGCACTGAATAATATAGATCACCCAGGAGAGTGGGTACCAGATTCTTCAGCTCGAACAAGTGAATGACATTGATATCTATGAATTTATCCATGTCAGCGAAGAGGATGATCCCATAGATGGATAAAGCCAAGATAACACAAACTGAAGCCCATTGACCAACAACAGCAAGTTCTCCATCCCTCCTCACCATAAACTCTTGAGAAAAGCCAAATACCCCAGCTTTAGTAGCAATCAAGTTATCAGATACCTCTGATGGGCTCAAATAAAGAGCTTTAGCAATGTCAAGATGAGTTGGTCTGGTCATCTATGAATTGAAAGGGATCTGATCTTTGAGAGGCGCCCCTAAAATCTCAGCATACTCTTCCAGTAGGGGACCCAACTGGAAGTCAGGAAATGTGAAGCATCTGAGCCGCAGATCGTAGTACTGCAACAACATATGAATGACACTTCTTTGGGAACTATCCAGGTTAACTACTAGATCCAGAAGGCCTCCATAGCTCTCTTTGAAGTATCCAAGATGACCTAGGGTAACAAGAGACACCATCTGATTAAGCAAATCCAATTTGGTATCAAAAAACTTGTACTACACATTCCTCTTTCTGGCGTCTTCATTTCTGAAGCAGGAGTATGACCGGGAATCGGGAATAGTATGAACCTTGAGAATGAAAAAAAACACAAATGATTAATGATGTCATGATGCTTATGTAAGGCAGGGCATGTGATCAGTGACATGTCTGTGTTATGCAGATCAAATAATCAAGTGTTTGTGCAAGGTCACAGTCACAACATCAATTCCCTGAATAGAAATCCCAGATCTCAGAACCAAGGAACCAAAGAACTAGATCACAATACTAAACAATACTGGAAAAATGGGTATATTGGAAGTTTTAGAGTTCCTGCAAACCTGTAAATCCCTCCTATTTCACGGGTGTGCTACTCGGGTCAATATCACAGACTCTCAAAGCCGAATAGCAATAATACGTTCACCATTTCCGAGAAATGGCTCGTGACCAAATCAGGAAATGGGTTTGGCATTATGTACTACTCAGGGAGGTCGCAGCTGAGTCCAAGGAAACAACCATCCCTCATAAGTCCCCATCTTAAAGCACTGAATCGAGAAAAAATAGTATATTCAGCCTTTGGGATACAATACTATCGCCATACAAACAATTTGCTTTAACTGGATTCCTATGAGAGAACCAGGCCATCCTATGCGAGTTCCCAGTTGGCCCTTGGATGCGAGTGGGTTTGCCAATAAATGTGGTCTGCCATTGTCATCACTGGAGAGGGGTGTTTCCACTAAGGTCCTCAATGATCGGTCACCATATGCACATAACTATCAAGGTCATACCCTGAAGTGGAGTAATCCCCACACATAATAGTTCCAAGACGGTCGCAATCTGGGTGTGGAACACATCGCCACTCATCATGGTGAGATACCATGGGAGTACAATGTCTATCCACGCTAATCCTATGGTGCACTCAAGCCGGGTAGTTAGCTTATCTCACAGTAACTCCCACCCACATAAAAAATCCAAACCATCATAGTCCAATATATATGATGCATGGAAAATAAATACTGAAAGTTGTAAATAAATGTTGTAAAGTAAAGTTGTAAAGTAAAACTGTAAAGCTAAACTAAAGCACACATCAACACACAGATAAACACCCAAAGAAACAGAAACAAACAGGCACTAGGATTGACTCTCAAAGGGGAAACCAGAGATTCTGGGTTCGATCCCCAGCAGAGTCGCCAACAGTCATTCTCGAGATTTTCATCCTAGTACAAATGCGAAAGTTGCACGGAAAAGGTAGAGTCACCATCCAGGCCTTTTTATCCCGAATGGATGGGAAAGGTAATGCTGCACAAACGAAAGAGAAAAGGAAAGGACAAGGTCCTGCGAACCAAAGGTCTGGGTTTAGGAGTCAGGTACAACCTGGGAAGGTATTAGCACCCCAGATCATCCGCCGTACCCGACAGGATCCACGCTTATTTGTCTGTTTCAAAGGGTGAGAAATAAGATGTTGCTGAACAAAAGAAATGGAACTGAAATGAAAGTGGGAACTAGAAAAGAGAACGAAAGGGGAAAATTTAGGGAAAATAAAGAATGTGCTCGAACGGGACCTACCCCGCTGCCTACGTACCTCGTCGGGAATATGAGGATCAGAGTCGACGTAGTTCAGCTAACTAAGGCGGAAACTATTTATTTGTGTTTTCTATGAGCTGGAACTACTTATGTTTATGCTCAGGTGTTGCAGGCTCGCCTTGAACGAGTGCATTACCATCTTGCAAATAATACAAGTCGTTGCAAGTTCACATTGAGAGTGAATGTGATGAGAAAAGAAATCTCGTAGGAAAAGACAAGTGTTGTTTGTTTACTGTCTTTTAAAGAAGTGTTTTCTGAGATTGTTGTTTGTGAAACATTCTCATACTAAGACTTGTTCATCGTAGTAGATGCCTTACACCTCGCCCTGAAATGGGACATGTATAAGTAACCCATGGCAAAGTCTCATAGCGTACGAGAAGATCAACCTTTATTAGGTTTTTTTTATACTTTTCTTTTGAGATGAGAAAGAAAGCAAAGTGAACCAAAAGTAAAAGTCTAGAGGGAGACTAATAATGCTAAGTGTTGTCATGCATGGATGAACCTAGGTTAGTGCGATTTTCTAATCCTAATGAGAAAAAGGAAAAGAAAAGGGACTTAGAAATCAACTTACTTCCTAAGAAAGCTAAGTTGTTTATAAAGGGGATTAACATAAAGTTATACAAACTAAACACAAAATTCTAAAACAAACACACTTTGAAAGCGTAAAGAATTTTAAAAGGAAAAGGTTGTGTGAACTTACCTCCACCTCCCTACAAAACAAGGGTTAGTAGGATAAACATGATAAAAGGAATGAGGTAAACATGTACCAAACAAACCTAATACTACTAGGACCTAATCTAGACTCAATCCTAAGTCTAAGGGACCTAAAAATTAGGCAAAGCCAAAATCCAGCAGCTACTACAACTCCTATAGCACAAACAACTACTAAATGCAATGCAAAATGCAAACAACCTATTACAGCTACCAAACAACACACAAACAGGTGTAAAAAGGTCAAAATGTCACAAACAACATGCAATTAACAACTTTCATTTCAAAAGGCAACAGTTAAAAAGCAAGGAAAATTTGGATTATTTTCTTTTATGCATACAATGAGTTTTAAAAGTAAACATGCATCATATAACATTGAGTAAAGAGAACTAGCATGGAAGCATAACATGAATATGAACATGTGCAATTATTTGTTTATCAAAGAAAGCATAAAATAACAAACATGCATTTCCAAGATTTCAAAGCAAATGAGCACATAAGCATGAAATATGAACATGTATCACCGACAACCAACAAGATAGGCATGCATTAAGATACAAATCAGAATTGGCATCAATCATAGAAGTATACCAAGCAAGCAAGAATGAAAGAATGAGTATACATGTGATCATACATTTTCAAACAATGCATAAAATGGTGTTTAAAGCATTCAAACAATTGGAACTTGCATGGATCATAAAAGATGAAGCAAAAATAGAATGTGAAACACTTATTTGCATGCTAATCAATGAATTTGAACATGGCAACAACATACATACTTCACTCTAAGCATTATTTCACAATTATGCACAAAAACGAAAAGTAGCAAATGCGCATGTCGAAAGGACTTAAAACTTCAGAATCATGCACCTAAAGTGGTCCTAAAAATTATCTAAAATCATGCTCTAATAATCCACAAAGATTAAGGAAGCAATGAAACACAAACATGCAATGAAACAAGCAAATTTCACAAAATTGAATAGCGTTAACCGATTAATGCTAGGGGTTAATCGGTTAACGGACCCCAAACAGACGCAAACAGAAATGAAAAACACGTGTTAACCGGTTAACCCCTGGCATTAACCGGTTAACCCTGAACAAAATGCTGAAAAATCAATTAGGAAAAACACTTTTAGCCACCAACCTACTTCTAAAAGCTCCTAATACATCCATGAACATGCTAGCACGAAATTTCCACTTAAACCTAGTCTTCTAACATCTATTAGCATTATGAACAAGCTACAATTCTAGCTACCAACAATCAAAACGAGCAAAACACAAGCAAAACGTAAAATGATCAAAGAATGTCATACGACGAGATGAAGTGAATAAACTAAAAGTGAAAAGTGGTTTCAGATTCACCAACCTACAAAGCGGAGGATTGCTTTGGTGATTGTTGTGAGTCGATCGATGCACAAACGATGAGAATATAGGATATTCCTAGCTTCGATCCGCAAGAATTCAAAATAAATGCAATTGATGGAGATCTTGATGAACACTTCCAAAAGTAATTCCAAAAATCTAAAATCAATCCAAAACAACAACAACTTATCTAATAAGCTAAATAATCAACGTTGGATGAAGGTTTAGCTTCAAGTTCTTCAAGTTTCAATGCAAAACTTGAAGAACTTTTGATGAAGAAGCTTTGGTGAATTTGAAAAAATGGAGAGAAAAGTTGAGAGATTTGAGATGAAAAATGAGATGGAAAATGTGAAAAATGGTTGAAGTTGTGAGGTTTGGAGTGAAATGAGCTTATATAGAAGCTAGGTTTGGCATGTGGCTTGGGTATGGAGTTAGCTTGGGCATTAGGTTTGGAAAATGAGGTTAGGAATTAGGCTTGGAGTTAGTTAAAGTTGGTTAGGGTTTCTAGAATATTCCTTGGAATAGTGTGGAATAGTCTAGAAAGTGGTAGAAAAAGGAAGCAAATGAAGTGGGAAAATGGAGTTCTTGCAAGGTGGAAAAAATGAAGGGAAAAGTGGGAAAACCAACTAACTTTTGAAATTTCTTCACAAACTTCGCCTTCGTTAACCGGTTAACCCCAGAAGTTAACCGATTAATGGATGAAAAATATGAATTTTTCTTTCCTTTGGTAGGTCAACTTGGAAATGGTTCAGTTATTCTTTTTCCTGATATTATTTCTTCGTGAGATCCAATGATTGACAAATATCACTTGATCACATGTCTCATGTGCATGCCAATGATGATGAGTTATTTATTATTTTTCTTTTGAATGCAATGCAATATGGACGGATATGCAGGATGACTAAACATAAACCACTTGAGGTTGGAAATAAATTAAGAGGGAAAATTTTGGAAAGCTATCATCCATCAGAGTATAGTAGGTTTAGACTTAGAGATAGATATCTTCTATCAGTCACCAGTATCCAAGATTCTATTCAGAACCAACATTTCGTCTTGAAACAAGGGTCATGAGTGATTAATGAATATTGAATTATTTCCTTTGACAGCTAACAAACATTAGTAACATCACAAAAAGTGAGGAAACTGTTTCCATAAATATGATCATCATCCAACTAATGAAATATTAAGTATAGATAAATGCAACATAGTTTCTTCTTAAATATTTCTAAAGATCCTTTCATCAAAAGAGTTTCTCTAGAAATCTAACAGACACTTTGTATTTACATATACATAAATATCTCATTGAATTAAGAGATAAGCCAAAAAAAGAACAAACATACCTTTTTTTTGTTATTTTCTCGGTCAAACTCGTATTAGTATTCAAACTTGGCCTTATAATCTGAATACTGCTTTTTAGTGGATTCTAATTCAATGGTTGTTAAACCATTTACTCTACTTTTATCACCAAATTTAGTACCTCTAGCACTTGAGTCTGGGTTGTAGGCTTTTATTCCATCAAATGTTGTAAACAAACTTTGATAAGCAACAGGGAATATGCCTCTGCTCCTTTATTCAATATCTGTAGCAAATACAATTTGAATAATGATACTCATATTTCTATGAGATCACACATGTAAGTCTTGATAGACTTTTCTTTTCCTTGTGCCTCAATCTGATAGCAGTACCATGATTCACTCCATAGTATGATTCTAGGATGAGTCATGATATGAACAAGATCTTGTTCTTAGCAAAATCAATGATTTCATTGTCTTAGATTAAATCTTTTGACATTGAAATCTTTGACAAGCACATAACTAGACAATGTTATCTATCAAAGATTGGCACAAAAAAATTAAACCACTATCATAGTATTGTTGATAGAGCACAAAGAAGTATTGAAGACTTCTCCTAGAATTGTATTTTAATACAAATTCCATGATGACCCTCAATCAAGGAGCAATGAATTCTTTTAAGATATCACCTTAAAGGACAAACTCCTTATTATTAAATATTGAAGTAATATATATTTGGCATAATCTCTTTCTCTTCAATACTTGATTTTTATTTTAGAACTCATATACTTCTTCAGAAGCAATAATGACTGATAGGGCTAGATTACTTTCTCATATGAATCCTGCACTAATGTCAACTTCAAATGAATATGCATTGAAGACCTTCTAACATTAGGTTCTTGTAGTGTTTCTCCTTGCTTTTAGATTTGGGAAATTAGTTGAAATGTGAATTTTTTAGAAGCTTATGAAGTTACTCTTCTATCAACATATGTCACATTCCATTCATCTAGTTAAAGAAGTCTTCTGATTAGGAAGGTTAATTCCTCATCATCTGACATTCCATAGGAAATATTCTTCAACAGGCTTTATGAAAGATAGTATGTTTGATATCTTTTCATCATCTAATTCCATTTCTTTTCCTTGAAGATTGCAAAACATGATTACAATCGATTATGAATTCTCCAAAATACTTTTACACTGCTAAGACCCTAGGTACAAGACTTCTATCTCAAGTCTTACAGACTCAAGAATTTCTTGATTAGACTACATCCCAAGACTTCCTAGCTTAGGTACCAGGAACCCAAGACTTCCTTACTTAAACACGTAGCCTAAGATTTCCTGATTAAGTCCCTCTGATTTAATACTTTCCTACTTAGACTGCAGCCTATAACTTTCTTGCTCAGGTTACACAGACCTAAGACTTTCCAGCTCAAACACCTTAGGTTCAAAACTTCAGCTCAGACCCTTAGTCCGAGACTTCCTTGCTTAAATCCCACAGATTCAAGACTTCTGCTCAATCAATCTGTTTGATTAAGACTTTCATTGCTCAAGCACATACACATGAGACTTACATGGCTCAAGCATCTTGGTGAGAGACTTCCTTGCTTGAATCCCATTGATTCAAGACTTCTGCTCAATCAATCCCATTGATAAAGACTTTTAATATTCTAGTAGATAGCTGGAGACTTACATGGCTCAAGCATCTTGGCGAGAGACTTAATCTAAACTGCTAAACAAGTTCAACATAATATAGAACAAGGTGTATGTAAACACCCCAAATTTTCCCTCACCCATTCACACCATGACTTGTGATCATTTCATATGCATAAACACAATCATAAGATCTCATATCCCATTTTTTGATTCACTACATTGTTTCTAAGTCATCTGCATCTAGGGTTTGTGATCTGAGCAATCCAAGAGCTTCTTGAGCCACTCCAAAGGCCATCAATCACTTCAAAGAGGTCCAGGTGTGTTCAAGTGCCATATTATGTCCTCTCAAAGTCAAGAATGCCAAAGAATCACAAGAACTGGGATTGGTGTGGAAGCAGAGCCAGGTTTGACTGCACAGATGACCTAGAATTAGGGTTTTGATTTCAGAGGCCATAACTCCAAATTTTTTGGTCATTCTTGTTTCTATTGGTCTCTATATGGTATAGGGAGTATGCATATCAATTTTCATGAAGAAATTCCATGGGGAAGTCATCTGATCAAGAGTTGACTTTTCAAGCAAGTCAGTGCAAAATCAGGGCATCTGAGGCCCCCAATGACCCAACCAAAGGGTGTTCTTCATCATTTTGATTGTGTATGATCTTTATTTGATCATAGAAGAGGTTGGAAGTTCACAAAATTGAAGAATCTCAAGTCTTTTGCAAAGTTGACTTTTTGGGCAAGTTTGACTTTTAATGAATTTGTCATTTTAGGCAACTTTTCAACCCTTACTTTTTGATTCAAAAAGGCTTCAAATGGAAAAACTTTGGTCATGAAAGTTGTAGAATAGATATTTCCCTTTTCAAAAAGTACAAGAACATGACCTAATTCATTTTGGATTAAAAGTTATGGCTCATCAAAGTTGGCAAAAATCACTAAATTTCAAGTCATGCACCAATTGGAAAACTTGCATTTTCTCATGCCAAGCATTCTATTGACCTCAAAATGACTTCTAAACTTCATCACATAATCATACATGACCTAAAAACAGAATTGGCCCAAGGAGTATCTCATTTTTGTGCTTTGATTTTCAAATGTTCATAAGCCATTTTTCATAAAGATGCAAAGAGGGATTTTTGGCAAAATCACCCTCCAAGGAATTATGTGATCACTAGTTGATTTCTATGCATTGCCATGACTAAATGAAGTTCCATACATCAAAATTCAGCAAGAATCATCTCATGTACATAACACAAAATCACAAGAAAACACAAGTGGGCAAGTTGCAAGATCTAGCATAGCTCATGATCCACATGCTGCAGACATTCACAAGCAATCTAAGGGTCATCCTTGACCCAAGCTGAAGCAAGACAAGCCCTTAGACAGCTGCTGCCATAGCCCATGCTGCAAGTACCAATCACATTGACTTTTTGGCCAAAACCCCCATACTCTTGGAACAGTGAGCAGCCACCTCTACTGACCTGCTCCACAGGCTACTCACACATCTTGGGAGTGTTATAGCAAGGCATTGGTCATTGAAAAAAACCACAACACAGCCTTCACAAAAATCTGTCAAAAAACTCTTCTTCTTCGAATCTCTTTTTCCAGCCATCAAACATACATTTTCTCTTCACCATTGCATCATACACACTCAAGGGAACCAGAATCCACCATTAAAGCAGCTTGAAACCCTACCAATCACAACTGTAAAACCTGCCATATCAGAACTCAAGCTCTCAAACTAGCCACCAACAAAGGATTGTGAGCATTCCATTGGCTTCAGGGGGTTCAGAGGAGGCATTCTGCATCAAAGCAAGGTCTGGAGAGCTCATATTCATAGTTCATCACTTCAGGTAGCTTCGAATCTTCAACTTTTCAGAGCTTGCATTTTATGTTACAAATTGAAAGTGTATGTTGTGCTGATCATAATGATGTGCTTAGAATTGAAAATGAGTGAAAAATGAGGATTTACTGATGCTCTGAAATTTCACCCGTGAATCTTGTTGGCTTCGATTCTCTCTGATTGTGCATGATAAATTTTGTTTGAGGGGTGATTTGAATGGGGTTTGGGTAGAGGATCATTTCCCTGCTTTTAATTTGGTGAATGGTGGCCTGAATCATGATCTAGGGTTTTCAACCCGCCGGAGAAGATGACCGGAGCTTCCCTCCGGTCACCTGAAAGTTATTAACCCTAATCCCTAATTAATTCCCCAGT
Source organism: Lathyrus aphaca (assembly GCA_963966055.1). Classification (NCBI taxonomy): domain Eukaryota; kingdom Viridiplantae; phylum Streptophyta; class Magnoliopsida; order Fabales; family Fabaceae; genus Lathyrus; species Lathyrus aphaca. The sequence continues at coordinate 430,512,284 of OZ014519.1, read as the reverse complement.
TTGATTCATAGCCCTTGGATGGTGATTAGGTTAAGTCATACACGGCCCAGATTCGCTCATTTAGCCCTAACCTGTTTTAATTAATTTAATAAATCATAATTAATTTAATTAAGTCAGAAAGGATCCTGACCCTTGATTCACGCGCCAAGTCAACAGCCTCCTCCCAACTTTGAATCTGATGCGTTGGATGTGCATACTTCTCATTTTATTAATTTTTATTTAAATTTATTTCATTTAATTTGTACATTTATTTAAAAATAGTAAAACTTATTCAAAAATTCTGAAATTTTTTATACACACTTTTATTTAATTTCAGAAACAAAAAATATTTTTATTTTTATTTTTTGCATTCAAAAATATTTTTAAATCATTTAAAAGTTTATTTTTAATTAATTAATGAGAATTAATTAATTAAAAATACTTTTAGGTATTTAAAAATCACCAAAAAATTCATGAAACATTTAAAACCATTTAGAAACATTGTCCAACCCTCAAACCAAATTTCTTTTTTGCTCTTGATGCATTTTGAGAATTTTTCATGGAATTAAAATCATTTCAAGGCATTATTTTGATCCAAACTTCAAAAAATCATTTCTGCTTAACCATTGAGAGTTGGACTTTGATTCTTTTTGCATTGTGTTATGCATATCATGTAGTTTGTGAGATTAATTTGGCATGAATTGATCTTTCATTTTCCATTTGTTTGACAATTTTCTTGTTAAGGAACCCTAAAACCCTAGAAATCTTAGGAAAATCATAACTTGAATTAGGTTAAGAGTTGGAATTTCTCCTTTGGGCAGTGAGTTAGTATAGGATTAGGGATCCTTTGAGTGCATTTTCAATTTTTTATATTGATGTTTGCTTCTGATTTTGGTTTTTGTTTGATGCTTTGATCATGAACCCTAATTTGGGCTTCCATATGCATCCATCTTGCATTTGCTTGCATACCTTGACTTGCCATGACATTTTGTGCATCCATTTGATTCATTTGACATCTTAAGACATATTGAAAGCATGTTTGATCATTGCATCTTGCATTTGTCATGTTGTATGCCATTTGCATTTCATAACTTTTCATGTATGTTCATGGTTCCAAACTTGCTTCATCTGCATCCATAAGCTTGTATGATCATCACCATGCCTTGTTTCATGTTTTCATCATCTCATAGCATCATTATCATCTCATATGTGCTCCTGGTTTTGATTTTCATCATGCCATTTCATCTCATTTTGCATTGCATTGCATTCCTTTCACTAACTTTTCAGGTGGTAAGTTATCTTGAGAAGTGAATTTGCCTTCACTTCTCACAACTTCTTTTCATCTCTTTTATGCATCCATGCTGCATTTTGTTATGTGTTTGAGATTGAGCTTGTTCATTCTTTTGCTTCTTACTTTCTTTCCTCAAGTGACTTGACTTCTTGAATGAAGCAAGTTGCTTTGCTTCTCTTTGCTCCATTCATCTGCTTCCTGGTGGTTCCATTGAAGATGTCTCTTGCAAACCCCACAAACCTTAGGAACAACCAAGCATGACAATGATTAGGGTTTTGACTAGTCCCCCATTTAGTTTTACCTTTGTGTCTCATTGAGTCTTCTCTTCTCACCTCATAATCAAGGACTAAACCCTAAAGGCTTTAAGGCTTTGTGATTAAGCTTATGCCTGCATCCTTCTATTAGGATGGAGTGTATAACTTTAATCCTAAGTGTTAAACCCTTAATGTGTTTAAATCCCTTAATCAATTCACTTAATAACCATCAAGACATCACACTTGTAACTTGGGCCTTGCATTAGGGTTCTAATTCTTCCTTAACTGGTTAAGAAGGACTAACCCTAGTATTAATGGACAAGTCCCCCTCAAGTTGTCTTACAAACCCTAAAAAATCACTTCATCATCATATCATTAACTAAAATCCACTTAACAAAGGCTTTGTTTTGTCATGGGTTTAATCCCTAATCATGGATTAAGTTGAGGAGCATTCCTCAGCTTAAACACTCTCATCTATTATCCTTCTATTAGGATGGTGTAATGAGTCTGTTTAATCCCTGATTATGGCTTAATCTCATTACTCAACACTAAACAAAAACACCAAAAACACCTAAATAATCACAAGTAGGTTAATGATCTTAATCCTGCATCAAAGGTGATTAAGTGTGAAAATCTGACTTCACACTTAAGGTAATCTCACTACCCCTAACCAGAGGGAAGATGTGATGAGTTTACTAACCCATTGGTTTAGGCTTAAGCTCATTAACTTATGACAAACTTTCAAAAGCAATAAAAGATTGAAAACTAAAAAACAAACAATAATCGTCTCCTTCGGGATTCTTTCCTCATCTCATTCACTCACAACCGAGAACTAGCTTCTTCCGTCTAATGCAAGACAGTTTGCACCTGAGCCAGACAGGTCATACACTTGAGCATTGACAAGCAAGCAGTTCACAAGTCAATTCATCTTTCAGTCTCTTTGGGTCGAACTACGGTGTTCTGACTTCCTCATTGCACGAGAGGATACGTAGGCATAACTTAATAGTTATCGAACAAAAGTCTCTGTATATTCCCCCTCTTCCAGCCTTATTCTTAAGCCTCATTATCTTGAGCATTTCATCTTTGTTCTTACACTGACACTTCACTCATACACTTCACTTCTCTTACACTGACACCTGTACATCCTTTTTCAGCTCTTTTATACACAGATTGCACTGACACTACCCCTTTAAAACACAAATCTTTTAAGCGTGGATCCCGTCGAGTACGACGGACAATCTGGGTGCTAATACCTTCCCAGGTTGTAACCAACCCCCTTTCTCAGTCTCTCTGGTTCGCGACCGTCTTATCCATATCTTTCTAGGTCTATGCAGCATTACCTTTCCTCCGGGATAAAAATGCCTAGCTGGAGACTCTTTTCATTCCCTGTGAGTTCACTCCTATGTGTTCTCACACCCTCTTTCGCCGACCGTTCGCGTCTGTACCTTTATTTGGGCCATTCCCATTCATCGGGAGCGACAGTGTACTTGATACTAATATCAGAGTTATGGGAAATAACCATAACAAATACCTAAAGCTACTAATATTTCTAAGATATTCAATGTGTAAGAATTCTTAAGGCTTTTACGATTACAATCTACAACAGAAATTCTGCAAACTCGATTGTGTTGATAATTACTGATCTTGTTAAGCCTCAATCAGATTGATCATTGTTAAAGATCCAGTTTGAACCTTCAACTTCTTAAATAGTGTAGCACTCTAAATTTTGAACCTACGATTTTCCATATTTTCATCTGCATTTTGCATACAGACAAGATCGCGCATTGGTTCTTCTATCCGTTTTGGTTACAGTTTTATACCTCACAGGGGATCACCATTTCTTTTGTTTGCCTTTTATTTTTTTATGTTTACTAAACTTTAATTAAAACCCAAAAATATTTTGTTTTCTTATATTAACATTTTCAGGGGAAGAACAAGCTAAAAATACAAAAAAAATGCAGTCCCACAGCTCGAATGAATTTCACTGATAAAAAGTCGAAGTTGATCCACAATCATGTCAATTTATCTGATCAAGGATTCATCAAGTTTTAATTTTTTTATTCAATGAAATCCAAGGTTCATGTGTTTATTTCCATGCCTTCTTCGACGCGCAAAAGAATCGAGCCTAAAAAACAACAATGCAATCAAAAGAAAAGAAAATTCAAATTTTGGGTTGGTTAATCGATTAACCTGGGCAAAATTTTGATTTTTTTTTTAATTCAACATCACCACTGCCCTTGATCTCACTTGTAATATTCTAGATCACATCATTTTTATTCCCTTACTGTAAACACCCCAAATTTGCCCTCACCCATTCACACCATGGCTTGTGATCATTTCATATGCATGAACACCATCATATCATCTCAGGACACATTTTTGAGTCACTGCATAGTTTCTAAGTCATCTGCATCTAGGGTTTGTGATCTGAGCAATCCAAGAGCTTCTTGAGCCACTCCAAAGGCCACCAATCACTTCAAAGGGGTCCATGTGTGTTCTTGTATCATATCACATCCACTCAAAGTCAAAAATGCAAAAGAATCACAAGAACTGGGATTGGTGTGGATGCAGAGCCAAGTTTGACTGCACATTTGACCTAAAATTAGGGTTTTGGTTTCAGAGGCCATAACTCCAATTTTTTTGGTCATTCTTGTTTCTATTGGTCTTTATATGGTATAGGGGGTATGCATACCAATTTTCATGAAGAAATTCCATGGGGAAGTCATCTGATCAAGGGTTGACTTTCTGGGCAAGTCAGTGCAAAATCAGGGCATCTGAGGCCCCCAATGACCCAACCAATGGGCATTCTTCATCAATTTGAGTGTATATGATCTTTATTTGATCATGGAAGAAGTTTGAAGTTCACAAAAATCAAGAATTTGAAGTTTTTGCAAAGTTGACTTTTTAGGGCATAGTTGACTTTTCAAGAATATGTCATTTTAGGTCATTTTTCAAGCCTTGCTTTTTGATCCAAAAATGCTTCAAATGGAAAAACTTTGGTCATGAAAGTTGTAGAATACATTTTTCCCTTTTCAAAAAGTACAAGAACATGGCCTAATTCATTTTGGATCAAAAGTTATGGTTTGACAAAGTTGGCAAAAATCACTAATTTTCAAGTTATGCACTAAAAGGAAAATTTGCAAAATCATGAACCAAGGCAAATTGTAACTTCTAATTGTCTTCAAACCATTACACAAGCATCATGCAACTCTTAAAAATCAGATTTGAACCAAGTTTCTCATGGTTTATGGCTTGTTGGACAAGGAAATCACATGTGAACCAAAGTTGGAACAAGTTGCAAGACTCATGATCACACTTCCTACCACTTGCTACATTGGATGCTGAACCTTGCCAGCCCTTCCCCTCACCTTTGCTGCGCAGCCCCATGCCTTGTACTAGCCTAGAACCAAGCCCATGCTTTCCTTACACAAAGAGTGGACTTTTGGCAAAAGTGAACTTACCAATCAATAAAGGCCAGGTCAAATCATCTGACCTATAGGATTATTTTATGTTATCCATTTGCAAGCCAAAGATATCAGGAGGCCAAGCTGAAACAACATACAACATCACATACACAAAACTCACCCCATTGGCATTTCTCTTCGAATCTCTCTGCCCAGCTCACAAACATTCAAACAAGTTCCACTACTCAACTCACCATGCCTCATTAAGCCAAAACCAACAAAGAACCAAGCCTGAATCAAGCAAGAACACCACTTCTCCATCTTCACTCCAACTTGCAGTTTCTTTCGAAACTCACTCCACAGGCCATAAACATCCAAACAAACTCCACAAACCTTCTTAAAACATCACCCTGATCACAAAGAACCATTCACATTGGCCTGAAACTGCCTGCATCACCATTGCCATTTTCAACTGAGCTTGAGCAGAAGCTGTTCAAACTCTTCATCTAGCCAGCATAAACTTCTCCAAAGCATTCAAGCATCATCAAGAGGTCATAAGGGGTGGATTTCACAAGGAGGGGAGGTCTGAAAGTTGCTGGAGTGAAAGCTTCGAATCTCAGGTAGCTCAAGAAATATTTTTCCAGAAATCATTTTTTATGTTCTAAACTTGTTCTCTATGCTTCACTGATTGTCCTGGTGCTTTTAGTTTTGAAAATGGTGATGAAATGAGAATTTAATTGATCTCTGAAACTTTTTTGCCCTAGTTCTTGTTTGCTTCGATTCAGCCTTTCCTGGAAAAATAAATTTGTTTTGAGTGAGGGTTATGATTCGTGAGTGAGTGGGAAACATTTCTGTTCAATTAGATTTCATTTTCCTAACGTATGGAGTGAGTTTGAGGTTTGGGGTGAACGGAGAAGATGACCGGAACACTGTTCCGGTCATCTGAAAGTGATTAACGGCGTGTAAACACCCCAAATTTGCCCTCACCCATTCACACCATGGCTTGTGATCATTTCATATGCATAAACACAATCATACCATCTCATATCACAATTTTTAGTCATTGCATAGATTCAAAGTCATTTGCACCTAGGGTTTGTGATCTGAGCAATCCAAGAGCCCCTTGAGCCACTCCAAAGGCCACCAATCACTTCAAAGGGATCCATGTGTGTTCATCTATCATATTACATCCTCTCAAAGTCAAGATTTCAAAAGAATCACAAGAACTAGGGTTTGAATGGATGCAGAGCCAGGTTTGACTGCACAGTTGACCTAAAATTAGGGTTTTGGTTTCAGAGGCCATAACTCCAAATTTTTTGGTCATTCTTGTTTCCATTGGTCTCTATATGGTATAGGGAGTATGTATATCAATTTTCATGAAGAAATTCCATGGGGAAGTCATCTGATCAAAAGTTGACTTTCTGGACAAGTCAGTGCAAAATCAGGGCATCTGAGGCACCCAATGACCCAACCAATGGGTAATCTTCATCATTTTGAGTGTATATGATCTTTATTTGATCATGGAAGAAGGTTGAAGTTCATAGAAATCAAGAATTTGGAAGTTTTGCAAATGTTGACTTTTTGGGCATAGTTGACTTTTCAAGAATGCTTCATTTTAGGTCATTTTTCAAGCCTTGATTCTTGATCCAAAAAAGCTTCAAATGGAAAAACTTTGGTCATGAAAGTTGTAGATATCATCTTTCCCTTTTCAAAAAGTACAAGAACATGATCAAATTCTTCTTGGATCAAAAGTTATGGTGTGACAAAGTTGGCAAAAATCATTGATTTTCAAGTTATGCATCAAGTGTGAAAATTGCAAAATCATGTACCAAGGCAAATTGCAACTTCTAATTGGCCTCAAACCATCACATAAACATCATGTAAGTCCTAAAATTCAGAATGGACTAGGCATTGCTCATGTTTCATGGCTTTTGGGACAAGATCTTTCCATGTGAACCATAAAGCAACAACTTGCAAAAACTCATGATCACACTTCCTACAACTTGCAACCTTGGATGCTGACTTTGGCTAGCCTTTCCCCTCACCCTTGCTGCGCAGCCCATGCCTTGTACTAGCCTAGATCATGAGCCATACTTCTCTTACACAAAAGGTGGACTTTGAGCAAAAGCAAACTTACCAATCACTATAGGCCAGGTCACATCATCTGACCTATAGGATTAAAATACAATATCCCTTGGCAAGCCAAAGATATGAGGAGGCCAGGCTGAAACACTTCATACCATCACATTCACAAAACACACCCCAGCTGCATTTTGTTTCGAATCTCTCTGCCCAGCCACAAAACATCCAAACCATTTCCACACTTCAACTCACCATGATCCATTGAGAAGAAACCAGCCAAGAGCCAGGCCTGAAACCAACCACAAAGCCACTTCACCATTTCCACCTCAGCCTGCATTTCTCTTCGAATCAACTTCCACAGCTTACAAACATCCAAACAAACTTCACAAAGCTTCTCCACTCACCATTTGGATCACAAAGAACCACTCACAATGGCCTGAAACTGCCTGAATCATCCCTGCCATTTCTGACTGAGCTTGAGCAGAAGCTTGTCAAACTCCTCATCCAGCCAACATAAATTCCTCTTGAGCATTCAAGCATCACCAGAGGGTCAAGTGGAGTGGATTGCACTGAAGGAAGTGGCCAGAAAGTCACCAGAGTGAAAGCTTCGAATCTCAGGTAGCTTGAAAAATATTTTTCCAGAAATCATTTCTTTTGTTTTAAACTTGTTCTTTGTGTCTTCCTGATCATGAATATGTCTTTGGTTTTGCAAATGGTGAGGAAATGAGAGTTTAATTGCTCTCTGAAACTTGCGTGCCCTAATTCTTTCTTGCTTCGATTCAGCCTTGTTAGGAAGTATAAATTTGTTTTGAGATGGGGTTTTAGTTCGTGAGTGAGTGGGGATCATTTCCCATTTCTTAGATTTCATTTTAGTTAGGTTTTTGGGGTTTTGGGGATTTTCAGGGGAGATGCTGGCCGGAGAAGACGACCGGAAGTCTTCTCCGGCAGCCTGAAAGTAATTAATGAGTTAATTAGGGTTTAGGGGCAAGTTTGAATGTAGGCCGTGCGATTCTCTTTTCCCGCGTGCAGTGAGTGGTGGAGATCTGATCATTAGCCCTAATCCGTATTTAATTAAATGTTAATTATTTGATTAATTGAGTTTTGGGAAGTTTGAACCTGGGCCGTCCAGATGCGCGCCAGGTCAAACCTCCCAAGCCCAGATTCAATCTGGACGCTTCATTGAGCATACTTTCCATTTATCTCAATTTATTTTAATTTCTTTTCATTTTATTTGCACCATTTATTAAAAATAGTAAAAAATGTCTAAAAATTATGAAACTTTTTCTTATGAGTTTCAATAATTTTTAAGACCCAAAAATATTTTCATTTTATTTTTTACCATTAAAAAAGTATTTTTAAATATTTAAAAGATTATTTTTTAATTGATTAATGGAAATTAATTAATTAAAAATACTTTTAAGTATCTAAAAATCACCAAAAAATTCATGAAATGTTCTAAGACATTTAGAAACATTGTCCAACCTTCAAACCAAATTTCTTTTTTGATCTTGATGTATTTTGAGAATTTTTCATTGAATTAAATCATTTTTTGTGCATTATTTTGATCATAAGTTCAAAAAAATCATTTCTGCCTATTTAAGAAGAGTTGGACATTGATTCTTTTTGCATTGCATTCTATTTGGCATGTAGTTTTTGAGATAAAATGGCCATGATTTGATCTTGCATTTTCAATTTGTTTGACATTTCTTTTGTTTAGGAACCCTAAAAACCCTAATAACTTAGAAAAATCATAACTTGAGTTTGGTTAAGAGTTGAGACCTCCCCTTTGAACTTTGGTTTAGTATAGGTTTAGGGTTTCTTTGGGTGGCATTTTCCATTTTTTATCTTAGGGTTTGCTTCTGTTTTTTGGTTTTTGTTTGATGTTTGTTTCATAAACCCTAATTTGGGCTTCCATTTGCATCCCTTTTGCATTCTCTTGCATAACATGACTTGCCATGCCATTCCATGCCTCCATTTGATTCATTTGACATCATAAGACATATAGAAAGCATCTTTGATCATTGCATCTTGCATTTGCCATGTTGTATGCTTTGTATGCTTCCTAACTTTTCATGTGTATCCATGCTTCTAAGCTTGCATCATTTGCATCCATGATCTTGCATGAACATCTCCATGCCTTGCCTCATGTTTGTAGCATCTCATAACATCATTATCATCATCAACATGCTTCTGGTTTTGTTTTTCATCATGTCATTTCATCTCATTTGGCATTGCATTGCATTTCTTTTCTAACATTTCAGGTGGTAAGTGAGGTTGAGAAGTGAATTTGCCTCCACTTCTCATAACTTGTCTTTTCATCTCTCTTGCATCCATTGCTGCATTTATGTATGTGTTTGAGATTGAGCTTGCTCATTCTTGTCCCTCCCACTTTCTTTCTTCAAGTGACTTGACTTCTTGAATGAAGCAAGTTGCTTTGCTTCTCCTGATCCTTTCATCTGCTTCCTGGTGGTTCCATTGAAGATCTTCTTTTGCAAACCTCACAAACCTTAGGAATAACCAAGCATGACAATGATTAGGGTTTTGATTAGTCTCCCCTCATAGATTTACCTTTGTGTCTCTTTTGAGTCTTCTCCTCTCATCTCATAATCAGGGACTAAACCCTAAAGGCTTTAAGGCTTTGTGATTAAGCTTATGCCTGCATCCTTCTATTAGGATGGAGTGTATAACTTTAATCCTAAGTGTTAAACCCTTAATGTGTTTAAATCTCTTAATCAATTCACTTAATAAGTACCAAGACATCACACTTGTAACTTGGGCCTTGCATTAGGGTTCTAATTCTTCCTTAAGTGGTTAAGAAGGACTAACCCTAGTGTTAATGGACAAGTCCCCCTCAAGTTGTCTTGCAAACCCTAAAATCCACTTCATCATCATACCATTAAATAAAATCCACTTAATCAAAGGCTTGTTTTGTCATGAGTTTAATCCCTAATCATGGATTAAGTTGAGGAGTTTTCCTCAGCTTAAACATTCTCATCTATTATCCTTCTATTAGGATGGTGTAATGAGTCTGTTTAATCCCTGATTATGGCTTAACCTCATTACTTAACACTAAACAAAAACAACAAAAACATCTAAATAATCACAAGTAGGCTAATGATCTTAATCCTACACCAAAGGTGATTAAGTGTGAGAATCTGACTTCACACTTAAGGTATTCTCCTTACCCCTAATCAGAGGGAAGATGTGATGAGTTTACTAAATCCATTGGTTTAGGCTTAAGCCCATTAACTTATGACAAACTTTCAAAAGCAATAAAAGACTGAAAATGCAAAAAAACAAACAATAATCGCCTCCTCCGGGATTCTTTTCTCATCACCTTCACTCATAAACGAGAACTTGTTTCTTCCGTCTAATGCAAGACAGTTTGCACCTGAGCCAGACAGGTCATACACTTGAGCATAGACAAGCAAGCAGTTCATCAGTCAATTCATCTTTCAGTCTCTTTGGGTCGAACTACGGTGTTCTGACTTCCTCATTGCACGAGAGGATACGTAGGCATAACTTAACAGTTATCGAACAAAAGTCTCTGTATATTCCCCCTCCTTCCAGCTTCATTCTTTAGCCTCATGATCTTGAGCATTTCACTCCTTTCTTACACTGACACTTTCATACTTCACATCACTCATACACTTCATTTCTTTTACACTGACACTTGTACACATCCTTTTCCAGTTATTTTACACACAGATTGCACTGACACTACCCCTTTAAAACACAAATCTTTCAAGCGTGGATCCCGTCGAGTACGGCGGACAATCTGGGTGCTAATACCTTCCCAGGTTGTAACCAACCCCCTTTCTCAGTCTCTCTGGTTCGCAACTGTCTTATCCATCTTTTTTCTAGGTCTATGCAGCATTACCTTTCCTCCGGGATAAAAATGCCTAGCTGGCGACTCTATTCATCTCCAGTGAGTTCACGACTGTGTGTTCTCATTGTCCCTTTCGCCGACCGTTCGCGTCTGTACCCTATCTGACCCGGCTTCATTTAGTGGGAGCGACAGCTTGGCGACTCTGCTGGGGACCCTTATACTGCAACCAGGGCTTCTGGTTCTTTTTGTGGGTTCCTCCTAGCGCTTGATTGATTTGTGTTTACTGGGGTGTTATGTGTTTATTTGTGTTTGTATATTTATATTTGTTTTTGCTTTATGTACAGTTGTTTACTGTTTTCTTTATAGCTTTGCATATTATCATACTGTTGTACTGTACTGCTGGCTGGATCTGGTTTTCCTTTGGTGGGTGGGGTTCTATTGAGAGTTAAGGTCCTACACCTGGGACCTGAGTGACACCTAGGCTAGAGTGAATCATATTCTTTCCCATTCCATTTCGGTCTGGTGCGGGAATATGAAACACGGTTCAGATATGGGTTTCTTCTTGAGAACTCTGTGTTGCAGATTTCCTGCAATGCTAGGGCTATCTGGGAAGCCTGCTAAGTCTGGATGACCTTTAGTATTGACCTTCAGAAACTGAGGTGAATTAGAGGAGGAATTGTTATGGTTATTGTAAACACTGTACCTCCGGGTTGGAAGTGTTTACACTTCTCATAACTGATCCAAGTCTGAGGATCCTTGTTCTAGAACACCACCTGTGAGGGGGTTGGGCTGTTTACAGGTTTGCAGGTACCTTGACCTCAGAATACCCTGTTACTTTGACTTGATAAGAGTACTCCATGTTGGACAGTTCTTGTGATTCTAAACCCTGGACATGTGGCTCTTTATTTGAGCCCCCCACCCTGGTTACTGGATTTATAGACCTCCATCTGGAATTCTTGAACACACATGGACCTATATCAGGGCATTTTGATCAGATCCAGCTCAGTCACAAACCCTTGCATATCATTTGCATACATAATCTTTGCATCATATTGACATTTGCTTATTTGTGTTTCAGGGTATCCATTTTCATCTGGTTTTGGTTTTGACCCCATCTTCAGTATTGACCTATCTTCACCAGCATCTGCTTCAGTTATCACCAGCACCAGCCAGTCAGTGGCCCTTTTCTTCAGCATTGTCATCAGCACCTGTCTCTACTCAGTCTTCAGCATCATGGCCCCTAAAAAGAGCAACATCACATACCACTTCTTCCATCCAGAGTTATCAGACATCAGGAGGATTCAGACCCTGATCACTCCAGATCACATACCTTTGTTCAGGGAGCATTATGGAGATATACTGGACATGGTTATGGATCTGGACCCTTCACAGAGAAGCCTGATCCACACCTGCATTCAGTTTTATGATCCCCCACTGAGATGTTTCACCTTTCAAGACTTTCAGTTGGGCCCTCTTTTAGAAGAATACTCATCTTTGGTTGGTGTGCCTATCAGGGCTGGAATCCCTTTCAACCCCGAGATGGTCTTTCCTGCTAATGGAGAAGTAGCAAAGGCTTTGCATCTGGAACCTGTCCTGATTGAGCAGCATATGACTTCTAAAGCTGGGATCCCTGGTTTTCATCTGGATTTCTTAATCTCTCAAGCTACCCTGAAAGCTTCTCTAGGAGAGTGGAAAGCTGTTTGTGCTTTACTGGCCTTGAGCATATATGGAATTGTATTGTTTGCAGATGAGCCTCGATTCATTAGCAAGAATGCAATCCATCTGTTCATCCTGAAGAACCCAGTGCCAACTTTATTGGGGGATCTTTACTATTCAGTGCATCAGAGGAATGAAAAGCAGAGGGGAAGGTTAGTGAGGTGTTGTGCTCCATTGTTCCATACTTGGCTTCTCAGGCATCTACCCAGGACAGATGCATTTTTAAACCCTCATCAGCAAAGCAACTGGGCTAAGAGACTCACTGTTCTAACTTCAGCTGACATCAGATGGTGCACTCAGAGCACCAAGGGCAGGGATATCATCACCAGCTGTGGGCATTTTCCTAATGTGCCTTTGATAGGAGTTAAGGGTAGTATCAATTACAACCCTCTGCTGTTTAGACGACAACTGGGCTATGCACTGGTCCACACTCCTAAGGCACAGGATTTGGTTGAGACTCTTTATTGTGAGAACAAGGTCAGTTTGATTGTTGTTAGGCAGGCTGCCTGGGCCTGGGATAATGTTCAAACCAAGGGAATAACCATTCTAGGGAAGTGCAACAATGTGGCATCGGCACAATATTATGAGTGGTCCCGTGCCAGGGCCCAATTCTCTGGAATGCCCTTTACCATAGAAGACATGCCTGAGTCATCTTCAGCACCACCCCCTGCCACTATCAGTTTGGAAGAGTTTGAGAGCTTGAAGGAAAGGAATGAGAAGCTAACCCAGGCTTTGCAGAAGACCCTCCGGGAGAGAGGTGAAGGTATGAGGGAGATTGAAAGATTGGAGAAATTGAGAGTAGAGCATCTGACTAAGATTGAGAAGTCTGGGGATTATATCAAAAAGTCTAAAGCTGGAGAACAAATTCTGAAGAATGCTTGCAAAGAAGCCCAGTTCCAGAGAGCAAGGACAGACTTGTATTTGAAGGAGAGTCAAGCCCGGTGGGTCAGGATCACCGAGGCTCGTACCCTGGAAGACAAGAGAGTTCAAGACAAGATGGAGCAACTGGAAGCTAGTGCAAAGGAACAGCAAGAAGCCCTGGCAGCAGCCCAGAGGGAGATATCAGAGCTGAAGATCAAAGCAGGGGTGAAGAGGTCAAAGGACCAAACTCAGCACAAGAAGCTAACTACAGCTGTTACAACCCGGAATCTCCTCATCAGGAATCTCACGGAGCGTCCGGCTGATCCTGTGACCGAAGCACTTCTCAAGGTAGTTCGTGAGGATGAGTTTGGTCTTGGTGTTTGACCATTTGTTTGTTGTTGCTTTCTTTCCGTGTACTTTTATTTTCTTGTAATGTATTTTGACCCCTTAGAGGGCTTGTGTTGTAAAATGAACAAGTTGTATTATTTCACCTTCTGTAATATATTTGTGTTAGTTTGCTTCATCTGAGTTTTCTTCAAGCAACAACAACAGCATCATCAGGGGTCTGGAAGGGTCAAAACTGAAGGCCAAACCGGATACCTTGAGAACAAATAAGCATAACTGCATTGCATGCTAACCCTTTGTTTGTTTTGTAGGTTTTGTTTTATTGTTGCTAACCTCTGTTGTGATGCCTCAGGAACTATTGCTAGGCGCCGAGTATTTCCCCTCAACCGTCCGCACCGTTATCCAACCCGAAACAACCTTCCGGGAATTCAAATGGATCAGATGCAGCAGGACCTTACTGAGGTCAGAAATCAAATGGCAAACGAAAGGCTAGAAATGAGGAATCAAATGACTCAGTTTATGGAAGTTATGAACAACATGGCTCAGAGCCAGGAAAGATTGAGGGCCATTGTGGAAAGGCAGAATCAAGAAGATCCACATATAGGGACTGCCGGTACCAGTAACAATGAAAGGGTACAACCTCACGTCAACCCTCCGGTATTTGGACCACACCTCCATCCTGAGGTCAATATTCCTGCAAATGTTCAAGGGACTGCCACCGCAGCTAGGGTACTTCAGGAGGATCCCCAGGAGGACCAATTCACAGTAATGGGTGCTGGGGAAGAAGCTTATGATAGGAGATTAGATGAGATAACTGAGAAGTTGAGGTCCTTAGAATCTCAAAACTCTTTGGGCTTCGATGTCATGGATATGGGCTTGGTAGACGGGGTCAGGATCCCCCATAAGTTCAAGCCTCCTTGCTTTGAAAAATACAACGGGACTTCATGCCCCCAGACTCATTTACAGTCATTTCTGGGAAGGCTGAAAGCTTATACAATGGATGAGAAGCTCTGGATGTTCTATTTCGAAGATAGCTTAACTGGAGCGTCAAGAGAATGGTACTCTCACTTGACAAGGGCAACTATTAGATGCTGGAAGGACCTGGCAGAGGCTTTCATCAGACAGTATCAGTATAACTTAGACATGGCACCCAACAGGACCCTCCTAATGGGAATGTCACAGTCTTCAAGGGAGAGTTTCCGAGAATATGCACAGAGATGGAGGCAACTGGCTGCTGCTGTTCAACCACCTATGTCTGAACGGGAAATGGCAGATATGTTCATGAACACCCTTCAGGGAACATATATTGACAGGTTGGCTGCTTTCTCTTCCACAAGCTTTGCAGATGTTGTCATAGCCGGGGAGAGAATTGAAAGCTTGTTAAAAATGGGAAAGATCTCAGATAACGGTGCAAGCTCGTCCAGTAGTACAAGAAAGCCTTTTGCAGGCCCGAGAAGAACTAGCGAGACCAATGCCATCCACACCAACAGGGGCAGGCCCCAATATGTCCACAGGTCAATAGCAGCAGTCACCATTCCTGCTCCAGCTCATCCTCAGCCAGTCTATCAACCTCCTCAGCAAAACTATCAACAACAACCTCAGTACCATCAGCAAAATCAGTATCCTCCAAGGAACTACAACAACAGCAACACTAACAACAACAATCAGCAAAGGCCATTTCAGCAGAGGCCGTCTCAAGCTAACAGAGTGATCGATCCGATCCCAATGCCATATGCTACCTTGCTGCCACAACTCCTGAAACTCAACCTAGTTGAGCTAAGGACGCTGGCACCTCCGGATCCCAACAGTTTACCCAGGAACTATGACTCCAATGCTAGGTGTGCTTTCCATTCAAACGCACCTGGTCACAGTACAGAAAAATGCAGGGCTCTGCATATGAAGGTGCAAGACCTGGTAGACTCCAAGGCTCTGAATTTCGCACCACCGCCCAATGTCAATAAGAACCCCATGCCGAACCACGGTGGTCCTAGAATTAACGCTATTGAAGAAGACAAGCCGTCTTATTTAATAACCAGTGTGGGACAGATTAGGACACCATTGGTAGAAATCAAGGCTCAACTCTTGGAATGTCAAATGTTCCCAGGGTGTGAGTTGGGTTGTGCTTACTGCAATATCTCGGTAAATGGGTGCGATAATTTGAGGAATGGCATAGATGGCCTTATTCGGAGTGGCCAACTTCAGATCACCACATCATTTCCAACAAATCCAGCAATATCATCAGCAACGGTTTCAGAACCTCCTACAACTGCAGCAACTATTGTTCCTGACAATTCTTCGGCTTCATCAACAAATACTTCATCTATTATCTCAACTGATCAGATATCAACCATTTTTCCTTCTACAACTCCAGCACCACTCCATTTTGAAACTCCTACAACAACAACATCCATCCTTCCGCCATTGTCTCCTACAACTCCAGCAACAAATCATGAAGATGTCTCTACTGTCACAATATTTTATGATCCTGAGAACAACTCAGCCTACCATTCAGAAGGTGCTGCTCCCACCAGAGCACCAGTTACAATCTTTTATGATCCACAAACAATTACAGTCCCTTCAGCAGCAACAATCAGTCCAGTCACTGTCACGGCGCCTGGACCAGTACCATATGAAAGCAGTAGGGCCATCCCTTGGCACTATGGCTCAGACGTGTACTGCGAAGGAAAAAGAATCACTCTTGAAACATCAACACCTGCACCACAAGTAGATAATGTGGGGGGAGGCGGAGGCTTCACTCGGAGCGGACGTCTCTTTGCTCCACCAATTCAAAGACCTACTGCCGAAGCAGAAGCTGCTGCCAAGGCAAAAGGAAAGAGCCCGGTGCAGGAAGATCAAGCTGTTAAAGAAGCCTTGAAGACGCTGTTCGATCAAGAAGTTGATGAGTTTATGAGAATCATCAAAAAGAGTGATTACAAAATTGTGGATCAACTTCACCAGACGCCATCCAAGATCTCCATCCTCTCACTGCTGATGTGTTCCGAAGCCCATCGGAATGCACTACTCAAAGTCTTGCACGCAGCTTACGTGCCTGAAGAGATCACTGTCAATCAGTTGGAGACCGTGGTTGGAAATGTTACTGCTAGCAATGGGCTAGGGTTCACCAATACTGACCTGACAGCGGATGGCCACAACCACAACAAAGCCTTGCACATCACCATGGAATGCAAAGGAGCAGTCCTTTCTCATGTACTGGTAGACACGGGGTCGTCCCTTAATGTCTTACCAAAGAAGGCTCTGGTGAAGTTAGAATATGACGGATTGGCGTTGATACCCAGCAACCTGGTGGTGAGAGCCTTTGATGGCTCAAAGAGATCGGTTCTGGGAGAGATTGAGCTACCTGTGACAATTGGCCCACAGACCTTTAAAACTATTTTTTATGTGATGGACATTCAGCCAGCCTACAGCTGTTTGTTGGGTAGACCCTGGATTCACGCCGCCGGTGCAATAACGTCTACCCTTCACCAAAAGTTAAAATTTGAGTGGGAAGGCCAAGTTGTTACAATCTGTGGGGAGGAGGATATATTTGTTAGCCATCTGGCTACTTATAAATACATTGAAATGGATGGGGAGATCCATGAAACAATGAGCCAAGGATTTGAAGCCTTGAATGTGAATGAAGCATCTGCTGTATCTGGAATCTCCATGTCATCTTACCAACAAGCCCGGAAGGTTGTTGAGGAAGGAACTGCCCTAGGCTGGGGCAAGGTTTTAGCTGTGGAGGAGAAGAAAGACAAATTTGGGTTGGGTTACAGACCAACTCAACATCAAGCAAAGGCTGCTGAGAGGCCCGTTTTTGTCAGTGGGGGGATGCTTACCCCTGATACTGTCAACTGTCTGGAAGACGAGCTGGAAGAGGAACGCAACCTGGAAAGCTGGATTCGTCCAAAGATCCCGGGGAGCAGTATCTCGAACTGGTCTTCCCAGGAAATTATAAGAGTTACTCATGCAGAGTAATTATTATTTCCTGTATTTTTATAAGCATGCATCAAAGTCTTGCATCTTGCCCAAGATGACAAGACTCATTTTGTAATCGGGCCATCTGTACTTTTTGTGCAAACAAGATCAATTAATGAAATATCAAACATCTTTTTGCAAATGAGTCTTTTTCTTTTCGTTCACTGTTTTTCTATTTTTCTTTTTGTACAAAAAAATAAATGGCAGTGTTTTCAAAATGACAACTTTATTTCACTTTTCTAAAGCAAGATTAAAATCAAATCACTAAAATGAACCAACTGAACCCTTGCAGAGTGTGCCTTTCAGACAGCACCGACAACAGCACGGCTATGACTTCGTATGACTTTGACAATCCGATCAATCAAGCTGATGAAGGGGTTGAAGAAGAATATGAGCTTCCTGAAGAGCTAGCCAGGTTGTTGAGGCAAGAGGAAAAGGTTATTACTCCTCACCAGGAGGAGGTTGAAGTGATCAATCTTGGTACAGATGAAGACGTGAAAGAAGTTAAAATCGGGGCCTGCCTGCAAGACTCAGTGAAAAGACAACTGATTGATCTGCTTCAAGAGTATGTAGATGTGTTTGCTTGGTCGTACCAAGACATGCCAGGGTTGGATACCGATATTGTCGTGCACAAGCTTCCTGTGAGAGAAGAATGCCCGCCAGTTAAACAGAAGCTGCGCCGTACTCGTCCGGACATGGCAATGAAAATCAAAGAAGAGGTGCAAAAGCAATGGGACGCCGAGTTCCTTGCTGTGACCAGCTATCCACCGTGGGTTGCTAATATTGTGCCTGTGCCTAAGAAAGACGGCAAAGTAAGGATGTGTGTTGACTACCGGTATCTGAACAGAGCCAGCCCAAAAGATGACTTCCCATTACCTCACATTGATGTATTGGTGGATAATACGGCTCAGTTCTCGGTATTCTCCTTCATGGACGGATTTTCAGGGTACAACCAGATTAAGATGTCACCTGAAGACATGGAGAAGACAACCTTCATCACACCCTGGGGCACATTCTGTTACAAAGTGATGCCATTCGGACTGAAGAATGCTGGTGCAACATATCAACGGGCTATGGTGACACTATTCCACGATATGATCCATAAAGAAATAGAATGTTATGTGGATGATATGATCGCCAAGTCCCTTACAGAGGAAGATCACTTGGTGAATCTGCTCAAGTTATTCAAGCGTCTGAGGAAGTACCAACTGAAGTTGAACCCCAACAAATGCACATTCGGGGTGTGGTCTGGTAAGCTGCTGGGCTTTATTGTAAGCGAGAAAGGGATTGAAGTTGACCCTGATAAAGTCAAAGCTATCCAAGAGATGCCTGCACCGAAAACAGAGAAAGAAGTTCGAGGGTTCTTGGGTCGATTGAACTACATTTCAAGGTTCATATCTCACCTGACAGCAACCTGTGAACCTTTGTTCAAACTGCTAAGAAAAGAACAAACGGTCAGGTGGAACGAAGACTGCCAGAAGGCTTTTGACAAGATCAAGGAATATCTGCAAGAACCTCCAATCCTCATGCCTCCAGTTGAAGGAAGACCTCTGATCATGTACTTGACAGTATTAGAAGAGTCAATGGGGTGCGTGTTGGGCCAGCATGACGAGTCTGGTCGAAAAGAGTATGCAATATACTACCTAAGCAAAAAGTTTACCGACTGTGAACAACGTTATTCACTGCTCGAGAAAACTTGCTGTGCTTTAGCGTGGGCTGCTCGCCGACTGAGACAGTATATGTTGACCCACACTACCTTACTGATCTCAAAGATGGACCCAGTCAAGTACATATTTGAGAAGCCAACACTTACCGGACGGGTTGCAAGATGGCAAATGATTCTCACAGAATACGACATCCAGTACACTTCTCAGAAAGCCATCAAGGGCAGTGTACTATCTGAATATCTTGCTGAGCAACCCATTGATGACTACCAGCCTATGAGGTTTGACTTCCCTGATGAAGACATCATGTTCATTAAAGCAAAAGATCATGAAGAGCCTATTCACACTGAAGGGCCCGACCCGGAAGAAGAATGGACTATGATGTTTGATGGGGCTGTTAACATGAATGGTCGTGGTGTTGGTGCAGTACTCATCACACCTAAAGGAGTTCACATGCCATTCTCGGCAAAGCTCACTTTCAACTGCACTAACAACGAAGCTGAATACGAAGCTTGCATTATGGGTCTTGAGGAAGCCATTGACCTCAGGATCAAGACATTGACTGTATTCGGAGATTCAGCTCTGGTAGTTAATCAAACCAACGGAAAATGGTACACACACCAGGATCATCTGATACCTTACAGGGATTATACAAGGAGGTTATTGACTTTCTTCACAACAGTCAAGCTTGAGTATATCCCTCGGGACGAGAATCAGTTTGCAGATGCTCTTGCTACCATTTCATCCATGATCAAAGTTCAAGCTGCTAACTTTGTACCTCAGATTTCAGTGTCGAGACTTGATAGACCAGCATATGTATTTGCAGCAGATACTGTCAAGGACGATAAGCCTTGGTTCCATGACATTAAATGCTTCTTAGAGGATCAAACATACCCACCTGGGGCATCTTCCAATGATAAGCAGACTTTGAGAAGGCTTGCTGGAAGTTTCTTTCTGAACACTGATGGGTCTTTGTACAAAAGGAACTTTGATATGGTACTCCTCCGATGTGTTGACAAGACGGAAGCAGATTTATTGATGCATGAAGTGCACGAAGGCTCCTTTGGTACCCATGCCGGAGGGCATGCCATGGCCAAGAAGTTGTTAAGATCAGGCTATTACTGGATCACAATGGATGCAGACTGTTGTGCTTACGCCAGAAAATGCCACAAATGCCAGATCTACGCAGACAAAGTACACGTACCTCCAAATCCTTTGAACATAATGTCTTCACCCTGGCCTTTTGCAATGTGGGGCATTGACATGATTGGCAAGATTGAGCCGACTGCTTCGAATGGCCACAGATTTATCCTGGTCGCCATTGACTATTTCACTAAGTGGGTTGAAGCAGCCTCATATGCAAACGTCACAAGACAAGTGGTAGCCAGATTTCTGAAGAGAGATATCATCTGTCGATATGGAGTGCCCGAGCGAATCATTACTGATAATGGTTCCAATCTAAACAATAAAATGATGGCAGAACTGTGCCGGGACTTCAAAATTCAACATCACAATTCTTCTCCTTACAGGCCAAAGATGAATGGCGCTGTTGAGGCAGCAAATAAGAATATCAAGAAGATTGTGCAGAAGATGGTAGTCACCTACAAAGACTGGCATGAAATGCTACCGTTTGCCTTGCATGGGTACCGCACGTCAATCAGAACATCCACTGGGGCAACACCGTATCAGCTTGTGTATGGAATGGAAGCAGTCCTACCTGTTGAAGTTGAATTACCCTCCCTACGGGTATTGATGGATGTTAAACTGAGTGAAGCAGAATGGGTTCGGGCCCGATACGAACAACTGAGTCTGATCGAAGAGAAAAGATTAGCTGCAATCTGTCATGGGCAGTTATATCAGAAAAGAATGAAGAGAGCCTTCGATCAGAAAGTCAGGCACCGAGAGTACCAAGTGGGAGATCTTGTGCTGAAGAGAATCCTCCCTCCTCATACAGACCACAGGGGCAAATGGACTCCGAACTATGAAGGACCATTCGTGGTAAAGAAAGTTTTCTCTGGTGGAGCACTGATGCTCAGCACCATGGATGGTGAAGATTTCCCGTCCCCTGTGAATTCAGATGCAGTTAGAAAATACTTCGCATGAAAATGACCCGCTGGACGTAAAAACAGAATGTAAGTCCAGGCAAAAATAGGGCATCCCGGCGAGTCAAAAACAGAATAAAAGACTCGGGCAAAAATAAGGGAAAATAAATAAAAAAAAATGTACACCCGCTGAGTTGAAAAGCCGCATTGGACAACTCAGGCAAAAATGGGTATCCCGATGGATTGAAAACCCGAAAGGGCGGTCCGTGCAAAATAAGGGAATAAGCGAACAACTGCATTCTGAATCCGTCTGTATCACTTGCAACTTGGAAAGCTTCAACAGAATCAAGCCTCAATCAGAATCAGCCTTTTTTCAGAAAGCAAGACGAGAAGAACGTCATTGTCATACGAGTCATAGCAGAAGAGGAAGCTCCTTAAAGCTTCGTCAACACCGCCAGCATTTTGTTTCTCAATTTATAACAATCTCCTTATTTTAGGAGATTTGTTTCCCTGACTGTATCTTGCCAATTCAGGGCACATGAATTAATAAAATCAGATTTTTCAGTCATGTTTCGTTTTGTATATTTTTATTTGCAAAGGATGTCTGATGTCTCCAAAAAATCAATTGCATAAGTACAGATGCTTTTCTCCAAAAAAAAATGGTGATAATAAAACACATGCTTGCAGGGAATATACTTACTCTTGAGAGTGCTTAACTCCTATGACGGAATCCAGTAAAGGATACCTCGGGACCCTTTGTGCGTTTCCTTATCTTTGCAGGATTGCAGGTATACAGGACGCAACTTGGGGCATGCAAGCTACATCCCAGCAAGCTGATAAATGATCTCAACATCCGAAATGTTCTATTCCCCAGCTGAGTTGCCTCTCATTGCTCTCCCCAGCTGAGTTACCAACAGCATTCCCCAGCCGTAGTGCCGATCATTCTTCCTCAGCAAGATTCAGGAATCAGGGAATCATCTCCCCACGAGATCCTCAGCCTCTATCCAGAGGAGCAACGCACGAAGAAGTCACAACAGAGTGCAGAAGGCTTCCACAAACCCCAGCTGGGTCCCATATTACAAGGATATGTAAATCAGTGACCTATGTCCCCAAGCAGATACATCTCACCAGATCTATCAATGATCTCATCCCCAGCTGGGAGGTCCATTTCAAACAGATCAGCCAGAGATCTTCGCAGCAACGGGATCAGAATCCCGGTTTGATATCTTTGCATAATCATGGCATTTGCATCATATTTTCCCCTCAGAGCGTAGCATTCCGTCTAATGCGGAGCATTACGACAAAAATCAAACGCATAGCATAATCATGAGCCATTGTTCTGAATTGACACTTGTGAATAATAACCGTTCATCATCATTGTACAGAAATCCCCACCAGAGTCCCAGCAAAAGCAGTTGCCTCCCAAATCACAAACAACCAGTATATATTTCCTTTTGATACCCGTCCGTATCAACACTCCCCAGTAAAGTCGCCAGAACACTCTTTACAAACAAGATTACCCGTATTACAGATACTTCCTGACATCCGTCCGTGTCAAATCACCAGCAGAAAGCCAAAGACACCCTCTTTGCACCCACACATACTTATGTATACACTTTCTTGACACCCGTCCGTGTCATATCCCCAGCGCAGTCGCCTACACTGCTACAACCCGTATACTCGTTATCATTATACTTTTCTTTTTTCTGACACTCGTCCGTGTCACCCTCCCCAGCAGATAAACACTCATCTATATATACTCATACTACTCATATCTCATACAGATACTCGTCCGTATCTTGTATACACCATCATTCATATCCCCACAGATTCGACAATAGTCCTTGTTCTTTGTTAACCAGTTGGTACTCGTCCGTATCATCATCTCAGAACATTGCGTCTAATGTTTGTTTCTACATGATACTCGTCCGTATCATAGTCTTAAGGATGCTCGTCCGCATCTTTAATCCATACACTGTGTCAAACACTTATGTCTTCTTGAATAGAGACACTCGTCCGTGTCTACTATTCCTCAGAAGAGTCCTTTCAGATGCAACACTCGTCCGTGTTCTTTGTTAACCAGATGGTACTTGTCCGTATCATCATCTCGGAACACGTGTCAGTATTTGTTTCTACATGATACTCGTCCGTATCATAGTCTTAAGGATGCTCGTCCGCATCTCCAATATACACACAATACCAAACGCTTATACTTTCCTTTCTTGGTTGTGAACGCTCGTCCGTGTTCACTATATCCCCAGTAGATCACCAACAAAGCATTTTCTTTTATCTGACACTCGTCCTATGTCATGATAAACCCTGAGAGCAGCCGTACCCTGCTGAGTGGTCGTCCTCCACTTCTTGATGGTCGTCCTCCATCATGCTCATCCGATGGCCGTCCCCATCGTTGATATTTAGCAGCCGTCCCCTGCTAGGTGGTCGTCCTCCACCTTTTGATGATCGTCCTTCATCATTTCATCCAATGGGCGTCCCCATTGTTGATTTTGGTTATCTGGCATTCGTCCTATGTCATGAGAAACCTCGAGAGCAGCCGTACCCTGCTGAGTGGTCGTCCTCCACTTCTTGATGGTCGTCCTCCATCATGCTCGTCCGATGGCCGTCCCCATCGTTGACCTTTTCTATCCGATGGCCGTCCCCATCGTTGATATTTTCGGCAGCCGTACCCTGCCAGGTGGTCGTCCTCCACCTTTGATGGCCGTCCCCATCATACTTCCTTTATTCCCCAACAGAGCAGCCGTCCCCTGCTAGGTGATCGTCCTTCACCTTTGATGGCCGTACCCCATCATCTGTTTATTTCATTTGTTCTTTAACCCGATGGCCGTCCCCGTTGTGGTCCCTTTTCCTTTTTAGCCCGATGGCCGTCCCCATCATGTTTCATTAATTCCCAGAGAATCTTACTTTATCTTGATGGCCGTCCCCATCATAATTTGATTTTCCCCAGCTAGTCGGCCGTCCCCGTCTTGGCTTTACCTTTTATCCCCAGCATGTCGGCCGTCCCCGTCATTGCGTTGTTTCCCGCTTTACAATAAACTTTATCTTCCTTTACAATCTATATCCCTTTTCTTCTTCATTCTGTGAGTGCAAATTTTGGACTGTCTTTGGTATTCAACCACAAGTTATCTTGTTTGTCTGTGAAGCCGTTGCTTACATCCTGCACAGCTAACTCATGTTTGAATAGGGGCAGCTGTAAACACCCCAAATTTGCCCTCACCCATTCACACCATGGCTTGTGATCATTTCATATGCATAAACACAATCATACCATCTCATATCACAATTTTTAGTCACTGCATAGATTCAAAGTCATTTGCACCTAGGGTTTGTGATCTGAGCAATCCAAGAGCCCCTTGAGCCACTCCAAAGGCCACCAATCACTTCAAAGGGATCCATGTGTGTTCATCTATCATATTACATCCTCTCAAAGTCAAGATTTCAAAAGAATCACAAGAACTAGGGTTTGAATGGATGCAGAGTCAGGTTTGACTGCACAGTTGACCTAAAATTAGGGTTTTGGTTTCAGAGGCCATAACTCAAAATTTTTTGGTCATTCTTGTTTCCATTGGTCTCTATATGGTATAGGGAGTATGCATATCAATTTTCATGAAGAAATTCCATGGGGAAGTCATCTGATCAAAAGTTGACTTTCTGGACAAGTCAGTGCAAAATCAGGGCATCTGAGGCACCCAATGACCCAACCAATGGGTGATCTTCATCATTTTGAGTGTATATGATCTTTATTTGATCATGGAAGAAGGTTGAAGTTCATAGAAATCAAGAATTTGGAAGTTTTGCAAATGTTGACTTTTTGGGCATAGTTGACTTTTCAAGAATGCTTCATTTTAGGTCATTTTTCAAGCCTTGATTCTTGATCCAAAAAAGCTTCAAATGGAAAAACTTTGGTCATGAAAGTTGTAGATATCATCTTTCCCTTTTCAAAAAGTACAAGAACATGATCAAATTCTTCTTGGATCAAAAGTTATGGTGTGACAAAGTTGGCAAAAATCATTGATTTTCAAGTTATGCATCAAGTGTGAAAATTGCAAAATCATGTACCAAGGCAAATTGCAACTTCTAATTGGCCTCAAACCATCACATAAACATCATGTAAGTCCTAAAATTCAGAATGGACTAGGCATTGCTCATGTTTCATGGCTTTTGGGACAAGATCTTTCCATGTGAACCATAAAGCAACAACTTGCAAAAACTCATGATCACACTTCCTACAACTTGCAACCTTGGATGCTGACTTTGGCTAGCCTTTCCCCTCACCCTTGCTGCGCAGCCCATGCCTTGTACTAGCCTAGATCATGAGCCATACTTCTCTTACACAAAAGGTGGACTTTGAGCAAAAGCAAACTTACCAATCACTATAGGCCAGGTCACATCATCTGACCTATAGGATTAAAATACAATATCCCTTGGCAAGCCAAAGATATGAGGAGGCCAGGCTGAAACACTTCATACCATCACATTCACAAAACACACCCCAGCTGCATTTTGTTTCGAATCTCTCTGCCCAGCCACAAAACATCCAAACCATTTCCACACTTCAACTCACCATGATCCATTGAGAAGAAACCAGCCAAGAGCCAGGCCTGAAACCAACCACAAAGCCACTTCACCATTTCCACCTCAGCCTGCATTTCTCTTCGAATCAACTTCCACAGCTTACAAACATCCAAACAAACTTCACAAAGCTTCTCCACTCACCATTTGGATCACAAAGAACCACTCACAATGGCCTGAAACTGCCTGAATCATCCCTGCCATTTCTGACTGAGCTTGAGCAGAAGCTTGTCAAACTCCTCATCCAGCCAACATAAATTCCTCTTGAGCATTCAAGCATCACCAGAGGGTCAAGTGGAGTGGATTGCACTGAAGGAAGTGGCCAGAAAGTCACCAGAGTGAAAGCTTCGAATCTCAGGTAGCTTGAAAAATATTTTTCCAGAAATCATTTCTTTTGTTTTAAACTTGTTCTTTGTGTCTTCCTGATCATGAATATGTCTTTGGTTTTGCAAATGGTGAGGAAATGAGAGTTTAATTGCTCTCTGAAACTTGCGTGCCCTAATTCTTTCTTGCTTCGATTCAGCCTTGTTAGGAAGTATAAATTTGTTTTGAGATGGGGTTTTAGTTCGTGAGTGAGTGGGGATCATTTCCCATTTCTTAGATTTCATTTTAGTTAGGTTTTTGGGGTTTTGGGGATTTTCAGGGGAGATGCTGGCCGGAGAAGACGACCGGAAGTCTTCTCCGGCAGCCTGAAAGTAATTAATGAGTTAATTAGGGTTTAGGGGCAAGTTTGAATGTAGGCCGTGCGATTCTCTTTTCCCGCGTGCAGTGAGTGGTGGAGATCTGATCATTAGCCCTAATCCGTATTTAATTAAATGTTAATTATTTGATTAATTGAGTTTTGGGAAGTTTGAACCTGGGCCGTCCAGATGCGCGCCAGGTCAAACCTCCCAAGCCCAGATTCAATCTGGACGCTTCATTGAGCATACTTTCCATTTATCTCAATTTATTTTAATTTCTTTTCATTTTATTTGCACCATTTATTAAAAATAGTAAAAAATGTCTAAAAATTATGAAACTTTTTCTTATGAGTTTCAATAATTTTTAAGACCCAAAAATATTTTCATTTTATTTTTTACCATTAAAAAAGTATTTTTAAATATTTAAAAGATTATTTTTTTAATTGATTAATGGAAATTAATTAATTAAAAATACTTTTAAGTATCTAAAAATCACCAAAAAATTCATGAAATGTTCTAAGACATTTAGAAACATTGTCCAACCTTCAAACCAAATTTATTTTTTGATCTTGATGCATTTTGAGAATTTTTCATTGAATTAAATCATTTTTTGTGCATTATTTTGATCATAAGTTCAAAAAATCATTTCTGCCTATTTAAGAAGAGTTGGACATTGATTCTTTTTGCATTGCATTCTATTTGGCATTTAGTTTTTGAGATAAAATGGCCATGATTTGATCTTGCATTTTCAATTTGTTTGACATTTCTTTTGTTTAGGAACCCTAAAAACCCTAATAACTTAGAAAAATCATAACTTGAGTTTGGTTAAGAGTTGAGACCTCCCCTTTGGACTTTGGTTTAGTATAGGTTTAGGGTTTCTTTGGGTGGCATTTTCCATTTTTTATCTTAGGGTTTGCTTCTGTTTTTTGGTTTTTGTTTGATGTTTGTTTCATAAACCCTAATTTGGGCTTCCATTTGCATCCCTTTTGCATTCTCTTGCATAACATGACTTGCCATGCCATTCCATGCCTCCATTTGATTCATTTGACATCATAAGACATATAGAAAGCATCTTTGATCATTGCATCTTGCATTTGCCATGTTGTATGCTTTGTATGCTTCCTAACTTTTCATGTGTATCCATGCTTCTAAGCTTGCATCATTTGCATCCATGATCTTGCATGAACATCTCCATGCCTTGCCTCATGTTTGTAGCATCTCATAACATCATTATCATCATCAACATGCTTCTGGTTTTGTTTTTCATCATGTCATTTCATCTCATTTGGCATTGCATTGCATTTCTTTTCTAACATTTCAGGTGGTAAGTGAGGTTGAGAAGTGAATTTGCCTCCACTTCTCATAACTTGTCTTTTCATCTCTCTTGCATCCATTGCTGCATTTATGTATGTGTTTGAGATTGAGCTTGCTCATTCTTGTCCCTCCCACTTTCTTTCTTCAAGTGACTTGACTTCTTGAATGAAGCAAGTTGCTTTGCTTCTCCTGATCCTTTCATCTGCTTCCTGGTGGTTCCATTGAAGATCTTCTTTTGCAAACCTCACAAACCTTAGGAATAACCAAGCATGACAATGATTAGGGTTTTGATTAGTCTCCCCTCATAGCTTTACCTTTGTGTCTCTTTTGAGTCTTCTCCTCTCATCTCATAATCAGGGACTAAACCCTAAAGGCTTTAAGGCTTTGTGATTAAGCTTATGCCTGCATCCTTCTATTAGGATGGAGTGTATAAATTTAATCCTAAGTGTTAAACCCTTAATGTGTTTAAATCTCTTAATCAATTCACTTAATAAGTACCAAGACATCACACTTGTAACTTGGGCCTTGCATTAGGGTTCTAATTCTTCCTTAAGTGGTTAAGAAGGACTAACCCTAGTGTTAATGGACAAGTCCCCCTCAAGTTGTCTTGCAAACCCTAAAATCCACTTCATCATCATACCATTAAATAAAATCCACTTAATAAAAGGCTTGTTTTGTCATGAGTTTAATCCCTAATCATGGATTAAGTTGAGGAGTTTTCCTCAGCTTAAACATTCTCATCTATTATCCTTCTATTAGGATGGTGTAATGAGTCTGTTTAATCCCTGATTATGGCTTAACCTCATTACTTAACACTAAACAAAAACAACAAAAACATCTAAATAATCACAAGTAGGCTAATGATCTTAATCCTACACCAAAGGTGATTAAGTGTGAGAATCTGACTTCACACTTAAGGTATTCTCCTTACCCCTAATCAGAGGGAAGATGTGATGAGTTTACTAAATCCATTGGTTTAAGCTTAAGCCCATTAACTTATGACAAACTTTCAAAAGCAATAAAAGACTGAAAATGCAAAAAAACAAACAATAATCGCCTCCTCCGGGATTCTTTTCTCATCACCTTCACTCATAAACGAGAACTTGTTTCTTCCGTCTAATGCAAGACAGTTTGCACCTGAGCCAGACAGGTCATACACTTGAGCATAGACAAGCAAGCAGTTCATCAGTCAATTCATCTTTCAGTCTCTTTGGGTCGAACTACGGTGTTCTGACTTCCTCATTGCACGAGAGGATACGTAGGCATAACTTAACAGTTATCGAACAAAAGTCTCTGTATATTCCCCCTCCTTCCAGCTTCATTCTTTAGCCTCATGATCTTGAGCATTTCACTCCTTTCTTACACTGACACTTTCATACTTCACATCACTCATACACTTCATTTCTTTTACACTGACACTTGTACACATACTTTTCCAGTTATTTTACACACAGATTGCACTGACACTACCCCTTTAAAACACAAATCTTTCAAGCGTGGATCCCGTCGAGTACGGCGGACAATCTGGGTGCTAATACCTTCCCAGGTTGTAACCAACCCCCTTTCTCAGTCTCTCTGGTTCGCAACCGTCTTATCCATCTTTTTTCTAGGTCTATGCAGCATTACCTTTCCTCCGGGATAAAAATGCCTAGCTGGCGACTCTATTCATCTCCAGTGAGTTCACGGCTGTGTGTTCTCATTGTCCCTTTCGCCGACCGTTCGCGTCTGTACCCTATCTGACCCGGCTTCATTTAGTGGGAGCGACACGGCGCAATTAGGGTTTAAGCATTAATTAGTCATTTTTGAATTTGAGCCGTAGGATGTGGCGCGCAGTCAACTCCCGTGCGTGTGACTTTGAATTCAAGCCCTTGGATCAGCTGACTTCTCTTTAATTCATTTATTTTCATTTTATTTTCATATTTTTCTCATTTGTTTTGCATAATTTATTTAAAATAGCAAAAATGTCTTAAAATTTATGAAACTTTTTCTCAAGAGTTTTATTAATTTTTATGACACAAAAATATTTTTATTTTCATTTTTAGCATTTAAAATGTATTTTTAAATAATTAAAAGATTATTTTTAATTAATTAATGAGAATTAATTTATTAAAAATACTTTTAAGTATCTAAAAATCACCAAAAAATTCATGAAATGTTCTAAGACATTTAGAAACATTGTCCAACCTTCAAACCAAATTTCTTTTTTTATCTTGATGCATTTTGATAATTTTTCATTGTATTAAAATCATTTTTGTGCATTAATTTGATCCATAGTTCAAAAAATCATTTCTGCCTATTCATGAGGAGTTGGACATTGATTCTTCTTGCATTGCATTATGTTTAGCATGTAGTTTTTGAGATAAAATGGCCATGATTTGATCTTGAATTTTCAAATTGTTTGACATTTTTTCTTGTTTAGGAACCCTAAAAACCCTAGAAACTTGTAAAAATCATAACTTGAGATTGGTTAAGAGTTGAGACCTCTCCTTTGGGCATTGGTTTAGTATAGGATTAGGGGTCCTTTGTGTGGCATTTTCCATTTTTTATCTTAGGGTTTGCTTCTGATTTTGACTTTTGTTTGATGTTTGGTTCATAAACCCTAATTTGAGCTTCCATATGCATCCATCTTGCATTCTCTTGCATAACATGACTTGCCATGACATTCCATGCTTCCATGTGATTCATTTGACATCATAAGACATATATAAAACATGTTTGATCATTGCATCATGTATTTTCCATGTTGTATGTCATGTGCACTCCATAACTTTTCATGTGTTTTCATGGTTCCTAACTTGCTTCATTTGCATTCATAAGCTTGTATGATCATTTCCATGTGCTGCCTCATGTTTGTAGCATCTCATAACATCATTAGCATCATGTATGTGCTGCTGGTTTTGTTTCTCATCATGTCATCTCATCCCATTCTGCATTGCATTGCATTCCTTTTCTAACATTTCAGGTGGTAAGTGAACTTGAGAAGTGAATTTGCCTTCACTTCTCATAACCTTTCTTTTCATCTCTCTTGCATCCATTGCTGCATTTTCCATATGTGTTTGAGTTTGAACTTGCTCATTCTTCTTCTCCCCACTTTCTTTCTTCAAGTGACTTGACTTCTTGAATGAAGCAAGTCACTTTGCTTCTCTTGATCCTTTCATCTGCTTCCTGGTGGTTCCATTGAAGATTTGTCTTGATAAACCTAATAAACCTTAGGAACAACCAAGCATGACAATGATTAGGGTTTTGATTAGTCTCCCCTCTTAGTTTTACCTTTGTGTCTCTCTTGAGTCTTCTCTCCTCACCTCATGATCAGGGACTAAACCCTAAAGGCTTTAAGGCTTTATGATTAAGCTTATGCCTGCATCCTTCTCTTAGGATGGAGTGTATAACTTTAATCCTGAGTGTTAAACCCTTAATGTGTTTAAATCTCTTAATCAATCCACTTAATAATTATCAAGACATCACACTTGTAACTTGGGCCTTGCATTAGGGTTCTAATTCTTCCTTAATTGGTTAAGAAGGACTAACCCTAGTGTTAATGGACAAGTCCCCCTCAAGTTGTCTTACAAACCCTAAAAATCACTTCATCATCATATCACCTAATAAAATCCACTTAATCAAAGGCTTGTTTTGTCATGAGTTTAATCCCTAACCATGGATTAAATTGAGGAGCTTTCCTCAGCTTAAACATCCTCATCTATTATCCTTCTATTAGGATGGTGCAATGAGTCTGTTTAATCCTTGATTATGGCTTAACCTCATTACTCAACACTAAACAAAAACACCAAAAACATCTAAATAATCACAAGTAGGTTAATGATCTTAATCCTACACCAAAGGTGATTGAGTGTGAGAATCTGACTTCACACTTAAGGTATTCTCATTACCCCTAATCAGAGGGAAGATGTGATGAGTCTACTAAATCCATTGGTTTAGGCTTAAGCTCATTAACTTATGACAAACTTTCAAAAGCAATAAAAGACTGAAAACACAAAAACAAACAATAATCGTCTCCTCCGGGATTCTTTTCTCATCTCATTCACTCACAAACGAGAACTAGCTTCTTCCGTCTAATGCAAGACAGTTCGCACCTGAGCCAGACAGGTCATACACTTGAGCATAGACAAGTAAGCAGTTCACAAGTCAATTCACCTTTCAGTCTCTTTGGGTCGAACTACGGTGTTCTGACTTCCTCATTGCACGAGAGGATACGTAGGCATAACTTAACAGTTATCGAACAAAAGTCTCTGTGTATTCCCCCTCCTTCTAGCTTCATTCTTTAGCCTCATGATCTTGAGCATTTCACTCCTTTCTTACACTGACACTTTCATACTTCACATCACTTATACGCTTTACACTGACACCTGTACATCCCTTTCCAGCTATTTTACACACAAATTGCACTGACACTACCCCTTTAAAACACAAATCTTTTAAGCGTGGATCCCGTCGAGTACGGCGGACAATCTGGGTGCTAATACCTTCCCAGGTTGTAACCAACCCCCTTTCTCAGTCTCTCTGGTTCGCAAACTGTCTTATCCATCTCCTTCTAGGTCTATGCAGCATTGCCTTTCCTCCGGGATAAAAATGCCTAGCTGGCGACTCTATTCATTCTCCAGTGAGTTCACGGCTGTGTGTTCTCACTGTTCCCTTCGCCGACCGTTCGCGTCTGTACCCCATTTGACCCGGCTTCATTTGGTGGGAGCGACAGCTTGGCGACTCTGCTGGGGACCCTTATACTGTAACCAGGGCTTCTGGTTCTTTTTGTGGGTTCCTCCTAGTGCTTGTTTGATTTGTGTTTACTGGGGTGTTATGTGCTTATTTGTGTTTGTATATTTGCTTTCTTTACTGCTTTCTGTACAGCTTTATTTATTGCTTTCTTTACAGTTTTCATATATCATACTGTCATGCTGTCTGGCTGGATCTGGTTTTGCTTTGGTGGGTGGGTGTTCTATTGAGAGTTAAGGTCCTATACCTGGGACCTGAGTGACACCTAGGCTAGAGTGAATCATATTCTTTCCCATTCCATCTCGGTCTGGTGCGGGAATATGAAACACGGTTCAGATATGGGTTTCTTCTTGAGAACTCTGTGTTGCAGATTTCCTGCAATGCTAGAGCTATCTGGGAAGCCTGCTAAGTCTGGATGACCTTTTAGTATTGACCTTCAGAAACTGAGGTGAATTAGAGGAGGAACTTTTATGGTTATTGTAAACACTGTACCTCCGGGTTAGAAGTGTTTACACTTCACATAACTGATCCAAGTCTGAGGATCCTTGTTTTAGAACACCACCTGTGAGGGGGTTGGGCTATTTACAGGTTTGCAGGTACCTTGACCCCAGAATACCCTGTTACTTTGACTTGATTAAGAATACTCCATGTTGGAACAGTTCTTGTGATTCTAAACCCTGGACATGTGGCTCTTTATTTGAGTCCCCCACCTTGGTTACTGGATTTATAGACCTCCGTCTGGATTTCTTGGACATACTTGGACCTATATCAGAGTTTTGATCAGATCCGGCTCAGTCACAAACCCTTGCATATCATTTGCATACATAAACATTGCATCATATTGACATTTGCTTATTTGTGTTTCAGGGTATCCATCTTCATTTGGTTTTGGTTTTGACCCCATCTTCAGTATTGGCCCATCTTCACCAGCATCTGCTTCAGCTATCACATGCACCAACCAATCAGTGGCCCATTCTTCAGTGTTATCACCAGCACCTGTCTCT
Source organism: Lathyrus aphaca (assembly GCA_963966055.1). Lineage (NCBI taxonomy): Eukaryota > Viridiplantae > Streptophyta > Magnoliopsida > Fabales > Fabaceae > Lathyrus > Lathyrus aphaca. Next base: position 430,478,529 of record OZ014519.1, on the reverse strand, counting down.
ACCCATCTTCAGCATCATGGCTCCTAAAAAGAGCAACATCACCTATCACTTCTTCCAGCCAGAGCTATCTGACATCAGGAGGATTCAGACCCTGATCACTCCAGATCACATACCATTGTTCAGGGAACACTATGGGGATATACTTGATATGGTTATGGATCTGGACCCTTCACAGAGAAGCCTGATCCACACTTGCATCCAGTTTTATGATCCCCATATGAGGTGTTTTACCTTCCAAGACTTTCAGCTGGGCCCTCTATTGGAAGAATACTCATCATTGGTTGGTCTGCCTATCAGGGGTGGAATCCCTTTCAACCCTGAGATGGTCTTTCCTGGTAATGGAGAAGTAGCAAAGGCTTCACATCTGGAACCTGTTTTGATTGAGCAGCATATGACTTCTAAAGCTGGAATCCCTGGCTTTCATCTGGATTTCTTGATCTCTCAAGCTACCTTGAAAGCTTCTTTAGGGGAGTGGAAAGCTGTCTGTGCTCTATTGGCTTTGAGCATATATGGAATTGTATTGTTTGCAGATGAGCCTCGATTCATCAGCAAGAATGCAATCCATCTATTCATCCTGAAGAACCCAGTACCCACTTTATTGGGGGATCTCTACTATTCAGTGCATCAGAGGAATGAGAAGCAGAGGGGAAGATTAGTGAGGTGTTGTGCTCCATTGTTCCATACTTGGCTTCTCAGGCATCTACCCAGGACAGATGCATTTCTGAATCCTCATCAACAGAAAAACTGGGCTAAGAGACTCACTGCTCTAACTTCAGCCGATATCAGATGGTGCACCCAAAGAACCAAGGGCAGGGATATCATCACCAGCTGTGGGCATTTTCCCAATGTGCCCCTAATAGGAGTTAAGGGTAGTATTAATTACAACCCTCTGCTGTTTAGAAGACAACTGGGCTATGCCCTGGTCCACACTCCTAAGGCACAGGACTTGGTTGAGACTCTCTACTGTGAGAACAAGCTTAATTTGACTATTGTTAGGCAGGCTGCCTGGGCCTGGGATAATGTTCAAACCAAGGGAGTAACCATTCTGGGGAAGTGCAATAATGTGGCATCAGCACAATACTATGAGTGGTCCCGTGCCAGGGCTCAATTCTCTGGAATGCCCTTTACCATAGAAGATATGCCTGAATCATCTTCAGCACCACCTGCCACTGTCAGTTTGGAGGAGTTTGAGAGTTTGAAAGAAAGAAATGAGAAGTTAACCCAGGCTTTGCAGAAGACCCTCCGGGAGAGGAGTGATGGTATGAGGGAGATTGAGAGGTTAGAGAAGTTGAGAGTGGAGCATCTGGTTAAGATTGAGAAGTCTGGGGATTATATCAAGAAGTCCAAAGCTGGAGAACAAATTCTGAAGAATGCTTGCAAAGAAGCCCAGTTCCAGAGAGCAAGGACAGACTTGTATCTGAAGGAGAGTCAGGCCCGGTGGGTCAGGATCACCGAGACTCGTACCCTGGAGGACAAGAGAGTTCAAGACAAGATGGAACAACTGGAAGCTAGTGCAAAAGAACAGCAAGAAGCCCTGGCAGCAGCCCAGAGGGAGATATCAGAGCTAAAGATCAAAGCTGGAGTGAAGAGGTCAAAGGACCAAAGTCAGCACAAGAAGTTAACAGCAGCTGTTACAACCCGGAATCTCCTCATCAGGAATCTCACGGAGCGTCCAGCTGATCCTGTGACCGAAGCACTTCTCAAGGAAGTTCGTGAGGATGAGTTTGGTCTTGTTGTTTGACTATTTGCTTGTTGTTGCTTTTATTCATTGTACTTTTATTTTCTTGTGATGTATTTTGACCCCTCAGAGGGCTTGTAATTGTAAACAAACTATGTACCATTTTGCTTTTGTAATATATGTGTTAGTTTGTTCCATTCGAGTTTCACTTCAAAAGCAACATCGACAGCATCTTCAAGGGTCTGGAAGGGTCAAAAATGAATGCCAAACCGGATACCTTGAAAACAAATAAGCATACTGCATTGCATGCTAACACTTTTGTTTGTTTTGTAGGTTTTTGTTTTATTGCCACTAACTCTGTTGTGATGTTCAGGAACTATTGCTCGGCGCCGGGTATTTCCCCTCAACCGTCTGCACCGTTATCCGACCCGTAACAATCTTCCGGGCATCCAAATGGATCAGATGCAGCAGGACCTTACTGAGGTCAGAAATCAAATGGAAAATGAAAGGCTAGAAATGAGGAATCAAATGACTCAGTTTATGGAAGTGATGAACAACATGGCTCAGAGCCAAGAAAGATTGAGGGCCATGGTAGAAAGGCAGAATCAAGAAGATCCACATATAGGAACTGCCGGCACTAGCAACAATGAAAGGGTCCAACCTCATGTTAACCCCCCTGTATTTGGACCACACCTCCATCCTGAGGTCAACATCCCTGCAAATGTTCAAGGGACTGCCACTGCAGCCAGGGTACTTCAAGAAGACCCCCAAGAGGATCAGTTTACAGTAATGGGTGCTGGGGAAGAAGCTTATGATAGAAGGCTGGATGAGATAGCTGAGAAATTGAGGTCCTTAGAATCTCAAAATTCTCTGGGTTTCGACGTCATGGACATGGGCTTGGTAGACGGGGTCAGGATCCCCCATAAGTTTAAGCCTCCTTGTTTTGAAAAATACAACGGGACTTCATGCCCCCGGACTCATTTACAGTCATTTCTGGGAAGGCTGAAGGCCTATACAATGGATGAGAAGCTCTGGATGTTCTATTTCGAGGATAGCTTAACTGGAGCGTCAAGAGAATGGTACTCTCACTTGACAAGGGCAACTATCAGATGCTGGAAGGACCTGGCAGAGGCCTTCATCAGACAGTATCAGTACAACTTAGACATGGCACCCAACAGGACCCTCCTAATGAGAATGTCACAGACGTCAAGGGAAAGTTTCCGAGAATATGCCCAGAGATGGAGGCAATTGGCTGCTGCTATTCAGCCACCTATGTCTGAAAGGGAAATGGCAGACATGTTTATGAACACCCTTCAGGGGACCTACATTGATAGGCTGGCTGCTTTCTCTTCCACTAGCTTTGCAGATGTTGTCATAGCTGGGGAGAGAATCGAAAGCCTATTGAAAATGGGTAAGATCTCAGACAACGTTGCAAGCTCGTCCAGTAGTACAAGAAAGCCTTTTGCAGGCCCAAGAAGAACTGGCGAGACCAATGCCATCCACACCAACATGGGCAGGCCCCAATATGTTCACAGATCAGTGGCAGCAGTCACAATTCCCGCTCCGGCTCATCCTCAACCAGTTTATCAACCTCCGCAACAAAACTATCAACAACCTCAGTACCATCAACAGAATCAGTATCCTCCGAGAAATTACAACAATAGCAACACCAACAACAATAACCAGCAAAGGCCATTCCAACAGAGGCCTTCTCAAGCCAACAGGGTAATCGATCCGATCCCTATGCCATATGCTACATTGCTGCCACAACTCCTAAAACTCAACCTAGTTGAGCTAAGGACGTTGGCACCTCCAGATCCCAACAGTCTACCCAGAAACTACGATGTCAACGCCAGATGTGCTTTTCATTCCAACGCACCTGGCCACAGTACAGAAAAGTGCAGAGCCCTGCACATGAAGGTACAAGACCTGGTAGACTCGAAAGCTCTGAATTTCGCACCACCACCCAATGTCAATAAGAACCCCATGCCAAACCACGGTGGTCCCAGAATTAACGCTATTGAAGAAGACAAGCCGTCTTATTTAATAACCAGTGTGGGTCAAATCCGGACACCGTTGGTAGAAATTAAGGCTCAACTCCTCGAATGTCAAATGTTCCCGGGGTGTGAGTTGGGGTGTGCTTACTGCAATATCTCGGTAAACGGGTGCGATAAACTGAGGAATGGCATAGACGGTCTCATTCAGAGTGGCCAACTTCAGATCACCACATCATTTCCTACGAATCCAGCAATTTCATCAGCAACAATTCCAGAACCTCCTACAACTGCAACAACCATTGTTCCTGACAATTCTTCGGCTTCATCAACAAGTACTTCATCTATTATCTCAACTGATCAGTTATCAACAAATTTTTCTTCTACAACTCCAGCACCACTCCATTTTGAAACTCCTACAACAACAACACCCATACTCCCGACAATGTCTCCTACAACACCAGCAACAAATCATGAAGATGTCTCAACTGTCACAATATTCTATGATCCTGAAAACAACTCCGCCTACAACTTAGAAAGTGCTGTTCCCATCAGAGCACCAGTCACAATTTTATTACGATCCACAGACTATCACATTTCCTTCCACAGCTGCAGTCAGTCCAGTCACTATCACGGTGCCTGGACCAGTACCTTATGAAAGCAGCAATGCCATCCCGTGGCATTACGGCTCTGACCTGTACTGTGGAGGACAAAGAATCACTTTTGAATCATCAACCCCTGCACCGCAAATTGACAATGTGGGAGGAGGCGGAGGCTTCACTCGAAGCGGACGTCTTTTCGCTCCACAAATTCAGAGACCCACTGCCGAAGCAGAAGCTGCTGCCAAGGCAAAAGGAAAAAGCTTGGTGCAGGAAGAGCAGACTGTTAAAGAAGCCTTCAAGACACCCTTCGATCAAGAGGTTGATGAGTTCATGCGAATCATCAAAAAGAGTGATTATAAAGTAGTGGATCAGCTTCATCAGACGCCTTCCAAGATCTCAATCCTATCATTGCTTATGTGCTCCGAGGCCCATCGGAATGCACTACTCAAAGTCTTGCACGCAGCTTACGTGCCTGAAGAGATCACTGTCAATCAGCTAGAAGCTGTAGTTGGAAATGTTAATGCTAGTCACGGACTAGGGTTCACCAATACTGATTTGACAACGGAAGGCCGCAACCATAACAAAGCCTTGCACATAACCATGGAATGTAAAGGTGCTGTCCTTTCCCATGTGCTGGTAGACACGGGGTCATCCCTCAATGTCTTGCCTAAGAAGGCCCTGGTGAAGCTAGAATATGACGGATTGGCATTGAGACCCAGCAACCTGGTGGTGAGAGCCTTTGATGGTTCAAAGAGATCGGTTCTGGGAGAAATTGAGTTGCCCATAACGATTGGCCCGCAGACCTTCAAAACGACCTTCTACGTGATGGATATACAGCCTGCCTACAGCTGTCTATTGGGTAGGCCATGGATTCACGCCGCTGGCGCCGTGACCTCTACCTTTCACCAGAAGTTAAAATATGAGTGGGAGGGTCAAATCGTTACAATCTGTGGAGAAGAGGATATTTTTGTCAGCCACCTGGCTACCTATAAGTATATTGAGATGGATGGGGAGATCCACGAAACAATGAGCCAAGGATTCGAAGCCTTGAATGTGAATGAAACATCTGCTGTGCCTGGTACTTCAATATCATCATACCAACAAGCCCGAAAGGTTGTTGAGAGAGGAAACGCCCAAGGCTGGGGCAAACTGCTATCGGTGGAGAAGAAAGAGGACAGATTTGGGTTGGGTTACAAACCAACTCAACAAGATCAAGCAGCGGCTGCGAAAGAGCCCAATTTTGTGAGTGGGGGGATGCTTACCCCTGATGCTATCAACTGTCTGGAAGACGAGCTGGAAGAAGAACGCAACCTGGAAAGCTGGATTTGTCCAAAGATCCCGGGGGGCAGTATCTCAAACTGGTCTTCCCAGGAAATTATAAGAGTTACTCATGCAGAGTAATTATTATTTCCTGTATTTTTATAGCATGCATCAAAGTCTTGCATCTTGCCCAAGATGACAAGACTCATTTTGTAATCGGGCCATCTGTACTTTTTGTGCAAACAAGATTAATCAATGAAATATCAGACATCTTTTTGCAAATGAGTCTTTTTCTTTTCCGCTCACTGTTCTTTTTCATTTTTCTTTTTGTACAAAAAATAAATGGCAGTGTTTTCAAAATGACAACTTTATTTCACTTTTCTAAAACAAGATTAAAATCAAATCACTAAAATGAACAAACTGAACCCTTGCAGAGAGTGTCTTCCAGACAGCACCGACAACAGCACGGCTATGACTTCGTACGACTTTGACAATCCAATCAATCAAGCTGATGAAGGGGTTGAAGAAGAATATGAGCTTCCTGAAGAGCTAGCCAGGTTGTTGAGACAAGAGGAAAAGGTTATTACTCCTCACCAGGAGGAAGTTGAAGTGATCAATCTTGGTACAGATGAAGACGTGAAAGAGGTTAAAATCGGGGCCTACTTACAAGACTCAGTGAAGAGACAACTGGTTGACCTGCTTCAAGAATATGTGGACGTGTTCGCTTGGTCTTATCAAGATATGCCAGGGTTGGATACCGACATTGTCGTGCACAAGCTGCCTTTAAGAGAAGAATGCCCGCCAGTTAAGCAGAAACTGCGCCGTACTCGCCCAGACATGGCTATGAAAATCAAGGAGGAGGTACAAAAGCAATGGGACGCCGAGTTCCTTGCTGTGGGTTGCTAACATAGTACCTGTGCCCAAGAAAGACGGCAAAGTAAGAATGTGTGTTGACTACCGGGATCTGAACAGAGCCAGCCCAAAAGATGACTTCCCATTACCTCACATTGACGTATTGGTGGATAACACAGCTCAGTTCTCGGTATTCTCCTTCATGGACGGATTTTCAGGATACAATCAGATTAAAATGTCACCTGAAGACATGCAGAAGACAACCTTCATCACACCCTGGGGCACGTTCTGCTACAAGGTAATGCCATTTGGGCTCAAGAATGCCGGCGCAACATATCAACGGGCTATGGTGACATTATTCCACGATATGATCCATAAGGAAATCGAGTGTTATGTGGATGACATGATCGCCAAGTCCCTTACTGAAGAAGATCATCTGGTAAATCTGCTGAAACTGTTCAAGCGTCTGAGAAAGTACCAACTGAAGTTAAACCCCAACAAATGCACATTCGGGGTGAGATCTGGTAAGCTGCTGGGCTTTATTGTAAGCGAGAAGGGGATTGAAGTTGACCCTGACAAAGTCAAAGCCATCCAAGAGATGCCTGCACCGAAAACTGAGAAAGAAGTTTGAGGGTTCTTAGGTCGATTGAACTACATCTCGCGGTTCATATCTCACCTTACAGCAACTTGTGAACCCTTGTTCAAACTACTGAGAAAAGAACAGACGGTCAGGTGGAACGAAGACTGCCAAAGGGCTTTTGACAAGATCAAAGAATACTTACAAGAACCTCCAATCCTTATGCCTCCAGTTGAAGGAAGACCTCTGATAATGTACCTGACAGTATTAGAAGAGTCGATGGGGTGTGTGTTGGGCCAGCATGACGAGTCTGGTCGAAAAGAGTATGCAATATACTACCTAAGCAAAAAGTTTACCGACTGTGAACAACGTTATTCACTGCTCGAGAAAACTTGCTGTGCTTTAGCGTGGGCTGCTCGCCGACTGAGACAGTATATGTTGACCCACACTACTTTGTTGATATCAAAAATGGACCCAGTCAAGTACATTTTCGAGAAGCCAGCACTTACCGGACAGGTTGCAAGATGGCAGATGATTCTCACAGAATACGACATCCAGTACACCTCTCAGAAAGCCATCAAGGGCAGTGTACTATCTGAATATCTGGCTGAGCAACCCATTGACGATTACCAGCCTATGAGGTTTGACTTCCCTGATGAAGACATCATGTTCATAAAAGCAAAAGATCATGAAGAGCCTGTTCACACTGAAGGGCCTGGCCCGGAAGAAGAATGGACTATGATGTTTGATGGGGCTGTTAATATGAATGGCCGTGGTGTTGGTGCAGTGCTCATTACACCTAAAGGAGTTCACATGCCTTTCTCGGCAAAACTCACTTTCAACTGCACTAATAACGAAGCTGAATACGAAGCTTGCATTATGGGTCTTGAGGAAGCCATTGACCTCAGGATCAAGACATTGACCGTGTTCGGAGATTCAGCTTTGGTAGTCAATCAAACCAACGGCAAATGGTACACACACCAGGACCATCTGATACCTTACAGGGATTATACAAGGAGGTTATTGACTTTATTTACAACAGTCAAGCTTGAGTATATCCCTCGGGACGAGAATCAGTTTGCAGATGCTCTGGCTACCATTTCGTCCATGATCAAAGTTCAGACTGCCAACTTCGTACCTCAGATCTCAGTGTCCAGACTTGACAGACCAGCATATGTGTTCGCAACAGATATTGTTAAAGATGATAAGCCTTGGTTCCATGACATTAAATGCTTCTTGGAGGATCAAACATACCCACCAGGGGCATATTCCAATGATAAAAAGACTTTGAGAAGGCTTGCTGGCAGTTTCTTCCTGAACACTGATGGGTCTTTATACAAAAGGAACTTCGATATGGTACTCCTCAGATGTGTTGATAAGACAGAAGCAGATTTGTTGATGCATGAAGTGCACGAAGGATCCTTTGGTACCCATGCCGGAGGGCATGCCATGGCTAAGAAATTGTTAAGATCAGGGTATTATTGGATCACCATGGATGCAGACTGTTGTGCCTACGCCAGAAAATGCCATAAATTCCAGATTTATGCAGATAAGGTGCATGTGCCTCCCAATCCTCTGAACATCATGTCTTCACCATGGCCCTTTGCCATGTGGGGCATTGATATGATTGGCAAGATCGAGCCAACTGCTTTGAATGGCCACAGATTCATCCTGGTTGCCATTGATTATTTCACCAAGTGGGTCGAAGCAGCTTCCTATGCCAATGTTACAAGACAAGTGGTAGCCAGATTTCTGAAGAGAGATATCATCTGTCGATATGGAGTTCCCGAGCGAATCATTACTGATAATGGTTCCAACTTGAACAACAAAATGATGGCAGAGCTGTGCCGGGACTTCAAGATCCAACATCACAATTCCTCTCCTTACAGGCCAAAGATGAATGGCGCTGTTGAGGCAGCTAATAAGAATATCAAGAAGATTGTGCAGAAGATGGTAGTCACTTACAAAGACTGGCATGAAATGCTACCATTTTCTTTGCATGGGTACCGCACGTCAATCAGGACATCCACTGGGGCAACACCGTATCAACTTGTATATGGTATGGAAGCGGTCCTACCTGTCGAAGTTGAATTACCCTCTCTCCGGGTACTAATGGATGTTAAACTGGGTGAAGCAGAATGGGTTCGGGCCCGATACGAACAACTGAGTCTGATCGAAGAAAAAAGATTGGCTGCAATCTGTCATGGACAGTTGTATCAGAAGAGAATGAAGAGAGCCTTTGATCAGAAAGTCAGGCATCGAGAGTACCAAGTAGGAGATCTTGTGCTGAAAAGAATCCTCCCTCCTCATACAGACCACAGGGGCAAATGGACTCCAAATTATGAAGGACCATTTGTAGTAAAGAAAGTTTTCTCTGGTGGAGCATTGATGCTCAGCACCATGGATAGTGAAGATTTCCCGTCCCCTGCGAATTCAGATGCAGTTAAAAAATACTTCGCATAAAAATGACCCGCTGGACATAAAAATAGAATGTAAGTCCATGCAAAAATAGGGCATCCCGGCGAGTCAAAAACAGAATAACAGACTCGGGCAAAAATAAGGGAAAATAAATGAAAAATGTACACCCGCTGAGTTGAAAAGCCGCATTGGACAGCTCAGGCAAAAATGGGTATCCCGATGGATTGAAAACCCGAAAGGGCGATCCATGCAAAATAAGGGAATAAGCGAACAACTGCATTCTGAGTTCGTCTGTATCATCTACAACTTGGTAAGCTTCAACAAGATCAAGCTTCAATCATAATCAACATTCTTCAAAAGCAAGATGGGAAGAACGTCAAAAGTCATACGGGTCATAGTGAAGAGGAAGCTCCTTAAAGCGTCATCAACACTGCCAGCATTTTGTTTCTCAATTTGTAACAATCTCCTCATTTCAGGGGATATGTTCCTTTGACTGTATCTCGCCAATTCAGGGCATATGAATTAATAAAATCAGATTTTCAGTCATGTCTCATTTTGTACATTTTATTTGCAAAAAATGTCTGATGTCTTAAAAGAAAAAAAACTGATTGCATAAGAATACAAATGCTTATCTTCAAAAGTAAAAACATGCTTGCAGGAAATATGCTTACTCTCAGAAGTATCCTAACTCCTATGATGGAATCCGGTAAGGGATACCTCGGGATTATCTTGTGCGTTTCTCTATCTTTTTCAGGATTGCAGGTATCCAGAACGCAACTTGGGGCGTGTAAGCTCCATCCCAGCAAGCTGGCAAATCAACACCCAATTTTAGCACCCGAAGTGCTCTCTCCCCAGCTGAGTTGCCTTTCACGACTCCTCCCAGCTAAGTTGGCCACTTATTACTTATCCCCATCAGAATGGGCAGGTATCACAGAAGATGCCCATATCCCCGGCTGAGTCAAGAAGTCACCGTAACAGAATTTCTAGGGAGGTCTTTCAGTGATGCCTCTCTCTCTCCCAAGCCGAGTTGTCATCTCGCCCTCAGCCGAGTACAAAAATCAGGGAATCATCTCCCCATAGAGCTCCAGCCTCTGTCCAGAAGAGCAGCGCATGAAGGATCACAACAGAGTGAAGAAGGCTTCTACAAACCCCAGCTGGGTCCCTCATTATCAGGATAGGTCTATCAATGACCTATATCCCCAAGCAGATATCATATCATCAGATCTACCGATGATCTCACCCCCAGCTGGGATGTCCATTTCAAGCAGATCGGCCAGAGATCTTCGCAGCAACGGGACCCGGATCCCGGTTTGGTATCTTTGCACAATCATAACATTTGCATCATATTTACCCACAAAGCGTAGCATTCCGTCTAGTACGGAACATTACGGCAAAAATCCAACACATAGCATAATCATAAGCCATGTTTTAAATCAGCACTTGTGAATGATGACGGTTCATCAATGTACAGAAAAATCCCCACCGGAGTCCCCAGCAAAAGCAGCTGTTTCACAATCCGCATACGCCAGTATATACTCATTTTGACACCCGTCCGTGCCACCTTTCCCCAGTAAAGTCGCCTGAACACTCTTTGCAAACAAGACCACCCGTATTACAGGTACGTCCTGACACCCGTCCGTGTCATACCCCAGCAGAAAGCCAAAGACATCCTCTTTGCACTCACATATACTTATATACACTTTCTTGACACCCGTCCGTGTCATATCCCCAGCGCAGTCATCTACACTTTGTATATCAGATATTTGTTCATATTATACTTTTCTCTCTCGACACTCGTCCGTGTCGCTTTCCCCAGCAGATAAACACTCATCTATACGATGCTCATACTCGTTACTCATGATACACTCATACAGATACTCGTCCGTATCTTGTATATACCATTCATATCCCCACAGATTCGACACTCGTCCGTGCTCTTTGTTAACCGGATGGTACTCATACGTACCATCATCTCTGAACATGTGTCAAGCGTTTGTTTCTATCATGATACTCGTCCGTATCATAGTCTTAAGGATGCTCGTCCGCATCTTTAATCCATACACCGTGTCAAACACTCATGTCTTCTTGAATTTAGACACTCGCCTGTGTCTACTTTTCCCCAGAAGAATCCCTTCAGATTCGACACTCGTCCGTGCTCTTTGTTAACCGGATGGTACTCGTCCGTACCATCATCTCTGAACACGTGTCAGTACTTGTTTCTACCCGATACTCGTCCGTATCATAGTCTTAAGGATGCTCGTCCGCATCTTTAATCCATACAATGTCTAACCACTTATACCTCTTGTTTCTTGGATGTGAACACTCGTCCGTGTTTACCATTCCCCAGTAGATCACCAACAGACAAATTTCTTTTATCCGACACTCGTCCTGTGTTGTGGTAAACCCTGAGAGCAGCCGTCCCCTGCTAGGTGGTCGTCCTCCACCTCTTGATGGTCGTCCTCCATCATGCTCATCCGATGGCCGTCCCCATCGTTGATATTTTCGGCAGCCGTACCCTGCCAGGTGGTCGTCCTCCACCTTTGATGTCCGTCCCCATCATATTTCCTTTATTCCCCAATAGAGCAGCCGTCCCCTGCTAGGTGATCGTCCTTCACCTTTGATGGCTGTACCCCATCATCTGTTTATTTCATTTATTCTTTAACCCGATGGCCGTCCCCGTTGTGGTCCCTTTTCCTTTTTAGCCCGATGGCCGTCCCCATCGTTGGTTACTTTGCTTTATGAACTTGATGGCCGTCCCCGTCATGTTTCATTAATTCCCAGAGAATCTTACTTTATCTTGATGGCCATCCCCATCATAATTTGATTTTCCCCAGCTAGTCGGCCGTCCCCGTCTTGGCTTTACCTTTTATCCCCAGCATGTCGGCCGTCCCCGTCATTGCTTTGTTTCCCGCACTTTACAATATACTTTATCTCCCTTTATAATCTATATCCCTTTTCTTCTTCTTTCTGTGAGTGCAAATTTTGGAATGTCTTTGGTATTCAACCACAAGTTATCTTGTTTGCCTGCTAAGCCGTTGCTTACGGCCTGCACAGCTAACTCATGCTTGAATAGGGGAAGCTGTAAACACCCCAAATTTGCCCTCACCCATTCACACCATGGCTTGTGATCATTTCATATGCATGAACACCATCATATCATCTCAGGACACATTTTTGAGTCACTGCATAGTTTCTAAGTCATCTGCATCTAGGGTTTGTGATCTGAGCAATCCAAGAGCTTCTTGAGCCACTCCAAAGGCCACCAATCACTTCAAAGGGGTCCATGTGTGTTCTTGTATCATATCACATCCACTCAAAGTCAAAAATGCAAAAGAATCACAAGAACTGGGATTGGTGTGGATGCAGAGCCAAGTTTGACTGCACAGTTGACCTAAAATTAGGGTTTTGGTTTCAGAGGCCATAACTCCAATTTTTTTGGTCATTCTTGTTTCTATTGGTCTTTATATGGTATAGGGAGTATGCATACCAATTTTCATGAAGAAATTCCATGGGGAAGTCATCTGATCAAGGGTTGACTTTCTGGGCAAGTCAGTGCAAAATCAGGGCATCTGAGGCCCCCAATGACCCAACCAATGGGCATTCTTCATCAATTTGAGTGTATATGATCTTTATTTGATCATGGAAGAAGTTTGAAGTTCACAAAAATCAAGAATTTGAAGTTTTTGCAAAGTTGACTTTTTAGGGCATAGTTGACTTTTCAAGAATATGTCATTTTAGGTCATTTTTCAAGCCTTGCTTTTTGATCCAAAAATGCTTCAAATGGAAAAACTTTGGTCATGAAAGTTGTAGAATACATTTTTCCCTTTTCAAAAAGTACAAGAACATGGCCTAATTCATTTTGGATCAAAAGTTATGGTTTGACAAAGTTGGCAAAAATCACTAATTTTCAAGTTATGCACTAAAAGGAAAATTTGCAAAATCATGAACCAAGGCAAATTGTAACTTCTAATTGTCTTCAAACCATTACACAAGCATCATGCAACTCTTAAAAATCAGATTTGAACCAAGTTTCTCATGGTTTATGGCTTGTTGGACAAGGAAATCACATGTGAACCAAAGTTGGAACAAGTTGCAAGACTCATGATCACACTTCCTACCACTTGCTACATTGGATGCTGAACCTTGCCAGCCCTTCCCCTCACCTTTGCTGCGCAGCCCCATGCCTTGTACTAGCCTAGAACCAAGCCCATGCTTTCCTTACACAAAGAGTGGACTTTTGGCAAAAGTGAACTTACCAATCAATAAAGGCCAGGTCAAATCATCTGACCTATAGGATTATTTTATGTTATCCATTTGCAAGCCAAAGATATCAGGAGGCCAAGCTGAAACAACATACAACATCACATACACAAAACTCACCCCATTGGCATTTCTCTTCGAATCTCTCTGCCCAGCTCACAAACATTCAAACAAGTTCCACTACTCAACTCACCATGCCTCATTAAGCCAAAACCAACAAAGAACCAAGCCTGAATCAAGCAAGAACACCACTTCTCCATCTTCACTCCAACTTGCAGTTTCTTTCGAAACTCACTCCACAGGCCATAAACATCCAAACAAACTCCATAAACCTTCTTAAAACATCACCCTGATCACAAAGAACCACTCACATTGGCCTGAAACTGCCTGCATCACCATTGCCATTTTCAACTGAGCTTGAGCAGAAGCTGTTCAAACTCTTCATCTAGCCAGCATAAACTTCTCCAAAGCATTCAAGCATCATCAAGAGGTCATAAGGGGTGGATTTCACAAGGAGGGGAGGTCTGAAAGTTGCTGGAGTGAAAGCTTCGAATCTCAGGTAGCTCAAGAAATATTTTTCCAGAAATCATTTTTTATGTTCTAAACTTGTTCTCTATGCTTCACTGATTGTCCTGGTGCTTTTAGTTTTGAAAATGGTGATGAAATGAGAATTTAATTGATCTCTGAAACTTTTTTGCCCTAGTTCTTGTTTGCTTCGATTCAGCCTTTCCTGGAAAAATAAATTTGTTTTGAGTGAGGGTTATGATTCGTGAGTGAGTGGGAAGCATTTCTGTTCAATTAGATTTCATTTTCCTAACGTATGGAGTGAGTTTGAGGTTTGGGGTGAACGGAGAAGATGACCGGAACACTGTTCCGGTCATCTGAAAGTGTTTAACGGCGCAATTAGGGTTTAAGCATTAATTAGTCATTTTTGAATTTGAGCCGTAGGATGTGGCGCGCAGTCAACTCCCGCGCGTGTGACTTTGAATTCAAGCCCTTGGATCAGCTGACTTCTCTTTAATTCATTTATTTTCATTTTATTTTCATATTTTTCTCATTTGTTTTGCATAATTTATTTAAAATAGCAAAAATGTCTTAAAATTTATGAAACTTTTTCTCAAGAGTTTTATTAATTTTTATGACACAAAAATATTTTTATTTTCATTTTTAGCATTTAAAATGTATTTTTAAATAATTAAAAGATTATTTTTAATTAATTAATGAGAATTAATTTATTAAAAATACTTTTAAGTATCTAAAAATCACCAAAAAATTCATGAAATGTTCTAAGACATTTAGAAACATTGTCCAACCTTCAAACCAAATTTCTTTTTTGATCTTGATGCATTTTGATAATTTTTCATTGTATTAAAATCATTTTTGTGCATTAATTTGATCCATAGTTCAAAAAATCATTTCTGCCTATTCATGAGGAGTTGGACATTGATTCTTCTTGCATTGCATTATGTTTAGCATGTAGTTTTTGAGATAAAATGGCCATGATTTGATCTTGCATTTTCAAATTGTTTGACATTTTTTCTTGTTTAGGAACCCTAAAAATCCTAGAAACTTGTAAAAATCATAACTTGAGATTGGTTAAGAGTTGAGACCTCTCCTTTGGGCATTGGTTTAGTATAGGATTAGGGGTCCTTTGTGTGGCATTTTCCATTTTTTATCTTAGGGTTTGCTTCTGATTTTGACTTTTGTTTGATGTTTGGTTCATAAACCCTAATTTGGGCTTCCATATGCATCCATCTTGCATTCTCTTGCATAACATGACTTGCCATGACATTCCATGCTTCCGTGTGATTCATTTGACATCATAAGACATATAGAAAACATGTTTGATCATTGCATCATGTATTTGCCATGTTGTATGTCATGTGCACTCCATAACTTTTCATGTGTTTTCATGGTTCCTAACTTGCTTCATTTGCATTCATAAGCTTGTATGATCATTTCCATGTGCTGCCTCATGTTTGTAGCATCTCATAACATCATTAGAATCATGTATGTGCTGCTGGTTTTGTTTCTCATCATGTCATCTCATCCCATTCTGCATTGCATTGCATTCCTTTTCTAACATTTCAGGTGGTAAGTGAACTTGAGAAGTGAATTTGCCTTCACTTCTCATAACCTTTCTTTTCATCTCTCTTGCATCCATTGCTGCATTTTCCATATGTGTTTGAGTTTGAACTTGCTCATTCTTCTTCTTCCCACTTTCTTTCTTCAAGTGACTTGACTTCTTGAATGAAGCAAGTCACTTTGCTTCTCTTGATCCTTTCATCTGCTTCCTGGTGGTTCCATTGAAGATTTGTCTTGATAAACCTCATAAACCTTAGGAACAACCAAGCATGACAATGATTAGGGTTTTGATTAGTCTCCCCTCTTAGTTTTACCTTTGTGTCTCTCTTGAGTCTTCTCTCCTCACCTCATGATCAGGGACTAAACCCTAAAGGCTTTAAGGCTTTATGATTAAGCTTATGCCTGCATCCTTCTCTTAGGATGGAGTGTATAACTTTAATCTTGAGTGTTAAACCCTTAATGTGTTTAAATCTCTTAATCAATCCACTTAATAATTATCAAGACATCACACTTGTAACTTGGGCCTTGCATTAGGGTTCTAATTCTTCCTTAATTGGTTAAGAAGGACTAACCCTAGTGTTAATGGACAAGTCCCCCTCAAGTTGTCTTACAAACCCTAAAAATCACTTCATCATCATATCACCTAATAAAATCCACTTAATCAAAGGCTTGTTTTGTCATGAGTTTAATCCCTAACCATGGATTAAATTGAGGAGCTTTCCTCAGCTTAAACATCCTCATCTATTATCCTTCTATTAGGATGGTGCAATGAGTCTGTTTAATCCTTGATTATGGCTTAACCTCATTACTCAACACTAAACAAAAACACCAAAAACATCTAAATAATCACAAGTAGGTTAATGATCTTAATCCTACACCAAAGGTGATTGAGTGTGAGAATCTGACTTCACACTTAAGGTATTCTCATTACCCCTAATCAGAGGGAAGATGTGATGAGTCTACTAAATCCATTGGTTTAGGCTTAAGCTCATTAACTTATGACAAACTTTCAAAAGCAATAAAAGACTGAAAACACAAAAACAAACAACAATCGTCTCCTCCGGGATTCTTTTCTCATCTCATTCACTCACAAACGAGAACTAGCTTCTTCCGTCTAATGCAAGAAAGTTCGCACCTGAGCCAGACAGGTCATACACTTGAGCATAGACAAGTAAGCAGTTCACAAGTCAATTCACCTTTCAGTCTCTTTGGGTCGAACTACGGTGTTCTGACTTCCTCATTGCACGAGAGGATACGTAGGCATAACTTAACAGTTATCGAACAAAAGTCTCTGTGTATTCCCCCTCCTTCTAGCTTCATTCTTTAGCCTCATGATCTTGAGCATTTCACTCCTTTCTTACACTGACACTTTCATACTTCACATCACTTATACGCTTTACACTGACACCTGTACATCCCTTTCCAGCTATTTTACACACAAATTGCACTGACACTACCCCTTTAAAACACAAATCTTTTAAGCGTGGATCCCGTCGAGTACGGCGGACAATCTGGGTGCTAATACCTTCCCAGGTTGTAACCAACCCCCTTTCTCAGTCTCTCTGGTTCGCAAACCGTCTTATCCATCTCCTTCTAGGTCTATGCAGCATTGCCTTTCCTCCGGGATAAAAATGCCTAGCTGGCGACTCTATTCATTCTCCAGTGAGTTCACGGCTGTGTGTTCTCACTGTTCCCTTCGCCGACCGTTCGCGTCTGTACCCCATTTGACCCGGCTTCATTTGGTGGGAGCGACACTTACATCACTTTAATCATTTCCCACCATATACCTTTACTAATCACCACTCTTTTATGAATTTCCCTTCAAATTTGAATTCCAAGCCTAATTTTGATTATCCAAGCCTAATTCCATTCCACCAAATTCTCAAGTCTAAATTCTTTAAATAGAGGCCTCTTTTCATTCATTTCTCAAGCTTTAGAGAACAAAAAAAAACCCTTGCAAAATATCTCCTCAAACCACAAAATTCACCAAAGCTCATTTTCTTCTTTTGAATGTTATCAAGAATTTGCATTGAATTCTTGATTAACTTTGAGCTAAACCTTAATCATTTTCATTTTTCTTCATCAATTTCAGTATATCAAGCTTGCTTGTGAAGTAATTTGAAGTTTGTTCTTGATAATTCATCTCACCATTGTTATACCTTCATCATCATCCAAGATGTAGATCCTTGGTGCTCCTTGTTGTTGATCCTTTGGATCATATATTATTGTTTGATTGTAGGGTTCCATTGTGTTTTTCACTTTAAAATTCGTGCTAATTCAGTTCATGATCATAAGGTGTTTGAAAAATGTTTTGAAAGAGGATCATGCTGAATTTTAGCAATTGTATGCCTCTGGTTCAATGTTAATTGATTAACCAGTTGCAGTACAAACTAGTTAGTTGATTAACCAATGTATTTTTGCATAGGCTTTCAAAATTTGAACGTGTTAACCGATTAACCAAAGTATTAACCGATTAACACTGATCTAAAAGTGGGTTTTGACTCTGTTTTGGGACTATTTTGCTTCCTTTTTCCCCCTCTTCCTTCTCTAATTATTTTTACCTTGGGAGACATTTTTGGGCTTGATTTTTCTTTAATTTCAATGGACTTTGGGTGTAGATTAGAGGATATAATATTCATTAGTTAAAATCAATATTTAAGTGAATTATTTAATTCACTTTAGGTGCTTTGAATTAGTGGTATATTTTCACACTTGAATCCACCAAAATGAGTGATTGAACTTAAAGATGAAAGAATATCATAAGTGTAACTCAATTTGATATTCATCTATATTTATTTGTGGTATTGCGTTAGGATGACGATTTACATATCGTTCATCTCGCTTGCATTAGCACACATATTATATTGGTCAACCTCATTTGTAGGGTAATTACTCTATAAATTACTCGGCGATTGCTTAACATAGACTTAAATGTGTCCCTATCTTGGAATAAAAATCCAATTGGATATTTGCACTTTCGTGGACCGGATCTAAATTGGTCGCGTCACCCCAATGTTGGTTAATCAATTGCATTAGATCCACGACTTTTGAAGCTTAATGCGTAGTTGTTTTGGGTATCCCAATCTTCTTTCAAGTCTTCATCGAATTTGGGTCTAATTACATAGGTTAATCACTATAGTGTAATATATTAAGCGAAATCGGTTGCCTTCTCGGTTTTGACACTAACTTCCTTGTTACTCTTTTGGATGTGAATGATTAAGTTCATCATACCATTATTATGTATATATTATTATTACTACTACTATATTACTCTTTTACTTTCCTTCTTGCACCCTATCCTCTTTAATTTCCTTGTTGCGCCCTATCATCTTTAATTTCCTTCTTTCTCCCTTATCTCTTTTATTTTTATAATGCTTTATCATCCATTATCATGTTTATGTTTGTCACTTTTATTTTGTGCTTTTCTTTTCCTTTGTCCATTTGGACACCAAAAATATTAATAAATGATTAAACCTCTAAAAAACTTATGATCCTAATCTTGGACAATGACTACTATCCTTTGCATTGAAATTGGAGTGTTGGACTTAGATTCTATGACACCTTCTTTTTGCTTTGATCATCATGAAGTTGATACTTTAGCCTTTATTTGGTCATTTGCTAGCTTATGCTTATAAGGATGAAACTCTTTTGCTTATGCTTGAAAGTATCATCAAGTTGGTTAGACATTTCCTCTCTTATCAATTTTCTTTTATTTTTAAGATAACTTCTCCATCTTCCCATTTCTTCAATTTTAAAAATCTTATCTCTTTTCCAAAGGATTCTTGTTTTAAAAACCTTCACTATTTTAATAATTCAAACCTTGACTTTTGTCATGTGACTTTTATTCTTTCTTTTCTTTTAATACATGTCATTTTTTCTAGTCGGGTGCAAGTCTCTCTCAATCTCCATGGTTGTAGTTTGATGTAATTGAGTCTCTTGTCATTTGTGGGGGTTTAGTGGCATACTCGTCGATTTTATCCGAATTGATGTCCTCCCTATAATGATGTATGAGTCAATACCCTCATTCTCATGGTAGATTTGTGAGGCTATCCACTTGAAAATGACAAATTGTCTTTACTTATTAAAATCAATCAAAACCAACCAATTTTCACTATTTGTATCACGAACTACGAAGTTTTGATCTTACATTGCACTTTGTGGGTACGTAGACATGAGACCGGAAGTCTGGTCAAATACAAAAATATTAAAAATTAATTAATAAATAAATAATATTAGTGATAATAGTGGTTGGTAGAAAAATAAAAATAAATTTATTTTGTTAATTAATTAAATTATTTTTTATCATATGATAGTTGTATGGTGAGGAGAGAGTAATATAAAATTGCTTTCATGTTCCATATATAAAGTGAGGAGGAGATAAATGAGTTTGTAAGGAAAAGTGTATTAATGAGTAAGTATGATATGTTTGTGAAATGTATTCAGTTAATTTTGTCTTTAAAAATTGAGGAAGATTTTACATAATTATAATTTAATATGATATGTTGTAAAATGTATCCATTGAGTTAAATTATCAATTTTAATCTTTAAGATTTTGGAGGAATAAATTGAGGAAGAAGTTATAAAATTATAATTTAGAGCAATGCTATTTAGTACAAATGAATTTGAAGAAGAAATGTAAGAATGCACACATGTCACTATTTTAGAGGTTAATTTTAAAATTAACTTCCTTTTTAATAGGGATAATGGGGTAGTGGTGATAATGAATGGTTGAGATTTATTCTTACATTTCTTGTTTTCATCTTTTCTTATTATTAAGCATTTTCCTATAATTTAATATGATATGTTGTGAAATGTATTAAGTCGGTTTTGTCTTTAAAATTATTATTTTTTTTGTATTTTTAAGAATGTTATATATATATATATATATATATATATATATATATATATATATATATATATATATATGTATTTTTTTTTATTTTTAAATTCACTTTTTATAAATTTAAAAGGTAATTTTAATATGAAATAAAATAATTATGTATGATTGAAGATTAAGATATAATTAAAATTAAAAAAAAATCAAATTTAAGTAAGATTTTTAAATTCTAATATTAAAAAAAATTATGATAAAAAATAAAGAGTTTAATAGGTATGTATCGTAAAATAATTGTATTTTATAATTTAATAGAAATTCAACACTCATTCATGTTATATAATTAATTTAAAAAGTATAATTTGATGTGATGAGATACACGATAATAATTGATTACAATATAAAAATACCTCATTTTCTCAAAAATAAAATACTTAAAATAAAATTTTAAAAAACTTATATAAATTAATTTTTTATTTTGATTTTAAAAAAAAATTATTTAAATTTCTTGTAGACAAAAATTATTTGAAAAAAGTGAAACAAAAGTCATTTTATTGACACATCTCTACTTCCCTAAGGGTGTTATAGCAATTTAAAAAAGAATTTACCATTGAATTAGGTCCATCGTATACACCCTCATATATCAAATGGATTGATAACGAATTGTTATATCGTTTCAAATTGATACATTACGCACATTTTTGTGTTTGCGTTTCTTCTTCTTCTTCTTCTTCTTCTATTTGCATATTTCACTATTACCGAAACAAAATGATTCGTTCTGGTTACACTTGATTTACGTTTTGATATGAACCCTAGTATTTTCCTTCCCAAAATGCGATAGTTTCAAATCGAACACGAAAATACTTTGCGTGTGAATTTCGATGGAATTTGAAGAAGCGCATGAAAATCTATGTGCCATAAGACTCTTATATATGCTTCTTCAGGATAACAATACCGTTTTGAAAGATTCGAATTCATAGAATGTTTGTGTTTTCATTTTGCATTTTGCATCCTTTTTAAATTGAATTTCATTGTTTTTTGTTTGGAAATCACTTTCTTCATGATGAATCTGAGTAGTTTTTTTATTTCGTTTGTAGCAAGTGGTTGAGAGAGCTTGAGTATTGCTGAAAAGTTTACTTGATGTTTCCGTTGAAGTTGGTTTTGAGACTCATTTGAAGGTTTTGATACTTACTGTTCCGGACAGACCCAACCCTCAGAATTGGGCCATATCTATCTCGCGGCCCAATGGCCCCAAAAAACCCAACTGTGCTCGGAGCTCCGAAATCAACTACTCGACTTGCCCTAGGGAGGATGACTTTGATGCCGAGCGAGGGATCTGTCGAGCAGTTGATTCCTCGCCCCAACGGCTAGTTCCTAATCACCGTCGATTATTGCGTGATCCGTGATCCTCATCCAACAATTTTGGCCAATAAACACCCACTTGGACCAGTATATAAACCCTCTCATTTGAGAGGGTGATGTATTCAATTCTTCACCCGAAAAATATTGTATTTTCTCACTCGTTGCTCGCTTTCTGACTTTAGCATCGGAGTGCCATTGCAGGCACACCCCCATCTTTTCTCCATCATCAACAACACTCATCCACGCTCGACGCGGCCATATCGGATCTTGATCTCCAGGTACGATCAGGTGGCGCCGTCTGTGGGAATAAAACTTCCCCGTTCTTCTTCACCAAAGAAATTCAAGAACCAAAGTTACTATTCATAAAGATCCATGGCCGCTAACGACATACCGTGCGAAGCCCGCACAGCTGATGGTGTCCTCATTACTCAACGAGGGAGCAACCTCTTTACTCCCTCACACGAAGAAACCGTCCAAGATCGCCAGGACAGAAAGACTGCTTCGCCATCTCCCGAGCGGGACCAACCGCTCGAGAGCCAACCAGAGATCATACCTTCCGTGGCCGCGCCCACCGTATCGGACTTCGCTGCATTGGTTGAGACAATTAATCAAACACATCTCTTGCTCCTAGCACACAGTGCCAAGATAGCCCGTCTGGAGGATTCCGGTCGTCGATCATCTCGATCACCCAAAAGACACCGAGGCCAACGCAACCTTTCCCCCCGAAGGAAGAAAGATAGGGGCCACCATGACGAATCCTCTATCCGGAACCGCGGGCAGTCACCCCCACGAAGACCTCGTTCACCAATACCGACCAAGAATCACCACGGGTCACAAGAGGACGACCGTCGTTCCCCTCCCCGAAAAGGAAGACGATCTCAATCTCCATCCCCGAAACGATCAAAGAAGAGCAGATCGAATTATCTGTCCCCGCGACGAGACCGGAAACACCATTCAAGATCCCGTACGGTCACCTCTAGCGACAATGATGATATCAGAGGGCCCCTATCCTCTAAGATCATGGCCGCCAGATTACCAAGAGGACTCGAGAAGCCCCCTCCATTGGGTTCGTACGACGGAACAACCGACCCCGACGAACATATCGAGAACATCGACGCTCTACTCGACTACAGAGGCGTCCAAAGAGCAATCAAGTGTCGTTTCTTTCTGATCACCTTAAGGAAAAGGGCGATGACTTGGTATAAAAGTCTCGAGTCCGAATCCATCACTTCTTGGAGACAGTTTGGTCGAACCTTCTCCAGGCACTTCACCGCTCCCAGACGCCATCCTAAGACGGAAGCATCACTTGAGGCCATAATCCAAGGCAAAGACGAACCCCTCAGAACATACATCGAGAGGTTCAATAAAGAGGCCATCCAGGTCTCAACCACAGACAACATGAAGAAATATTTGCTGGAACGTGGATTGCGCCCATCTACCGACTTTCACCGAGCTGTGGGTATTGAGACACCCGCTACTCTGGATGCGTTCCTCTTGAAAGCTCAAGCATATATCCAATACGAGGAAAAGCATGCAGCTAGTTCCGTCCGCGATGCTCGACATCGAGAGGACACGAACCTTTCAAAATCAGATGAACCCTCGACATCTCGTCGGGGAAGCGACAAAAGAAAGGAAGATCTCTCCCCTGAACCGTGGGAGCAAAGAGGACCGGTGGGCCGATTTCGTGAGTATATGCCTTTGCTGGTGTCGAGGGAGAAAATACTGTCCGAATGTGCTAATTCGGAGTTCCGTCAAGCAGGAGTGCGCTTCCCCAAGCAGATACCTGCCAAACCGGGCACCGATAAAACCAAGTATTGCCGGTTTCACAAGAGCCATAGACACAACACTGAGGATTGCATCCACTTGAAAGATGCAATAGAGATACTCATCAAAGATGGCCACCTCAAACAGTTCACTAAATCCAAGGAGACCTCTAGGCCAGATATGCAAGAAGCCATCAAAATCGAGGAAGCAGCGGCAGTCCCCACGGACACCAATATGCAAGTGGCCCTCAACATCTATCGCCCGGAAGACTTCTTTCTGCCCGACCGTCCGGTGAGTACAGGTTATCTCTCTTCCCATAGCCCATGGGAATCCTTCCCTTCCACCATGGTGATCTCGGGCGGGGGATTCAATAAGATCACGGTCGGCTCCGTAAAAAGGAAATTCGACCAGCTAATTGCGAAAGGGATGACTCTGAATGTCACACTGGACCCCCCAGAGACAATTCAGTGCCCATCTCCTTCTATAAAGAAGAACTATTAGGAGGAGCTCCTAATGCCAGCATTCCACTGCTCATCTGAGCCCAAATGGCGAACTTCGACGTCTGCAGGATATTGGTCGACCAGGGTAGCTCATGCGACATCATGTATTTGCAGCTATTCGCTACACTCCAGCTGAACGAAACACACCTGACACCATATGTAGGATCATACCTACAAGGTTTCAACGGTGCAGTATCACGACTGTGGGGTTACGCCGATCTCATAGTCACGTCCGGAGCCACAGAAATTGCCCGATCAATCTACGTCCAATTCTTTGTTGTCGATTGTCCTTCTCTATACCAATGCATTATAGGTCGACCAACTCTGGCCGACCTCCTAGCCGTCCCATCCACCGTCTATTTAAAGATGAAATACTACACCACTTCAGGAAGCGTTGCCACCCTGCATGGTGACGTGGAGAACGCCCGTCGTTGTTTTGAAGCGACCTCTAAAGGCCTTAGCTCGATATCATACCAGTCAAAAGCCTCTGCTTCAGCTTTCTCCCTGAACACTGATGTACCCGCACCTCTCCCCCGGGTCAATTCCATCAAACTCGATTGCAGGTTTCCAGATGAGGCCGAGAGTTCCCAGCAACCCTCCTCTTCATTAGCCCGACCTATCCCTGACGGTGAATTTGAGCTGATTCCGGTGGGAGAGGATCCGAGCAGATGCGTGAAGATCGGAGCATACCTCCCAGAATTAGCAAAAAGACAGCTGGAAGCATGCCTGAAAGGGAACGCCTACCTATTCGCATGGAGTATAGTGGAAATGCCCAGACTCGATCCAGACGTGGCATGCCACCATCTATCCATCGATCCGAATCACAAGGTCGTCGCCTAACGGAGGAGAAAACAGTCGACCAAAAAAGCTAAAGCGGCCGAAAAAGTTGTAGAAGACCTCCTAGAGGCAAACTTTGTAACGGAGGCCAGGTACACCACCTGGCTTTCTAATGTTGTACTTGTGAAAAAATCTAATGGAAAATGGCGAATGTGCGTTGATTATACTGATCTTAATAGGGTTTTCCCGAAAAATGCTTACCCTTTGCCAAATATCGATAAATTGGTCGACAACTCGGCCGATTTCAAACTACTCTCATTTATGGATGCTTATTTAGGATATAACAAAATTCCCATGGCCGACAAAAAACACACGGCCTTCATGACCGAATCGGGCAATTACTACTACAATGTTATGCCCTTCGGTCTAAAAAACGCGGGCGCCACTTATCAGCGCATGATGAACAAAGTTTTCCGAGCTGAAATTGGGGACATGCTCAAAGTATACATGGACGACATGATAGTCAAATCCCAGGAAGAAACGAATCATGCTTCCCACCTACGAAAGGTGTTCGACCAAGCTCGAAAATGCAAGATGTGTTTCAACCCTGAAAAATGTACATTCGGAGTTCGAGCAGGTAAATTTCTCAGGTTTTACTTAACCGAGCGGGGGATCGAAGCTAACCCGGATAAATGTCGAGCATTCACGGAAATACCTACCCCAAACTCTAAAAAATCCATACAGTCACTAAACAGAGTGCTCGCTTCTGTCGCTCGATTTGTGGCTAAATCCGCCCAGCACACGCTCCCATTCTACAAACTCCTCTGCAAAGAGTTAGCTTTCGAGTGGACCGACGAATGCGAGCAAGCCCTGGCTCACCTAAAAAAAGCATTATCCGAACCACCAGTACTTTCCAGACCAAATGAAGGTGAAACGCTTTACCTTTACCTCGCCATGTCAAAAGAGGCCGTTAGTGCAACCCTTATCTGAGAGCTCCCTGAGGGGTAAAAACCCATATACTTCACGAGCAAGGCATTAAACGGCCCCGAACTCAGGTACTTGCAAATCGAAAAGGTGGCTCTAGCCCTACTCTTTGCGATAAGGAGGTTACAACACTACTTCTTGGCCCATACTGTCGTCGTCAGAATAGACCAACCCATCAGACAGATGCTCGGAAGACTAGACATGGCCGGTCGAATGCTTAAATGGTTGTTAGAATTAGTCGAGTTCGACATCAAATACGAAGGACGACAGACCCTCAAAGCACAGGCATTGGCCGACTTCGTAGCAGAACTTACCTTCAACGAGCAAATAGCAACATCTCCATCTAAATGGACCATCTTCGTCGATGGAGCATCTAGCTCGACAGGCAGCGGCGCCGGGGTTATGTTAGAGAACAAGGAGGGAACACTTATCGAAGCATCCTTAACCCTGTCTTTCCCTACATCCAATAATCAGGCAGAGTACGAGGCTTTCTTGGCCGGGTTACGCCTTGCAGACGACCTAGGAGCAGAAGAAATAATAATATGCACGGACTCACAGTTGGTCGCTAACCAAGTACGAGGCGATTTTCAAGCTAAGAACGACAACATGGCTGAATACTTAGCCTTGGTCAAGGAAAAACTAAAACGATTCACATCCAGAAGTCAGGAACGTCCCGCACGAGAACAACATCCGACCGAATATATTGTCCAAACTGGCGAGCACCAAGAGAAATGGGGGCAACAAATCCGTCATACAGGAGATACTCCCCCAACCCAGCATTAGAAAAACGTAGATGCAAATAGACATCAACATCATAGGCGACGCTAACTATTGGATGACCTCGATATTCAATTACCTGACCAAAGGCGAGTTACTAGCAGACCCGAAAATGACCAGCACCGTACGACGTAGGTCGTGCTCGTACACGATGGTCGGAGGGAAGATGTACCGCCGAGGCTTCTCCACACCACTCCTCAGATGCGTTGAAGAAGAAAACATCTCACACGTGCTAAGAGAAGTCCACGAGGGGATCAACACGCAACACCTTGGCGGAAGATCACTCGCTCGTAAGATCCTACGAGCAGGATATTACTGGCCTACGATGCATGACGATGCAAAGGAGCACGTTAAAAATGTGACAAATGCCAACGACATGGTAACATACACATAACGCCCCCTACTGAGTTAAAATCACTGTCGTTCCCATGGCCGTTCGCCTAGTGGGGACTAGACATCTTAGGGCCCTTAGTCATCGGCACCGGCCAAAACAAGTATCTCATTGTAGGCGTCCACTATTTCACCAAATGGATCGAAGCAGAGGCCTTAGCCAAAATCACCACGCTGAACATCCTACGCTTCTTCAAGCGAAACATCCTCGCTCGGTTCGGAATACCGCTCGCCATTATGACGGACAATGGAACACAGTTCATCGACAAACACTTCCAAGAATTCGTATCCTCGGATGGAACCAAACAACACTTCGCTTATGTCGAACACCCCCAGACTAACGAGCAGGCTGAAGCTGCTAATAGAGTAATCTTGATGGGCCTCAAGCGAAGATTGGACGAACACAAAAAACGCTGGGTCGAAGAGTTGCATAGCGTCCTTTGGGCATACAGGACCACGCCTCATTCGACGACCGAAGAATCCCCATTTCGACTAGCATACGGAACCGAAGCTGTCATCCCCATAGAAATGCACGTACCGTCCATGCGCACAGAATCGCCCATAGACCAAGACACTAACTCAGAAACACTAAGAGAGGAGCTCGACTTGGTCGAAGAAATCCGATCAGGAGCAGCTCTCTGAGAAGCCACACTCAAACAAAAAATCGCAGCTCGACACAATGTAAAAGTTATTAAACGAGCGTTCGAAGTCAGGAGCCTCGTATTGAGGAAAAACCACAAAGACTCCTGAGAAGGGAAACTAGCACCAAACTGGGAAGGCCCGTATCGCGTTCGTGCAAAAACCGAAAATGGAGCCTACTACTTAGAAAATCTCCAAGGGGAAGAGCTCGCACGACCATGGAACGCCGAGAAACTTAAACAATACTACAACTAGTATGAAGGTCGCCTTAACCCCTACGAAGGGCGAAAGGCCCGACCAAACCTGCATGCTCAGGTACAAGCATTGCAGTCCAAAGTGTCTAACTAACAGAACCCCCTCGTTATAACGAGGAAGGTGACTGTTGCACGAACGGGTACTCAAACGAGCCCGACGTCGCCTAAGTACCACTACCAGGCAGAACCCCAGCTCGCGATGGGATGTTCAAGCCACAGATGTCCGAGCCACAAACTTGGCCCAGATACCGACCTAGGATCAACCTCCATACATCTGATCGGTCCCCTAAACCGATGGATCACATCCCTTACGAGCATTCGACCCCCCTTTATCGACCATTATGTCACGCTCCAAACGAGCGCAAAACACTTAACAAAAAATAAACGTTTAAAACAAAAGTCCTCCGACGGACGAGAAATCACACACATACTTAAAAACGCTGCATGAATTGTAAAACGACCACCAAGGTCGGAAATCTTAATTAAAAAAGTTGCGACCCCTAAAGACCGACTTGTTAGAGATTAAATGAAAAGGGGACCACGTCTCCAAACAAGGATTTAAAATTACAAGTAATTTAGGCTCGCATGCTGACCTAATTACCCTCCCCCTCTTGCACCCTAGGCCGGTTTTCATTCGGAAGTTGTTGGACGGCTGGCTGGATCGGCTGTTCGGACTCCCCAGGTTGAGAATCATCCACGATCATATAATCAGGGACCACGACCCGACCATCTTCAACTTTGTACAAGTAGCGGATCTGATCGGCATCGAGGTTCAGCTCGGGATGGAGGGCCTTTATCTGGTCCATAACATTCTAGAAACTCAACTTAGTCGAGTCCCTCAGATCCTAGAGATCCTGGTCCAGTCACGCAAGGAAATGCGCCCGACTCATCAACCCCTTAGTGTCCTCATCTTCGTCATCCTTGGGGAAGAAGGTGTCTCTCAGCTTCCTATTCTGATCGACGACCTTCTTTTTGTCTACCTCCAGCTTAGCAATCACGTCCGCCTGCACCGCCAGCTCTTTGGTCGCGGCCTCATCATCCTCGGCGGCCTTCTTCGCTTTCTCTTTCGAGGCAGCCAGGAGAGTCTTCAATCGGTAAATTTCAAGCTCCTGCCCGGAACTCCCCTCGGCAAACATGGATGCCATCGACAGCATCCGCATCACCGCACTAGCATCATGCGCCAAGGACAGCCTTCGGGAGGGACGGTCCATCTGCTGGAGGTACAGCGAGTCTTCCCGATCGACCTCCAAGGATGTGCATTCAAAGAAGTTCCATTGCACGAAGCACGAATGTAAAGGATGCTTTACTTTTACGGGGGCGTTCGTCGTCAAATCAGTAACGACTGCTCCAACCTTGTGTTTTTTGAGGGTCGAACCTGAAGACACGCCCGGAGATCCTCGAGCGATGGGGCCCGAACCAGATCCACTCGTATCGTTTCTTACCACTCTGGTCTGAATAGTCTTGGCCTTCCGTTTGTTGCCATGCATCAGCCTCTCCTGGATCTTATCCATCGACTTCATCGAGCCTGCAAAACAAAAGAAACAAGGGTCAGACCAGACACGAGCATAAAAGCATGACATACAAACAACAAAATAAAAACAAGAAATACCAAATAAATCAGACACTTCTTGTCCATTTTTATAGGCCAAAAGGGCTGTAACGTCAATCAGCGGACGTTCCAAATCCTCCCCTCTGTCAGAGGCCATCATCACCTTCCCTTCCCCGTCAACCAAAGGGATCAGGGTAAAAGATGATACAAACTTGCGAAATTCTTCAAAATTGGTCGCATCGTCCTCGCCCAGGTTATCCCCTACTTGCACAAAGTCACACACGGGTCTCCCGTAGTGACTATGCTCCCAAGAGAAGGGGAACCTCTAGATCCTCCTACAAATCAGTCGACCTCCAGCGTCCAACCGAGGCACGTCATTCTCATCAGTTTCATTGCCCGTGAAACTGATCGACCTGGTCGCTCCTTTAGTCAAAGGCTCGATCAAGATATAGTCACCTTTGAACGACCTGATCGACTCCGAGTGCGCTTGAAAAATCTTAGCCCGCTGCTTGAAAGAGATGAACCCTTTCCGAGCGGTTTCACGCCCCACATGGCGTTGCAGATAGAATAGCCGAAAGAAGAGAGGAAGGGTAGCCCCGCCCCCCAGGTGCTCGCACGTCATCTCAAACGCCCTCGTGAAAGCATATGAGTTGGGGTGCAGCTGCGAAGGGGCTACCCCCAAATAACCGAGTACTGAGCACACTAGGTCGCTAAAGGGCATCCTAATTCCCAAAGTCGTGATGGCATATTCGTACATAGTGAACTTCCTTCCACCGAACTCTGAGAAGATACGGTCATCGTCGCCTAGGCATGTCACTCTCCTGTGATCGGGATCCCTCACTACTGGCAGAGGGCCCGATCGCGGTCGGGCGTACGAAGAAACTTTATCTAGTAAATCTTCGATGACCCACTCCTCGGGGGCCAACACCCTTACTTCCTCTTGCATGACTTCAGGAACACCAATATCTTCCCCTGAGGCTTTCCCGGCACCACTCACTTCGGTCGCTTCCGAATCTCCCGAAGAGCTCTCAGAACCAGACGGGACTGTCGTAGAGGAGCCCGAATCCTCTGATGAACTCTCTTCTGAGGATATGTCGAAGGGATCGACGAGCACGTTTTCACCTGAAAAGTAGAGGAAAGGCGTCAGTGAATTCGATCAGAGTATCAAATCCACCCTTCCACTACCTATCAAGTGAAAGGGTGTGCAGCGGCCCGAAAATAGGGTTCCGAGAAAAGCCCCCAAGCGATCGACGTCCGAGACATACAATCAATGCTCAGAGGGAGGCAAAACCTTAGCCTTGGTCAAGCGTCAACCAAGACCACCGCCCACCGTGAACTAGGGTCCAGAATAGGCGGAATACAACCACTACTAAAACCTAAAATCTATACATTACCCTAATCTACCGATAAAACCAAGTCCTAGGCTGCATGCATCACTACTTCTTAAAAACTAAGTCTAAAAAAGCCAGAATAGAGGTCTAACCTTGGCCTTGAGACGCCATTGCAGAAAAATTACTTGAGAAGTACGGTGGTCGACGACGGTTGGCGGTGATCGACAGCGGTGAACGACAAATAATTGCACGAGCAATGAAAGGAGGTAGAAGACGAAGCAAAAAGTTCCCTCTGTGAGACAACGTTACTATTTATAAGGAAAAGGGCACGTGCGCTGAAACGTGACCCCTATCCCTAGGTAATAATAGCCTATGCACTAGGCCCTATGCTAGTTGTCAGAGCATTAAATTGGCACGAATCCCAAAACACGCCACCTTTTCGTTTCCACTTCCTCTACGCCGACCTATAGACAGGATGCTCGGAAGGTCAATCCCCCGACGTTCGCAAATATTTCCGAGCGTCGAGCTACCTTTAAGTCATCACTTCCTTGACCGAAAGCAACGACTTGGGGGGCTCCTGTTCTGGACTGGCCCAACCCTCATAATTGGGAATATCTATCTCGCGGCCCAACGACCCCAAAAAACCCAACAATGCTCGGAGCTCCTAAATCAACTGCTCGACTTGCCCTAGGGCGGATGAAGTCGATGCTGAGTGAGGGATCTGTCGAGCAGTTGATTCCTCGCCCCAACGGCTAGTTCCTAATCACCTTCGATTATTGCGTGATCTGTGATCCACGCCCAACAATTTGGGCCAATAAACACCCACTTAGACCAGTATATAAACTCTCTCATTTGAGAGGGTGAGGTATACAAATCTTGACCCAAAAATATTATACTTGCTCACTCGTTGCTCGCTTTCAGACTTTAGCATCCGAGTGCCTTTGCAGGTACACCCCCATCTTTTCTCCATCATCAACGTCACTCATCCATGCTCGACGCGGCCATATCAGATCCTGATCTCCAGGTACGATCACTTACTATTCATCATTTTTATTCAATTTAGTGTTTTTATGGGGTTGTGGTCGCGGATGTGGTTGTAGGTGTTGAGATTGCGGTCATTACGGTTGCTGTGATGCGAATTGCGGCGGCTGCCGCGAGAATTTTGATTGAGAAGAATTTTAAATACACAGTTGAAAAACACTTATGGTTAAACCTTTTTGTTACATTAGAAGTAAATTGAGTTTCAAAGTTCTGAAATTTTGAGTTTTGATGAAAATACTTCAACAAAATTGTCTGTGGGGTTCCTAATGCAGCCGAACATCTGATTTAAAATTACTGTGCAATTATGGTCAGATGCGGTTGCCGAGACTATCGTAGCAGTAATATTGTGGCCACAATTTAAAATCATGCTTCTATTTTGATTTGGATTCTGTTTGACTGAGAAATCATGAATTTGACACAGTAAAGCAACCTAGATTGTTGATTTTCTATTGGAGGGGTTAGGTTTCAAATTTGCTAAATCTGACTAAAAATACAACGTTGAAATATGAGTATCTAAGACAACCCAAGTTGTTTGACTACGGAAAATTGTGATTCTCTAATAGACTTTTCTGCAGTCAAGAAGTCCAGATTGTTCTATTTTTTAATGGACAAATTACTAACTTTGATAAATAGAAGATGAAATATGAGTTATATGATTTAAGGCATTTTTATATATTTAAAATCTTACATTAGGGGGAGGCTTTCAACTAGGAAGTTGAAAAATAAAACTTACTGCATAATTTCTTTTTTGATTTTACTATTTTAAATTAAACTTAAATATTTTCCTCCTAGAAACCAATAAAATGCACATTTATATCAACAATGTGTAATACCCATATATAAAAGACATACATCAAAGCATATTTTTCATATATAAATTTAAGTTTGGTACTGAAATACAACAAGTTCTTAGTAACACATTGCATAAATATAACAACTACAACATAAGGTACTAATACAGTAGGCTATAAATAATACAAGATGTTCACAAAAAATTTCTAAGAACTAGATCCAAAGATCTCAAAAGTCCACAGCGGAAGAAAGCCATCAAACAAGAAAAGATAGTCAAGTTGCCTTATCTTTACCCTTTGTGGAACCTGAAGTACCTGAAATAACAACATCAACATGGGGTGAGATAAAACATCTCAGTGGGCTCCCTATCTCAGAGTTCTCTCGGCTCTAAGGGTTCAATTCTAATATTCCTCGAATACTTTTTCACTTCTCAAAAGTAACCAAAACAGGATAGAGAACATCCATATAACGCTCTTTGTCACTTACCGTGGAACTCAATGTAATACCCACCTCAAGTATTATTCAACCAGACTTCCCATGGGATTCAGTGTAATACCCATCTCAAGCCACTAACCTGCTTCCCATGAGACTTAATGTAATACCCACCTCAAGCCTAAACCTTGCTTCCAATGGGACTCAATGTAATACCCACCTCAAGCCTAAACCATGCTTCCCGTGGGACTCAATATAATACCCACCTCAAGCCTAAACTATGCTTCCCGTGGGACTCAATGTAATATCCACCTCAAGCCTTTATGGAGGACAACGCGTGTTACGTAACGCCCCGATTCCGATTATTCCATTTTATTGTTGTGTCTTTTATTTAAATTGAGTGATAATTATTTTATTTGTCAAATTGGTATGTTAATATGATATTTTGACATGTTATGTTATTTTGCCATTTTGATAGTTTTCAGGAAAATTAGAATGAAGGGTATTTTAGACATTTCCTAATTAATGATAAGTTAGAAATTTAAGTGGAATTAGAAATTGTGAGAAAATGAATATTTGGGTCGAAAGAAAAGAAATAGAAAGAAAGATATAATAGTTGAAAGAGAAAGAAAAGAGAAATAGAAAGGAGAAACAAAGAGGAAGAGAAGGAAAAGAGGAAAAACAAGGAAATCTTCAAGATAACTCCTAGGAATCGAATCAATCGAGTAAGGGTGTGAAATCTTATTATCTTATCAATGTGTATCATTATGTATGTGATTGTTTGAATGTGTTCTTGTTGTGGTTGAGTTTAGAGGTTGTGAGTTTTTAGGGTATTTTGTGAGAAATCCTAAAAATCGATGATTTAAATAGTTGAAACTCGATTAAATGGAAGTATACTGACTAATATATGTTAGGGTTCATGTTTAGTGCTTGATTCTTCTGTGTTGTTGGAGTTTAATTTGATTTGGGCATGGAAATAATGTTTTCCCGTAAGCCTGGAAATTCAGGAATCGCAGAGGTTGCTCAGCGAGCGTATGAAATTCTGCAGAAGAACGTTTGATCTGGTATAGCTTTCTCAACGAACAGGAAACTCGCTCAGTGAGAAATGCAGGAAGTTCGTCGCTCAGCGAGCTGTCCCTCGCTCAGCGAGACCTGGGAGTTTCTGTTTTGTGTTTTTATTTCGTAACTTTAGAACTGATTATCCATTTTTAGCGTTCCACATATCGTTTTGAAGCTAAAATTATATGTTTTCTCATGATGTCGAAAAATATTATTTTTAAGCGATTTTTACCCAACTTTTCGATTAATCGTAATTATCTGAATTAAGGAATTGTGGAATTGATTGTGTGTTGTGGCCGTTTGGCAACATAAATGCGTTGTTCGAACTAAAACGAGAATGCACGTTAATTGTGAAAGATTCGTTGTCATTTGGCGTAATTGATGCGAATGTATGTAGATTATATGTGATTGTATGAGATGAATGCATGATTATATCGTGAATATGTATGCATTTCAAGAGTGTTTGAGTCATTTTGTATGTGAAGCATAATGATGTACATTCTTGTGTTGTGGGATTCTAATGTGAATCCGTTGTAACATCGTGTGCCTATGTGAGGTGTAAGCGAGGATTTCAACACGATGGTGTGCCCATGTGGGGTGTGAGCAATCGTATTGTGTGCCCGTGTGGTGTGTGAGCAATCCATAAACATTGTGTGCCTATGTGAGGTGTGAGCAATGGGTGAAATGATCACGAATGATTGTGTGCCCATGTGGGGTGTGAGCAATCGAATTGTGTGCCCATGTGGGGTGTGAGCAATCCATAAACATTGTGTGCCCATGTGGGGTGTGAGCAATGGGTAAACATCGTAGGCCTGACGGGGAGTTACATTGGTAACGAGCGATTGTTCCAATAAGTTCCTGAGTGAACTTTAGATGATTGAGTCAGTAGTGCATTGCATTTGCATAGAGTCGTGAGTCGGTCTCTAGGATTTGCATTTTGTCATCTTTGTATTTGTGCATTAATGAGTAAACATGAATATGTATGTTTATGTGGAGTGATGGAAATGGTGGAAGTATGCATGATGAATATGCTTGATTGTATATATATATATATATATATATATATATATATATATATATATATATATATATATATATATATTTATATATATGGATATTTATACATTGTGATGTATATGTGTGATTGGAGATTAATTGTGGTGAGAATGTATTGAATGTGTATTTATATGCTAAGATATATAATTATATGCATTGTTATTATGATAATATTTCTCACCCCCTGCTGTTTTGTGATGCTCTATAAGGCATTGCAAAGTAGGTATGCTGGAGGTCTTTTTGTGAAGCGTGTCTTCATTCTTTTGTCGATCGACTCTGATATGTAGCACCGAGTAGCTAGGGATTTTGGTTGTGATGCCTTTGTGGCGCATTTGAATATGTATCTTGGTGATGGATGTTTATGCAAACATGAATTATGTTGGTGAAACAAACTTGATGATATATATATATATATATATATATATATATATATATATATATATATATATATATATATATATATATATATATATATATGTTTAATGTTATTCAATGTTTAGATTTTCCGCTTTTATTCTAAATATTGAAAGGTGGGTGCAAGTATTTTAGCTACTTCACTGTTGCATATCTATTGTTGAACAAGTGTTGGATGTTTTAATTTCATGTATAATGTGACATACCTCTTTTATACTATGTTTCTAATTATACTCTAATGAAATTTTAATATGTGCCTAAATGATTATTTGATTATTTTAGGGTATAGAAAGAGGGTGTTACATGTTACGCGTCGCAAATTGTATCACCTTAGGGTAGCCCTAACATCTCCCAAGTTATACTATTTTATTTATCCTTAGTTCACAAATTCCCTAACTTAAAGAAATTAAGGTTTATTTGCAAAGTCGGGTATAAGTCGGGCAAAAATAATATTTCTCAGCATCATGTGATAGTACGTATTTTTAGATTTCAAACAATATAAAGAACACTTAAATCGGATAACCGAGTAAAAAGTTTGGAATAAAATAATTTTTCCCCATGGCTACAGTGTTAACCAGTTAACGCCTAGGGTTAACCGGTTAACCAAACTAGAAACAGAATCTAGAAGCAAAAACACAACAGCGTTAACCAGTTAACACTCTAGGTTAACTGGTTAACCAGAACTCAGTAGCAGTAAGAACACATTTTTATCATACCAGAACCTTCCCAAATTAATTCAAATCATCTATAAACATCAAAACAGACCATTACAATGCTCCTATACCTAATGTCCACATGTTTAAGCATTTTTATCGATTTCTAACCGCTTAATCTACCGATTCTAAGATTTTTTCCATAAAAACCCTAAAACTCATAAACTCTACAACTCAACTCAAACTAAAAGTAAAAGTTTCTAGCTATGAACCCACCTCTAGCAAGAAGATTGGAGAAGATACAGAGATGAATGTATGGTGGAAGCTTCAAGATCAAGAGCTCTCTTCTTCTTCTTCTTCTTTTTCTTCAAGACCTCCTCTTCTTCTTCTTTCTATGTTTCTATTTATGAAACAAAATAGAAAGAAAATTTAGGTCTTAAAGAAAAATATATTTTTCCTACTGACGGGTCCAAATATAGCGTATCCAAAAATGTCTCTTAATCCACAATTTTATAAAAAATATGAGTTAGCTAATATTAGTTAATAAAAATAAGTACCGCTGATTGCTCTAATTATTTCTGTTAAAATTTCTCAGAGCAATCCGGAACCTCATTAATATCAAATAATATTATTCAGAGCATTATATAAATTACGGGGTACTACATCCTCCCCCCTTAAATAAAAATTCGTCCTCTAATTTAAAAGATTACCTGAACAGGTGAGGATACACTTCCTACATCTCTGATTCTAACTCCCAAGTAGCATCTCTCGGATGCGTCACATCCCATTGTACCTTAACAAGTGGGATCTCCTTGTTTCTTAACACCTTGGTTTCTCTTCCAACAATACGGCTCAGTTGGGGTTCAAAAGTCAAATCCCCTTCTATCTCGATAGAATCCGGTAGAATAGGCTGAAGAGGATCACGAAGGAACCTATAAATTTGAGATACATGGAAAACATT
The DNA here is from genome assembly GCA_963966055.1 of Lathyrus aphaca. Lineage (NCBI taxonomy): Eukaryota > Viridiplantae > Streptophyta > Magnoliopsida > Fabales > Fabaceae > Lathyrus > Lathyrus aphaca. Next base: position 430,441,234 of record OZ014519.1, on the reverse strand, counting down.
ATGCAACCTTAATATCTCAGCAATGAACAACCTCGTAATATGACTTGCCTTGTGTGTAGTCTTAACGACTAAGAAATGCGTAGATATCGTTAGTCGATCCACAATTACCCAAACAGAATCATAACCACCTTGAGTACTCGGAAAACCCACTGCAAAATCCATAGAAATACTATCCCACTTCCAAATAGGGATGTCCAAAGGTTGTAACAAACCACCCGGTCTTTGGTGCTCAATCTTCACTTGTTGGCACACCACACATTCACACACAAACACCGCAATATCCTTTTTCATGTCGGTTCACCAATACTCCTTCTTCAAGTCTTGATACATCTTCGAAGAACCCGGATGTATCGTAAAAATACCTTTATGGGATTCCTCCATAATCTTTCTCTTTAACACATCTTCATTCGGAATGAAAATTTTTTGGTTGAATAGGATAATCCCATCCAACGCTCTTACAAAACTCTGTTGGAGTAATATCTCCTGCAACTTCTCATCTAGAACTTGTGCTTGTTGAATTTTATTCCTCAAGGTAGAATTGATATTCAAGTTTACCATAATCACACCATTTGTAGTCCATACAAATTGAAGATTAAGATCTCGAAACTTCTCCAATAGTGCATATTCCAACACCATCAACTCGGCACCATGAATCACTTTCCGACTTAAAGCATCCACTACTTTATTCACTTTTCCTGGATGATACTTCAATTCAAGGTCATAATCCTTCAAATACTCCATCCACCTTCTTTGTATGATATTCAATTCCTTCTGATCAAAGAGATACTTCAAACTTTTATGGTCACTGAACATCTCAAAACGCATACCGTAGAGATAATGCCGCCACACTTTTAAAGTAAACACCACAGCCGCCAATTCCAAATCATGAGTTGGATAATTCTTCTCACGGACTTTCAACTTCCTAGATGCATAAGCTACAACTTGATCTTCTTGCATAAGAACACCTCATAATCCCTTCTTAGAAGCATTGCAGAACACTTCGTAAGATTTTTTAGGACCAGGAATGATCAAAACTGGAGAAATTGTCAATCTCTCATTCAAACACTCGAAACTTTGCTCATAATTAGAATCCCATTCATAAGAGAAGTCCTTTCTAGTAAGCTTAGTCAACAGTAATGCCAACTGATAAAAACCTTTAATGAACCTTCTGTAGTAACCTGCCAATCCTAAAAAAACTTCTCACTTCTGAAACATTCTTCAATCTCTCCCAATTAACCACAACTTTAATCTTTGACGGATCCATTGCTACACCTCGCTGAGATATAACATATCCAAGAAACTTGACTTCTGACATCCAAAACTCACACTTTTTAAACTTGGAAAAAAGCTGCTTCTCTTGCAATACCGATAGAAAAATTCTCAAATGTTCTCCGTGCTCTTGAGGAGTACGAGAATAAATAAGAATGTCATCGATAAAGATCACAAAAAATTGATCCTAATAAGCTTGAAATGTATTATTCATATAATCCATAAAAACAGCTGGAGCATTCGTCACACCGAAAGGCATCACTAGGAATTCATAATGACCATAATGGGTTCTGATTGCAGTCTTCGGAACATCATAAATCTTCACACGAATCTGATGATAGCCCGACCTTAGATCATTCTTCGAGAACACACAGGGTCCTTTCAATTGATCTAAAAGGTCATCTATACTCGGCAAGGGATACTTGTTCTTGATAGTAACCTTGTTCAAATCATGGTAATTAATACACAACCGCATACCACCGTCCTTCTTCTTTACAAACAAAACAGGAGCTCCCCACGGTGAAACACTTGGTCTAACAAAATGATTCGACATCAAATCCTCTAGTTGATCCTTCAATTCTCTTAACTCAAACAAAGCCATCCGGTAAGGGAAAACAGATATAGGAGTCATCCCTAGTATCAGGTCAACTGAGAATTCATATTCCTTCACCGGAGGTAAGGAAGTGACATCCTCGGGAAAAACTTTAGGAAATTCACAGACTGTTGGAATATTCAGAACTTGCTGACCATTATTCTCCTCTTTAGTAAGAACAAGCAAAACATATTTCTCTTTCTCAAACAAAAAGTTTTCCATTCCAATCGTACCTTCTAAGATCGTTGCCAATACATCTTTCGGAGGAGCTTCAACGGATGGGATGGGGATCAACTTCTTTTCATACCCAATGAACATAGAATTAGCAGACAACCAATCCATTCCCAGGATAACATCGACTTTCTTAAGGAACAGACAAATAAGATAGATCTAAAAAACTCTACCATCCACGGACAAAGTATAATTCTCACACATAAGAGGTGTCTCAAAGGTTTCATCCATAGCGGTAGTGACCACCATAGGAGGAGACAAATGAAAAACTCGTAACCCAAGTCGCTTCACACAACTAGTAGACACAAAAGAATGTGTCGCTCCACAATCAAATCAAATAATACAAGGATGTTCATTAATAAGAAATGTACCCGCAATAAGAGAGTTGTCAACTTTAGTCTTTCTAGCATCCATGGTATAAACCCTTCCTTGAATCTGGTCTCTTTTCTGTGGACAATCTCTAGAAATATGTCATTCTTTTTGGCAAAGGAAACATATCACACCACCCGAATTACACCTTCCATAATGATTCTTATGGCACTTGGAACATAAAGGAGAAACACTAGGTCTAGGATTTTGCATTTGCTTCCCTTTGAAGGGTTGGGGCCTTGGCCTAAAAGGTTGATTAGGCCTTCCACAGTCACCCTGAACAACACTTGCATCACTTGCTTCAACTTTCACCTTAATCAAAATATGCTTAGCAACATAACATTGCCTTAACATATCAGAATAAGTAGTGAACTCCCTCTGAGAGACACTATGAGAAATCTCGGCCTTAAGTCCAAACAGAAATTGATCAATCTTCCACCTTTCATCTGGAGAATACATAGATTGCCTAGAATAAGCTGCCATGTCTTCAAACTTTTCTTCATAACTCGCCACAGTCATGCTTCCTTGTCTAAGTTATTGAAACTCAAATTCCTTCTAGGTCCTCAGAGAGATTGGAAAATACTTCTCCATAAAAGTTCCCTTAAACCGTTCCCACACTTTCGGAACTCCTTACACGGTCATAAGATTAGAAGCACTCTCCCACCATCTAATCACAAGACCTTTCAATAAATATGACGTAAAAGTCACCTTATTCTCTTCATTGCACAACACAATTTGAAAGATTCTGCCCATTCCAGTTATCCATTCATGAGCCTTAACCGAATCCAAGCCACCATGAAATTCTTGAGGATTCATGCGGAAGAAGTCACAGAAAGTTCCACCTCTAGTTTCAGGAACGACCACCTGAGGTTGAAGACCCTCATTCATCTGGTGCATCATCTCCTACATAAACTGATTCTGCTACTGCTGTATATGCTGCATGAACTGAAATAGAGGAGCACTCCCTTCACCACCCGGCTGATCATTAACAGGAGGAGTGGCACTAGACCGACCACGAGTTCCACGCTTACTAGCCATATCCCTAAATGCCATCAAAACATGTTTAAGTTGATCATGCTTAATACCATAAACATAACATTTAGCTCTACATCGAGATTACGTATAAGAACAGAAAGAAACACTTATAATATTCCAAGGCTAGGTCGAGGATACGACCTACTCTGATACCAATTGTAATACCCATATATAAAAGACATACATCAAAGCATATTTTTCATATATAAATTTAAGTTTTATAATGAAATACAACAAGTTCTTAGTAACACATTGCATAAATATAGCCACTATAACATAAGGTACTAATAAAAAGGGCTATAAATAATACAAGATGTTCATAAAAAAGGTCTAAGAACTAGATCCAAAGATCTCAAAAGTCCACAGCGAAAGAAAGCCATCAAACAAGAAAAGACAGTCTAGTTGTCTTATCTTTACCCTTTGCGGAACCTGAAGTACCTGAAATAACAACATCAACATGGGGTGAGATAAAACATCTCAGTGGGTTCCCTATCTTAGAGTCCTCTCGGTTCTAAGGGTTCAATTCTAATATTCCTCGAATACTTCGTCACTTCTCAAAAGTAACCAAAATAGGATAGAGAACATCCATACAACGATGTTTGTCACTTCCCGTGGGACTCAATGTAATACCCACCTCAAGTATTATTCGACCAGACTTCCCATGGGATTCAGTGTAATACCCATCTCAAGCCACTAACATGCTTCCCGTGGGACTCAATGTAATACCCACATCAAGCTTAAACCATGCTTCTCGTGGGACTCAATGTAATACCCACCTCAAGCCTAAACCATGCTTCCCGTGGGATCAATGTAATACCCATCGCAAGCCTTTATAGAGGACACCGCGTGTTACGCGTCGCAAATTGTATCACCTTAGGATAGTCCTAACATCTCCCAAGTTATACTATTTTATTTTTCCTTAGTTCACAAATTACCTAACTTAACAAAATTATGATTTATTCGAAAAGTCGGGTAAAAATAATATTTCTCAACATCACGTGATAGTACGTATTTTTAGCTTTCAAACGGTATAAAAACACTTAAATCGGATAACCAAGTAAAAAGTTAGGAATTTTCAAAGTTTGGAGTAAAATAATTTTTTCCCATAGCTACAGCATTAACTGGTTAACCAAACTAGAAACGGAATCCAGAAGCTAAAACATAACAACGTTAACCGGTTAACACTCTGGGTTAACTGGTTAACCAACACTTAATAGCAGTAAGAACACGTTTTTATCATACCAGAACCTTCCCAAATCAATTCATATTATTCACAAACATCAAAACAGACCATTACAATGTTCCTATACATAATGTCAACATGTTCAAGCATTTTTATCAATTTCAAACCGTTAAATCTACCGATTCTAAGATTTTTTCCATAAAAACCCTAAAACTCATAAACTCTACAGCTCAACTCAAACTAAAAGTAAAGGTTTCTAGCTATGAACCCACCTCTAGCAAGAAGATTGGAGAAGATAGAGTGATGAATGGATGGTGGAAGCTTCAAGATCAAGAGCTCTCTTCTTATTCTTCAAGACCTCATCTTCTTCTTCTTTCTATGTTTCTATATATGAAACAAAATAGAAATAAAACTTAGATCTTAAAGGAAAACACATTTTTCCTACCGACGAGTCCAAATAGAGTGTATCCAAAAATGTCTCTTAATCCACAATTTTATAAAACCTCTGAGTCAGCTAATATTAGTTAATAAAAATAATTACCGCTGATTTCTCTAATTATTTATGTTATAATTTCTCAGAGCAATCCAAAACCTCATTAATATCAAATAATATTATTCAGAGAATTAAATAAATTACGGGGTATTACATCCTCCCCCCTTAAACAGAAATTCGTCCTCAAATTTAAAAGATTACATGAACAGGTGAGGATACACTTCCTGCATCTCTGATTCTAGCTCACACGTAGCATCTCCCGGATGCATCACATCCCATTGTACATTAACAAGTGGGATCTCCTTGTTTCTTAACACCTTGGTTTCTCTTCCAACACTACGGCTCGGATGGGGGTTCAAAAGTCAAATCTGCTTCTATCTCGATAAAATCCAGCAGAATACGCTGAAGAGGATCAGGAACAAACCTAAGAAGTTGAGATACATGGAAAACATCACACAACCTTATAATCTCATCAATGAATAACCTCACAAGATGACTTGCCTTGTATGTAGTCTTAACGGCTAAGAAATACGCAGATTTCGTTAGTCAATCCACAATTACCCAAACAGAATCATAACCACCTTGAGTACTCGGCAAACCCACTGCAATATCCATAGAAATAATATCCCACTTCCAAATTGGGATGTCCAAAGGTTGTAACAAACCACCCGGTCTTTTGTGCTCCATCTTCACTTGTTGGCACACCGCACATTCAGACACAAACACCGCAATATCCTTTTTCATGCCGGTCCACCAAAACTCATTCAAGTCTTGATACATCTTCGAAGAACCCGAATGTATCGTAAAAGAACCTTTATGGGATTCCTCCAAAATGTTTCTCTTTAACATATTGTCATTCAGAATACAAATTCTTTAGTTGAATAGGATAATCCCATTCAACGCTCTTACAAAACCCGGTTGGAGTAATAACTCCTGCAACTTCTCATCTAGAACTTGTGCTTGTTGAATTTCATTCCTCAAGGTAGAATAGATATTCAAGTTTCCCATAATCACACCATTTGGAGTCTATACAAATTAAATATTAAGATCTCGAAACTTCTCCAATAGTGTATATTGTAGATGTTAAGAATTGGCAGAATTTTTGACAAACAAGAAGCTATGAACTTAGTTCAGGATGTCACACCAGATGTTGTGACATTAACAAACAAAGTAAAAGTTATGAACTTAGTTCAGGACATCAGGATGTCACACCAGATGTTGTGACATCACAAACCTGATATCTGACTTAAATGATGCGTAACAGAAGTGATTAAATTCAGGAGAAAATATCTGGAATTAATTGTAAAAAGATAAGCACTCCAAGGCGCATCTTTAGGAAGCTTAGTTATATGGTTTCAGTGTAACAGAATAAATAACTCACCTTGATTCAAGGAGATAACAAACTAACTCAACCTAATTCAAGGAGATGACTGTGGGATTTATCAAAGTCTGGATAATTTGCAAAAAGCCCACAAACCAAGCATCTATTTAAGGAACTGAAACACTCAAGAAAAGATCACGAATTTAAGAAGATTGTCAAGGGTGTTTGTGAAGCTAGCAGGTTTTAATTGTTAGTCACTTTATGAGCTTTTAAGCAATAAGTGAATTGTGTCTTGATTGAAACTTTTAAGTAAGATCAAGCTGGTGTGTCTGAAGTGTGACTTCAATTTTATTAATCATTGTAAAGATCACTGTGTGATTGAGGGGGAGTGAGTAGGTACTCATATCTAAGTAGAGTCTTAGGTAGAAATTGCCTTGGGTAGATATTAAGTGAAGGATTAAACTGATTGGTTTAACTCCATAATTAATATTACTTATATTGGATTTCCTTCCTGGCTTGGTAGCCCCCAGATGTAAGTGTAGAGATACACTGAACTGGGTTAACAATTTCCTGTGTCATTTAATTTACTAGCTCATTAATTTTTGTTTAGGATTTCAAGTGTCTAAACATCTGGTTCGACATCACATATCTGATCCCAGAATTTCAATTGGCATCAGAGCAGGCACCCTGCCTATATATCTGGGTGAGATCTAGGGACTGCAAATTTGGGAACATGGACAGAGATGTAGGATCTGTGAATCGGCCACCTATCTTGGATGGATCCAACTATGATTACTAGAAGCCAAGAATGGTAGCATTCTTGAAATCTCTTGATAGCAGGGCTTGGAAAGCAGTTAACAAAGGATGGGAGCACCCTGTCAAAGACAATAAGAATGGGGCAAAAGTGATGAAGCCTGAAGAAGAGTGGAGCAAAGAGGAAGAAGAGTCAGCACTTGGAAATTCCAAAGCCTTAAATGCCCTATTCAATGGCATTGACAGGAACATATTTAGGCTTGTGCATCACTGTGAGCTAGCCAAGGATGTTTGGGACACTCTCAAAACTACTCATGAAGGAACATCAAAGGTGAAAATGTCAAGACTTCAACTTCTCACCACCAAGTTTGAGAACTTGAGTATGAAGGAAGATGAGACCATTCATGAGTTTTACATGAACATCCTAGAGATTGCTAATACTTCTGGTGCCTTGGGAGAGAAGATGAGTGATGAAAAGTTGGTAAGGAAGATTCTCAGATCACTGCCAAAGAGGTTTGACATGAAGGTTACTGCCATAGAAGAAGCTCAAGACATCTGCACAATGAAGGTTGAGGAGCTCATTGGTTCCCTTCAAACCTTTGAGATGGGAATGAATGATACAATTGTGAAGAAAAAAAAAGCATAGCCCTGGTCTCAAACACTGATAAAGAAGAAGAAAGTCATGAAGCAGGCTCTGAGGACAACTTATCAGAATCAATTGCTATGCTTGGAAGACAATTTAACAAAATTCTCAAAAGAATGGACAACAGGCCAAGACCAAGTGGAAGAAACTCAACCTCTAAGAATAAAAGACCTTATGACTCTAATAGAAGGTCAAACTATGATGAGAAGACTAACCAAGGAAAAAGGATCCAATGTCATGGATGTGAAGGATATGGACACATTAGAAGTGAATGCCCAACCTATCTAAATAAGCAAAAGAAAGGTCTCTCTGTGTCCTGGTCAGATGAAGACTCAGGTAGTGAGTCAGAAGAAGAATCTGAAAAACACATCACTGCTCTAGCTGGAGTATGTGAAACTAAAGGGGGATCTAGTGATGAGGATTTGACATTTGAAGAACTTGAAGCATCTTACAGGATGTTGAGTAAAAGGAGCATTGAAGTATGCATGGAAAGTAAACAGCAGAAGAAGCAGATTGAGGAATTAAAGGCTGAAAAGGCAAGTCATCTAGAGATCATTGACACTTTGAAAAGTGAAGTCAGCCTACTCAACTCCAAAATGGAGCATATGTCCAAATCTGTCAGAATGCTGAACAGTGGCTCAAACACACTGGATTCCATTCTCAACAACAACAAGCACTCAGGGGATAGGACTGGGCTGGGATTTAATAAAGCTCAAAACTTTGAGGCTAGCACCAGCCAAACAACTCCAAATCCCATGAAGTCAACCAATATGTTCAAGCAGATGTCTCAACATCATGACAAAAACATGATGAAAAAGAAATATCAAAGATGGAGATGCCATCACTGTGGAAGGTTTGGTCACATCAAACCTTTTTGCTACAAACTGCATGGATACCCAAATCAGAGTTCCCAGCACCTTCCTAAGCAGAAGGAAGAGGTCACCAAGAAAATCTGGATACCTAAAGCTAGTCTTTATACTGATCAAAGCTACCAGTACATGCCTAAGAACAAGTTCAACAGGCAACCTTGGAACTCTAGAGATGGACACTACATAGGGCAGATGCATCAAAGGAAACCTCACAACAGGAAAAAATGGTCCAAGCAGGTTGTTGCCTCTATAGCACACACATCTCTTAGAGTATCTGCTAAGGAAGACTGGTATTTTGACAGTGGCTGCTCAAGGCACATGACTGGACTGAAGAATCTGCTGGTAGACTTAAAGTCACACTCATCCAGCTATGTAACCTTTGGAGATGGAGCAAAGGGGGAAATCAAGCGAGTTGGGACCCTGGACTGCTCAGGTGTACCAAGTCTAGATGGTGTGCTATTGGTAAAAGGATTAACTGCTAACATGATCAGCATAAGTCATTTATGTGACCAAGGTTACAGTGTCAACTTCACCAAAACTGAGTGCATAGTTTCTGATAAAGAACATAAAGTTGTCATGAGAGGAGCCAGATCAAAAGACAACTGCTATATGTGGGAACCCCGAGATTTCAACCTCACATCTACTTGTTCCTTAGCCAAAGAAGAAGAAGTGAAGTTGTGGCACCAAAGACTGGGTCATCTCCATCTCAAAGGAATAAAGAAGATCATATCTATGGAGGCTATAAGAGGGATACCAAGACTTAAGATTGATGAAAGTAAAGTGTGTGGTGAATGTCAAATAGGCAAGAAAACCAAGATGTCACATCCAAAGCTTCAACATCTGACAACTTCCAAAGTCTTGGAATTATTGCACATGGACCTTATGGGACCAATGCAGGTAGAGAGTCTTGGTGGAAAAAGATATGCCTATGTGGTTGTTGATGACTTCTCAAGATATACCTGGATAAGCTTCATCAAAGAAAAGTCTGATGTGTTTGAGGTATTTAAAGATCTGTGCCATAGGGTCCAAAGAGAAAAAGCAAGCTGTGTGGTCAGAATAAGAAGTGATCATGGAAAGGAGTTTGAGAATAAAAAATTCTCAGTCCTTCAGAAGGGATCAACCATGAGTATTCTTCTCCCATCACCCCTCAACAGAATGGGATTGTTGAAAGGAAAAACAGAACTATTCAGGAGTCAGCTAGAGCCATGATTCATGCCAAGAAGTTACCCCTGTAGTTTTGGGCTGAAGCTATGAACACAGCATGCTACATCCACAATAGAGTCACACTAAGAAAGGGAACTTTATCCACCATCTATGAAGTCTGGAAGGGTAGAAAACCTACAGTCAAGTACTTTCATGTATTTGGAAGTAAGTGCTACATTCTGGCTGATAGGGATCCAAGAAGGAAGATGGACCCTAAGAGTGATGAAGGGATATTTCTTGGATACTCCATAAATAACAGAGCTTACAGAGTATTTAACTCCAGAACCAAGGTTATAATGGAATCAATAAATGTGATTATTGATGATAACTATGCAAAGACAGATGTTGCTGATGATGTTGGAACATTTGCTGACAATCAAACTGAAGTTGAAATAGAAAGTGATAATCTTGACCTCACTGAGACAAGGTCAGAGCAATCCAACAAACCTCCCTCCATCAGAATCCAGAAAGATCATCCTAAAGAACTGATAATTGGTGATCCCAACAGTGGTGTCATCACTAGATCAAGAGAGATGATCTCAGGCTCCTGCTTTGTTTCAAAGATAGAACCTAAGAACATCAAGGAAGCTCTGAATGATGAGTACTGGATCTCTGCTATGCAGGAAGAATTAGGCCAGTTTACAAGGAATGAAGTATGGAATCTTGTTCCTAGGCCTGATGACATTAATGTGATTGGCACTAAGTGGGTGTACAAAAACAAGTCTAATGAGCAGGGAGTAGTTACAAAAAACAAGGCTAGGCTTGTAGCTCAAGGATATACACAAATTGAGGGGGTAGATTTTGATGAAACTTTTGCACCAGTAGCAAGACTTGAATCCATCAGACTACTCCTAGGGATTGCTTGCATCCTAAAGTTCAAACTATTTCAGATGGATGTTAAAAGTGCCTTCCTAAATGGGTACCTTAATGAGGAAGTATATGTGGAGCAACCAAAGGGATTTGTTGATCCAAGCTGTCCAGACCATATATATAAGCTGAGGAAGGCTCTGTATGGTTTAAAGCAAGCTCCCAGAGCATGGTATGAAAGACTGACCACCTTTCTCACTAAACATGGATACAGGAAAGGAGGAATAGACAAAATCTTGTTTGTAAAGGATGAAGAGGGAAAGGTTATGATTGCTCAGATATATGTGGATGACATAATGTTTGGTGGGATGTCAGACAAGATGGTTAAACATTTTGTGACTCAAATGGAGTCTGAGTTTGAAATGAGCCTAGTGGGAGAACTAACTTACTTCCTTGGACTACAAATCAAACAGATGGAGGACTCCATGTTCATATCCCAAAGCAAGTATGCAAAGAACACTGTCAAGAAGTTTGGGATGGACAATGCAAGTCACGAGAGAACACCTGCCCCCACTCATTTAAAACTAACAAAGGATGACAAAGGTGAGAGTGTGGACCAAAGCTTGTACAGAAGCATGATTGGAAGTCTACTATATCTTACAGCTAGCAGAACAGATATAGCTTTTGCAGTAGGTGTGTGTGCAAGGTATAAAGCTGAACCAAAAGTGAGCCATCTAAACCAGGTTAAGAGGATCTTGAAATATGTAAATGGTACTTGTGACTATGGCATAATGTACTATCATGGTTGTGAACCAATCCTCACTGGATTTTGTGATGCTGACTGGGCTGGAAGTGCTGATGATAGAAAGAGTACATCAGGAGGATGCTTCTTTCTAGGGAACAATTTAATTTCTTGGTTTAGTAAGAAACAAAATTGTGTGTCCTTATCCACTGCTGAAGCTGAATATATTGCAGCTGGTAGCAGTTGTTCACAGCTGGTATGGATGAAACAAATGCTCACAGAATACAATGTCTCACAAGATGTCATGACATTGTACTGTGAGAATTTAAGTACTATTAACATCTCCAAAAATCCTATCCAACACAGCAGAACTAAGCACATAGATATCAGACATCACTTCATCAGAGACCTTGTGGAAGAGAAGGTGATCACATTAGAGCATGTAGCCACATAGCTGCAATTAGCTGACATATTTACTAAGGCTTTGGATGCTACCCAATTTGAAAACCTAAGGGGTAAATTGGGAATCTGCATATGTGACATATAGCAGTTATGGAGAAGTGTCAGCATGTCTCATGACATCGTGTGGCATGATCACCAGATGGCAGCACTAGTCTGGCCAATAACTGTTTGTATTCCAATCTTAAAAATTCCAATAGCAACGGATTCTATAAATGTACAAACATGCTTTCAACTCCTCACATCCTCATTAGCACCACTGAACGTTTTGCATGCTACAGCTGAATCTCTAAACTCATCCAAATCTATCAAACCTTTCAACATTTCCTCTACAATCGAAAAAATGTCTCAACATCAGAACCCTAACTCCATTGATGAGGGTCTCAATCAAGAAGATGTAGTGAACGCAACTCCAATTTCTGTAGTACCAATGGATGCTACTCCTATAAATGAGATCAGAGGAAGCATTCCTATAGCTCAAAAACCCAGGACTCCCCATGCAAGAAGACCTAAGGAGCCAGTCTTCAGCAAAAGCAAGGGAACCCCTTCATCTTCCAGCATCCCCAAAGCTTTTGCTTATGTGGACGCATCAATCAAACAGCTTGTAACCAGGATCCTGGAGGAACAAAGAGTTGTGCCTGGGGTGTCTGTTCCCCTGAACGGTATGCCTACTCCACAAGAAGAACCAAGCAACCAAGCTGAAGAGGACATACCTGCTCCACAGGATGTCCCAAGAAATGTTGAAACACCTGAGGGCCAGGACAAAGCCCCAAGTGATGATGATAAAGCTACTGATGATAAAGCTACTGATGATCAAGCTCCTAATGATCAAGCTGCTGAGAAAGAGGCTTCCCAACCTCCACCAGTTGAAAATCTGGATGATGACTCTAACACAGAGATCATAGCTTTTGTTAATCCCAGCATAGCCAAGAGGCTTGGGGCTAGGAAGGATAAGAAGCCAGCTGCTCATGCAACTCCTAAGAAGAGACACTTAACTACCAAGAAGGACAAGGTCAAAGTTGCCTTTGGACCTACAAAGCAATGGAGTAAGGTAAGCACCCAGAAGAGGAAGGCTACAACTCCATCTGACTCTAATGTTGAGGAGGATGTCCCAACATCTCAACCCAGAAAGAAGCCAGCACCTCCTAGGACTGCCACTGATGTCCCTGAGGCACCCCTGGACAATATGTCCTTCCACCATGTCTCCAGTGTAAGCAAGTGGAAGTATGTCTATCAAAGAAGGGTGGCTCTGGAAAGAGAGCTGGGTAGCAATGCCTTGGAATGCACTGAGGTAATTGACTTAATCTCCAATGCTGGTTTATTCAAAATTGTCTCAAATTTCTCTCCTTGTTATGAACTGCTGGTAAAAGAGTTTATAGTCAACCTACAAGAAGGGTGTGCTAATGGGAAATCTGAGGATTTCAGGAAAGTATATGTCAGGGGGAGATGTGTTGATTTTTCTCCTAGGGTGATAAATCAGTACTTTGGGAGAGAATCTGATGGGCCAAATGAGCTGGGCAAAACTGACAATCAAGTCTACAAAATAATCACTGCCAACCAGGTCAAGTCATGGCCAGTCAAAGGCAAACTATCTGTCAGCTTGTTAACAAGAAAGTATGCCATGCAGCATAGAATTGGAACTGTCAACTGGGTCCCAACCAACCACACCTCATTTATAGCTACTGGGCTAGGAAGGTTTATCTGTGTTGTAGGCACCCAAACCAAGTTGGATTATGGGGCATATATCTTTGATCAAACTCTCAAGCATGCAGGAACCTCAGCAATCAAGCTTCCAATAGCCTTCCCATCACTGCTTTGTGGAATAATTCTCAACCAATATCCAGGCATCCTTACTGACAAGGATTCTGTCTGTAAAAGGGAGAGTCCACTGTCCTTTCACTATAAACTGTTTCTGAATCATCATGCTGCAGATGTTGAAGCACCAGGTGGGACATCTGCTGGGCCATCTGCTGTCAAGACTCCCATATCAAAGGCAGCCCTGATTGCAGAGCTCAGGACAACCTGCAAAGAGCTGGATGAAAGGAAGAAGAAGCTTGAGGACATAATTCAAAGGCTGGAGCTGGAAGAGGTTGCTAAGAATGTTGATGAATCTGATGTTGAGTCTGAGGATGCAGAAGATACAAAGTATACTGAGTCTGAGTGAAGCTGTGTGTGGTGGAAAATGTTGTGTCTGTTTTGCTTTGTATTTCTGAATGTTTTTTTTCCTGTTTCTGTTTCTGTAATGTTTGGCCCCAAATTTATGTCTAACAAGGGGGAGAAGTGTATTGAACAATGCTGCTGCTGTTAATGTCTGGTTGATGAACAATGATGATGTTATATTTCTGTCTTCTGAACTAAGTTATATTTGAATGGTCATTGGTATATCAAAGTCTGTTGAACAAGTCATAGCAGTATACATACATGTTTGAGGGGGAGCAAATTATTATCTCTCACTTGATTCAACAGAAAAGAACTCTGCTGCTCTCTGATAAAACCAGAAGATTGTGTTAGCCAAAAATTAGCCAAAGGGGGAGTTTGTAGATGTTAAGAATTGGCAGAAGTTTTGACAAACAAGAAGCTATGAACTTAGTTCAGGATGTCACACCAGATGTTGTGACATTAACAAACAAAGTAAAAGTTATGAACTTAGTTCAGGACATCAGGATGTCACACCAGATATTGTGACATCACAAACCTGCTATCTGACTTAAATGATGCGTAAAAGAAGTGATTAAATTCAGGAGAAAATATCTGGAATTAATTGTAAAAAGATAAGCACTCCAAGGCGCATCTTTAGGAAGCTTAGTTATCTGGTTTCAGTGTAACAGAATAACTAACTCACCTTGATTCAAGGAGATAACAAACTAACTCAACCTAATTCAAGGAGATGACTGTGGAATTTATCAAATTCTGGATAATTTGAAAAAAGCCCACAAACTAAGCATCTATTTAAGGAACTGAAACACTCAAGAAAAGATCACGAATTTAAGAAGACTGTCAAGGGTGTTTGTGAAGCTTGCAGGTTTTAATTGTTAGTCACTTTATGAGCTTTTAAGCAATAAGTGAATTGTGTCTTGATTGAAACTTTTAAGTAAGATCAAGCTGGTGTATCTGAAGTGTGACTTCAATTTTATTAATCATTGTAAAGATCACTGTGTGATTGAGGGGAGTGAGTAGGTACTCATATCTAAGTAGAGTCTTAGGTAGAAATTGCCTTGGGTAGATATTAAGTGAAGGATTAAACTGATTGGTTTAACTCCATAATTAATATTACTTATATTGGATTTCCTTCCTGGCTTGGTAGCCCCCAAATGTAAGTGTGGAGATACACTGAACTGGGTTAACAATTTCCTGTGTCATTTAATTTACTAGCTCATTAATTTTTGTTTAGGATTTCAAGTGTCTAAACATCTGGTTCGACATCACATATTTGATCCCAGAATTTCACATATTCCAACATCATCAACTCGGCACCATGAATAACTTTCTGGCTTTAAGCATCCGCTACTTTATTCGCTTTTCCCGAATGATACTTAATTTCAAGGTCATAATCCTTCAAATACTCCATCCACCTTATTTGTCTCATATTCAATTCCTTCTGATCAAAGAGATACTTCAAACTTTTATGGTCACTGAACCTCTCAAAACGCACACCATAGAGATATCACCTTCACACTTTTAAAGTAAACAACACAACCGCCAATTCCAAATTATGAGTTGGATAATTATTCTCATGGACTTTCAACTTCCTAGAAGCGTAAGCTACAACTTGACCTTCATGCATAAGAACACCTCTTAATCCCATCTTAGAAGCATCGCAAAAAACGTTGTAAGATTTGTTAGGATCGGGAATGATCAAAACTGGAGCAGTTGTCAATCTATCTTTCAAACACACGAAACATTGCTCACAACTAGAATCCCATACATAAGTGAAGTCTTTACTAGTAAGCTTAGTCAACGGTAATTCCAATTGAGAAAAACCTTTAATGAACCTTTTGTAGTAGCTTGTTGATCCTAAGAAACCTCTCACTTCTGAAACACTCTTCGGTCTCTCCCAATTAATCACAACTTCAATCTATAACGGATCCACTGCTACACCTCACTGAGATATAACATGTCCAAGAAAATTTACTTTTGACATCCAAAACTCACACTTGCTAAACTTGGAAAAAAGTTCCTTCTCTTGCAATACCGATAGAACAATTCTCAGATGTTCTTCGTGCTCTTGAGGAGTACGAGAATAAATAAGAATGTCATCGATAAAGATCACAACAAACTGATCTAAATAAGCTTGAAATATCCAATTCATATAATCTATAAAATCAGCTGAACGCAGTCTTCGGAACATCGGAAGTCTTCACACAAATCTGATGATAGCCCGAGCTCAGATCAATCTTCGAGAACACACAGGCTTCTTTCAATTGATCTAAAAGGTCGTCTATCCTCAGAAAATGGATACTTGTTCTTGATAGTAACCTTGTTCAACTTACGGTAATCAATACACAACCGCATACACCCGTCCTTCTTCTTTACCAACAAAACAGGAGCTCCCCACGGTGAAACACTTGGTCTAACAAAATGCTTTGCCATCAAATCCTCTAGCTGATCCTTTAATTCTCTTAACTCAAGAGGAGAAGTCCGATGAGGGGAAACAGATAAGGAAGTGACATCCTCGGGAAAAATTTCAAGAAATTCACAGACTATTGGAATATTCAGAACTTGCTGACCATTATTCTCCTCTTTAGTATGAACAAGAAAAACAAATTTCTCTTTCGCAAACAAAAAGTTTACCATTCTAATCGTACCTTTTAAGATCGTTGCCAATACATATTTCGGAGGAGCTTCAATGGATGGGATGAGGATCAACTTCTCTTAACACCAATGAACACATAATTAGCAGACAACCAATCCATTTCCAAGATAACATCGACTTTCTTAAGGGACAGACAAATAAGATCGATCTGAAAAACTCTACCATCCATGGATAAAGTATAATTCTCACACATAAGAGGTGTTTCAATGGTTTCATCCATAGCGGTAGTGACCACGATAGGAGGAGGCAAGGGAAAAACTCGCAACCCAAATTTCTTCACACAACTAGTAGACACAAAAGAATGTGTCTCTCCACACTCAAATAAAACAAGACAAGGATGTTAATTAAAAAGACATGTACCCACAATAAGAGAGTTGTCAACTATAGTCTTTCTAGCATCCATGGTATAAACCATTCCTTGAATCTAGTCTCTTTTCTGTGGATAATCTCTATCAATATGTTGTTCTTTCTAGAAAAGGAAACAAATCACACCACCCGAATTACACCTTCCACAATGATTCTTATGACACCTGGAACATAAATGAGAAGCACTAGGTCTAGGGTTCACCACTTGCTTCCCTTTGAAGGGTTGATACCTTGGCCTAAAAGGTTAATTAGCCCTTCCACGGTCACCCTGAACAACTCTTTCAACACTTGCTTCAACTTGCACCTTCATCAAAATATGCTCAACAACATAGAATTGCCGTAACATTTTAGAATAAGTAGTGAACTCCCTCTGAGAGACACTATAAGAAATCTCGACCCTTAGTCCAAACAAAAACTGATCAATCTTCCACCATTTATCTGGAGCATACATATCTTGCCTAGAATAAGCCACCATGTTGTCATACCCCAAATTTGTCCTACATGTACTATTTTATTTTACTGTCTAACCATCATTTCAAAAAAAAATCCAAAAATATGCATCATTTTATTTTTTCTGTCTAACAAATATTTCAAATATCCAAAATGTGTACCGTTTTCTTTTTCTGTCTGATAATCGAAAAAATCCAAAGAATGCATTCGTTTCTTTTTAAACCAAAATTCTAAAAAAATTTCTCTTTTATTTCTTACCTTTTTTTTCAAAAAAATGCAAAAAAGTCTTTTATTATTAAAACCAAACCATTTTGCATAAATCCACCTTTTAAAGCCCATTAAGAAAAAACAAAAAAAAAGTCATCTTTATTATTTTCTTATTAAAATTATTGTCACTACTTTCATCACCATTATGATTATTAACCATTTTTCTTAATATTTCTATTTTTACCATTTAGATTTTTTGTTATCATTATTACTCATTTTTATATTTTCATTATTATTATTAATCCATTTCTTTTATTATCATTATTATTATTGTTAGTTTTTATAATTTTTGTAATTTCTACTTTTCACTATTATTATTATTATTTTTATTTATTTCTATTATAATTATTTCTACTATCAGTTTTTAGTTTTATTATAATTTCTATAAGCTTCATTATAACTAGTATGTTGTTACTAATGTTAGAAATAGATACCGAAAAATCAACAGAATTTTACTTTTTGTCATTATGTGATAACCTTATTCACACCAGCACATTTCCATCTTTACAAAATCACTTCAACCAACTTTTTCAGCTCACTATTTTGCAACAAATTTACAGCTCACAGAATCTTTAAGCAATCTTTCAATTCTATCCAAAATCTATACACAAAACTCTATTTTACCCTCAGATTTTTCTCCTATAAATCAACCTCATTTCACTCCCAAAATCAAGCTTGGAGAGCATAAGTATACCCTGCAGAAATTCCAACTCCAAGTTTCAAAAACACAAAAATCCAGAAACAGAAAATATTCATAAACTCAAATCATCTTCTTCTCCAATATGCACTGATTATAACCCTCAAAACCATTTCCTTAATCCTTCAACCACAATTCTTCAAAAAAAAAAAGCATAACTCATGCCACTTTTAAAATCTGAAACCTGCAAAACAAACATTTCTGGAACTGCAAACATTCGATCTGAAAACCACCTATTTCCGACCCAAACGCTCCCAAATCGCTACCACCACCAATAATCGCACGAAAAACGGCCGGAAACAACCGCGCAAAGCTAACCCGGCGCAACACAGAACCGTCAGATACGAAACCAACCGAGCCGCGTCCAAGTCGTGTAACCGGATCCGGCGAGAGAGAAGCCGTACAAATCGCCTGCAACCAAGCGCCACCGTGAGGGAGTGAGAAGCTGCCGTTTGAACCTGTCGAAGGTGGTTCCACATATCACCGATGCCATCAAAAATTGGATTGAGTCGGTTACTGTGATCCCAGTTGATGGAAATGAAGGCCCTGCTGATGTCTGTATGATTAAGCTTGGAGGCACTGTGGGTGATATTGAATCTATGCCATTTATTGAGGCTTTGCGGCAATTGTCCTTTCAAGTGGGTATGAAAAAAGCATATTTTGCTTTTACACTATCTTTACTTGCTATTTATTTACTAAAATAGTTTTTTTTGTTTTCAAATAATCAACATAATATAGTATAGTCATTAATTGAAGCTATTTGCAATATATATATATATATATATATATATATATATATATATATATATATATATATATATATATATATATATATATATATATATATTAATTTTAAAGGCAAGTACTTTTGTCAAACAATTAATAAGTTTTGTAGATTTTATTGGTTTTTTTATTGCTCAATACATGATATGATCTAAGTACTCAAGTAAGTGTGAGTTTATTTTTGCGTGGTGGTATTGATACTAATTTTATTTAAGGTCAACCTAGACTTCTTATATTGGTAGAATTTTCTCTAGATGAATTAATTAATCTTATTAAAAGTGCTTTTATGGATGTTGAGAATGTTGGTGATGAAATTGGTACAAGTATAACTACTATTAGTAGTCAAGGGCCAATGATATTAAAACAAATTAAATTTTTCCTGATACTTTTAATCGGAAAGTTTAATTATTATGAGGCCTTATTCTTTTTTATTATCATTATACAATTCAAATTCGATAAATTAAATATAATTCAATTTTTATTTTATCACATTATTTCAACTATTTAACATTTTATTAATTTCATTTAATTTATTCATTTATAAATATTATTTCATTTCGACTTAATTATCGCAAGTTAATTTATTTCTCTTTTTATCGCTTAAATCGATTCGCGAACCATGTAAGCCGAGCATTGCGCCTCGCCATCAACTTTTCCGAACTCGATAATCCAAATATTTTTCATAATCAAAATAACGGATAAACTGAATTCTGGAGTCTCGCATTCCTCGAATTCTTGAATGAACACTTCCGAGGCTCGCCCCGCGGGACGTTGTTCATTCGACTTTCCGTAATTAAAACATTTAATCGACATATTAATTAATGAAAGAATTGAATTCTAGAGTCTCGCATTCCTCGAATTCTCGAATAAACTCTCCTGAGGCCCGCCCCTCAAGATGCAGTTTATTTACCCTTTCATTCTAAAATAAAACATTAATCGAATCAAACATCTGTTAAAAGCGAACTTTATTTAAATCCTTTCTATCTCAAACAAGCTAGCGCTTCAGCCTCCTATCGCGAGCAGACAAGCCGACGCTTAGCAGTAGAATGCGGTTTAAATAAATGTTCATCAAATCAAATCCTAGCGAACCTTAGTACCGCGAACTACGAAGCTCTGACTTTCCCATTGCACAAGGGAATACGTAGGCACACGGATCTTACTCCTTGCCGAGCACCCTAGGAACAAAATAACCCATTTCTCCTATTAACCTTATATTAGAATCTTTCGCATTTATTTTATTATTCGAAGAAAACAGAAAGCATAAGTCAGCATTAGATCGCAAGTTAAACTAAGAGGTTCCCGTTGAGTACAACGGACGTAAGGGGTGCTAATACCTTCCCCTTACGGAATCGACTCCCGAACCTAGAATTTGGTTTCAAAGACCTTGTTCTATCCATCCGTTTTTTTTTCAAAAAAAAAGGTTTCTCGATATTTTCCTTTTCCTTAATTGGAATAAAATAAGTTCGGTGGCGACTCTGTTGTTTTAATTTTCATCCGCGGTAATTTGTTTTATCGCGAGGTCGTATTTTTCGAGGTGCGACAGCTGGCGACTCTGCTGGGGACAGTCAGAGAGTCAAGCCTAACTTAGTTTATTTTGCGATCAATGTTTACTCTGCTTATCCATTTTCTTCATGCTTTTTTTTATGCTTGTTTATTTCCGCTTTTCTTATTATGATCATTATCATACTTGCTTGTTGGATCCTGGGTTGACATCTGAGTTTGCGGAAAAGAAGAGGGAACACCTAGTTTAGAATTGGAAGTTATTAGTGTTAGTCTCCAAGGACTCGCTCCTTGCAAGCCTAGCATGAAAGCTTCCCCAGAGAGTAGACTTGTTCATAGATCTCGTCATAATGCGGCTAGCCTGTTGCATGACTTGATTCATGAAAGGGCTGTGACTCTGGACCCACTTTTAGAACCAGTTTCAATAGTGGCAGTTGCGTAGTGTTAGTCTCTGAGGACCCGTTCCTCATACGGCTAACATGAGAACTCCACTCAAGGTAGATCTTATTGTTATTATCGTCATAATACAGCTAGCCTGTGGCAGGACGTTAGTACGATTAGCGTCCGTGACCTTGAGTATCTTATCCATAACCGTAGAAACTATCCCATGAGTGGTTTTACGGGTAAAAGAACTTAGTACAATCCTATAAGAGTTTACCTGCTAAGGTTAATTTTATCAGAAATACCGGTTATTTATTCATTACTATGGTTCACCTCAAAGCTGATTATACTCGTGATCCTGGATCTTGCATTGCATCCATACGCATATCCATTACATTTGCATTAATTGTTCATCTTGCATTTCATTCCAAAGCCGTAAACTCATTTCATGTTCCTCCATCTTCAGTAAATCAAGCTGGTTCCCCGACGCCCGTATCGTGCTAGACGACCGTATCTAACTAGAGCCAACACTAGAAGACTGATGGACGTGATTCAAGAAGAGCAAGCTGCTATGAGGGAAGAGATTGACTCGGTCAAGAGCAAGATTGACCAGATTTATGAGACTTTGCAAGCTTTGGCAAGAATGGAAGAACGTCGCGAAGCTGCTGTCGCGGTGAACAATGCTCAAGTGCAAGGATCTACCTCACGAGCAATGCCTTCAGTTCCCGTTCCAAATCCTTTGGTCTACGGTTTGCCTCCAGGCTTCACTCCTGTTGTTGAAGAGGTCACTTCCCAGCCAATGCCTGCTTCTGGTGTCACTGTTGGTGCTATTCCTCAAGCTCAACCTATTCCAATTCAAGTCCAGTTTCCTCAAACTGAAGAGAATCATCAAGTTGAGTATGAGATGCATACTGCTGTTCCAATCACCAATTCTCATGCTGTTCAAGAATCTGAAGCTATGAAGATGTGTCGCGAGTTAGCTGAAAAACTCCGAATTATGGAAGGACACAACTCAACCTCTCTGAGTGCTTCAGACATGTGCTTAGTTCCAGATGTTGTGATCCCTGCTAAGTTCAAATTGCCAGAATTCGAGAAATACAAAGGCCTCAGCTGCCCTGAGATCCATTTGAGGATGTACTGCAGAAAAATGGCCGCTCATGCCAAAGACGATAAGCTCATGATCCATTGCTTCCAATACAGTCTGTCTGGAGCGTCTCTAGAATGGTACATGCAACTTGAACGCAACACTGTTCGTACTTGGCTCGATCTATCTGATGCATTCAAGAAGCAATACAAGTACAACACTGACCTTGCTCCTAACCGTACTCAACTTCAGAGTATGTCTCAAAAGGAGAGTGAATCCTTTAAGGAGTACGCCCAACGCTGGAGAGAGTTAGCTGCCAGAGTGCATCCACCTTTGGTTGACCGTGAATTGATCGATATCTTCATGGGTACCTTACAGGGGCAATACTACGAGAAGCTGATCAGCAGTGTATCTTCTGGATTTTCAGACATGGTGATGGTCGGAGAAAGAATTGAAGAAGGTCTGAAAAGTGGAAAGATTCAAGGAGGTTCTAGCAGCCAATCTGGAACCAAGAAACCTTTCAACGGGTACAAAAAGGGCGAAACAAACGCCGTTTCTGCTGCAAATGGGAATTTTCAACAGAGTACACCTGCGCCAGTTCCCTACTACCAGTATCCCTATGTTGCTGCTGCACAATATGCTCCTATGCCATATCAGCCAGTTCCTCCAATGCCTTATCAACAGGCCTTTCAAACTCTATTTCCGCCTCAGATGGCTCATCAACCACGTCCACCTCCTATGGTTGCGGCTGCGCAATATGCACCTGGACCATACCAGCAACCGGCTTATCCACCACGGCCTGGTCAACAACAACAACGCGCTCCTCAACAGCGTCCACCATATCAACCAAGAGGATATGATAGGCATATTGATCCCCTGCCTATGTCATACACCGAAATCTTTAAACAGCTAACGGCAAAAGGACCTCTCACTTTGAGAGATATGCCACCTCAGACTGGCAATGCCCGGAACTATGATGCCAATGCTCGCTGTGAGTATCACAAAGGCGCTCCAGGTCATACAATCGAGAACTGCCATGCCTTCAAACACCTGATTCAAGATATGATCAATTCTAAGGACCTCACTCTCACTCCGAGAAATGCAAATGTCCAGAACGATCCAATGCCGCCACACGGTGCCAACAAGTGAAGACATTTGAAGGGGTTGTTGAAGACCAAGCTGAGTAGTCTCCAACTTTGAAGCATTCAATCAAGAGAAGTTCAATTCCTCAAATCAAGGCCGCCAGTGCCATTTATTATTTCCGCATTCCTGTTGTTTTGTAATGTTTATTTAAGTACTATTTGCTCTGAACATTGTTATCGTTTGTACTTGGTTATGTTAATGTTATGTTTATGCATGTTTTGAATCAATTTATGCGCATTCGCTCATATTTATCATTTATCACAAAAATCACAAAATATTTCCTCACTTCACTTTAGCAAATATTTGAGGGAGGATGATGAAAACGAAATACCCATAACTGTTGCGGTATGCTTTCGGATAAAAACTTTGTCAATGATGTACAGGCATTTGTTCAAATCCCCAAACACTGGAGATACAAGGAGTTAATCCCTAGTCAACCACTTTGAGCCTAGAAGTAGGAGTTTCTTTCAGATACAACCATTACATCTAACCCGGGGCAGGGTAGTTGTTCAGTTAACCTGACTACACTTCCAAATCGCAAGATGAGATATCCCGTCGGAGGACCATCAACAAATGACTTGGCAGTCACAACATTCAAACAAAAAGAAAAGAAAAGAAAAACCACTAAGTTGAGCACCCGAAGGGAGACTTAGTCGAAAAAGAACAAATAAAAAAAGGGAGCTCAAATCCTCAACAAAAGCAAAACAGATATCAGTAACCATAAAATCAAGAATCAAAGGGTCACCAGCAAAATAAGATGACTTCCATTTTCAAGCAAACTTTAAAGCTTCATCTTCACTCTTGCAAAATCAAAACAAATGCATGTGTAGAGTTAACTGAACATAGGACAGGAGAACAATACGAAGAAGGGATGGGTACAAATCAAACTTTGAGCCTTATATCCTTTATTTCTCAAACCATTAACCAGACCACGTTACAACCCTCAAAAGTCCTAATTGAGGCAGGGTTTATTCTGAAAAGCATGCTACCAACAAGGTTGCGTAAATTGACTCCCATATATTTGCTAATCTTCAAACTCGATTGCACATTATTCTTGCTGCATACTTCACGCACTTTCTAAATCAACGCCTCGTTTGGACTAACAATCCATTCGTCACATTATCACAATCATTCAAATAAATTGAATTTTTCAAAACTTACATGAATTTCACATTAACACTACCATTTTTGTATGAACAATTTAATTGCAAATCAGTGCTTGACATCAGTACAATCCCAACAAAGGAGCAATCAAAAGAGGAATTTAAATCAATACTTCTTCAAAATCAGCTCAATCAGGAGCAAAAGTACTCTCAGCAGTCCAATCAGGGGCAATTTTATTTCAATGGCCCAATCAGGGGCAAAATCATCTTCAGCAGCCCAATCAGGGGCAAATTATCTTCAAAGGCTCAATCAGGGGTAGAAATCTACCTAATCCAAACACTGGGGCAGATTGTGCCATGGCCATTGTCAAAGCTTCCCCATCAGATTTATTTCAAATACCCTACAAGCCGGGGCAACCAAACAAGGAGCAAATCTTCCTATTTCTTCTCCCCAGCTGAACAGTCAATTCTTGCTAGATATTGGCAACCATGCAAAGCAAGTTAGTCTTCATGTGTCAATTAAGCCGCTTCGCTCATCAACAGATAACCAAGCTTGGAACTTTCAGATTCATCTTCTGATCATACATCGTCGAAGATCGAGTGTCGGGAAATCAGTCCCTCCACCCACCCAAAGTCCAATCATTATTAGCAACTACCAGACCAAAAGTTCACCAAGCTGGCATCTTTCAATCGCTCATATGCATCATTATGCATCATCAAAGTCATACGCATCATTTACATCAATCATTTACAACATGTGCATCATTTGCATATCTAAATAAATCAGACTTTTATTTTCCCCAACATTATTGAATTTACATCTCAATGCATAAACATTTGCATCGTATTTCCATCGCTATGGAATACCATTTCAAAACAATCAAGCATAATTGCATAATTCAGGATCCAGGATCATACAAGTTTCCAATCCTTTCCCCAGCGGAGGATCACATCAATCAGATTCCAGGCATTCTCTTGGCGGATTCAATAGCCGTGTTTAAATTTCAGTCCCTTTGCCTTATCATCCTATGGTGATAAGTGAGTTTATTTTTCTGTCTATTGCCTTATCATTCTCTGGTGATAAGTGATTTTTATTTTCCGTCATTCGCCTTATCTTCCTCTGTTGATAAGTGATTTTATTATTTCTATCTTTCGCCTTATCTTCCTCTGTTGATAAGTGATTTTATTATTTCTGTCTTTCGCCTTATCTTCCTCAATTGATAAGTGATTTTATTTTCTGTCTATTCGCCTTATCTTCCTCTGTTGATAAGTGATTTTAATTTCAGTTATTTGCCTTATCATCCTCTGTTGATAAGTGAGTTTATTTTCAGCTATTCGCCTATCATCCTCTGTTGATAGTGATTCTTTTATTTTTCTGTCTTTCGCCTATCATCCTCTGTTGATAGTGATTCTTTATTTTTCTGTCTTTCGCCTATCATCCTCTGTTGATAGTGATTCTTTATTTTTCTGTCTTTCGCCTATCATCCTCTGTTGATAGTGATCCTTTATTTTTTCTGTCTTTCGCCTATCATCCTCTGTTGATAGTGATCCTTTATTTTTCTGTCTTTCGCCTTATCATCCTCTGGTGATAAGTGATTTATTTTGTCAATTGTTTCTTGCTGTGTCACTCATCATTTCCAGTTTATCTCGTTTGCTATTTTCACAAATTTCTTTCTTTGTCGGACAAATTTGGAGTCTGTTAATATCTAATTATCTTATACCTTGAAAGATGGAACGCAAGCCAGTTCCTCTTACTCGGTCTAAGTCAATTAGATAGGGGCAACTGTCATACCCCAAATTTGTCCTACATGTACTATTTTATTTTACTGTCTAACCATCATTTCAAAAAAAAATCCAAAAATATGCATCATTTTATTTTTTCTGTCTAACAAATATTTCAAATATCCAAAATGTGTACCGTTTTCTTTTTCTGTCTGATAATCGAAAAAATCCAAAGAATGCATTCGTTTCTTTTTAAACCAAAATTCTAAAAAAATTTCTCTTTTATTTCTTACCTTTTTTTTCAAAAAAATGCAAAAAAGTCTTTTATTATTAAAACCAAACCATTTTGCATAAATCCACCTTTTAAAGCCCATTAAGAAAAAACAAAAAAAAGTCATCTTTATTATTTTCTTATTAAAATTATTGTCACTACTTTCATCACCATTATGATTATTAACCATTTTTCTTAATATTTCTATTTTTACCATTTAGATTTTTTGTTATCATTATTACTCATTTTTATATTTTCATTATTATTATTAATCCATTTCTTTTATTATCATTATTATTATTGTTAGTTTTTATAATTTTTGTAATTTCTACTTTTCACTATTATTATTATTATTTTTATTTATTTCTATTATAATTATTTCTACTATCAGTTTTTAGTTTTATTATAATTTCTATAAGCTTCATTATAACTAGTATGTTGTTACTAATGTTAGAAATAGATACCGAAAAATCAACAGAATTTTACTTTTTGTCATTATGTGATAACCTTATTCACACCAGCACATTTCCATCTTTACAAAATCACTTCAACCAACTTTTTCAGCTCACTATTTTGCAACAAATTTACAGCTCACAGAATCTTTAAGCAATCTTTCAATTCTATCCAAAATCTATACACAAAACTCTATTTTACCCTCAGATTTTTCTCCTATAAATCAACCTCATTTCACTCCCAAAATCAAGCTTGGAGAGCATAAGTATACCCTGCAGAAATTCCAACTCCAAGTTTCAAAAACACAAAAATCCAGAAACAGAAAATATTCATAAACTCAAATCATCTTCTTCTCCAATATGCACTGATTATAACCCTCAAAACCATTTCCTTAATCCTTCAACCACAATTCTTCAAAAAAAAAAAGCATAACTCATGCCACTTTTAAAATCTGAAACCTGCAAAACAAACATTTCTGGAACTGCAAACATTCGATCTGAAAACCACCTATTTCCGACCCAAACGCTCCCAAATCGCTACCACCACCAATAATCGCACGAAAAACGGCCGGAAACAACCGCGCAAAGCTAACCCGGCGCAACACAGAACCGTCAGATACGAAACCAACCGAGCCGCGTCCAAGTCGTGTAACCGGATCCGGCGAGAGAGAAGCCGTACAAATCGCCTGCAACCAAGCGCCACCGTGAGGGAGTGAGAAGCTGCCGTTTGAACCTGTCGAAGGTGGTTCCACATATCACCGATGCCATCAGAAATTGGATTGAGTCGGTTACTGTGATCCCAGTTGATGGAAATGAAGGCCCTGCTGATGTCTGTATGATTAAGCTTGGAGGCACTGTGGGTGATATTGAATCTATGCCATTTATTGAGGCTTTGCGGCAATTGTCCTTTCAAGTGGGTATGAAAAAAGCATATTTTGCTTTTACACTATCTTTACTTGCTATTTATTTACTAAAATAGTTTTTTTTGTTTTCAAATAATCAACATAATATAGTATAGTCATTAATTGAAGCTATTTGCAATATATATATATATATATATATATATATATATATATATATATATATATATATATATATATATATATATATATATATATATATATATATATATATATATATTAATTTTAAAGGCAAGTACTTTTGTCAAACAATTAATAAGTTTTGTAGATTTTATTGGTTTTTTTATTGCTCAATACATGATATGATCTAAGTACTCAAGTAAGTGTGAGTTTATTTTTGCGTGGTGGTATTGATACTAATTTTATTTAAGGTCAACCTAGACTTCTTATATTGGTAGAATTTTCTCTAGATGAATTAATTAATCTTATTAAAAGTGCTTTTATGGATGTTGAGAATGTTGGTGATGAAATTGGTACAAGTATAACTACTATTAGTAGTCAAGGGCCAATGATATTAAAACAAATTAAATTTTTCCTGATACTTTTAATCGGAAAGTTTAATTATTATGAGGCCTTATTCTTTTTTATTATCATTATACAATTCAAATTCGATAAATTAAATATAATTCAATTTTTATTTTATCACATTATTTCAACTATTTAACATTTTATTAATTTCATTTAATTTATTCATTTATAAATATTATTTCATTTCGACTTAATTATCGCAAGTTAATTTATTTCTCTTTTTATCGCTTAAATCGATTCGCGAACCATGTAAGCCGAGCATTGCGCCTCGCCATCAACTTTTCCGAACTCGATAATCCAAATATTTTTCATAATCAAAATAACGGATAAACTGAATTCTGGAGTCTCGCATTCCTCGAATTCTTGAATGAACACTTCCGAGGCTCGCCCCGCGGGACGTTGTTCATTCGACTTTCCGTAATTAAAACATTTAATCGACATATTAATTAATGAAAGAATTGAATTCTAGAGTCTCGCATTCCTCGAATTCTCGAATAAACTCTCCTGAGGCCCGCCCCTCAAGATGCAGTTTATTTACCCTTTCATTCTAAAATAAAACATTAATCGAATCAAACATCTGTTAAAAGCGAACTTTATTTAAATCCTTTCTATCTCAAACAAGCTAGCGCTTCAGCCTCCTATCGCGAGCAGACAAGCCGACGCTTAGCAGTAGAATGCGGTTTAAATAACTGTTCATCAAATCAAATCCTAGCGAACCTTAGTACCGCGAACTACGAAGCTCTGACTTTCCCATTGCACAAGGGAATACGTAGGCACACGGATCTTACTCCTTGCCGAGCACCCTAGGAACAAAATAACCAGATTTCTCCTATTAACCTTATATTAGAATCTTTCGCATTTATTTTATTATTCGAAGAAAACAGAAAGCATAAGTCAGCATTAGATCGCAAGTTAAACTAAGAGGTTCCCGTTGAGTACAACGGACGTAAGGGGTGCTAATACCTTCCCCTTATGGAATCGACTCCCGAACCTAGAATTTGGTTTCAAAGACCTTGTTCTATCCATCCGTTTTTTTTTCAAAAAAAAAGGTTTCTCGATATTTTCCTTTTCCTTAATTGGAATAAAATAAGTTCGGTGGCGACTCTGTTGTTTTAATTTTCATCCGCGGTAATTTGTTTTATCGCGAGGTCGTATTTTTCGAGGTGCGACACATGTCTTCTAACTTTTCTGTATAACTGGCCACGATCATGCTTCCTTGTCTAAGTTGTTGAAACTCAAATTCCTTTTGCGTCCTTTGAGAGCTTGGAAAATATTTCTCCATAAAAGTTGCCTTAAATTATTCCCACACTTTCGGAACTCCTTGCACATTCATGAGACTAGATGCACTCTCCCACCATCTAGCCGCAGGACCTTTCACTAAATGTGACGCAAAAGTCACCTTATTCTCTTCAATGCACAACACAATTTGAAAGATTCTATTCATTCTTGTTATCCATTCATGAGACTTAACCAGATCCAAGCCACCATGAAATTCTTGAGGATTCATGCGGAAGAAGTCAGGGAAAGTTCCACCTCTAGTTTTATGAACGACCACCTGTCGCTCCCCCGAAAAGACACCTGGTCAGATAGGGTACAGACGCGAACGGTCGGCGAAAAGAGAAATTAAATGAAGGGAATGGAGTCGCCAGTTAGGAATTTTTATCCTGAAGGAAAGGTAATGCTGCATAAACCTGGAAGGAAATGGATAAGACGGTTGTGAACCAGAGAAACTGAGAAAGGGGGTTGTTTACAACCTGGGAAGGTATTAGCACCCGGATTGTCCGTCGTACTCGACAGGATCCACGCTTAAAAGATTGTCTTTAAAAGGGGTAAGTGTATGTGCTATCTGTGTGCAAAAGCTGGAAAAGAATATACAAGTGTCAGTGCAAAAGGTGAATGCTCAGGAACTGAGGCTTAAAAGAGAATGCTGAAAGAGGGGGAAGACAAAGATACTTTTGTTCGATAACAGTTAAGTTATGCCTACGTATCCTCTCGTGCAATGAGGAAGTCAGAACACCGTAGTTTGACTCAAAGAGACTGAAAGGTAAATTGACAGTGAATTGCTTACTTGTCTATGCTCAAGTGTATGACTCGTCTGGCTCGAGTGCTAATTTTCTTGCATTAGGCGGAAGAAGCAAGTTCTCGTTTGTGAATGAGTGTGATGAGAAAAGAATCCCGAAGGAGACAATTATTGTTTGTTTTTTGTGTTTTCAGTCTTATTATTGTTTTTGGTGTTTTGCATAAGTTAATGAGCTTAAGCCTAAATCAAGGGCTTGCAAACTCATTATATCCTCCCTTTGTTTAGGGATAATGAGAATACTTAAGTATGAGATAAGCATCTCAACTTAATTACCATGATGATGTAGGATTAAGATCATTAACCTACTTGTGATTATTTAGATGTTTTTGGGTTTTTGTTTAGTGTTAAGTAATGAGTTTAATCTCTAATCACAGATTAGTGGGCTCATTACACCATCCTAATAGAAGGATAATAGATGATAACACTTAAGCTGAGGAAGATACCTCAACTTAATCCATGGTTAGGGATTAAATTCATTATATAACAAAGCCTTTATTAAGTGGATTTTAATTAAGGGTGAGATTAAGAAATGAGTTTTATGGTTTGTAAGACAACTTGAGGGGGACTTGTCCATTAAACACTAGGGTTAGTCCTTCTTAACCATAAAGGAAGAATTTGAACCCTAATGTAAGGCCCAAGTTACAAGATGAAGTCTTGGTGATTATTAAGATGATTTGAGTAAGAGGTTTAAACAAATTAAAGGTTTAACACTTAGGATTAAAGTTATACACTCCATCCTAATAGATGGATACAGGCATAACCCTAATTCCAAAGTCCTAAAACTTTAAGAGTTTAGTCTTTGATTATGAAGATGAGAAGGGAGACTCAAGGAGACTCAAAGGTAAAAAACTAAGGGGGACTAATCACAATCCTAATTATTACCATGCTTGGATGTTCCTATGGTTTGTAAGGCTTGAGAAAGATCTTCAAGGAAGCCACCAATGGAAGAAGCAGATGAAAGGAGGATAAAGCAGAAGAATAAGTTACTTACTTCAATGAAGAAGATAAGTAACTTAAAGAGAGAAAGTGAAAGAAGTGGAACACAAGTGAACAAGTTCACTTTAAAACCAACAATATGCAAATGAAAGAAATAAAGAGAAATGTGAGAAGTGAAGGCAAATTCACTTCTCAAAGTAACTTACCACCTGGAAATGTTAGCATGAATACATAAGGTATAAGGAATAAAGAAATGAAATGAAATGAGATGCAATGAGATGAAATGACCAAAGTCAGAAGTGTTTATGCAATGTTAATGTCATGTAAGATGATGCAAAGGCATACAAAGTTGTTGCACCCCAAAATTTGCCCTCTATTTTTTAACTCTAACCAATTTTTTTGTTTCACATTCATTTGCATCATCATCATAGCATAACATTTTTTTTTCTATCTTAATATTAGCCGGAATAATTTCTCGGAATTTACAAACAGACTGGTCAAATTAACTTTTTAACTATGCCTAAAATTAGTCAACGAAAAAATGTCAAGTTTAAGTTTGCAAATGTCGGTAACATTAATCTGTGGTTCACGTGGTTTAATTTGACATGCTAAAAATATTTTTACGACTATTTTTGGTCATATGTTGATCAGTCTGAGCAGTTTAAACGGTCATAATTTTTATTTCAAAATCTGACCAAACGCTGTATTTTTCCAAGTCTTTTATTTCGCGCTGATTATTTTGACGTATTCATTTTATTTTTTCGAGCATTTTGGTGCCCGAATTTTATTTTTTTGAGTCTATTTATTTTTATATTGGGTCCAGAATAAATAAAGAGGATTATTAGTTTTTTATTTTATTTTAACTAATTTAATTATTAAAACTTTATTTATTTTTTAAATTAATATTTTATTGGGTCTAGAATAAATAAATAGGATTATTAGTTTTTTATTTTATTTTAACTAATTTAATTATTAAAACTTTATTTGTTTTTTAAATTAATATTTTATTGGGACTAGAATAAATAAATAGGATTATTAGTTTTTTATTTTAAATAATTTAATTATTAAAATTTTTTTTGTTTTTTTAAATTAATATTTTATTGGGTCTAGAATAAATAAATAGGTTAATTAGTTTTTATTTTAGTTTTAACTATTTTTATTAAACTTTATTTAATTATTTATATTAATATTTTATTGGATTCCAAAATAAATATTTAGGCCCATTTACATTAACCCTAATTGGTCCCTATATATACCTAACGTGTTATTGCTGTTAAGAGGAGACCGAGGAAAGACAGAAAAGAGAGAAGAAAAACATTCCTGCAACAGCTTTACTTTCCAATTGCACTTTGATTGGTACGTAATATATATATAAATTCCTATAACATTCATATGTTTTATATATACATATATATTTGTTAATATATATATATTTGTTGCTTTTGTTACACTTTGTTAATATCTTAACTAACGTTGCTTTTGTTAATATATATATTTGTTGCTCTTATTTTGTTAATACATCACAGGTAACAAAGAACATAAAACGTTGTTTTTATGTATACATATATAGAATTGGCTGCATATTCGTTATATATATATATATATATATATATATATATATATATATATATATATATATATATATATATATATATATATATATATATATAAAGTTTTTATTTATTTTGTTTTTACAGTTTTGTTTTAATATTGTTAATTCTAATTTTTTTTATAATTATTTGATTATGTTCAGATCGGATCGTGTCGATACGCTGTTCGCATATTTTATGTGTATGAGGCGTGACACTTATGTTGATCCGATCCAATTGCGATGATCGCATTTTTTGCGTTAGCAACGTCGTTTTTGTTTTTTCCATTTTCCTTTATGTTATATATTTAGATCTGTACAGATAACTAACTACCTTGATTTTTTTCCTAAACCTTGACAATTCCGCCACAAACTCTAAATTTCAAATCTAAAACTTTAACCGTGTTATTTCCTTTAAACCATAAACATTTCCACAAACCTTAACAACCCTGTTATTATTTCTTATTTTTACTCATGTTTATGTTATTCATACACTGTAATTGCTTCACCCTTGTAATATTTTAAGTTTTAACTTGTAATATTTTCAGTTTTACTTTTCGCCATATAATTATGTAACTGCCTCAGCCATGTAATAGTGTAGGAATTTTTATTTTCTGCCTTTAAATTTCTGCCCTTATTTATTTTTATTATTCCCTGCGTGGTTAGTAATTTAGGGCGTGCCAAGAACTGAATGAAAATCAATATGGACTTAAATCATTAATTAAAAAAAAGACTAATTAATCAATAAACTTTTTCTTATAATAATAATAGTATTTTGTATATAATTTTTATCATAATTATATTTTGCAAGTAAATAATCAAATAATCAAATTTTCTAATTCTTCTTTTAACTTCTAAATTTTTTGTCATTCTTTTATACAATTGTAAATAAAATCTAATTGACTTTTTTTTATAATTAAATAATTATGATTCTAAAATATTGTATATAATTTATAAATAACCTACTAACTTAATAATTTAATAGTTTTCTATAATATTTAATTTGTAAATATTATTTTAATTTTAATAATTCTTTTACTTTATGTTTTGTATATTAATAATATTATTTTCTTAATCGTACTATAATAGTAATAATCATATAATGTACATAATTAAAAGTCTTCTTAATAATCTTTAATTGTTTTTCTCTAAACTTAATTTCTTTTTTTATACTAATTCTAATAACTTCTAAAAAATCTAACCTGTCTAACTTAAATTTTTTCTTTTTAAATTAAATGTTTAATTGTTATTTCTTTAATTTATTTTAACTTTATTATTATTATAATTACTTTATTATTATTATTATTATTGCTTATTTATTATTTTATTATATATATTATTCTTGCTTTATAATTTATTTTTATCCTACTATTATGTATCTGCCAAAGCCTTGTAATAGCTTATAGATTTACTTTTCCGTCTTTATTTTCTTTGTAAATATTTTACTATATGGTTAGTAACCTTAGGGTGTGTATAACTTATATGTAATTAAATTGAACTTAGATAATTAAAATAAGATAAATACCTGAATATAAACACTCACACACGTAAGTCGATCTTTGATCGCCATCTTGCACTTCCTAAGTTACCCCTCTCAGTTGACTTAAACATGGCCAAGTCCCTCGAATATAGGGGTGTCTTAAGCAAAGTCCTTTCATAAAAATCATCAAGTCCCTACATTTTAAAAGATCAAGTCCCTTTGAGGTTGCCTACGGAATAATGATCTTGTCCCTTCGAATAAATGATGATAGTCCCTACGAATTGCTAAAGACACCCCTCAAAGTTGCTTTCTATGACCATACGATGACCCTACGTTTATCCCTTAACATCCAAGGTAATGACTACCTATTCCTTAATAATAGGGATAGTCTTACCATTGAAAGAACATTTAAGAACAGTAAAGATTTAACTTAGGGTAGGTTCCTCTTAAGTACTTACTCACTTTTTTCATCAAATTACTTCATTACACTTTACATTTTAAACAATTTTCAAAACAAAGTCTTTATATATATCCGTACAAGGGTCATTATAAAGTACTTAAGAAAATTTTTAATCACACACTACACTTCTCAAAACAATTTAAAGTGAGCTAAGTAACTAAGAGCCCATGGATAACCATGGATGTAAAAGGTGCTAACACCTTCCCTTTACATAACCTACCCCCAAACCCAAAAATCTTTTAAGGTCTTTCCTGTTCTTTTATGCCCTTTCCTTTGGATAAAATAAAATTCGGTGGCGACTCTTGCTATCCGCAACATTTAACTAAAGTCAGTTCTCCCACCGTGTTATAGAACTGGCTACTCTGCTGGGGATTTAATAAAAGAGGGGTACCCTTAGGAATTAGATCACTTTAAAATTGTTTGCCTTGTTTGATTTATACTTACTTGTTGGGTGCTCTTATGTGTGAAAGATCCTAACCCGGATCTAGTGTACCTTAGGTAAATGGCAATAGACCAAGGAAACTGTACAGCGTATACCGATATGGTTGATCTGGTGGCCATAGTTAGTGTGACTTCTTGGTTGGTGCTTATGTTCCTTAAGTCAAGTTGAGGATAATATGAGGCTGCCATATGTTGTCAATACACTAACTGACTTTTAGAACCCTAGTTATCCCATCTTGGCCTTTAGAAAGTAGTGAGATAACCGGCTTTGGTGAAGACTGAAGTTGGTTGATACTCGATACTACGCTCATTGAGATCTTAAACTTGGAGGGTTTTGGTTGGCAAGTAAGTTGCCTACTGAACAACCACCCTTGTGAAGGATCAATGATATTGAGATCCCTTAGAACCTGGTTACTTTTGTAGGACAGGATGAACCAACTAAATTTCAAGGGAGGGTACTTACCTTTGAACTTCATGCAAGCCTTTAAACCTAGGGCTATGGTGTGACTTGTTTGTGTGTGCCACATGTTTGTGATTGAGC
Organism: Lathyrus aphaca; assembly: GCA_963966055.1. Taxonomy (NCBI): domain Eukaryota; kingdom Viridiplantae; phylum Streptophyta; class Magnoliopsida; order Fabales; family Fabaceae; genus Lathyrus; species Lathyrus aphaca. Next base: position 430,405,259 of record OZ014519.1, on the reverse strand, counting down.
ATAACATCATGACATCATCATGCATCATAAGCATATCATCTTCACTAACCATTTCAAGGACCAAAGGATTTATCTTTGTTTTTTGTTGTAGGTCATGGCTTTTGCTCGTAGGAATACTATCAGGACCAGCTTTGTAAGAGACTCATTACAAATTAAGTCAAGAAAGAATTCTGGAGTTAACAAAGCAACTTCACGAGGAGCGGAATCTCAACTCATACCTCAACACAAAGAGGAAACGTCTATGGGAGACTTAAAACCCCATCTTTTGTATTTATTTCATTTCATTTTGTAAGCCCAAGGGGCAAACAAATTTATTACTAATAAAAGTTTACCTTCTTGATTGTTTAAGCAAATTTAAATCCTGCGGTCCTTGAAAACATTGCATATACATTCACATATCATATCATTGCATTACAGGTTTCTTATGAACATGTATCTTATCTTCTCGCTGTTTATTTCAGCAGAAATGGCTCTCGAACAATCTGTCAAAGATCTTCAAGCTCAGAATGCTCAATTTCAAGAAGTGATTCTGATTTTGTCCTAGGGGCAAGAAGAGTTGAAAGCACTCCTCTCTAAGGACATGAAGAAGAAGAATCCTGAGGACAACAAGGATGATCAGCTGAAACAACTACAAGCTGAGATGGCAGAGATGAGGATCCAGATGAATGTCCAAATGGCTCTTATCTAGATTTTGGCCCAGGGGCAAGAAGAGCTGAGAAGCTTTGTCAATAAGCTTCAATATAACGGATTTGGGAATCTAATCATCAGTCAACCTCCGTTGAAACAAGCCGACTTGGCTGAAAGGAAAGTAAGGATAAGAGAAGGAAAGAGACAAGCTACCATTGATTATTCTTCAATGGAAGAAGGAAGACCCTGTAAGATTAATCCACTTCGACACAAGGAATATAAAAGACAGTTCATGAAATTCAACACACCAATGCCACAAATGCTGCAATGCTTGTTGGAAATGAAGCTAATTTCCTTGGAAAATTCTCCTAAAAATCCTAATACCTCTTCTCCTCGCTATAATCCCAAAGCAAGGTCTATGTACCACTCTGACAGTCCCGGACACGACACAAATAACTGTTGGGCATTGAAGAATAAGATTCAAGACCTAATTGATGAAAGAATACTTGAGGTTACGCCAGAAGGCCAGGTTGAGTTCTTCTATCGTCCATCAAGCATCAAAGTTTCCAGATAACTGGAGTGACAAGTTTAGAGGAAGAGACTTTGAGAACATTTGAATTTTCATTTGTAATTTCTTTTGTTTGTTTAAACACTTACTATTATGTCAAACTTTTGTTTTCATTAATGCATTGCATATGTTTGTCTTGAATTAATCCATTCGTTTCACTATATTTTGAACTATGCTTCATATTTCTATTTTGTGATATTTAACTCCTGATAAAGCTATAAGCCTGTAGAGGGAGGATGACGAAAACAATACCATAATCTTATGCAGTATGCTTTTGAACAGACTATGTTGACGATGTACAGACATTGTTTCAATTCCTAAACAGTGGAGATATAAGGAAGTTAATCCCTAGTAAACCCTTTTGAGCCTATGAAGTAGGAGTCTTCATTCTCGCACAAATTAAAACCCTTATTCATAACCTGGGGCAGGGTAGTTACTCGGTTAACTCAAATATGCCAATTATCTGTGTTGTACACAACTAATGATGGTTCTCTGTAATCATTAAACCTGACAGTCAATATCCAGCAAAAGAAAAACCCATAAAGTCAAAACCTATGAAGGAGACTTAGTAAATAAATTGAGAAATTCCGCTTACTGTAATTTTGAAACAAACAGTTCAGGCAAAAAGAAGATATAACAAAGTCAAAAGAAAAAAGAGGTCACTATGAATCCTCAACAAAGAAAGATGACTGAATATTCAAATAAATTTTTGGTTTCTGAACCATCACAAATGTCAGTGTTACAATTCCAAACTCCTTTGAGCCTCAATGCATAAGTTAACTAAGCATAGGACTGAAGAACATCATGGAGATTGGGTTGGGTACAAATAAAATTTTAGCCTTTATCCTTTGTTTCTTAAACCGTGAACCAGGCCACGTTACAACCCTTTAAAAGTCCTAACTGAAGCATGGTTAGTTTGAAAGTGTACTGCTACAAAAAGGTATCCTGACTCCTTTAGGGCTTATTATAAAACTTGAGTTAATATCACAATTTTCACAAAAAATTGTTTTTCTAAAAATAACTCCTTTTTCAAAACTTCAAGACAGACATAAGCATTGCATTTTTGAATATATTTGTTTTCATATACCTGAGTGTTTGATAAACAGAGAAACTTACATGATGAATGTTCAATAAACCAAAGTCCTTCCGATAAACAAAGTTGCTTCCTGGATCAAAGTCCATGTATACAAAGGGGCATAGTCATTATCTCCCAATCAAGGGGGCAGACCATGATACTGCCTAACTCATTTGGGGCAATCAGGACAGGATTCAACTATGTTTAAGTAGTCAGGGGAAGATCTCCTCATCTATCTAAGTTACCAAGGGTAACATTACAGAGTTCATAATGCTAGGGGCATAGTCACTGTTTCCCAATCAAGGGGACATACCAAGTTACTGTTCAATTCATTCGAGGCAATCAGGTCCAGATTCAATAGTGCTTAATAGCCAGGGGCAACTTTCCTCATGTATTTGAATTACCAAGGGTAACATTACGAAGTTCATGATGTCAAAGGCATATTATTGTGGGGCGTTCTGCTTATTTCTCTTGAGGTAACTACCTTCAGATACTTCCATTATGGGACAATTCATCCTCAACCAATGGGCAATGCTTTCTTTTCAAATCTAATATCCGGAGCGTATATGGTCCATCACAATTTGAAGACACATTCCTCTCATTGTATTACTTTGATATCGGATTCTCAGCAGAAGCCATGGTGGGAATTAATTGTCTACGCCAGTAGTATCAGATGGTGTCAGTATCATGTCTTCAGATCCAGCTATGAGGATTTCCGGGAAGGTATTCAGGAAAGTTAAGAATCTCAGGAGCTCTAAATCCCATTGGTTATACACTCTCGAAATTGAAACGATTCTGTTTTCAAGTTCAGCTTTACTTTTCCCTCTGAATCCAGATTGACTTTTACCCTATTTACATAAGCGAAACGTCCATTGATTGTGTTTGAATGTATGTATGCTTTTGAATATGATTGATGTTTACCAGAAATGCATGAAAATGCAGTAATAGTATTTACTAAGGACGAACGAGGGAAGGAATTCAACGAAGCTTCGCCGGTTCATCCCCACCAGACAGCTACAAGTCCCCCAGTAGGACAAATCCATCTTCATAAATACTTCGAGTCACATCTCCCCTGGAATTTATATCCATCTCTTTTATCCTCAGTCAGGATACTCAGGAACTTATTCCTTCAATAGAAGTACGACGAACGAAGACGGGAGGTTATAAATACTATCAAGACGGGAACAAGTTCCTCATATTCTTCAGCAACAAATCGAGATTTATTTTCCCTAGCCAGCAGTTGTTATACAAAGATATCCAGACGCTTCAGGCTGCATGATGCATACATACATCATTTACATCATACCATAACATATATATCCATAAGTACATAATACATTAATTAAGTGCATCATACTATACATGCATACATAATGCATAAACTAATATTATCTTGCAGAATGTTATATACATCATGATATTTGCATCGAACTAATCTTGTTTTTCAGATTAACTCTCCAGCAGACAAACTTCATCAACAACTTGGTACCTTGGGCCGTTGTTTATCTTCCCAAAGGTTATCTCATTATCTTGGGACGTCGTTTATCTTCCCGAAGGTTGTCTTGAGACGTCGTTTATCTTCTCAAAAGCCATATTGTTACCTTGGGCCGTTGTTTATCTTCCCAAAGGTTATCTCATTATCTTGGGACATCGTTTATCTTCCCGAAGGCTATCTTGAGATGTCGTTTATCTTCTCAAAAGCCATATTGGTACCTTGGGCCGTTGTTTATCTTCCCAAAGGTTATCTCATTATCTTGGGACGTCGTTTATCTTCCCGAAGGCTGTCTTGAGACGTCGTTTATCTTCTCAAAAGCCATATTGTTACCTTGGGCCGTTGTTTATCTTCCCAAAGGTTATCTCATTATCTTGGGACGTCGTTTATCTTCCCGAAGGCTATCTTGAGACGTCGTTTATCTTCTCAAAAGCCATATTGTTACCTTGGGCCGTTGTTTATCTTCCCAAAGGTTATCTCATTATCTTGGGACATCGTTTATCTTCCCGAAGGCTATCTTGAGACGTGGTTTATCTTCTCAAAAGCCATACTGTTACCTTGGGTTGTTGTTTATCTACCCAAAGGTTATCTCATTATCTTGGGACGTCGTTTATCTTCCCGAGGGCTATCTTGAGACGTCGTTTATCTTCTCAAAAGCCGTATTGTTACCTGGGGCCGTTGTTTATCCACCCAAAGGCTAGATCTTCATATTTGGCATTACTTTCCACTCAAAGAAATATATCTGAAGAACTTTTCTCCGAATGGCATCTCTAAGCCCATCTCCAATTCCTCCAAGTGGCATCTTTAAGCCCACTCAAGCATATACAACTAAACATCAGTATTATTCTATGCACTGGTGAGGGCAAATTTTTGGGCTTTTGCGTTCAATCCCCTTCAACCTTACAGGTCACGAATGGCACATATACCAATCTAACCCCTCAGGTTTCAGAAAATTGAACAGGGGCAGCTGTTGCACCCCAAAATTTGCCCTCTATTTTTTAACTCTAACCAATTTTTTTGTTTCACATTCATTTGCATCATCATCATAGCATAACACTTTTTTTTTCTGTCTTAATATTAGCCGGAATAATTTCTCGGAATTTACAAACAGACTGGTCAAATTAACTTTTTAACTATGCCTAAAATTACTCGACGAAAAAATGTCAAGTTTAAGTTTGCAAATGTCGGTAACATTAATCTGCGGTTCACGTGGTTTAATTTGACATGCTAAAAATATTTTTACGACTATTTTTGGTCATATGTTGATCAGTCTGAGCAGTTTAAACGGTCATAATTTTTATTTCAAAATCCGACCAAACGCTGTATTTTTCCGAGTCATTTATTTCGCGCTGATTATTTTGATGTATTCATTTTATTTTTTCGAGCATTTTGGTGCCCGAATTTTATTTTTTTGAGTCTATTTATTTTTATATTGGGTCCAGAATAATTAAATAGGATTATTAGTTTTTTATTTTATTTTAACTAATTTAATTATTAAAACTTTATTTGTTTTTTAAATTAATATTTTATTGGGTCTAGAATAAATAAATAGGATTATTAGTTTTTTATTTTATTTTAACTAATTTAATTATTAAAATTTTATTTGTTTTTTAAATTAATATTTTATTGGGTCTAGAATAAATAAATAGGATTATTAGTTTTTTATTTTATTTTAACTAATTTAATTATTAAAACTTTATTTGTTTTTTTAAATTAATATTTTATTGGGTCTAGAATAAATAAATAGGTTAATTAGTTTTTATTTTAGTTTTAACTATTTTTATTAAACTTTATTTAATTATTTATATTAATATTTTATTGGATTCCAAAATAAATATTTAGGCCCATTTACATTAACCCTAATTGGTCCCTATATATACCTAACGTGTTATTGCTGTTAAGAGGAGACCGAGGAAAGACAGAAAAGAGAGAAGAAAAACATTCCTGCAACAGCTTTACTTTCCAATTGCACTTTGATTGGTACGTAATATATATATATAAATTCCTATAACATTCATATGTTTTATATATACATATATATTTGTTGCTTTTGTTACACTTTGTTAATATCTTAACTAACGTTGCTTTTGTTAATATATATATTTGTTGCTCTTATTTTGTTAATACATCACAGGTAACAAAGAACATAAAACGTTGTTTTTATGTATACATATATAGAATTGGCTACATATTCGTTATATATATATATATATATATATATATATATATATATATATATATATATATATATATATATATATATATATATATATATATATATATATATATATATATATATATATATATATATATATATATATATATATATATATATATATATATATATATATAAAGTTTTTATTTATTTTGTTTTTACAGTTTTGTTTTAATATTGTTAATTCTAATTTTTTTTTATAATTATTTGATTATGTTCAGATCGGATCGTGTCGATACGCTGTTCGCATATTTTATGTGTATGAGGCGTGACACTTATGTTGATCCGATCCAATTGCGATGATCGCATTTTTTGCGTTAGCAACGTCGTTTTTGTTTTTTCCATTTTCCTTTATGTTATATATTTAGATCTGTACAGATAACTAACTACCTTGATTTTTTTCCTAAACCTTGACAATTCCGCCACAAACTCTAAATTTCAAATCTAAAACTTTAACCGTGTTATTTCCTTTAAACCATAAACATTTCCACAAACCTTAACAACCCTGTTATTATTTCTTATTTTTACTCATGTTTATGTTATTCATACACTGTAATTGCTTCACCCTTGTAATATTTTAAGTTTTAACTTGTAATATTTTCAGTTTTACTTTTCGCCATATAATTATGTAACTGCCTCAGCCATGTAATAGTGTAGGAATTTTTATTTTCTGCCTTTAAATTTCTGCCCTTATTTATTTTTATTATTCCCTGCGTGGTTAGTAATTTAGGGCGTGCCAAGAACTGAATGAAAATCAATATGGACTTAAATCATTAATTAAAAAAAAAGACTAATTAATCAATAAACTTTTTCTTATAATAATAATAGTATTTTGTATATAATTTTTATCATAATTATATTTTGCAAGTAAATAATCAAATAATCAAATTTTCTAATTCTTCTTTTAACTTCTAAATTTTTTGTCATTCTTTTATACAATTGTAAATAAAATCTAATTGACTTTTTTTTATAATTAAATAATTATGATTCTAAAATATTGTATATAATTTATAAATAACCTACTAACTTAATAATTTAATAGTTTTCTATAATATTTAATTTGTAAATATTATTTTAATTTTAATAATTCTTTTACTTTATGTTTTGTATATTAATAATATTATTTTCTTAATCGTACTATAATAGTAATAATCATATAATGTAAATAATTAAAAGTCTTCTTAATAATCTTTAATTGTTTTTCTCTAAACTTAATTTCTTTTTTTATACTAATTCTAATAACTTCTAAAAAATCTAACCTATCTAACTTAAACTTTTTCTTTTTAAATTAAATGTTTAATTGTTATTTCTTTAATTTATTTTAACTTTATTATTATTATAATTACTTCATTATTATTATTATTGCTTATTTATTATTTTATTATATCTATTATTCTTGCTTTATAATTTATTTTTATCCTACTATTATGTATCTGCCAAAGCCTTGTAATAGCTTATAGATTTACTTTTCTGTCTTTATTTTCTTTGTAAATAGTTTACTATATGGTTAGTAACCTTAGGGTGTGTATAACTTATATGTAATTAAATTGAACTTAGATAATTAAAATAAGATAAATACCTGAATATAAACACTCACACACGTAAGTCGATCTTTGATCGCCATCTTGCACTTCCTAAGTTACCCCTCTTAGTTGCCTTAAACATGGCCAAGTCCCTCGAATATAGGGGTGTCTTAAGCAAAGTCCCTTCATAAAAATCATCAAGTCCCTACAGTTTAAAAGATCAAGTCCCTTCGAGGTTGCCTACTGAATAATGATCTTGTCCCTTCGAATAAATGATGATAGTCCCTACGAATTACTAAAGACACCCCTCAATGTTGCTTTCTATGACCATACGATGACCCTACGTTTGTCCCTTAACATCCAAGGTAATTACTACCTATTCCTTAATAATAGGGATAGTCTTACCATTGAAAGAACATTTAAGAACAGTAAAGATTTAACTTAGGGTAGGTTCCTCTTAAGTACTTGCTCACTTTTTTCATCAAATTACTTCATTACACTTTACATTTTAAACAATTTTCAAAACAAAGTCTTTATATATATCCGTACAAGGGTCATTATAAAGTACTTAAGAAATTTTTTAATCACACACTACACTTCTCAAAACAATTTAAAGTGAGCTAAGTAACTAAGAGCCCATGGATAACCATGGATGTAAAAGGTGCTAACACCTTCCCTTTATATAACCTACCCCCGAACCCAAAAATCTTTTAAGGTCTTTCCTGTTCTTTTATACCCTTTCCTTTGGATAAAATAAAAGTCGGTGGCGACTCTTGCTATCCGCAACATTTAACTAAAGTCAGTTCTCCCACCGTGTTACAAAAGTGCATATGTATGATCATACAAGAATGAGATGTCATGTAAGCATGCTTTGATGTTTGAAAACACATGAAAGTTAATGAAATGAAATGAATGCAAATCATGGCAAATGAAAGAAGAAATGATCAAGCATGATTCTAACATGTCCTAAGATGTCTAAGATGACTTATGAATGCAAGAAATGTCATGGAAAGTTCATGTATGAATGCATATGCAAGATGAATGCAAATGAACACATAAAATTAGGGTTTTATGGACAAGTGAGATGCAAATGAACAAAACAGAAGCATATGACATGATAAAAATTTGAAATCAAGCTCAAACAAACCCTAATCCTATACTAGGTCACACCCCAAAAGAGAAGGTCAGAAGTCTAACCAATCAAAAGTTATGAATTTCCTAAGGTTCTAGGGTTTTTTTGGATAGTTCAAAGGGAAAAATGCAAATCAAATTTAAAATGTAAGATGAATTCATGAGATAAATGACCTATAAACTACATGCAATACACAAAACAATGCAAAAAAAATCATCTTCAAACTCTTCTTGGTTAGGTAGAAATGATTTTTTAAAGTTAGGGTTCAAAAAATGAAATTTAATGACCCTTAATTCAAAGAAAATTCACAAACTATAATCAAACCTAAAAAGAAATTTGTGTGAAGAGTTTGAAAATGTTTCTAAATGCAATGGGATGATCCATGATTTTTTTGGTGGGTTTTAGAAACCTAAATGTATTTTTAATTAATTAAAAGACTTTAATTAATTAAAAATAACATTTAAATATTTTAAAAATACTTTTTATATGCAAAAAATAAAATAAAAATCATTTTCAGGTTGAGAAAAATATTTAAAACCAAAATGAAAAAGGAAATATTTTTTGGATGATTTTTGCTATTTTAAAATAATTATGCAAAAGAAATGAAAATAAAATAAAATAAAATGAATTAAATGAGAAAGTCAACGCATCTGAGGGCCAGGATTTGAACTTGGGAGAAAGGGATTGACTGCGCGCGTGTTTTGATGGCTAGGATCTGATCTGGAAAAAATTAATTAATAAACCTAATTAATCTAATTAATCAGATTTAGGGTTTTAATGAATCAATCTGGACCTTCCATATGCGCGCTAAAGAAAATCCTACGTCCTACGTCAAACTGGCAAGATTAAACCCTAATCAAACCCTAATGACTTTCAGGTGACCGGAGCAAGCTCCAGTCATCTTCTTCGGCCAACCAAAACACCTAACTTCTTCCCTAGGCTAAATCAAAAGCTCCAAAGCTCCAGAATCACTCCCCTAACACCCCTAAGCAAGAATCCATCATCAAACACACATTTATCATACATCAAAAACAAGATTCGAAGCAAATCATAAAACTGAACAAAACTTTCAGAAGTTCAATACATACTTAATACTCAACCATTTTCAAAAGTAAACATATCACAATGATCAGCACATCATGTAGAATCAATTTGTAACTTAAAAAACAAGTTCTGGAAAAAATGTTCTTGAGGTTACCTGAGCTTGAGCTTTCAGTTCTTGAGCTTTCTGGACCTCTCTTTGGTGCAAATCAACTCCAATGAGCTTCCTGAGAATGCTTTGATGCTTGGAACAAGCTTGCAATGGCTGGTTTGAAGGTTTTGTTTCTGAAGTTGCAAAAATCGTGTTTGAGTTTGAGGATGTTTTAAGCTATGGTGATGGGTGGGAAATGGTCTTGGGGTGATGCTGAGTTGATTGGTGGAAGAGTTTGTGATTTTTGTTGGCTGAGGAGTGAGTTTCGAAAGCTTGAAGGTTTTTGATGATTTTGTGAATTCTGAGTGTTCCAATGTTTCAGGCTTGTGTGTTATATCAAATGGAGTCCATAATGTTTGTATATGATGTTCTGATTGGCCAAAGAGTTGTTGGTGGCATAGTGTGATTGGTATGGTTGTTTTTGAAAAAAGTCAACATTGGTTGTACTATGAGCATGGGTCATGGCAGGAGTGGTTCTATGGCATGTCTGACCTCAGCTGACTTTGTGGAGAGCCATGGAATTGGTTTTGATATGCTGACACAAGTGGATGAAGAGTTTCATACCATTTTGCAATTCTTGAAAGTTTTGGCCCTTTTTGATTTTTTGAAGTTCAAGTCATGAAAATGCATGCTTCAAAGCACAATTATGATGTTTAAAGGTTTGTTTGACATGTTGTGAAGTATTTGTTTCCATTTGAAGTCATTAGAATGCTTGAATATGCCAATTTGCAAAATCCCTCTTTGGCATGAAACTTGAAATTTTAGGATTTTTTGCCAACTTTGAAAGGCCATATCTTGAGTTCTAGGATGAATCAAGACATGTTCTTGTACTTTTTGAAAAGGGAAAGACCTAATCTACAACTTTCATGACCAAGAATATTTCATTTGAAGCATTTTTGGTTGAGAAAGAGGAGGTTGAAAAACTTTCCCAAAATGGAAAGTTTCCATTACAAGTCATTTCCATTTTTGGCATGTTTGCAAATGGCTCAAAATTCTTCAATCTTGTGAACTTCCAACCTCTTATAAGATCAAATAAAGATCATAGAACTTCATTTTGATGAAAATACCCCTTTGGTTCCATTGTTGGGGGCCTCAGATGCCCTGATTTTGACTTAACTTGCTCAAGAAGTTACCCAATGAACAAATGACTTCCACAATGAATTTCCTTATAAAACTTGGTACACATGATCCTTATAACATCTTAAGAACAATAGAAACAAGAATGGCCCAAAAATTTGGAGTTAAGGCCTTTGAAACCAAAACCCTAATTTTGGTCATCTGTGTAGTGAAAACCCTAGCTCTGCTTCCATGCCTTGCCAGTTCTTGTGATTTCTTGACTTCTATGAACTTTGAGGGACATAATATGATGATATAACACTCATGGACCCTATTGGAATACTTTGAGGCATTTGGGATGGCTCAGATGGAATCTTGGATTGCTTAGATCACAAACCCTAGATGCAGATGAACTTGAACTATGCAGATGAAACAAATATGCAATATGAGATGGTATGCTTATGCTTATGCAAAAATGCAATATCACAAGCCATGGTGTGATATGAAGTGAGGGAAAATTTGGGGTGTTTACTCCACCTGAGGTTGAGGACCCTCATTCATCTGGTGCATCATCTCATACATAAACTGATTATGCTACTACTGCATATGCTGCATGAACTGAAATAGAGGATCATTCCCTTCACCATCCGAATGATCATTAACAGGAGGAGTGGCACTAGACCGACCATGAGTTCCACGCCTACTATCCATATCCCTAAATGTCATCAAAACATGATTAAGTTGATCAGGCTCAATACCATAAACATAACATTTAGCTCTACAGCGAGATTACATATAAGAACAGAAAGAAACACTTATAATATTCCAAGGCTAGGTCGAGGATACGGCCTTCTCTGATATCAACTGTAATACCCATATATAAAAGACATGCATCAAAGCGTATTTTTCATATATAAATTAAAGTTTTGTAATGAAATACAACAAGTTCTTAGTAACACATTGCATAAATATAGCCACTACAACATAAAGTACTAATACAAAAGGCTATAAATAATACAAGATGTTCATAAAAAAGGTATAAGAACTAGATCCAAAGATCTCAAACAAGTTAAACAAGAAAAGATAGTCTAGTTGTCTTATCTTTACCCTTTGCGGAACCTGAAGTACCTGAAATAACAACATCCACAAGGGGTGAGATAAAACATCTCAGTGGGTTCCCCATCTTAGAGTCCTCTCGGTTCTAAGGGTTCAATTTTAATATTCCTCGAATACTTCATCACTTCTCAAAAGTAACCAAAATAGGATAGAGAACATCCATACAACGATGTTTGTCACTTCCCGTGGGACTCAATGTAATACCCACCTCAAGTATTATTCGACCAGACTTCCCATGAGATTCAGTTTAATACCCGTCTCAAGCCACTAACCTGCTTCCCGTGGGACTCAATGTAATACCTGTAACGCCCCGATTTTATAAAGTATTTTTATAAAATAAATATCTAGGGTATGATGGTGTATTTGGAATAATAAGTGGATGAGGTATTTTATTCAAATAATGATAATATAATGAGGTTGTATTATTAATATAATATTATTATTTAATAAATAAAATAAAATATAATTTGGAGGTCTGAGGGGCAAGGTTGTAATTTGATTCTGTTATGAAAAGGGGAGAACACGATACATTTTCTCATTATCGTATTTTGACGAAGAAAAGAGGGCTCTGGAGAAAATGGGAAAGGAGAAGGGGAATCAAGGATCGTAAAGCTTCAAGATCAAGGCTTTGCAAGGAATTTGTCAAATTCGAGGTAAGGGGGGAGAAAGGGTTCTTTATTGGTGACCTAACATGAAAGGGTAATTGGGAGTTCCTTACTCCCTAGGGATTGTCTAATGTTGTTGATTATGATGAAATTGTGATATGATGTATATATATGTTATGATGATTGATTATGGTTGTGTGAAATTATTATTGAATTATATGCTTGATTGTTGTAATTGTAATGGTGGTGATTTGAGTTATATGATAAGTTTGGTATGGAAGTAGTTATAGAGACAATGATATTGATGATGATGTAAATGGAGAATTGGAAACAAACCTAGGATCTTTCTTAATTTGATTAGTAATATTAGGTTGTGAAGATCATAAGGAATTAGAGGTATAAAATTAGTTTAAGAACAATAATTGGATTGTTTTGAATGATAAAAGTGAGAGATAAGTGATAGAATTTGAACTGGTATGAAATTGGGAGAGAAAAGTGAGTTTTAGAAAAAGCTGAATTTTGGGTGCAGGTGGCCTGACAAGGGAAGTGTCGTGTGACATGGGCGGCCATGTCAGCCCTCTGTATTTTGCGAAATCTTGATTTCTGAAGGGCATGTTCAGGCCACCTGACACGGGCCGTGTCATGGGACACGAGGGGCCGTGTCAGGCCTCTGTTTTGAGGAATTTTCCGTATTTTAAGTTGGTTTAATCCCGAGTCTTGTTCGATACTTATACCATTAGTTTAGGGCCTTGATGATGACATCCATGTTTAACTATAGGACCCGACGGCCGACAATAAGAGTGTGCGCGTTATATGATTATTGTGGATAGTATTACTTTATTAATATGTCGATAAGAAGGTGTTGATGATGGAAATGTTTACTACAAGTCTAGCACAATGATATGAAGGAATAATGATAAACAAGGGGGATCATGATGATTGGTAACATAGTTGATTATATGTCTTGCATAGACCCCATGATGTAAGTCTTGGTAGCAGTGAGGATCAGAAGGATCGTGTTGTATTAGAATATATGTATAGGAAATAATTGAGAGTGGAATTAATGAGGAGTTCATAGAATATGACATATGGTAATCTGTACGTAGGAATACATGTACTTATGTTGATTTATATGACTCTTGATGATGAACCATATGAATTGTATTGATAATATGTGTGAATATTGTCTAATTATTTATGTGACCCATGTGATGGGATGTGTGGTAATTGATGAAGATCATGAGGATCGTATTGGCATGATTGTATTCATGTGTATTCGTGATATGGTATGTGTGTAATCGAGTTTTGCATACGCATACATGTTGATGGAATAATCATATCGTGGATGTGATTATTCGGGATTCGTTGAGAAATGTGGTTGCAGGGATGATCGTGTCTTGTTGGAGACGTTAACGATGCATTTGGGGTTCTATTTGATGCACAGTTATTGTGAGTCGGTACCGCATTTGCATTGTGTCATTGGGTCACTTTGCATTGATTGATTTAATGATGTATGATATGTGTTGATGAACTATTTGAGATAGTGATTAATTGTATGATGTATGATGTGTATTTGATTAATAAAGGTGAGATTACCCTGTAATATGTTATTTGCACTGTTAATATATTGAATTGTTTTCTCACCCCTTTGTTGTTTGCATGCGTCTGTGCTTCTTCGGAAGTACAAATGATTCAGGTACTTGAGTATGCTCGGAGTACAAGTTGTTTGGTCGAGTCCTAGGAGTCGCTCTGATACGTAACACGGGAAATAGGGATATTTATTGTTTATTTATTCTTGTTAGTAATAGTTACATATCATATTTTGTTGAAACTTACAAATTAAGTGAATTGATGAATTTTGTGGATATTTGGCGAATTGTCGATTGTTGAATAAAAAGATATTTCCGCTGTTTTTAATAAATAATTATACTTTTGGTTGATTTTGAAAATGTAGCTACTCACTTGTTAATTAAACTCTGATTTATCTGAAAACTTATGTTATTTTAGAAAATGGGAAAAGTGGGTGTTACAATACCCACATCAAGCCTAAACCATACTTCTCGTGGGACTCAATGTAATACCCACCTCAAGCCTAAATCATGCTTCCCGTGGGACCAATATAATACCCATCTCAAGTCTTTATGGAGGACACCACGTGTTACACGTCGCAAATTGTATCACCTTAGGGTAGTCCTAACATCTCCCAAGTTATACTATTTTATTTTTCCTTAGTTCACAAATTATCTAACTAAACAAAATTACGATTTATTCGAAAAGTCGGGTAAAAATAATATTTCTCAACATCACGTGATAGTACTTATTTTTAGCTTTCAAACGGTATAAAGAACACTTAAATCGGATAACCAAGTAAAAAGTTAAGAATTTTCAAAGTTTTGAATAAAATAATTTTTCCCCATGGCTACAGCATTAACCGGTTAACCAAACTAGAAACGGAATCCAGAAGCTAAAACACAACAGCATTAACCGGTTAACACACTGGGTTAACCGGTTAACCAACACTCAATAGCAGTAAGAACACGTTTTTATCATACCAGAACCTTCCCAAATCAATTCATATCATTTACAAACATCAAAACAGACCATTACAATGTTCCTATACATAATGTCAACATGTTCAAGCATTTTATCAATTTCAAACCGTTAAATCTACCGATTCTAAGATTTTTTCCATAAAAATCCTAAAGCTCATAAACTCTACAACTCAACTCAAACTAAAAGTAAAAGTTTCTAGCTATGAACCCACCTCTAGCAAGAAGATTTGAGAAGATAGAGTGATGAATGGATGGTGGAAGCTTCAAGATCAAGAGCTCTCTTTTTATTATTCAAGACCTCATCTTCTTCTTCTTTCTATGTTTCTATTTATGAAACAAAATAGAAATAAAACTTAGATCTTAAAGGAAAACACATTTTTCCTACCGACGAGTCCAAATAGAGTGTATCCAAAAATGTCTCTTAATCCACAATTTTATAAAACCTCTGAGTTAGCTAATATTAGTTAATAAACATAAGTACCACTGATTTCTCTAATTATTTCTGTTAAAATTTCTCAGAGCAATCCGGAACCTCATTAATATCAAATAATATTATTCAGAGCATTAAATAAATTACGGGGTATTAAATCCTCACCCCCTTAAATAGAAATCTGTCCTCAAATTTAAAATATTACATGAACAGGTGAGGATACACTTCATGCATCTCTGATTCTAGCTCACACGTAGCATCTCCCAGATGCGTCACATCCCATTGTACATTAACAAGTGGGATCTCCTTGTTTCTTAACACCTTGGTTTCTTTTCCAACAATACGGCTCAGTTGGGGTTCAAAAGTCAAATATGCTTCTATCTCGATAGAATCCGGCAGAATACGCTGAAGAGGATCAGGAATGAACCTAAGAAGTTGAGACACATGGAAAACATCATGCAACCTTACAATATCATCAATGAACAACCTCACAAGATGACTTGCCTTGTATGTAGTCTTAACGGCTAAGAAATACGCAAATTTCGTTAGTCGGTCCACAATTACCCAAACAGAATCATAACCACCTTGAGTAATCGGCAAACCCACTGCAATATCCATATAAATACTATCTCACTTCCAAATTGGGATGTCCAAAGGTTGTAACAAACCACCCGGTCTTTGGTGCTCAATCTTCACTTGTTGGCACACCGCACATTAAGACACAAACACCGCAATATCCTTTTTCATGTCGGTCCACCAAAACTCCTTCAAGTCTTGATACATCTTCGAAGAACCCGAATGTATCGTAAAAGAACCTTTATGGGCTTCCTCCAAAATCTTTCTCTTTAACACATTGTCATTCGGAATACAAATTATTTGGTTGAATAGGATAATCCCATCCAACGATCTTACAAAACCCGGTTGGAGTAATATCTCCTGCAACTTCTCATCTAGAACTTGTGCTTGTTGAATTTCATTCCTCAAGGTATAATAGATATTCAAGTTTCCCATAATCACACCATTTGGAGTCTATACAAATTGAAGATTAAGATCTCGAAACTTCTCCAATAGTGCATATTCCAACATCATCAACTCGACACCATGAATAACTTTTCGGCTTTAAGCATCCGCTACTTTATTCGCTTTTCCCGGATGATACTTGAATTCAAGGTCATAATCCTTCAAATACTCCATCCACCTTCTTTATCTCATATTCAATTCCTTCTGATCAAAGAGATACTTCAAACTTTTATGGTCACTGAACCTCTCAAAACGCACACCATAGAGATAATGCCTTCACACTTTTAAAGTAAGCAACACAACCGCCAATTCCAAATCATGCGTTGGATAATTATTCTCATGGACTTTCAAATGCCTAGAAGTGTAAGCTACAACTTGACCTTCATGCATAAGAACACCTCCTAATCCCATCTTAGAAGCATTGCAGAAAACTTTGCTCACAACTAGAATCCCATACATAAGTGAAGTCGTTTCTAGTAAGCTTAGTCAACGGTAATGCCAACTGAGAAAAACCTTTAATGAACCTTCTGTAGTAGCCTGCCAATCCTAAGAAACTTCTCACTTCTGAAACACTCTTCGGTCTCTCCCAATTAATCACAGCTTCAATCTTTAACGGATCAACTTCTACACCTCCCTGAGATATAACATGTCCAAGAAAATTGACTTCTGACATAAAAAACTCACACTTGCTAAACTTGGAAAAAAGTTGCTTCTCTTGCAATGCCGATTGAACAATTCTCAGATGTTCTTCGTGCTCTTGAGGAGTACGAGAATAAATAAGAATGTCATCGATAAAGATCACAACAAATTGATCTAAATAAGCTTGAAATATCCAATTCATGTAATCTATAAAAACAGCTGGAGCATTCGTCACACTGAAAGGCATCACTAGGATTTCATAATGATCATAACGGGTTCTAAACGCAGTCTTCAGAACATCAGAAGTCTTCACACGAATCTGATGATAGCCCGATCTCAGATCAATCTTCGATAACACACAGGCTCCTTTCAATTGATCTAAAAGGTCGTCTATCCTAAGAAAAGGGATACTTGTTCTTGATAGTAACCTTGTTCAACTTACGGTAATCAATACACAACCGCATACACCCGTCCTTCTTCTTTACCAACAAAACAGGAACTCCCCACGGTGAAACACTTGGGCTAACAAAATGCTTTGCCATCAAATCCTCTAGTTGATCCTTTAATTCTCTTAAATCAAGCGGAGCTGTCCAATAAGGGGAAACAAATAAAGGAGTCGTCCCCAGTATCAGGTCAACGTAGAATTCAACTTCCCTCACCGGAGGTAAGGAAGTGACATCCTCGGGAAAAACTTCAGGAAATTCACAGACTATTGGAATATTCAGAACTTGCTGACCATTATTCTCCTCTTTAGTAAGAACAAGCAAAACAAATTTCTCTTTCTCAAACAAAAAGTTTACCATTCTAATCGTACCTTCTAAGATCGTTGCCAATACATCTTTCGGAGGAGCTTCAATGGATGTGATGAGGATCAACTTCTCTTCACACCAATGACACATAATTAGCAGACAACCAATCCATTCCCAGGATAACATCGACTTTCTTAAGGGGGTGACAAATAATATTGATCTGAAAAACTCTACCATCCACGGACAATGTACAATTCTCACACATAAGAGGTGTCTCAACGGTTTCATCCATAGCGGTAGTGACCACCATAGGAGGAGGCAAGGGAAAAACACGCAACCCAAATTTCTTCACACAACTAGTAGACACAAAAGAATGTGTCGCTCTACACTCAAATAAAACAAGACAAGGATGTTCATTAACAAGACATGTACCCGCAATAAGAGAGTTATCAGCTTTAGTCTTTCTAGCATCCATGGTATAATCCCTTCCTTGAATCTAGTCTCTTTTCTGTGGATAATCTCTAGCAATATGTCGTTCTTTCTGGAAAAGGAAACAAATCACACCACCCGGATTACACCTTCCATAATGATTCTTATGGCACCTGGAACATAAAGGAGAAGCACTAGGTCTAGGGTTCGCCACTTGCTTCCCTTTGAAGTGTTGAGACCTTGGCCTAAGAGGTTAATTAGCCCTTCCACGGTCACCCTGAACAACTCTTTCAGCACTTGCTTCAGCTTGCACCTTCATCAAACTATGCTCAACAATATAGCATTGCCTTAACATTTTAGAATAAGTAGTGAACTCCCTCTGAGAGACACTATGAGAAATCTCGACCCTTAGTCCAAACAGAAACTGATCAATTTTCCACCTTTCATCTGGAGCATACATAACTTGCCTAGAATAAGCCGCCATGTCTTCTAACTTTTCTGCATAACTGGCCACGGTCATGCTTCCTTGTCTAAGTTGTTGAAACTCAAATTCCTTTTGCGTCCTTTGAGAGCTTGGAAAATACTTCTCTATAAAAGTTTCCTTAAATTGTTCCCACACTTTCGGAACTCCTTGCACATTCATGAGATTAGATGCACTCTCCCACCATCTAGCCGCAGGACCTTTCACTAAATGTGACGTAAAAGTCACCTTATTCTCTTCACTGCACAACACGATTTGAAAGATTCTATCCATTCCAGTTATCCATTCATGAGCCTTAACCGGATCCAAGCCACCATGAAATTCTTGAGCATTCCCTTCACCACCTGGCTGATCATTAATAGGTGGAGTGGCACTAGTCCGACCACGAGTTCCACGCCTACTAGCCATATTCCTAAATATCATGAAAACATGATTAAGTTGATCAGGATCAATACCATAAACATAACATTTAGCTCTACCGTGAGATTACGTATAAGAACGAAAAGAAACACTTATAATATTCCAAGGCTAGGTCGATGATACGACCTACTCTGATACCAACTGTAATACACATATATAAAAGACATACATCAAAACATATTTTTCATATATAAATTTAAGTTTGGTACTGAAATACAACAAGTTCTTAGTAACACATTGCATAAATATAGCCACTACAACCTAAGGTACTAATATAAAAGGCTATAAATAATACAAGATGTTCACAAAAAAAGGTCTAAGAACTAGATCCGAAGATCTCAAAAGTACAAAGCGGAAGAAAGCCATCAAACAGGAAAAGATAGTCAAGTTGCCTTATCTTTACCCTTTGCGGAACCTAAAGTACTTGAAATAACAACATCAACATGGGGTGAGATAAAACATCTCAGTGGGTTCCGTATCTTAGAGTTCCCTCGGCTTTAAGGGTTTAATTCTAATATTTCTCGAATACTTTGTCACTTCTCAAAAGTAACCAAAACAGGATAGAGAACATCCATACAGCGCTCTTTGTCACTTCCCGTGGGACTCAATGTAATATCCACCTCAAGTATTATTCGACCAGACTTCCCATGGGACTCAGTGTAAAACCCATCTCAAGCCACTAACCTGCTTCCCGTGGGACTCAATGTAATACCCACCTCAAGCCTAAACCATTCTTCCTGTGGGACTAAATGCAATACCCACCTCAAGCATAAACCATGCTTCCCGTGGGACTCAATGTAATACCCGCCTCAAGCCTTTATGGAGGACACCGCGTGTTACCCGTCGCAAATTGTATCACCTTAGGGTAGTCCTAACATCTCCCAAGTTATACTATTTTATTTTTCCTTAGTTCACAAATTCCCTAACTTAACGAAATTACGGTTTATTCGAAAAGTCGTGTAAAAGTCAGATAAAAGTAATATTTATCAGTATCATGTGATTATACGTATTTTTTTCTTTCAAACGGTATAAAGAACACTTACATTGGACAACCGAGTAAATATTTATGAATTTTCAAAGTTTGGAATAAAATAATTTTTCCCCATGGCTGTAGTGTTAACCGGTTAACGCATATGGTTAACTGGTTAACTAAACCAGAAACAGAATCCAGAAGCTAAAACACATTAGTGTTAACTGGTTAATACTCTGGGTTAACCGGTTAACCAGAACTCAATAGCAGTAAGAACACATTTTTATCATACCAGAACCATCCCAAATCAATTCAAATCATCTACAAATATCAAAACAGACCATTACAATATTCTTATACCTAATGTCAACATGTTCAAGCATTTTTATCGATTTCTAACCGTTTAATCTATCGATTCTAAGATTTTTTTCCATAAAAACCCTAAAACTCAAACTCTACAACTCAACTCAAACTAAAAGTAAACGTTTCTAGCTATGAATCCACCTCTAGCGAGAAAATTGGAAAAGAGAGAGTGATAAATGGATGGTGGAAGCTTCAAGATCAAGAGCTCTCTTCTTCTTCTTCAAGACCTTCTCTTCTTCTTCTTTCTATGTTTCTATTTATGAAACAAAATAGAAAGAAAACTTAGGTCTTAAAGGAAAACATATTTTTCCTACCGACGGGTTCAAATAGAACGTATCCAAAAATATCTCTTAATTCACAATTTTATAAAACCTCTGAGTCGACTAATATTAGTTAATAAAAATACGTACCGCTGTTGCTTTAATTATTTTTGTTAAAATTTCTCAGAACAATCCAGAACCTCATTAATATCAAATAATATTATTTAGAACATTAAATAAATTATGGGATATTACGCTATGCATCTATTTTTAGCACTCACCTGACTTGACTTTTAGGAAGGAATGAGAGAAAACCTTCTCTCTTATGCTATGTGATTTCTATTTTTACATGCTTATTAAACAGACCACAGCAACAAAAGCAGGAAACTCTAAGACATCCATTGAACAAGAAGACCGTGCCGCAGTCAAAGTCTGCAGTGGCAGATAACAATACTCAAACCTCGGAAAACAATGAAACTCGAAGTAAAATGGCTTTACAGAAGGATGAGCAACCTCAACTTGAATTACTATGTAACAAAGAACAGTCAAAGCTGTCAAATTTTAGCATCTCTGATACCGGAGGAACGAAACTAAGGAGTTTAGGTGAGGAGAATGGTATGATGCAGCATAATTTAGTGAAGGAACAAAATCAATTTAATGAAGATGCTTTACCAAATAATGTGAGTGCTTTATATGGTCTTGATAAGCATGCAGAAGAATCATTGCGAATGTTAGACACAAAAGTTGGTGAGTCTAATAACGACGATAATATGACATTGCAGAGTACTTCCAGATTTTCTGAATGATGGACGATTTCTCGGATGATTTGGTTAATGCAATAAAAAGTATTGAATCTCACATTTTGGCTTTTAAACTTTGCTCTAATTTGGTGGAATCCAGTAAGAGCAACAGTGCAGTTCATGATCCTTTGCACAAAGTAGTGCTGCAAGAAGTCACTTTAATTGTAAAAAGTCTCTCTTGGAAGGATATAGGCTAATGGATCAACACACTCGTGATTCAAGTTATAAAGGTGAAAACTTGATTTCAGAAAGTGCTGCTGAGGAACCCTTTCTAGATCGAAATGAATCAAGTCAGATTCAGGTTGCATATCAGAATTGTAGGCTTTGTACAAATAATGCAGAGTCTGCGAAGAGTGTTAACATATCAAAGCATATTAGTACACACTTAGTATCAGGTGAAGAAGAATTGAGAAATGGAACTAGGATTCAACCTTCAGTACAAAACATGGACATGATAGAAAGAGTCAAGTCATTGAATAGGTTAGTTAGTGGTGATGCTCACTCTGGGAATCAAGCTAATGATTGTATTCAAGGTTTGAGGGTTCCTTTGAATCATGCTGGTCTTACTAAGAAGTCTTCCATGTTTTCTAGTCAAACCAATAGGGAAAGTTTGGTCAGAAAATCTCGAATAGCAGGTTGGTCTAAGCCTGATCTGAATCATAAGGAAAGAAATTCTGACTCTTCCCATGCACAGAATTTACAAAGATTTACACCTACTGTTGCCCGAAGAGAAAAGCCACAGCCTCATCAGATGGTAATAAAGCCAACTCTATTGGACCAGAGATCCAATGAGATTAAGGTGAATTCCCATCAACATAGAGATGAATCAGTTTTATACAGGAGAGGAACTCATAAGACATGTCACGTTGAGCCTTGTAAAACTAGGAAGGACTATTGTGGAAGGACTATTGTGACACACAGAAACCAGATTGGCCATTTTCATAGACTTGTGGAAGGACTATTGTGACACATCCAACATTCAAAGAATAAATTGTATAAATTCGTTATGCATATTTTTCTTATTTTTGAAATTGTATAGCTTGGTATAGGAAGACATATTTACAGCTGTAATGAAAAATTCTTCCTCTACTTCTTTCAATCACAGTTGGACATATGCTGTGTTTTTGAGTTTCTACGATGACACTCTACGGTTTCACATGCAATCTTTATAATACCTTGCCCTGAATCAATACTTTCAAAGATGACATCAAACTGAAGAAAGGAGAAGAGATTTCAACAGATCTTCTCCACGCAACTGATGAGTCTGGGATTGCCATAATTGTTTTCTCAGAAAATTATGCATCCTCAACTGGGTGTCCTAAGCATGAAAAAAATCTCAAAATTATTAAAGAAAAAGTGTGTATATGGAGAAGTGCAGTCTCAAGTTTTGATAGTACTGAAATTAAGGACTCAAATTTCATGTTTGCATATCATATTGTAGTCACAACTCCACTAAGTAAAGTCAGCTAAAAGTTGTAATATTACCGACTTTAACCTCATCGAAACATCATCATCTGGAATTAAAGTATAAATATATTCCGAAGTAGTTTTCATCGATGTTGATGATGTTGGTTCTAGAAGATGAGAAATTTGTTTTGAGAGTAGTTCTTTCAAAATTGCAAGGCTTTCTTGGTTTCTTCACTCACTTTAGGATAAACCAAATTTGAATCTCCTAATGAAATATATGTCTCAGCATGTGGAGAAGAATAAATTGCTTCCATGTTGTCATCACTTATGGTTAAGTCAACTTGACAGTGTTATGTTCCATAAAAATCACAGAAATATCATTACTATTATTTTCATGATCTGTTGGCTCCAATTCAATGTAGTCTGCAGGATGCATAAGAAAATTTTGATTACTTTTAAGTTTTGAAGATTAAATTCAATTCACAATGAAGTTAGACACCATTCATTCTTACCTTTATACTTCTCATTCATGAAGTTTAACTGATATTATAATAGCATTGGATCCTAAAATCTATCATCATATAGTTGCATATCAAATGAAGATATCTCTTGGCTTTGATGCATTCTATTATTTGAAAAAATATTTGTAGTTTTTCCGTTCTTCTGCGCCATACACCCATTCACTTCAAGCATTTTGGGCTTATCGAAGCACAAAATTCTTGCATATGTTCATCTGATATTTCGTGAAGCCTTAAATTCTCAAGCAAGGTACAACAATCAAGTTCCAAGTCACCTTCATATTGACATTGATATTCATGTATTTCCCTTGAAAATTGTGTTATCATCATATTTGATTTTTTCTCTTCCTAATATTAAATAATACTTTCTCCCCTCCACACACAACATACAACAATCCAATTAAAAATAATTAAATAAAATTTGGGGCGTTACAAAGAGAATCTTTCACCGCATATCTCGGATACAGGATTCTAATAAATGCATTTTTACCGCATATTCAACCATAGGATGTGTGAAGAGAATCTTACAACACATGTCTCAGATGCGGGATTCCAATCAATGCACATTTTTACCGTATATCCGACCATAGGATATGTGAAGAGGGTCTCACAGCGCATTTTCAGATGCAGGGTTCTGACGGTGGGATTTATCATCGAAGCACTGCAATCCTAAACAGAGAAACGAACACACATTTTTACCGCATATCCGACCATAGGATATTTGAAGAGGGTCTTACAACATATGTCTCATATGTAGGGTCCTGATCAGTGCATGTCTATCCCACAGACTAAAGTGCACCAATGGGGAGTGTGACTCAGACGTAAGATTCGTACAGTGAATCACCGATTTATCAAAGTCCACCGTCGTTGTGGCAAGCCAGTAGTCGTCTGGTGTCGTACAAAAGACAGGGTTCCAAGTCCACCGTTTTTGTGGCAAGCCAGTAGTCATCTGACATTGTTCAAAAGGCAACTCTATTTGTTTATTCATATCATTGGTTACTATCCACCGCATCATAATTATATCCAAGCAGAGTTTTCTTTGGTTGGATTTATATCCCTTTTCTTCTTCTCCACAGAGTGCAAATTTTCTGGTCTGTTTTGGTATTCAAT
Source organism: Lathyrus aphaca (assembly GCA_963966055.1). Classification (NCBI taxonomy): domain Eukaryota; kingdom Viridiplantae; phylum Streptophyta; class Magnoliopsida; order Fabales; family Fabaceae; genus Lathyrus; species Lathyrus aphaca. The sequence continues at coordinate 430,380,510 of OZ014519.1, read as the reverse complement.
CATAGTTTATTTTGAACATTGGATAGTCGCTGCTCTCATTCTTTTCAGATAAACAGATGATTGAATAGGGGTAGCTTTAACATCCCAAAATTTTCCCTCTCATTTTCATGGAATCTAACATATCACTTTCATACATTTTATTTCATTCATAGCATAGAAAAATGAAGCATACATTCATTGTTTGAAGCATATGACGTGTGATCAGTGATTTTCAAAGAGGTGATCATTCAAAGCTACAAAGCAAGAGCCAAGTATTTCCCAACAAGTCTCAAGGGTTCCTCATATCCCACACAACCTCAAATGATCCCTCACGTCCCTTCAAGAAGTGAATTGGTCAGGAAAGTTGGCTCATGGCCTTAGTTCATACACAATTGGTCCAAATTAGGGTTTTGGATTCAAGAAGCTTCTTAATGGGATTTTGGTTCAAACTTTTTCTCATGGTAATCCACATGTTATCAAGGGTTCGTGGATGAAGTTGTATCCATTGGTTCCTTGTGGAGGGTTTTCTATAGTCCAATTACTTGAGAAATAAGCAAAAGTCATCAAGAGAGGGAAAAAGTTAACCATTGATTTTTAAGGTCTAAATTATGCTTCTCAAGTTCATAAACCTTTATTTGGTCAAGAAATGTCAAGAATATCATCATTCATCAAGAATCAAGGCTTAGGGCAAAAGTTACTAAAAATGGAAATGACTTGTAATTTGAAGTTTCTACTTTTGGAAGCTTTATACTTCACATTCAACTTGACTTTCCATCATAAAAAATGCTTCAAATGAACTTTCTCTCAAACATGAAATTTTAAGATCATTCTTTTCCCTTTCCAAAAAGTACAAGAACATCTCCATAGCATTTGTGTTTCAAAAGTTATGATCAAAAGACTCCAAGTTGTTTTTAGGGTTTTCTCATGCATTCAAGTTTTCCACCTTTTGCATAAAGACTCAAATTAGCTTGTAATGGTTCCTAATTGCCAAAGTCAAATTACAACATCAAAGTACTCCTCATTTGGCACAAATTTGGTCTTTGAATCAAAGGATTTCATGACCTATTTCTCACTTATTTCACAAGTTGCCAAAATGCATAAACCATTCAAACTCAAAAATCTTGCAATGTGAAGGATAACATCCAATACCATTGTGATCAGTACATGATATGTAAGGGATTCATGCACATGATCAGCCTCATGCATGTGGGAAAGCTTTTATCCATTTGAAATTGCATTTTTGCAAAATTACTCACAACCCACTAACCAAGGTTCCACTAGATTTCTAACCATGGTCAGGCCCAAAATCCTTCATACATAAACTCCCACCTCAAGTGGTTATGGCTAAGAGTTCCCACATTTTGCTCAGATTTCAAATTTTGCTAAAAAAAATTATCTCTTCGAAACTCATTCTCCCTAGGGTTTCTTGGTGGTTTCTCTTCATAATCTTGACCAGCAAGTTCAAAAGAACAAGAATCCACCATTGATCGAAGCTTATAGTGAGGTTTTCATCAAGTTCAGTTTGAGAAGTTTCAAGTTCAAATTCTCATATCCATCTTGATTCAAGGCTCTAATTGCATTTATTTTACAATTAGAGGTCACAAGGAGCAAATATGCACCTTCCTACTGGTTTTCTAGGAGTATTTTGCTAGCTTCAAGTTCTCAGGTGAGTGAAAATTCATCCTCATATTTCTTGCTTATTTGAGTTGCATCGTGATCTGCGTGCTCTGGTGATAATTCTGGTATGGTTTGTCTTTGATTTGGATGTGTAGCATGCTCTAATTTTGGATCTGAAATTTTTGAGTGCTTTATGTTTTGCTTCGATCTGCTTGATTCATGCATGTTTAGACTGTGCTTTTATTTTTCATTTCTGGAGAATTTTTGTGTGGAAGTCACCGGAGAAGATGACCGGAGCTAGGACTCCTACATCTAGTGAGTTTGCAGGTGAACAGAGGTCCTGAGGTAGGAGATGAAATCTCGGCAACATATTTTTTTTATTTGAGGGCTCATAAGTTTCCAGCGCATAAAAAAGGGATATGATGGCTCATGTTTTTCTTTTATAAATTTAATTCTGATTGTGTGACTCCCTAGGTTTGTTAGCATGCACGTTTGATGTAAACATTACATCTATCATACTTTGCTTGTTTGACTTTGTGTACGCATGTTGGATGAATCTCATGGCTCTGGTTGTAGTCAATTGTGTTGACTAAAGTCTATTATAAGATTGTTTGGCTGTGCCTTTGGACCAGTCTTTGAATTGTTACTGACACCCCTCCCTTAGGCCCATTGATCATTTTGAACGTGACTTTTACTTATGTTGAACCCCTCCCTCGTTGTTTCTTTATTTTTCATATTATTTTTGTATAAATTTAATTTTAATTTTTTTAAAATTGCTTCTAAGCATCCAAAAATCATAAAAAAAATTCATAAAGCACTCTCACACATTTATATAATTTTGGAATATTTTTATTTATGATTTTCTCATTATTTTCATCATCAAATCAATTATTCTTTTATTTTCTTTTGAAGTTGTTTATTCTTTAATAGTTGAACTTTGAAAAATTGTTTTGCATAGCATATAAAACCTTTTGCATCCAATATGTTTGCATTATTTCATCAACATCTTTAATTATTCAAAAACAATTTTTCCTCCATTTTTGAAATCATTTTACATTACATTTTGGTCATCATCTTATGCATCCTTCTTCTTTGACTTTCATTTGACTATGAGGCATTGATTGAGCTAGTTTGTTTTTTATTTTTTGTATGATTTTTTGACATGTGATTTTCCTCTGACTTAGGTTACTTGAGGTACATTTTCATAATTTTGTAATGTTGTTTGGTATTTGTTTAGTGCCTTGTATTTGAAGTAATCTTTTGTGATCCTTTCTCTTCATCTCTTAACCCTAATCCATTAGGAGGAACTTATGCCATTGTATGATAACCTTTATATGACATTATAGGACTTGTTTAGACATATATAGGTCATACCTTTGCATGTTATAGGTCATGTGACTTGGGTTTGGTTTTGTTTTGTGTTTATGCATCCATATTTGAACTTTGACCTAATCTTCTTACCTCACCTCTTTTTATGCTTAACATGTTGCTTGTATGCATCAAGTATGTTCATCTCTCCATCTCATGTGCATATGATGTCATTTAGGCTAACTACTTCATGCTAATTCATTCATCTTGGTATGTCATCTTGCATCTTTTCCTTGCATCGCAAGTATGTGACATCCATTCCTTATGTGTTCCTCTTTTGCATGTTTGTTTGAATTGTCTTGACTTATTTGCTATGTGAATTTGGTATGATCATATTTGCATTCTTATAATTTCCTGTTGGTCATATCCTACTGACTTGGGTCCATTCATTATATTTTTTTCATCTTTGACTTACATCTTTGACTTGACTTGTTTTCTTCTGTTGTGATCATTGAAATTGTTTTCTTTTCTTCATCTCATATCATTATGAACTAACTCATGCATTATTTGTATGTTCATTTCATATCATCTTAGGAATTCTATTATGTCATCCCATTCTGACTTTGATGATCCATTCATGCTTTCATTCATCTCATACCTCATTTGCATTCATACTTCTTAAACTTTGACTTTTGTGAACTTGTTTGCTTTTGTAGTTCTTCTTTGAACTAGTTATGTTTTATTTAGGTACCTTGAACTTATTAAAGCTTATTTGTGTTTAGGTTTTGGCTTGTAGTGTTCTTATACCTTAGGATCCTTTTCATGTGGCTTCTTTGCTTACTTGACTTCTATTTTACTTCTTATGAGTGTTTGTGTTTCATTTGCTAACTTTTCAGAGGCTATGGTAAGTCACAAGAGTGTGGATGTGCATCCACATTCTAACCTCTTCCCTATTATTTGACCTTTCAATTTGTGTTTGTTTAAGCATTTAAGATGCTTTTTTGTACAATCCTCTCTCATCCCTCTTAGAAACAACTTAACTTCCATCTTGGAAGTAAGTTGCTTTCTTCTTTTGTTTTCTTCTTCTTCTTTCTTCTTCTTTCCTTCTACTTATTTTAGGATAGAGATATTATACCACAATAACTCTAGGACCTCCAAGCATGACAACTCTTAGGATTGTTAGTTTCCTTTTACCCTTTTACCTTTTGGATTTGTCTCTTTCTAATATCAAAACAAAAGCTAAAAAACACTTAATAAAGGTTGAAATGACTTCTTGTGCCATAGCCTTATTCAATGGGGCACTTGTATCTATCCCATCTTAGGGTAATTTAAGCTTGTCTAGAATGATGCACAAATCTTCAACATGGAGTTGTTTAACAAAGAAAACCTAAAAACACTTCTTCTTTCAAAAGCAACAAAAACACTTAATAAAGAAAATAAGCTAGTGTGCTTGAGCCTTGATCATTGGAACTAAGTTTGGGGGTCTTCTCCATACTTAGTGTGCTTCTTCTTCATTCCATCTTGGAGTGATGTAAGAAGTACACACTCTATTGAATGAGACTTGAATACACTCTTCTATGCAAACTCTCAAATTAAAAGCTTCTAAAAAACTTCAACAAACAATAAGCGTCTTTCCTTCGGGAATTCTCTTCTTATCTCTATCACTCTAAACGAAAGAACTTGGTCCTACCTATCTTTTGCAATACGGTAAATACACTCGTTTCAGATGAGCCTGCAACACCTGAGCATAACCATAAGCAATTCAATCCCAAAAACATAAGCAAGTTGTGTCAATCTTATTAAGTCGAACTATAATATTTGACTTTCCTGTTGCACAAAGGGAATACGTATGAAAAAGAAACGACGCTTGGCGTACATAATCCTTCAGTCTCTTTCCTTGTTCTTCGTGCCATTTCATCTCCTTATCCTTTTATATCACTCTTCCATATGTCTTTTAAGTCCTTTTCAGTAGCAGTTGCAGCAGTAGCAAATACCCTCACCCCTTGAAACAATGCTAGCAAGCGTGGATCCCGTTGGGTATGACGGGCGATCTAAGGTGCTAATACCTTCCCATTTTGTAACCTTCTCCTTTACCCTTTCTCTTTGGTTCCCGAGACCCCATTTTCTCCTTCTTTAGGGTTATGCAGCATTACCCTTCCTTCGGGATAAAAATGTCTGGCTGGCGACTCTTCCTTTTCCGCGCCACTTTCGCGTCTGTACCAGGATGGAAATCCCGGGAGCAACAAATATCATTTGTCATTATGGTGTTCCGAGCCAACTCATTATTGACAATGGGTCAAACTTGAACAACAAAATAATAAAGGAATTATGCGCAGAGTTCAAGATTGAACACCATAAATCTTCTTCTTATCGACCAAAGATGAATGGCGCACTGGATGCCGCCAACAAAAATATCAAGAAAATTGTCCAGAAGATGGTCGTGACATATAAGAACTGGCACAAGATGCTCCCTTGCAAGTTTATGGATATCAAACTTTTGTTTGCACATCAACATGGGTAACCCTTTTCTCACTAGTATATGACATGGAAGTAGTGCTCCTTATAGAAGTTGATATCCCATATTAAGGATATTGATGGAGGCCAAACTTATTAAAGTTGAGTGGTGCCAAAGAAGATTGGACGAGCTCAATCTGATAGAAGAAAAGAGGAAAACTTCCTTATGTCACGGTCAGTTATACCAGCAACGGATGAAGAAAGAATTCAACAAAAAGGTTCGACCTCGTGTCTTCAAAGAAGGAGATATTAAAATCCAATCTTTTCTCACCGACTCTCGGGGAAAATGGACTCCGAATTATGACGGCCCCTATGTGGTCAAGAAAGCCTTCTCAGACAGTGCCTTGATACTCGCAACAATGGATGGTGAGGAATTCACTTATTATACAAACATTGATGCAGTTAAGAAATATTTCGCCTAAAAAGCAAAAAAAATAGTCTCAGTGGATTGAAATCCCGCTAGAAAAACTAGGTAAAATGTTAGGGATTCATGGCAAATAACTGCATCCAACCAGATTGGATCATCAGAAGAAAGTCATTCATCGAAGTCATCATCAACGAAAGCTCTGAAGACTCCGTACTCAGAATTGATAGAAGGATAAGGATAATTATGTTTCAATGTAGCTCTTTTACCATTTTCTACTTTGTAATACCCTGTGGAATCACGCCTTCGGTTGATTACCACCCTCTATATGAAAATTTGAGTCTTTGCCAATTTTTTTGCAACTCTTATTTTATTCCACTTCACAAAATGATATATATTTTTAAAATAGTTTGCTTTTTCTTAAATAAAAATGAATTTACTTTGATTTTACTTTCAAAATAAAAAAAAATCAATTTCCTTTGGTCCGTGAACATAAAAAGAAATCATTCAGTTGCTCCAAAATAAATCAAAACCTCTGGAATGTCCTGAGAGGACGAACTTGTGTCTCCCTATAGAGTCATATCCCCAGAATTTCCAAGAAAAGGACATGATATGCCCTTTACAATGAGCAAATCATCGAAAACTACAGTAATACTCCATCTCCGGATCGACCCAGTATTCCTTGTCTGTCTTATCTTCTCGTGTGTCGTGTTTGTTTTGTCAGCATACACATTCATTCATTCATACATGATTATATTTGCATTTACATTTTGAATAATCATTGTAACATGTTATTTTAATAGTCTTCTCTACAATTATTCCTGGAAAGGACATTGGTCCTCAAGCTTTGATAACTTGAAACTCTACAACAACGTTACACCCTGGCATCTTTGGATCCAAATTTCGGGTATTCTAGATATTTAATCCTCTTGTACCCCGAATCTTCCAATGCATTCACCATTCTTATCTTCGGGTCAAAGAAGATTAAATAGGGGCATCTGTCATACCCTATATTTTGACCCTAAGATACCACACACCCATTAGCTCAATGGATAATGTTGAAGTTTACCAGGTCACATCCCCACATTGAATCAGGATTCCTAAGTCCCTCAGAGGATCCAAGCAAAAGATCAATCATAAATTAATAAGATTTTCAACCTTTCAAACATCCTCAAAGGATCAAGGAATCTCAAATGGTGAGGATTCATACAAAGTTTGCACAAATTTTCAGTGATCTGCGCCCCGAGGCCTCGGTATCACATATTAGGGTTTTCAGTCGATTGTGCCCTCCAGGGGAGTCTTCTCATGAGAAAGTAAGCCATGATCTCCACATGTCATTCAAGGATATTAACATAACCCTAATAGACCATATATAAGTATGAATCAAGATCAAAGGATGCAGAGATCAAGAATCCCAAAATTAGGGTTTCATTGACTGATCGAGGAATCCAAAAGTTGAAATTTTATCTGGGCATGAGCCAATACCATAGTGAATGGTTTAAATAGCTCATATACATCATGGAATTCCATTCACAAGTTTAAAATACCTCAGAGGATTTAGGGTTTTTCAATCTTTACCCTCAAATTCAATTGTCTTGGGCCTCTATTATAGTGTAAGACCCATCCCCTTCTTAAAAATAAACCATTAGGGTTTATCTGAGCTATTTTCAAAAACTCGACGCAATAGCCTTTTTCACTGAATTGTATTTTCATCTATGAATTTCTTTCTTTGAATATTTTTGCACATAACTCTTTGTTTTCTAAAATGAATTGTCAAAATGTGTCATGGGGGAATCATTTGTGTTTAGGACCCCATTTTTTATTTTAAACTTTCTCCGGTCTGTTTCAAAACTCCGTCAGGCTTCCGTATAAGTCATGATCTCCCCAACTGTTTTCTCAAACAATTTTCAATCTCCTAAACAAAGATTCATGGGCCACTTTCTTACAAGTCACATCTCTTTTTTCTTTTTTCATCTTTATGACTAAAGATCTAAACACTCGCTAGTAGACTGAGCCCACAACCAGGTGGAACTACTTTCTAGGTGGTAAGCGGTTTTTCAGCACCCAAGTCCTACCTTGTGTATGAAATCACAAGATAATAAAATACAAAACAAACTTCCTTAGGAATCCTTATGTATAAGCCATATTATTGGCTTATGAGTCATCTCTTATCTATCTAACTTCTCGCTAATTTCTTAAACTGTTGTTTTCTTGTTAGAATAGATTTCTTAATTAAAATTATCTTTCTTTATCTCATAAGCAAAGATAATAAAAAACTTCTTAATCATAAAAAAGGATACAATATAAAACATATATGTAATCTCTCTCCCCCGGGATTTTGGGCCTCTTCTTCCTAGTGTTACTCCCAACATCATTCTTAAAAAACATTTAAGAATACTCAAACCATAGCAAAGACATAGTAAAAAATGTTCAACATATTCACTGACACATTTATTTGTTTGCATGCATCTTTATCTGTATATATTTTCATCTCTACTAGAATCTCTAAGTAGTTAGGTTATCTTCATCCAAATAGATACACCATTCAAACTCAAACTTGAGGTTTTTCCTTACAACTTTTCTAGGTAGATACAACAAAATCTAGGAAGTTCCCACTAAGTGGTTTACAAAGATAAGAAGTTTTCCGGTGAATTTTTTTTTGTAAACTGTTCACAACCACCTCTTGAGCTTTGTTCAAGGACCCATGGGCCTCTTAAAAGTAACCTAGCCTTCTCTTGGGCTTAAATTGAAGGACACTCAAAGGAATCCTAAAAGCATAGGAACAAATCCTTAGAATCAAACACATAAAATAGTCTCCCTCTCCCTGATGGATGACCAAGATAGTCTCCTTTTTATCTCTAAGCAATTGAACCTTCCCAGACAAATGAAAGTCTGATGACCTCAACTTTTACAAACAAACACTCTTCATCAAGAGTCAGCCTACCATCCCGGGCTTCATACAGGATACAAATAAATCAAGAGTTAGTCTCTCACAAATAAGCTTCACACATGGGCTTCCAAATCAGGACACAGATAAAACTTTCCCCATAGAGTCAGTTTTCTTTGTTTAGCTTCAACCTCAGGCTTCAATCAAGGCACATATATAAATCAACCTTAGCCTATTTAGAGATGATAAATTATCTCTAATGAGTCTTTTAGCTTCAACCTTGGGCTTCAATCAAGGCATAAAAAGTCAAAAATAGTCAATCAAACAATTACAGTCATAGTCTTGGACTCTAACTAAGCTAAATCATTACAATCATATTCTTGGACTCTAAATAAGCTAAACTCTATTACAGTCATAAAATTGGACTCTAACTAAGCTAAATCATTACAGTCATAGTCTTGGACTTTAACTAATCTAAACCAATTCATTCATACACTTGGACTATAACTAAGATCACTTTCCACCAGTCATATCTCCACCCAAATTCAGCTTTCTTGAGCTATGTAATTCAGGTCAACATCCAGCCTTTCTTGAGCTATACAATTCAAGATAATCATTTAGTCCACCTTGGGCTATGAAATTCAGAGTACCCATTTATCCTTTCTTGAGCTATGCAAATCAAGATACCAGATTCAGCTTATGCCTTGAGCTATGCAATTCAAGCACCATATCAGTTACAACAAAGTTTTTCAGCTTCAATCTTAGGCTTTGATCCAGACACAAATACAAACCATTTGAGCATCATCATTTTGTGCTTTAACAAATATACAAATCATACTTCCTCCTAGCCTTAGCCTTAGGAGGAACTATGATGCTTTGATCTCTCAATTCTCTTTTTGGGGGTATATAGGAAAAAGTTCGTAAGATCTTTGCGAGCACACCAAATTAAAAACAACAATTGGGTCCTCAGACCTATCCAAAAAAAATCAGAAAATCCTTCAAAATACCAAAAACACTAATATCACTTATCTTACCTCATATAAACACACTCCCAATCCCAAATTTAAGACCCCACCACCAGATATGTAGAACAACATATATTTTCTAATCTTAGGGTTAATAAGTCAAAAGGTGACTCCGATCTCTTGGTAGCATCTGTAAATTAACAGTCATATGTTTAAACTCAGTTTGCAAGCAGGGTTAGTTGGAGACTTCTATTACCCTTTCTTAATCATCTTCGTAGGATAAAAATTTAATCAAATTGTAGCTATAAACGATTGTGATTCGCAACCACAAAAATCGACGCAACAATGAGACTTAAACCAACCATCTAGAATATAACATTATGTCGTCAAATGGTCGCATCTCATGGTGATCAACATAGTTGTTAAAAAGTATATGCTAGATAACCAAGAGATTAAAATACACTTTGAATGACTCTATCGTCTGGTTCCATTTAAGTAGGGAAAATGCATAAGCATGCAACATATCCCTCGTGTAAGTCGATACACACCAACAACCGGAGATGCACAGGAAATACTGGAGAATCCAAGCCTGAAAAGTGTTGGAACACATGAATCATCAATAAGGGTGTTGCAAAAATGCAATAAAATTGACACATAAAGATTAAAAGACCAATATATATTATCGTCGGTAGTGTGATACTACCTGTGACTTGCTCCGTCTTCCACCTAGAACCCTATGATAACTTCGAGTACAAGTAGACCAAACAAGTGGCCCCCACCTATACTCATGGATCCGCTCGAAGTTCTCGAAGTCGTGTAGGTAGACGACATCTGTATAAGTGGCACTCTTGTCCATAAAAATCATTGTCCTAACCAAATATAGCTGGCATGATCTCATAGCATACACTCTATGGATCCCCACATGCTCCTCATCTTCTATAGCCTCCTCATCTCTAAGGATATCATATGTATATACCTTTTTTCAGGAATTCAAACCTAGCATGAGCACCTCTGGTTTTTTCAAACTCCCTCATGGATTCCTCTTGGTAAACTCCTAAATAGTATATCATCATCTTGAATGCCTCGTCTCTAGTAATCCACATTTGATCTAGAAGTTTCCCCTTGATCAGAAGATGCATCAAACACGACGTATCGTCGAGTGTGATAGACATCTCACCAAGAAGAAGATGAAATAACGAGGTCTCGATGTGCCATATCTTGACAAATGCATTAAGCATCCCGTGGTCGACCATAGTATAACCTATCATGCACATGCCCTTCATCCCAGATAAGTACAAAGAAACATGAAACCAATCCTCATTCGGATGAGGTAAGCTATTAATCTTCCACCTATTCTTAATAAACTTCAGTGGATCACAGACATGAAAAAAAAAATCATGTCAGAAACTTGTAATATAATAATAAACATAATTTTAAAAGAATGAATCCAACTAACTTTACCTCTCCATCCCAGATATGTATGGAAGTATGGTCTGGATACAGAGGAAGTAATGACAACTCTACAAGGCCTCCTCTAAATTCCTGAGGTGGCTCTAGCCTACCATCCTTAGCAGCCTCATCAACCAAAGGTGGCACTGGCTCAATAGTCTCATCATTCGGAGGTGGCGCTGACTCAGAAGCCTCATCATCATGAGGTACCTCTGGTACGTGACATGTCATTGATGCCTTAGCTACCACCGGTGACTTGGGTACCTCTTACACTTGAATAGGTGAATCTTTTTGCATACGGGAGGATGAAGACATTGATGCATCAGTAGGTGAAACCCCTCTCCTATGAGAAGAAGAAGATGGAGAAGCATGAACCCCATAAGTATATGCATTTGCATGGCTAGAGTTAACAAGAGCCTCTGAGACTTGACTTTTCTCCTTCTACATTGATGCATGTTGTGCAATCCTCCTTAGCCTCATTTTGTCGTCTCTATCCTCCATAAAGAATTAATAAATATATAGGGTGAATTAATAAATTCCTTAAAGCACTTGATTCCTTTATCTTGTAATCTAGACATTGCATTTTACATTCATTTTTCGATAATACATTCAGCCCAATGAGACCATTATCTAATTATCATGTAATAATATTTAGGAATTTCTTAATGCATCCTATATATTACTATCACACCACATGAAAAATAATAAAATGCCCCTAGATTTCGGAAATGCATCTTCGGGCACACCCAATACACACACAACCTAGGACATTCTGAGTGACGCCCTAATAATTAGGTTTTTTTAAACCAGGAGATGCATCTCAAGAGTATGACCCTAGAAGAATTTTAGTACCATATATGCAACTGAATCAGAGGAAGAAACCAGAAACCTGTCTTTATACCAAATATAATTACCATTAACAACATAAAATCACCATTACATAGGTGATTTCAACATATAATGAAACATTACATTTCAATATCTAGGTGGACGCTTTAACATCTTCATAATATCTTCGACCAATTTTGAAATAGTCTCTTCCAACTCGAGCATAACTTTTGTTTTGAAACGGAAAAATGTATGCCACATAGCCCATATATATGCACCTATCTTGAGCTCAAATTATGGAACTAAATCCTCTTTTCGTTGTCAATCGACGGTGAACAATACTCGAGTTTGACAATATTCTGATTGTACCCGCAAGGTAGGAGATTATGGACTTTTTATTTCAGATCAACTAAACATTTTAACTCATTGAGCTTAAACTTTTTTCTGGGTGTCGCGATGGAGAAGGAAACATATGCGACATACCATATGATATTTATTTGTGACATTTTTGACATTTTCTGTTTGTATGAAATAGACAACAAGAGCCCTTTAATTTATAGAATTTGTAGACAATTATGGATCTAATTTTTTTTATCATGTATCAGTGCTCGTTTCAGAGATATATCTACGATACCACGCCCTATTATCTAATCCGGAGATACATCTCTGAAACTTATCTTGAACCAGACATATGACATAACCTAATTAATGAATTTGTTTGGAAAATGAACAAATGTTTTGGAAAAAAAAAGTATCAAAATATTTAGAAATTGTACATATTACACATCATTAATATTGAGACACAATAACATACACTTATTTTTCCGGCTAAATAGAAAATTAAAGCGAATCGAAAGATTTATCACCAGCTAAATCTATAAGTATGGTTGATACCCCTTTGACTTTTATGCATTTGATTCTCTTTCAATGTTTCTCAATTTCTCGAATTCTTGCATCCTTTCTACAAAATGGTACGCCCAAGTCTCGAATTTTGTTATTGAATGAGTTGCCCACTCTGTTGATGCAAGTGGTATAGGGCATTCTGATTTCAAGTAAACTTGAACAAAGCGCCCTGATTTTGAAGTAGAAAATAAGTATGATTGTGTGATCACGCAGTTCAATGTTTTATCAAATTATTCCGGAGATGCTTTTTCGAAAATATCTTACAGCAAAATTGACAGAAATTTCAAAATCTCATCCTAAATATTTGTAGATACATCTTCGATAAATCCACTGAGCTACTCAACTGTCAATTTATTTGTTGAAAATTCCTAAAGATACATCTTTGGAATAATTTTTTGTGTTAATCTAAGATAAAACTCATTTGATGCGTTATAAAACTGGTGGCATCCGGAAATACATCACCAAAATCTGAGTAGCATTTTTAATTTTCTATACAGTGTTTTTTCATCCACAGAGTGGGATAAGAATTTCTCTAATATTTTGTTAAATTAAAATGAAATTCAATGAATCATGTGGAGAAGCTAGGCACATATAGATAAAGCTCAAAAGTTGACCAAGCAAGTGGAATCATTTATACAAGTTAATAAGAACCATAAATTATTGCACAAAGAAATTACAATAACATTGAAGTCGACACAAAGAACAAATATATATATATATATATATATATATATATATATATATATATATATATATATATATATATATATATATATATATATATATATATAATACAAATTTATTAAGAACCATAAATTATTGCACAAATAAATAAAAATAATACTAAAGTCGACATAAGAGAACAAATATATATTAAAAGAAAACAAATTTTGCTGTCTTATGAGCCTTCTATATAAACATTGTATTCACATATAGTTTCTCCTATGACCACTATCTTCCTATTCTCTTATCTTACCCTTCTTTGTTTTCTTCAACATGTTCAACAAATTCCACCTGCAGTGTCTCTTATTCTTCATGATTATCTCATGTCTTCTTCTTTCATCTTCTTCAAGTATGTATAAAAAAAATATTATTATTTTTATCTAAAAAAATATGGAATCACCCCATTTCCATATTACTTTTTTATTATTTAAACTAATTTTTATATTTTTTTTTTCAGGAAGAATTTTATCAAAGGATGAGAAATCCTCCTCAATGCAAACTAAACTAGTTAAGGTAAAATTTTTTTTTTTTTTTTAATATTGCTAATTTCATTGTTTCTCTATAGTCTGTTTCTAATTATTCAACCATCTAATTAATAGATTTATTTATTGTATATCTTTTTTTCAATAATAGGAAAGTGCTATTGGATTAAGTAAAGTGAAATATTTGTTTGAAGCTAGAGAAGAATTGTTGGTAAAGGAAAGAATGAATTTGGAAATGGATGATTATCCAGGGACAGGAGCAAACAATCACCATGACCCAAATGCACCAGGAAGAGTTTGATTGATGCATAATTTTTTTAAATTTTATTGGAATATTATTCCATATACATGTCATGTGGGACATACTTATAATTATTGGTTTTACAATATGTTTTCATCCACATTTTTTAATGGATGATATTTGTTTGTGTGTAAATTATAGATGATTATTGTAATTAAAGATAAGGGTTTTATTACTATGATGATTAGTAGACATTTGTTTTTTATATTGAATTAGTTTTGTAACTTGCATCCATAACTAAGAGTGAAGACTATACTTTAAAATACCAATGAATTACACTTTTGATTAAAGTAAGAAAAAATCATCTTATTTTAAAATTTACACTTTTGTTTTTGTCTTTTTGTGTGTATATATTTTCTCAATCCATCCCCTAAAATAAAACATGCAGGGTTTATAAAAAAATTATTTAAACAAGTGTGTTTTGATAGATATAAAAATATATTTTCATAAGTGTGTTTCGATAGACATAAAAAAATATATAGAAGTGATTTGATTTTTTTTTTATTGTTTTTTTTTTTTAGTTTTACATAGGACTTAAACACAATGGAGCTATGTCTTTGGGGTTTGTTATATTTTTTTAATTTGTAGTTAAAAAATTGCTCTTCCCACTGTGAGATTTGTTCTCACACCTTAGTAAAAAATCAAAACTACCTTTAAAATATGAAAATGTATTTTTGGATGTACATCATCTACATACAATTTATTCATTATTGAGGTAAATTTTAATTTTATGTCAAAAAAATAATACGAAAATATATCTTCGCATAACTAACAGAAATTCAACTCCGGACGAGTTTTTAATCAAAATACATGCGAGACTCTTGTCCTTCCTCATTTCTCTTTTACTCTCTCAAACTCTCTCAACTCACTTTCAAGTTTCTACTCTTGACATCCAATCAATCAAAGAGCTTAATATCAAGATTTGAAGAAGATCTTTTGGTGGTCCGGATTGAAGAGGGATGTAGCTCAATTCGTGTATGCGTGTTTGACTTGTCAGAAGTCTAAGGTAGAACATCAGAAGCCTAGTAGATTGATTCAACCGTTGGATATTCCGGAATAAAAATGAGATAGTATATCGATGGATTTTGGTATGGGGTTGCCGAATACGCAAAGAGGTCATAATGCTATTTGGGTGATTGTTGATAGACTTACTAAATCTGCTCACTTTGTTCCGATTGATATTAGTTATCCTTTGGAGATGTTAGCCGAGATTTATGTTTCTATGGTTGTGAAGTTGCATGGAGTTCCTAAGGGTAGGTTTACCAAGTACTCAAGGTGGATATGACTCTGTTTGGGTGATTGTGGACCGACTAACGAAATCTGCGCATTTCTTAGCCGTCAAGACTACATATAAGGCAAGTCAGCTTGCAAAGGTTGTTTATTGTTGAAATCGTGAGATTGCATGGTGTCCCGTCCAGTATTGTATCGGATAGAGACCCGGAGTTCACATCAAGATTTTGGAAGGTGCTTCAACAAGCCATGGGTGCGAATTTGCGTTTGAGTACTTCTAATCATCCTTAAATGGATGGTCAGACGGAACGTACGATTCAAACGATGGAAGATATGTTGAGAGCATGTGTTTTAGAGAGTAGAGGAAATTGGAAAGAACTTTTTCCGTTGATTGAATTTTCGTACAACAATAGTTACCATGCGAGTATCGGCATGGCTCCGTATGAGGCTTTGTATGGAAGAAAGTGTAGGACATCGTTATGTTGGTCGGATGTGGGTGAAGATAGGATTTTAGGACCGGAAGTTATTCAAGAGACTACGGAAAAGATTAGTATGATCCGAGAAAAGATTAAGCAAGCTCAGGATCGTCAAAAGAGCTATGCTGACAATCGAAGGAGACCTTTGGAATTTATTGAAGGCGATCATGTGTACTTGAAACTCACTCCAAGATTAAGATTGAAAGGACCGTTTAAGTCGCGCAAACTAAGTCCGAGATACGTGGGACCATATCAGATTCTAGAAAGGATTGGTGGAGTTGCTTACCGTTTAGCCTTGCCGCCCTCTCTATCCGAAATGCATGATGTTTTTCATGTATCCCAACTTCGTAGGTTCGTTCCTGATCCTCTTCAGCCTATTCTACCGGATTCTATAGAGATAGAAGCGGATTTGACTTTTGAACCCCAGTCAAATCGTATTGTTGGGAGAGAAACCAAAGTGTTGAGAAATAAAGAGATACCACTTGTTAAAGTGAAATGAGACGAGACGCATCCAGGAGATGCTACGTGGGAGTTGGAATCAGAAATGCGGGAATCATATCCTCACCTGTTCAGATAATCCTTTAAATTCGTGGACGAATTTTATTTAAGGGGGGGGGGGGAGGATGTAATACCCCGTATTTTATTTAAAGCTCTGAACAATATTAATTGGTAATAATATTATTCCGGAACACTCTAAGAAATTTTAACGGAACTAAATAGAGTAATCCACGGGATATTGTTTTATTAATTGATATTAGCTGACTCAGAGGTTTTATAAAATAACGGATTAAGAGACATTTTCGGATACTCTCTAATTTTTGACCCATTGGTAAAAATATAAGTTTTTATATATTTATATATATAGAAAGAATATGAGAGAAAGAAGAAGTTAGTAAGAAAAGAGGAAAAGGAGAGAAGAAGAGAAGAAGAAGAGAGAAAACCCCAAAAGCTTCATTTCCCCATTCTCGATCATCCGTCCGTCGAATCAACTCAATCTTTCCGCCAATCTTCATCTCTCGAGATGGGTTCTTAGTTAGAAACTTTTATCTTTGATTTTGGTTGAGTTTTAGAGATTTTGTGGTTAGGGCTAAATTGGAAAATCTAGGAAAAATCGGAAGTGTAACGGTTAAAACTCGATTAAAACCTAACTAAAATACTCATATGATGTTTATGAACATGTTTGATTATGTTTTTCTGCATTGGTTGATGTTTGGATGAGATTTGGTGTGGGAGAAATGTTTTCCCGTAAGGTTGGAACTTCCTAAACTGGTATAGCTCGCTCAGCGAATGTTCCAGGGCGATTTTTGCTCAGCGAGAAGGAGCTCACTCAGCGAGACCTGTAGGTTCCAACTTTGATATTTATTTCGTAACTTCTGACCCGGGTATCCGTTTTTAACGTTCCACATATCGTTTTAAAGCTAATGATATAATCTATCTATTAAGATCAAGAAACACTATTTTTGAGCCGACTTTTAACCGACTTTTTCAAATGACCAAAACCTTGATAAAATGGAAAGTGTGAGTAATGGAAATAAAGAAAGGTACGACTTGTGAGGTATCTAGGTTCCCCTTAAACTCGATTGAATTATGAATTATGTTTTGTTTTTAGGATCCTCCGTAAGGTCTTGTATAAGTCTCTATGTGGTTACTATGTGTTTCACTAGAGCATCCGTAAGGACTTGAAGTATCCGTTGTGTATGCATGGGCGTTGATTTGAGATGTGTAGACTATAAGTCCTCTGTAAGGTCTTGAGTAAGCCTTGAGGTGGGTTGTCCTTAGTCCCATGTGAAGCATCCGTAAGGACTTGAGGAAAGTGTTATGCTATTTATATGTCAATCTTGAGTAAGTCTTGAGGTGGGTTACCTTTAGTCCCACGGGAAGCATCCGTAAAGATTGAAGCGCGTGTTATGTCAATTCCTCCGTAAGGTCTTGTGTAAGTCTCAAAGTGGTTACTATATGTTCCACTAGAGCAACCGTAAGGACTTTGTAAACACCCCAAATTTGCCCTCACTAAGTTCACACCATGGCTTGTGATCTTTCTTTTTTTCATTATTATAAGCATACCACCTCATTTTGCATATTTGCTTCATGTATATAGTTCAAGTTCATCTGCATCTAAGGTTTGTGATCTGAGCAATCCAAGATCCCATATGAGCCACTACAAAGGTATCCAATCATTCCAAGAGGGTCCATGTATGTTCTATCATCATTTTATATCCCTCAAAGATCAAGGAAGTCAAGGAATCCCAAGAACTGGCAAAGCATGGAAGCAGAGCTAGGGTTTCACTACACAGATGACCTGAAATCAGGGTTTTGGTTTCAGAGGACATAACTCCAATTTTTTTGGTCATTCTTGCTTATAATAGTCTCAATATGTTATAAGGATCATGTGTACCAAGTTTGATGAAGAAATTCATTGTGGAAGTCATCTGATCACTGGGTAACTTCTTGAGCAAGTCAGAGCAAAATCAGGGCATCTGAGGCCCCCAACAATGGAACCAAAGTGGATTTTTCATCAAATTGAAGTTATATTATCTTTATTTGATCATTTAAGTGCTTGGAAGTTCACAAAATTGAAGAAAAGTGAGCTAAACCAAAAGTTGCCAAAAATGGAAATGACTTGTAATGGAAACTTTCCATTTTGGGAAAGTATTTCAACCTCCTCTTTCTCAACCAAAAATGCTTCAAATGAAAAATTGTTGGTCATGAAAGTTGTAGATTGGATCATTCCCTTTTCAAAAAGTACAAGAACAAGCTTTAATTCATTATGGAACTCAAATTATGATCTTTCAAAGTTGGCAAAAATCCTATAATTTTCAAGAATACACCAAAGAGGGATTTTTGCAAAACCACTTGCCAAGCCATTTTGTGACCTCTAATACACTTCTATGCATCATACAAACATAGTGCATTGCCTAAGAATCAGAATTGGCCCAAGAATCCTCTCATTTCATGCCTTGAACTTCAAGAAATTCAAAAGGGGCCAAACTTCTTCAAAATTGCAAAAGAGCATGAAACATCTCATACACTTGTTGAATCACCACAAAACCAATTCCATGGTTCTCCTTGATCTTTGCTGAGCTAGGACAAGCCAAAAGCCAGCTACAATATGAGCCCATACCTCAAGTACAAGTCATGTTGACATTTTGGCAACTTGCCCATACCAATCACCACAGTCCACAACAACTCCTCTGACCTATCAAACATTGTTATGTGGATCAAAGGCAGCTCATAACACAACACACGCCAGCCTAACACTTCAGAATCACTAAGTTCCCAAAAATCACCCCAAAAGCAAAAGCTTTCGAAACTCACAACACACACACTCAAACTTCGAACTCTTTTCATCAATCAACTCAGCTTCATCAAAGGATCATTTCCCACCCTTCATTGCAGCCTAAAAGCACCCATACACAAAACACAATTTCTGGCCAGTTGAAGTGAAACCACACAATCCAGCCATTATAAACTCCTTCCAAGCATCAAAGCTTCATCAGGAGGTCAAGAGGAGTGGTTTTGCACAAGAGAGGAGGTCCAAAAGCTCCAAACTGAGATAGCTCAAGCTCAGGTAACATCAAGAACTTTTTTTTTTCAGAAATGCAATTTTAAGTTCTTAGATTGTTCTTTATGCTTTGCTGATCACCATGATATATTTACTTTTGAAAATGATTGAGAAATGAGTATGTATGGTTGTTCTGAAATTTTTGACCTAGAACTTGTTTTCTTCGATTCAGCTTTAATATGCATGATAAATGATTTTTGTTTGTGGATTCATGTTCTTGGATGTTAGAGGAGTGATTCTAGGCAAGAAATTAAGAGTTTTGATGCGTGTGTGAGATTCTGAAAATTTGGATGGCCGGAGAAGATGACCGGAGCTAGCTCCGGTCACCTGAAAGTGATTAGGGTTAGCAATTAGGGTTAATCAGCCAAGTTTAAATCTGGACCCTAGGATCTTAGTTCCCGCGCGCATGAATGGTTTAGATCTCTTCACTTAAGATTTAAATATTAATTAATTAAGTCAATTAGGTAATTAGTCAGTTTGAATGACAACCATTAAGATGCGCGCATGGTCTTCCCTCCAACCCCAGGTTTAAATCTGATCCATTGGATCAGTTGACCAGCCTTTAATTCATATTTTATTTCATTTAAATCCATTTATTTTGTCTAATTTATTTAAAATACTTAGAAAAGTCCAAAAATATTTTTCTTCTGCATTTTAATTTCAAATATTTTTCTTCACCCAAAAACATTTTTTTTATTTTTTGCATTAAAAAACCATTTTAAAAATATTTAAATGTTTATTTTAATTAATTAATGGAAATTAATTAATTAAAATATCATTTAGGTTTCTGAAAATTCAAAAAAAAATCACATTGCATATTAAGACATTTAGAAACATTGTCAAACCATTAATACAAATTTCTTTTTAGTTTTAATCCAACTTTGACATTTTTCTTTGAATTTAGGGTTCATAAATTTCCTTTTTTGAAACCCTAATTTCAAGAATTCTTTTCTGCCTAACCATGAAGGGTTTGACATTGGTTCTTTTTGCATTGTTCTTCATATAGCATGTAGTTCCTAGCATATGTTTTCCATGAATTTATCTTTCATTTCCTATTTGATTTGCATTTTTCCTCTTAAGGTACCCAAAAACCCTAGCAAACTTAGAAAATTCACAACTTTCTTTAGGTTAAGAGTTAGACCTCCTCCTTTGGGGTATGATATCATATGGGGTTAGGGTTCCTTTGATTTCATTTGCAATTTTTTATCTTATGATTTGCTTCTGTTTTTGACATTTGCATCTCACATGTCCATAAAACTCTAATTTCTCATGTTCATTTGCATTCATCTTGCATATACATCCATACATGAACTTGCCATGACATTTATTGCATTCATATGACATCTAAGACATTTTAGGACATATTAGAATCATGATTGATCATTTCTTCATTCATTTTCCATGATGTGCATTCATTTCATTCCATGAACTTTCATAAACTTTCAAACTTCCAAGCATGCTTCCTTTGCATTCCATCTCTTGTATGAACATTCATAACCCTTGACATGTCTTTGCATCATCTCATAGCATCATTTGCATCATGTGATTGATTATGGTTTTGGTTTTCTCTTTTCATACATTTCATTTTCGTTTCATTTCTTTCTTTTATGCAAACCTTTTCAGGTGGTAAGTAACTTGAGAAGTGAATTTGCCTTCACTTCTCATTTCCCTTCTCCTTCTTCTTATGCATCATTGCTGCATTTTGCTTTTCTTTAGAGTGAGCTTGCTCATTCATGTTCATCATTCACCTTCTTTCCCCAAGTTACTTATCTTCTTCAGTGAAGTAAGTAACTTGTTTCTTCTGCTTCTCCTCCTTTCATCTGCTTCTTCCATTGGTGGCTTCTCTGAAGATCTCTTGCAAGCCTTACAAACCATAGGAACATCCAAGCATGACAATAATTAGGGTTTTGATTAGTCCCCCTTTAGCTTTTTACCTTTGTGTCTTCTTTGTGTCTCTCTTCTCACCTCATCATTAGAGACTAAACCTTTAAGGCTTTAAGACTTTGTGATTAGGGTTATGCCTGCATCCTTCTCTTAGGATGGAGTGTATAACTTTAATCCTAAGTGTTAAACCCTTAATTTGTTTAAACCTCTTAATTAATCCATCTAATAATCATTAAGACATTAACTTGTAACTTGGGCCTTGCATTAGGGTTCTAATTCTTCCTTTATTGGTTAAGAAGGACTAACCCTAGTGTTAATGGACAAGTCCCTCTCAAGTTGTCTTACAAACCATAAAATTCACTTCTTAATCTTACCCTTAATCAAAATCCACTTTAATAAAGGCTTGTTTTGTCATGAGGTTAATCCCTAATCATGGATTAAGTTGAGGTATCTTCCTCAGCTTAAGTGTGCTCATCTATTATCCTTCTATTAGGATGGTGTAATGAGTTCACTAATCCTTGATTATGGCTTAAACTCATTACATAACACTAAACAAAAAACTCAAAAACATCTAAATAATCACAAGTAGGTTAATGATCTTAATCCTACATCATGGTAATTAAGTTTGAGGTGTTTATCTCACACTTAAGGTATTCTCATTATCCCTAATCAAAAGGAGGATATGATGAGTTTACTAACCCTTGGTTTAGGCTTAAGCTCATTAACTTATGACAAACACAAAAAAGCAATAAAAGATTGAAAAAACAAAAACAAACAATAATCGTCTCCTCCAGGATTCTTTTCTCACCACACTCATTTACAAACGAGAACTTGCTTCTTCCGTCTAATGCAAGACAGTTAACACTCGAGCCAGACAAGTCATGCACTTGAGGATAGACAAGCAAGCATTTCATCAGTCAATTTATCTTTCGGTCTCTTTGAGTCGAACTACGGTGTTCTGACTTCCTCATTGCACGAGAGGATACGTAGGCATAACTTAACTGTTATCGAACAAAAGTCTCTGTGTCTCCCCCTTTCTTTCAGCATTCCTTTTTAAGCCTCATTCCTGAGCACCTCACTTCACTTTTTGCACAGACACTTGTATATTTCTTTTCCAGCTTTTGTACACAGATAGCACATACACCTACCCCTCTAAACACAAATCTTTTAAGCGTGTATCCCGTCGAGTACGACGGACAATCTGGGTGCTAATACCTTCCCAGGTTGTAACTAACCCCCTTTCTTAGTTTCTCTGGTTCGCAACCGTCTTATCCATCTTTTCTTAGGTTTATGCAGCATTACCTTTCCTTCGGGATAAAAATGCCTAGCTGGCGACTCTATTCAGTTCATCCTTCATTCTCTCCTTTCGCCGACCATTTGCGCTTGTACCGGGATGAAAATCTTTGGGAGCGACATACTTGAGGTATACATTTCCCTTCTTGTATTTTGAGATTGTGTGTGGACCTTAGTTTCCCCTATGTTCTTGGTCCTTGTGTGAGTTGATTTTTTGAACGTGTGAGTTCACTTGAGAATAACCCTTAGAGCCGAGAGAACTCTAAGATAGGGAATCCACTGAGATGTTTTATCTCACCCCATGTTGATGTTGTTATTTTAGGTACTTCAGGTTCCGCTAAGGGTAAGGATAAGGCGACTTGATTATCCTTACTAGTTGATGGCTTAGTCTTCCGCTGTAGACATTTTGAGATCTTCATATCTAGTTCTTAGATCTTTTGTAGTTTGAACATCTTGTATTATTTTATAGCCTTGTTTAGTACCTTATGTTGTAGTGGCTATATTTATACAATGTGTTGCTAAGAACTTATTTGTATTTCAGTACCAAATTTCTAATATTATATATGAAAAATATGCTTTATGTATGTCTTTTGTATATGGGTATTATAGGCACCATTTGAGGCTTTGTATGGTCGGAGATGTCGAACGCCTTTGTGTTGGCATAAAACCGGTGAGAGAATGGTAGTTAGACCGAAGATGTTACAACAAATGACGGAGAAAGTGAAGTTTATTCGGGAGAAGATGAGAGCTTCTCAAAGTAGACAAAAGAGTTATCATGACAAGCGAAGGAAAGATCTTGAGTTTCAGGAAGGCGACCATGTGTTTTTGAGATTTACACCGGTTACGGGTGTGGGTCGTGCTTTGAAGTCGAAGAAGTTGACTTCTCGTTTTATTGGACTATATCAGATTACTGCACGCGTTGGTACTGTGGCTTATCGTGTGGCGTTGCCTCCGAATCTTTCAAATTTCATTGATGTGTTCCATATTTCCCAACTTCGGAAGTATGTTCCGGATCCGTCACATGTTATTCCTATGGATGAGGTTGAAGTGAGAGATAACCTTACGGTTGAAGCTTTACCGATTAAGATTTTGGATCGTGAAGTCAAGAAGCTAAGAGGCAAGGATAATGCGCTTGTGAAAGTAGCGTGGGGAGGCGTTGCGGAAGGCAATATGACTTGGGAATTAGAGAGTGGGATGCAAGAGTCGTATCCGGAGTTGTTTTGATCAGGTAATATTTTCGAGGATGAAAATTTCTAAACTGGGGGAGAGTTGTCACGCCCCGATTCGATTATTCCATTTTTTGTTGAGTCTTTTATTTAAATTGAGTGATAATTATTTTAAGTATGAAATTGGTGTGGTTATGTGATATGTTGATATGTTATATTATTTTACCGTCTTGAGAATTTTCGGGTAAAATTAGATTGGAGGGTATTTTAGACATTTGTTATTTAATGATAAGTTAGAAATTTTAGTGGAGTTAGAAATTGTGAGAAAATGATATTTGGTGGAAAAGAAAAGAAATAGAAAGAAAAAGAGATAAGTAGTAGAGAAAATAGAAAGAAAGAGAGATAGAAAGAAAATAGAAGAGAAAGAAAAGGAGGAGAAGAGAAAAGAGGAAAAAGCTTAGAATTCTTCAAGATTGCTCTTAGGAATCGAAACAATCGGGTAAGGGTGTGAAATATTGTTTTCTTAACCTTGTGTATGATTATGTATGTGTTAGATAGATTGGGTTTTTGTTTTGGAGAAGTTTAGAGAATGTTAGGTTTTAGGGTTTTGATGAAAATCTAAGAAAATGGTAGATTAATCGGTTGAAACTAGATATAATCGAAGTATGATAACTAGTACCTGTTAATTATCATGTTTATGGAAGTTTAGTTGAGTTTTGGGAGTGTTTTGTAGGACTGTTGCGTGGCTGAGATGCTGCTGAAATCTCAGTTCTCGCTCAACGAGAGTTCCCTCGCTCAACGAGCTTTCCATAACTTTTTTCGCTCAGCGAGACCTGTAGGTTGGAAATTGTGTTTTAATTCATAAATTTTGATCCGGGTATCTGTTTTAAGTGTTCCATATATCGATTCGAAGCTAAAAACATGTAGAAACTATTAATGCTAAAATATGTAGTTTTTAGCCGACTTTTACCCGACTTTTCCGATAAAACGTAATTAAGTTAGTTAAGGAATTGTGGGATTGATTGTGATATGGTGGCCGTTTGGAAAATAAATGCATTTCGTGAAGTAAATATGAATGCATGTTGATAGTGAGAGAGTTCGTGTCCGTTTTCCGTAATTAATGCGAATGTGTATAGTTGTTTGTGGTTGTATGAGATGAATGCATAACTATATTGTGAATATATATGCATTTTCAAGAATGTTGTGTGTCATTTTGCATGTGAAGAATAATGTATGCATTCTTGTGTTGTGGGATTCTATGTGAATCCGTTGTAACATCGTGTGCCCATGTGGGGTGTGAGCGATGATTACAACACGATTGTGTGCCCATGTGGGGTGTGAACAATCAGATTATATGCCCGTGTGGAGTGTGAACAATGGGTGATTTAATCACAAATGATTGTGTGCCCATATGGGGAGTGAGCAATAGAATTGTGTGCCCGCGTGGGGTGTGAGCAATCCATAAACATTGTGTGCCCGTGTGGGGGTGTGAGCAATCCATAAACATTGTGTGCCCGTGTGAGGTGTGAGCAATGGTGATTTAATCACAAATGATTGTGTGCCCGTGTGGGGTGTGAGCAATCGGATTGTGTGCCCGTGTGGGGTGTGAGCAATCCATAAACATTGTGTGCCCATGTGGGGTGTGAGCAATGGGTGAACATTGTATGCCCGACGGGGAGTTACTTTAGGTAACGAGCGATGGTTCCAATAGTTCCTGAGTGAACTTGATATGATTGAGTTGGTACCGCATTGCATTTGCATAGAGTCGTGAGTCGGTCTCTATGATTTTCATTTGTAATCTATAATTGAAAATGGGTGAATAAACATGAATGTATATGTTTATTGTAGAATGATGTGAAATGGTGAAATTGTGCATGATGAATATGCTTGGTTTATATATACATTGTAATGTATATGTGTGATGAGAAATGATTTGTGGTGAGAATATGTATATGTGTATTTTTATGTTAAGATATATAATTATATGCATTGTTATTATGATAATATTTCTCACCCTTCTGTTATTTTATGATGCTCTATGAGGCATTGCAGAGTAGGTTTGCTGGAGATCGTTTTGTGAAGCGTGTCTTCATTCTTTTGGTCGGTCGGATCTGATATGTAGCACCGGGTAACTAGGGTCGGCTTGATGCCTTTTTGTGATGCATTTGTATATGTATCTTGGTAATGAATGTTTATGTAAACATGAATTATTGGTGAATCAAACTTGATTATATATATATATATATATATATGTGTGTGTGTGTGTGTGTGTGTGTGTGTGTGTGTGTGTGTGTGTGTATGTTTGATGTTGATTAATGTTTAGTTTCCGCTGTTATTTAATGTTGAATATGGGCGTAAGGATTAAATCCTTCTATTGCAAGTTACCTCATCGTTGTATATCATTATATGAGAAGGTGTTGTATGTTTTAATTTCAAGTATAATGTGACATGCATCTTTTATACCATGTTTTAATTATACTCTGATGAAAATTTTAATATGTGATTAATTGATTATTTGGGGTATAGAAAGGGGGTATACATTAAGTGGTATCAGAGCCAGTGTCGAGTCAGTTGTGTTTGTCTTGTTGTTGTGATGATTGAACTTTTGTTTAATCTTGTTGTTGTCTTTGGGAATGATCAGAATATGGCTGGTAGAAACGAAAATGCGATGGATGCTGCTTTGGAAGCAATGGCTTGGGCGGTGCAGGGTGCGCCGAATGTGAATGCTAATGATGAGTTCAAGAAGAATCAACCACCGGCCTTCAAAGGAAGATTTGATCCCGATGGTGCTCAGAATTGGTTGAAAGAGATTGAAAGAATCTTTAGAGTCATGGATTATGCTGAAGAGAGTAAAGTGAGACTTGGTTCTCACATGCTGAAGGAAGAAGCCGATGATTGGTGGGTCAGTATAAGTCAAGCTCTTGAGGAAGAGGATGCGGAGATAACTTGGGATGTTTTTCGTGTTGAGTTCTTGGGGAAGTATTACCCTGAAAGTGTGAAAGGGAAGAAGGAGATGAAGTTCCTTGAACTGAAACAAGGTAGTATGTCTATGGTGGACTATACTGCTAAGTTTGTGGAGTTAGTTCAATTTCATCCTCATTATGCTGCTGCTACTGCTGAGTTCTCGAAGTGTATTAAGTATGAGAATGATTTGCGTCCTGAGATTAAGCAAGTTGTGGGATATCAAAGAATAAGAAGGTTTTCGGACTTGAAAGAATGTTCTAGAATTTTCGAGGAGGATAGTGTAACACCCCAAAATTTGCCCTCTTATTTATAACCTCAATCGACTTATGCTTCACATTGCATACATCTCCCTTAGGTCATAACATCGCAGTCATGCATTCGCGTGATATATTAAGGCATGGGAATAAGGTAGCAATTCAGGCATCATGAAGGCCTGATGCAAGATATTTATTTTGGATGGAAAACCTCTACAAACAAAATTCACTGTGGAATTGGAGTTCTTAGTTCATGGACATTGTGGAACTTTCCTTCAAATTCATCTTATTCGAGGGTCTTCAAGAATGTCAAGTGTCTTAGGCCCTCATCACTGTTGTTTTTGGTTGAACCATATCTTTAGACCGTTCATCAAGTTTTCACAGGAAATGTTTGTTTGGTTATTAAGATAGTACTTCATTGAGGTTCAGACCATTGCTTTGAAGACACATTTAAGACATATCATGTTGGATATGAGTGGGACTTCAAGATAGCATTAGACTTCAAGTCATTATATTTTAAAACTGATTTGGACTACAATTCATTGTTTCTCAGGTTGGTTGTAACGTATGTGATTAAAACTTGTGTCAAGATATTCACCGTTCGCCAAGCCAAGTGGATAGAATTTGCGTCGAGATATTCATAATTCATTTCCATACTCAGTTTCATGATGATTAACTTTAAAGAGTTGTTTTAAGTTAATCTTAGGCTATTCTCATGTCAGTTTGATTTTAAAGAAAACAATACGCCATTTGTTTTATTCTTGAAAAAAGATGAGACTGGCTCAAATGTGGTACAGACGCGAACGGTCGGCGAAAGGAGGATGTGAGAACACACAGGGAATGAAAAGAGTCGCCAGCTAGGCATTTTTATCCCGTAGGAAAGGTAATGCTGCATAAACCTAAAAAGATATGGATAAGACGGTTGCGAACCAGAGAGACTGAGAAAGGGGGTTGGTTACAACCTGGGAAGGTATTAGCACCCAGATTGTCCGTCGTACTCGACGGGATCCACGCTTAAGAGATTTGTGTTTTAAAGGGGTAGTGTCAGTGCAATCTGTGCATAAAGGAGCTGGAAAAAGATGCAAGTGTCAGTGTAAAAGAGAATGTGAAGTGTATAAATGTACAGTGTCAGTGTAAGAACAAGAATGTAATGCTCATGATAATGAGGCTAAAGAATAAGGCTAAAAGGAGGGGGAATGTACAGAGACTTTTGTTCGATAACTGTTAAGTTATGCCTACGTATCCTCTCGTGCAATGAGGAAGTCAGAACACCGTAGTTCGACCCAAAGAGACTGAAAGATGAATTGACTTGTGAACTGCTTACTTGTCCATGCTCAAGTGTATGACCTGTCTGGCTCAGGTGCAAACTGTCTTGCATTAGACGGAAGAAGCAAGTTCCCGTTTATGAGTGAGTGTGATGAGAAAAGAATCCCGGAGGAGACGATTATTGTTTGTTTTTGAATTTTCAGTCTTTTATTGCTTTTGAAAATTTGTCATAAGTTAATGAGCTTAAGCCTAAACCAATGGATTTAGTAAACTCATCACATCTTCCCTCTAATTAGGGGTAATGAGAATACCTTAAGTGTGAAGTCAGCTTCTCACACTTAAACACCTTGATGTAGGATTAAGATCATTAACCTACTTGTGATTATTTAGATGTTTTTGTTTTTTTTGTTTAGTGTTAAGTAATGAGATTAAGCCATAATCAAGGATTAAACAGACTCATTACACCATCCTAATAGAAGGATGATAGATGAGAATGTTTAAGCTGAGGAAAGCTCCTCAACTTAATCCATGATTAGGGATTAAACTCATGACCAAAACAAAGCCTTTATTAGATGGATTTTAATTAGTAATAAGATGAAGAAGTGATTTTTAGGGTTTGTAAGACAACTTGAGGGGGACTTGTCCATTAACACTAGGGTTAGTCCTTCTTAACCAATTAAGGAAGAATTAGAACCCTAATGCAAGGACCAAGTTACAAGCTTGATGTCTTAGTGATTATTAAGATGGATTGATTAAAGGAGTTAAACACCTTAAGGGTTTGAAACTTAGGATTAAAGTTATACACTCCATCCTAATAGAAGGATGCAGGCATAAGCTTAATCACAAAGCCTTAAAGCCTTTAGGGTTTAGCCCCTGATTATGAGGTGAGAAGAGAAGACTCAATGAGACACAAAGGTAAAACTAAGTGGGGAGACTAATCAAAACCCTAATCATTGTCATGCTTGGTTGTTCCTAAGGTTTGTGAGGTTTAATAAAGAAAACTTCAATGGAACCACCAGGAAGCAGATGAAAGGAGCAAGGAGAAGCAAAGTAACTTGCTTCATTTAAGAAGACAAGTCACTTGAGGAAAGAAAGTAAGATGGAGAAGAAAGAGCAAGCTCAATCTCAAACACATAACAAAATGCAGCAAGGATGCATAAGGGAGATGAAAAGAAATTGTGAGAAGTGAAGGCAAATTCACTTCTCAAAGTTGCTTACCACCTGAAAAGTTAGTGAAAGAAATGCAATGCAATGCAAAAGGAAATGAAATGGCATGATGCAAATCAAAACCAGAAGCATATATGAGATGATGATGATGCTATGAGATGATGCAAACATGAAACAAAGCATGAGGATGATCATATGAACAAATGGATGTAAGAGAAACAAGTTTAGAACCATAAACATACATGAAAATTTATGGAATGCAAATGGCATACAAAGTGGCAAATGAAAGATGTAATGATCAAACATGCTTCTAATATGTCTTAAGATGTCCAATGAATCAAATGGATGCACAAAATGTCATGGCAAGTCATGGTATGCAAGCAAATGCAAGATGGATGCAAAAGGAAGCCCAAATTGGGGTTTATGATCCATACACCAAACAAAAATCAAAACCAGAAGCAAACATCAAGATAAAAAATTGAAAATGCATTCAAGGTAACCCTAAACCTATACAAACTCACTGCCCAAAGGAGGGGTTCTAACTCTTAACCTAATTAGGGTTATGAATTTCCTAAGATTTCTAGGGTTTTAGGGTACCTTGACAAGAAAAATGTCAAACAAATGGAAAATGCAAGATCAATTCATTCCAATTTAACCCTACAAACTACATGATATGCAAGACACAATGCAAAAAGAATCAAAGTCCAATTCTCAATAACTAGGCAGAAATGAATTTTTGAATATTGGATCAAAATAATGCTTTGAAATTGAATTAATTCCATGGAAAATTATCAAAATGCATCAAGATCAAAAAATAAATTTGGTTTGAGGGTTGGACAATGTTTCTAAATGATTTTAAAGGTTTCATGAATTTTTTGGTGATTTTTAAATACTTAAAAGTATTTTTAAATAATTAATTCTCATTAATCAATTAAAAATAAACTTTTAAATGATTTAAAAATATTTTTTAATGCAAAAAATAAAAATGAAAATGTTTTTGGTTTCTGAAAATTAATAAAAGTTTGTACAAAAATTTTCAGAATTTTTAAAATTGTTTTTTGCTATTTTAAATAAATTATACAAAACAAATGAAATAAAATGTAAATTAAAATGAATTTAAACTGAAAAAAGAAAAGTATGCAAATCAAAGGGTCAGGATTCAAATACACGCGCGCGGGAGTTGACTTGGCGCCACATCCAAGGGTTGAAATTCAAATTTCATTAATTAATGATTAAACCCTAATCCTGCCCTAATTACTTTCAGGCGACCGGAACACTGTTCCGGTCGTCTTCTCCGGCTAGCTCATTTCTCAAACTCTCTCAAAACGCCATGAAATCATGTCAAACTCTCCAGATCAACTAAACTAACATCCCTAAACAACAATCCAACAACACAATCCATTTATTTCAACTCAAGAACAAGATACGAATTAAACATCAAAAATTGCAGAAATTTCAGAAACACAATACAAGCTCATTTCTCAATCTTTTTCAAAAGTAAAAGGCTCAGTGAACTCAGGGAAGCATGCTTTATCATTTAGAAACAAGAAATGAAGGTTCTGGAAAAATGAATTTCCAAGGATACCTGAATCGAAGCTTTAGTTTCTGGCACTTTCTGGCTGATGTCTTGCTTGCAATTAACTCCCCTGGACCTCCTGAGAAGCTTTCAAGGCTTGATTGAAGTTTGTGATGGCTGGTTTGAGAGATGACTGAAGTTCTGCTCAATGAGGGGCAAAAATCGTATCTTTGATTCAGTGGCTTTCAGGCTGTTTTAAGGGTTGGTTTGTGTTCAATGAAGCATGGTGATATTGTTTGTGAAGTTGGTTTGGGTGTTTGAAGCTTGTGCTGAGAGTTTCGAAGGCTCTTGCAAATGGAGTAGAAGATGAGAATGCTGTGTTAGAGAGTGCTTCAGCCTTGTGTTTTGTATGCTTTGGCTTGCTTTTGATTTGCATAAACAATTGTGATAGGTCAGATGAGGTGATGTGTGCTTTTGTGATAGGTATGGCTCAAGTTGCCAAAATGTCAAAGTTGTGTAAGAGAAGCATGGGCTACTTTCTAGCCAAGGAAAAAAGGTGTGTCCTGCGCAGCATGATGTGGGGAGAACCCTAGGATTGATCAGCAAGTCAGCAAGCAAGTGGATTGTAACTTATGATGAGTTTTGCAAGTTGGTTCACTTTTGATTCTTATGAAATATCTTGCTCCATAAGCCATATAAATGAGAGATTTCTTGGCCCATTCTGAATTTTAGGTCTTGTATGACCATGTTGTGAAGTTTAGAAGTCCATTTGGTGACTTAATTTGCCTTGACAAGTGAATTTGCAACTTTGCCTCTTTGGTGGAAAACTTCAAATTTTGTGAATTTTGCCAACTTTGACAAGCCATAACTTTTGATCCAAAATGAATTAGGTCATGTTCTTGTACTTTTTGAAAAGGGAATGATCCATTCTACAACTTTCATGACCAAAGTTTTTTCATTTGAAGCATTTTTGGATCAAAAAGCAAGGGTTGAAAAAGTTTCCTAAAATGGCAATTTCATTAAAAAGTCAACTTTCCCAAAAAGTCAACTTTGCAAAAGACTTGAAATTATTCAATTTTGTGAACTTCCAACATCTTCCATGATCAAATAAAGATCATATACAATCAAAATGATGAAAAACACCCTTTGGTTGGGTCATTGGGGGCCTCAGATGCCCTGATTTCATACTGACTTGCTTGAAAAGTCAACTCTTGATCAGATGACTTCCCCATTGAATTTCTTCATGAAAATTGATATGCATACTCCCTATACCATATAGAGACCAATAGAAACAAGAATGACCAAAAAATTTGGAGTTATGGCCTTTGAAACCAAAACCCTAATTCTAGGTCATCTGTGCAGTCAAACCTGGCTCTGCTTCCATGCCATTCTCAGTTCTTGTGATTTTTGACATTCTTGACTTTGAGAGGATATAATATGATGCTTGAACATACATGGACCCCTTTGAAGTGATTGATGACCTTTGGAATGGCTCAAGAGGCTCTTGGATTGCTCAAATCACAAACCCTAGATGCAGATGACTTTGAATCTATGCAGTGAATCAAAAATGTAATATGGGGAGATATGATTGAATTTATGCATATGAGGAGATCACAAGCCATGGTGTGATTGGGTGAGGGCAAATTTGGGGTGTTTACAGCAAGATATTTATGTTGGATGGAAAACCTCTACAAACAAAATTCACTGTGGAATTGGAGTTCTTAGTTCATGGACATTGTGGAACTTTCCTTCAAATTCATCTTATTCGAGGGTCTTCAAGAATGTCAAGTGTCTTAGGCCCTCATAACTGTTGTTTTTGGTTGAACCATATCTTTAGACCGTTCATCAAGTTTTCACAGGAAAAGTTTGTTTGGTTATTATAAGATAGTACTTCATTGAGGTTCAGACCATTGCTTTGAAGACACATTTAAGACATATCATGTTGGATATGAGTGGGACTTCAAGATAGCATTAGACTTCGAGTCATTATATTTTAAAACTGATTTGGACTACAATTCATTGTTTCTCAGGTTGGTTGTAACGTATGTGATTAAAACTTGTGTCAAGACATTCACCGTTCGCCAAGCCAAGTGGATAGAATTTGCGTCGAGATATTCACAATTCATTTCCATACTCAGTTTCATGATGATTAACTTTAAAGAGTTGTTTTAAGTTAATCTTAGGCTATTCTCATGTCAGTTTGATTTTAAAGAAAACAATAAGCCATTTGTTTTATTCTTGAAACAGACTGTGAAGGATGCAGCATGTTTTGGGCTGGTTGGTGTCTTTGGTGGGCCGTCTCGTGATATTGTTCTCAATGCATACGTGATCATGGTGTGGGGGCTCTCAAGATATTGCATAATAGTTGAAATATAATAAGAATATGGTATTGACTTTCTCCTATTCCAATGTTTCAACACCATATCATAACAGGGATCCACAAAAGAAAAATTGAATTACAATGTACTCAGGAAATTCGTAAATAGTTTGCTAGAATAACAAATTCATGATAGCCAAATGTAGAAAATCACAAAGGGAACCTATACACAAGAAAAATTAGGAGTTCATTAGGAAATTTATAACTAAAAAAAATAGTTGCCATCAGTTACAGAAAGTTTCAATTACAGAAAATTCTAACTTTGGGACCAACTTCTAACAGAGTTTTATTGGTCAGGCGGCACCATCAACTTTATCATGTTATGAGGGATTACTTTTCATCCTGGATTCATTTTTCTCAGTCAATATTCTTCATTCAACTTTCATTCTAAAATCCAAACCTTCAATCCATCGTATTCATCAATTCTTCGACAAAAATCCTGCAAGAAACAAGAATAAAATTCAGCAAGCCGCAATACACAGTTGCAAAAAAAAAGATTCAATTGAAGAATCCAGGAACTTTGCAGAAACTCGCTCGACACCGAAACTGCGACCAAGTCGTTAGTCTTCTGCACGCTGTATCATCTTTATTGTGGCACCATCCTCCTCCCTGCAACACTTCGACGTGAGATTCACAAGAATCATCAACATCAAGCAAAACTTCATAAATGGTAATTCAAAATCACATAGAAAATTCAGAAAGTCTAGAAGGGAGATATCAATACCAAAATCAGTTATGAAATATAAAAAAAAAAGAAAAAGAAGAAGAAGGGAAGCAAGCCGATACAAACATTAGTAAAACCAATCACCAAAAGAAGCTTCAAGAAGAATCTCAAACAGAATTTCTAACCGATTTATAGGAAAGTCTCAACTGATTGAATCACAGAAGATTACCTCTATAAAAGAACCATCGATCATTTCTTCTAGCTGGGGATCACTCTTCACGATTTTTCTTCAAAAACCCTTCATTAACCTTCATCATCATGGGGAATCATTGGGATCACGATAACCATTCTTCATCCATCCTTTTTCACCAACCTCTCTCACCTCATCTCCATTCCTCTTCTCTGATCCAGCCTAACAACTTCACTATCCACTTTTCCTCACTTCTTCATCTCTCTCATTCTTCACACCATCCTATCTTTTTCATTCTTCAACAACCATAACCAGTCTTCAATCAATCCCTCGGGTTCAAATTCATCAACAAGAGCCTTCTTCACTTCATCTTTGGTCTCAAGAAAGCTTCATCACGAAGCTGAACATCACTGTAGAGACGTGCAAAAGAAGAAGAAGATCGTAATCTTTGTGGATTCAATAATGCTGAAGGAGAAAGAGGAGACTACAGAGCCATACCTAAATCATTTCGGCATCGTCTTCACAAGATCATAGCACCGCAACTGAAGCTCACGCATCATCAAGAACACGTTCTCCGTGATCTTAAATCCATGACCGTATAAAACCTTCGACATCGGTGTCAATAGCTGCATCATCTTGAATCAACGAAAATCTTCATCAACTCGGCATCATCAATCTCCAACAACCATCATCAGCATCAACCTGCAATGAGCGGAAAAACCATTTCAAAGAACGAATCAACACAAGAATAAAGGCAAATAATCGAAACTGAAACCATCACCTTTTTCGCACGACTTTACCTTTGATCGTTACACGCGATCGTCATCTTCATCGCATTCGTTCATCTTCATCTTGGAGCTCGTCTTCATCGCGTCATCTCCGTTCGTCTTCATCACAAGTTCGTCTTCATCACGTCACCTTCGTTCGTCTTCATCGTGCGAGTTCGTCTTCATCGCATCAACTGCGGTCATCTTCAACACATCTTGAATCACCTTCATCTTCAAGAACGACGACAAGACGTAAGATCTTCTGCTCCTTGACTATTGCTTGTTTTGAATTTCTGGGATTTTGTTTCTGAGAGTTTCGATCCTGCCGCTTGTTTAAGCTTTTGAAGAAATTTTAGCCGGATTTAGGATGATGGAGTGAATTCGAAGGGGGTTAGTGTTTAGGTTTTAGCATTATGATGGTGGTTGACCGGAGAAGGGGCCGCCGCCGGCGAGATTAGGGTTTCGTGGTGGATTAGATGTAGAGAGAAGAAGCTAAACGTTTTTCTTTTTGGTTATAATGGCAATGAAATACAATAAAAGTTATTTAATCCCACCGTTGAAATGCTGATAAAGAGATAAGATTCTCTTTTAGGGGTCCATTCCGGCGGTGACACTTGTCACCGTCCGGTAGGGCCAATGGAGTATGTTCACATATATGCCATCCCACTGTAATAACCGTGTACCCTTCATCATAATAACTTATCATATCACCCTCATCAAGCGAATGAATTCAACGGTCCAGAGAGGGTCAAAGAGTTAAACTGAAGAACTATATAATGCACCCCATAATCCTGCGCTTATTGGGCCTAAGCCAGAATGCTATTTGCACCCCCATTTCGCAGGCCCAGTTCGTTTTCTAGCTTGAAAATTCTCTATTCTCACCCCTTTCCTATTTCTAATTCTTTTTAAATTTCTTTTTTGTACCTTTTCAATTTAAATTCATAAAAAAATACCAAAAAGCATATAAAATTCTACAAAAATTATAGTAGCCTTTTAACTCATTTTAGAAATTTTCTACATTTTTACTTTCTGAATTGTTGCCATTTTTCAATTTAATTTCGATTTTCCATTTAATTAGTGTTATATTGAATTCTTTTATGAACACCTTATTTTGTGCATTTTATTTCTCCCTCTTCCTTTTAGTTTTTTGTTCCATTCTTTTTGCTATGATTAGAGGACTCATAATAGTACTTGGAAATATTTTTGGTATATTTTTAAGGCCATTTTATCCACTATTTTGGTAGTGTTGTTTATGTAAAATCGTGATTAGACCTTAGGTAGATTTAAGTGACCATTTGACATAGTTAGGTTATGAATTTTTAGGAGATTTTTTAACACAACATTATATTTAGATTAGGGACATTAGGGAATTAATTTCATATTTTTCTAGGACTTTCACTATTTTTTTAGTGTATTAACTTTAGTCAATTTTCCATTGTAAATCCACCTAGTTTAGCTTAGGATTTTACGGTGCATTAGGGCTTAGTTTAATTAGGCTTGATCTTAGAATATTAGAATGACTTGATTTGGTTTATCTATTGAATTTAGAAGCTTGTTATCATTTAGGGTCCTTTAGTTTTAGGACTTAGACTTAGAAACCGTTCAAGTTCGTTTCCATGAAGCGATTAGCCATTATTTCGGTTTAATGCCTTATATGCTTTAGAAATTCTTGCAACTTTTTGTTATCTTAATTCATTTTCGACATATTGTTGCATATGCATCTTCATTTAATTTACTAACATTTTCTTTTTGTGCAAGGTATTTTTCGAGGATTCGCTTATGGACTTGGATTATTTTTATTATGCCTCGATTATATTTTTGTGGGTTGTACTTTGTGATGTAATAGCTTAGAACTCTTATGGTTGTATAGTTCTCATAATTAGGCTAGAAAAGATAAAACAAATCTCTAATAAACCAAATCTCAAAAATAAAATAAAGAAATACTCGATCCAACGTCGAGTAAATTTTGGAAAAATGTTAAATAAATCTCATGTGATTTTAGGTCTCTCTCGATTACCATCGTTCCACTCCAGTACACCCAAAAGCAAGCCTTGTATGTTACATACCATAAGTCGTGCGTCTCAGCACCACGCAACCGACCCACTCGATCCATCGTTTCATCTCATTTACGATTCATACACGTTTTCACCCACCATGACGTAGGAGGACCATATCATTCACTATTACTTTTTGTACTCGCATTTCTAGTCTAATATCCGCTTAGGTAGCTTTAATCTTTCAAGCCTCACTAACCATATGTCACCATTAAACTCAATTAACTTAGGGTAAGTCTAGTTTCCCTTAGCTTTTCCCTTTTTCAATTTGAGTCTCACTTCTCACCTTTAAAGAAAATCAAAAACATTTAAAAGGAAAGTGTGTACAATGCGCCACGAGCCTTAAGCTATACGGGAAATGACTAGTGGAGGTCTCCTCCACTCTTCTAGGATAATTTATAAACGTTCCATTGGGGGCGATCTTGGAAGTATTCGCTCTTGTATCATAGTCTTTAGTGTTGTACATACAATAAACACAAAATCAAAACACTTCTCATAAAAAGACAATAAACCAAGACAACACGTCTTCTCTTCTCATCTCATACTCTTTACGGACGAATGCGACTTGTCTCGACAGTTCAAACAGCGATACGGTAAACACCCTTGAGTCAGAGCCGGTAACACCTGAGCTAGAGCTATGACAACGTCATCCTAAAAAACATAAACAAGTTTCTGCCTTAGTTAGACGAACTATGGCGACTCTGATCATCATCTTCCCGATGAGGTACGTAGGCAGTGGGGTAGGGCCCATTCAAGCACATTCTTTATTTTCCCTACATTTTCCCCTTTCTTTCCATCTTTCTTTCCAATTCCTTTTCTCATTTCAGTACAAGTTCCAGTT
This sequence comes from Lathyrus aphaca, assembly GCA_963966055.1. Taxonomy (NCBI): domain Eukaryota; kingdom Viridiplantae; phylum Streptophyta; class Magnoliopsida; order Fabales; family Fabaceae; genus Lathyrus; species Lathyrus aphaca. The sequence goes on along the minus strand of OZ014519.1, from coordinate 430,342,519 downwards.
AGCATTCTTTTCATTCAACAACATCGTATTTCTCACCCTTTGAAACAGACTAACAAGCGTGGATCCCGTCGAGTACGTCGGACGAATTGGGGTGCTAATACCTTCCTAATTCGTAACCGACTTCCGGACCCAGATCTTTGGTTCGCAAGGCCTCGTCCTTTTCCTTCTTTCTTAGGTTTGTGCAACATTACCTTTCCCATTCATTCGGGATAAAAATGTCTGGCTGGCGACTCTACCTTTTCCGTGCCACTTTCGCGTTTGTACTAGGATGAAAATCCCGGGAGCGACAGATAGCAAGGCTCGTTCTACACATTACAAGAGTTTGAATGAGAGGAAAGGAAAGCAGCAAGCTATAAGTGGACCTTATGTGACACCCGCTGATAAGGGCAAGCATAGGGGAAACTTTGACAAGAGATCTGGAGGAGGGGGTTCTGGTCCCGTTAAGTGTTACAAGTGTGGTGATTTGGGTCATAAGTCCTTGGAGTGTGGGAAAAACATAGTGAAATGTTCAAACTGTGGAGGTCTTGGACATGCTACTTCAGAGTGTAGAAGGATGTTATGAAGTGTTTCAATTATGGAGAAGTGGGTCACATTAGTACGAAGTGTACTAAGCCAAAGCAAGCTCAAGCGGGCGGAAAGGTGTTTGCATTAGAAGGGAAGGACACTACTAGTGCAGACCGTTTTATTAAAGGTACATGTTTTATTAATAGTACTCCTTTAGTTACAATTATTGATACGGGAGTGACTCATTTGTTAATTTCTCTTGAGTGCGCTAAGCGTTTGAATTTGTTTATGTCTTCTTAGGGTGGTGAGATGGTTATTGAGACTCCTACTTCAAGATCGGTAACTACTTCTTTGGTGTGTGTAAGTTATTATTTGACCATGTATGGTAAAGATTTTGTTATAGATTTAGTTTGTTTGCCATTGGAGGGTTTGGATGTAATCTTGGGTATGAACTGGTTGCAATTTAATCGAGTTCATATAGATTGCTATCATAAGTTAGTAAGGTCTCCTTCTTTGGATGATGTTGAAGATGAGAGTTTCCTATCCACAAAAGAGTTGAAGAAACTTTTAGTGGACGAAGCTCAATTGTTTGGTTTGTTTGCATCATTGTCGGTGGGGAGTGAATTGGAGCTCAGTGGGTTTCCAGTGGTGTGTGATTTTCTAGAAGTGTTTCCGGAGGATATTAAGGATGTACCGCCGGAAAGAGAAGTTGAGTTTTCTATTGATCTAGTTCCGGGTACTAGACCGATTTCGATGGCACCGTATCGTATGTCAGCATCAGAGTTGGTAGATTTGAAGAAGCAATTGAATGACTTATTGGACAAGATATTTATTATGCCGAGTGTTTCTCCTTGGGGTGCTCCGGTATTGTTGGTAAAGAAGATGGATGGAAGTATGCGGTTATGCATTGATTATCAGCAGTTGAATAAGGTGACAATTAAGAACAAGAATCCGCTCCCAAGGATCGATGATTTCATGGACCAATTGGTTGGTGCGCGTGTTTTTAGAAAGATTGATTTGAGATCAGGATATCACCAGATTCGTGTGAAAGAAGAGGATGTTCAAAAGATGGCTTTTAGGACACGGTATAGTCATTACGAGTATTCCGTGATGCCATTCGGGGTTTCCAATGCGCTGGGTGTGTTAATGGAATACATGAACCGTATTTTTCATGAACAGTTGGATCGTTTTGTGGTTGTGTTCATCGATGACATTTTGATTTATTCTAAGTCTCAAGAAGAGCATGAAGAACATTTAAGGATTGTGTTATAGATTTTGAAAGAGAAACAATTGTATGCTAAGTTGTCGAAATGTGTGTTTTGGTTGTCGAAAGTAAGTTTTCTTGGACATGTTATTTCTGATGGTGGTATTAGTTTTGATCCATCCAAGATTGATGCGGTTATGCTATGGGAAGTTCCTAGATCGGTTACGGAGATTCAAAGCTTTTTAGGCTTGGCGGGTTATTATCGGAGGTTTGTTGAGGGATTTTCAAAGTTGCACTTCCGTTAACGCAATTGACTTGTAAGGGAAAAGCTTTCATTTAGGATATTCATTGTGAAGATAGTTTCATTGAACTTAAGAGAAGGTTGACAATGACTCCGATCTTGATTTTGCCAAATCCGACGGAACCATTTGTGGTGTTTTGTGATGCTTCATTGTTTGGGTTAGGTGGTATTTTGATGCAAGATGGAAAAGTTGTGGCTTATGCTTCAAGACAATTGAGAGTGCATGAAAAGAATTATCCTACGCATGATTTGGAATTAGCGGCCATGGTGCTTGTTTTGAAAATTTGGAGGAACTATCTTTATGGTGAAATATTTGAAGTTTTTAGTGACCATAAGAGTTTGAAGTATTTATTTTATCAAAAGTAATTGAACATGAGACAAAGGAGATGGTTAGAGCTTTTGAAGGATTATGATTTTGGTTTGAATTACCATTCGGGTAAGGCAAATGTGGTGGCCGATGCCTTAAGTCGTAAGTTGTTACTGTAAACACCCAAAATTTGCCCTCACTAATTACACACCATGGCTTGTGATCTTTCATGTTTGCATAAGCATAAGCATACCACCTCATATAGCATATTTGCTTCATCTGCATAGTTCAAGTTCATCTGCATCTAGGGTTTGTGATCTGAGCAACCCAAGATTCCATCTGAGCCATCCCAAAGGCCGAAAAGTGTTCCAAGAGGGTCCATGTGTATTCTATCATCATATTATGCCTCTCAAAGTTCAAAGAAGTCAAGAAATCACAAAAACTGGCAAGGCATGGAAGCAGAGCTAGGGTTTTCACTACACAGATGACCAAAATTAGAGATTTGGTTTCAGAGGCCTTAACTCCAAATATTTGGGCCATTCTTGTTTCTAATGTTCTTAAGATGTTATAAGGATCATGTGTACCAAGTTTGATGAAGAAATTCATTGTGGAAGTCATATGTTCATTAGGTAACTTCTTGAGCAAGTCAGAGCAAAATCAGGGCATCTGAGGCCCCCAACAATGGAACCAAAGGGGTATTTTCATCAAATTGAAGTTCTATGATCTTTATTTGATCACTGAAGTGCTTGGAAGTTCACAAAATTGAAGAAATTTGAGCTAAACCAAAAGTTGCCAAAAATGGAAATGACTTGTAATGGAAACTTTCCATTTTGGGAAAGTTCTTCAAACTCCTCTTTCTCAACCAAAAATGCTTCAAATGAAAAATTATTGGTCATGAAAGTTGTAAATTAGGTCTTTCCCTTTTCAAAAAGTACAAGAACATGTTCTAATTCATTATATAACTCAAGTTATGATCCTTCAAAGTTGGCAAAAATCGTATAATTTTCAAGAATACACCAAAGAGGATATTTTGCAAAACCACTTGCCAAGCCATTTCATGACCTCTAATGCATCTCTAAACATCATACCATCATATTACAACTCATTTTGATTAGAATTGGCCCAAGAATCATACACTTTCATGCCTTGAACTTCAAGAAATCTTAAAAGGGCAAAAGTTCCTCACATTTGCAAAATGGTACAAAACTTCCCATACACTTGCATCAGCACACCAAATTTGTTTCTATAGCTCCCCTTGATCTCTACTGAGCCAAGCCATGCCCAAATCCAGACCTTCCATGTGCCCATACCTCAAGTACAACCAACCTTGACTTTTTGCAAATCACCCCATACCAATCAACATAGCCCACACCAACTATTTTGACCTATCACAGCTTCACATACATGCTTCAAGGGATTCATTTTCATACACACACAAGCCTGCAAGCTCTCATACATTCAGATTGCCAAAATCCCTCTCAAACTTCATCTCTTCGAAATTCATAAACCAGCCAACAAAACTCCAAGCAAACTTCACCAATCATCTTCATATACTCTCCAGATCATTTCCCAACCATTAAACAAGCCTGAAACTTTAAGAATCTAAAACACGATTTCACTCACCTCTGAACTGAAACCTTCAAAACACTCCATATAAACTTGTTTCAAGCATTCCATAAGCATAAGGGGATCAAGGGGAGTGGTTTAGCACCAAAGAAGAGCCCAGAAAGTCTCAGTTTCAAAAGCTTCAACTCAGGTAACCTCAAGAATATTTTTTCCAGAAATGTGTTTTTAAGTTCTTATATTGTTCTATATGTTGCACTGATGATGGGGATGTGTTTGGTTTTGAAAATGAGCAAGAAATAAGCATGTACTGATTGTCTGAAACTTTGCCCGTAAAAATGATTTTGTTTGATTCTCTTGATTCATGAAAAATAAATGGATTTTGTTATTGGATTCTTGTTTAGGATGTTTAGTTGAGTGAATCTGGAGAGTTTGATGCATTTTAGTGGCATTTTGAGAGAGATAGGGTGAAGGTCTCACCGGAGAAGATGACCGGAGCACTGTTCCGGTCATCTGAATGTAATTAGGGTTTTGATTTGGGTTTAGGGTGAGTTTGAATGTCAGCCCTTGGATGGCCTTTCCCGCGCGTGTTTGGACGGTTGAGATTAGTCATTAAGTTTTAATCAGGATTAGTTAATTTAATTAATTGAAATTAGGTCAGAATCAATCCCAACCCTTGGTTTCGCACTGGTCAATGCCCCTTTTCCCAGTTTAAATCTGGTCCATCAGATCTTCATACTTTCCATTTAATTTAATTTTTATTTAATTTTTATTCATTTATCTTGCATAATTATTTTAAAATACTTAGAAAAATCCCAAAAATATTTCCTTTTGAATTTTTATTCTAAATATTTTTCTTAATCAGAAAATGATTTTTATTTTATTTTTAGCATAAAAATAGTATTTTAAAAATATTTAAATGTTATTTTTAATTAATTAAAGTCTTTTAATTAATTAAAAATACATTTAAGTTTCTAAAAATCACCAAAAATATCATGAATCATCGTTTTGCATTTAGAAACATTTCCAAACTCTCCACACAAATTTCTTTTTAGGTTTGATCATAACTTGAAAATTTTATTTGAATTAAGGGTCATTTAAATCCCATTTTTGAACCCTAACTTGAAAAAATCTTTTCTGCCTAACCAAGAAGAGTTTGAAGATGATTATTTTTGCATTGTTTTGTGCATATAATGTAGTATCTAGGATATTTTTGGCATGAATTTATCTTTCATTTTCAATTTGTTTAGAATTTTACCTTGAAGATCACCCAAAAAACCCTAGAAACTTAGGAAATTCATAACTCCTTCTAGGTTTAGCTTCTGACCTCCACCTTTGGATGGTGACCTAGTATAGGTTTAGGGTTCCTTTGAGTGAATTTTCAATTTTTTATAATGTCATTTACTTCTGTTTTAGTCATATGCATCTCATGTTACTTTAAAACCCTAATTTTGCATATTTACTTGCATTCATCTTGCATATGCATCCATACATGAACTTGCCATGACATTTCATGCATTCATATGTCATCTTAGACATCCTAGGACATGTTAGAATCATGCTTTATCATTTATTCATTCATTTGCCATGATTTGCATTCATTTCCTTTCATTAACTTTCAGGAATTTTCAAACTTCAAACCATGCCTCATGACATCCCATTCTTTGTATGATCATTCATATACCCTTTGTTTGCTTTTGCATTATGAAATAGCATCATTTACATCATGTGTATGCTTCTGGTTTTGATCTTTGTCTTTGCATATGCATCATTCCATTTCATTTCTTTCCTTATGCATCTTGTGCTAACTTTTCAGGATTAATGGTAAGTTGTTTAAGAGGTGGATTTGCCTTCACCTCCCACTTCTTCTCATCCTTTTATGTTGCATCTTTGCTGCATTTTTTATTGTCTTTGAGTGGGCTTGCTCACTTGTGTTCATCTCTCACTTTCTTTCTTTAAGTTACTTATATTCTTCAATGAAGTAAGTAACTTATTTCTTCTGCCTCTTCCTCTTTTCATCCGCTTCTTCCATTGGTGGCTTCCTTGAAGATCTTTCTCAATCCTTACAAACCATAGGAATATCCAAGCATGATAATAATTAGGGTTGTGATTAGTCCCCCTTAGTTTTTACCTCTGAGTCCTCTTTGTGTCTCTCTTCTCATCTCATCATTAGAGACTAAACCTTTAAGGCTTTAGGACTTTGGAATTAGGGTTATGCATGCATCCTTCTCTTAGGATGGAGTGTATAACTTTAATCCTAAGTATTAAACCCTTAATTTGTTTAAACCTCTTAATCAATCCACTTAATAATCACTAAGACATTAACTTGTAACTTGGGCCTTACATCAGGGTTCTAATTCTTCCTTTATGGTTAAGAAGGACTAACCCTAGTGTTTAATGGACACATCCCCCTCAAGTTGTCTTACAAATCATAAAACTCACTTCTTAATTTCATCCTTAATTAAAATCTATTTAATAAAGGCTTGTCATCTAATGATTTTAATCCCTAATCATGGATTAAGTTGAGGTATCTTCCACAACTTAAGTGTGCTCATCTATTATCCTTCTATTAGGATGGTGTAATGAGTTCACTAATCCTTGATTATGGATTAAACTCATTATTTAACACTAAACAAAAACCCAAAAGCATCTAAATAATCACAAATAGGTTAATTATCTTAATCCTACATCATCAAGGTAATTAAGTTGTGGTGCCTACCTCATACTTAAGTATTCTCATTATCCCTAATCAAAGGGAGGATATAATGAGTTTACAAGCCCTTGATTTAGGCCTAAGCTAATTAACTTATGAAAAACTCCAAAAAAACAATAACAAGACTGAAAACACAAAAACAAACAATAATCGTCTCCTCTGGGATTCTTTTTTCATCACACTCATTCACATACGAGAACTTGCTTCTTCCGTCTAATGCAAGACAGATAGCACTCGAGCCAGACGAGTCATACACTTGAGCATAGACAAGTAAGCAGTTCACAGTCAATCTTTTTTCAGTCTCTTTGAGTCGAACTATGGTGTTCTGACTTCCTCATTGCACGAGAGGATACGTCGGCATAACTTAACAGTTATCGAACAAAAGTCTCTGTGTCTTCCCCCTCTTTCAGCATTCTTTTTAAGCCTCAGTCCCTGAGCATTCACCTTTTGCACTGACACTTGTATATTTCTTTTCCAGCTTTTTGCACACAGATAGCACATACACTTCCCCCTTTAAACACAATATTGTAAGCGTGGATCCCATCGAGTACGACGGACAATCTGGGTGCTAATACCTTCCCAGGTTGTAACCAACCCCCTTTCTCAGTTTCTCTGGTTCGCAACCGTCTTATCCATCATTTTCTAGGTTTATGCATCATTACCTTTCCTTCGGGATAAAAATGCCTAGCTGGCGACTCTTTTCAGTTCATTTCATTTTCTTCTTTCGCCGACCGTTCGCGTCTGTACCCTATCTGACCCGGTGTCTTTTCGGGGGAGCGACAACTTGGCGACTCTGCTGGGGAGCTTATATTGCAACCAGGGCTTCTGGTTCTTTATGTGGGTTCTTCCTTGCGCTTGTTTTATTTGTGTTTACGGGGCTGTTATGTGCTACTTGTGCTTATTTATTTGCTTTATTTATTGCTTTCTGTAAAACTTTATTTATCGATTTCATTTATAGTTTTTATGCATTTCATACTATCATTATCATATGTGCTGGATCTGCTGTTTCCTTGGTGGGTGGGGGATCATTGAGTGATTAAAGTTCCATACCGGGGACCTGAGTGACACATAGGCTAGAGTGGCTTCATATTCTTTCCCATTCCATTTCTGTCTGGTGTGGGAATATGAAACACGATTCAGACATGGGTTTCTTCTTGAGAACTCTGTGCTACGGATTTCCTGTAGTACTAGGGCTATCTGGGAAGCCTGCTAAGTCTGGATGACCTTTTATGACCTTCAACATCTGAGCTGAATTAAAGGAGGATCTTTTATGGTTATTGTAAACACTGTGCCTCCGGGTTAGAAGTGCTTACACTTCTCGTAACTGATCCAAGTCTGAGGATCCTTGTTCTAGAACATTACATGTGAGGGGGTTGGGATGTTTACAGGTTTGCAGGAACCCTTGGCCTTATCATAACCTGTCACCAGTTTTGTTTAAGAATACATCACTTTGGACAATTCTTGTGAAACCTTGGACTTATGACTCTTTATTTGAGTTCTCCACCTGGTTACTGGATTTCTAAGCCTCCATCCGGACTTATGAACACACATGGACCCTATCAAGACAGATAACAGATCCAACACTTGATCACAACCCTTTGCATATCATTCTGCATACATAATTTTTGCATCATTTAAAATTTGCCTATTTGTTTTATAGGGTTTCCACCTCCTTATCTTTGGTTTGGTTTTTACCTATTCTGCTGCTCAGACTTCTTCAGTTATCTTCTGTAGTACCTTCATCAGTTTGTCAAAGACTATTCCCAGTTTTCTCCATCAGCTGTCTTCATCAGAGACACTTCTTCAGCATCTTCTTTAGTGACCTTTATCAGTAGTTTCTCCTCAGTTTCTTCACCAACATCCATTATCAGCATGGACACTTCCAGGAAGAGCAACATCACATACCACTTCTTTGAGCCTACTCTGATAGGCATCAGACAGATCCAGTCTCTCATCACCCCTGATCATGTCCCATTATTCAGGGAACATTATGGAGACACATTGGACATGATCATGGACCTGGATGCATCCCATAGGAGCATGATCCATACTTGCTTGTAGTTTTATGACCCTCCTCTCAGATGCTTCACATTTCCTAATTTTTAGTTGGGAACTCTGCTAGAAGAAGTTTCCATGTTGTTAGGAGTTCCTATCAGGAGAGGGGTTCCTTTCAACCCTGAGATGGTTACTCCCATGAATGAAGACATAGCTAAGGAATTGAATTTGGAGCCTGCCCTCATTGATCAGAGCATGACCACCAAGGCTGGGGTTCCAGGCCTTCACCTAGATTCCTTGATCTCCCAGGCCACCCTGCATGCTGCAGCAGGGAAATGGGATGCTGTTTGTGCACTTCAAGCCCTCAAAATATATGGAGTCATCTTGTTTGTAGACGAGCCAAAGTTTGTAAGCAAGAATTCCATTCACCTGTTCTTACTGAGGAACCCAGTGCCTACCTTGCTTGGAGACTTCTACTATTCAGTACACCAGAGGAATGAGAAGCAAAGAGGAAGATTGGTCAGATGATATGCTCCATCTATTACTGTTGGTTGTTAATACATTTTCCAAAGTCAGATACTTTCCTGAACCCTCATCAGCCAAGGAACTTGGCTAAGAGATTTATTTCCCTTACATCAGAAGACATTAGATGGTACACTCAGAGCACCAAGGGCAAAGACATCATTACTAGCTGTGGGCAGTATCCTAATGTGCCTTTGATTGGAGTAAAAGGTTGCATCAACTACAACCCTTTACTTTTTAAGATACAGTTAGGGTATGCTTTGGTTCATCCTCCAAGAGGGCAAGACCTGACTGAAACCCTCTATTGTGAAATCCAGCACAACTCTGCTATTGTCAGACATGCAGCCTGGTCCTGTGACAACATTCAGACTAAGGGGATAGCTATCCTTGGTAAATGCAACAATATAGCATCAACACATTATCTTGATTGGTCTCGTACTAGGGCACAGATCACCCGGATGCCATTTACCTTAGAAGATGTACCTGGACCTTCAACGGTGCAACCTGCAGCTATTGTCAGTTTGGAAGAGTTTGAGAAACTGAAAGAGAGGAATACTCAACTCTCTGAAGCCTTGAAGAAGACTCTATGGGAGATAAATGATAGCCGTCTGGATAATGAGAGGTTAAAGAAGCTCCGGATTGAGCATTTAACCAAGATTGAGAAGACGGATGACTACATCAGAAAGGCTAGAGCAGGGGAGTTAGTATTGAAGAATGCTTGCAAGGAAGCAAAGACTCAGAAGGCTAGGGCAGAGCATTACTTAGAGGAAAGCCAGGCTAGGTGGATCAGGATCACTGAGGCCCGTGCACAAGAAGATCAAAGGACCCAAGCTAAGATAGAGCAACTGGAAGCTAGTGAGAAGAAGAATCAGGAGGCATTATTAGCAGCGCAGAAAGAGATATCTGAATTGAAACTCCGAGCGGGGTTGAAGAGGTCAAAGGATCAGGATAAGCATAAGAAGTTGACTAATGCCATTGCTAACAGGAACCTCCTCATCAGGACTATCACAGAGCACCCGGTTGGTCCAGTGACTGAGGCCCTCCTGAAGGAAGTCAGAGAAGATGACTTTGGATTGGATGTTTGACTATTTTTGTTTGTACTTCATTTTGATTGTATTTTCTTTTTGTTAATGTATTTTGACCCGCCATGGGAATATTATTGTAATCAAACTATGTATCTCACTCTTTGTAATATATATGGTTTGTATTATTTTTTGTGGGCTTTTATCTCTCTCTGCAACATCATCAGCATTTCCTCGAGGTCTGGAAAGGTCAAAACCAAAGAACCAAACCGGATACCCTTAGAAGACAAATAGGCATCCTGAATTGCATACTAACATTCTCTTTGTTTTGCAGGTTTTTGTTTTGTTGTTGTTTCTCACTTTGTTGTGGTTTCAGGAAACATTGCTCGCAGAAGAGTGTTCCCTGTCAACAGAATACACCGGTACCCGACAAGAAACAACCTTCCGGGACTACAGATGGATCAGGTTCAAAAAGACTTGACTGAAGTAAGGGCCTAGATGGCCAATGAAAGGGTTGAGATGAGAAATCAGATGAACCAATTTATGACAGTGATGATTGGTCTAGCTCAGAGCCAGGAAAGACTGAGGGAGTTAGTTGAGCGACAAACTCCCAAAGAACACCATCCAGGTACAGGAGGTACCAGTAACAACGATCACGTGCAACCTCGCACTGATCCACCAGAGTTTGGACCTCATCTAAACCTAGACATCAATGCCATAAGAAATACCCAGGGTAACACTACTGGAGGAAGGGTCTTGTAGGAGGATCCTCAAGAAGAGCAGTTTACTGTGGTAGGGGCTGGAGACAAAGTTTATGACCGTCGGTTGGATGAAATTGCAGAGAAGCTAAGGTCTCTTGAATCCCAAAACTCTCTAGGTTTTGATGTCATGGACATGGGATTGGTGGAAGGGGTGAGAATTCCTCACAAGTTCAAACCCCCTTGTTTTGAAAGATATAATGGCACATCCTGCCCACGTACCCACCTTCAGTCTTTCTTGGGAAGATTAAAGGCATACACCATGGACGAAAAGCTGTGGATGTTTTACTTCGAGGATAGCTTGACAGGGGCATCCCGAGAATGGTACTCCCACTTAACCAGAGCCACAGTAAGAAACTGGAAAGACTTGGCTGAAGCTTTTATCCGTCAGTATCAATATAATCTGGACATGGCTCCAAACAGGACCCTTCTGATGGGAATGTCACAATCTTCCCGTGAATGTTTTAGAGAGTATGACCAAAGGTGGAGGCAACTAGCTGCTGCTGTTCAACCCCCTATGTCAGAAAGGAAGATGGCAGACATGTTCATGAACACTCTCCAGGGTACCTATATTGACAGATTAGCTGCGTTTTCTTCCACCAACTTTGCAGATGTGGTCATAGCTGGGGAGATAATTGAGAGCTTGCTGAAGATGGGAAAGATCTCCGACAACGGTGCCAGTTCAAGCAGTGCAAGGAAGCCATTTGCTGGGCCCCGTAGATCCGGTGAAACAAATTCTGTACATATGGGAAGGGGAAGACCCCAATATCTACCCAGATCAGTTGCTGTCGTCACTATTCCTGCTCCACCTCCTCAATACACTCAACAATCACATCACTTTCCGCAACAACCACAGTTTCCGCAACAGAGATCTTACAACAACAATAACAACAATCAACAACAACGCCCTTTTTCAACAGCGGCCATCTCAGATCAACATGGTGATTGACCCTATACCAATGCCATATGCCACATTGCTTCCACAACTCCTAAAGCTCAATCTGGTTGAGTTGAGGACATTGGCTCCACCTGATCCTCAGAAACTTCCAAGAAATTACGATGTCAACGCTAGGTTTGCTTTTCATTCCAACGCACCTGGTCACTCTATAGAAAAATGCAGAGCTCTGCATATGAAGGTCAAGGATCTGGTAGATTCAAAGGCCCTGAACTTTGCACCACCTCCCAATGTCATGAAGAATCCTATGCCAAGCCACAGTGGGCCAAGGATTAATGCTATAGAGGGAGGCTCACCCATGATTCCCATTGAAGATATTGCAAGTATTCAGACACCTCTGGCAGAGGTTAAAGCTCAGCTTTTGAAATGCCAAGTGTTTCCAGGTTGTGAGGCCTGTTATGAACCTTGCAAACTTTCCAAGAATGGGTGTAAAAGCTTGAGGAATGGCATTAATGGCTTGATAAAAGAAGGCATTATGCAAATAACAACAACTTCTTCTACAACACCAGCAATTCCTTTTACAACAACAAGTGATTCTTCTACAACTGCAACAACAACTGTTCCTACTGATTCATCTACAACTTCAGCAATCACTTCTTCCATCACTTCAGTAAACAACAATTCCATTTCATCTCCTTCTACAACTCCAGCAACCACCAACAATGATGTCTCCACAGTTACCATCTATTATGACCCTACAACGGTCCCGAATTCCAGCAACTTTCAAACTCAGCAACAGTTTCAACCAAGCTTCAATTCACCACCACCAACATCCACCAGAAGTCCTGTCACTATCTTCTATGATCCACATACAGTTACAGTTCCAACCTCTACTGCAGTAAGCCCAGTCACCACCACGGTGCCAGGGCCTATTCCATATGATAAAGACAATGTTGTACCATGGCATTATGGTGCTGACCTTTACTGCAACAGAGAAAAGTCCTTCTTGATTCTTCAGTTCCTGCTCCCCAAGTGGATAATGTCGGGGGAGGCGGAGGCTTCACCCGAAGCGGACGCCTCTTCGAGTCACAAGCTCCAAGAACCAATACTGAGGCAGAGGCTGCTGCCAAAGTCAAAGGGAAGAGTGTGATACCTGAAGAATCTGCATCAAAAGAGACTCATAAATCATCCTTTGATCAGGATGTGGATGAGTTTATGAGGATAATTTAAAGAAGTGACTACAAAGTTATGGACCAGCTCCCCCAGACTCCTTCTAAGATCTCTATACTATCCCTGTTATTGTGTTCCGAAGCCCATCGGGATGCACTACTCAAAGTTCTGCACGCTGCCTACGTGCCAGAAGAGATCACAGTGAATCAGCTGGAAACAGTGGTGTCTAATGTCAATACTAGCCATGGGCTAGGCTTCACTGATGCTGATTTTACCACAGAAGGACGTCACCACAACAAAGCTTTGCACATCACCCTGGAGTGTAAAGGAGCTGTACTCTCTCATGTTCTTGTAGACACTGGGTTCTCACTCAATGTCTTGCCGAAGAAAGCTCTTGTCAAGCTTGAATATGATGGAATAGCTCTCCGACCAAGCAACCTTGTGGTCAGGGCTTTTGATGGCTCCAAAAGATCTGTTCTTGGAGAGGTGGAGCTACCAGTGATAATCAGTCCGTAAGTCTTTAAGACTACTTTCTATGTGATGGACATTCAGCCGGCCTACAGCTGTCTGTTGGGTCGACCATGGATTCACGCCGCTGGCGCAGTTACGTCGACCCTTCACCAAAAATTGAAATAAGAGTGGGAAGGGCAGATTATCACCATCTGTGGTGAAGAGGACATATTTGTTAGTCATCTGGCTACATACAAGTATATTGAGATGGATAGTGAAATCCATGAAACTATAAGCCAAGGGTTCGAGGCCTTGAATGTCAATGAGGTGACGACTGAAGTATTTGCTGCATCCCAGGAAGACAAGATGGGTACTTCAATTGTCTCCTATCGGCAAGCCCAGAAGGTTGTCGAAGATGGTAATGCTCAAGGCTGGGGCAAGCTGCTGTCAGTGGAGAAGAAGGAAGACAAATTCAGTTTGGGTTACAAACCATTCTGACAAGATCAATCAGAGGCTGCCAAAGAGCCCACGTTCGTCAGTGGGGGGATGCTCACCCCAGATGTTGTTAACAACATGGAAGACGAAGCGGAAAGCGACCGCAACTTGGAGAGCTGGATACGTCCAAGGATCCCGGGGCACCAAGTCCTTAACTGGTCTTCCCAGGAAATTATGAGGGTTACTCCTGTAGAGTAATTATTATTTCCTGTCTTTTTTAGCATGCATCAAGTCCTGCATCTTGCCCAAGGTGTCAGGACTCATTTTGTAATAGGGCCATATTGTAATTTTGTGCAAATGGATTAATCAATGAATATTAGACATCTTTTGAAAACAAGTCTCTTTTTTTCCGCTCACTATCTTTTAATTTTTCACTTTTGTACAAAACAATAAAATGGCAATGTTTTCAAAATAAATAACTTCATTTTCACTTTTTCTAAACAATATTGAAATTGATCACTAAAACGAACAAATCTCAACCCTTGCAAAGATTATCCTCCAGATTGCACCGACAACAACACTGCTATGACCTTGTATGACTTCAACAATCCAATTAATCAAGCTGATGAAGGGGTTGAAGAAGACTATGAGTTACCTGAAGAGTTAGCCAGGTTGTTGAGGCAAGAAGAGAAAGTGATTAATCCACATCAGGAGGAGATTGAGACAGTTAATCTTGGTACCAAAGAGGATGTGAAAGAAGTGAAGATTGGGGCCAGTCTGTAGGCTTCAGTAAAAGAACAGCTCATTGACATGCTTCGAGAATATGTCGACGTCTTTGCTTGGTCCTATCAAGACATGCCAGGTCTAGATACGGATATTATTATGCACAAGCTGCCATTAAAGGAAGATTTCCCTCCAGTGAAACAGAAGCTACGCCGCACTCGCCCAGATATGGCCATGAAGATTAAAGAAGAAGTACAAAAATAGTGGGACGCCGGTTTCCTTGCTGTAACTAGTTACCCGCTGTGGGTCGCTAATATTGTACCAGTGCCTAAAAAGGATGGCAAAGTACGAATGTGTGTGAATTATCGGGATCTGAACAGAGCTAGCATGAAGGATGATTTCCCATTACCTCACATTGATGTATTGGTTGACAACACAACTCAGTTCTCGGTGTTTTCCTTCATGGATGGTTTTTCTGGGTATAATCAGATCAGAATGTCACCCGAAGACATGGATAAAACCACCTTCATCACGCCTTAGGTCACATTTTATTACAAGGTAATGCCTTTTGGACTGAAGAATGCTGGTGCAACTTATCAACGGGCTATAGTGACATTGTTCCATGATATGATCCACAAAGAAATTGAATGCTACGTGGATGACATGATTGCCAAGTCTCTCACTGAAGAAGATCATCTGGTAAATCTGCTGAAGTTGTTCAAGCGTCTGAGAAAGTATCAGCTAAAGCTAAACCCCAAAAATGCACATTCGGGGTACGTTCCGGTAAGTTGCTGGGATTTATCGTAAGTGAAAAAGGAATTGAAGTTGATCCTGACAAAGTCAAAGCCATTTAGGAGATGCCTGCACCTAGAACTGAAAAGGAAGTTCGGGGTTTCTTAGGTAGATTGAACTACATATCAAGGTTCATATCTCATCTTACTGCAACCTGTGAACCCCTTTTCAAATTGTTAAGAAAGGGACAAACGGTCAGATGGAACGAAGATTGTCAGAAGGCTTTTGACAAAATCAAGGAGTACTTACAAGAACCTCCAATTCTTATGCCTCTGATTGAAGGAAGACCTCTAATAATGTACCTGACAGTATTAGAAGGATAAATGGGGTGTGTGCTGGGCCATCATGATGAGTCTGGTCGAAAAGAGTATGCAATATACTACCTAAGCAAAAAGTTTACCGACTGTGAACAACATTATTCACTGCTCGAGAAAACTTGTTGTGCTTTAGCGTGGGCTGCTCGCCGACTAAGATAGTATATGCTGACTCATACTACCTTGTTGATTTCAAAGATGGACCCTGTCAAGTACATATTTTAGAAGCCAGCACTTACTGGAAGGCTTGCAAGATGGCAAATGATTCTGACAGAGTACGACATTCAGTACACATCTCAAAAGGCCATCAAGGGCAGTGTACTGTCTGACTATCTATCTGAGCAACCCATTGATGATTACCAACCAATTATATTTGACTTCCCTGATGAAGACATCATGTTCCTGAAAGCAAAAGATCATGAAGAGCCTGTTCACACTGAAGGGCCTGACCCAGAAGATGAGTGGACAATGATGTTTGATGGGGCTGTCAATATGAATGGACGTGGAGTTGGTGCAGTGCTCATTACACCTAAAGGAGTTCATATGCCTTTCTCGGCAAAACACACCTTTGCCTACACTAACAATGAAGCTGAATACGAAGCCTGTATCATGGGTCTTGAGGAAGCCATTGACCTCAGGATCAAGACATTAACTGTATTCGGAGATTCAGCTTTGGTAATCAATCAGACCAACGACAAATGGTACACTCACCAAGAGCATCTGATTCCATACCGTGACTATACGAGGAGATTATTGACTTTATTCACAACAGTAAAACTTGAGTACATCCCTCGAGACGAAAATCAGTTCGCAGATGCTTTGGCTACCATTTCCTCCATGATCAAGGTTCAGACTGCCAATTATGTGCCTCAGATTTCGGTATCCAGACTAGACCGACCAGCATACGTATTCTCTGTGGACATTGCTAAAGATGACAAGCCTTGGTTCCATGATATCAAAATATT
Source organism: Lathyrus aphaca (assembly GCA_963966055.1). Classification (NCBI taxonomy): domain Eukaryota; kingdom Viridiplantae; phylum Streptophyta; class Magnoliopsida; order Fabales; family Fabaceae; genus Lathyrus; species Lathyrus aphaca. The sequence goes on along the minus strand of OZ014519.1, from coordinate 430,325,886 downwards.
CTTAGAGGATCAAACATACCCACCTGGGGCATCATCCAATGATAAGAAGTCATTAATAAGGTTGGCCGATAATTTCTTCCTTAATGCCGATGGTTCATTATACAAGCGAAACTTTGACATGGTTCTTCTCAGATGTGTTGATAAGAGGGAAGCAGACTTGCTGATTCACGAGGTGCATGAAGGATCTTTCGGTACCCATGCTGGAGGACATGCAATGGCTAAGATATTGTTAAGATCAGGTTACTATTGGATTGTCGCTCCCACCAAATGACACCTAGGTCAGAAGGGGTACAGACGCGAACGGTCGGCGAAAGAGGAAGAAATGAATAGAGTCGCCAGCTAGGCATTTTTATCCCGAAGGAAAGGTAATGCTGCATAAACCTAAGAAAAGGTATGGATAAGACGGTTGCGAACCAGAGAGACTGAGAAAGGGGGTTGGTTACAACCTGGGAAGGTATTAGCACCCAGATTGTCCGTCGTACTCGACGGGATCCACGCTTAAAAGATTTGTGTTTTAAAGGGGTAGTGTCAGTGCTATCTGTGTATCAAAGCTGGAAAGAATGCAAGTGTCAGTGTAAGAAAGTGTGAAGTGTATAGAAGAAGTTTCAGTGTAAGAACAAGAGTAAAATGCTCATGATAATGAGGCTTAAAGAATAAGGCTGGAAAGAGGGGGAATATACAGAGACTTTTGTTCGATAACTGTTAAGTTATGCCTACGTATCCTCTCGTGCAATGAGGAAGTCAGAACACCGTAGTTCGACCCAAAGAGACTGAAAGATAAATTGACTTGTGAACTACTTACTTGTCTATGCTCAAGTGTATGACCTGTCTGGCTCAGGTGCTAACTGTATTGCATTAGACGGAAGAAGCAAGTTCTCGTTTGTGAGTGAAGATGATGAGAAAAGAATCCCGAAGGAAACGATTATTGTTTGTTTTTGTGTTTTCAATCTTTTATTGCTTTTGAAAGTTTGTCATAAGTTAATGAGTTTAAGCCTTAACCAAGGGTTAGTAAACTCATCACATCCTCCCTCTGATTAGGGGTAATGAGAATACCTTAAGTGTGAAGTCAGCATCTCACACTTAATTACCATGATGTAGGGTTAAGATCATTAACTTACTTGTGATTATTTAGATGTTTTTGTTGTTTTTGTTTAGTGTTAGGTAATGAGTTTAAGCCATAATCAAGGATTTAATGGACTCATTACACCATCCTAATAGAAGGATAATAGATGAGAAAATTTAAACTGAGAAAGACTCCTCAACTTAATCCATGATTAGGGATTAACCTCATGACAAAACAAAGCCTTTATTAAGTGGATTTTAGTTAATGATAAGATTAAGAAATGAATTTTATGGTTGGTAAGAAACTTGAGGGGGACTTGTCCATTAACACTAGGGTTAGTCCTTCTTAACCAATTAAGGAAGAAATAGAACCCTAATGCAAGGCCCAAGTTACAAGCTTGATGTCTTGATGATTATTAAGTGGATTGATTAAAGGAGTTAAACACATTAAGGGTTTAATAATTAGGATTAAAGTTATACACTCCATCCTAATAGAAGGATGCAGGCATAAGCTTAATCACAAAGCCTTAAAACCTTTAAGGTTTAGTCCCTGATTATGAGATGAGAAGAGAAGACTCAAAGATGACACAAAGGTAAAACTAATGGGGGGACTAATCAAACCCTAATTGTTATCATACTTGGAGATCCTAGGGTTTGTGAGGCTTAAGAGAGAAGGAATCTTCAAAGAGCCACCAAGGAGAGAAACAGATGAAAGGAGCAAGAAGCAAAGAGAAGCAAAACAACTTGCTTCACTTACGAAGACAAGTTGCTTGAAGAAAGAAAGTAAGATGGACAAGAATGAGCAAGCTCAATCCAATACACATATAAAAATTCAGCAAAGGAAGTATGAAAGAGGTGAAAGAAGGATGTGAGAAGTGAAGGCAAATTCACTTCTCAAACAACTTACCACCTGAAATGTTAGCAAAAGAAATGAAATGCAATGCAAATGAGATGAAATGTGATGGTGCAAACCAAAACCAGAATAAAATACATGATGATAATGATGCTAAGAGATGATGCAAACATGAGGCAAGGCATGAGAATGATCAAACAAGCATATGGATACAAATGAAGCATGCATTGATCCATGAATGTACATGAAAAGTTATGAAATGTAATGAACATACAACATGACAAATGAAAGATGCAATGATCAAACATGGTTCTAATATGTCCTAAGATGTATTATGAATCAAAGGAATTCACAAAATGTCATGGCAAGTCAATGGATGCAAGCAAATGAAAAATGGATGCAAGAGAAGGCACAAATTAGGGTTTCATGCATCATGCAAAGCAAGAATCCAAAACCAGAAGCAAACAACATGATAAAAATGTGAAAATGGGATCAAAGGAACCCTAAACCTATACAAACTCACTTCCTAAAGGAGGGGATCCAACTCTTAATCTAGAGGAAGTTGTGAATTTCCTAAGATTGCTAGGGTTTTGGGGTACCTCACCAAGAAAAATGCCAAACAAATTGAAAATGCAAGATCAAATCAAATCAAATTTATCCTATAAACTACATGTTATGCAAGATGCAATTCCAAAAGAATCATCATCCAACTCTCAATGGTTAGGCAGAAATGAAATTTTGAAGTTTGAAGCAAAATATTGCCTTGAGATGAAATTAAATCCAATGAAAATGATCAAAAGGTATCAAGAACAAAAAAGAAATTTGGTTTGAGAGTTGGACAATGTTTCTAAATGTTTTCAAATGCTATATGAATTTTTTTTGTGATTTTTAAATACCTAAAAGTATTTTTAATTAATTAATTTTCATCAACTAATTAAAAATAAACATTTAAATGATTTAAAAATAATTTTCAGTGCAAAAAATAAAAATAAAAATATTTTTGGGTTTTAAAAATTAATGAAATGTTTGACAAAAAATTTCATAATTTTTAAATGGTTTTTACTATTTTAAATAAAATGAGAAAGAAAATGCAAGAAAAATGAAATTAAAATGAATTTTAATGAGAAGTCAACATATCCATTGGCTGAGGTTTGAATGGGACGCGCGGGAGTTGACTGGCGCCAGATCTTGTGGCTGAGATTCAAACTGGCAGGATTAATTTATAAACTTAATTAATTAGATTAATGACGTGGATTAGGGTTTAATGAAATCATCCTGGCCATCTGTTTGCGCGCGGGTCAACAAAAGTTCACTGAATCAAGGGTCCACATTCAAACTTTGCCCTAAACGCAATTAAGGCCCTAATGACTTTCAGGTGGCCGGAAAAGACCTCCGGTCGTCTTCTCCGGCCACACCTCCCCTGAGCAAAACCAAAACCTCACTTCTAGGTTATTTCTGGAGCTCTAAAGCTCCAGATCAACTCTCCTCATCCCCCTGAACCTGAATCTAACCTCAAAACTCATTTCTTTTTGCTCAAAACCAAGATTCGAATCAAAAACATAAAAATGGCCAAACTTTCAGAGATGCCATACATACTCAATACTCAATCATTTTCAAAACTACAAAGTGCAAACCAATCAGGGGAACATGTAGATCATTTCAGTAACTTAAAACAAGGTTTCTGGAAAAAATAATTTTCGAAGCTACCTAAAGTGAAGCTTTCAGTTTGGAGCTTTCCGCTTGCTTCCTTGCTTCCAATCAACTCTAATGACTCCCCTTAGATGTTTGCAAAGCTTGTTTGGAGTTTAAAATGGCTGGTTTGTGGAATTGATCAAGTTCTGTTCATTGAAGGGAGGAAATCGTGTTTTGATTCCAGGGAGTTTCAGGGCAAGGTGAAGGGTTAAGGATGATCAGTGAGACATGCTGAGATGTTCTATGGAGTTTGTTTTTATGTTTGATGCTTGTGTTGTGTGATTCGAAGCAAAATGCATAAGAGGCATAAACTTGGAACTATGGCTTCGAGAGTGTTTCAGCATGAGTTGTGTGGTGTGTTATGTTGCATTTGGTCCACTTATCACTCTTGGATAGGTCAGAGGAGTGGTTGTGCCCTATTGTGATTGGTATGGGTCTTTATGCAAAAAGTCAAGCTTTATGTAAGAGAGGTATGGGCCAATGGTAGGTCAAGTACAAGAGGGGTTTCCTGCGCAGCAAGGAATGAGGAGGACCATGGGATCAATTTTGAAGCCAATTAACAAATGGATTAGGGTTTGTATGATGTTTTGCAACTTTGTTCATCTTTGGCCCTTTTGAAGTTTCTTGATCCACAAGTCATGAAAATGGGCAAACCCTTGGTGCATTCTGAATTTTAGGCAATGGTTCATGTTTGTACAAAGGTTAGAAGTCACTTTGAGGTCTTATTTCAACTTGGCAAGTGGTTTTGCAACATTGCCTCTTTGGTACATAACTTGAAATTATGTGATTTTTCCCAACTTTGACAAGCCATAACTTTTGATACAAAATGAATTAGAATGAGTTCTTGTACTTTTTGAAAAGGGAATGATTCATTCTACAACTTTCATGACCAAAGTTTTCTCATTTGAAGCATTTTTGAATCAAAAAGCAAGGGTTGAAAAAGTTTCCTAAAATGGCAAGTTTCCATTACAAGTTATTTTCCCAAAAGGGAAACTTTGCAAATGGCTTGAAACTCTTCAATTTTGTGAACTTCTAACACCTTCCATGATCAAATAAAGATCATACATAATCAAAATGATGAAGAACACCCTTTGGTTGGGTCATTGGGGGCCTCAGATGCCCTGATTTTACACTGACTTGCTCAAGAAGTCAACTATTGATCAGATGACTTCCCCATGGAATCTCTTCATGAAAATTGATATGCATGATCCCTATACCATATAGAGACCAATAGAAACGAGAATGACCAAAAAGTTTGGAGTTATGGCCTCTGAAACCAAAACCCTAATTCTAGGTCATCTGTGCAGTTAAACCTGGCTCTGCTTCCATGCCATTCCCAGTTCTTGTGATTCTTTGACTTTCTTGACTTTATGGGGATACAATATGATGCTTGATCATACATGGACCCCTTTGAAGTGATTGATGACCTTTGGAGTGGCTCAAGTATCTCTTGGATGGCTCAGATCACAAACCCTAGATGCAGATGACTTAGGATCAATGCAGTGAATCAAAAATGCAATAGGAGATGCTATGATTGAACTTATGCATATGAGGAGATCACAAGCCATGGTGTGAATGGGTGAGGGCAAATTTGGGGTGTTTACATGGATCACAATGGATGCAGACTGTTGTGCCTATGCCAGAAAGTGTCATAAATTCCAGATCTATGCAGATAAAGTGCATGTGCCTCCAAATCCTTTGAACGTGATCTCTTCACCTTGGTCCTTTGCCATGTGGGGCATTGATATGATTGGAAAGATCGAACCGACTACTTCAAATGGTCACAAATTCATCTTGGTAGCCATTTATTACTTCACCAAATGGGTTGAAGCAGCTTCGTATGCAAACATCACTAGACAAGTGGTAGCCAAATTCCTGAAAAGAGACATCATCTGTCGATACGGAGTACCCGAGCGAATCATTACTGATAATGGTTCCAATTTGAACAACAAAATGATGGCAGAACTGTGCCGGGACTTCAAGATCCAACATCACAACTCTTCTCCTTACAGGCCAAAGATGAATGGCGCTGTTGAGGCAGCTAACAAAAACATCAAGAAGATTGTGCAAAAGATGGTGGTTACTTACAATGACTGGCATGAAATGCTACCATTTTCCTTGCATGGGTATCGAACCTCAATCAGAACATCCACTGGGGCAACGCCACATCAGCTTGTGTATGTCATGGAGGCAGTCCTACCTGTTGAAGTTGAACTACCCTCCTTACGGGTAATGATGGATGTAAAGCTGGACGAAGAAGAATGGATCCGATCTCGGTACAATCAACTGAATCTGATCGAAGAAAAGAGATTAGCTGCTATCTGTCATGGGCATTTATATCAGAAAAGGATGAAGAAAGCCTTCGATCAGAAAGTCAGGCTTCGGGAATACCAAGTGGGAGATCTTGTGCTGAAAATACTTCTTCCTCCTCATATAGACCACAGGGGCAAGTGGACTCCAAATTACGATGGTCCATTCATAGTAAATAATTTTTTCTCTAGTGGAGCACTGATGCTCACTACTATGGATGGTGAAGATTTCTTATCCCATGTGAATTCAGATGTAGTTAAAAAATACTTCGCATAAAATGACCCGCTGGACATAAAAACAGAATGTGAGTCTAAGCAAGAATAGGGCATCCCGGCGAGTCAAAAACAGAATAAAAGACTCGGGAAAAAATAAGGGAAGAATAAAAAAAAATGTACACCCGCTGAGTTGAAAAGCCGCATTGGACAGCTCAGGAAAAAATGGGTATCCCGGTGGATTGAAAACCCGAAAGGGCGATCCACGCAAAATCAGGGAATAAGCGAACAAATGCATTCTGAATTCGTCTGTATCACTCACAACACGACAAGCTTCGAAAGGATAAAGCATCAGTCAGGATCAACCTTCTTCAGAAAGCAAGATGAGAAGAACGTCAAGGTCATACAGGTCATAGCAAAGGAAGTTCACCGGAGCGTCGTCAACATTGCCAACACTTTTATTTTCTCAATTTATAGCAATCTCCTCATTCCAGGAGATTTATTTCTTTGACTGTATCTGCCAATTCAGGGCATCCAGATTAATAAAATCAGAGTTTTCAGTCACACCTCGTTTTGTACATTTTTGTTTCGTTTGCAAAATGTCCAATATCCATGATATAATGTTTGCATAAAACAAATGAGCCATTCTTAATAAATGCTTGCAGGAAATATATTTACTTTCCGGAATATCTAACTCCTATGACAGAATCCGGTAAGGGATACCTCGGGATACTCGTGCATTTCTTTGTCTAAACAGATTGCAAGTATTCAATACGCAGCATGGGGCATGCCAAGCACACTTCCTCAACATACCTCCTCCCTGAACAGTATATGAAATGCTTTTCCCCAGCAGAGTTGTCAAATCCTTCTCATCCCTAGCACAGGTCTACTCAACAGGAGTATCCCAAGCCAATCTCCCCACAGAAGTTCCAACTTCTCACCAGAAGAGCAGTGCCTGAAACTCTCACACAAAAAAGTGACGGAAGCTTCCATTTCCCCAGCTGGGTTTCTCCTTACAGGGTAGGCTTATCAATGATCTATTTCCCCAAGAAGAGCTATATATCTTAATAGATCTACCAATGATCTCCCCTGGCTGGGGCATCCCTCCAAGCAGATCAGTCAGAGATCCAATCTTTAGTGGGATCCAAATCCCGGACCGGTTTCCCTTTGCATAATCATAACATTCACATCATTTTTCCCCCCACAGAGCGTAACATTCCGTCTAATACAGAGCATTACGGCAAAAATCAAACATTTGCATGATCATAAGTCAGGTTCAATCCAATCACCTGCAATTACCATCAGTATTTCATCAACAATATCCAAAGCTCACATCCCTTGCAAATAAAAGCCAAAGCGTCTCCTTTGCACTCTCCAACACAAAATCCTGTTCATATATACCCTTTTTGACACTCGTCAGTGTCGTATTATTCCCCTACAGATATAAGCCAAAATATCCTCTCAAATAGAAACACCTGTGCATACCTTTTTGACACTCATCCGTGTCACTTCTCCCCAGCACAGTTGCCCAAACACTTATTACAAACCAGACACTTGTCTACAACACACTCCTTTCGACAATCGTCCGTGTCATCCCATCCCCACAGGTCGCCGAAACACCTTTTACACTCTCGCATACAAATATTTTGTTTATAACTCATGCTATTTGACACTCGTCCGTGTCATACCTTCCCCAGCAATTTGAACATTCGTCCGTGTCTTGCTCATACTTCACAATATTCACTTATACTTGTATAGAAGATACTCGTCTGTATATTATATATATCATTCCCCACAGATTCGACACTCGTCTGTGTCCTTTGTTAACCAGTTGGTACTCGTCCGTATCATCATCTCTGAACACGCGTCAGTGTTTGTTTCTACCGATACTCGTCCGTATCATGGTCCTAAAGATGCTCGTCCGCATCTTTAATCTATACACAACATCAAACACTTATACCTTTTATTCTGGAGAGCGTAAATACTCGTCCGTGTTTATCATTCCCCGGTGGATCAACTTTTCTCCTATCCGACATTCGTCCTATGTCGTGATACTTTCGGCAGCCGTACCCTGCCAGGTGATCGTCCTTCACCTTTGGATGACCATCCCTCATCCTTTTCCCAGTGGAGTCTGTAAACACCCCAAATTTGCCCTCACCCATTAACACCATGTCTTGTGATCTTTTCATATGCATAAGTTCAATCATAGCATCTCATATTGCATATTTGCTTCACTGCATTGATTCAAAGTCATCTGCATCTAGGGTTTGTGATCTGAGCCATCCCTGAGCCATTTGAGCCACTCCAAAGGTCATCAATCACTTCAAAGGGGTCCATGAATGTTCAAACATCATATTATACCCTCACAATGCCAAGGAAGTCAAGAACTCACAAGAACTGGGAAAGGCATGGAAGCAGAGCCAGGTTTAACTGCACAGATGACCTAGAATTAGGGTTTTGGTTTCAGAGGCCATAACCCCAAATTTTTTGGTCATTCTTGTTTCTATTGGTCTCTATATGGTATGAGGATCATGCATATCAATTTTCATGAAGAAATTCAATGGGGAAGGCATCTGATCAACAAATGACTTCTTGAGCAAGTCAGTGCAAAATCAGGGCATCTGAGGCCCCCAATGACCCAACCAAAGGGTATTCTCCATCATTTTGAATGTGTATGATCTTTATTTGATCATATAAGAGGTTAGAAGTTCACAAAGTTGGAAAATTTCAAGCCATTTGCAAAATTGCCTTTTTGGGAAAGTGACTTGTAATGAAAACTTGCTATTTTGGGAAAGTTTTTCAACCTCCTCAAATTGATTCAAAAATGCTTCAAATGAGAAAACTTTGGTCATGAAAGTTGTAGAATGGATCCTCCCATTTTCAAAAAGTACAAGAACTCATTCTAACTCATTTTGGATCAAAAGTTATGGCTTGTCAAAGTTGGATAAAATCACATAATTTCAAGTTTTACACCAAAGAGGCAAAGTTGCAAAACCTCATGCCAAGGAAAAATGTGACTTCAATGTGACTTCTATGCATTACACAAACATGAACCATGACCTAAAAATCAGAATGCACCAAATAATTGTCCATTTTCATGACTTGTGCATTAAGAAACTTCAAAAGGGCCAAACTTTGTGAAAATTGCAAAACCTCACACAAACCCTAATCCACTTGCTGCATTGCCTCAAACTCCTTTCCATGGTCCTCCTTGATCACAGCTGAGCCAAGCCATGCCTTTGTACCTTGACTGAACCAGCCCATACCTCTCTTACACAAAAAGTTGACTTTATGCAAAATGACCCATACCAATCAAGCTAGGCCAGCAACAACTCTCTGACCTATCCCAACTTGATACATGGACAAAATGAGACTCAACACATAACATAACACAGCCTGATCTCTCCCACAAGCCATAGTTCCCAAAACTCACCTCTTATGCATTTTGTTTCGAAACTCAATACACAGGCTTCAAACATCAAAAAAAACTTCACAAAATCATTCACCATGATCCTCTGATCATTTCCCAACCATTGTTTTGGCCTGAAACCTCCAACATCAAAAACACAATTCCCCTCCTCCATTGACCTGAGCATCTGCAAACTTCCTCTAGAGACCATATAAACTCCAGCTAAGCATCACAAACTTCTGGGGAGGATCATTGGAGCTTGTTTGGACCAAAGAAGCAGCCAGAAAGTCCCTGTTTCGAAAGCTCCAGTTCAGGTGAGCTCAAGAACATTTTTCCAGAACTTTAATTTCTTGTTATAAAGTGATTCTATGAGTTGCACTGATCATCTGGATGTGTTTGGTTTTGAAAATGGTCAAGAAACAAGCATGTATTGACTGTCTGAAAGTTTTCCCGTAAAAATGATTTTGTTTGCTTCTCTTGATTCACGAAAAATAAATGATGTTTGTTGTAGGGATTATGTTTAATGATGTTCATAGATTGATTCTGGAGAGTTTAGTGAAGTTTTGATGCGTTTTGAGTGAGATTGGGAAATTGGTTGGCCGAAGAAGATGACTGGAACACTGTTCCGGTCATCAGAAAGTGATTAGGGCTCAAGATTAGGGCTAATGACATAATTAGGCAAGTTTGAATTCTGGCCGTTCGTTTGCGCGCCAGGTCAATTCCCGCGTCCCCAAGTTTGAACCACAGCCTTTGATCTGTTTGACTTTCTCTTTTTTCTTTTTAAATTCAATTTTATTTCATTTCTTTTTCATTTTATTTCTACGAATTATTTAAAATAGCAAATCACATTTAAAAATTCTGAAAATTTTTGTCAAGCATTTCATTATTTTTCAGAACCCAAAAATATTTTTATTTTTATTTTTTGCATTTAAAATTATTTTTAAATCATTTAAATGTTTATTTTTAATTAGTTAATCAAAATTAATTAATTAAAAATACATTTAGGTATTTAAAAATCACAAAAAAATTCACATTGCATTTTAAAACATTTAGAAACATTATCAAACTCTCAAAACAAATTTCTTTTTGGTTCTTGATGCATTTTAACAATTTTCATTGGAATTAAATTCATTTAAGGGCAATATTTTGGTTCAAATTTTGAAAAATCCATTATGCCTAACCCTTGAGAGTTTGATGATGGTTCTTCTTGCATTGCATCCTCTATAGCATGTAGTTTATGGGATAAAATTGGTTTGAACTTATCTTGCATTTTCCATTTGTTTTGTATTTTTCTTTGTGAGGCACCTTAAAACCCTAATTGACTTGAGAAATTCATAACTTGTACTAGGTTAAGAGTTAGGTCCCCTCCTTTGGGCAGTGAACTTGTGTAGGGTTAGGGTTCCTTTAATTCCATTTTCAATTTTTTATCATATCATTTGCTTCTGGTTTTGAATTTTTGCATTGTATGTTGCATGTAAACCCTAATTTGTGCCTTCCTTTGCATCCATCTTTCATATGCTTGCATTCAATAACTTGCCATGACATTTTGTGCATCCACATGAGCCATAAAACATCTTAGGACATGTTAGAATCATGTTTGACCATTGCATCTTTCATTTTCCATGTTATGCATTCATATCATTTCATAAACTTTCATGAACTTCTTTGGTTCAAAGCATGCCTCTTTTGCATCCTTATGCTTGTTTGATCATTCTCATCTCTTGTCATGTGTTTGCATCATCTCTTAGCATCATTGAAATCATGTTTATGCTTCTGGATTTGGTTTGCATCATTGCATCCTTTGCATTTTCATTTCATTTCCTTTTCTTTGCTAACTTTTCAGGTGGTAAGTTGTTTTGAGAAGTGAATTTTCCTTCACTTCTCACAATCTCTTCTCATCTCTCTTGCACCATTCCTGCATTTTGTATTTGCCTTAGAGTGAGCTTGCTCATTCATGTTCTCTTACTTTCTTTCTTCAGGCAACTTGTCTTCTTAAGTGAAGCAAGTTGTCTTGCTTCCCTTTGCTTCTTCCTCCTTTCATCTGCTTCTCCCCTTGGTGGTTCTTTGAAGATCTTTCTCTCTTAAGCCTCATAAACCCTAGGATCTCCAAGCATGATAACAATTAGGGTTTGATTAGTCCCCCATTTATTTTTGCCTTTGAGTCTCTTTGAGTCTTCTCTTCTCATCTCATAATCAAGGACTAAACCCTAAAGGTTTTAAGGCTTTGTGATTAAGCTTATGCCTGCATCCTTCTATTAGGATGGAGTGTATAACTTTGATCCTAAGTGTTAAACCCTTAATATGTTTAAATCCTTTAATCAATTCACTTAATAATCATCAAGACATCAAGCTTGTAACTTGGGCCTTGCATTAGGGTTCTAATTCTTCCTTAATTGGTTAAGAAGGACTAACCCTAGTGTTAATGGACAAGTCCCCCTCAAGTTGTCTTACATACCCTAAAAATCATTTCTTCATCTTATCATTAATTAAAATCCATTCAATAAAGGCTTTGTTTTGTCATGAGATTAATCCCTAATCATGGATTAAGTTGAGGAGCCTTCCTCAGCTTAAATGTTCTCATCTATTATCCTTCTATTAGGATGGTGTAATGAGTCCATTAAATCCCTGATTATGGCTTAAACTCATTACTTAACACTAAACAAAAATAACAAAAACATCTAAATAAATGCAAGCAGGTTAATGATCTTAATCTTATACCATGGTGATTAAGTGTGAGGTGCTTACTTCATACTTAAGGCATTCTCATTACCCCTAATCAGAGGGAGGATGTGATGAGTTTACTAACCCATTGGTTTAGGCTTAAGCTCATTAACTTATGACAAACTCAAAAAGAAATAAAAGATTGAAAACATCAAAACAAACAATAATCGTCTCCTTCGGGATTATTTTCTCACCTCATTCACTCACAAACGAGAACTTGCTTCTTCCGTCTAATGCAAGACAGTTTGCACCTGAGCCAGACAGGTCATACACTTGAGCATAGACAAGTAAGCAGTTCGCAAGTCAATTTATCTTTCAGTCTCTCTGAGTCGAACTACGGTGTTCTGACTTCCTCATTGCACGAGAGGATACGTAGGCATAACTTAACGGTTATCGAACAAAAGTCTCTGTATATTCCCCCTCCTTCCAGCATCACTCTTTAAGCCTCATAGTCTTGAGCTTTGCACTCCTTCCTTACACTGACACTTCTCTTATACACTCCGCATTTCTTTTGCATTGACACCTACATTCTTTCCAGCTTTGATACACAGATTGCACTGACACTACCCCTTTAAATCACAAATCTTTCAAGCGTGGATCCCGTCGAGTACGACGGACAATCTGGGTGCTAATACCTTCCCAGGTTGTAACCAACCCCCTTTCTCAGTTTCTCTGGTTCGTGGCCGTCTTATCCATATCTTTTTCTAGGTTTATGCAACATTACCTTTCCTTCGGGATAAAAATTCCTAGATGGCGACTCTTTTCATTTCTTTCTCCTTTCGCCGACCGTTCGCGTCTGTACCCCTCTTGGCCCTGTGTCATTTGGTGGGAGCGACAGCTTGGCGACTCTGCTGGGGACCCTTATATTGTAACCAGGGCTTCTGGTTCTTTTTGTGGGTTACTCCTAGCGTTTGTTTGATTTGTGTTTACTGGGGTGTTATTTGCTAATTGTGTTTATATAATTGCTTTATTTATTGCTTTATGTACAGTCTTGTTTATTGCTTTCTTTACAGTTTTATACATCATACTGTCATACTGCCATTTTTGCTGGATCTGGTTTTTGTTTTGGTGGGTGGGGTTTCATTGAGAGTTTAAGGTCCTATACCTGGGACCTGAGTGACACCTAGGCTAGAGTGGTTCATGTTCTTTCCCATTCCATTTCGGTCTGGTGCGGGAATATGAAACACAGTTCAGATGTGGGTTTCTTCTTGAGAACTCTGTGCTACAGATTTCCTGTAGTTCTAGGGCTATCTGGGAAGTCTGCTAAGTCTGGATGACCTTTATTATGACCTTCAGAAACTGAGGTGAATTAGAGGAGGATCTTTTATGGTTATTGTAAATACTGTACCTCCAGGTTAGAAGTGTTTACACTTCTCATAACTGATCCAAGTCTGAAGATCCTTGTTTTAGAACATTACCTGTGAGGGGGTTGGGCAGTTTACAGGTTTGTAGGTACCATTGACCACATCATACCTTGATACTTGTTTTGTTTAAGAATGCTTCACTTTGGACAGTTCTTGTGATTTAACCCTGGACATGTGACTCTTTATTTGAGTCCCCCACCTTGGTTACTGTATTTCTGAACCTCCATCTGGACTTCTTAAACATACATGGACTTTTATATCAAGACAGATAATCAGATCCAGCTTGATCACAAACCCTTGCATATCATTTGCATACATCATCATTGCATCATTTGACATTTGTTTATTTGTTTTTCAGGGTATCCACATTATATCTGGCTTGGTTTTGACCCCTTCATCTGCATAGACCTCTGTTTCATCAGTTATCTGCTTCAGCTATTCGCTTCAGTTGTCTGCTTCAGTCATCTTCATCATTACCAGCATTAGCCTGTCAGTGGCTCATCTCTAGTATCAGTTTTGATCTTCATCAGCAGATATCTTCATCATCTTTAGCAGCATTTATGACTACTCCCAGGAAGAGCAACATATCTTACCATTTCTTTGAGCCTGTGTTGACTGGTATCAGGCAGGTCCAGTCACTTATCACCCCTGACCACATCCCTTTGTTCAGAGAGCATTATGGAGGTATCCTGGATATGGTTATGGACCTGGACCCTTCTCAGAGGAGCATGATCCACACATGCTTACAGTTTTATGACCCTCCTTTGAGATGTTTCACATTTTCAGACTTCCAGCTAGGACCTTTGTTGGAGGAATTTTCATCATTGATTGGAGTACCTGTCAGGGGTGGGATCCCCTTCAACCCAGAGATGACTTGTCCCAGCAATGGAGAAGTAGCAAAAGCACTGTACCTAGAGCCTGCTTTGATTGAGCACAGTATGACAACAAAAGCTGGGATCCCTGGTTTGCACTTAGACTTCTTGATTTCTCAGGCCATCCTGAAGGCCTCCTTGGGAGAATGGAGGGCAGTCTGTGCACTGTTAGCCCTCAGCATATATGGGGTTATACTGTTTGCAGATGAGCCTAAATTTATTAGCAAGAATTCCATTCATCTTTTCCTTCTGAGGAACCCAGTACCCACGTTGCTGGGAGTTTTCTATTACTCCATTCATCAGAGGAATGAGAAACAGAGGGGGAAGTTAGTAAGATGCTGTGCTCCTTTGTTTCACACCTGGCTGCTCAAACACCTACCTAAGACAGATGCCTTCCTGAATCCCCACCAACAGAAGAATTGGGCCAAGAGGCTCATTGCTTTGACTTCAGATGACATCGGATGGTGCACCCAGAGCACCAAAGGCAAGGACATAATCACTAGCTGTGGGCAATACCCAAATGTGCCTCTGATAGGAGTAAAGGGTTGCATCAACTACAATCCTTTGCTGTTTAAGAGACAACTGGGCTATGCTTTGGTCCACCCTCCTAGAGTGCAAGATCTAGCTAAGACCCTGTATTGTGAGATAAAACCTAATGTAGCTGCTGTCAGACAAGCATCCTTGGCTTGGGACAACATCCAGACAAAAGGGATGGCTATTCTTGGAAGGTGCAATAATGTTGCATCAGCTCATTACTATGACTGGTCCCATGCTAGGGCTCAGATTATTGGGATGCCTTTCACCATTGAGAATGTACCTGGACCATCCATAGCACAGCCAGCAACAACTGTCAGCCTAGAAGAATTTGAGAAGCTGAAGGAAAGGAATGAGAATCTGTCTCAAGCTCTGAAGAAGACCCTTTGGGAAAGGAGTGATGGTCGTCTGGAAATTGAGAGGTTGGAAAAGCTTAGGGTGGAGCATCTGGCTAAGATTGAGAAAACAGAGGACTACATCAAGAAAGCAAGGGCTGGGGAGCAAATATTGAAGAATGCCTGTAAAGAAGCCAAGTTCCAGCAGGCTAGGACTGAGCTTTATCTGCAGAAGAGTCAGGCTAGGTGGGTCAGGATCACTGAAGCCCGGACGCAAGAAGACCAGAAAACTCAGGCCAGGATTGAACAATTGGAGGCCAATGAAAAGAAGCAACAGGAAGCTTTGTTGGCAGCCCAGAAGGAGATTTCAGAGTTGAAACTTAGGGCTGGTTTGAAGAGATCAAAGGACCAGGACAGGCACAAGAAACTGACCACTGCCATTGCCACCAGGAACCTCCTTATCAGAAACATCACAGAGCATCCAGCTGGTCCAGTGACTGAGGCAATTCTGAAGGAGGTTAAGGAGGATGAGTTTGGACTAGATGTCTGACTTTTTGATTGTTGTTGTTTTCATTTGATGTACTTTTCTTTTGTGTTGTATTTTGACCCTTCAGGGGCATATGTTGTAAAACAAACTATGTATTGTTCAGTATTTGTAATATATTTTAGTTTGTTTCCATTTTGGGTTTCCTTTTCTCAACAAAGTCCAAAGCACCTTCCTCGAGGTCTGGAAAGGTCAAAACCAAGAACCAAGCCGGATACCTTGGAAAACAAATAAGCATACTGCATTGCATACTAACTTTGTTTTGTTTTGTAGGTTTTGCCTTTATTTTGTTTGCTTCTAACTCTGTTGTGGTTCAGGAAATATTGCTTGCAGAAGAGTATTCCCTGTCAATCGTACGCACCGGTACCCTACTCACAATAACCTTCCTGGTATCCAAATGGATCAAGTACAGCAAGACCTGACTGAGGTCAGAACTCAGATGGCTAATGAAAGAGTGGAGATGAGGAATCAAATGGCTCAATTCATGACTGTAATGACTGGCTTGGCCCAGAGTCAGGAAAGGCTAAGGGCATTGGTAGAAAGACAAACCCCCGAGGAACCTCATCCTGGGACTGGAGGGACTAGTAATAATGAGGGAGGTCAGCCTCATGTTAACCCACCAGTATTTGGACCCCATCTAGATCAGGAAGTCAACATCCCAAGAAATGTACAGGGCAACACTACTGCAGGCAGGATCTTGCAAGAAGATCCTCAAGAGGAGCAGTTTACTGTAATGGGAGCTGGAGATGAAGTCTATGATAGGAGGTTTGATGAAATTGCTGAGAAATTGAGATCTTTGGAGTCTCAAAACTCCTTGGGTTTTGATGTAATGGACATGGGGCTAGTGGATGGGGTGATAATTCCCCACAAGTTCAAACCCCCGTGCTTTGAAAAATACAGTGGAACCTCTTGTCCACGAACTCACCTACAGTCCTTTCTGGGGAGACTTAAAGCTTATACTATGGATGAGAAGCTGTGGATGTTCTACTTCGAAGACAGTTTGACTGGGGCTTCAAGAGAGTGGTATTCACACTTGACCAGAGCTACAATCAGATGCTGGAAAGACCTAACTGAAGCTTTCATCAGGCAGTACCAATACAATCTGGACATGGCCCCTAACAGGACCCTTCTGATGGGAATGTCTCAATCCTCCAGAGAAAGCTTCAGGGAATATGCCCAAAGGTGGAGACAACTTGCTGCTTCTATCCAACCACCCATGTCGGAAAGAGAAATGGCCAACATGTTCATGAATACTTTGCAAGGAACATATATTGATAGATTGACTGCCTTTTCTTCTACCAGCTTCGCAGACGTAGTTATAGCTGGGGAAAGGATTGAGAGCCTTTTGAAGATGGGTAAGATTTCTGATAATGGTGCAAGCTCATCCAGTAACCCCAGGAAAACTTTGGTGGGACCTCGAAGAACCGGTGAGACAAATGCCATCCATGCCAGCAGGGGCAAACCTCAGTATGTTCATAGATCAGTAGCAGCTGTCACCATTCCAGCTCCGATTCCTCAGCAACCAGCATATCAACCACAACAACAACCACATTATCAACAACAAGTTTAGTACCCGCCACAAAGAACCTACAACAACAACAACAACAATCAACAACAAAGACCTTTTCAGCAAAGACCGTTACATGCAAACAGGGTGATTGACCCTATCCCTATGCCTTATGTCGCCTTATTGCCACAACTCCTGAAGCTCAACTTGGTTGAGCTAAGGACATTGGCACCACCAGATCCCTCCAATCTCCCAAGGAATTATGATGTCAACGCCAGGTGTGCTTTCCACTCCAATGCACCTGGTCACAATACGGAGAAGTGCAGGGCCTTGCAAATGAAAGTCCAAGATCTGGTGGATTCTAAAGCCCTCAACTTCGCGCCTCCTCCGAATGTCAACAAGAATCCTATGCCTAATCATAACGGGCCGAGGATTAATGCCATTGAGGAAGACAAGCCATCTACTTTAATCACCAGTGTTGCACAGATTCGAACACCTCTGGTTGAAATTAAAGCTCAGCTTCTAGAGTGCCAGGTGTTCCCCAGGTGTGAGCTCGGTTGTGGGTATTGCAACATTGCAGTCAACGAGTGTGATAATTTGAGAAGCGGCATAGATGGTCTTATCAAAGATGATATACTTCAGATCTCAACAACGGCGCCTACAAATCCAGCAATTCCTTTGACAACAATTCCTGATTCTTCTACAACAGCAGCAATAATCATTCCTACCGATTCATCAATATCATCAGCAATGGCTCCATCCATCACTTCAACAAATCAAATGTCAACAACCCTTTCTTCTACAACATCAGCATCCATTTATTCAGCCAAATCTTCTACAACACCAACAAAAATTAATGAAGATATCTCAACAGTCACCTTCTACTATGATCCATCAATTGTTCCTCCAAATAGCAACTTTCAGCAACAAATAGTGGCACCTCCTTCCAGGTCACCAGTCACAATTTACTACGATCCACACACCATCACAGTACCCTCCTCTGTAGCAGTCAGTCCAGTTACCATTACGGTGCCTGGCCCAGTTCCATATGAAAGCAGTAATGCCATACCTTGGCATTATGGCTCTGATTTTTACTGCAATGGGGAGAAAATCACTTTGGATTCTTCAACCTCTTCTCCACAAATTGATAATGTTGGGGGAGGCGGAGGCTTCACCAGAAGCGGACGCCTTTTCGCATCACAAACTCAGAGACCTAATGTTGAAGCAGAAGCTGCTGCCAAAGCAAAAGGAAAGAGTGTGGTACTTGAAGAGCCGACTGTCAAAGAAACTCAGAAGACATCTTTTGAACAAGATGTAAACGAGTTTATGAGAATCATAAAGATAAGTGATTACAAGGTAGTGGATCAGCTTCACCAAACTCCCTCAAAAATCTCCATATTATCCCTGTTGATGTGTTCTGAAGCTCACAGGAACGCATTATTGAAAGTCCTGCACGCAACATACGTGCCAGAGGAGATTACCGTTAATCAGCTAGAAACTGTGGTAGCAAATGTCAACACCAGTCATGGACTGGGTTTTACCAATGCTGACTTAACAACTGAGGGACGTAACCACAACAAGGCTTTACATATCACCCTAGAGTGCAAGGGTGCCATTCTATCTCATGTACTGGTGGACACTAGGTCATCACTCAATGTTCTACCAAAGAAAGCCTTAATGAAGCTGGAGTATGATGGCTTGGCACTGCGTCCGAGTAATTTGGTGGTGAGAGCCTTCGATGGCTCTAAAAGATTAGTGCTTGGGGAGATTGATCTGCCTGTGATGATTGGCCCGCAGAATTTTAAAATTACCTTCTATGTGATGGACATTCAACCGGCCTACAGCTGTTTGTTGGGTAGACCCTGGATCCATGCTGCCGGCGCTGTTACGTCTACCCTTCACCAGAAGTTGAAATTCGAGTGGGAAGGCCAGATCATCACCATCTGTGGGGAAGAAGACATCTTTGTTAGCCATCTGGCTACGTACAAGTACATAGAAATGGATGGGGAGATCCATGAAACTATGAGCCAGGGGTTTGAGGCCCTGAACATTAATGAAGCATCTGCTGTACTGGAAACTTCCATGACGTCTTATCAGCAAGCCAGGAAGGTTGTTGAAGAGGGTACTGCCCAAGGCTGGGGCAAGCTGCTGCCCGTGGAAAACAAGGAAGACAGATTTGGGTTGGGTTACAAACCAACTCAATAAGATCAATCAGAGGCCGCTACAGAGCCCAATTTTGTCATCGGGGGAATGCTCACCCCGAATGCTGTGAACAACTTGGAAGACGAGGAAGAAAGCGACCGCAACCTGGAGAGCTGGATACGTCCAAGGATTCCGGGGAGCCAAGTCCTTAACTGGTATTCCCAGGAAATTATAAGGGTTACTCCTGCAGAGTAATTATTATTTCCTGTATTTTTAGCATGCATCAAGTCTTGCATCTTGCCCAAGATGACAAGACTCATTTTGTAATCGGGCCATCTTGTAATTTTGTGCAAATAAATCAATCAATGAATATCAGACATCTTTTGCAAACAAGTCTCTTTTTTTCGCTCACTGTCTTTTCATTTTTCTTTTTGTACAAAAATAAAATGGCAATGTTTTCAAAATAAATGACTTCATTTTCACTTTTTTCTAAATAAGATAAAAACTGATCACTAAAATAAACAATCTAAACCCTTGCAGAGAGTGCCTTTCAGATTGCACCGACAACAACACAGCTATGACCTCGTATGACTTTGACAATCCGATCAATCAAGCCGATGAAGGGGTTGAAGAAGATTATGAGCTACCTGAAGAGCTAGCCAGGTTGTTAAGGCAAGAGGAGAAGGTTATCACTCCTCATCAGGAGGAGATCGAAACGGTTAATCTTGGTACGGAAGAAGATGCGAAAGAGGTTAAGATCGGGGCCTACCTACAAGATTCAGTAAAAGAGCAACTGATTGCCATGCTTCGAGAATATGTGGATGTTTTTGCTTGGTCTTATCAGGATATGCCAGGGTTGGACACCGACATTGTCATGCACAAGCTTCCGCTGAAAGAAAACTGCCCGCCAGTAAAACAGAAACTGCGCCGTACTCGCCCAGATATGGCAATGAAGATAAAGGAAGAGGTGCAAAAGCAGTGGGACGCCGGTTTCCTTGCTGTGACTAGCTATCCGCCGTGGGTTGCTAATATTGTACCTGTGCCTAAGAAAGACGGCAAGGTGAGAATGTGTGTGGATTACCGGGACCTGAACAGAGCCAGTCCGAAAGATGACTTCCCTTTACCTCACATTGATGTATTGGTTGATAACACGGCTCAGTTCTCGGTGTTCTCCTTCATGGACGGATTTTCGGGATACAATCAGATCAAGATGTCACCTGAGGACATGGAGAAGACAACTTTCATCACACCCTGGGGCATGTTCTGTTATAAGGTGATGCCATTCGAACTGAAGAATGCTGGTGCAACTTATCAACGAGCTATGGTGACATTATTCCATGACATGATCCATAAAGAAATTGAATGTTATGTGGATGACATGATTGCCAAGTCCCTCACAGAAGAAGACCACCTGGTAAATCTGTTAAAGTTATTCAAGCGTCTGAGGAAATACCAGTTGAAGTTAAACCCCAACAAATGCACATTCGGGGTGCGGTCCGGTAAGCTGCTAGGATTTATTGTAAGTGATAAAGGGATTGAAGTTGACCCTGATAAAGTAAAGGTCATTCAAGAAATGCCAGCACCGAAGACTGAGAAAGAAGTTCGGGGGTTCTTAGGTAGATTGAACTACATTTCAAGGTTCATATCTCACCTTACTGCAACCTGTGAGCCTTTGTTCAAGCTGTTAAGAAAGGAACAAACGGTCAGGTGGAACGAAGACTGCCAAAGGGCTTTTGATAAAATCAAGGAATACTTACAAGAGCCTCCAATCCTTATGCCTCCAGTTGAAGGAAGACCTCTAATCATGTACTTGACAGTATTAGAAGAGTCAATGGGGTGTGTGCTGGGCCAGCATGACGAGCCTGGTCGAAAAGAGTATGCAATATACTACCTAAGCAAAAAGTTTACCGACTGTGAACAACGTTATTCACTGCTCGAGAAAACTTGTTGTGCTTTAGCGTGGGCTGCTCGCCGACTAAGGCAGTATATGTTGACCCACACCACTTTAATGATCTCAAAGATGGATCCAGTTAAGTACATATTTGAGAAGCCAGCACTTACCGGAAGGGTTGCAAGATGGCAAATGATCCTCACAGAATATGATATTCAGTACACCTCTCAGAAGGCCATCAAAGGCAGTGTATTGTCTGATTATCTTGCTGAGTAACCCATTGATGATTACCAGCCTATGAGATTTGACTTCCCCGATGAAGACATCATGTTCATAAAAGCAAAAGATCATGAAGAGCCTATTCACACTGAAGGGCCTAACCCTGAAGAAGAGTGGACTATGATGTTTGATGGGGCTGTTAATATGAATGGTCGTGGTGTTGGTGCAGTACTCATTACACCTAAAGGAGTTCACATGCCTTTCTTGGCAAAACTCACCTTTAATTGCACTAACAACGAAGCTGAATATGAAGCTTGCATTATGGGTCTTGAGGAAGCCATTGACCTCAGGATCAAGACTTTGACTGTGTTCGGAGATTCAACTCTGGTAATTAATCAAACTAATGGCAAATGGTACACCCACCAAGATCATCTGATACCTTACCGGGATTATACAAGGAGGTTGTTGACTTTCTTCACAATAGTCAAGCTTGAGTATATCCCTCGAGATGAGAATCAGTTTGCGGATGCTCTTGCTACCATTTCATCCATGATCAAAGTTCAAGCTGCCAACTTTGTGCCTCGGATATCAGTGTCCAGATTTGACAGACCAGCATACGTGTTCTCAGCAGATGTTGTTAAAGATAATAAGCCTTGGTTCCATGACATTAAGTGCTTCTTGGAGGATCAGACATACCCATCTGGGGCATCTTCCAATGATAAGAAGACTTTAAGAAGGCTAGCTGGTAGTTTCTTCCTGAATGCTGATGGTTCCTTGTACAAGAGAAACTTTGATATGGTACTTCTCAGATGTGTTGATAAGACGAAGGCAGATTTGTTGATGCACGAGGTGCACAAAGGATCTTTTGGCACCCATGCGGGAGGGCATGCAATGGCTAAAAAGTTGTTAAGATCAGGCTACTACTGGATCACAATGGATGCAGACTGTTGTGCTTATGCCAGAAAATGTCATAAATGCCAGATTTATGCGGATAAAGTGCATGTGCCTCCGAATCCTTTGAATGTGATGTCTTCACCATGGCCCTTTGCCATGTGGGGAATTGATATGATTGGCAAGATTGAACCGACTGCTTCGAACGGCCACAGATTCATCCTGGTTGCTATTGACTATTTTACCAAGTGGGTCGAAGCAGCTTCTTATGCAAATGTTACAAGGCAGGTTGTAGCCCGATTTCTGAAGAGAGACATCATCTGTCGGTATGGAGTTCCCGAACGAATCATTACTGATAATGGTTCCAACTTGAATAACAAAATGATGGCAGAGCTATGCCGGGACTTCAAGATCCAACACCACAATTCTTCTCCTTACAAGCCAAAGATGAATGGAGCTGTTGAGGCAGCTAACAAGAATATCAAGAAGATTGTGCAAAAGATGGTGGTCACCTACAAAGACTGGCATGAAATGCTACCATTTGCCTTGCATGGGTACCGTACGTCAATTAGAACATCCACTGGGGCAACACCGTATCAGCTTGTGTATGGTATGGAGGCAGTCATACCTGTTGAAGTTGAACTACCCTCTCTACAAGTATTGATGGATGTTAAGCTGAATGAAGCAGAATGGGTCCGATCCCGATACGAACAACTAAGTCTGATTGAAGAAAAGAGATTGACTACAATTTGTCATGGGCAGCTGTATCAGAAAAGAATGAAGAAAGCCTTCGATCAGAAAGTCAGAATACGAGAGTACCAAGTAGGAGATCTTGTGCTGAAAAGACTCCTCCCTCCTCATACAGACCATAGGGGCAAGTGGACTCCGAATTATGATGGTCCATTCATAGTGAAGAAAGTTTTCTCTGGTGGAGCACTGATGCTCAGTACTATGGATGGAGAAGACTTCCTGTCCCCTGTGAATTCAGATGCAGTTAAAAAATACTTCGCATAAAAATGACCCGCTGGATATAAAAACAGAATGTAAGTCCAGGCAAAAATAGGGCATCCCGGCGATTCAAAAACAGAATAAAAGACTCGGGCAAAAATAAGGGAAAATAAATAAAAAAATGTGTACACCCGCTGAGTTGAAAAGCCGCATTGGACAACTCAGGAAAAAATGGGTATCCCGGTGGATTGAAAACCCGAAAGGGCGATCCACGCAAAATAAGGGAATAAGCAAACAACTGCATTCTGAATTCATCTGTATCACTTACAACCTGGCAGGCTCCGAAAGGTTCGAGCGTCAATCGGAATCAGTCTTCTTCAGAAAGCAAGATGAGAAGAACGTCAATGTCATACAAGTCATAGCAAAAGGGGAGCTCCTTGAAAGCGTCATCAACATTGCCAGCATCTTGTTGTTTCTCAATTTGTAACGATCTCCTCATTTCAGGGGATCTGTTTCCTTGACTGTATCTTGCCAATTCAGGGCACGTAAATTAATAAAATCAGATTTTTCAGTCATGTTTCGTCTCGTACATTTTATTTTCGTTTGCAAGAATGTCCGATGTCTTTAAGATATTGATTCGCATAAATACTGATGCTTCCTTTCTACAAAAATACATGCTTACAGGAAATATTTTTGCTCCTAGGATTGCCTAAACTCCTATGACGGAATCCAATAAGGAATATCTCGGAATGCTTGTACGTTTCTTTGTCTTTACAGGATTGCAGGTGTTCAGAGCACAACATGGGGCATGAAAGCTTCTCCCTAGCAGGCTGTCTAACCATTATCTACTCAGTCTATCTCCTGATTAGCACCGGAGGTGCTCTCTCCCCAGCTAAGTTTCCAGTCATCATTCCTCCTAAGCCAAGTGCAAAGGACCGGGAACCATCTCCCCATAGAGTTTCAACCTCTATCCGGAGAAGCAATGCCTGAAGATCTCACAACAGAGTGGCGAAAGCTTCCACAGACCCCAGTTGGGTCCCTCATCACCAAGATAGGTCTATCAGTGACCTATTTCCTCAAGCAGAGTCATATATGTCAGATCTACCAATGATCTTATCCCCAGCTGGGAGATCCACTTCAAGCAGATCAGCCAGAGATCTCCACAGCAGCGGGATCCGAATCCCGGATCGGTATCTTTGCATAATCATAGCATTCGCATCATATTTTCCCCACAGAGCGTAGCATTCCGTCTAATACGGAGCATTACGGCAAAAATCAAACATATTGCATGATCATAAGCCATGTGTCGAACTGAACACTTGTGGATACTGACAATCCATCAACGATATACAAAATATTTCCCAAATTCTCCACCAGAGAGCCAAAGCATTTCCCTTACAAATACAGAAACACCCTTCTCGACACCCGTCCGTGTCATATCCCCAGCGGAAAGCCAAAGCATCCCCTTTGCACTCACAACACATGTGTACATATTTATACAAGTTCCCTGACACC
Organism: Lathyrus aphaca; assembly: GCA_963966055.1. NCBI lineage: Eukaryota > Viridiplantae > Streptophyta > Magnoliopsida > Fabales > Fabaceae > Lathyrus > Lathyrus aphaca. The sequence continues at coordinate 430,300,865 of OZ014519.1, read as the reverse complement.
CGTCCGTGTCACCCCCCGTCATAGTTGCCTAAACACTTTGTAAACCAAATATTTGGTTATAATACACTTTTTCTGGCACTCGTCCGTGTCATGCTTTCCCTAGCAAGTTAAACAATGGTCTGTGTCTCACTCACCGCTTTCTACTCATACAGATACTCGTCCGTATCTTGTATATACCACTTATGTCCCCTCAGATTCGACACTCGTCCATGTTTTTTGTTAACCAGTTGGTACTCGTCCGTATCATCATCTCTGAACATGCGTCAAGCGTTTGTTTCTACTGATACTCGTCTGTATCATGGTCTTAAGGATGCTCGTCCGCATCTTTAATCTATGCACCGTGTCAAACACTTATGTCTTCTTGAATTTAGACACTCGTCTGTGTCTACTGTTCCCCAGAAGAGTCCCAACAAATCCCAGTGAATTATTTCCTTTCTATCTAACATTCGTCCTATGTCATGATACCTTTCGGCAGCCGTGCCCTGCCAGGTGATCGTCCTTCACTTTTTTTTGATGATCGTCCTTCATCACCCCTAGTGGAGTCTCTATTCATTAGAACCCCTTCCTATCCGACATCCGTCCTATGTCGTGATATTTTCAGCAGCCGTCCCCTGCTAGGTGATCGTCCTTCACCTCTTGATGATCGTCCTTCATCATTCTATCCAATGGTCGTCCCCATCGTTGATTTTGTTATCTGACATTCGTCCTATGTCATGATACCTTCCGAGCAGCCGTACCCTGCTAGGTGATCGTCCTTCACCTCTTGATGATCGTCCTTCATCATGCTTATCCGATGGCCGTCCCTATCGTCGACCTTTTTTATCCGGCATTCGTCCTATGTCGCGATACTTTTTAGCAGCCGTCCCCTGCTAAGTGATCGTCCTTCACCTTAGATGACCATCCCTCATCTTATCCCCAACAGAGCAGTCGTCCCCTGCTAAGTGATCGTCCTTCACCTTTGATGACCGTACCTCATCATTTATTTCATTTATGCCTTGAACTTGATGGTCGTCCCCATCATTTACCTATAATCCCCAGAGAGTCTTATAGCTTTACTTGATGGTCGTCCCCATCATAATCTCTTATATCCCCAGCTTGTCGGCCGTCTCCATCATTGCATTATTTCCCGCATCTTCCCCATCATGTCGGTCGTCCTTGTCATTGCTTTATCCCCAGCAGTCGTCCTCTGCTCGACAGTCGTCCTCCGTCACCCGCACTTTATAAATATACTTTATTTTTCTTTTTAAAATCTATATCCCTTTTCTTCTTCATTCTGTGAGTGCAAATCTTGGACTGTCTTTGGTATTCAACCACAAGTTATCTTGTTTGCCTGTTAAGCCGTTGCTTACATTCTACACAGCTAACTCATGTTTGAACAGGGGCAGCTGTAAACACCCCAAATTTTCCCTCACCCATTCACACCATGGCTTGTGATCTTTTCATATGCATAAGTTCAATCATAGCATCTCATATTGCATATTTGTTTCACTGCATTGATTCAAAGTCATCTGCATCTAGGGTTTGTGATCTGAGCCATCCCTGAGCCATTTGAGCCACTCCAAAGGTCATCAATCACTTCAAAGGGGTCCATGAATGTTAAAACATCATATTATACCCTCACAAGGCCAAGGAAGTCAAGAACTCACAAGAACTGGGAAAGGCATGGAAGTAGAGCCAGGTTTAACTGCACAGATGACCTAGAATTAGGGTTTTGGTTTCAGAGGCCATAACCCCAAATTTTTTGGTCATTCTTGTTTCTATTGGTCTCTATATGGTATGAGGATCATGCATATCAATTTTCATGAAAAAATTCAATGGGGAAGGCATCTGATCAACATATGACTTCTTGAGCAAGTCAGTGCAAAATCAGGGCATCTGAGGCCCCCAATGACCCAACCAAAGGGTATTCTCCATCATTTTGAATGTGTATGATCTTTATTTGATCATAGAAGATGTTAGAAGTTCACAAAGTTGGAAAATTTCAAGCCATTTGCAAAATTTCCTTTTTGGGAAAGTGACTTGTAATGAAAACTTGGTATTTTGGGAAAGTTTTTCAACCTCCTCAAATTGATTCAAAAATGCTTCAAATGAGAAAACTTTGGTCATGAAAGTTGTAGAATGGATCCTCCCATTTTCAAAAAGTACAAGAACTCATTCTAATTCATTTTGGATCAAAAGTTATGGCTTGTCAAAGTTGGATAAAATCATATAATTTCAAGTTTTACACCAAAGAGGCAAAGTTGCAAAACCTCATGCCAAGGCAAAATGTGACTTCAATGTGACTTCTATGCATTACACAAACATGAACCATGACCTAAAAATCAAAATGCACCAAAGAATTGTCCATTTTCATGACTTGTGCATTAAGAAACTTCAAAAGGGCCAAACTTTGTGAAAATTGCAAAACCTCACACAAACCCTAATCCACTTGCTGCATTGCCTCAAACTCCTTTCCATGGTCCTCCTTGATCACAGCTGAGCCAAGCCATGCCTTTTTACCTTGACTGAACCAGCCCATACCTCTCTTACACAAAAAGTTGACTTTATGCAAAATGACCCATACCAATCAAGCTAGGCCAGCAACAACTCTCTGACCTATCCCAACTTGATACATGGACAAAATGAGACTCAACACATAACACAACACATCCTGATCTCTCCCACAAGCCATAGTTCCCAAAACTCACCTCTTATGCATTTTTTTTCGAAACTCAATACACAGGCTTCAAACATAAAAAAAAACTTCACAAAATCACTCACCATGATCCTCTGATCATTTCCCAACTATTGTTTTGGCCTGAAACGTCCCACATCAGAAACACGATTCCCCTCCTCCATTGACCTGAGCTTCTGCAAACTTCCTCTAGAGACCATATAAACTCCAACTAAGCATCACAAACTTCTGGGGAGGATCATTGGAGCTTGTTTGGACCAAAGAAGCAGCCAGAAAGTCCCTGTTTCGAAAGCTCCAGTTCAGGTGAGCTCAAGAACATTTTTTCCAGAACTTTAATTTCTTGTTATAAAGTGATTCTATGAGTTGCACTGATCATCTGGATGTGTTTGGTTTTAAAAATGGTCAATAAACAAGCATGTATTGACTGTCTGAAAGTTTGCCCGTAAAAATGATTTTGTTTGCTTCTCTTGATTCACGAAAAATAAATGATGTTTGTTGTAGGGTTTATGTTTAATGATGTTCATAGACTGATTCTGGAGAGTTTAGTGATGTTTTGATGCGTTTTGAGTGAGATTGGGAAATTGGTTGGCCGGAGAAGATGACCAGAACACTGTTCCGGTCATCTGAAAGTGATTAGGGCTCGGGATTAGGGCTAATGACATAATTAGGCAAGTTTGAATTCTGGCCGTTCGTTTGCGCGCCAGGTCAATTCCCACGTCCCCAAGTTTGAACCACAGCCTTTGATCTGTTTGACTTTCTCTTTTTTCTTTTTAAATTCAATTTTATTTCATTTCTTTTTCATTTTATTTCTACGAATTATTTAAAATAGCAAATCACATTTAAAAATTCTGAAAATTTTTGTCAAGCATTTCATTATTTTTCAGAACGCAAAAATATTTTTATTTTTATTTTTTGCATTTAAAATTATTTTTAAATCATTTAAATGTTTATTTTTAATTAGTTAATGAAAATTAATTAATTAAAAATACATTTAGGTATTTAAAAATCACAAAAAAATTCACATTGCATTTTAAAACATTTAGAAACATTATCAAACTCTCAAAACAAATTTCTTTTTGGTTCTTGATGCATATTAACAATTTTCATTGGAATTAAATTCATTTAAGGGCAATATTTTGGTTCAAATTTTGAAAAATCCATTCTGCCTAACCCTTGAGAGTTTGATGATGGTTCTTCTTGCATTGCATCCTCTAGAGCATGTAGTTTATGGGATAAAATTGGTTTGAACTTATCTTTCATTTTCAATTTGTTTTGTATTTTTCTTTGTGAGGCACCTTAAAACCCTAATTGACTTGAGAAATTCATAACTTGTACTAGGTTAAGAGTTAGGTCCCCTCCTTTGGGCAGTGAACTTGTGTAGGGTTAGGGTTCCTTTGATTCCACTTTCAATTTTTTATTATATCATTTGCTTCTGGTTTTGAATTTTTGCATTGTATGTTGCATGTAAACCCTAATTTGTGCCTTCCTTTGCATCCATCTTTCATATGCTTGCATTCAATAACTTGCCATGACATTTTGTGCATCCACATGAGCCATAAAACATCTTAGGACATGTTAGAATCATGTTTGACCATTGCATCTTTCACTTGCCATGTTATGCATTCATATCATTTCATAAACTTTCATGAACTTCTTTGGTTCAAAGCATGCCTCTTTTGCATCCTTATGCTTGTTTGATCATTCTCATCTCTTGTCATGTGTTTGCATCATATCTTAGCATCATTGAAATCATGTTTATGCTTCTGGTTTTGGTTTGCATCATTGCATCCTTTGCATTTTCATTTCATTTCCTTTTCTTTGCTAACTTTTCAGGTGGTAAGTTGTTTTGAGAAGTGAATTTGCCTTCACTTCTCACAATCTCTTCTCATCTCTCTTGCACCATTCCTGCATTTTGTATTTGCCTTAGAGTGATATTGCACATTTTAAACACCCCAAATTTTCCCTCACCCATTCACACCATGGCTTGTGATCATTTCATATTCATAAACTCAATCATACCATCTCATATCACATTTTTTCATTGCATTGGTTCTAAGTCATCTGCATCTAGGGTTTGTGATCTGAGCAATCCAAGAGCTTCTTGAGCCACTCCAAAGGTCATAAATCACTTCCAAGGGGTCCATATGTGTTCAAGTATCATATTATACCCTCTCAAAGTCAAGAATGCCAAAAAATAACAAGAACTGGAATTGGTATGGAAGCAGAGCCAGGTTTGACTGCACAGATGACCTAAAATTAGGGTTTTGGTTTCAGAGGCCATAACTCCAAATTTTTTGGTCATTCTTGTTTCTATTGATCTCTATATGGTATAGGGAGTATTCATATCAATTTTCATGAAGAAATTCCATGGGGAAGTCATTTGATCAAGAGTTGACTTTTCAAGCAAGTCAGTGCAAAATCAGGGCATCTGAGGTCCCCAATGACCCAACCAAAGGGTGTTCTTCATCATTTTGATTGTATATGATCTTTATTTGATCATGGAAGATGTTAGAAGTTCACAAAATTGAAGAATTTCAAGTCTTTTGCAAAGTTGACTTTTTGGGCAAGTTTGACTTTTAATGAAATTGTCATTTTAAGCAACCTTTTCAACCCTTACTTTTTGATTCAAAAAAGCTTCAAATGGAAAAACTTTGGTCATAAAAGTTGTAGAATAGATCATTCCCTTTTCAAAAAGTACAAGAATATGACCTAATTCATTTTGGATCAAAAGTTATGGCTTGTCAAAGTTTGCAAAAATCACAAAATTTCAAAGTTTCTACCAAAGAGGTATTTTGCAAAATGACTTGATCAAGTGTTCTAAAGATATCAAATGCACTTCTAATCCACACAACATGATCATGTGACATCTAAAGTTCAGAATGGACCAAAGAATTACACATTTTTATGGTTTATGGAACAAGATTTTTCATAAGAGGCAAAAGTGAACCAAGTTGCAAAACTCATCATAGCTTCTCATCCACTTGCTGGCTAGCTTGCTGATCAATCCTAGGCCTTTCCTCACATCCTGCTGCGCAGGACATGCCTTTTGTACTTAGCTAGCAAGTAGCCCATGCCCTTCTTACACAACTTTGACATTTTGGCAAAAGGACCCATACCTATCACAAAAGCACACATCACTTCTTCTGACCAATCCCAATTGTTTATACTAATCAAATGCAAGCCAAACATAACAAGAAGCAAGCCTAAAACACTCCATAGCACAGCATTCTCATTTTCACCTTCATTTGCAAAAGCTTTCGAAACTGCTTGCACAAGTCACAAACACACAAACTAACTTCACAGATCAACTCAACACACCTTCCTGATCACAAAGCACCCTTCACCATAGCCTGAAAGTCACAAAATCAAAAATACGATCACCACCTTCCCTTGAGCAGAACTTCTGCCATTTCAAAAACTAGCCATTCTCAAAGCTTCCTGAGCTTCATTTCATCATCAGAGGGATCAAAGGAGTGGGTTTGCACCAAGAAACAGCCCAGAAAGCACAGGATCAGAAAGCTCCATCTCAGGTATAGCTCAAGAACAAATTTTCCAGAACTTGCTTTTCTTGTTATAAAATGAAAGTGTATGCTGTGCTGATCATGATGATGTGTTTAAAATTGAAAATGAGTGAAAAATGAGGATGTATGCAATGTCTGAAACTTTTGCCCTAAAAACTGTTTGGCTTTGATTCGTTTGATTGATGAAGAATAAATGAGATTTGAGTGGGGGTTTTGATTCAGTGGGATGTGGGAATGATTTCTGGGCTTTTAGTTTTCGTTTTAGTGAAGTTTTGAGGATTTGGGAGATTTTCAGGTGGGGTTCCCACCGGAGAAGACGACCGGAGGTCTTCTCCGGCCACCTGAAAACAATTAGGGCTAATCCCTGTGTTTAATGAAGTTTGAATATTGCCCCTTGGATGTGTTGACTCGCGCGCATTTGGACGCCCAGGATCACTCTATTTTTCCCTAATCATAGTTGACTTTATTAATCTTGATTAATTAATTCATAAATAGGATTTAACTCAGTTTGAATATAGACCACTGGATTACGCGCCAAGTCAACAGCCTCTTCCCCAGTTTCCATCTGATCCGTTCATTGCGTTTACTTTCTTTTATTCTAATTTTAATTCATTTCTTTTGTATTTCTTTTGTCCATTTATTTTAAAATAGCAAAAATTATTCAAAAATTCTGAAAATTTTTATACACACTTTTATTAATTTTCAGAAACCAAAAATATTTTTATTTTTATTTTTTGCATTAAAAAATATTTTTAAATCATTTAAAAGTTTATTTTTAATTAATTAATGAGAATTAATTAATTAAAAATACTTTTAGGTATTTAAAAATCACCAAAAAATTCATGAAACCTTTAAAAACATTTAGAAACATTGTCCAACCCTCAAACCAAATTTCTTTTTTGATCTTGGTGTCTTTTGAGAATTTTTCATGGAATTAAAATCATTTCAAGGCATTATTTTGATCCAAACTTCTAAAAATCATTTCTGCCTAACCATTGAGAGTTGGACTTTGGTTCTTTTTGCATTGCATTTTGTTTAGCATGTAGTTTGTGAGATTAAATTGGCATAATTTGATCTTTCATTTTCAATTTGTTTGGCATTTTTCTTGTTAAGGTACCCTAAAACCCTAGCCAACTTAGGAAATTCATAACCCTAATTAGGTTAAGAGTTGGAACCTCTCCTTTGGGAAGTAAGTTAGTATAGGATTAGGGTCCCTTTGAGTGCATTTTCAATTTTTTATCTTGATGTTTGCTTCTGATTTTGGTTTTTGTTTGATGCATTGATCATAAACCCTAATTTGGGCTTCCATTTGCATACATCTTGCATTTGCATTCATACCTTGACTTGCCATGACATTTTATGCATCCATTTGATCCATTAGACATCTTAAGATATGTTGAAAGCATGTTTGATCATTGCATCATGTATTTGCCATGTTGTATGCCATTTGCATCTCATAACTTTTCATGTATGTTTATGGTTCTTAACTTGTTTCATCTGCATCCATTGGTTCATATGATCATCCTCATACCTTGATTCATGTTTGCATCATCTCATAACATCATTATCATCTCATATGTGCTTCTGGTTTTGATTTACATCATGTCATTTCATCTCATTTTGCATTGCATTGCATTCCTTTACTAACTTTTCAGGTGGTAAGTAACTTTGAGAAGTGAATTTGCCTTCACTTCTCACCTTTTCTTTTCATCTCTCTTATGCATCCATACTGCATTTTGTTATGTGTTTGAGATTGAGTTTGCTCTTTCTTTCTCTTCTCACTTTCTTTCTTCAAGTGACTTGTCTTCTTAAATGAAGCAAGTTACTTTGCTTCTCATGGTCCTTTCATCTGCTTCCTGGTGGTTCCATTGAAGATCTTTCTTATAAACCTTACAAACCTTAGGAACAAACAAGCATGACAATGATTAGGGTTTTGATTAGTCTCCCCACTTAGTTTTACCTTTGTGTCTCCTTGAGTCTTCTCTTCTCACCTCATAATCAGGGACTAAACCCTAAAGGCTTTAAGGCTTTGTGATTAAGCTTATGCCTGCATCCTTCTATTAGGATGGAGTGTATAACTTTAATCCTAAGTGTTAAACCCTTAATGTGTTTAAATCCTTTAATTAATCCACCTAATAATCATCAAGATATCAAGCTTGTAACTTGGGCCTTGCATCAGGGTTCTAATTCTTCCTTAATTGGTTAAGAAGGACTAAGCCTAATGTTAATGGACAAGTCCCCCTCAAGTTGTCTTACAAACCCTAAAAATCACTTCATCATCATATCATTAAATAAAATCCATTTAATCAAAGGCTTGTTTTGTCATGAGTTTAATCCCTAATCATGGATTAAGTTGAGGAGCTTTCCTCAGCTTAAACATTCTCATCTATTATCCTTCTATTAGGATGGTGTAATGAGTCTGTTTAATCCTTGATTATGGCTTAATCTCATTACTTAACACTAAACAAAAACACAAAAACATCTAAATAATCACAAGTAGGTTAATGATCTTAATCCTACACCCAAGGTGACTAAGTGTGAGAAACTGACTTCACACTTAAGGTATTCTCATTACCCCTAATCAGAGGGAAGATGTGATGAGTTTACTAACCCATTGGTTTAGGATTAAGCTCATTAACTTATGACAAACTTTCAAAAACAATAAAAGACTAAAAACCCAAAAACAAACAATAATCGTCTCCTCCGGGATTCTTTTCTCACCTCATTCACTCATAAACGAGAACTTGCTTCTTCCGTCTAATGCAAGACAATTTGCACCTGAGCCAGACAGGTCATACACTTGAGCATAGGCAAGTAAGCAATTCACCAGTCAATTCATCTTTCAGTCTCTTTGGGTCGAACTACGGTGTTCTGACTTCCTCATTGCACGAGAGGATATGTAGGCATAACTTAACAGTTATCGAACAAAAGTCTCTGTATATTCCCCCTCCTTCTAGCATTATTCTTTAGCCTCATTATCATGAGCATTTCATCTTTGTTATTACACTGACACTATACATATTACACTTCACTTCTCTTACACTGACACCTGTACATCCTTTTCCATCTCTTTTGATACACAAATTGCACTGACACTACCCCTTTAAAACACAAATCTTTTAAGCGTGGACCCCGTCGAGTACGGAGGACAATCTGGGTGCTAATACCTTCCTAGGTTGTAACCAACCCCCTTTCTCAGTCTCTCTGGTTCGCTACCGTCTTATCCATATCTTTCTAGGTCTATGCAGCATTACCTTTCCTTCGGGATAAAAATGCCTAGTTGGCGACTCTTTTCATTCCCTGTGAGTTCACTCTTGTGTGTTCTCACACCCTCCTTTCGCCGACCGTTCGCGTCTGTACCCCATTTGACCCGGCTTCATTTGGTGAGAGCGACAGCTTGGCGACTCTGCTGGGGACCCTTATACTGTAGCTAGGGCTTCTGGTTCTTTTTGTGTGTTCCTCCTAGCGCTTGATTGATTTGTGTTTACTGGGGTGTTATGTGCTATCTGTGTTTGTATATTTGTTTTATTTTTGCCTTATGTACAGTTGCTTTACTGCTTTCTTTATAGCTTTACATATATCATACTGTCATTTTGTGCTGGCTGGATCTGTTTTGTTGCTTTGGTGGGTGGGTGTTCTGCTGAGAGTTAAGGTCCTATACCTGAGACCTGAGTGACACCTAGGCTAGAGTGGTTGATGTTCTTTCCCATTCCATTTCGGTCTGGTGCGGGAATATGAAACACGGTTCAGATATGAGTTTCTTCTTGAGAACTCTGTGCTGCAGATTTCCTGTAGTGCTAGGGCTATCTGGGAAGCCTGCTAAGTCTGGATGACCCTTAGTATTGACCTTCAGAAACTGAGTTGAATTAGAGGAGGATCTTTTATGGTTATTGTAAACACTGTACCTCCGGGTTAGAAGTGTTTACACTTCTCATAACTGATCCAAGTCTGAGGATCCTTGTTTTAGAACACTACATGTGAGGGGGTTGGGCTGTTTACAGGTTTGCAGGTACCCTTGGCCTCAGCATACCCTGTTACTTTGTTTTGATTAAGAGTACTCCATTTTGGAACAGTTCTTGTGATTTTTAACCCTGGACATGTGACTCTTTATTTGAGTCCCCCACCATGGTTACTGTACTTATGGACCTCCATCTGGATTCCTTGAACATACCTGGACTTATACCAGAGCACTTGATCAGATCCAGCTCAGTCACAAACCCTTGCATATCATTTGCATACATCATCATTGCATCATTTTAACATTTGCTTATTTGTTTTTCAGGGTATCCATACTTTATTTTGGCTTGGTTTTGACCCCATCATCAGCATAAACCTATCCTCATCAGTATCTGCTTTAGCTATCTGCTACCTGCTTCAATCACCTGCATCACCAGTCTCAGCCTGTCAGTGGCCCATCATCAGTATTATTCTCCATTCTCAGCATTTGTCTCAACTTTTCTTCAGCAACATGGCACCTAAGAAGAGTAATATCTCCTACCATTTCTTTGAGCCTGAGTTGGCTAACATCAGGAAGATCCAGACCCTGATTACTCCAGACCATATACCACTATTCAGAGAAAACTATGGAGGCATTCTTGATGTGGTTATGGATTTGGACCCTTCACAGAGGAGCTTGATTCATACTTGCCTGCAGTTCTATGATCCCCCTCTGAGGTGTTTCACTTTTCAAGACTTTCAGTTGGGACCTTTATTAGAGGAGTATTCATCATTGGTTGGTGTACCTATCAGGGGTGGAGTCCCCTTCAACCCTGAGATGGCTTTTCCTAGTAATGAAGAGGTGGCAAAAGCCTTGTATCTGGAACCAGTTCTGATTGGGCAGAATATGACTACCAAAGCTGGAATCTCTGGCCTACATTTGGATTTCTTGACTTCCCAGGCCACCCTGAAGGCCTCCTCAGGAGAATGGAAGGCAGTCTGTGCTTTATTGGCCCTTAGCATATATGGGATCATATTATTTGCAGATGAGCCTAAGTTCATTAGCAAGAATGCCATCCATCTTTTCATTCTGAGGAACCCAGTGCCCACCTTACTGGGAGATTTCTACTACTCTATCCATCAAAGGAATGAAAAGCAAAGAGGAAGATTGGTGAGGTGTTGTGCTCCCCTGTTCCATACCTGGCTGCTCAAACATTTGCCTAAGACTGATGCATTTCTGAATCCTCACCAGCAAAAGAATTGGGCTAGAAGACTCACTGCTTTAACTTCAGCTGATATCAGGTGGTGTACTCAGAGCACCAAGGGCAGGGATATCATTACTAGTTGTGGGCAGTTTCCCAATGTACCCTTGATAGGAGTAAAGGGTTGCATCAACTACAACCCTCTGCTATTCAAAAGACAACTGGGCTATGCATTGGTCCACACTCCTAAAGCACAAGATTTTGCTGAGACCCTTTATTGTGAGAATAAGCCTAATCTGGCTATTGTCAGGCAAACAGCCTGGGCCTGGGAAAATGTTCAAACTAAAGGAGTAACCATTCTTGGGAGATGCAACAATGTAGCCTCAGCACAGTACTATGAGTGGTCCCATGCCAGGGCTCAATTTTCTGGGATGCCCTTCACCATGGAAGATATACCTGGGCCATCCTTAGCACCACCTCCTGTCACTGTCAGTTTAGAGGAGTTTGAGAATTTGAAAGAGAGGAATGAGAAGCTGACTCAGGCTCTACAGAAGACCCTCTGGGAGAGGAGTGATGGTCGTCTGGACATCGAGAGGTTAGAAAAGCTAAAGGTGGAGCATCTAGCTAGGATTGAGAAGTCAGAGGACTACATTAAGAAGTCGAGGGCTGGAGAACAGATTTTGAAGAATGCCTGCAAGGAGGCTCAGTTCCAAAAGGCCAGGACTGATTTGTATCTGAAAGAGAGTCAAGCTAGGTGGGTCAGGATCACCGAAGCTCGTACTCTGGAAGATAAGAGGACTCAGGACAAGATTGAGCAGTTGGAGGCTAGTGCAGAGGAGCAACAGGAAGCCCTGCTAGCAGCCCAAAGAGAGATCTCAGAGTTGAAGATTAGAGCTGGTGTGAAGAGATCAAAGGACCAGAGTCAACACAAGAAGCTAGCTGCAGCTGTTACTACCAGGAATCTCCTTATCAGGAACCTCACAGAGCGTCCAGCTGATCCTGTGACTGAAGCACTTCTAAAGGAAGTTCAGGAGGATGAGTTTGGTCTTGGTGTCTGACTTTTGCTTGTTGTTGCTTTCAGTCCATGTACTTTTATTTTCTTATGTTGTATTTTGACCCCTCAGAGGGCATGATTTGTAAGAAACAAACTATGTATCACTTACTTTTTGTAATATATATGTATCAGTTTGTTCTATCTGAGTTTCTTTCAAGCAACATCACAATCATCTTCATCAAGGGTCTGGAAAGGTCAAAACCAAGTGCCAAGCCGGATACCTTGGAAACAAATGAGCATACTGCATTGCATACTAACCTTTGTTTGTTTTGTAGGTTTGTTTTGTTTTGTTACTAACTCTGTTGTGATCTCAGGAACTATTGCTCGATGTCGGGTGTTCCCACTCAACCGTCCACACAGATATCCAACCCGCAACAACCTTCCGGGTATACAGATGGACCAGGTACAACAGGACCTTACAGAGGTCAGGAACCAAATGGCCAATGAAAGATTGGAAATGAGGGCTCAGATGACACAATTTATGGAGGTGATGAATGGTTTAGCTCATAGCCAAGAGAGATTAAGAGCCTTGGTAGAGAGGCAGACTCAGGAAGATCCCCATCTAGGGACTGGTGGGACAAGCAACAATGAGAGGGTTCAGCCTCACATCAACCCTCCTGTATTTGGACCCCACCTTCATCCAGAGATCAACATCCCTGCTAATGTACAAGGGAATGCTACTACAGGCAGAGTGCTGCAAGAAGACCCCCAGGAAGATCAGTTCACAGTGATGGGAGCTGGGGATGAGGCCTATGACAGAAGGCTGTATGAAATTGCTGAAAAATTAAGATCCTTGGAGTCACAAAACTCCTTGGGTTTTGATGTTATGGACATGGGCTTAGTGGACGGGGTCAGGATTCCCCACAAATTTAAACCACCGTGCTTTGAGAAGTACAACGGGACTTCCTGTCCACGGACCCACTTGTAATCCTTTCTGGGGAGGCTGAAGGCATACACTATGGACGAAAAGCTGTGGATGTTTTATTTCGAAGACAGCTTAACAGGAGCTTCAAGGGAATGGTACTCTCATCTGACCAGAGCAACCATCAGATGTTGGAAGGACTTGGCAGAGGCCTTCATTAGACAATACCAGTATAATTTGGATATGGCTCCCAACAGGACCCTCCTGATGGGAATGTCACAATCATCCAGAGAAAGCTTCCGGGAGTACGCCCAGAGGTGGAGACAGCTTGCTGCTGCTGTCCAGCCACCCATGTCAGAGAGGGAGATGGCTGATATGTTTATGAACACCCTCCAAGGGACATACATTGATAGGCTAGCTGCCTTTTCTTCTACCAGCTTTGCAGATGTCGTTATAGCTGGAGAAAGAATTGAGAGTCTGTTAAAGATGGGCAAAATTTCTGACAACGGTGCCAGCTCATTCAGCAACCCAAGAAATCCTTTTGTGGGCCCAAGAAGAACTGGTGACACCAATGTTATCCATGCCAGCAGGGGCAGACCCCAATATGTTCATAGGTCTGTGGCAGCAGTCACCATTCCTGCTCCAATTCATCCACAACCAGTTTATCAACCACAGCAACAAAATTACAAGCAACAAACTCAGTACCCTCCTCAGAGAAACTACAACAACACCAACAACAACAATCAGCAAAGACCATTCCAACAGAGACCTTCTCAGGCCAATAGGGTGATCGATCCGATTCCTATGCCTTATGCCACATTATTGCCACAACTCCTGAAACTCAACCTGGTTGAGCTAAGGACGTTGGCACCTCCAGATCCTGCCAGTCTGCCCAGAAATTATGACGCCAGCGCCAGATGTGCTTTTTACTCAAATGCACCTGGCCATAGTACAGAGAAGTGCAGAGCTTTGCACATGAAGGTACAGGACTTGGTAGATTCTAAGGCTCTAAATTTTGCACCACCACCAAATGTTAACAAGAACCCTATGCCACACCACGGAGGACCCAAAATCAATGCTATTGAAGAAGACAAGCCGTCTTATTTGATAACCAGTGTGGGTCAGATTCGGACACCCTTGGTAGAGATCAAAGCTCAACTCCTTGAATGTCAAATGTTCCCGGGGTGTGAACTAGGGTGTGCTTATTGCAACATTTCAGTGAATGGTTGTGATAACTTGAGGGATGGCATAGATGGTCTCATCTAGAGTGGCCTGCTTCAAATCACAACATCAATACCTACCAATCCAGCAATCTCCTTAACAACAGTTCTAGAGTCTTCTACAACTGCAACAACCATTGTTCCAAACAACTCTTCAGTTTCATCAACAAATACTTCATCTGTTACTTCAACGGACCAAATATCAACAAACATCCCTTCTACAACTTCAGCACCCCTTCATTCAGAATCTCCTATAACAACAACACCCATCCTTCCAACAATGTCTCCTACAACTTCAACAACAAATGTCTCAACAGTCACAATTTATTATGATCCTGAAAATGATTCTGCCTACAACTCACAGAATGCCACTCTTATCAGAGCACCAGTCACAATATACTATGATCCACAGACTATCATGGTCCCTTCTGCAGCTGCTATCAGTCCAGTCACTATCACGGTGCCTGGGCCAGTACCTTATGAAAGCAGTAATGCCATCCCTTGGCATTACGGCTCTGATCTATACTGCGAAGGACAGAAAATCACTCTTGAATCATCAACTTCTTCACCACAAATAGACAATGTGGGAGGAGGCGGAGGCTTCACTCGAAGCGGACGTCTCTTTGCCCCACAAATTCAAAGACCCGCTGCTGAAGCTGAAGCTGCTGCTAAGGCAAAAGGGAAGAGCACGGTGCAAGAAGAGCAAATTGTTAAAGAAGCTTCGAAAACACCTTTTGATAAAGAAGTTGATGAATTCATGAGAATCATCAAGAAAAGTGATTACAAGATAGTGGACCAGCTTCACCAGACGCCTTCCAAGATCTCTATTCTATCATTGTTAATGTGCTCCGAGGCTCATCGGAACGCACTACTGAAAGTCTTGCACGCAGCTTATGTGCCAGAAGAGATCACCGTCAATCAGTTGGAAGCTGTGGTTGGAAATGTTAATGCTAGTAATGGACTAGGGTTTACCAACACTGATTTGACTACGGAAGGCCGCAATCATAACAAGGCTTTGCACATTACCATGGAGTGTAAGGGTGCAGTTCTTTCTCATGTGCTGGTAGACACATGATCATCCCTCAATGTCTTACCTAAAAAAGCCCTTGTGAAGCTAGAGTATGAAGGATTGGCATTACGTCCCAGTAACTTGGTAGTAAGAGCCTTTGACGGTTCTAAGAGATCAATTCTGGGGGAAATTGAGTTGCCTATAACGATTGGCCCACAAACTTTCAAAACGACCTTCTACGTGATGGACATTCAGCCCGCCTACAGCTGTTTGTTGGGTAGACCATGGATTCATGCCGCTGGCGCAGTTACGTCTACCCTTCACCAGAAGTTAAAATTCGAGTGGGAGGGCCAAGTCATTACTATTTGCGGAGAGGAAGATATTTTTGTTAGCCATCTGGCTACCTACAAATATATTGAGATGGATGGGGAGATCCATGAAACGATGAGTCAAGGGTTTGAGGCCTTAAACATAAATGAAACATCTGTTGTACCTGGAACCTCAATGACATCTTATCAACAAGCCCGGAAGGTTATTGAAGAAGGGACTTCCCAAGGCTGGGGCAAACTGTTGCTTGTGGAGAAGAAAGAGGATATATTTGGGTTGGGTTACAAACCAACTCAACAAGATCAAGCAGAGGCTGCTAAGGAGCCCAACTTTGTTAGTGGGGGGATGCTCACCCCTGATGCTGTCAACAATTTGGAAGACGAGGATGAAAGCGACCGCAACCTGGAGAGTTGGATCCATCCAAAGATCCCGGGGAGCAGTATCTCAAACTGGTCTTCCCAGGAAATTATAAGAGTTACTCCTGCAGAGTAATTATTATTTCCTGTATTTTTATAGCATGCATCAAGTCTTGCATCTTGCCCAAGATGACAAGACTCATTTTGTAATCGGGCCATCTGTAATTTTTGTGCAACAAGATTAATCAATGAAATATCAGACATCTTTTGCAAATGAGTCTTTTTCTTTCCCGCTCACTGTTTTTCCATTTTTCTTTTTGTACAAAAAAATAAATGGCAATGTTTTCAAAATGACAACTTTATTTCACTTTTCCAAACAAGATTAAAATCAATCACTAAAATGAACAAACTGAACCCTTGCAGAGAGTGCCCTCCAGACAGCACCGACAACAGCACGGCTATGACTTCATATGACTTTGACAATCCAATCAATCAAGCTGATGAAGAGGTTGAAGAAGAGTATGAGCTTCCTGAAGAGCTAGCCAGGTTGTTGAGACAAGAGGAAAGGGTTATCACTCCTCATCAGGAGGAGGTCGAAACAATCAATCTTGGTACAGATGAAGACGTGAAAGAAGTTAAAATCGGGGCCTGCTTACAAGACTCAGTGAAGAGACAACTGATTGACCTGCTTCAAGAGTATGTGGACTTGTTTGCTTGGTCTTATCAAGATATGCCAGGGTTGGACACCGACATTGTTATGCACAAGCTGCCTTTAAGAGAAGAATGCCCACCAGTTAAACAGAAACTGCGCCGTACTCGCCCAGACATGGCAATGAAAATCAAAGAAGAGGTACAAAAGCAATGGGACGTCGGGTTCCTTGCTGTAACTAGCTATCCACCGTGGGTTGCTAATATTGTGCCTGTGCCTAAGAAAGACGGCAAAGTAAGGATGTGTGTTGACTACCGGGATCTGAACAGAGCCAACCCAAAAGATGACTTCCCATTACCTCACATTGATGTATTGGTTGATAATACGACTCAGTTCTCGGTATTCTCCTTCATGGACGGATTTTCAGGATACAATCAGATCAAAATGTCACCCAAAGACATGGAGAAGACAACCTTCATCACACCCTGGGGCACGTTCTGTTACAAGGTGATGCCATTCGGACTGAAGAATGCTGGTGCAACATATCAACGGGCTATGGTAACATTATTCCACGATATGATCCATAAGGAAATCAAATGTTATGTGGATGACATCATTGCCAAGTCCCTCACAGAAGAAGACCACCTGGTAAATCTGCTGAAGCTATTCAAGCGTCTGAGGAAGTACCAACTGAAGTTGAACCCCAACAAGTGCACATTCGGGGTGCGATCTGGTAAGCTACTGGGATTCATTGTAAGCGAGAAAGGGATTGAGGTTGACCCAGATAAAGTCCAAGCCATTCAAGAAATGCCTGCACCAAAATCTGAAAAAGAAGTTCGAGGGTTTCTAGGTAGATTGAACTACATCTCAAGGTTCATATCTCACCTTACAGCAACCTGTGAGCCTTTGTTCAAATTGTTGAGAAAAGAACAGACGGTCAGGTGGAACGAAGACTGCCAGAAGGCTTTTGACAAGATCAAAGAGTACTTACAAGAGCCTCCAATCCTTATGCCTCCAGTTGAAGGAAGACCTCTAATCATGTACTTGACAGTATTAGAAGAGTCGATGGGGTGTGTGTTGGGCCAGCATGACGAGTCTGGTCGAAAAGAGTATGCAATATACTACCTAAGCAAAAAGTTTACCGACTGTGAACAACGTTATTCACTGCTCGAGAAAACTTGCTGTGCTTTAGCGTGGGCTGCTCGCCGACTGAGACAGTATATGTTGACCCACACTACCTTATTGATTTCAAAGATGGACCCAGTCAAGTATATTTTTGAGAATCCAGCACTTACCGGACGGGTTGCAAGATGGCAGATGATTCTCACAGAATATGATATCCAATACACCTCTCAGAAAGCCATCAAGGGCAGTGTATTGTCTGAATATTTTGCTGAGCAACCTATTGATGATTACCAGCCTATGAGATTTGACTTCCCTGATGAATACATCATGTTCATAAAAGCAAAAGATCATGAAGAGCCTGTTCACACTGAAGGGCCTGACCCGGAAGAAGAATGGACTATGATGTTTGATGGGGCTGTTAACATGAATGGTCGTGGTGTTGGTGCAGTACTCATTACACCCAAGGGAGTTCACATGCTTTTCTCGGCAAAACTCACTTTCAACTGCACTAACAACGAAGCTGAATACGAAGCTTGCATTATGGGTCTTGAGGAAGCCATTGACCTCAGGATCAAGACATTGACTGTATTCGGAGATTCAGCTCTGGTAGTTAATCAAACCAACGGTAAATGGTACACACACCAAGATCATCTGATACCTTACAGGGACTATACAAGAAGGTTATTGACTTTCTTTACAACGGTCAAGCTTGAGTATATCCCTCGAGACGAGAATCAGTTTGCAGATGCTCTGGCTACCATTTCATCCATGATCAAAGTGCAAGCTGCCAACTTTGTACCGCAAATTTCAGTGTCCAGACTTGACAGACCAGCATATGTGTTCGTAGCAGATATTGTCAAAGATGATAAGCCTTGGTTCCATGACATTAAGTGCTTCTTGGAGGATACAACATACCCACCTGGGGCATCTTCCAATGATAAGAAGACTTTAAGAAGGCTCGCTGGCAGTTTCTTTCTGAACACTGATGGTTCCCTGTACAAGAGAAACTTTGATATGGTACTCCTCAGATGCGTTGATAGAACAGAGGTAGACTTGTTAATGCATGAAGTGCACGAAGGATCCTTTGGTACCCATGCTGGAGGGCATGCCATGGCCAAGAAATTGCTAAGATCAGGTTATTACTAGATCACAATGGATGCAGACTGTTGTGCTTATGCCAGAAAATGCCATAAATGCCAGATTTATGCGGATAAGGTGCATGTGCCTCCCAATCCTTTGAATGTGATGTCTTCACCTTGGCCCTTTGCTATGTGGGGCATTGATATGATTGGCAAGATTGAACCAACTGCTTCAAATGGCCACAGATTCATCCTGGTTGCCATTGACTATTTCACCAAGTGGGTCGAAGCGGCTTCATATGCAAACGTCACCAGACAAGTGGTAGCCCGATTTCTGAAGAGAGATATCATCTGTCGATATGGAGTTCCCGAGCGAATCATTACTGATAATGGTTCCAACCTAAACAATAAAATGATGGCAGAACTGTGCCGGGACTTCAAGATCCAACACCACAACTCTTCTCCTTACAGGCCAAAGATGAACGGCGCTGTTGAGGCAGCTAATAAGAATATCAAGAAGATTGTGCAGAAGATGGTAGTTACGTACAAAGACTGGCATGAAATGCTACCGTTTGCCTTGCATGGGTACCGCACGTCAATCAGAACATCCACCGGGGCAACACCGTATCAACTTGTGTATGGTATGGAAGCAGTCCTACCTGTTGAAGTTGAATTACCCTCTCTACGGGTACTGATGGATGTTAAGCTGAACGAAGCAGAATGGGTCCGGTCCCGATACGAACAACTAAGTCTGATTGAAGAGAAAAGATTGGCTGCAATCTGTCATGGGAAGTTATATCAAAAAAGAATGAAGAGAGCCTTCGATCAGAAAGTCAGGCACCGAGAGTACCAAGTAGGAGATCTTGTGCTGAAGAGAATCCTCCCTCCTCATACGGACCACAGGGGCAAGTGGACTCCAAATTATGAAGGGCCATTTGTAGTAAAGAAAGTTTTCTCGGGCGGAGCACTGATGCTCAGTACTATGGATGGTGAAGACTTCCCGTCCCCTGTGAATTCAGATGTAGTTAAAAAATACTTCGTATAAATAATGACCCGCTGGACATAAAAATAGAATGTAAGTCCAGGCAAAAATAGGGCATCCCGGCGAGTCAAAAACAGAATAAAAGACTCGGGCAAAAATAAGGGAAATAAAACAAAAAAAATGTACACCCGCTGAGTTGAAAAGCCACATTGGACAACTCAGGCAAAAAAGGGTATCCCGATGGATTGAAAACCCGAAAGGGCGATCCATGCAAAATAAGGGAATAAGCGAACAACTGCATTCTGAATTCGTCTGTATCACCTACAACTTGGTAAGCTTCGAAAGGATCAAGCTTCTTTCAGAATCAACCTTCTTCAGAAAGCAAGACGAGAAGAATGTCAAATGTCATACGAGTCATAGCAAAAGGGGAAGCTCCTTAAAGCGTCGACAACATTGCCAACATTTTGTTTCTCAATTTGTAACAATCTCCTCATTTCAGGGGATATGTCTCTTTGATGTATCTTGCCAATTCAGGGCATTTGAATTAATAAAAACAGATTTTTCAGTTACACGATGTCTCGTACATTTTTATTTGCAAAGAATGTCTGATGTCTTTAAAATATTGTTTGCATAAGCACAGATGCTTCTCTTCTAAAAAACTACGTGCTTGCAGGAAATATACTTACTCTCAGAAGTGTCTAACTCCTATGATGGAATCCAGCAAAGGATACCTCGGGATTACTTGTACGTTTCTCTATCTTTGCAGGATTGCAGGTATCCGAAGCGCAACATGGGGCATGTAAGCTTCATCCCAGCAAGCTGGCAAATCAACACTCATTCTTAGCACTCAAAGTGTTTTCTCCCCAGCTGAGTTACCACTTGTCACTTCTCCCAGCCAAGGTGCCAATTATTCTTCCTCAGCCAAGAATAAAAGCCAGGGAACCATTTCCCCACGGAACTTCAGCCTCTATCCAGAAGAGCAACGCATGAAGGGATCACAACAGAGTGACAAAAGCTTCTACAAACCCCAGCTGGGTCCCCTCATTACCAAGGATGGGTCTATTAGTGACTTATCTCCCCAAGCAAATATCATCTCATCAGATCTACCAATGATCTCACCCCCAGCTGGGATGTCCACTTCAAATAGATCAACCAGGGATCTTCACCAGCAACGGGATCCGAATCCCGGATTGTTATCTTTGCATAATCATGGCATTCACATCATATTCACCCACAAAGCGTAGCATTCCGTTTAATACGGAGCATTACGGCAGAAGTCAAACATATGGCATAATCATAAGCCATGCTCTGAATCGGACACTTGTGAATAATGACAATCCATCAGTATACAGAAAACTCCCCCAGAGTCCCCAGCAAACACAGTTGCCTGTCATCCCCAAACACCAGTATACAATCCTTGTGGCACCCGTCCGTGTCATATCCCCAGCAGAAAGCCAAAGACATCCTCTTTGCACTCACATATACATATATATACATTTCCTTGACATCCGTCCGTGTCACTTTCCCCAGTATAGTAACATAAACACTTCGTATATCAGATACTTGTTTATACTATACTCTTCTCCTTTCGACACTCGTCCGTGTCACTCCCCCCAGCAGGTTGAACACTTAAATATACACCAGTCATACTCATACAGATACCCGTCCGTATCTTGTATACACCATTTATATCCCCACAGATTCGACACTCGTCCGTGTTCTTTGTTAACCAGTTGGTACTCGTCTGTATCATCATCTCAGAACATGCGTCAAGCGTTTGTTTCTACCTGATACTTGTCCGTATCATAGTCTTAAAGATGCTCGTCCGCATCTTTAATCCATACACTGTGTCAAGTATGCTTGTCTTCTTGAGTATAGATACTCGTCTGTGTCTACGATTCCCAGAAGAGTCCCTTCAGATTCAACACTCGTCCGTGTTCTTTGTTAACCAGTTGATACTCGTCCGTATCATCATCTCTGAACACGTGTCAGTTTTTGTTTCTACTCGATACTCGTCCGTATCGTAGTCCTATGGATGCTTGTCCGCATCTTTAGTCTATACACAAACATCTAAACACTTATACCTTTTGTTTCTTGGATGTAAACACTCGTCCGTGTTTACTATTCCCCAGTAGATTGTTAACAAAGCAATTTTCTTTTTTATCTGACATTCGTCCTATGTCATGATAAACTTTGAGAGCAGCCGTACCCTGCTAGGTGGTCGTCCTCCACCTCTTGATGATCGTCCTTCATCATGCTCATCCGATGGCCGTCCCCATCGTTGACCTTTTATCCGACATTCTTCCTATGTCGTGATATTTAGCAGCCGTCCCCTGCTAGGTGATCGTCCTTCACCTGTTTGATGATCATCCTTCATCATTTTATCCAATGGCCGTCCCCATTGTTGATTTTGGTTATCTGACATTCGTCCTATGTCATGATAAACCTTGAGAGCAGCCGTCCCCTACTAGGTGGTCGTCCTCCACCTCTTGATGACCGTCCTTCATCATGCTCGTCCGATGGCCGTCCCCATCGTTGACCTTTTATCCGGCATTCGTCCTATGTCGCGATATTTTCGGCAGCCGTACCCTGCCAGGTGGTCGTCCTCCACCTTAGATGACCGTCCCTCATCTTATCCCCAACAGAGCAGCCGTCCCCTGCTAGGTGATCGTCCTTCACCTTTGATGACCGTACCTCATCATCTGTTTATTTCATTTTTTAACCCGATGGCCGTCCCCGTCGTGGCCCCTTTTCTTTTTTAGCCCGATGGCCGTCCCCATCGTTGGTTACACTACTTTATGCACCTGATGGCCGTCCCCGTCATGTTTCATTAATCCCTAGAGAATCTTACAGCTTTACTTGATGGCCGTCCCCATCATAATCCCTTTTATCCCCAGCATGTCGGCCGTCCCCGTCATTGCTCTTTACCCAGCAGTCATTCTCTGCTTGACGGTCGTCCTCCGTCGCCCGCACTTTACAATATACTTTACTTTCTTTTACAATCTATATCCCTTTTCTTCTTCATTCTGTGAGTGCAAATTTTGGACTGTCTTTGGTATTCAACCACAAGTTATCTTGTTTGCCTGTTAAGTCGTCGCTTACATCCTGCACAGCTAACTCATGTTTGAATAGGGGCAGCTGTAAACATCCCAAATTTGCCCTCACCCATTCACACCATGGCTTGTGATCATTTCATATGCATAAACTCAATCATACCATCTCATATCACATTTTTTCATTGCATTGGTTCTAAGTCATCTGCATCTAGGGTTTGTGATCTGAGCAATCCAAGAGCTTCTTGAGCCACTCCAAAGGTCATCAATCACTTAAAAGGGGTCCATATGTGTTCAAGTATCATATTATACCCTCTCAAAGTCAAGAATGCCAAAAAATCACAAGAACTGGAATTGTTATGGAAGCAGAGCCAGGTTTGACTGCACAGATGACCTAGAATTAGGGTTTTGGTTTCAGAGGCCATAACTCCAAATTTTTAGGTCATTCTTGTTTCTATTGATCTCTATATGGTATAGGGAGTATGAATATCAATTTTCATGAATAAATTCCATGGGGAAGTCATCTGATCAAGAGTTGACTTTTCAAGCAAGTCAGTGCAAAATCAGGGCATCTGAGGTCCCCAATGACCCAACCAAAGGGTGTTCTTCATCATTTTGATTGTATATGATCTTTATTTGATCATGGAAGATGTTAGAAGTTCACAAAATTGAAGAATTTCAAGTCTTTTGCAAAGTTGACTTTTTGGGCAAGTTTGACTTTAATGAAATTGTCATTTTAAGCAACCTTTTCAACCCTTACTTTTTGATTCAAAAAAGCTTCAAATGGAAAAACTTTTGTCATGAAAGTTGTAGAATAGATCATTCCCTTTTCAAAAAGTACAAGAACATGACCTAATTCATTTTGGATCAAAAGTTATGGCTTGTCAAAGTTTGCAAAAATCACAAAATTTCAAAGTTTCTACCAAAGAGGTATTTTGCAAAATGACTTGATCAAGTGTTCTAAAGATATCAAATGCACTTCTAATCCACACAACATGATCATGTGACATCTAAAGTTCAGAATGGACCAAAGAATTACACATTTTTATGGTTTATGGAACAAGATTTTTCATAAGAGGCAAAAGTGAACCAAGTTGCAAAACTCATCATAGCTTCTCATCCACTTGCTGGCTAGCTTGCTGATAAATCCTAGGCCTTTCCTCACATCCTGCTGCGCAGGACATGCCTTTTGTACTTAGCTAGCAAGTAGCCCATGCCCTTCTTACACAACTTTGACATTTTGGCAAAAGGACCCATACCTATCACAAAAGCACACATCACATCTTCTGACCAATCCCAATTGTTTATACTAATCAAATGCAAGCCAAACATAACAAGAAGCAAGCCTGAAACACTCCATAGCACAGCATTCTCATTTTCACCTTCATTTGCAAAAGCTTTCGAAACTGCTTGCACAAGTCACAAACACACAAACTAACTTCACAGATCAACTCAACACACCTTCCTGATCACAAAGCACCCTTCACCATAGCTTGGAAGTCACAAAATCAAAAATACGATCACCACCTTCCCTTGAGCAGAACTTTTGCCATTTCAAAAACTAGCCATTCTCAAAGCTTCCTGAGCTTCATTTCATCATCAGAGGGATCAAAGGAGTGGGTTTGCACCAAGAAACAGCCCAGAAAGCACAGGATCAGAAAGCTCCATCTCAGGTATAGCTCAAGAACAAATTTTCCAGAACTTGCTTTTCTTGTTATAAAATGAAAGTGTATGCTGTGCTGATCATGATGATGTGTTTGAAATTGAAAATTAGTGAAAAATGAGGATGTATGCAATGTCTGAAACTTTTGCCCTAAAAACTGTTTGGCTTCGATTCGTTTGATTGATGAAGAATAAATGAGATTTGAGTGGGGGTTTTGATTCAGTGGGATGTGGGAATGATTTCTGGGCTTTTAGTTTTCGTTTTAGTGAAGTTTTGAGGATTTGGGAGATTTTCAGGTGGGGTTCCCACCGGAGAAGACGACCGGAGGTCTTCTCCGGCCACCTGAAAACAATTAGGGCTAATCCCTGTGTTTAATGAAGTTTGAATATTGCCCCTTGGATGTGTTGACTCGCGCGCATTTGGACGCCCAGGATCACTCTATTTTGCCCTAATCATAGTTGACTTTATTAATCTTGATTAATTAATTCATAAATAGGATTTAACTCAGTTTGAATATAGACCACTGGATTACGCGCCAAGTTAACAGCCTCTTCCCCAGTTTCCATCTGATCCGTTCATTGCGTTTACTTTCTTTTATTCTAATTTTAATTCATTTATTTTGTATTTCTTTTGTCCATTTATTTTAAAATAGCAAAAATTATTCAAAAATTCTGAAAATTTTTATACACACTTTTATTAATTTTCAGAAACCAAAAATATTTTTATTTTTATTTTTTGCATTAAAAAATATTTTTAAAACATTTAAAAGTTTATTTTTAATTAATTAATTAGAATTAATTAATTAAAAATACTTTTAGGTATTTAAAAATCACCAAAAAATTCATGAAACCTTTAAAAACATTTAGAAACATTGTCCAACCCTCAAACCAAATTTCTTTTTTGATCTTGGTGTCTTTTGAGAATTTTTCATGGAATTAAAATCATTTCAAGGCATTATTTTGATCCAAACTTCCAAAAATCATTTATGCCTAACCATTGAGAGTTGGACTTTGG
This sequence comes from Lathyrus aphaca, assembly GCA_963966055.1. Taxonomy (NCBI): domain Eukaryota; kingdom Viridiplantae; phylum Streptophyta; class Magnoliopsida; order Fabales; family Fabaceae; genus Lathyrus; species Lathyrus aphaca. The sequence goes on along the minus strand of OZ014519.1, from coordinate 430,275,139 downwards.
TTCTTTTTGCATTGCATTTTGTTTAGCATGTAGTTTGTGAGATTAAATTGGCATGATTTGATCTTTCATTTTCAATTTGTTTGGCATTTTTCTTGTTAAGGTACCCTAAAACCCTAGCCAACTTAGGAAATTCATAACCCTAATTAGGTTAAGAGTTGGAACCTCTCCTTTGGGCAGTAAGTTAGTATAGGATTAGGGTCCCTTTGAGTGCATTTTCAATTTTTTATCTTGATGTTTGCTTCTGATTTTGGTTTTTGTTTGATGCATTGATCATAAACCCTAATTTGGGCTTCCATTTGCATACATCTTGCATTTGCATTCATACCTTGACTTGCCATGACATTTTATGCATCCATTTGATCCATTAGACATCTTAAGATATGTTGAAAGCATGTTTGATCATTGCATCATGTATTTGCCATGTTGTATGCCATTTGCATCTCATAACTTTTCATGTATGTTTATGGTTCTTAACTTGTTTCATCTGCATCCATTGGTTCATATGATCATCCTCATACCTTGATTCATGTTTGCATCATCTCATAACATCATTATCATCTCATATGTGCTTCTGGTTTTGATTTACATCATGTCATTTCATCTCATTTTGCATTGCATTGCATTCCTTTACTAACTTTTCAGGTGGTAAGTAACTTTGAGAAGTGAATTTGCCTTCACTTCTCACCTTTTCTTTTCATCTCTCTTATGCATCCATACTGCATTTTGTTATGTTTTTGAGATTGAGTTTGCTTTTTCTTTCTCTTCTCACTTTCTTTCTTCAAGTGACTTGTCTTCTTAAATGAAGCAAGTTACTTTGCTTCTCCTGGTCCTTTCATCTGCTTCCTGGAGGTTCCATTGAAGATCTTTCTTGTAAACCTTACAAACCTTAGGAACAACCAAGCATGACAATGATTAGGGTTTTGATTAGTCTCCCCACTTAGTTTTACCTTTGTGTCTCCTTGAGTCTTCTCTTCTCACCTCATAATCAGGGACTAAACCCTAAAGGCTTTAAGGCTTTGTGATTAAGCTTATACCTGCATCCTTCTATTAGGATGGAGTGTATAACTTTAATCCTAAGTGTTAAACCCTTAATGTGTTTAAATCCTTTAATTAATCCACCTAATAATCATCAAGATATCAAGCTTGTAACTTGGGCCTTGCATCAGGGTTCTAATTCTTCCTTAATTGGTTAAGAAGGACTAACCCTAATGTTAATGGACAAGTCCCCCTCAAGTTGTCTTACAAACCCTAAAAATCACTTCATCATCATATCATTAAATAAAATCCATTTAATCAAAGGCTTGTTTTGTCATGAGTTTAATCCCTAATCATGGATTAAGTTGAGGAGCTTTCCTCAGCTTAAACATTCTCATCTATTATCCTTCTATTAGGATGGTGTAATGAGTCTGTTTAATCCTTGATTATGGCTTAATCTCATTACTTAACACTAAACAAAAACACAAAAACATCTAAATAATCACAAGTAGGTTAATGATCTTAATCCTACACCCAAGGTGACTAAGTGTGAGAAACTGACTTCACACTTAAGGTATTCTCATTACCCCTAATCAGAGGGAAGATGTGATGAGTTTACTAACCCATTGTTTAAAAACCCAAAAACAAACAATAATCGTCTCCTCCGGGATTCTTTTCTCACTTCATTCACTCATAAACGAGAACTTGCTTCTTCCGTCTAATGCAAGACAGTTTGCACCTGAGCCAGACAGGTCATACACTTGAGCATAGGCAAGTAAGAAATTCACCAGTCAATTCATCTTTCAGTCTCTTTGGGTCAAACTACGGTGTTCTGACTTCCTCATTGCACGAGAGGATACGTAGGCATAACTTAACAGTTATCAAACAAAAGTCTCTGTATATTCCCCCTCCTTCTAGCCTTAGTCTTTAGCCTCATTATCATGAGCATTTCATCTTTGTTCTTACACTAACACTATACATATTACACTTCACTTCTCTTACACTGACACCTGTACATCCTTTTCCAGCTCTTTTGATACACAAATTGCACTGACACTACCCCTTTAAAACACAAATCTTTTAAGCGTGGATCCCGTCGAGTACGACGGACAATCTGGGTGCTAATACCTTCCTAGGTTGTAACCAACCCCCTTTCTCAGTCTCTCTGGTTCGCTACCGTCTTATCCATATCTTTCTAGGTCTATGCAGCATTACCTTTCCTTCGGGATAAAAATGCCTAGCTGGCGACTCTTTTCATTCCCTGTGAGTTCACTCTTGTGTGTTCTCACACCCTCCTTTCGCCGACCGTTCGCGTCTGTACCCCATTTGACCCGGCTTCATTTGGTGGGAGCGACACTCATTCATGTTCTCTTACTTTCTTTCTTCAGGCAATTTTTCTTCTTAAGTGAAGCAAGTTGTCTTGCTTCCCTTTGCTTTTTCCTCCTTTCATCTGCTTCTCTCCTTGGTGGTTCTTTGAAGATCTTTCTCTCTTAAGCCTCATAAACCCTAGGATCTCCAAGCATGATAACAATTAGGGTTTGATTAGTCCCCCATTTAGTTTTGCCTTTGAGTCTCTTTGAGTCTTCTCTTCTCATCTCATAATCAAGGACTAAACCCTAAAGGTTTTAAGGCTTTATGATTAAGCTTATGCCTGCATCCTTCTATTAGGATGGAGTGTATAACTTTGATCCTAAGTGTTAAACCCTTAATGTGTTTAAATCCTTTAATCAATTCACTTAATAATCATCAAGACATCAAGCTTGTAACTTGGGCTTTGCATTAGGGTTCTAATTCTTCCTTAATTGGTTAAGAAGGACTAACCCTAGTGTTAATGGACAAGTCCCCCTCAAGTTGTCTTACAAACCCTAAAAGTCATTTCTTCATCTTATCATTAATTAAAATCCATTCAATAAAGGCTTTGTTTTGTCATGAGATTAATCCCTAATCATGGATTAAGTTGAGGAGCCTTCCTCAGCTTAAATGTTCTCATCTATTATCCTTCTATTAGGATGGTGTAATGAGTCCATTAAATCCCTGATTATGGCTTAAACTCATTACTTAACACTAAACAAAAATAACAAAAACATCTAAATAAATGCAAGCAGGTTAATGATCTTAATCTTATACCATGGTGATTAAGTGTGAGGTGCTTACTTCATACTTAAGGCATTCTCATTACCCCTAATCAGAGGGAGGATGTGATGAGTTTACTAACCCATTGGTTTAGGTTTAAGCTCATTAACTTATGACAAACTCAAAAAGCAATAAAAGATTGAAAACATCAAAACAAACAATAATCGTCTCCTTCGGGATTCTTTTCTCACCTCATTCACTCACAAACGAGAACTCGGTTCTTCCGTCTAATGCAAGACAGTTTGCACCTGAGCCAGACAGGTCATACACTTGAGCATAGACAAGTAAGCAGTTCGCAAGTCAATTTATCTTTCAGTCTCTCTGAGTCGAACTACGGTGTTCTGACTTCCTCATTGCACGAGAGGATACGTAGGCATAACTTAACGGTTATCGAACAAAAGTCTCTATATATTCCCCCTCCTTCCAGCATCATTCTTTAAGCCTCATAGTCTTGAGCTTTGCACTCCTTCCTTACACTGACACTTCTCTTATACACTCCGCATTTCTTTTGCACTGACACCTGCATTCTTTCCAGCTTTGATACACAGATTGCACTGACACTACCCCTTTAAAGCACAAATCTTTCAAGCGTGGATCCCGTCGAGTACGACGGACAATCTGGGTGCTAATACCTTCCCAGGTTGTAACCAACCCCCTTTCTCAGTTTCTCTAGTTCGCGGCCGTCTTATCCATATATTTTCTAGGTTTATGCAGCATTACCTTTCCTTCGGGATAAAAATGCCTAGCTGGCGACTCTTTTCATTTCTTTCTCCTTTCACCGACCGTTCGCGTTTGTACCCCTCTTGGGCCTGTGTCATTTGGTGGGAGCGACAGAGTCTCCATTATTGGAACCCTTCTCTATCCGGCATTCGTCCTATGTCATGTTATTTAGCAGCCGTCCGCTGCTAGGTGATCGTCCTTCACCTTTTGATGATCGTCCTTCATCATTTTTATCCGATGACCGTCCCCATCGTCGACCTTTTCTATTCGACATTCGTACTATGTCATGATATTTAGCAGTCGTCCACTGCTAGGTGATCATCCTTCACCTTTTGATGATCGTCCTTCACCTCTTGATGATCGTCCTTCATCATACTTATCCGATGTCCGTCCCCATCGTCGACCTTTTCTATCCGACATTTATCCTATGTCGTGGTAAAGAGAAGTCGTTCCCTGCTAGGTGATCATCCTTCACCTTTGATGACCGTCCCTCATCATTACTCCATTTATTTCTTTAAACCGATGGCCGTCCCAGTTGTTGTTTACTTTACTTTCCGAACATGATGGTCGTCCCCGTCATGGTCTCTTTATTTCCCCAGCTTGTCGGTCGTCCCCGTCATTGTTTAGCTTACCGCTTTATCCCTAGCAGTCGTCCTCTGATCGATGGTCGTCCTCCATCGCCTGCATTTAATAATTGTACTTTACTACCTTTTGAAATTTATATCCCTTTTCTTATTCTCCCCAGTGAGTGCAAATTTTGGATTGTCTTTGGTATTCAACCACAAGTTATCTTGTTTGTCTGATAAGCCAGGCGCTTACATCCAGCACAACGAACTCATGTTTGAATAGGGGCAGCTGTAAACACCCCAAATTTTCCCTCACTAATTTCACACCATGCCTTGTGATCTTTCATGTTTGCATAAGCATAAGCATACCACCTCATATTGCATATTTGCTTCATCTGCATAGTTCAAGTTCATCTGCATCTAGGGTTTGTGATCTGAGCAATCCAAGATTCCATCTGAGCCATCCCAAAGGCCTCAAAGTGTTCCAAGAGGGTCCATGTGTATTCTATTATCATATTATGCCTCTTAAAGTTCAAAGAAGTCAATAAATCACAAGAACTGGCAAGGCATGGAAGCAGAGCTAGGGTTTTCACTACACAAATGACCAAAATTAGGGTTTTGGTTTCAGAGACCTTAACTCCAAATTTTTGGGCCATTCTTGTTTCTAATGTTCTTAAGATGTTATAAGGATCATGTGTACCAAGTTTGATGAAGAAATTCATTGTGGAAGTCATTTGTTCATTAGGTAACTTCTTAAGCAAGTCAGAGCAAAATCAGGGCATCTGAGGCCCCCAACAATGGAACCAAAGGGGTATTTTCATCAAATTGAAGTTCTATGATCTTTATTTGATCATTGAAGTGCTTGGAAGTTCACAAAATTGAATAAATTTGAGCTAAACCAAAAGTTGCCAAAAATGGAAATGACTTGTAATGGAAACTTTCCATTTTTGGGAAAGTTCTTCAAACTCCTCTTTCTCAACCAAAAATGCTTCAAATGAAAAATTCTTGGTCATGAAAGTTGTAGATTAGGTCTTTCCCTTTTCAAAAAGTACAAAAACATGTTCTAATTCATTATAGAACTCAAGTTATGATCCTTCAAAGTTGGCAAAATTCCTATAATTTTCAAGAATACACCAAAGAGGATTGCCAAGCCATTTCATGACCTCTAATGCATCTCTAAACATCATACCATCATAGTACAACTCATTTTGATCAGAATTGGCCCAAGAATCATACACTTTCATGCCTTGAACTTCAAGAAATCTTAAAAGGGCCAAAGTTCCTCAAATTTGCAAAATGGTACAAAACTTCCCATACACTTGCATCAGCACACCAAATCTGTTTCTATAGCTTCCCTTGATCTCTGCTGAGCCAAGCCATGCCCAAATCCAGACCTGCCATGTGCCCATACCTCAAGTACAACCAACCTTGACTTTTTGCAAATCACCCCATACCAATCAGCATAGCCCACACCAACTATTATGACCTATCACAACTTCATATACATGCTTCAAGGGATTCATTTTCATACACACACAAGCCTGCAAGCTCTCATACATTCAGATTGCCAAAATCCATCTCAAACTTCATCTCTTCGAAATTCATGAACCAGCCATCAAAACTCCAAGCAAACTTCACCAATCATCTCCATATACTCTCCAGATCATTTCCCAACCATTAAACAAGCTTGAAACCTCAAGAATCCAAAACACGATTTCACTCACCTCTGAACTGAAACCTTCAAAACACTCCATATAAACTTGTTTCAAGCATTCCAGAAGCATAAGGGGATCAAGGGGAGTGGTTTAGCACTAAAGAAGAGCCCAGAAAGTCCTAGTTTCGAAAGCTTTAACTCAGGTAACCTCAAGAACATTTTTTCCAGAAATGTGTTTTTAAGTTCTTATATTGTTCTATATGTTGCACTGATCACGGGGATGTGTTTGGTTTTGAAAATTAGCAAGAAATAAGCATGTACTGATTGTCTAAAACTTTGCCCGTAAAAATGATTTTGTTTGATTCTCTTGATTCATGAAAAATAAATGGATTTTATTGTTGGATTCTTGTTTAGGATGTTTAGTTGAGTGAATCTGGAGAGTTTGATGCGTTTTAGTGGCGTTTTGAGAGAGATGGGGTGAAGGTCTCACCGGAGAAGATGACCGGAGCACTGTTCCGGTCATCTGAATGTAATTAGGGTTTTGATTAGGGTTTAGGGTGAGTTTGAATGTCAGCCCTTGGATAGCCTTTCCCGCGCGTGTTTGGACGGTTGAGATTAGTCATTAAGTTTCAATCAGGATTAATTAATTTAATTAATTGAAATTAGGTCAGAATCAATCCCAGCCCATGGTTTGCGCGCTGGTCAATGCCCCTTTTCCCAGTTTAAATCTGGTCCATCAGATCTTCATTCTTTCCATTTAATTTCATTTTTGTTTTATTTTTATTCATTTATCTTGCATAATTATTTTAAAATACTTAGAAAAATCCCAAAAATATTTTTATTCCAAATATTTTCATAATTAACCTTTTGCATTTTTATTCCAAATATTTTTCTTAATCAGAAAATGATTTTTATTTTATTTTTTGCATAAAAGTAGTATTTTAAAAATATTTAAATGTTATTTTTAATTAATTAAAGTCTTTTAATTGATTAAAAATACATTTAAGTTTCTAAAAATCACCAAAAAAATCATGAATCATCCTTTTGCATTTGGAAACATTTCCAAACTCTCCACACAAATTTCTTTTTAGGTTTGATCATAACTTGAGAATTTTATTTGAATTAAGGTCATTTAAATCCCATTTTTAAACCCTAACTTGAAAAAATATTTTCGGCCTAACCAAGAAGAGTTTGAAGATGATTCTTTTTGCATTGTTTTGTGAATATCATTAAGTATTTAGGATAGTTTTGGCATGAATTTATCTTTCATTTTCAATTTGTTTAGCATTTTACCTTGAAGATCACCCAAAAAACCCTAGAAACTTAGGAAATTCATAACTCCTTCTAGGTTTAGCTTCTGACCTCCCCCTTTGGATGGTGACCTAGTATAGGTTTAGGGTTACTTTGAGTGCATTTTCAATTTCTTATAATGTAATTTACTTATATTTTAGTCATATGAATCTCATGTTACTTTAAAACCCTAATTTTGCATCTTTACTTGCATTCATCCTGCATATGCATCCATACATGAACTTTCCATGACATTTCATGCATTCATATGTCATCTTAGACATCTTAGGACATGTTAGAATCATGCTTGATCATTTCTTCATTCATTTTCCATGATTTGCATTCATTTCCTTTCATTAACTTTCAGGAACTTCCAAACTTCAAAGCATGCCTCATGACATCCCATTCTTTGTATGATCATTCATATACACTTTGTTTTCTTTTGCATCATGACATAGCATCATTTACATCATGTGTATTCTTCTGGTTTTGATCTTTGTCTTTGCATATGCATCATTCCATTTCATTTCTTTCCTTATGCATCTTGTGCTAACTTTTCAGGATTAATGGTATGTTGTTTGAGAGGTGGATTAGCCTTCACCTACCACTTCTTCTCATCCTTTTATGTTGCATCCTTGCTTCATTTTTTATTGTCTTTGAGTGGGTTTGCTCACTTGTTTTCATCTCTCACTTTCTTTCTTTAAGTTACTTATCATCTTCAATGAAGTAAGTAACTTATTTCTTCTGCCTCTTCCTCTTTTCATCTGCTTCTTCCATTGGTGGCTTCCTTGAAGATATTTCTCAAGCCTTACAAACCATAGGAATATCCAAGCATGATAATAATTAGGGTTGTGATTATTCCCCTTTAGTTTTTACCTCTGAGTCATCTTTGTGTCTCTCTTCTCATCTCATCATTAGAGACTAAACCTATAAGGCTTTAGGACTTTGGAATTAGGGTTATGCCTGCATCCTTCTCTTAGGATGGAGTGTATAACTTTAAGCCTAAGTGTTAAACCCTTAATTTGTTTAACCCTCTTAATCAATCCACTTAATAATCACTAAGACATTAACTTGTAACTTGGTCCTTACACCAGGGTTCTAATTCTTCCTTTATGGTTAAGAAGGACTAACCCTTGTGTTTAATGGACAAGTCCCCCTCAAGTTGTCTTACAAATCATAAAACTCACTTCTTAATTTCATCCTTAACTAAAATCTATTTAATAAAGGCTTGTCATCTAATGATTTTAATCCCTAATCATGGATTAAGTTGAGGTATCTTCCACAGCTTAAGTGTGCTCATCTATTATCCTTCTATTAGGATGGTGTAATCAGTTCACTAATCCTTGATTATGGCTTAAACTCATTATTTAACACTAAACAAAAATCCAAAAGCATCTAAATAATCACAAATAGGTTAATGATCTTAATCCTACACCATCAAGGTAATTAAGTTGTGGTGCCTACCTCATACTTAAGTATTCTCATTATCCCTAATCAAAGGGAGGATATAATGAGTTTACAAGCCCTTGATTTAGGCTTAAGCTCATTAACTTATGCAAAACTCTAAAAAAACAATAACAAGACTGAAAACACAAAAATAAACAATAATCGTCTCCTCCGGGATTCTTTTCTCATCACACTCATTCACAAACGAGAACTTGCTTCTTCCGTCTAATGCAAGACAGTTAGCACTCGAGCCAGACGAGTCATACACTTGAGCATAGACAAGTAAGCAGTTCACAGTCAATATTTTTTCAGTCTCTTTGAGTCGAACCACGGTGTTCTGACTTCCTCATTGCACGAGAGGATACGAAGGCATAACTTAACAGTTATCGAACAAAAGTCTCTGTGTCTTCCCCCTCTTTCAGCATTCTTTTTAAGCCTCAGTCCTTGAGCATTCACCTTTTGCAATGACACTTGTATATTTCTTTTCCAGCGTTTTGCACACAGATAGCACATACACTTCCCCCCTTTAAACACAATCTTGTAAGCGTGGATCCCGTCGAGTACGACGGATAATCTGGATGCTAATACCTTCCCAGGTTGTAACCAACCCCCTTTCTCAATTTCTCTGGTTCGCAACCGTCTTATCCATAATTTTCTAGGTTTATGCAGCATTACCTTTCCTTCGGGATAAAAATACCTAGCTGGTGACTCTATTCAGTTCATTTCATTTTCTCCTTTCGCAGACCGTTCCCGTCTGTACCCTATCTGACCCGGTGTCTTTTCGGGGGAGCGACAGTTACATATGTCCGCATTGATGATGAGAGAATGGGAACTTTTGGAGGATTTTAGAGACTTGAGTTTGGTTTGTGAAATGACTCTGAGGAGTGTGATACTTGGTATGCTACATGTTACGAATGATTTTCTTGCAACCGTATGTGAAAAACAAAAGTTGGATTTGAAGTTTGTTGATTTGATGATGAATGAGAATCAGGAATTCAAGGTTGATAATTCTGGAGTTTTGTGATTCGGTGGTCGTATTTGTATTCCCGATGATGCGGAGTTGAAAAAGATGATATTGGAAATGGGAAAGCGAAGTAACTTAAGTATTCATCCGGGAGCGAATAAAATGTATCAATATTTGAAGATCTTTTGGTTGTCCGGATTGAAGAGGGATGTAGCTCAATTCGTGTATGCGTGTTTGACTTGTCAGAAGTCTAAGGTAGAACATCAGAAGCCTAGTGGATTGATGCAACTGTTGGATATTCCATAATGGAAATGGGATAGTATATCGATGGATTTTGTTATGGGGTTGCCGAATAGGCAAAGAGGTTATAATGCTTTTTGGTGATTGTTGATAGACTTACTAAATCTGCTCACTTTGTTACGATTGATATTAGTTATCCTTTGGAGAAGTTAGCCGAGATTTATGTTCTGTGGTTGTGAAGTTGCATGGAGTTCCTAAGAGTATTGTAATGGATAGAGATCCTAGATTTACATCGAGGTTTTGGGAGAGTTTGCAAAAGGATTTGGGTTCTAAGCTAAGATTGAGTTTGGCTTACCATCCGCAAACAGATGGTCAAACTGAGAGGAGAATTCAATTGTTGGAGGATTTGTTGTGTGCTTGTGTGCTAGAGCAAGGTGGTGCTTGGGATAGTTATTTAGTGTTGATTGAGTTTACCTACAATAATAGTTTTCATTCGAGTATAGGTATGGAACCATTTGAGGCTTTGTATGGTTGGAGATGTCGAACGCCTTTGTGTTGGCATGACACCGGTGAGAGAACGGTAGTTGGACCGGAGATGGTACAAAAAACGACGGAGAAAGTGAAGTTTATTCGTGTTAATTCTATTATTTTATGATTGGCATTATGTTTGGTAAAACTAATATGGCTGGAAAATGTTGAATAAGAAGTTCCATATGTTAAATTAACATGGTATAGATTCTGGAAGAACATGTCAAACATGATGTCCTGACATGGTGACACAGATAAATGTGGTTATAATAATTGGCAGATACTGAAGAAGATGTTGAAACATCTGCAAATGTCATGACAGAATTACTGTCATATGTTACAGACAGATGTCAAAGAAAATGTTGAAACATCTGCAACTGTCATGACAACATTACTGTCATGTGTTACATTTAGATACTGAAGAAGATGTTGAAACATATGCAAATGTCATGACAGAATTACTGTCATATGTTACAGACAGATGTCAAAGAAAGTGTTGAAACATCTGCAACTGTCATGACAACATTACTGTCATGTGTTACAGATAGATATCAAACAAAAAGTGTTGAACTTAGTTCAGGATGTCACACCAGATGTTGTGACATTGACAAACAGAGTAAAAGTTAATGAACTAAAGTCAAGACATCAGGATGTCACACCAGATGTTGTGACATCGTAAACCTGCTACCAGACTTAAATGATGCATAACAGAAGTGAGTAAATTCAGGAGAACTTATCTGGAATTAATTGTGAATAGATAAGCACTCCAAGGCGCATCTTTAGGGAGCTTAGTTATCTGATTTCAGTGTAACAGAATAACTAACTCACCTTGAATCAAGGAGGTAACAAACTAACTAACCCTAATTCAAGGTGATGACAGTGGGATTTATCAGATCTGAATTATGCAGAATATTCTACAAAATATTCTGATATCACAGGTGGAGTTATTTTAAAGGACTAGGAGATTCGAGGTGGAATTATTTTTGCAGAATATTCTTGAGATATTATGCAATCATATGTGGCGCTGATTTAAAGGGTGCTGATTTAGAAGATCTTAAAGACTCAATTTAAATTGAAGACAAATATTGAAAAATATAGAGTTTCTATATTTAGAGATATTTTAGGAGTTTTTAGATTTGAAGATCTTTTGGTATATTTGTATCATATTTTTTCTGCATATTTGTAGCAGCTATTGTTGTGATTGTTTAGGCCCAAATCTAGTTGGGAATAGGTTATAAAAGAAACCCTGTAACCTAGTTTTAAAAAAACCCAATCAACCGAAAATGTAAACATTATTAGGGTTGTGTTCTTATGGCAGCCGTGCGTAACAAGGAACCCTATTATGGCTGTTTCACCTGTGATTCTCGAAGCTTGTAAGCAAGAGATGTTATTGTACTTAACTGAAGCTGTTAAGCAAGGTTAAATTGTTGTCATGGAAGTGTGCCTTCTATTTTGTGAATTGTTGTATAGATATGAAGCCGTCAATATCAGCAACTAAGAGTTGAGAACTATGAGACATCACTGAGGTGATTGGAAGTGAGGATGAGTTTCGCATATTTAGGAGTTCCTAAGTAGAAGTTGCATTGGTAGTGATTAAGTGAGAAGACTGTAAACTATAGGTGTTTGCTGAGAAGTCTTTGAATTGATACTACATAGTGGATTTCCTTCCTGGCTTGGTAGCCTTCAGAGTAGATTGATTTGATTGAACTGGGTTAACAATTCTGCTGTGTTCTTTATATCTTTTCTGTTTTATGTTTTATGCAGTACCTGAACTGAATGTCCTATCAGATGTCACAACATCCTGAAGCATGTTTGACTCTGATATATCAGAATTATTTAAGTACTGATATGTATGCCTTACCATGTTTATAAGTAACAGATAAGATGTCTCAACATCATATTCGACATCTGAGTCTGTCATACCAAAATTTCAATTGGTATCAGAGCAGGCATCCTGGTCTGTTTCTGGATGAGATCTAAGGGGGATACTTTCTAGTTCATGGTAAAGGAAGAAGGATGATATAATGAAAAGCTGTTGGAACTTGAGAGGTTCATATTGGCGTTTGAATGGTCCCTAAAAGTGGAGGATGGACTATTCATCATATGGTGTATATTGGACCGGTCTGGTGTTATCAGGGCTGGAAATTTGTTGGTGAATTGCTGTGTAGCTATGATGTCAGACAAAATGTCCTGACATCTTGGTTCAGAGAATTCTATATTTGAAGGAGGCTTGTGTTTTGTTTTCTGTGAGGTTTGGTTTCAACTTCTGTACTGCTGCATGTGCCTCTGATATATTCTGAAGTTATACCAAGTTTGTGTGTTACTTGGATTAGATGCACTGTGGTTGGGAAATGTTCTAGTTGTTCTTGTATGGGGAGTTATATCTGTATCTGAATTGATGATCATACAATTTATAAGGAATATGGTATAATAGTATGTATCATGCAAGTCACTGCATGTATTTGGGTCTGATAGAAAAGGATGATTAACTTCTGGTGAACTCTCGTACCCTCTGCAAAGAGTTGTACATGGATTACTACTGTTGTTACCCCCAAAACCATAGTAAGTGTCAAATCAATTTGTTTGAGATTGTTGTCAGATCTGATGTTGGAACATCATCTCAAAAATGTTGAGTCTTCAACCAAGGAAGTTAGTTGTGCTCATGGTGGAATATCAGGTCAAGCCACTTACCTAATTTGAAGTGATAGGTGGTGTGGATTAATAAAATAGGGACTAGCAAGTGCCACAGGTGTGCAGGAAATGAATGTCAAACCAAATCTCCTACCTTGTGTGAGAAGGATATGCATCTAACCGATAGTGAATACTCTGACAGGAGCTAAATGTTTATCTGTCTTTGAAAGATGTTGTGCTTTCAACCAATGAGAAAATACATTAATGGAGGATTATGTATATTTCTGATGTAAAAGTGAAGAACTTCAGTCTAAACATCATAATTCAAGAAGTGTTGAGAAATTACTTTTCTCTTTGTGGCTGTATATTTCTCTTCATGGTGTTTTAGTCTGTGATGACCTGAATTAGCTACTGAAGGTGTGATCCTTAGAGATTGTCTTTGGAGCTATGTGTTAAAGTCCTAAATGATATTGAAACAATCATGTCTATTGGTAGATAAAAGAAGCTTCTGAATGTATCTACAAATGTGTGTGATAAATGCATGACTTTGGTCATGATTAAAGCTAGCAATGTGACCAACAATTGCTTAGAGCAAGGGAAGAATATCAGATTGGGAGGTTTGATCAGAATGGTTGTTGAACTGGTAGTTTCTTCTACTACTAGTCATGGATAGTGGCAGTATGAACCCTTTGTAGCAAGCAAACTAAGAGCATCAGTTTTGGAATATAAAATCAAGTGTGTCTTGTATGGATATATAAGGATATTTATCAGTTGTGCTCTTTGTGGTATTCTCAGAGAACTAGTGTATATGAATTTGTAAAACTCATGATTGTTTTTTGGTTTGAGAGTATGTTCATCAGGGGTGTGAAGTTGAGAATTAGTGGAGTTTATGCTCAGCTGGAGTATTGTTTATCCATGACATGAGGAGATCTTGCTAATCTTATCTGGAGCTAACCTTAAAATCCTTCAAAATTACAAGATTAGATTGTGTAGAACTATCTGATAGGGTTATTATACAAGGATTTAAGATCAATTGTTGTTTGTGGAGTTCACAAATATTTGATTGATTATCCTTGTGATTCAAGATTGGTGATGTTCAAAAAGATGTTTGGAACATCTTATCATCAGAGTTTGTGCAAAATCATGGGAGGGGTATTGCATAAGCTGTAGCATCAGTCTTGTGTGACAGGAGTTGTGTATTTCTGGAAAGTTTCTTGGCAAGAACTGGTCTGGCTATTGTTGATTCTGAAGATGGAGATGAAAGACCATGAACACATCATAATCTTGATGACTACTTGGATTGGTTTATTTCTGATCTAGGTGCAGTCCAGAATGTTCATCATGGAGTTAAGATAGGTGGCAATATCATAAATTTGTTAAGACTGCCTTACTCAAGGAAAGGTGGCATCCTTGGTATAGTTATGAGGTGTAGTTCTTAACTATTCTTTCTGAATAATCAGACAGTGGCAGGTTTGAAGACTTTGGAGAAACATTGGAAGTTTCTCATCAATATGTGTTATCGGTAGGAATTTCTGCAAAACCAATAGAATGGAGGTTGTTTACTCAAACTTGATGGATAAATCAAGTCTATGAGAGCATGGAACTCTTGTTCTATAAAGGAAAGAGGTTCTTTCAAGTGGCAGAAAAAGGACCTGAATTTAACAGATGGATGTGGGCTAATAATGTTCAAACATCTAGTTCAACATCAGAGTCTAATTGGTGAAGTGACACATAAATTAAGATAGAATGGTCTATATGGATTGAATGCTTCATAAGGCCTATTATCTTTACAGCTTGGTGAAGATCAACTTTATTGATCAGGATATCTTTGGAAGATTTATTATAAACGTGAAGAAGACAAATGTGGCAATTGGCTTTTTCATATGAGGATTCATAAAGGAGGTGATCAAAATGTGGTAATTGGTAGATCTTTAACGTGGATTCGAAGAATCAAGATAATCGGAGTGTGGCAGCTGGTTGTTCTTGAGGATTGTCTTGGAACAACTTGCTCTTGGGCAGAGGAGTGATGAGTTGAAGACTCAAGGGGATTTATTCTTCTTGAAGGTAGATGAGAGTTTATCACTCTTTATGTATTTCTGATTCTAACTGGTGGCACAGTGTAGTTGAAGATTTTCAGTTCTTGGATTACTATGCTATAGTAAGTCCAGTTGGTGGAGCACATCTAGGATCATGGTGATAAGGTCTTGGTGTATGAAAAATGTTCTAACTAAGTATTAGTACATTATCTGGGGTGTTTATCTACATGGTTTCTATTATTAGACTACCTAATCATATGGGAGAATGATGAAGTAGATGATCTATATTGGAAGAAACATGTAGAAGAGACTGAAGTATATCAGGTATTGATTGCTTGGAAGCTTGTTTGTGGACATTCATTCTAATGTCATAATTAGTTTGGATGTGTTTTATCTGGATTGTATGGCCTTTGGTGTGTAAAGGCTTAGTGTCAAGAACCTGTGTGCTAGAAGATGTTCCTCTTGTGTAGTTTGTTGTAACTTCAAACCAAGAAAGGAATCAGGTATGCTTTGGTACAAGAAGTGAATGTGTTCAATTGGGAATTGAACAGAGGGTGAGCTCTTGAAGACATGAAGATGCGTCTTATGTTTTCCTTTCATCAATGTACAGAGAAGCATGGAGTATCCTAGACAGGGGGAGTATGTTACAAGTATGTGCAACTGATTTTATGTGGTTTTTCTCGAGGGAGAGAAATGATTATATAAAATAGGGAGAGTTATGGTCCTATTTTATTGGCATTATTGTGAAGCTTGTGTGTGTTTCAAGCTTATGGAGATTATATACCTCTATGGTTATTATCGTGCCTTTGTCTTTTTATGGCTAAAAAGGGGGAGAAAGTGTGTACTATTGAGGTCTGATATGAAGATGTGATGTTAAGGAACTTCTACATGAGGTACTGTATGTAATGCCCCGATTCGATTATTCCATTTTTTGTTGAGTCTTTTATTTAAATTGAGTGATAATTGTTTTAAGTATGAAAATGGTGTGGTTATGTGATATGTTGATATGTTATATTATTTTACCGTCTTGAGAATTTTCGGGTAAAATTAGATTGGAGGGTATTTTAGATATTTGTTATTTAATGATAAGTTAGAAATTTTAGTGTGTCGCTCCCCGGACTTTCGTCCCGGTGCAAACGTGAACTGTCGGCGAGAACGGTCGGATGTTGAAGGTTGAATAGAGTCGCCAGCTAGGCATTTTTATCCCGAAGGAAAGGTAATGTTGCATAAATCTAAAAAGAAGTGGATAAGATGGTTGCGAACCAAAGAGAATGGGTAAGGGGGTTGGTTACGACCTGGGAAGGTATTAGCACCCAGATCGTCCATCGTACTCGACGGGATCCATGCTTACCTGATTGTGTTTAAAAAGGGGGGAAATGTATGTGCTAACTGTGTATGAAAGATATGGATGTACAAAGTGACAATGCAAAAGAAAGAACATGAGTTCAAACTGAGGCTAAGAAAAGAAAAGCTGGAAAGAGAAGAGGGGGAGACCTGGGGACTTTTGTTCGATAATCGTTAAGTTATGCCTACGTATCCTTTCGTGCAATGAGGAAGTCAGAACACCGTAGTTTGACTCAAAGAGACTTGGTGTTTTGGTGTGAACTTCTTGCTTGTCTATGATCAAGTGTATGACTCATCTGGCTAGAGTGTTGACTGTCTTGAATTAGACGGAAGAAGCGAATTCTCGTTTTCAGAGTGAGTATGATGAGAAAAGAATCCCAGAGGAGACGTTTAATGTTTGTTTTTTGTGTTTTTCAGTTTTTTTATTTGTTTTTGGTGTTTTGCATAGGATCATGAGCTTAACCCTTAATCAAGGATCGTAAACTCATTATATCACCCATGATTAGGGATAATGAGTTTACTTAAGTGTGAGATGAATATCTCAACTTAATTACCCTAATGATACATGATTAAGATCATTAACCTACTTGTAATTATTAAGTGTTTTTGGATTTTTGTTTTGTGTTAAATAATGAGTTTAATCTCTAATCAGGGATTAGTGAACTCATTACACCATCCTAAGAGAAGGATGATAGAGGAGGACACTTAAGATGAGGAAGATACCTCAACTTAATCCATGGTCAGGGATTAAAATCATTATATGACAAACCTTTATCAAAGTGATTTTGATTAGAGGTTAGATTAAGAAGTGAATTTTATGTTTGTAAGACTAAACCTGAGGGGGACTTGTCCATTAAACACTAGGGTTAGTCTCTCTGACCCAGAGGCAGAGATGTAACCCTAATATAAGGCCCAAGTTACAAGCTTAAGTCTTGATAATTATTAGGTGTTTTTATTAGAAGGTGAAAACAACTTAAAGTTTAAACACTAAGTATTACAATTATACACTCCATCCTAAGATAAGGATACATGCATAACCCTAATACAGAGCCCTCGAAACTTTAACTGTTTAGCCTTTGTTATTGAGATGAGAAGCAAAGACTCAAAGGAGACTAAAAAGGTAAAAACTAAGGGGGATTATTCACAACCCTAAAGTTATCATGCTTGGTAGTTCCTATGGTTTGTGAGGCATAAAGAAAATCTTCATATTGGCCACCTAGGAAGGAGAAGCAGATGAAAAAAAGAAGGAGATAGAAGAATAGGTTACTTACTTCCTGAAGAAGTTAAGTAACCTAAGAGTGGGATAAGAGAAAGAGAGAACACAAGCGAATCAGATTCACTTCAAAGACATGTAAAAATGCATATGAAAGGATGAGAAGAGGTTGGATGTGGATGCACATCCACATCCTGATCAACTTACCTGAAGCACCTGAAAGGGTTAGTATGAATGCATAAGGTATGAAATAAGATGAAATGAAACAAATGAAGGTGCAATGATCCAAACCAGAAGAGAACACATGATGAAAATGTGTCATGAAAAGATGCAAAGTCATGTACAATGCATATGTATGATCATACAAGTGTTGGATGCAAAAACAAACATGATAGAAGCTTGAAAATACATGAACATACATAAGATGTAATGCATGCAAAGCATAGCAAATGAATGTAACAATGATCAAACAATGTTCTCACATGACCTAAGGTGTCTAAGATGACATACAAATGCATGATATGTCATGACAAGTTCATATGATGAGGATATGCAAAGATGAATGTAATTATACATGGCAAATTAGGGTTTTTAGAATGCATGAGATGTCCATGATCAAAACAGAAGCAAAACACATGATAAAAATTTGAAATTGCAACCAAACAAACCCTAAACACACACAAGAACACTCCCCAAAGATGGAGGTCAGAAGCTATACCAAAGTCAAGTTATGGTTTTTCTAAGTTAGGCTAGGGTTTTGGGTACCTCTCAAAGAAAAATGCATCTCAAATTGAAAATGCAATGCAAAAATATGATTTAAATGTCCTAGATACTAGATGCAACATGTAAAAGAATTCAAAAAGAACCAAATACAAACTCATTTTTATTGATCAGAAGTCAATTTTAGAAGTTAGGTTGTGAAAAAGGGGATTTTGAAAACCCTAATTCAAGTTTAATTCTCAAAATAGAATCAAAGCCTAAAATAAATGAGTGAAATGAGTTTGTAAATTGATTATAATGTTCAAGGATGCTTCATGATTTTTTTGGTTATTTTTAAATGCCTAAAAGTATTTTTAATTAACTAAAATGAATGAATTAATTAAATAATACAATTAAATGATTTAAAAATAAATTTTTAATGCAAAAAATGAAAATAAAAATGTTTTTGGGTTTTTAAAATTAATTAGAGTGAAAGTGCAAAAAATCAGAATTTTTAAAAGTGTTTTACTATTTTTAATAAATAAAAGAAAACAAAATGAAATAAATAAAAATAAAATGAAAAGTAATCCAAATGAAAGGCTCAGATTGCATGGAAGAAAGATCAAGGACTAAGGGTGCAAGTCAGCTTGACTGGGGGTATGTAGATCCTAGGGTTTAGATTTTAACTTGTTAAACGCGCGCAATCCGATGACTCCTATTTAATCTGAGCTAATTAATTGTAATTTGTTTTAATTAATTAAAATTAGGGCTAATGAATTATCTGGACCGTCCATTCCTTAATTTAACTAAGATCAAATGGCCTACGTTTAATCTGGAAACCCTAATCACCCTCAATTCATTTTCTGGACCGTCCATTCCTTAATTCATTTTCATTCTATGACAAGAAATTAAAGCTTTGAGACAAAAAGTTCTTGAGTATATCTGAGCTGGTGACCTGCAAATATGAGTTTTCAGAGCTTCCCTCTTGTGCAAATGGCCTCCTTTGAACCTCCTGAAGCTAATGGAATGCTTCTAATGCTTTGAAAGTGGCTGGTTTGAGAGGTCCATTTGTGATATAGCAGAAATTGAGGTTTTGATATGTGATGTTTCAGGCCATTTTAATGGTTGATTGGTGAAGGAATTTGTGAAGTTTGATGGCTGGATTGGGAGAATCAAAGAGAGGAAGTTTTTGGGGATTTTTGTGCAAACTGAGTGTATGGTCGTTCTGAGTTCTTGTGAGTCCTATTTTATGATCCTTAGGCTTTTCATAAACAAAAAATGAGTCAGAAGAGTTGTTATGCACTGTGGGATTGGTATGGTTCAATTGGCCTAAAAGTCAAATGTTGTGTACTTGAGGTATGAGCCATGGCAGAACTGATTTGAGGGCTTGAGCTGCTTCAGCTGGCTTCAAGGAGAACCCTAGGATCAATTGTTATGAGCTGTAAGGCTTGGATCATGAGTTTGCATAGGTTTTGCAATTTTACAAATTTGTGATTTCTTGAGAAACAAGCCATGAAATCCCTTGGTTTAAAGCTCAAATCTAACTTTGAGATGTTGTTTGATCATGCCATGATGAATTTGAGTAGATTAGAAGTCACATAGAGGCCTGAAATTCACTTTTGCACATTTCCCTCTTTGGCCTAAACTTGAAAATTACAAGAATTTTCCCAACTTTGACTTGCCATATCTTGAGTTCTAGGATGAATCAAGAGGAGTTCTTGTACTTTTTGAAAATAGGAAGATCCAATCTACAACTTTCATGCCTAAAAAAATATCATTTGAAGCATTTTTGATCAAGAAAGAGGAGGTTGAAAATCTTTCCCAAAATGGAAAATTTGCATTTCAAGTAATGTCCATTTTTGGCAACTTTTGACTTGGCTCAAAATTCTTCAATCTTGTGATCATACAACCTCTCCTAAGACCAAATAAAGGTCATAGGATCTCAAAATGATGGAAATGAACCTTTGGAACCCTTGGTTGAGGCCTCAGATGCCCTAATCCTAACTTTTCTTGCACAACAAGTTACAGCTTGATCAGATGGCTTACTCAGTGAGTTTTTGCATAAAACTTCATACACAAGCTCCCTATATCATATAAAGACCAATGGAATCAAGAATGACCAAAATTTTTGGGTGTAAGGGCCTCAAACCCAAAACCCTAATTTTCAAGTCATCTATGTAGGAGCTTCAAGCTTGCCTAGATAGCTCTGCAATCCCTTGAGATTTCTTGACTTTAAAGAAACCTTGGGGGTATAAAACAACCATAGATCACTCAAGGACCCTCTTGGCATGCTTCAAGGCCTCTGAGATTGCTAAAATCACTTCTTGGGTTCACCTGATCACAAACCCTAGTTATGCAGCTATGCAGTGAGTTGCTAAAGGAAAATCATGTAATGTGAGATGCAATGATATGCTATGCAATATGTGTGATCATAAGCCAAGGCATGAGAAGGTGAGAGGGAAAATTTGGGGTGTTTACAGCTGCCCCTATTCAAGCATGAGTTAGCTATGCAGGATGTAAGCGCCAGGCTTAGCAGGCAAACAAGATAACTTGTGGTTGAATACCAAGACAGTCCAAGATTTGCGCTCTCTGGTATAAGAAGAAAATGGATATAAATTTATTCACAAAACAAGACGATGTAGAGTGAACATCAAATGATAGCGATGGAGGACGACCATCGAGCAGAGGACGACTGCTAGGGGTTAAAAGGTGAGAAATGCACTGACGGGGATGGACATCGGGTAAAGAATAAATGACATAATGATAAGGGACGGTCATCACAAGGTGAAGGACAATCACCTAGAAGGGGACGGCTGTTGAAAATATCACGACATAGGACGAATGTCGGATAGAAAGATCAACGATGGGGACGACCATCGGATAAATAATTAGGGACGGTCATCAAAAGGTGAAGGACGATCACCTAGAAGGGTACGACTGCTGAAAATATCACGACATATGACAAATGTCAGATAGAAAGATCAACGATGGGGACGACCATCGGATAAACGATGAGGGACGATCATCCAAAGCTGAAGGACGATCACCTAGCAGGGTACGGCTGCTGAAAATATCACGACATAGGACAAATGTCAGATAGAAAGATCAACGATGGGGACGACCATCGGATAAACGATGAGGGACAGTCATAAAAAGGTGAAGGACGATCACCTAGTGTCGCTCCCGAAAAGACTTTTATGTCCCTGGTGCAGATGAGAACTATCAGTGATGTTGGAGGTTGAGGTTGAAATAGATTCGCCAGCTAGGCATTTTTATCCCGAAGGAAAGGTAATGCTGCATAAACCTGGAAGGGTATGGATAAGACGGTTGCGAACCAAAGAAACTGAGAAAGGGGGTTGGTTACGACCTGGGAAGGCATTAGCACCCAGATCGTCCGTCGTACTCGACGGGATCCACACTTACAAGATTGTGTTTAAAAGGGGTAAGTGTATGTGATATCTGTGTGCAAAAGCTAGGGAAAGAAAGTATAGGTGTCAGTGCAAAAGGTGTGAATTGCTCAGGAACTAAGGCTTAAAAAGAAGGCTAAAAGAGGGGGAAGACACAGAGACTTTTGTTCGATAACTATTAAGTTATGCGTACGTATCCTCGCGTGCAATGAGGAAGTCAGAACACCATAGTTCGACTCAAAGAGACTAAAATAAATTGACTGTGAACTGCTTTCTTGTCTATGCTCAAGTGTGTGACTCGTCTGGCTCGAGTGCTAACTGTCTTGCATTAGACGGAAGAAGCGAGTTCTCGTTTTTGAATGAGTGTGATGAGAAAAGAATCCCGAAGGAGACGTTTATTGTTTGTATTTTGTGTTTTCAGTTTTTTATTATTTTTGGTGTTTTCATAGGATAATGAGCTTAAGCCTTAATCAAGGGTCATAAACTCATTACATCATCCATGATTAGGGATAATAAACCCACTTAAGTGTGAGATAAGCATCTCAACTTAATTACCTTAATGATGAAGGATTAAGATCATTAACCTATTTTTAATTATTAAGATGTTTTTGGGTTTTTGTTTAGTGTTAAGTAATGAGTTTAATCTCTAATCAGGGATTAGTGAACTCATTACACCATCCTAAGAGAAGGATGATAAATGAGAACACTTAAGCTAAGGAAGATACCTCAACTTAATCCATGGTTAGGGATTAAATTCATTATATAACAAACCTTTATTAAATGGATTTTAATTAAAGGGTGAGATTAAGAAGTGGATTTTATGGTTTGTAAGATAACTTGAGGGGGACTTGTCCATTAAACACTAGGGTTAGTCCCTCTTAACCATAAGGAAGAGATAGAACCCTAATGTAAGGCCCAAGTTACAAGATAAAGTCTTAGTGATTATTAATGTGTTTTGATTAAGAGGTGTAAAAAATTAAAGGTTTAACACTAAGGATTAAAGTTATACACTCCATCCTAAGATAAGGATACATGCATAACCCTAATTCAAAAGTCCTACAACTTTAAGATTTTAGCCTCTGATTAAGATATGAGAAGAGAGACTCAAAGAGACTCAATGATAAAAATCTAGTGGAAAATATATACAACCCTAAAAATTATCAGGCTTGGATATCCTATGGTTTATGAGGCTTAAGAGAAAAGATCTTCAAGGCCACCAAGGAAGGGAAGCAGATGAAAAGAGAAGAGAGGAAAGAATAAGTTACTTACTTCCTGAAGAAGATAAGTAACTTAGGAGAAAAGAAAGGAGCAATAGAAACACAAGTGAAGCAAGTTCACTCCAAAGACAATTAAAGGATGCAAATGCAAAGGAAAGAAGAGGTGAGAGGTGAAGGAAAATCCACCTCCCAGACAACTTACCAAAAGTTCCTGAAATGTTAGCACAAGATGCATAAAATGGAAATGCAAAAGGAAACAAAGCATATGAAGGTGCAAAGACCACAACCAGAAGTGAAAATGAAATGTAAATGGTGTATAAGATGATGCAAAGGCATAAACATGTCATGTATATGATCATAAAAGAGAATGAGTGCAAATGAAGCATGTTAGGAGCATGAAAACACATAGAAGTTCATGAAACAAAATGAATGCAAAGCATGCCAACATGATGCAACAATGATCAAACAATGTTTAAAATATGTTCTAAGATGTCTAAGATGACATACAAAATAATGGAATGGCATGACAAGCTCATAGGTTCATGATATGCAAAGAAGAATGCAAATGAAGATGCAAAATTAGGGTTTGAAGTCAACATGAGATGCATATGACCAAAAAAGAAGCATACATCATGATAAAAACTTGAAATTGAATTCAAACAAACCCTAATCATACACAAGATCACTATCCAAAGGAGAAGGTCAGAAGCTAATCCTAGGCAAAGTTATGGAATTTCTAAGTTAGCTAGGGATTTTGGGTGATTCTTAAGGGAAAATGCAAATCAAATTGAAAATGCAATAAATAAATATGAGATAAATAACCTAGAAACTATATGTAATATGTGAAACAATGCAAAAAGAATCAAGTTCAAACTCATCATGGTTAGGTAGAAATGAATTTTTTAAGTTAGGGTTAAAAATAAGAATTTTATGAACCCTAATTCAAAGAAAATTGTGAAAATGTGCTCAAACCTAAAATGAAATTTGTATGGTAAGTTTGAAAATGTTTCTAAATGTTTAAGAATGCTTCATGAATAATTTGGTGATTTTTAGAAACTTAAATGCATTTTAATTAATTAAAATCAATTAATTAATTAAATAAAACATTTAAATATTTTAAAAATACTTTTTTAATGCAAAAATTAAAATAAAAAATGTTTTTAGGTTAAGAAAATTATTTGAAACAAAAATGCAGAAAATGATATTTTTTGAAAGTGTTTTGGTATTTTAAATAATTATGTAAAAGAAAATGCAAGAAAATGAAAATAAAATGAAATAAATGGAAAGTCAACTGATCCAGAGGCCAGGATTTAAAGGGGGTTTGACTGGCACGCGTTTGGAGGGCTAAGATTCAATCTGGCAGAATTAATTAATTAATCCTAATTAAACTAATTAAACTGAATTAGGGTTTTAAGTGGATTGATCTGGACCACACAAACGCACGGGAAACAAGATCTAAAGGTCCATATTTAAACTTGGCTGATTAACCCTAATCCTAACCCTAAACATTTTCAGGTGACCGGAGCAAGCTTCGGTCATCTTCTCCGGCGACACCCTCAGCCCAACTTCCACCATAGGCCATGAAACCTCACCAAAAGCTCCAGAATCATTCATTGAACATCATTAAACAAGAATCCAACACCAAAAATCATTTATTTTCACAAACCAGCATGAATCGAAGCAAACATCTCTTAGGTCAAAAATTTCAGAGATACGATTCATGCTCGTTTCTTCACCATTTTCAAAAATAACAAGTGCAATGTGATCAGGGGAGCATGGGGAACATTTCCAAAACATAAAACAAAGCTTCTGGAAAAAAAGTTTGGATGAACTACCTGAGATGAAGCTTTCACTCCTTGAGCTTTCTGGCCTCTTTCTTTGTTCAATCCACCTCCAATGAACTCACTGATGATGTTGCAATGCTTAGAAAAAGTTTATGTGGCTTGGTTTGAGAGATATAACTCCTCTGCACCAGGAATCGTGTTTTTGTTTGGTTATGTTTCAAGGCTTTTTAAAGGGTGCTTTGTGATCCTTAGACCATTTGGAGATGATTGGTGAAGTTTGTTTTGAGGTTTGTGGCTTGTGTGATCAGATTCGAAGAGATGAAGGTTTATGGAATTTTTTGCAATCTAAGCTTAACAATGGATTCAGGCTTGTGTGTGTTATGAAATGAGCTCCTTGAGGCTTGTATGTGATGTCCTTATTTTCCAGAGGAGTTGGTGTGGCACAGTTTGATTGTTATGGGAAAATTGGAAAAAGTCAAAAGTTTTTGTACCACAAGCATGGGCCATGGCAGAAGCTGTTTGAAGGGGTGTCTGGCCTCAACTGAGTTCATGTATGGCCCTTGGATTGAAACATGTGAGCTGTAACAAGTGGATGAAGAGTTTCAAGGCATTTTGTAAATTTCCCTCTTTGAACTTTCTTGAGAAGCAAGGCATGGAAACTTATAATTTTTGGTGCAATCTTGATCAAAATGTGTTGCATTATGTTGGTATGATGTTTAGAAGTTGATTAGAGGTCATGAAATGGTTTGGCAAGTGAAATTTCAAAAATCCCTCTTTGGTGCACACTTGAAAATTATAGGATTTTTGCCAACTTTGAAAGGCCATATCTTGAGTTTTAGGATGAATCAAGACATGTTCTTGTACTTTTTGAAAATGGGAAGACATAATCTACAACTTTCATGTTTAAGGATTTTTCATTTGAAGCATTTTTGGTCATGAAAGAATAGGTTGAATATCTTTCCCAAAATGGAAAGTTTACATTACAAGTCATTTCCAAAAAGCAAGTTTGCATTTGGCTCCAAATTCTTCAACTTTGTGAACTTCCAACCACTTCAATGATCAAATAAAGATCATAGAGATTAAAAATGATGATGATGACCCTTTGGTACCCTTGATAGAGGCCTCAGATGCCCTAATTTTGACTTTACTTGCTCAAGAAGTTACCCAATGATCAGATGACTTCCACAGTGAACTTCTTCATCAAATTTGGTACATATGCTCTTCATAAAATATTAAGACCATTAGAATAAAGAGTGACAAAAAAAATTGAGGTTAAGGGCCTTAAACCCAAAACCCTAATTTTGGTCATCTGTGGAGGAACCCTAGCTTTGCCTGGACTTCTGTGCAATCCTTTGACATTTTGTGACTTCCAATCATACTTGGAGATATAATAAGACCATAGACCCCTCATGGACCCTATTGGCATGCTTCAAGGCCTCAGAGATTGCTCAGATCACTTCTAAGATTCATCTGATCACAAAGCCCTAATTGTGCAGTCATGCAATGATTTGATGATGTTGTTTATGCAATGTGAGATGCAATGAGATGTTTATGCAAAATGAGATAATAAGCCATGGTGTGAGAAAAAGTGAGGGCAAATTTGGGATGTTTACAGTTGCCCCTATTCAAGCATGAGTTAGCTATGCAGGGTGTAAGCGCCTAGCTTAACAGACAAACAAGATAACTTGTGGTTGAATACCAAGATAGTCCAAAATTTGCACTCACTGGGGAGAAGAAGAAAAAGGATATAAATTGTAACAAGCAGTATAGTATGTTTATCAAGTATAAGCGATTGAGGATGACCATCGAGCAGAGGATGACTGCTGGGGGTAAAACGGTAAGTAAAGCAATGACGGGGACGACCATCATTCTGGGAAACAAAGAAACCGCGACGGGGACGGCCATCGGGTAAAGTGATGAAGGACGATCATCAAAAAGAGAAAAGACCACGACGGGGACGACCATCGGGTAAAGAAATAAAACTCTCTGGGGATTGAAGAAGTGGGAAAACCATTGATGGGAACGACCATCAGGTTAAAGGGTAAATAAACCGCGACGAGGACGGCCATCGGGTAAAGGGATAAATGAAATAATGATGAGGGACGATTATCAAAGGTGAAGGGCAATCACCTAGCAGGGGACGGCTGCTTAAAATATCACGACAAAGGACAAATGTCGGATAGAAAAGGCCAACGATGGGGACGGCCATCAGATAAACATGATGAAGGACGATCATCAAGAGGTGAAGGACGATCACCTAGCAGGGGACGAATGCTCTTGGGGGATTATCTCGACATAGGACGAATGCTAGATAACAAAGATCAATGATGGGGACGACCATCAGATAAAATGATGAGGGACGGTCATCAAAAGGTGAACGACGATCACCTGGCAGGGGACGGCTTCCAAAAATATCGTGACATAGGACGAATGCCGGATAGAAGGTTCCAACAATGGGGACTCCACTGGGGAAAGGATGAGGGACGATCATCCAAAGGTGAAGGACGATAACCTGGCAGGGGACAACTGCCGAAAGTATCACGACATAGGACGAATGCCGGATAGAAAAGTTGTTTTGTTTCTGTGGGAATGCAAACACGGACGAGTGTTTACGCTTTAAAATAAAAGGTATAAGTGTTTGACAATGTGTATAGACCAAAGACGCGGACGATCATCTTTAGAACCATGATACAGACGAGTATCGGTAGAAACAGCGCTGACACGTGTTTAAGGATGATGATACAGACGAGTATCAATCGGTTAAGCAAGGAACACAGACGAGTGTTTGATCTACTGAGGAGTGGTATATACAAGATACGAACGAGTATCAAAGACTTATGTATAAGTATGTACAAGTATTGATCTGCTAGGGAAGTACGTGCAAGCCACAGACGAGTGTCAAAAGGATTGAGTAAGGGACACAGACAGGTGTTTGACGGATGAGTATTAGATAGAGTATGTACAAGTATGAACAAGTGTTTGAGAATTCTGTATAAGTAAGATACGGACGAATATCAAAAGGATTATGGCGATTTTACTGGGGAAATATGACACGGACGAGTGTCTAAAAGAGCATGTATAAATACGAACAAGCATCTGTATTTGAGAGTGCAAAGGGGATGTCTTAGCTTTTATCTGCAGGGAATATGAGTTTTATATATTTCTGGTGAAGTGATTTTGATATTTGCAGGTGACTGGCTCGAACCTGGCTTATGATTATGCAAATGTTTGATTTTTTCTGTAATGATCCGTATTAGACGGAATTCTACGCTTATTTTGGGGAAAAATGATGTGAATGCTATGATTATGCAAATGAGAAAACCGATCTGAGATCCGGATCCCGCAAGGAGAAAGATCTCTGGGCGATCTGTCTGGAGGAAGAACTTCGCTAGGGAAAGAGATCATTGGCTGATCTGTAGGGAGAAAGGGTCACTGAACGACCTTTCTATGGAACCCTGTGGGGATCCCTGCTGGGGAAGCTTATACTTGGGGAAACCTCATGCCGGGGAGGATTGATCTCGGGCGACTCTACCGGAGATAGTCTTGCTGGCGACATACTGGGGATGGGAGAAAACCTTGGCGACTAGCTGAAGAAAATGGAAGCTCTGGAAACTTGCTGGGGAGAGCAGTTCAGGCAACTCAGTCGGGGAAAGGGGGAGTCCTGGAAACTCTGATGGGGAACAGACAGTCCTGGCGACTGGTTGAGGACAATGTGAACTTTGGCAACTTGCTAGGGAATGGCAGACCCTGGCAACTCAGCTGAGGATGAGAAAGTCTTGGTGACTAGCTGAGGAGAGAGTAATCCTAGTAACTCTGTGGAGGAAAAGAAGCTCGAGCATTGCGCAGGAGTTCCTACTTGGGGAGGAGAAAACTCTTGGGAAGTAATCTATTGTAGCTCCTTCGTCCAAGCGATACGCTGGGGATTGATGAATTTCTCAAGGGATCCTCTGGGGGAATAGAAACTCCGCGAGGAAATACTTCTGTCAAAGAGTCCTGCTGATGATGTGATTGCTAGCTTGGCTGGGGAAAATGCCTGATATGCCCCATCCTGTGAAAGATTGTCTTCCTTGAGTACCCGCAACCTGTTAAGACAAAGGAAACGCACAAGTGTCTCGAGGTATCCTGAACCGGATTCCGTCATAGGAGTTAGATTTTCTTAAGAATTCATATTTCCTGCAAGCATTTGTGGAAAATGGCCTATATGTTTTCATGCAAATGTTGTATTACGAACTCTGGACATTTTGCAAACGAAACAAAAATGTACAAAATAAAGTGTGACTGAATATTCTGATTTTATTGATTTGTGTGCCCTGAATAGGCAAGTACAGTTAAAGAAGCGAATCCCCCTGAAAGGAGGAGATTATTATAAATTGAGAAAATAAAAGTGTTGGCAATGTTGATGATGACGTTCCAGTGAGCTTCTTTGCTATGACCTGTATGACCTGAATGCTCTTCTTATCTTGATTTCTGAAGAAGGTTGATTCTGACCGACGCTTTATCCTTTCGAAGCTTGCCATGTTGTGTGAGTGATACAGAAGAATTCAGAAATGCAGTTGTTCGCTTATTCCCTGATTTTGCGTGGATCACCCTTTCGGGTTTTCAATCCACCGGGATACCCATTTTTGCCTGAGCTGTCCGATGTGGCTTTTCAACTCAGCGGGTGTACATTTTTTTAGTTTTTCCCTTATTTTTGCCCGAGTCTTTTATTCCGTTTTTGACTCGCTGGGATGCCCTATTTTTGCCTGGACTTACATTCTGTTTTTATGTCCAACGGGTCTTTTATGCGAAGTATTTTTTAACTGCATTTGAATTCACAGGAGATAGGAAGTCTTCGCCGTCCATAGTAGTGAGCATCAGCGCTCCACCAGAGAAATCTTTCTTTACTATGAATGGACCTTCGTAGTTTGGCGTCCATTTGCCCCTATGGTCTGTATGAGGAGGAAGAAGTATTTTCAGAACAAGCTCTCCCACTTGGTATTCCCGAGGTCTGACTTTCTGATCGAAGGCTTTCTTCATTTGTTTCTGATACAACTTCCCATGATAGATAGCTGCTAATCTTTTCTCTTCAATCAGACTCAGTTGATTGTATCGAGATCAGACCCATTCTGCTTCATCCAGTTTCACATCCATCATTACCCGTAAGGAGGGTAATTCAACTTAAACAGGTAGGACTGCTTCCATACCATACACAAGCTGATAAGGTGTTGCCCTAGTAGATGTTCTGATAGAGGTTCGGTACCCATGCAAGGCAAACGGTAGCATCGCATGCCAGTCTTTGTAGGTGACTACGATCTTCTGCACAATCTTCTTGATATTCTTGTTGGCTGCCTCATCAACACAGTTCATCTTTGGCCTGTAAGGAGAAGAGTTGTGATGTTGAATTTTGAAGTCCCGGCAAAGTTTTTCCATCATCTTGTTGTTCAAATTAGAACCATTATCAGTAATGATTCACTCGGGAACTCCATATCAACAGATGATATCTCTTTTTAGAAATCGAGCTACCACTTTCCTGGTGACGTTTTCATATGAAGCCGCTTCAACCCATTTAGTGAAGTAATCAATGGTTACCAGGATGAATCTGTGACCATTTGAAGCAGTCGGTTCAATCTTTCCAATCATATCAATGCCCCACATGGCAAAGGGCCAAGGTGAAGACATTACATTCAAAAGATTCGGAGACACATGCACTTTATCTGCGTAGATCAGGCATTTGTGGCATTTTCTGGCATATGCACAACAGTCTGCATCCATTGTGATCTAGTAGTAACCCGATCTTAATAAATTCTTTTCCATTGCATGTCATTTGGCATGGGTACCGAAAGAACCTTCATGTACTTCGTGCATCAGTAGGTCTGATTCACTCTTGTCGACACATTTGAGCAAGACCATGCCGAAGTTTCGCTTGTACAAAGAACCATCAGTATTGAAGAAGAAACTACCGACTAGCCTTCTTAATGTCTTCTTATCGTTTGACGATGCCCTAGGTGGGTATGTCTGAGTTTCCAAGAAGCATTTGATGTTATGGTACTAAGGCTTGTAATCAGCGACAGTGTCTACAGAAAATACATATGTCGGCCTGTCCAATCTGGATACCAAAATCCGAGGTATATAATTAGCAGCCTGTACTTTGATCATGGATGAAATGGTAGCCAAAGTGTCTACAAACTGATTCTCATCTCGAGGGATGTATTCCAGCTTAACTATTTTGAAGAAGGTCAACAATCTCCTCATATAGTCATGGTAGGGAATCAGATGCTCCTGATGAGTGTATCACTTGCCGTTGGTCTGGTTGATTACCAAAGCTGAATCTCCGAATACATTCAAGGTTTTGATCCTGAGGTCAATGGCTTCCTCAAGACCCATGATACAAGCTTCGTATTCTGCTTCGTTGTTAGTGCATGCAAAGGTGAGCTTTGCTGAGAAAGGCATATAAACCCCTTTAGGTGTAATAAGCACTGCACCAACCCCACAACCGTTGCAATTAACTACCCCATCGAACATCATAGTCCATGCTTCTTCTGGGTCAGGCCCTTCAGTGTGAATAGGCTTTTCACAATCTTTTGTTTTTAAGAACATGATATCTTCATCAGGGAAGTCAAATCTCATAGGCTGGTAATCATCAATGGGTTGCTCAGCCAGATAGTCAGACAATACACTGCCCTTGATGGCTTTCTGAGAGGTGTACTGAATGTCATATTCTGTTAGAATCATTTGCCATCTTGCAACCCTTCCGGTAAGTGCTGGCTTCTCAAATATGTACTTGACTGGATCCATCTTTGAGATCAATAAGGTAGTATGAGTTAACATATACTGTCTTTGTCGGCGAGCAACCCACGCTAAAGCACAATAAGTTTTCTCGAGCAGTGAATAACGTTGTTCACAGTCGGTAAACTTTTTGCTTAGGTAGTATATTGCATACTCTTTTCGACCAGACTCGTCATGCTAGCCCAACACACACCCCATTGACTCTTCTAATACTTTCAGGTACATGATTAGAGGTCTTCCTTCGATTGGAGGCATGCGAATTGGAGGTTCTTGCAAATACTCTTTGATCTCGTCAAAAGCTCTCTGACAATCATCATTCCACCTGACTGTTTTCTCTTTTCTTAACAACTTGAACAAGGGTTCTCAGGTTGCAGTGAGATGAGATATGAACCTTGAGATGTAGTTCAATCTACCTAAGAACCCTCGATCTTCTTTCTCAGTCTTAGGTGCAAGCATTTCCTGAATGGCTTTGACTATATAATGATCAACCTCAATTCCTTTTTCACTTACAATAAAACCCAGCAGCTTACCAGAACGTACCCCGAATGTGCATTTATCGGGGTTCAACTTCAACTGATACTTTCTCAGACGCTTGAACAGATTCAGCAGATTCACCAAATGATCTTCCTCTATAAGGGACTTGGCAATCATATCATCCACATATTACTCGATTTCTTTATGGATCATATCGTGGAATAATGTTACCATAGCTCGTTGATATGTTGCACCGACGTTCTTCAGACTAAATGACATTACCTTATAGAAAAACGTGCCCCAAGGTGTGATGAAGGTTGTCTTCTCCATGTCTTCAAGTGACATCTTAATCTGATTGTATCCAGAAAATCCGTCCATGAAGGAAAATACCGAGAACTGAGCTGTGTTATCTACCAAAACATCAATGTGAGGTAATGGGAAATCATCTTTCGGGCTTGCTCTGTTCAAATCCCGGTAATCCACACACATACGCACCTTGCCATCCTTCTTAGGTACGAGTACAATGTTAGCAACACGGCGGGTAACTAGTTACAGCGAGAAAACTGGCATCCCACTGCTTTTGTACTTCCTCTTTGATCTTCATGGCCATGTCTGGGCGAGTACGGTGCAACTTCTGTTTAACTGGTGGACAATCTTCTTTCAATGGCAACCTGTGCATGACGATGTCTGTATCCAAACCCAACATATCTTGATAAGACCAAGCAAACACATCGACATATTCCCGAAGCATACTGATGAGTTGTTCTTTCACTGGAGCTTGCAGACTGGCCTTGATCTTCACCTCTTTCACATCTTCCTCGGTACCAAGATTGAATGTTTCAACCTCCTCCTGATGAGGAGCAATCACTTTTTCCTCTTGTCTCAACAACCTGGCCAACTCTTCAGGCAAATCATAGTCTTCATCAACCCCTACATGTTCTTGATTAATCGGATTGTCGAAGTCATACAACGTCATAGCAGTGTTGTTGTCGGTGCAATCTGGAGGATTATCTCTGCAAGGGTTGAGATTTGTTTATTTTAGTGATTGGTTTTATCTTATTTAGGAAAAAGTGAATAAAGTTATTTATTTGAGAAAAACATTGCCATTTATTGTTTTGTGCGAAAATAACAAAAATGAAAGACTGTGAGCGAAAAAAGATCGTTTGCAAAAGATGTCCATTGTTCATTAATAATTCATTTGCACAAAATACATATATGGCCCTATTAGAAAATAAGTCCTGACACTTTGGGCAAGATGCAGGACTTGATGCATGCTTAAACAGGAAATAATAATTACTCTGCAGCAGTAATTCTTATAATTTCCTGGGAAGGCCAGTTGAGGACTTACTGGCCTGGGACTCTTGGACGAATCCAGCTTTCCAGGTTGAACTCACTTTCAGCCTCGTCTTCCACATTGTTGATTGCATCTGGGGTCAGCATTCCCCCACTGATAAACTTGGGAGCTTCAACAACCTCCTCTTGGACCTGTCGGGATGGTTTGTAACCCAACCCAAACTTGTCTTCCTTGACCTGAACTTGCAGCAGCATGCCCCAGCCTTGGGAATTCACGTCTTCAACAACCCTCCGAGCTTGCTTGTAAGAAGAGATTGAAGTTCCAGACACTTCAGTTGTTGCTTCATTGACATTGAGGGCCTCAAACCCCTGGCTCATTGTCTCACGGATCTCTCCATCCATCTCAATATACTTGTAAGTTGCTAGATGACTGACGAAGATGTCCTCCTCCCCACAAATTGTGATAACTTGGCCCTCCCATTCATATTTTAACTTCTGGTGAAGGGTCGACGTTACGGCGCCAGCGGCATGAATCCATGGTCTTCCCAACAAACAGTTGTAGGCAGGCTGAATGTCCATCACATAGAAGATAATTTTGAAGATCTGTGGGCCAATTACCACAGGTAGCTCAATTTACCCAAGAACCGATCTTTTAGAACCGTCAAAGGCTCTCACCACCAGGTTACTTGGACGAAGTGCAAGACCATCATATTCCATCTTGACCAAGGCTTTCTTTGGAAGGACATTGAGAGATGACCCAGTGTCAACCAAGACATGAGAAAGAACAACACCTTTACACTCCAAGGTGATATGTAAAGCCTTATTATGGTTACGACCCTCCGTAGTTAGATCAACATCGGTGAACCCTAGTCCATGACTAGTATTGACATTATTAACCACCATTTCTAGTTGATTAACTATAATCTCTTCTGGCACGTAAGCTGCGTGCAGGACTTTGAGAAGTGCATTCCTGTGAGCTTCGGAACACATTAGCAGTGATAGAATAGAGATTTTTGAGGGTGTCTGATGGAGCTGGTCCAAAAATTTATAGTCACTCTTCTTGATTATTCTCATGAACTCGTCTACATCCTGGTCAAAGGATGTCTTTTGAGTTTCCTTGGTAATAGGTTCTTCAGGCACCACACTCTTTCCCTTAGCCTTGGCAGCAACTTCTGCTTCAGCATTAGTTCTTGGGAATTGTGAGGCAAAGAGACGTCTGCTTCGAGTGAAGCCTCCGCCTCCCCCTACATTATCAATATGTGGTGAAAAAGTTGAAGAATCAAGAGTGACTTTCTTTGCATCGCAATACAAATCTGAGCCATAGTGCCAAGGCACGACACTGTTGCTGTCATATGGAACTGGTCCAGGTACCATGATAGTAACCGGACTGATTGTTGCGGAAGAAGGAGTTGAGACAGTCTGAGGTTCATAATAGATTATGACAGGAGGTCTGACTGGAGATGGTGCAGGTGATGAAGGTTGCTGATGTTGATGGAGATGTTGATGTGAGTTGTTGAAAGAATCTGGAACATGGATTATTGCCGGGTCATAGTAAATGGTAATTGTGAAAATGTCCTCATTGATGGTTGTTGTTGTTGTAGAAGGATGTGTTGAACTGATGTCTGTTGAAGTTGAAAAAGGGATGGTTGTTGATGTTGTAGAAGAATCTATTGGAATGATTGTTGTTGAAGTTGTAGGAGTGATGTCTGTTATATCTGATGAAATGATGTGTGCTGGTGTTGTAGGAGGAATGGTTGTTGATGTTGTAGGAACTGGAACTGTTGAAGTGATATGTAAAATGCCTTCTTTGATAAGATTATTGATATCGGTCTTCAAATTTGCACAACCGTTGGTAGAAATCTTGCATGCTTCGCAATGGGCCTCACAACCCGGAAACACGCGGCACTTCAAAAGCTGAGCTTTAACCTCGGCCAGAGGTGTTTGAATACTTACAACACTGTCAATTAGGCTTACTGGTTGATCTTCCTCAATGGCATTTATCTTAGGCCCACCATGGTTCGGCATAGGATTCTTGGTAACACTTGGAGGGGGTGCAAAGTTGTCTGCCTTAAAATCAATCAAATCTTGAACCTTCATGTGTAAGGCCCTGCATTTCTTTGTTGTATGGCCAGGTGCATTGGAATGGAAGGGACATCGGGCGTTGATATCATAGTTTCTTGGGAGATTTTGGGGATCTGGTGGAGCCAGAGTCCTTAATTCGATTAGATTGAGCTTCAGTAACAGTGGAAATAAGGCAGCATAAGGCATCGAAATGGGATCGATAACCCTGTTGATTTGTGAAGGCCTTTGTTGAAACAAACATTGTTGTTGGTTGTTATTGTTGTTATAGGACCTCTGTTGCGGGGGGAACTGTTGTTGCTGTGGGAAGTGTTGTGGTTGTTGATACTGTGGTTGAGGTGCTGGGGCTGGAATGGTGACAGCAACCACTGATCTTGGCATGTATTGAGGCCTACCTCTTCCCATATGTACTGAGTTGTTCTCACCTGTCCTACGAGGTTCTGAGAAAGGTTTCCTTGCAATTGCTGGAACTAGCACCGTTGTCTGAAATTTTGCCCATCTTCAAAAGACTCTCAATTCTCTCACCAGCTATAACTACATCAACAAAGCTAGTGGAAGAGAAGGCAGAAAGCCGGTCAATGTAGGTTCCTTGTAGTGTGTTCATAAACATGTCGGCCATCTCCCTTTCCGACATCGGAGGCTGGACAGCAGCAACAAGCTGTCTCCATCTTTGGGCATATTCCCTGAAGCTTTCTCTTGAAGACTGAGACATACCCATCAGGAGGGTTCTATTGGGAGCCATATCCAAATTGTACTGATACTGGCGTATGAAAGCCTCGGCTAAATCCTTCCAGTTTCTGACAGTTGCTCTGGATAGATGAGAATACCACTCGCGGGATGCCCCGGTCAAACTATCCTCGAAGTAGAACATCCACAATTTTTCATTCATGGTATAAGATTTTAATCTTCCTAGAAAAGATTGAAGATGGGTACGAGGACAGGAGGTACTGTTGTACTTCTCAAAGCATGGAGGCTTGAATTTGTGAGGAATCCTGACTCCCTCAACTAGATCCATGTCCATTACATCAAATTCCAAAGAGTTTTGGGACTCCAAAGATCTCAGCTTGTCCGTTATTTCGTCCAGACGACGATCATATGCTTCATCCCCAGCACCAATTACTGTAAATTGTTCTTCTTGAGGGTCTTCTTGCAAGACACGACCTCCAGTGTTTCTTTGGTTATTTCCAATAACATTGACTTCAAGATTGAGGTGAGGCCCAAACTCTAGCAAATTTGTTCGCGGCTGCCCGTGATCGTTGTTACTAGTTCCTCCAGTACCTGGATGATTCTCTTCTGGAGTTTGCCGCTCGACTAACATTTCTTAATCTTTCTTGGCTCTGAGCCAATCCAGTCATTACTGCCATGAACTGGTTCATCTGAGCCCTCATCTCAGTTCTCTCATTAGCCATTTGAGTTCTTACGTCAGTCAAATCTTGTTGAACTTGGTCCATCTGTAAGCTCGGAAGGTTGTTTCTGGTTGGATACCAGTGAACTTTGTTGATGGATAAAACCCTCCTACGAGCAATGTTTCCTAAAACAACAGCAAAGTGAGAAAACAACAACAAAAATACCTACAAAACAAAGAATGAGGTTAGTATGAAATGCAGTATGTCTATTTGTCTTCCAAGGGTATCCAGTTTGGTTCTTGGTTTTGACCTTCCAGACCTTTGGGAATGATGAAGATGTTGAAGATAAATTAAGTCCATAAGAAAATCCAAGTAATACATAAACCATACATTACAAATGTCAGAATACATAGTTTATGATTACAACAAGTTCCCATGGCGGGTCAAAATACAATCAAGTCAAGAAATATAACAATCAAAATCACCATGGTGAATTATAGTACAATCAAAATAAAAGTACAAATAAAAGAGAAATCAAACATCCAGCCCAAAGTCATCCTCCTTGACTTCCTTCAGGAGAGAATCAGTCACTGGTCCAACTGGATGCTCTGTAATGGTCCTGATAAGAAGGTTCCTTGTGGCGATGGCACTTGTCAACTTCTGGTACTTGTCTTGGTCTTTTGATCTCTTCAACCATACTCGGAGTTTCAACTCACATATTTCCTCCTGTGCTGCTAGGATTGATTCTTGATTCTTCTTCTCATTGGCTTCCAACTGCTCAATCTTATCCTGTGTCTTCTGATCCTCTTGCAAACGAGCCTCAGTGATCTTGATCCACCTAGCCTGACTCTCTTCTAAATAATGCTCAGCTCTGGCTTTCTAAATATTAGATTCTTTGCAAGTATTCTTCAATACCAATTCCCCTGCTCGGGCTTTTCTGATGAAGTCCTCTGTCTTTTCTATCTTGGTCATATGCTCGATCCGGAGCTTCTCTAACCTCTCAATATCCAGATGACCATCATTCCTTTCCCAAAGGGTTTTCTTCAGAGCTTCAGAAAGCTGGGTATTCCTCTCTTTCAACTTCTCAAATTCCTCCAAACTCACTGTAGCTATGGGCTCTACTGATGATGGCCCTGACACATCTTTCAAGGTGAATGGCATGCGGGTGATCTGTCCTCTGATGTGAGACCAATCAATGTACTGAGCTGAAGCTATGTTGTTACACTTGCCAAGAATAGCAGTCCCTTTTGTCTGTATGTTATCTCAAGCCCAGGCTGCTTGTCGGATGATGGCATGATTATTCTGAACATCACAGTAAAGGGTCTCTACTAAGTCCTGCTCTCTTGGTGGATGTACTAAGGCATACCCTAACTGTCTTTTAAAAAGCACCAGATTGTAGTTGATGCAACCCTTCATTCCAATAAGAGGTACATTAGGATACTGTCCACAACTTGCAATTATGTCCCTGCCCTTGGTGCTCTGAGTACACTACCTGATGTCTTCTGAAGTAAGGGCAATCATTCTCTTAGCCCAATTCCTTGACTGATGAGGATTCAAGAAAGCTTATGTCTTCGGCATGTGTCTCAATAACCAACAGTAGAAGAGAGGTACACAACATCTGACTAGTCTTCCCCTCTGTTTCGCATTTCTCTGATGCACTGAGTAGTAGAAATCTCCTAACAAGGTAGGAACTGGATTCTTCAGTAGGAAGATGTGGATAGCATTCTTGATTACAAACCTAGGCTCGTCTGCAAAAAATACGATACCATATATACTAAAAGCCAGGAGAGCACAAACAATTTCCCACTTCCCAGTTGCAACATGACTGGTAGCCTGAGTGATTAAGAAGTCCAAATGAAGGCCTGGGATTCCAGCCTTGGTGGTCATATGCTGATCAATGATGGTGACTTCCAAATGTAAATCCTTAGCCATGTCTTCATTTTTAGGAGCAGTCATCTCAGGGTTGAAAGGTATTCCTCTTCTGATAGGGACACCTAGCAACATGGAAAACTCTTCCAATAGGGGACCTATTTGAAAGTCTGGGAAAGTGAAGCATCTTAGAGGAGGGTCATATAACTGAAGGTAGGTATGAATCATGCTCCTATGTGATATATCCAAGTCCATGATCATGTCCATAATACCACCATAATGTTCTCTGAATAAAGGGACATGATCAGGAGTGATGAGAGCCTGAATCTGCCTGATGCCTGCCAAAGGGTACTCAAAGAAATGGTATGTGATGTTGCTATTCCTGGTTGAGTCCATACTGACAATGGATGCTGATGAAGATAACTGAAGAGAATAACTGATGAAGACAACTAGAGAAGATATCAACTGAAGAAGATCTCTGATGAAGACAACTGATGAAGATGACTGAGCAGAAGAACAGTCAAAACCAAACCATAGATGATGTGGATACCCTGTAAAACAAATAGACAAATGTTAAAATGATGCAGTATGATGTATGCAGAATGATATGAATAGGTTTGTGATCAGGTGTTGGATTTGTCATTTGCTTTTGATAGGGTCCATGAGTGTTCATAAGTACGGATGAAGGTCTGAGAACCAGTAACCAGGTGGGGGACTCAAATAAAGAGTCACTTGTCCAGGGTTATGAAAGAATTAGTCCATAATTAGTATAACCTTAAAAATATCTAGTAACAGGGTATGATGAGGCTAAGGGTTCCTGCAAACCTGTAAACAACCCCACCTACTCACAGGGATTGTTCTAGAACAAGGATCCTCAGACTTGGATCTATTATGAGAAGTGTAAACACTTCTAACCCGGAGGTACAGTGTTTACATTAATCATAAAGGATCCTCCTCTAATTCACCTCAGATGCTGAAGGTCATCTAAAAAGGTCATCCAGACTTAGCAGGCTTCCCAGATAGCCCTAGTACTACAGGAAATCCGTAGCACAGAGTTCTTAAGAAGAAACCCATGTCTGAATCGTGTTTCATATTCCCGCACCAGACCAAAATGGAATGGGAAAGAATATGAAGCCACTCTAATCCTATGTCTGTCACTCAGGCCTTTGTGTTGGACCTTTCTCACTAGAATACCCCTCCCACCAAGACAAACCAACAAATCCAGCACAAATATGACATGACAATGATAAATGAAATGCATAAACCAATAAATGAAAGCGATAATGCAGTAAATAAAGTTGTACAGAAAGCAATAAATAAAGAAAAAATAAAAGCACACATAGCACACAACACCCCCATAAACACAAATCAAACAAGCGCTAGGAGAAACCCGCAAAAAAAGAACCAGAAGCCCTGGTTGCAAAGGGAGAGATCCCCAGCAGAGTCGCCAAGCTGTCGGTCCCGAAAAGACTTTTACGTCCCTGGTGCAGACGCGAAATAGAGTCGCCAGCTAGGCATTTTTAACCCAAAGGAAAGGTAATGCTGCATAAACCTGGAAGGGTATGGATAAGACGGTTGCGAACCAAAGAAACTGAGAAAGGGGGTTGGTTACGACCTGGGAAGGTATTAGCACCCAGATCGTCCGTCGTACTCGACGGGATCCAGGCTTACAAGATTGTGTTTAAAAGGGGTAAGTGTATGTGCTATCTGTGTGCAAAAGCTAGGGAAAGAAAGTACATGTGTCAGTATAAAAGGTGTGAATTTCTCAGGAACCAAGGCTTAAAAAGAAGGCTAAAAGAGGGGGAAGACACAAAGACTTTTGTTCGATAACTGTTAAGTTAT
The DNA here is from genome assembly GCA_963966055.1 of Lathyrus aphaca. NCBI lineage: Eukaryota > Viridiplantae > Streptophyta > Magnoliopsida > Fabales > Fabaceae > Lathyrus > Lathyrus aphaca. The sequence continues at coordinate 430,234,624 of OZ014519.1, read as the reverse complement.
GCGTACGTATCCTCGCATGCAATGAGGAAGTCAGAACACCGTAGTTCGACTCAAATAGACTGGAAATAAATTGACTGTGAACTGCTTTCTTGTCTATGCTCAAGTTTGTGACTCGTCTGGCTCGAGTGCTAACTGTCTTGCATTAGACGGAAGAAGCGAGTTCTCGTTTGTGAATGAGTGCGATGAGAAAAGAATCCCGAAGGAGACGTTTATTGTTTGTTTTTTGTGTTTTTAGTTTTTTATTATTTTTGGTGTTTTTATAGGATAATGAGCTTAAGCCTTAATCAAGGGTCGTAAACTCATTACATCACCCCTGATTAGGGATAATGAGCCCACTTAAGTGTGAGATAAGCATCTCAACTTAATTACCTTAATGATGAAGGATTAAGATCATTAACCTATTTGTGATTATTAAGATGTTTTTGGGTTTTTGTTTAGTGTTAAGTAATGAGTTTAATCTCTAATCAGGGATTAGTGAACTCATTACACCATCCTAAGAGAAGGATGATAAATGAGAACACTTAAGCTGAGGAAGATACCTCAACTTAATCCATGGTTAGGGATTAAATTCATTATATAAAAAACCATTATTAAATGGATTTTAATTAAAGGGTGAGATTAAGAAGTGGATTTTATGGTTTGTAAGACAACTTTAGGAGGACTTGTCCATTAAACACTAGGGTTAGTCCCTCTTAACCATAAGGAAGAGATATAACCCTAATTTAAGGCCCAAGTTACAAGATAAAGTCTTAGTGATTATTAATGTGTTTTGATTAAGAGGTGTAAATAAATTAAAGGTTTAACACTAAGGATTAAAGTTATAAACTCCATCCTAAGATAAGGATACAGACATAACCCTAATTCCAAAGTCCTAAAACTTTAAGAGTTTAACTTCTGATTAAGAGATGAGAAGAGAGACTCAAGGAGACTCAAAAGTAAAAATCTAGGGGAAAATATATACAACCCTAAAAATTATCATGCTTGGATATTGTCGCTCCCGAAGATTTGCATCCCGGTGCAGACGTGAACGGTCGGCGAAGAGAGAAAATGACATGAACTGAATAGAGTCGCCAACTAGGTATTTTTATCCCGCAGGAAAGGTAATGTTGCATAAACCTAGAAAGAGATGGATAAGACGGTTGCGAACCAGAGAAACTGGGAAAGGGGGTTGGTTACAATCTGGGAAGGTATTATCACCCAGATTGTCCGTCGTACTCGACGGGATCCACGCTTAAGAGATTGTGTTTAAAGGGGTAGGGTATGTGCTACCTGTGTGCAAAAGCTAGGAATGAATGTACAGGTGTCAGTGAAAAAAGGTGAATGGCACAGGAACTGAGGCTTTCAAAGAATACTGAAAGAGGGGGAAGACACAGAGACTTTTGTTCGATAACTGTTACGTTATGCCTATGTATCCTCTCGTGCAATGAGAAAGTCAGAACACCGTAGTTCGACTCAAAGAGACTGAAAATTAAATTGACTGTAAACTGCTTACTTGCCTATGCTCAAGTGTATGACTCGTCTGGCTCGAGTGCTAACTGTCTTCCATTAAACGAAAGAAGCAAGTTCTCGTTTGTGAATGAGTGTGATGAGAAAATAATCCCGAAGGAGACGATTATTTTTTGTTTTTGTGTTTTCAGTTTTGTTATTGTTTTTGGTGTTTTGCATAAGTTAATGAGCTTAAGCCTAAATCAAATGTTGTAAACTCATTATATCCTCCCTAATTAGGGATAATGAGCCTACTTAAGTATGAGATAGGCATCTCAACTTAATTACAAGGATGATGTAGGATTAAGATCATTAACCTACTTGTGATTATTTAAATGTTTTTGGGTTTTTGTTTAGTGTTAAGTAATGAGTTTAATCTCTAATCACATATTAGTGAACTCATTACACCATCCTAATAGAAGGATGATAGATGAGAACACTTAAGCTAAGGAAGAGACCTCAACTTAATCCATGGTTAGGGATTAAATTCATTATATAACAAACCTTTATTAAGTGGATTTTAATTAAGGGATGAGATTAAGAAGTGGATTTTAATTTTGTAAGACAACTTGAGGGGGACTTGTCCATTAAACACTAGGGTTAGTCCCTTTTAACCATATGGAAGAGATAGAAACCTAATGTAAGGCCCAAGTTACAAGATAAAGTCTTGGTGATTATTAATGTGGTTTGATTAATAGGTGTAAACAAATTAAAGGTTTAACACTTAGGATTAAAGTTATACACTCCATCCTAAGAGAAGGATGCAGGCATAACCCTAATTCAAAGTCCAAAAGCTTTAAGAGTTTATTCTCTGATTATTAAGATGAGAAGAGAGAATCAAGGAGACTCAAAGGTAAAATACTAAGGGGGACTATACACAAACCTAAAAGTTATCATGCTTGGATATCCTATGGTTTGTTAGGCTTAAGAGAAAAGATCTTCAAGGCCACCAATGGAAGAAGCAGATGAAAAGAGAAGGAAGGAGAAGAATAAGTTACTTACTTCCCGAAGAAGATAAGTAACTTAAAGAAAGAAAGTGGGAAGGATGGAACACAAGTGAACAAGTTCACTTTAAAGACATGTAAGAATGCATATGAATGAGATAAGAAGAGGTGGGAAGTGAAGGCAAATCCACTTCCCCAAATAACTTACCAAAGGTACCTGAAATGTTAGTATGAAGGCATAAGACATAAAGCATAAAGAAATGAATTGAAATGAGATGTGATGACCAAATTCAGAAGTGATTATGCTATGCAAAAGGCATATGAGATGATGCAAAGTCATACAATATGCATATGAATGTTCATGCAAAGATGAGATGTCATGAAAGCATGTTTAGAAGTTTGAAAACACATGGATGTTTATGAAATGTAATGAATGCAAGACATAGCAAATGGATGAAGAAATGATCAAGCAATGTTCAAGCATGTCTTAAGATGTCTAAGATGTCATATGAATGTTTGAAATGTCATGGCAAGTTCATGTGATGATGGTATGCAAAGGAGAATGCAAATGAAAATGAGAAATTAGAGTTTTATGAATATATAAGATGCAAATGACCAAAACAGAAGCATACAACATGATAGAAAATTGAAATCAAGCTCAACCAAACCCTAAACCCCAAAGGAGAAGGTCAGAAGCTAATCCTATTGAAAGTTATGAATTTTCTAAGTTTGCTAGGGTTTTTGGGTAATTCTCAAGGGAAAATGAAAATCAATTTGAAAATGCAAGTTAAATTCGTGAGAAAAATAACTTAGAAACTACATGCAATATGTGAAACAATGCAAAAAGAATCAAGTTCAAACTCATCATGGTTAGGCAGAAATGAATTTTTCAAGTTAGGGTTATAAAAATGTGATTTTTAAGAACCCTAATTCAAAGAAAATTGTGAAATTATGATCAAACCTAAAAAGAAATTTGTATGATGAGTTTGAAAATGTTTCTAAATGTATTGGAATGGTTCATGATTTTTTTGGTAATTTTTAGAAACCTAAATGTATTTTTAATTAATTAAAATCCATTAATTAATTAAAATAACATTTAAATGTTTTAAAAATACTTTTTTAATGCACAAAAAATAAAATAAAAATCATTTTTGGGTTGAGAAACATATTTGGATCAGAAATACAAAAGATTATATTTTGGTGATGTTTTTAACTATTTTAAATAAAATATGCAAAAGAAATGAACAAAAAATGAAAATAAAATGATTTAAATGAAAAGTAAACGCATCCAAAGGTCTAGATTCAAATAAAAAGGGAGGGAGTTGACTGGCGCGCAAATGGAGGGTCAGGATTCACTCAAATTAAAATTAACCTAATTAACTAATTAAAATTAATTAAATGAGGATTAGGGCTTAATGGATGAATCTGGGCCACACACACGCGCGGGGTAAACATGATCAAAGGGTCCATATTTAAACTGAGCCTAAACCCTAATTAAGAACCCTAATGATTCTCAGGTGACCGGAGCTAGATCCTGTCATCTTCTCCAGCAAGACAAAAACTCAACTCTTTCCCCAGACCATGAAAACTTCCCAAACTCTCCAGAATCACTCCCCAAACATCAATAAGCAAGAATCAAACAAAAAAACAATTTATTTTTCGCATACAGAGAGAATCGAATCAAACAAGTTTTACGGGCAAATTTTTAGAACATCATGAAATGCTTATTTCTCAACCATTTTCAAAAGTAAACACATCAGGATGATCAGTGCATCATGTAGAATCAGTTTGTAACTTAAAAAACATGTTATGGAAAAATTGTTCTAAGGAGCTACCTGAGATGAAGCTTTCACTCCCTGAGCTTTCTGGCCTCTTTCTTGGTTCAATCCACCTCCAATGAACCCCCTGATGATGTTGCAATGCTTAGAACAAGTTTGTGTGGCTTGGTTTGAGAGGTACAACTCCTCTGCACCAGGAATCGTGTTTTGGTTTGGCTGTGTTTTAGGGCTTTTCAGAGGGTGCTTTGTGTTTTATGGACCATTTGAAGATGATTGGTGAAGTTTGTTTTGAGGTTTGATGGTTGTGTTGTGCAATTCAAAGAGATGTAGTTCTATGGTGATTTTTGGGATTCTGAGTTGTGGGAGCTTGCAGGCTTGGTTCTTGTGTCAAATGAGCTCCATAATGTTTGTATGTAGTGTCTTGAATGGTCAGAGAGTGGTTAGTGGCATGGTTTGATTGGTATGGGCAAGTTGCAAAAAGTCAAAAGTTTTTGTACCTTAGGCATGGGCCATGGCATAGCTGGCTTCAAGGGGTGTCTGGCCTCAACTTGCATGAAGGAGGGCCATAGAATTGGTTTTATGCAGCTGGGACAAGTGGATGGAAGGTTCTAAGGCATTTTGCAAAGTTTGTGTGTTTTGGCCCTTTTGAGATTTCTTAAAGATCAAGTCATGAAAACTATGCAATCTTTGGACAATTCTGATCTTTGGAAGTTTCCTTGACATGTTATGATACATAGAAGTTGATTAGAGGTCATAAAAAGGCTTGGCAAGTGAAATTGCAAAATTCCCTCTTTGGTATGAACATGCAAATTATAGGATTTTTGCCAACTTTGAAAGGCCATATCTTGAGTTCTAGGATGAATCAAGACATGTTCTAGTACTTTTTTGAAAAGGGAAAGACCTAATCTACAATTTTCATGTCCAAGAATTTTTCATTTGAAGCATTTTTGGTTATGAAAGAGGAGGTTGAAAATCTTTCCCAAAATGGAAAGTTTCCATTACAAGTCATTTCCAAAAATGGCAAGTTTGCATTTGGCTCAAAATTATTCAACTTTGTGAACTTCCAACCACTTCTAAGATCAAATAAAGATCATAAAGACTAAAAATGATGATGATGACCCTTTGGTACTCTTGATGGGGGCCTCAGATGCCTTGATTTTGCCCTTACTTGCTCAAGAAGTTACCCAATGATCAGATGACTTCCACAATGAATTTCTTCATCAAACTTGGTACACATGATCCTTATAACATATTAAGAACATTAGAAACAAGAATGACCAAAAAATTGGAGTTAAGGTCTCTGAAACCAAAACCCTAATTTTGGTCATCTGTGCAGGAAAACCCTAGCTCTGCCTCTATGCCTTTGCCATTCTTTGTGATCTCTTGACTTTCATGAACTTTGGGGAGCATATTATGATTATAGAACACACATGGACCCTCTTGGAAAGCTTCAAGACCATTAGGGTTGCTCAGATTGATTCTTGGATAGCTCAGATCACAAACCCTAGATGCAGATGAAAATGGAACTATGCAGTGATACAAATATGCAATATGAGATGGTATGCTAATGCTAATGCAAAAATGAAAGATCACAAGCCATGGTGTGAGAAAAAGTGAGGGAAAATTTAGGGTGTTTACAGCTGCCCCTATTTAAGCATGAGTTAGCTGTGCAGGATGTAAGCGCCTGGCTTAACAGACAAACAAGATAACTTGTGGTTGAATACCAAAGACAGTTCGAAATTTGCACTCGCTGGGGAGAAGAAGAAAAGGGATATAAATTGTAAAATGTAGTATAGTATGATTATCAAATGAAAGCGATGGAGGAAGATCATCGAGCAGAGGACGACTGCTGGGGGGGGGTAAACGGTAAGCTAAGCAATGACGGGACGACCGACAAGCTGGGGAAATAAAGAGACCACGACGGGGACGGCCATCGGGTAAGGAAATAAAACTCTCTGGGGATTGAGAAAAGCATTGATGGGGATGACCATCAGGTTTGGAAAGTAAAGTAAACAGTTATGGGGACGACCATTGGGTGAAAGAATAAATGAAATATTGATGAGGGACGGTCATCAAAGGTGAAGGATGATCACCTAGCAGGGGACGGCTGCTGAAAATATCACGACAAAGGACAAATGTCGGATAGAAAAGGCCAACGATGGGGACGGCCATCGAATAATCATGATGAAGGACGATCATCAAGAGGTGAAGGACGATCACCTAGCAGGGTACGACTGCTCTTGGGGATTATCGCGACATAGAACGAATGTTGGGAAAGAAAGATCAACGATTGGGACAACCATCGGATAAATGATAAGGGACGGTCATCAGAAGGTGAAGGACGATCACCTAGAAGAGGACGACTTCTCCTTATCACTATATAGGACGAATTTCGGATAGAAGGTTCCAACAATGGGGATTCCACTAGGTAATGGATGAGGGACGATCATCCAAAGGTGAAGGACGATCACTTGGCAGGGGACGGCTGTCGGAAATATCACGAATGGATAGAAAAGTTGTTTTGTTGGTGAATTACTGAGGAATGGTAAACACGGACGAGTGCTTACACTTTAAAATAAACGGTATAAGTGTTTGACAATGTGTATAGACTAAATATGCGGACGAGCATCCTTAGGACCACGATACGGATGAGTATCGATAGAAACAAACACTGACATGTGTAAATACCCCAAATTTGCCCTCACTCATTTCAACATGGCTTGTGATCTCTTCATTTGCATAAGTTCAATCATGTCACATCATGTTGCATTTTTGGTTCATTGCATTGGTTCAAAGTCATCTGCATCTAGGGTTTGTGATCTGAGCAATCCATGAGCTATCTGAGCCACTCCAAAGGTCATCAATCATCTCAATAGGGTCCATGTATGTTCAAGAATCATATTATATCTTCCCAAGATCAAGAAAGTCAGAAAATCACAAGAACTTGCAAGGCATGGAAGCAGAGCCAGGTTTAACTGCACAGATGACCTAAAATTAGGGTTTTGGTTTCAGAGACCATAAATCCAAATTTTTTGTTCATTCTTGTTTCTTTTGGTCTTTATATTCCATAAGGATCACGCATACCAAGTTTGATGGAAAAATTCATTATGGAAGTCATCTGATCACTGGGTAACTTCTTAAGCAAGTCAGAGCAAAATCAGGGCATCTGAGGCCCCCATCAATGGACCCAAAGTGGATTTTTCATCAAAATGAAGTTATATGGTCTTTATTTGATCATTGGGATGCTTTGAAGTTCACAAATTTGAAGAAAAGTGGGCTAAACCAATAGTTGCAAAATGTGGAAATGACTTGTAATGTAAACTTTCCATTTTGGGAAAGTTTTTCAACCTCCTCTTTCTCAACCAAAAATGCTTCAAATGAAAAATTATTGGTCATCAAAGTTGTAGATTGGATCATTCCCTTTTCAAAAAGTACAAGAACAAGATCTAATTCATTTTGGAACTCAAGTTATGGCTTCCCAAATTTGGCAAAAATCACATAATTTCAAGTTTCATGCCTAAGAGGGATATTTGCAAAACCTCATGCCAAGCTATTTTATGACTTCAAATGGACTTCTACACTTCATAACATCATAATGCAATTCCTAAAAGTCAGAATTGGCCCAAGAATTCTCAAGTTTCATGACTTGTGCATGAAGAAATCAAGAAAGGGCCAAACTTCATGAAATTTGCAAAACCACCCACAAGCTTCAATCCACTTGCTAATTGGCCTCAATCTGAATTCCATGGTTGCCCTTGAATCAAGCTGCGCAGGACATGCCCTTGTCCTTGGCCTGAATTTGCCCATACCTCAAAGGACACCTAACCTTGACTTTTTGCAAAATGAACCATACCAATCAGCATAGGCCACCAACAACTCTCTGACCTATCAAGGATTGATATGTGTACCAAAGGCAAGCCATTTCACATAAGCTTGGAACCAGAATCCTCCCACAACTCAGCATTCACCAAAACTCCCTCTTATGCATTTTTCTTCGAAACTCAGCACACAAGCTACAAACATCAAAACAAACTCCGTAGAACAACTCACCATCAACCTCTGATCATTTCCCACTCATCATCTTGCCCTGAAAACCCCCAATTAAAAAACGCGATTTCTCTCCCCCTTTGAACTAAACTGCATCAATCTCACAAACTAGCCACAAAACACTCCAACCAAGCATCAAAGCTTCTTCAAGGAGTTCATTGGAGGCATTTGGAAGCAAGGAAGCAGCCTGAAAGCTCCAGGGTTGAAAGCTCCACCTCAGGTAGCTCCCTCAAACTTTTTTCCAGAAACCTTTTTTTAAGTTATAGAAATGATCTGCTTGCTCCACTGAGCATTCTGCACTTTTTATTTTTGAAAATGATTGACTATTGAGCCTGTACCGTATCTCTGAAAGTTTGGCCATTTTTGAATTTTGATTCGTATCTTGTTCTTGAGGCAACATAAATTGGTTTTGGGGGGTAGATTCGTGTTTAGGAAGCTTTGGGGGTTTGATCTGGAGCTTTACAACTCTTAAAATGACCTAGGGAGGATTTTGTTCTTGGGGGTTGGCCGGAGAAGACGACCGGAACCACTGTTCCGGCCGTCTGAGGTTAGTTTGCCCTAATTAGGGTTAACTGAGTAATTAGTGGATTTTTGAATATGGACCCTAGGATTAAGTTTCCCGCGTGTGAACCAAGGGCTTAGATCATCTCATTAATTCATAATTTCCATTTAACTTAATTAATTAGTTTTAATGAATTAATCAACCTGGTTTGAATTGTGTCCATTGGATCTGGCACGTAGTCAAACCTCCCAAAGCCCAGAATGAATCTCAGCCTTCCATCCAGCATACTTCTCATTTAATTAATTTTATTTCATTTTCTTTCTATTTAATGTGTACATTTTATAAAAAATAGTAAAACACATCAAAAAATTCTGAAACTTTTTATCCAAGCTTTTATAAATTTTCAGAACCCAAAAATATTTTTATTTTTATTTTTTGCATTAAAAATTATTTTTAAATCATTTAAATGATTATTTTTAATTAGTTAATGAGAATTAATTAATTAAAAATACATTTAAGTATTTAAAAATCCCAAAATAAATTCAGAGAGCATTTTCAAACATTTAGAAACATTTACAAACTCATAAAAACAAATTTCTTTTTGGTTTTGATCACAATTTGACAATTTTCATTTGAATTAGGGTTCTTTAATTTGAATATTTTTAACCCTAACTTCAAAAATTCATAACTTTTGATCTAAGTTGAGTTTGTGAATGGTTCTTTTTGCATTGTGTTATGCATACTTTCAAGTATCCAAAAACATTTTTGTTTCATTTTTATAGTGCATTTTCAATTTGTTTGGCATTTTCCTTTTAGAATCACCCTTAAAACCTTAGAAATTTAAGAAAATCATAAGTCCTTCTAGGTTAAGCTTCTGACCTTCCCCTTTGGGCAGTGAGCTTGTATAGGCTTAGGGTCCCTTTGATCCCTTTGGTTCCATTTTCAATTTTTTATCTTACCATTTGCTTCTGATTTTGAATTTTGCATCTCATGTTGTGCATAAACCCTAATTTGCATCTTCATTTGCATCCACCTTGCATAAGCTTGCATACATGAACTTGCTATGACATTTTGTGTATCCACATGACATATAAGACATCTTAGGACATATTGGAATCATGTTTGATCAATGCATCATTAATTTGTCATGTTTATGTTTTCATTTAATGTCATATGCATTCATGAACTTTCAGGCTTCTTACATGTCTCATTTGCATCCTCATATCTTGTATGAACATTCATATCACTTGGCATGCTTTCATACCATATCATAACACCATTTGCATCATGAATATGTTTCTGACTTTGGTTTTCATCTTTGCATTTCATCTCATTTTCATTTCATTTCACTTCCTTTTGCTAACTTTTCAGGTGGTGAGTACTTTGAGAAGTGAATTTTCCTTCACTTCTCATAATCTCTTCTCATCTCTTTTATGCATTCATTGCTGCATTTTACTTGTGAATTAGAGTGAGCTTGCTCATTCATATTCCCTCCTCACTTTCTTTCTTCAAGCAACTTATCTTCTTAAGTGAAGTAAGTTGTCTTGTTTCTTTCTGCTTCTCCTTCCTTCATCCAGCTTCTTCCATGGTGACTTTTCCCTTGAAGATCTTCTTGCAAGCTTTATAAACCCAAGGAATACCCAAGCATGTTAACAATTAGGGTTTGATTAGTCCCCCCATTATTTTTACCTTTGTGTCATCTTTGTGTCTTCTCTTCTCATCTCTTAATCAAGGACTAAACCTTAAAAGTTTTAAGGCTTTGTGATTAAGCTTATGCCTGCATCCTTCTATTAGGATGGAGTGTGTAACTTTAATCCTAAGTGTTAAGCCCTTAATGTGTTTAAATCCTTTAATCAATTCACCTAATAATCATCAAGACATTAAGCTTGTAACTTGGGCCTTGCATTAGGGTTCTAATTCTTCCTTAATTGGTTAAGAAGGACTAACCATAGTGTTAATGGACAAGTCCCCCTCAAGTTGTCTTACAAACCATAAAATCCATTTCTTAATCTTATCATCAAATAAAATCCACTTCAATAAAGGCCTTGTTATGTCATGAGGTTAATCCCTAATCATGGATTAAGCTGAGGAGCCTTTCTCAGCTTAAATGTTCTCATCTATTATCCTTTTATTAGGATGGTGTAATGGGTCCATTAAATCCTTGATTATGGCTTAAAATCATTACTTAACACCAAAAAAAAACTCCAAAAAACATCTAAATAATTACAAGTAGGTTAATGATCTTAATCCTACATCATGGTGATTAAGTGTGAGGTGCTTACTTCATACTTAAGGTATTTTCATTACCCCTAATCAGAGGGAGGATGTGATGAGTTTACTAACCCTTGGTTTAGGCTTAAGCTCATTTTCTTATGACAAACCCCAAAAAGCAATAAAATATTGAAAACTAAAAAACAAACAATAATCGTCTCCTCCGGGATTCTTTTCTCACCTCATTCACTCACAAACGAGAACTTGCTTCTTCCGTCTAATACAAGACAGTTTGCATCTGAGCCAGACAGGTCATACACTTGAGCATAGACAAGTAAGCAGTTCACAGGTCAATTTATCTTTCAGTCTCTTTGAGTCGAACTACGGTGTTCTGACTTCCTCATTGCACGAGAGGATACGTAGGCATAACTTAACAGTTATCGAACAAAAGTCTCTGTATATTCCCCCCTCTTCTAGCATTATTCTTTAAGCCTCATAGTCTTGAGCTCCACATTATTTCCTTGCACTGACACTCTTTTATTTCATTTCACATTTCTTTTGCACTGACACTTGCATTCTTTTCCCAGTTTTTGCACACAAAATAAGCACTGACACTACCCCTCTAAAACACAAACTTTCAAGCGTGGATCCCGTCGAGTACGACGGACAATCTGGGTGCTAATACCTTCCCAGGTTGTAACCAACCCCCTTTCTTAGTTTCTATGGTTCGCAACCGTCTTATCCATCTTTTCTTAGGTCTATGCAGCATTACCTTTCCTTCAGGATAAAAATGCCTAATTGGCGACTCTTTTCAGTTCACCCTTGTGTTCTCTCTCCTTCGCCGACCGTTCGCGTCTGTACCCCTTCTGGCCCCATGTCATTTGGTGGGAGCGACAACATGTGTTTAAGGATGATGATACGGACGAGTATCAATCGGTTAAGCAAGGAACACGGACGAGTGTTGAATATGCTGAGGAGGTGATATATACAAGATACATACGAGTATCAAAGACTTCTATATAGGTATGTACAAGTATGATATGCTGATGAAGTATGTGCAAGACACGGACGAGTGTCGAAAGATTGGGTAAGAGACACGGACGAGTGCTTGACTTGCTGGGGGAGCATGACACGGATGAGTGCCAAAAAAGAATATGTACAAACTTTGAACAAATATTTGTATTTGAGAGTGCAGAAGGTATTCTGGAGACCTGTGGGGGTAAGATGACACAGACGAGTGTCGAAAGAATAGCATGTATAAATTGGTATCTGTTTTGAGAGTGCAAAGGGGATGCAGGGGATATGAATTTTGTATATTGTTGATGAAATGATGATGGTATTTGCAGGTGACTGGCTCAAACCTGGCTCGTGATCATGCATTTGTTTTATTTTTACCGTAATGCTCCGTATTAGACGGAATATTACGCTTATTTCGGTGAATATGATGCGAATACTATGATTATGCAAATGAGAGAACTGATCCGAGACTCGGATCCTGCAGGGATAAAGATCTTTGGCTGATCTCCTTGGAGGGATAACCCAGCAAGGGGAAGAGATCATTGATAAATCTGTTCGGATGGAGAACTCCTTAATGGGGATGAGGAGGTTTTAGCAACTCCTTTGGGGATGTGTTTCAGGTATTTCTCTATTGGGGAGGCAACTCTGTGGGGGAATCAACTCCACCAACTCTGCCAAGGATGAGGGAAATCTGGCATTCTGGTGGGGGATAGGAAATTCCATGACCACCTTTCTGTGGAAGAGTTGTCAGGCATTGCTCGGGAGATCCTGCTTGGGGAGAAGATAACTTCTGGGAAGTAGTGTGCTGGGTATGTAATGCTTGATAAGCCCCATGTTTTCGAAAGATTGTCTGTCTTGAGTACCTGCAACCTGTTAAGACAAAGGAAAACGCACAAGTGTCCTGAGGTATCCTTAACCGGATTCCGTCATAGGAGTTAGATTTACCTGAAAGTAATATATTTCCTGCAAGCATTTATTAAAATGGCTCATATGTTTTATGCAAATGTTGTATCATGAACCTTGGACATTTCGCAAACGAAACAAAAATGTACAAAACGAAGTGTAACTGCAAACTCTGATTTTATTAATTTGTGTGCCCTGAATTGGCAAGTACTGTCAAAGAAGCAAATCCCCTGAAGGGAGGAGATTGTTGTAAATTGAGAAAATAAAAGTGTTGGCAATGTTAAAGATGACGCTCCAGTGAGCTTCCTTTGCTATGACCTGTATGACCTTGACGTTCTTCTTATCTTGCTTTCTGAAGAAGGCCGATTCTGACTGATGCTTTGTCCTTTCGAAGCTTGCCACGTTGTGAGTGATACAGACGAATTCAAAATACAGTTGTTCTCTTATTCCCTGATTTTGCATGGATCGCCCTTTCGAGTTTTCAATCCACCGGGATACCCATTTTTTCCTGAGCTGTCCAATGCGGCTTTTCAACTCAGCGGGTGTACATTTTTTTGATTTTCCCTTATTTTTGCTCGAGTCTTTTATTCTGTTTTTGACTCGCCGGGATGCCCTATTTTTTCCTGGACTTACATTCTGTTTTTATGTCCAGCGGGTCATTTTATGCGAAGTATTTTTTAACTGCATTTGAATTCACAGGAGACAGGAAGTCTTCACCATCCAGCGGGTCATTTTATGCGAAGTATTTTTTAACTCCTTAATGATCTTAATCCACTTGCCCCTGTGGTCTGTATGAGGAGGAAGGATTTTTTTCAGAACAAGCTCTCCCACTTGGTATTCCCGAGGTATGACTTTCTGATCGAAGGCTTTCTTCATTTTCTTCTGATATAACTGCCCATGACAGACGACACCTAATCTTTTCTCTTCAATCAGATTCAGTTGGTTGTAACGAGACCGGACCCATTCTGCTTCATCTAGTTTTACATCCATCATTACCCATAAGGAGGGTAGCTCAACTTCAACAGGTAGGACAACTTCCATACCGTACACAAGCTGATAAGGCATTGCCCCAGTAGATGTTCTGATTGAGGTTTGGTACCCATGCAAGGCAAATGGTAACATCTCATGCCAGTCTTTGTAAGTGACTACCATCTTCTGCACAATCTTCTTGATGTTCTTATTAGCGACTTCAACAGCGCCATTCATCTTTGGCCTGTAAGGAGAAGAATTGTGATGTTGAATTTTGAAGTCCCGACAAAGTTCTGCCATCATTTTGTTATTTAAATTGGAGTCATTATCAGTAATGATTTTCTCAGGAACTCCATATCGACAGATGATATCCCTTTTCAGAAATCTAGCTACCACTTGTCTGGTGACGTTTGTGTACGAAGCTGCTTCAACCCATTTGGTGAAGTAATCAATGGCTACTAGGATGAATCGGTGACCATTTGAAGCAGTCGGTTCAATCTTTCCAATCATGTCAATGCCCCACATGGAAAAGGGCCAAGGTGAAGACATCACGTTCAAAGGATTTGGAGGCACATGCATTTTATCTGCGTAGATCTGGCACTTGTGACATTTTCTGGCATAGGCACAACAGTCTGCATCCATTGTGATCCAATAATAACCCGATCTTAACAACTTCTTTGCCATTGCATGCCCTCCAACATGGGTACCGAATGAACCTTCATGTACTTCGTGCATCAGGAGGTCTGCTTCCTTCTTGTCAACACATCTGAGCAGGACCATGTCGAAGTTTCGCTTGTATAAAGAACCATCAGCATTGAGGAAGAAACTGTTGGCTAGCCTTCTTAACGTCTTCTTATCATTAGATGATACCCCAGGTGGGTATGTCTGATTCTCTAAGAAACATTTGATGTCGTGGAACCAAGGCTTGTTGTCACTAGCAGTGTCCACAGAAAATACATATGTCGGTCTGTCCAGTATGGATACCAAAATCCGAGGCACATAATTGGCAGCTTGAACTTTGATCATGGAGGAAATGGTAGCTAAAGCGTCTACAAACTGATTCTCTTCTCGAGGGATGTATTCAAGTTTTACTGTTGTGAAGAAAGTCAATAATCTCCTCGTATAGTCATGGTATGGAATCAGATTCTCCTGATGAGTGTACCATTTGCCGTTCGTCTAGTTGATTACCAAAGCTGAATCTCCGAATACATTCAAGGTTTTGATCTTGAGGTCAATGGCCTCCTCAAGACCCATGATACAGGCTTCGTATTCTGCTTCATTGTTAGTGCAGGCAAAGGTGAGTTTTGTCGAGAAAGGAATATGAACTCCTTTAGGTGTAATAAGCACTGCACCAACTCCACGACCGTTCATATTGACAGCCCCGTCAAACATCATAGTCCATGCTTCTTCCGGGTCAGGCCCTTCAGTGTGAACTGGCTCTTCACAATCTTTTGCTTTTAAAAACATAATGTCTTGCAACCCTTCCAGTAAGTGTTGGCTTCTCAAATATGTACTTGACGGGGTCCATTTTTGAGATCAACAAGGTAGTGTGAGTCAACATATACTGTCTTAGTCGGAGAGTAGCCCACGCTAAAGCACAACAAGTTTTCTCGAGCAGTGAATAACGTTGTTCACAGTCGGTAAACATTTTGCTTGGGTAGTATATTGCATACTCTTTTCGACCAGACTCGTCATGCTGGCCAACCACGCACCCCATTGACCCTTCTAATACTGTCAGGTACATTATTAGAGGTCTTCCTTCAATTGGAGGCATGCGAAATGGAAGTTCTTGCAGGTACTCCTTGATCTTTTCAAAATCTTTCTGACAATCATCGTTCCACCTGACTGTTTGTTCCTTTCTTAACAGTTTGAACAGGGGTTCACAGGTTGTAGTGAGGTGAGATATGAACCTTGAGATGTAGTTCAATCTACCTAAGAACCCTCGAACTTCTTTCTCAGTACTAGGTGTAAACACCCCAAATTTTCCCTCACTCATATTCACACCTTGGTTTGTGATCTTTCACATTTGCATAAGCATAAGCATACCATCTCATACTTGCTTCATTTGCATAGTTCAAGTTCATCTGTATCTAGGGTTTGTGATTTGAGCAATCCAAGATTCCATCTGAGCCATCCCAAAGGCCTCAAAGCATTCCAAGGGGGTCCATGTGTTTTCTACCACCATATTGTATCCCTCAAAGTTCATGGAAGTCAAGAAATCACAAGAACTGGCAAGGCATGGAAGCAGAGCTAGGGTTTTCACTACACAGATGACCAAAATTAGGGTTTTGGTTTCAGAGGCCTCAACACCAAAATTTTGGGCCATTCTTGTTTATAATGTTCTTAAGATGTTATAAGGATCATATGTACCAAGTTTGATGAAAAACTTCATTGTGGAAGTCATCTGTTTATTAGGTAACTTCTTGAGCAAGTTAAGTCAAAATCAGGGCATCTGAGGCTCCCAACAATGGAACCAAAGAAGTATCTTAATCAAATTAAAGTTCTATGATCTTTATTTGATCATTGGAGTGCTTGGAAGTTCAAAAAATTGAAGAAATTTGAGCTAAACCAAAAGTTGCCAAAAATGGAAATGACTTGTAATGGAAACTTTCAATTTTGGGAAAGTTTTTCAACCTCCTCTTTCTCAACCAAAAATGCTTCAAATGAAACATTCTTGGTCATGAAAGTTGTAGATTAGGTCTTTCCCTTTTTAAAAAGTACAAGAACATGTTCTAATTCATTATGGGACTCAAGTTATGATCCTTCAAAGTTGGCAAAAATCACATAATTTTCACATTCATGCCAAAGAGGGATTTTTGCAAATTCACTTGCCAAGCTTCTGAGTGACCTCTAATTGACTTCTAAACATCATAAAAACATCACATGACTCATTTTTCTCAGAATTGGCCCAAGAATTATGAATTTCCATGACTTGAACTTCAAGAAATTTCAAAGGGGCCAAGACTTCCCAAAATTGCAAAGTGGTATAGATCTTTCCATCCACTTGTGCCAGCATGCCAAAACCAATTCCATGGCTCTCCTTGAAACTTGATGAGACCAGACATCCCTTGAAACCAGATTTGTCATGACCCATACCTCCAAGTGTCGCTCCCCAGATTTCCATCCTGGTACAAACGCGAGAGTGGCGCGGAAAGAGGTATAGTCGCCAGCCAGACATTTTTATCCCGAAGGAACGGGAATGGTAATGCTGCACAAACCGAAGAAAAGAAAGGAAGGACACGGGTCCTGCGAACCAAAGAGACTGAGTTTGAGAGTCGGTTATGACCTAGGAAGGTATTAACACCCCAGATCATCCACCGTACCCGACGGGATCCACGCTTGCAAAGAAAATGTTTCAAAGGGTGAAGAAAATGAAAGATGCTGCAAAAGAAAAGGAACTGAATAAAAGAAAACAAAAGGGAAACTGAAAAAGAAATGAAAAGGAAAAAAATGTAGGGAAAATAAAGATTGTGCTCGAACGGACCCTACCCCGCTGCTTACGTACCTCATCTGGACAATGAGGATCAGAGTCGTCGTAGTTCCCCTAACTAGGGGTGGAAAATATTGCTTGTGTCATAAGGCTTGAACTGCCTATGTCAATGCTCGGGTGTTGCAGGCTCGGACGATGAGTGCGTTACCGTCTTGCAAAATGACAAGTAGGAGCAAGTTCGCGGACGGAGCGAAGGAGATGAGAAAAGAATTCCCGAAGGAGAGACGATTATTGTTTGTTTGTGTTTTTTAGAAGCTTTTATGAGTGCGGCACAAGGAAGTGAACTCAAGCTCTTTTCCATGGATTGTGTACTTGATACTATATTCCAAGATGGAATAATAGAACAAGCACACTCAAGTAAGGAGAAGATCCCCAAAACATGATTCCAGAGATTAGGGCCTAAGCTCACTAACTCATTGAATTTATTAAGTGTTTTTTGTATTTCTGATGAAGAAGTGTGTTTTATGATTTTCTTGATGAAGATGGTATCCTGATCAGACTTGTGCATCATAAGAAAAGCTTATACTATCCCAAGATGGGAAAAGTACAAGTGTTTCATGGAATAAGGCTATTGCACAGGAGACCACTTCAATCTTTATTAAAGGTGTTTTTTTAGGGTTTTGTTTGAGATAAGAAGAGAAAAGAACCAAAGGATCTTAAAGGTAAAAGTATAATGGGGGACTAACAAATCCTAATTGTTGTCATGTAAAGGAAATCCTAGGTTAGTGAGGTTTACTATCCTAAAGAAGGAAGAGATAAGAAGAGAAAGAAGAAGAGAAGAAGAAGAAAGGATGGCCTAAGCCCCTCAAACACAAGAGAATATCATGAAAAGAGAAGAGATAAGAATTGGAGATGTGGGAATCACATCCACACCTCTCACTTACCAGAGCCCCTGAAATGGTTAGTAGCATAAGCAAGCATCATGACAAAAGCAAATGAGAACAAATGAAACACCAAATGGGCATAGGATCAAACCAAAGCAACACAACCAGAAGTGGAATCTTAATCACAAGTATCAAATGCAAGCATACAACACAAGAATGAGAAATGGACTACACAGTTCAACATGAAACATTATGGATTATCATGACAAAACAAAAAAAATATGAGATAACACAAGGCAAATCAAGCAAACAAAAACCACAAAGTTCAAGACCAGAACCCTAACATGTCAAGAATGTGCCTAAGCAACACAAGGGATGAAGAGTAGAAGCATACAAACTCAAGCATTAACATCATGAGAAGCAAAGAAGCATAAGAAGTGAGGTGAACATGTAGAAAGGTGAATGAACTTCAAAGGTAAGCAACCACAAAATTTCTCAAAGTACAAACATCAACTCAAGACCAGAGAGGTATCCACATCCTAAAACGGTTGTAAACAACCTAAGGGAGTTGGCACAAGTGCCCTCCTAACCTAAGGACTAATCATATGACCCAAAAGAGTGCAAAAGAAGATAAGCAAAGAACAAAATTCAAATCAAATCAAGCATACATCCAAAAATTCCACAAACTTGCACAAAGACTCTTTAAACATACAATATTAACATACCAAAAGAAAAGAATCAAAATCAGAAGCTAAGAAAATCAAATATGAGTCTAAACATGGATTAGGGTTAGGAACCTTCATGCACAAGCTAAGGATAAAAAATAACCAAGCAAGCTTCTAAAAATCAGAAGAAAAATCATCAACAAACTACACTTCAATGCGAATACAGAGCAAAAAGAATCAACTCAAAATTCAAATTATGATCAAGATAGAAATTCTACAAGACAACATGCTTTAAAAGTGAAATAAAAGCAATTAAATAAAGAAGAAATTAATTCCAGCGTGGAAAATGAAAAATAAATGAAAAATAAAAATGTCAAAAGTAAAAAAAACTCAAAATATCATACATGAACTTTTTTGGAATTTTTAATGACCTCTAACTATTTTAATTAATTAAAAATAAAACTGAAATAAAAATAAAATAACAAAATGAAGAAACATAGCCAGGGGTGTGATTAGCAACAAAATCAGTTCAAATTGGTTGGGCTTAAGAGAAGAGGGGGTGTTATTAGCAAGGGAGGCCCAATGGATTATGCGCAGGACACAACATACTATGGTGGAAATTCACTTAAATCTGGGAAAAGCAGGAACCAATGAATTAAATGAATGCTTCAGATCTAATCAAACACTAAACCAAGTCAATTATCCAGTGGATCAGTGCGTGTGTGCACATTAGTTACAGTGAGATGCGAAACACAAATTCCAATTAAGATTTAAATATAAAACGCAAGCACGTGAGAGAGAGCATGGATTTTTAATGTGTTGGCAAGCTATCATCCGTCCAGATCACAGATCCTATAGCTGGGAAGTCATCTTCCTCAATTCACATTTCCAGAATCCGGTGATAAAGCCCTAGCTCCGGTTACCAGAAAATTCATCAGCAAGAACAAATCAACACTAAAATGCATCACAAACTCCAGATCCAGTAATTCAAACATGGTGAATCCAAATATGGCAATGAAAATCACATTAGATCAAAGATCAAACCAAATCGAAGAGAAACAGTTTTATGCATAAAACTTCAGATCAACATTACAACCTCAATTCTCAATAATTTTCAAATCTAATCATCACAGAATCATCAGTGAAACAAGCAGATCACAATGCACATAATTAAAACAATTTCTAGATCCACGAATTTGAAGCTAACCTGAAACTTGCAGAGCTCAAATTAGGTCAAAAGAAAGCTTCCAATGCTGCAGATCTACCTCCTCTATCCTCTCCTTGCAAAATAAATGCAAGAGAGAGCTTGAATTTTTCTATATCTTGAAATTCGAACTGAACTGCACCTGAACTGCACCTTGTGAAATCTTGAGATTCAGCTTGAATTGATGGTGAATTAATGATCCTTAGAGCTCAAGGATGAAAAATATGAAGTTTGTTTTGTGAATGAGTGAGAGAATCAGAGGATTCGAAGAGAAATGAAAGAGATGCAAAAACTTGAGAGTGATGAAAATGTGATGAAATCTGAGAAAATGGAAACCCTAGCTGCTTATATATGATGCCAATGATCACTGATGCAAAAATGAGAGGGAATGCACGTGAGGAATGAGTGGGAGAAAGAATTTGAAAAATTGGCAAGAGTGATGTGAGGGAATGAATTGCTCGTGTGCTTCATCCTTCCTTGCACATGCTGAACTCTCATCCAGCCCTTGATTCATAAGTGAACTTATCCTGGCCCTTAGATGATTGCATCATGCTTTTTGAATGTTCATGCACTTTTTGCATTTTATGAAATACATCCCTTCTCATGCACGAATTTGGTGAATTATTTGGAGCAAAATGTGTCTCATCCAATGCCTTGTGATGTTGTGACCTTATTTTGTCCATAAGACAACTTGTAATTGAGCTATATGAGTTTTTGCTTTTGGTGGAAACTTGAACTTTAAGGTAAACCCTAAAAAACAAGTGAACTTTCGAAGGCCATATCTCTTGATCCATGAGGGCTATGAAAATGCACTTGTACTTTCTAAAAATGGGAGAACCTACCCTACAACTTTCATGTTTGTTGGAAATTCAATTGAGATCTTTTTCATCATGAAAGAAGCCTTTAAAAATTAGGGCAAAAGTTGCCAAAAATGGAAAGTTTCATAACAAACCATATGCCAAAAATGGAAACTTCTTCAAAACCATTTGATTCTTGATCCTTGACTTTGCCAAACCTCTTCTAAGGTCTTAAGGACATCCCTTGACTTGAAAAATGGGTTGTACCCCTTGAATTCTCACATTTGACTTTTAAAATGCCCAGTTGACCAATTTCTTCTTATGCAAGCAACTGATGAAATAACTGCCTTCCACAAGGAATTTTCTCACCAAATATCATCCCTAGGATCTTCTTATCATATGAAAGACTTTTCCCACAAGAAATGGCCAAAGTCACAAAGAATTCCTGTTTGAAAATGAAACCCTTATTTGGGAATCATTGTGTAGGAGCTTGCCCTAGCTTGGATTCTCTGATAATCCCCCAACCTCCTGGGCTTTTGCAAAGGATCTTGAACTTGTGAATGTCATGTATACTCTTTATAGGACTTGTACAAGTCCACTGGGCCTCTTGCCATAGCTTTCAATGCCTCAAATCCACCAACAATTGATCATATGCCTAATGCTAGAACGTGAGAATGTTATGCTTCATTTTTCTATGCAAAGATGCCAAGGACATGACATGCTTATGATGATTATGATATGATGATGATGCTTAAAAATAAGAGGGAAAATTTGGGGTGTTACAACTGCCCCTATTCAAGCAATTGTTAATCTGAAAAGGACGGTAGCACGGGATATCGACCGTTCAAGATGAACTGTGGTTGAATACCAAGAAAACCTGAAATTTACACTCTGCTGGAGAATACAAGCAATGGGAAATAAACCCAACCAAGTAACACTCTAGGTAATTGAATTGAAGAAAAAGCAAACGAGCTCCTTCCAAATTGAACTATTACGCAGGATAAGGAAAATTTATACAGACGAGTCTTCTTCAAGCAAACCTGTTACGCCAGGTGCTGGACATACGAGCCCTCAAACAAACCTGTTACACCAGGTGCTGGACATACGAGCCCTTACGTTTTGCAACATACAACCTGAGACAAACGAACCTCCTTCGGATAAATCCTGTTATGCCAGGACCGGTGATGCACTTAAGTCTATGGGATAGACATGCATAATCAGGATAGACGAACCCTCCTCATATATCCTCTGTAGATATATGGTCTAAGACAAACGAGCCTTCTTCGAGCAAACCTGTTACTCCAGGTGCGACAATAGGATTTGACGAACCCTCTTCACGAATCTTGCGTAGATAAGCGGTACTTGAGACAAACGAACCTCCTTCGGATAACCTGTTACGCCAAGACTGATAACCATTTTGACGTTTAATCCCACCGTCAGGTCTTCAAACCTCTTCAACACAGACGCGCATTGGATGATCATCAAGAGAACACAAACGAGTGCCATAAGTCAATGATACAAACGAATATCAGACGATGATCTAAGAAACACAGGCGAGCGCTTCAGGCGATGATACAGACGACTATCAGCCACTGGTACAGACGAATACCAGAAACTCAACACAGACGAGCATTTGGAGTAGCAATACAGACGAGTACCAAAATGCTTATCAAATCAACACAAATGAGCATGAGGGATGATACAGACGAGTATCCATCAATGCAAACGAGCTTCAAACGGATGACAAACACAGACAAGCGTTGGAGAATGCACACGAGCATCACCTAAGTTCAAACACAGACGAGTGCCGAGCACCAAAAGGAAGTTACACACAGACGAGTGCTGGGAAATGCAGACGAGGAACAACATCTACCAACCATGGGCGACTGCTGGGGAAAGCAAACGAGCAATAACAAAGCGTGAACACATACGAGTATTGGGGCATTGCTGATGAGTAGCAAGCAAATATCAGACACAGACGAGTGTCGGGGGTGCATACAAGCATCAAACTAATGCCTGATTGGCAACAATAAAATGGCGACTTCGTTGGGGATATTTCAATGATGGTTGTATCTCAATCATGAAACGATGTGGGAGAAGTGACGATCTTCCAACACGGCTGGGGAGATGCCTAGTCAAATAACCTTTGCTAGGGAAAGAGTTCTGACAATTATAAACTCTGTGGAATTGAGCCTCCCACTGCCTGTTGTGCATACTTCTCTTGTGGAAAGATAATCTGCTTGGGGATTCCACCTGACCTAACTCAGCTGGGGAAAATTCTGTTTAGGAAAATGTGACACCATCTTGTAAAACCTGTAACAACAGAATACACATATGTGCCCCGGGGGCTTGCGTGGTATGATCTGTTCATCCATCGTCACCCGACACTCAAAGATGGTTTTAAATGTTTCCCTGCAACGTCATTTTCGTTTAGAAAACATTCACCATGTTTTAAATGCGATGTTAATTTTGCCAAAAATACAGGACATTTTGCAAACAAAAATAAACACAACACAACTTTTTGACTGAATATTCATTTATTGAAAGGCCTCTGAATAGGAAGAGTTTTACATCAGGAAGCAACCACCTGGAAAGAGGTAGCTACCATAAAATTGAGAAAAGAAACTATCCTAATAGCAATGGGCACGACATCCCAATGGGTTTCCTTCTCGCTAAGACCAGCATGTCTTCAAAATTTTCCATTCTTGCCTTTGCTTTCTGAAAAGATGAGAGGACTGGTTCCTATCTTTCTGATATTTTCCGGCCGTACGAAACGATGATTTGGTTCAGATTACCCGGATCGCAGTTGTTCGCTTATTCCCTTGTTTTGCGTGGATCGCACCTTCGGGTTTTCAATCCACCGGGATACCCTTTTTTGCCTGATTACCCGGATCGCAGTTGTTCGCTTATTTTGTTTTTAGCTCGCCGGGATGCCCTTTTCTTGCCTGGACTTTAATTCTGTTTTTGTGTCCAGCGGGTCTTTTTATGCGAAGTATTTTTTAACTGCGTCCGAGTTAATAGGGGATTGGAAATCTTCTCCATCCATAGTGGTGAGCATCAGTGCTCCTCCCGAGAAAAATTTCTTCACTATGAACGGTCCTTCGTAGTTTGGGGTCCACATGCCCCTGTGATCTGAACCTGGAGGAACGATAATTTTGAGCACAAGCTCTCCTACTTGATTCTCCCGAGTACGTACTCGTTGGTCGAATGCTCGCTTCATTCTCCTCTGATAAAGCTGACCATGACAGATAGTAGCTAATCTCTTTTCCTCAATTAGACATAACTGATTGTATCGAGCACGTACCCACTCAGCCTCATCAAGCTTCACATCCATCATCATACGCAATAAAGGAATTTCTACCTCAACGGGCAAGACTGCCTCCATGCTATATACTAATGAGAAAGGAGTTGCCCCAGTTGACGTCCTGACTAACGTTTGGTACCCATGCAGCGCAAATGGTAACATCTCATGCCAATCCTTGTAAGTGAAAACCATCTTTTGCACAATCTTCTTAATATTCTTATTTGCTGCCTCTACCGCACCATTCATCTTTGGTCGATAAGGAGAAGAGTTATGATGCTGAATCTAGAAGTCCCGGCACAACTCTACCATCATCTTGTTATTCAAATTAGAACCATTGTCAGTAATGATTCGCTCGGGCACACTGTATCTGCAAATAATGTCTCTTTTCAAAAACCTGGCTACCACTTGACGAGTGACATTGGCATAAGATGCTGCTTCAACCCACTTAGTGAAGTAATCGATCGCAACCAAGATGAAACGATGACCATTTGAAGTAGTAGGCTCTATTTTCCCGATCATGTCAATGCCCCACATAGAAAAGGGCCAAGGAGATGACATGACGTTGAGCGGGCTTGGAGGAACATGCACCTTGTCTGCATAAATCTGGCACTTGTGGTACTTACGGACGTACGAACAACAGTCTGAATCCATTGTTATCCAATAGTACCCCGATCTCAACAACTTCTTAGCAATTGCATGTCCTCCTGCATGAGTACCGAAAGATCCCTCGTGGACTTCTTGCATTAACAAGCTTGCTTCGTGTCTATCCACGCATCTGAGCAAGACCATGTCAAAGTTCCTCTTTTACAAAACCCCATCTGTATTAAAATAGAAGCTAGCAGCAAGTCGTCTTAAGGTCTTCTTGTTGTTGGATGATGCCCCAGTCGGGTATTCTTATTTTTCAAGGAAGAGCTTGATATCAAAGTACCAAGGTTTCTCGTCAGACACTGCGTCTACAGAGAAAGCATAAGCTGGTGCGTCGAGCCGGGAAATGTCAATCCTGGGCACATAATTCCAACACAAGACCTTGATGGATGAAGAAAGATTAGCCAATGCATCGGCAAATTGGTTCTCATCTCGTGGTATATACTGAAACTTAACTGTGTGAAGAACGTCAACAGTCTTCTGGCATAATCCCTATAAGGAACTAAGTGTTCTTGATGTGTATACCACTTTCCGGTAATATGATTGATAATGAGGGCTGAATCTCCGAATATATCGAGGGTCTTAATCCGAAGATTAATAGCCTCCTCTATTCCCATTATGCACGCCTCGTATTCCTCTTTATTGTTGGTGCAGCCAAAAGTAATTCTGGCAGCGAAAGGAAAGTGAACACCTTCAGGAGTGATAAGAACAGCACCGACTCCACGTTCGTTGATATTGACTGCCCCATCAAACATCAACTTCCATTTGGATTTAGGGTCTGGCCCCTCCTCCGGAAGTGGTTCCTCGCAATCCTTTTCTTTGAGGTACATGATGTCCTCATCAGGGAAATCAAACTTCATTGGCTGATAGTCATCTTCAAGTGGCTGCTATGCAAGATAATCTGACAATACACTTCCTTTGATGGCTTTCTGAGAAGTATATTGTATGTCATACTCCGTTAAGATCATTTGCCACCTTGCAACCTTTCTGGTTAACGTTGGTTTCTCGAAAATATACTTGACAGGATCCATTTTTGAGATTAGCAGTGTGGTATGGGTCAACATATACTGTCTCAGTCGGCGAGCAACCCATACTAAAGCGCAGCAAGTTTTCTCGAGCAGTGAGTAACGGGATTCACAGTCGGTAAACTTTTTGCTAAGGTAGTAAATAGAATACTCTTTTCGACCAGACTCGTCATGTTGGCCTAGAACACACCCCATTGACCCTTCTAGCACAGTCAAGTACATGATAAGTGGCCGTCCTGGAACTGGAGGCATTAGAATCGGAGGTGCCTGCAAATATTCTTTTATCTTTTCAAAGGTTCTTTGACAGTCCTCATTCCACCTGACCGTTTGTTCTTTTCTTAGCAATTTGAATATTGGCTCACACGTGGCAGTTAGATGAGATATAAACCGTGAAATGTAGTTCAATCTCCCTAAAAACCCGCACACTTCTTTTTCTGTTTTCGGTGCAGGCATATCTTGTATTGCTTTTACTTTTGTAGGATCCACCTCGATTCCTTTCTGACTAACAATAAAACCCAGCAATTTTCTGGAACGCACTCTGAAAGTACACTTGTTAGGATTCAACCTCATCTTATACTTTGTAAGTCTATCAAACAGCTTTTTGAGATTGACTAGGTGCTCTTCTTCGTCTCGGGACTTGGCGATCATGTCGTCCACATAACATTCAATTTCTTTGTGTATCATGTCGTGGAACAATGTGATCATAGCTCGCTGATACGTTTCCCTGACGTTCTTCAACCCAAAGGGCATAACCTTGTAACAGAATGTACCCCATGGGGTAATGAACGTTGTTTTCTCCATGTCTTCCGGTGCCATTTTAATCTGATTATACTCGGAGAAGCCATCCATGAAAGAAAATACCGATAACTGAGCGGTGTTATCTACCAGCACATCAATGTGTGGTAACGGAAAGTCATCCTTTGGACTTGCTCTGTTCAAATCCCGATAATCAACGCACATCCGAACGTTGCCATCTTTCTTTGGTACAGGCACAATATTAGCTACCCAAGGTGGGTAACTAGTTACGGCAAGGAATCCGGCATCCCACTGCTTCTGAACTTCCTCCTTGATCTTCATCGCCATATTAGGGCGATTTCTTCTCAGCTTTTGTTTCACTGGAGGACAGTCTTCTCTTAGTGGCAGCTTATGCACAACAATGTCAGTATCCAATCCTGACATATCTTGATACGACCAGGCGAAGATATCCAGATATTCACGTAGCATACCAATCAACGCCTTCTTTACCTCGGCCTGTAGACTGGCCACAATCTTTATCTCCTTCTTTACATCTTCAGTCCCGATGTTGATGATCTCTATCTCTTCCTGATGAGGCTGAATGACCCTTTCCTCTTGTTTCAACAACCTGACCAATTCTTCGGGGAGTTCACAGTCTTCCTCAACCCCTTCATCAACTTGGTAGATAGGATTGTCAAAGTCATGCATGGTCATAGCAGGAACGTTATCACAGGAATCCGAATGATCAACACTGCACAGACGATGTGCTTATTTCAGAATCTGTTTTTTTTCAAAAGAGACGCAAACACACAAATACGAGAAAAGGAAAAACATTGCCCTTTTATATATTTTTTGTGAAAAATTTTAAAACGAAAGAAAGGGAACACAATTTGTTTGAAAAATGTCCTTTATTTCATGGAAATATAAATGCATTAAAAGCATGGTGGCCCTACAAATGGATCCGTACACCTTGGGCAGAGTGCAGGATTGACATGCAGTATGATAAAAAAGGAAACAAGTAAATTACTTTGATTGCCAAGTAACTTGAACGAAATCCTCGGCAGACCAGTTCCGAAGCTCCTCCCCAGGTGCACATGGGTGAATCCAGCTATCCCAGTCGTAGTCATTGTCCCCTTCTTCACTTGTTGCACATATGTTGTTGCGATCGAGCATTCCGGCGCTTGTGAAAGTTATGGCCTTACCACCCTGATGCCAGTTGGACCCACCAGGCTGATAACCAATACCGAACTTGTCATCCTTCTTTTCCAAATCTAGCAACTTGCCCCAGCCCTGGGAGCTTCCAGATTGGACCACTTCTTTGGCTTGCTTGTAGGAGTAGATGGAGGTCCCTTCCTTCTCGTTGTTCCTCTCTGCCGGAGCCAAAATACTAACATTGACCGCTTCAAAAGACTGACACAACGTTTCATGAATTTCTCTGTCCATCTCCACGTACTTGAAAGTTGACAAATGACTCACAAAAATGTCTTCTTCTCCACACACAGTGATCACCTGACCATCCACCACATACTTCAGCTTCTGATGCAACATGGATGTCACTGCGCCTGCAGCATGGATCCAGGGACGTCCTAGCAAACAACTGTAAGCAGGTTGAATATCCATGACATATAACGTGCTCTTGAACACCTAAGATTTTATCTTCATAGGTAGCTCAACCTCCCCGAACACAGACCTTCGGGACCCATCAAAGGCTTTCACGATTAAATCACTGGGTCACAAGACAATGCCATCAACATTCAACTTCATCAAGGCCTTCTTAGGGAGCACATTGAGAGAAGAGCCGGTATCAACCAGGACATGCGACAGGACAACACCATTACACTCCATGGTGATGTGCAGGGCCTTGTTGTGATTGCGGCCTTCAGAAGTAAGATCTCTATCCGTGAAGCCCAACCCATGGCTAGCATTCACGCTGCCTACCACAGCCTCCAACTGGTTAACAGTTATTTCCTGTGGAACATATGCCATATGTAAGACTTTCAATAGTGCTTCTCTGTGAGCCGGAGAACACATCAACAAGGACATAATTGATATTTTGGACGGAGTCTGATTCAGCTGTTCAAATACTTTATAGTCACTCTTCTTTATTATTCTCATAAACTCCTCGACTTCTTTTTCAAAAGTGCCTTGCCCGGCAGCAGGAGTTGTCATTTCTTTGGTCGCTATCTGCTTGCCTTTAGCCTTTGCAGCAGCTTCAGCTTCAGGATCTCCTCTGAGAGATTGAGGAGCAAAAATACGCCCACTTCTTATAAAACCACCAACTCCTCCGACATTCACCACAGTCGGGTCAACTGTCACCGTTTTACTTTCCACCTTCTGACCTTCTACATACACATCCGAGCCATAATGCCACGGGATGGCTTTGTCATCAGCATAAGGAACTGGTCCTGGAATAGTAATGGTAACAGGACTAACCTCTGGAACATAGATAGTCACCGGCTCCCTCCGAACAGGAGCTTCAGCAGGATCAAAGTAAATTGTTACGGTAGACACACAATTACTTCTATCATCAACCCTATCGAACTGTAGTGACCCCTCATCAATCAGATATTGCAGTCCAATCTTCAAGTCCTCACAGCCATTAACTGAACTCAAACATCCTTCACAGTCATAACTACACCCTGGGAACACTTGTCCTTTCATCAATCTATCTTTCACAACCAGCAATGAAGTCTTCACCTCTTCTACATTCATAATCAAGCTTAACCTTTCCCCACCGTCCACAACATTTATCCTCGCCCCTCCATGGTTTGGAATGGGATTTGATGTAACATTAGGAGGCGGTGCAAAGTTAATCGCCTTTGAATCGATCAAGTCTTGAACTTTATGCTGCAATGCCCTACACTTCTCTGTTGAATGCCCGGGTGCTCCTGAATGGAACACGCATCTTGCGTTAGCATCATACCCCACTGGAAGCTCTCCAGGTAGAGGTGGTGCTAATGTCCTCAGTTGAACCAAATTCAAATCTAACAACCTTTGCAACAGTGCCGTGTACGTCATTGGAATGGCTTCAAGTACCCTGTTAGCTGGACGAGCTTGTCTCTGTTGATAGGGTCTTTGCTGATAATTACTGCGCTATAGTTGTTGTTGTTGTTGTTGCAATTGTGGTTGAGTCTGTTGCATAGGACTTGATAGAATAGTGACAGCTGCCACTTGCTCATAGGATCTTCTATATCCCCGGCCGTACACAATATTAGTTTCCCCCTTTCTCCTTCTCGGAGGTCCACTAAACGCTTTCCTCACACCACTTGAGCTACCCACACCGGGGTCTTGAATCTTCCCCATCTTCAAAAGAGTTTCAACCATCTCTCCTGCTATCACAATATCATTGAACTTTATTGCTGAACAAGATGCCAACCTCTCAATAAACACCCCATGTAGTGTTCCCATGAACATATCCTCCATGTCGTTTTCCAACAAGGGAGGTTGTACTCTAGTAGCAAGCTGACGCCACCTCTGAGTGTACTCCTCGAACCCTTATTTAGCATTCTGAGACATGGTCTGCAACTGAGTACGATTTGGAGCCATATCCAAATTGTACTGATACTGCTTCACAAATGCCTCTGCTAAATCCTTCCAGCTTTGAATATTAACCCTGCTTAGCTTCATATACCACTCCAAGGAGGCCCCCACAAGGCTATCCTAGAAGTAATACATCCACAACTTCTCATCATCGGTATGTGCAACAATTATTCCTACAAAAGACTGGAGGTGAGTCTTCGGGCAAGCCGTGCCGTTGTACTTGTCAAAAGTAGGGACCTTGAACTTGTAGGGAATTATGACCCCTGGCACCAAGCCCAAGTCAGTGATATCAAACCCTAGAGAGCTCTGAGATTGAATGGCACGAATCTGCTCAGCCATCTCTTCAAACTTTCTGTTCATGTCAATTCCTTGGCCTTCTGCCTCATCCAGCAAAGTAAAATGTTCGTCTTGTCCATCCATATGCACATTGTTCAGTCCATCATTGACAATAGTAACCCCTGGTTGCACCACAGGGATTTCAACTTGTCGGGCGCCAGCCCCATTGCGATTGCCTCCATCTGCGGTCCCATTGTTCCTGGCCTGATTGTTTTCCACCATCTCGCGCAAGCGCTCCTGAGTTTGACCCATCCCAGCCATGAGGGTCATGAAGTTATCCATTCTTGTCCTTAGGTCAGCCAAATCTTCTTGCATCTGATCCATTACTCTCTCTCTTTGTTTACTCTTGTAGGGTATCTGTGCACGGTTGGCTGTTCTCGAACCTTCCTGGAAGCTATAGTGCCTGAAAGGACATAAATGTTAGAAAACTGATGAGCTACCTGCAAAACAACAAACACGTTATATGCATGCAATGTAACTATTCATGTTTCCAAGTTTAGGCATTTATATGCCCCAGTTCTGGTATTTGCTCCAGATAGTCCCTTGAGCATTAATTTTCAAATCCTCCCTTTGAAAAGTGTTCAGATCTCAACAGTCTCAGACAAACAAGCTTTGCATACTCAGAAATGATAATTGAGATTTTTCATTGTATAACATGGATAATCCACTGGCAGCCAAAGTTAGAGCACAAACAAATTCCCCAAAGGGTTACAAGTCAATACATGAACAAAAAGATAAAGCAAGACTCCTACAACAAGTCTGTAGGTAATCTGAACAACAATAAATTAAAAATCTAGACTACAGGAAAGACTCAGGTTCTTCTTCTGCAGCTATCACCTCTGTCCGGTTCTTCTTCACGCCTACTCTCAACTTGAGCTCTGTAATCTCCTTTAATGCCTCTTCCAAGGCTATATGGCTATGTGCCAATTGTTGAGTCTTTTCTCTTCGTATTTTGTGAACTTGTTCTACTTCTTCTTTCTTGAAGGCCATCTGTACCTCGAAAAACTCTTCCTTTTCTTTATACTTCTTCTGCTCCTGTTCCCTTTGGCCTTGCAACTAAACAATGGACTGGCGAGCTTCTTTAAGAGTCTTCAAAGTCTTCTTACGCTCCACTTCTCTTTTTGATTCCATTAGACCCAATCTCTTAAAGTGAGCTTCTCATCCAGCAAACTCCTTTTCTTTAGATTTTAAGGTAACCTGCATCCTCTGTAGCTTTTCCTCTGCTTCATTCTTAGCACGATTGGCAAGGTGGTACAAGTTAACCATTTCAGCATTTTCTACCCGGACCTCGTGCAACTAAGCTTCCAACTTCTTATACTCGTCCCTAGAAACAGTATTCTGACATGGCAACTCTTTGGGATACAATGGAGCTTCCACTGAAAATGGCATGAGCACTTCTTCTACACGCTTCTGCAACCATGTAGCAAAAGGAGGATATGTCTTGGGATCTACCCTTCCAAAATCCTTCTTTCTTTTCTTCACCCTGTGAGCCCAAGCCTGAGATGCTTGTATGACCAACTCTTTGTTTCCCTCCACAGGAAAGTACAAAGACCCAGCTAAATCTTCCATACTTGGTGGATCCCTCAGAGGATAACCAAATTGTTTCCTGGCTAAGACTGGATGGTAACTGATCACACCCTTTCTTCCTAGCAAAGGCACATTAGCAAAGCTTCCACAACTAACCAGCAGCTCTTTACCTAACAAATCTCTGTCATACCCCCAAGCTATATCCTTAGAAGTTAGTCCCATTAGCCTCCTGGACCACCTCCATTCATCTCTCATCTCCTTGAAAGGGCCTGACTTTGCTAATTTCTTAGCAAACCAATCAGCAAATAATGGAGCACAACAACCCACTGGTCCACCTCTGCCTTTCTCATTCCGGTAATGAAAATTGTAGTAGAAATCTCCCAACAATGTTGGTACAGGGTTACCTTTAGCAAAAAAGGAGATTACCTCCAAGCTTACAAACTCCTTATCTCCCGGGAAAAGACTAGATCCATACACCATCAAGGCCACCACAACACCAAAATCTCCCCACTTACTCTCTTTGGCATACTCTTCAGCCTCGGGTATAAGCACATCCCAAGGAAGTCCTCTGCCCTCACTACCTGTTAACACCCCAAATTTGCCCTCACCCATTTACACCATGGCTTATGCTTTCCTCATATGCATAAACTCAACCATACCATCTCATGTCACATTTTTTATTCACTGCATTGATTCAAAGTCATCTGCATCTAGGGTTTGAGATCTGAGCAATCCAAGAGCTACTTGAGCCACTCCAAAGGTCATCAATCATTTCAAAGGGGTCCATGTATGTTCAAGCATCATATTATATCCCCTCAAAGTCAAGAATGTCAAAGATTCAGAAGAACTGAGAATGGCATGGAAGCAGAGCCAGGTTTGACTGCACAGATGACCTAGAATTAGGGTTTTGGTTTCAAAGGTCATAACTCCAATTTTTTTGGTCATTATTGTTTCTATTGGTCTCTATATGGTATAGGGAGCATTCATATCAATTTTCATGAAGAAATTCAATGGGGAAGTCATCTGATCAAGGGTTGACTTTCTAAGCAAGTCAGTGCAAAATCAGGGCATCTGAGGCCCCCAATGACCCAACCAAAGGGTGTTAATCATCATTTTGATTATGTATGATCTTTATTTGATCATGTAAGATGTTAGAAGTTCACAAAATTGAAGAATTTCAAGTCATTTGCAAAGTTGACTTTTTGGGAAGTTTGACTTTTAATGAAAATTGCCATTTTGGGAAACTTTTTCAACCTTTACTTTTTGATTCAAAAATGCTTCAAATGGAAAAACTTTGGTCATGAAAGTTATATAATGGATCATTCCCTTTTCAAAAAGTACAAGAACATGACCTAATTCATTTTGGATCAAAAGTTATGGCTTGTCAAAGTTGGCTAAAATCACAAAATTTGAAGTTTTCTACCAAAGAGACATTTTGCAAAATGGTTTGTTCAAGTGTTCTAAAGGCCTCAAATGTGTATCATTTCTTCACAACATGGTCATGTGACATCTAAAATTCATAATGGGACAAGGGATCACTCATTTTTATGACTTATGGAGCAAGAATTTTCATAAGAAGCAAAAGTGAGGCAAGTTGCAAAAACTCACTCAAGTTTGAATCCACTTGCTTGCAGACTCCAAAAACAATCCTAGGGCTCTCCATACATCTTGCTGCGTAGGACACCCCATATGTCCTTTGCTATCTAGTAGCCCATGCCTCTCTTACACAAACTTGACATTTTGGCAACTTGAGCCATACCAATCACAACAGCACACATCAACTCATCTGACCAATCCCATTTGTTTATACAAACCAAAAGCAAGACATTTCATATAGAACACAAGCCTGAAAGCACCAAGAACACACCTCTCTCATTTTCACCCCATTTTGCAAAAGCTTTCGAAACATTCTCCACAAGCTGCAAACACACAAACCAACTTCACAAATCAACTCAGCATACTTCACTGGTCACAAACCACCCATCACCATAGCCTGAAACTCCCAGAAACCAGGATACGATTTCTCTCCCCCTTTGAGCAGAACTTCAGCTATCTTTCAAACCAACCATTGTAAACTTCAAACAAGCATTGAAAGCTTCTCAGGAGGTCCATTGGAGGTGATTGGAAGCAAGAAACCAGCCAGAAATCAAAGCTTCGATTCAGGTAGCCATGGCATTTCATTTTTCCAGAACCTTTATTTCTTGTTTCTAAATGATAAAGCATGCTTCCCTGAGCTCACTGAGCCTTTTACTTTTGAAAAAGATTGAGAAATGAGGTTGTATTGTGTTTCTGAAATTTCTGCAGTTTTTGATGTTTGATTCGTATCTTGATCTTGAGTAGAAATAAATAGAATTTGTTGTTGGATTGTTGTTTAGGAGGGTTAGTTGAGTTGTTCTGGAGAGTTTGACATGATTTAGTGAAGATTTGAGAGAGTTTGAAAGAGGAGCTTGTCGGAGAAGACGACCGGAACAGTGTTCCGGTCGTCTGAAAGTCATTAGGGTTAATTAATTAGGGTTTAGTCTTAATTGCGTGAATTTGAATATTGGCCGTCCAGATGCGCGCCAAGTCCACTCCCGCGCGTGTGAGTTTGAATACTGGCCATTGATCTTGCTGACTTTCTCATTTTCAGTTTAATTTCATTTTATTTTTCATTTTATTTGATTTGTTTTGTCCAATTTATTAAAAATAGCAAAACATTTTTAAAAATTCTGAAAATTTTTGTGCAACCTTTTATTAATTTTCAGAAACCAAAAACATTTTTATTTTTATTTTTTGCATTAAAAAATATTTTTAAATCATTTAAGAGATTATTTTTAATTAATTAATGAGAATTAATTAATTAAAAATACTTTTAAGTATTTAAAAATCACCAAAAAATTCATGAAACCTTTAAAATCATTTAGAAACATTGTCCAACCTTCAAACCAAATTTCTTTTTTGATCTTGATGTCTTTGACAATTTTCCATAGAATTAATTCTATTTTAAAGCATTATTTTGATCCAATCTTTGAAAATTCATTTCTGCCTAGTCTTTAAGAGTTGGACTTTGATTCTTTTTGCATTGCATCTTGCATATCATGAAGTTCATAGGATTAAATTGGCATGATTTGATCTTGCATTTTCAATTTGTTTGACATTTTTCTTGACAAGGTGCCTTAAAACCCTAGAAATCTTGAGAAATTCATAACCCTAACTAGGTTAAGATTTGGATCCTCTCCTTTGGGCAGTGAGTTTGTATAGGTTTAGGGTTCCTTTGAATGCATTTTCAATTTTTTATCTTGATGATTGCTTTTGGTTTTGGTTTTTGTTTAGTGCATTGATCATAAACCCTAATTTGGGCTTCCTTTTGCATTCATCTTGCATTTGCTTGCATACCATGACTTGCCATGACACTTTGTGCATCCATTTGATTCATTAGACATCTTAAGACATATTAGAAGCATGTTTGATCATTGCATCTTTCATTTGCCATTTTGTATGTCATTTGCATTCCATAACTTTTCATGTGTATTCATGGTTCTAAGCATGCTTCATTTGCATCCATATGTTTGTATGATCATCCCCATGCCTTGTTTCATGTTTGCATCATCTCATAGCATCATTAACATCATACTTATGCTTCTGGTTTTGGTTTGCATAATTCCATTCCATCTCATTTTGCATTGCATTGCATTCCTTTCACTAACTTTTCAGGTGGTAAGTTACTTTGAGAAGTGAGTTTGCCTTCACTTCTCACAACCTCTTTTCATCTCTCTTATGCATCATTGTTGCATTTTGTATTGTGTTTGAGATTGGGCTTGCTCTTTCTTCTTCTTACTTTCTTTCTTCAAGTGACTTATCTTCTTAAATGAAGCATGTTACTTTGCTTCCTTTGCTCCTTTCATCTGCTTCCTGGTGGTTCCTCTGAAGATATTTCTTGTAAACCTCACAAACCCTAGGAACAACCAAGCATGACAATGATTATGGTTTTGATTAGTCCCCCCATTTAGCTTTTACCTTTGTGTCTCATTGAGTCTTCTCTTCTCACCTCATAATCAGGGACTAAACCCTAAAGGTTTTAAGGCTTTGTGATTAAGCTTATGCCTGCATCCTTCTATTAGGATGGAGTGTATAACTTTAATCCTAAGTGTTAAACCCTTAATGTGTTTAAACCCTCTAATCAATTCATCTAATAATCATCAAGACATCAAGCTTGTAACTTGGGCCTTGCAGTAGGGTTCTAATTCTTCCTTAATTGGTTAAGAAGGACTAACCCTAGTGTTAATGGACAAGTCCCCATCAAGTTGTCTTACAAATCATAAAATTCACTTCATCATCTTACCATTAACTAAAATCCACTTAATAAAGGCTTTGTTTTGTCATGAGTTTAATCCTTAATCATGGATTAAGTTGAGGAGCATTCCTCAGCTTAAACATTCTCATCTATTATCCTTCTATTAGGATGGTGTAATGAGTCTGTTAAATCCCTGATTATGGCTTAATCTCATTACTTAAAACTAAACAAAAACAACAAAAACATCTAAATAATCACAAGTAGGTTGATGATCTTAATCCTACACCATGGTAATTAAGTGTGAGAAGCTGACTTCACACTTAAGGCATTCTCATTACCCCTAATCAGAGGGAAGATGTGATGAGTTTACTAAATCCATTGGTTTAGGCTTAAGCTCATTAACTTATGACAAACTTTAAAAAGCAATAAAATACTGAAAACACAAAAACAAGCAATAATCGTCTCCTTCGGGATTCTTTTCTCATCTCATTCACTCACAAACGAGAACTAGCTTCTTCCGTCTAATGCAAGACAGTTAGCACCTGAGCCAGACAGGTCATACACTTGAGCATAGAAAATCAAGCAGTGCACAAGTCAATTCATCTTTCAGTCTTTTTGGGTCGAACTACGGTGTTCTGACTTCCTCATTGCACGAGAGGATACGTAGGCATAACTTAACAGTTATCGAACAAAAGTCTCTGTATATTCCTCCTCTTTCTAGCCTCATTCTTTTAAGCCTCATGATCTTGAGCATTTCATTCTTGTTCTTACACTGACACATCACTTATACACTTCACTTCTCTTACGCTGACACCTGTACATCCTTTTCCAGCTCTTTTATACACAGATTGCACTGACACTACCCCTTTAAAACACAAATCTTTCAAGCGTGGATCCCGTCGAGTACGGCGGACAATCTGGGTGCTAATACCTTCCCAGGTTGTAACCAACCCCCTTTCTCAGTCTCTCTGGTTCGCAACCGTCTTATCCATATCTTTTCCTAGGTTTATGCAGCATTACCTTTCCTTCGGGATAAAAATGCCTAGGTGGATACTCTTTTCATTTCATCCCTTCGCCGACCGTTCGCGTCTGTACCGTATTTGAGCCAGTCTCATTTTATTGGGAGCGACAGCTTGGCGACTCTGCTGGGGACCCTTATACTGTAACCAGGGCTTCTGGTTCTTTTTGTGGGTTCCTCCTAGCGCTTGTTTGACTTGTGTTTACTGGGGTGTTATGTGCTAATTGTGTTTGTATATTTATTTTTATTTTATTGCTTTATGTACAGTTTTGTTTATTGCTTTCTTTACAG
This sequence comes from Lathyrus aphaca, assembly GCA_963966055.1. Lineage (NCBI taxonomy): Eukaryota > Viridiplantae > Streptophyta > Magnoliopsida > Fabales > Fabaceae > Lathyrus > Lathyrus aphaca. Next base: position 430,197,094 of record OZ014519.1, on the reverse strand, counting down.
CTTTACATATATCATACTGTCATACTGTTCTGGCTGGATCTGGTTTTGTTGCTTTGGTGGGTGGGGTTCTATTGAGAGTTGAGGTCCTATACCTGGGACCTGAGTGACACCTAGGCTAGAGTGGTTCATGTTCTTTCCCATTCCATTTCGGTCTGGTGCGGGAATATGAAACACGGTTCAGATATGGGTTTCTTCTTGAGAACTCTGTGCTACAGATTTCCTGTAGTGCTAGGGCTATCTGGGAAGCCTGCTAAGTCTGGATGACCTTTAGTATTGACCTTCAGAAATTGAGGTGAATTAGAGGAGGATCTTTTATGGTTATTGTAAACACTGTACCTCCGGGTTAGAAGTGTTTACACTTCTCATAAGTGATCCAAGTCTGAGGATCCTTGTTTTAGAACACCACCTGTGAGGGGGGTTGGGCTGTTTACAGGTTTGCAGGTACCCTTGACCTTAGCATACCCTGTTACTTTGTTTTGATTAAGAGTACTCCATTTTGGAACAGTTCTTGTGATTTTTAACCCTGGACATGTGACTCTTTATTTGAGTCCCCCACCTTGGTTACTGGACTTATGGACCTCCATCTGAATTTCTTGAACATACATGGACTTATATCAAAGCAGTAATCAGATCCAGCTTGATCACAAACCCTTGCATATCATTTGCATACATCATCATTGCATCATTTAACATTTGCTTATTTGTTTTTTCAGGGTATCCACATCATATATTTTGGCTTGGTTTTGACCCCTTCATCAGCATAGACCCCTGTTCATCAGCTACCTGCTTCAGTCACCTGCATCACCAGCACCAGTTTATCAGTAACCCATCTTCTAGTATCAGTCATGGCACCTAAGAAAAGCAACATCTCATATCATTTCTTTGAGCCTGAGCTGGCTGGCATCAAGAAGATCCAGGCCCTTATTACTCCAGACCATATACCACTATTTAGAGAACATTATGGAGGCATCCTTGATGTGGTTATGGATTTGGAACCTTCCCAGAGGAGCTTGATTCACACTTGTCTACAGTTCTATGATCCTCCTCTGAGGTGTTTCACCTTCCAGAATTTTCAGCTGGGACCCTTGTTGGAAGAGTATTCACCACTGATTGGTATACCTATCAGGGGTGGTGTCCCCTTCAACCCTGAGATGGTTTTTCCCAGTAATGAAGAAGTAGCTAAGGCATTGTATCTGGAACCTGTTCTGATTGAGCAGAACATGACAACCAAGGCTGGAATCTCTGGTCTACACTTGGATTTCTTGACTTCTCAGGCCATCCTAAAGGCCTCCTTGGGAGAGTGGAAGGCAGTCTGTGCTTTGTTGGCCCTCAGCATATATGGGGTTATACTTTTTGCAGATGAGCCTAAGTTTATTAGCAAGAATGCCATTCACCTTTTCATTCTGAGGAACCCAGTGCCCACCTTACTGGGAGATTTCTACTACTCTATTCATCAAAGGAATGAAAAGCAAAGAGGAAGATTGGTGAGATGTTGTGCTCCCCTGTTCCATACCTGGCTGCTCAAACACTTGCCCAAGACTGATGCATTCTTGAATCCTCACCAATAGAAGAATTGGGCTAGAAGACTTATTGCTTTGGCCTCAGATGACATCAGGTGGTGCACTCAGAGCATCAAGGGCAGGGACATCATTACTAGTTGTGGACAGTTCCCCAATGTACCTCTGATAGGAGTGAAGGGTTGCATAAACTACAACCCTCTGTTATTCAAAAGACAATTGGGCTATGCATTGGTCCACCCTCCTAGAGCACAAGACTTGGCTGAAACCCTTTATTGTGAGATTAAGCCTAATCTAGCTATTGTCAGGCAAGCATCCTGGGCTTGGGACAATGTCCAGACCAAAGGGATGGCCATTCTTGGGAGATGCAACAATGTGGCCTCAGCTCAGTACTATGAGTGGTCTCATGCCAGGGCTCAAATTTCTGGGATGCCCTTCACCATTGAGGATGCACCTGGACAATCCACAGCACCCCCTCCAGCCACTGTTAGCCTGGAAGAGTTTGAGAAACTGAAAGAGAGGAATGAGAATCTGACTCAGGCTCTACAGAAGACCCTCTGGGAGAGGAGTGATGGTCGTCTGGACATTGAAAGGTTGGAAAAGCTAAAGGTGGAACATCTAGCCAGGATTGAGAAGTCAGAGGATTACATCAAGAAGTCAAGGGCTGGAGAGCAGATTCTGAAGAATGCCTGTAAGGAGGCTCAGTTCCAGAAGGCCAGGACTGATTTGTATCTGAAAGAGAGTCAGGCTAGGTGGGTCAGAATCACCGAAGCTCGTACCTAGGAAGATAAGAGGACTCAGGACAAGATTGAGCAGTTGGAGGCCAGTGCAAAAGAGCAACAGGAAGCCCTGCTAGCAGCCCGGAAAGAGATCTCAGAGTTGAAGATTAGGGCTGGTGTGAAGAGGTCAAAGGACCAGGGCAGACACAAGAAGCTAATTGCTGCTATTGCCACTAGGAATCTTCTCATCAGGAACCTCACAGAGCGTCCAGCTGACCCGGTAACTGAAGCACTTCTAAAGGAAGTTTAGGAGGATGAGTTTGGTCTTGGTGTTTGACTTTTGTTTGTTGTTGCTTTCATTTCATTGTACTTTTCCTTTTTATGTTGTATTTTGACCCCTCAGGGGAATGTATTGTAAAAAACAACTATGTATCATTCACTTTTTGTAATATATTCAGTAGTTTGTTTCATTTGAATCTCTCTCTCCTAAGCAACATCAAAGAGCATCTTCCTCGGGGTCTGGCAAAGTCAAAACCAAGTGCCAAGCCGGATACCTTGGAGACAAATAAGCATACTGCATTGCATACTAACCTTTTGTTTTGTTTTGTAGGCTTTTGTTTTGTTTGTTACTAACTCTGTTGTGGTTCAGGAACTATTGCTCGCCGTCGGGTGTTCCCGCTCAACCGTCCGCACAGATATCCTACCCGCAACAACCTTCCGGGTATACAGATGGACCAGGTACAACAGGACCTTACAGAGGTCAGGGCTCAAATGGCCAATGAGAGACTGGAAATGAGAAATCAGATGACCCAGTTCATGGAGGTGATGAATGGATTGGCCCAGAGCCAAGAAAGATTAAGAGCATTGGTAGAGAGGCAGAATCAGGAAGACCCCCATCTAGGGACTGGTGGAACGAGCAACAATGAGAGGGTTCAGCCTCATGTCAACCCACCTGTGTATGGCCCTCATCTTCACCCAGAGATCAACATCCCTGCTAATGTACAAGGGAATGCTACTACAGGTAGAGTACTACAAGAAGACCCCCAAGAAGATCAGTTCACTGTGATGGGAGCTGGGGATGAAGCCTATGACAGAAGGCTAGATGAAATTGCTGAGAAATTAAGATCCTTGGAGTCTCAAAACTCCTTGGGTTTTGATTTCATGGACATGGGCTTAGTGGACGGGGTAAGGATTCCCCACAAGTTTAAACCTCCGTGCTTTGAGAAGTACAACGGAACCTCCTGTCCACGAACCCACTTGCAATCCTTTCTGGGGAGGCTGAAGGCATATACCATGGATGAAAAACTGTGGATGTTTTATTTCGAAGACAGTTTAACAGGAGCTTCAAGGGAATGGTACTCTCATTTGACCAGAGCAACCATCAGATGATGGAAGGACCTGGCTGAGGCCTTCATTAGACAATACCAGTACAACTTGGATATGGATCCTAACAGGACCCTCCTGATGGGAATGTCCCAGTCATCCAGAGAAAGCTTCCGGGAATACGCCCAAAGGTGGAGACAGCTTGTTGCTGCTGTCCAACCACCCATGTCGGAAAGGGAAATGGCCGACATGTTTATGAACACCCTCCAAGGGACATACATTGATAGGCTAGCTGCCTTTTCTTCTACCAGCTTCGCGGATGTAGTCATAGCTGGGGAAAGAATTGAGAGCCTTCTAAAGATGGGTAAGATTTCCGACAATGGTGCGAGCTCATCCAGCAACCCAAGAAAGCCTTTTATGGGCCCAAGAAGAACTGGTGAGACTAATGCTATCCATACCAGCAGGGGAAGACCCCAGTATGTTCATAGGTCAGTGGCAGCTGTCACCATTCTCGCTCCAATTCATCCACAACCAGCATACCAACCACAACAACAACCCCACCACCAGCAACAAGCTCAGTATCCACCTCAGAGAAATTATAACAACAACAACAATCAGCAAAGACCTTTTCAACAGAGACCATCTCAGGCCAATAGGGTGATTGATCCAATCCCTATGCCTTATGCCGCATTGTTGCCACAACTCCTAAAACTCAACCTAGTTGAGCTAAGGGCATTGGCACCTCCAGATCCTTCCAGTCTGCCCAGAAATTATGACGCCAGCGCCAGATGTGCTTTCACTCCAACGCACCTGGCCACAGTACAGAGAAATGCAGAGCTTTGCACATGAAAGTACAGGATCTAGTGGATTCCAAAGCTCTAAACTTTGCACCCCCGCCAAATGTTAGTAAAAACCCTATGCCCAACCACGGAGGACCCAGAATCAATGTTATTGAGGAAGATAAGTCGTCTTACTTAATAACCAGTGTGGGGAAGATTCGGACACCCCTGGTAGAGATTAAAGCTCAACTCCTTGAATGTCAAATGTTCCCCAGGTGTGAGCTAGGATGTGCTTATTGCAACATTTCGGTAAATGGGTGTGATAACCTGAGAAGCGGCATAAATGGTCTTATCCAGAGTGGCCTACTTCAAATCACAACATCAATACCTACAAATCCAGCAATCCCCTTAACAACAATTCCCGAGTCTTCTACAACTGCAACAACAATTGTTCCAAACAACTCTTCAATCTCATCAACAAATGCTTCATCTGTCACTTCAACGGACCAAATATCAACAACCATCTCTTCTACAACTTCAACATCCATCCAACCAACAGTGCCTCCTACAACATCAACAGCAATTAATGAAAGTGTCTCGACAGTTACAATATACTATGATCCTGCCAATGTTCCTGCCAACAACTCACAAAATGCCACTCCTATCAGAGCACCGGTTACAATATACTATGATCCACACACTATCATGGTACCTTCTGCAGCTGCTATCAGTCCAGTCACTATCACAGTGCCTGGGCCAGTTCCTTACGAAAGCAATAGTGCCATCCCTTGGCATTACGACTCCGATCTATACTGCGAAGGGCAGAAAATCACCTTAGAATCATCAACTTCTTCACCGCAGATAGACAATATGGGGGGAGGCGGAGGCTACACTCAAAGCGGACGTCTCTTTGCCCCGCAAATTCCAAGACCCATTGCTGAAGCAGAAGTTGCTGCCAAAGCAAAAGGGAAGAGCATGGTGCAGGAAGAACAAATTGTTAAAGAAGCTTTAAAGACCCCTTTTGACCAATAGGTTGATGAATTCATGAGAATCATCAGGAAAAGTGATTACAAGATAGTGGACCAGCTTCACCAGACACCTTCCAAGATCTCCATTTTATCATTGCTAATGTGCTCCGAGGCTCACCGGAACGCACTATTAAAAGTCTTACACGCAGCTTATGTGCCAGAGGAGATTACCGTCAATCAGTTAGAGGCAGTGGTTGGAAACGTCAACGCTAGTCATGGACTAGGATTTACCAACACTGATTTGACAACGGAAGGTCGCAACCACAACAAGGCTTTGCACATTACCTTGGAATGTAAGGGTGCAGTTCTTTCTCATGTATTGGTAGACACAGGGTCATCCCTCAATGTCCTACCTAAGAAAGCCCTTGTAAAGCTGGAGTATGAAGGATTGGCATTACGCCCCAGCAACTTGGTAGTAAGAGCCTTTGACGGTTCTAAGAGATCAGTTCTGGGAGAAATTGAGTTGCCTATAACGATTGGCCCACAGACTTTCAAAACGACCTTCTTCGTGATGGATATACAGCCTGCCTACAGTTGTCTATTGGGTAGACCATGGATACACGCCGCTGGCGCCGTGACATCAACCCTTCACCAGAAGTTAAAATTCGAGTGGGAGGGCCAAGTCGTTACTATTTGTGGAGAGGAAGATATCTTTGTTAGCCATCTGGCTACATACAAATACATTGAGATGGATGGGGAGATCCACGAAACTATGAGTCAAGGGTTTGAGTCCTTGAACATAAATGAAGCATCCGCTGTACCTGGAACCTCAATGACATCTTATCAGCAAGCCCGGAAGGTTGTTGAAGAAGGGACTGCCCAAGGCTGGGGCAAGTTGCTGCCCGTAGAGAAGAAGGAGGATAGATTTGGGTTGGGTTACAAACCAACTCAACAAGATCAAGCAGAGGCTGCTAAGAAGCCCAATTTTGTCAGTGGGGGGATGCTCACCCCAGATGCCGTGAACAACTTGGAAGACGAGGATGAAAGCGACCGCAACCTGGAGAGTTGGATACGTCCAAAGATCCCGGGGAGCCAAGTCCTTAACTGGTCTTCCCAGGAAATTATAAGAGTTACTCCTGCAGAGTAATTATTATTTCCTGTATTTTTAAGCATGCATCAAGTCTTGCATCTTGCCCAAGATGACAAGACTCATTTTGTAATCGGGCCATCTGTAATTTTGTGCAAATAGATCAATCAATGATAATCAGACATCTTTTGCAAATGAGTCTTTTCCTTTTCGCTCACTGTTTTTTCCATTTTTCTTTTTGTACAAAAAATAAATGGCAATGTTTTCAAAATGATAACTTCATTTCACTCTTTCTAAACAAGATTAAAATCAATCACTAAAATGAACAAATCTGAACCCTTGCAGAGAGTGCCTTTCAGACCGCACCGACAACAGCACGGCTATGACTTCGTATGACTTTGACAATCCAATCAATCAAGCTGATGAAGGGGTTGAAGAAGAGTATAAGCTTCCTGAAGAGCTAGCCAGGTTGTTAAGACAAGAGGAAAAGGCTATCACTCCTCATCAGGAAGAGGTCGAAACGATTAATCTTGGTACGGATGAAGATGTGAAAGAAGTTAAAATCGGGGCCTGCTTGCAAGACTCAGTGAAGAGACAACTGATTGACCTGCTTCAGGAATATGTGGATGTGTTTGCTTGGTCTTATCAGGATATGCCAGGATTGGACACCGACATTGTTATGCACAAGCGGCCTTTAAGAGAAGATTGCCCGCCGGTTAAATAGAAACTGCGCCGTACTTGCCCAGACATGGCAATGAAAAATCAAAGAAGAGGTACAAAAGCAGTGGGACGTCGGGTTCCTTGCCGTGACTAGCTATCCGCCGTGGGTTGCTAACATAGTACCTGTGCCTAAGAAAGACGACAAAGTAAGAATGTGTGTTGACTACCGAGATCTGAACAGAGCCAGCCCGAAAGACGATTTCCCATTACCTCACATTGATGTATTGGTGGATAATACGGCTCAGTTCTCGGTATTCTCCTTCATGGACGGATTTTCAGGATACAATCAGATCAAGATGTCACCTGAAGACATGGAGAAGACAACTTTCATCACACCTTGGGGCACGTTCTGTTATAAGGTGATGCCATTCGGAATGAAGAATGCTGGTGCAACATATCAACGGGCTATGGTAACATTATTCCACGATATGATCCATAAAGAAATCGAATGTTATGTGGATGACATGATTGCCAAGTCCCTCACAGAAGAAGACCACCTGGTAAACCTGTTGAAACTATTCAAGCGTCTGAGGAAGTACCAACTGAAGTTGAACCCCAACAAATGCACATTTGGGGTGCAATCCGGTAAGCTGCTGGGATTTATTGTAAGCGAGAAAGGGATTGAAGTTGACCCTGATAAAGTCAAAGCCATTCAAGAAATGCCTGCACCACAGTCAGAAAAAGAAGTTCGAGGGTTTCTAGGTAGATTGAACTACATTTCACGGTTCATATCTCACCTTACAGCGACCTGTGAACCTCTGTTCAAGCTGTTGAGAAAAGAACAAACGGTCAGGTGGAACGAAGACTGCCATAAGGCTTTTGACAAGATCAAGGAATACTTACAAGAGCCTCCAATCCTTATGCCTCCAGTTGAAGGAAGACCTCTAATCATGTACTTGACAGTATTAGAAGAGCCAATGGGGTGTGTGCTGGGCCAGCATGACGAGTCTGGTCGAAAAGAGTATGCAATATACTACCTAAGCAAAAAGTTTACTGACTGTGAACAGCGTTATTCACTGCTCGAGAAAACTTGTTGTGCTTTAGCGTGGGCTACTCGCCGACTAAGGCAGTATATGTTGACCCACACTACTTTATTGATCTCCAAGATGGACCCAGTTAAGTACATTTTTGAGAAGCCAGCACTTACCGGACGGGTTGCAAGATGGCAAATGATCCTCACAGAATATGACATCCAGTACACGTCTCAGAAAGCCATCAAGGGCAGTGTATTGTCTGAATATCTTGCTGAGCAACCTATTGATGATTACCAGCCTATGAGGTTTGACTTCCCTGATGAAGACATCGTGTTCATAAAAGCAAAAGATCATGAAGAGCCTATTTACACTGAAGGGCCTGACCCGGAAGAAGAATGGACCATGATGTTTGATGGAGCTGTTAATATGAATGGTCATGGTGTTGGTGCAGTACTCATTACACCTAAAGGGGTTCACATGCCTTTCTCGGCAAAACTCACCTTCAACTGCACTAACAACGAAGCTGAATACGAAGCTTGCATTATGGGTCTTGAGGAAGCCATTGACCTCAGGATCAAGACATTGACTGTATTCGGAGATTCAGCTCTGGTAGTTAATCAAACCAACGGCAAATGGTACACACACCAGGATCATCTGATACCTTACAGGGATTATACAAGGAGGTTATTGACTTTCTTTACAACAGTCAAGCTTGAGTATATCCCTCGGGACAAGAATCAGTTTGCAGATGCTTTGGCTACCATTTCATCCATGATCAAAGTTCAAGCTGCCAACTTTGTACCTCAAATTTCAGTGTCAGACTTGATAGACCAGCATATGTGTTCGCATCAGATGTTGTCAAGGATGATAAGCCTTGGTTCCATGACATTAAGTGCTTCTTGGAGGATCAAACATACCCACCTGGGGCATCTTCCAATGATAAGAAGACTTTGAGAAGGCTTGCTGGTAGTTTCTTTCTGAACACTGATGGTTCCCTGTACAAGAGAAACTTTGATATGGTACTCCTCAGATGCGTTGACAGAACAGAAGCAGACTTGTTAATGCATGAAGTGCACGAAGGATCCTTTGGTACCCATGCAGGAGGGCATGCCATTGCCAAGAAATTGCTAAGATCAGGTTATTACTGGATCACAATGGATGCCGACTGTTGTGCCTACGCCAGAAAATGCCATAAATGCCAGATTTATGCGGATAAAGTGCATGTGCCTCCCAATCCTTTGAATGTGATGTCTTCACCTTGGCCCTTTGCAATGTGGGGCATTGACATGATTGGCAAGATTGAACCGACTGCTTCAAATGGCCACAGATTCATCCTGGTTGCCATTGACTATTTCACCAAGTGGGTCGAAGCAGCTTCCTATGCAAACGTTACAAGACAAGTGGTAGCCAGGTTTCTGAAGAGAGACATCATCTGTCGATACGGAGTTCCCGAGCGAATCATTACTGACAATGGTTCCAATTTAAAAAACAAAATGATGGCAGAACTATGCCGGGACTTCAAGATCCAACACCACAATTCTTCTCCTTACAGGCCAAAGATGAACGGCGTTGTTGATGCGGCTAATAAGAATATCAAGAAGATTGTGCAGAAGATGGTAGTCACATATAAAGACTGGCATGAAATGCTACCATTTGCCTTGCATGGGTACCGTACGTTGTTGCACCCCAAAATTTTCCCTCACAATACAAGACTTTGTGTGCTAAGAAGTTTCACAAGGTTCACAAGATTCACAATGCTTACAAGACCTTTCATGAGGTTCATGAAGTCTACAAGTCACTTTATGAGGTTCACAAGGTTCACAAGATTCACAATGCTTACAAGACCTTTCATGAGGTTCCTGAAGTTTACAAGATACTTTATGAGGTTCACAAGGTTCACAAGGTTTACAATACCTCCCATGAGGTTCACAAGACATTTTATGATGGTTCACAAGGTTCACAAAGTTCACAATGGGTCAGAAGAATTGACAATTCCCTCAGACAATGCACCTCCTAAGCAGTGCATATGAAACTAGGGTTTTGACTTTAATCAGGCTAAATGAACTTCCAAGACTTCAAGTGAGCTTCATAACATCTTATATGTGTGTAAGAACCCCCATGACAAGTTTCAAGACTTTTCTCAAAAGTTTGCTCAGTCAGATGATCAGATAAGTCAAAATCAGTCAAAGCAGTTAAAAAGTCAAACTGAGGTCAACTGTAGTCAAACCAAAGTCAAAATTCATGATTTTTTGCCAACATCAATTATATGAAGTAAAATTCATCATTTGATCAAGGGTTGATCATGATTCATCAAGGATATTTCAGATCATCAAGAATCAGAGGTTTCTAAATTAGGGTTTCCTCAGTAAAAGTCAACTGAACTTTGACCAGCCATAACTTTCACATGCTTCATCACCAAGTCTCCATCCAAAGCTCATTTTTAAGGAAATTGAATTCTCTACAACTTTGTGTCTCACAAGCCAAGCCCAAAAATGCTTCATTTGGAAGGTATGAGCTAAGACATTATAGGTCCTTTTGAAAGTCAACAAAAAGTCAACAACTTCAAAAGAGCATAACTTGAGAATGGTAAAGGATATGGACATGAAACCAGTGGGGTTGGTTAGAGGACTCTTCAAGATTTCCAAAATGTCCAAGAACACCCTCATACCATTAAAATTGAAGGATATGTTCCCTTGCAAAGTTGGGAAATTTTTGGTTGGTTTATGAAGAAAATGGAGGTCTAAAACCAATTTCTTCCAAATGGGCTTGCCATATGATGACCCAATCCATACTATAACCTCATGCACGACCCAAGTCAACAAAAATCAGATTTTTTATCATTTTATTTTTATTTATTTTGATTTAATTCATTAAAAATCATTTTAAATTAAAATAAAATATAAAAGTCAAAGATTTAAATATGATTGAGCTTCTAGAAAATCATAAAAGTGATTGGTATTGAAGTGGAAAGAAGATCATATTGATTTGCCTAAAATAGAAGGTGTTCATACAAAGATATTTGATTTTTAAGGCATAATCTCTTTGAATCTTTTCCAATCAAATCTCTCACACAATGACCAAATTTTTTGACCTAAATTGATCACTCTATAAGTACTTGAGACAACCCTAACACAAGCCACGAATTTGCAGCCTCAAACAACACATTCAAACTTCAAAAATTCATCCAAAAAAGCTTGATTCGGATTCCTTGCTAGAGGTCATTCAAAAGCATTTTGAAGGTTGAAATATGTTCCCTGAACATCATTGAGTGTAACCTGATCATCATATTGCTCCATAACATCACATACTGACAAATCTGATTCAAACTTTCTTCATACTTTTTGATTTTTCGTTCTTGATCATTCACACATTATTAATGAGATTTGTCTACTGATTTGTGTTTAGTGAAGGTTTGTGACGAATTCTGGGTGATTGGATTGAAGAAACCATGGCTGAATCGTAGGATGCCATTTTAGGGTTCATAACCTTCAAATTAGGGTTTCACGATTAAGTGAATATAAATGAATTTTAAAAACGTAAATCAATTGCAAATGATGTTTGGATTATACTCATGTGATTAATTTAAAAGAACTGTATGTAAATGATAGTGTATGGGTTTCGTAGGGTTTCCTGCAGGTTGAAAATTCGCAGGAAAAGTGGCAACCAAATTCGCAGGTAATTTCGCAAGTCAGGAGGTTGAAGAAGAAGTGGCTTGGCGCGAAAATCTGAATTCAAATTTGGATTGTTTTTATAATATGTATTTGTTATTCTATTATCAATTAGAGCGCGTAGCTCAGTTGGTTTTGGTGTGTGTGTGATGAGCTGAAGGGCTTGGGTTCGAAACCAGCCGAATGCATTTTTTTGCTTGATTTGTTTTATTTTTCAGAACAACAACAAAACAAACTTGAAGGGAAAGGCTATCAGCTGCGTTGCATTGGCCCAGTGGTTGTGCTTCTGAATGTTCAGGTAAAGGACCTGGGTTCAAATCCCAGGTCCTGATTTTTGGTTTATATTTTTTCTTGTTTTATTTTCTTATTATTTCTTTATATTATTTTCTAAAACTAATTTAAACACTTTTCTAAAAAACAATATATGTAAATTATTGTTCTCTTAAAACTTATTATATAATTGTATATTATTTAATAATTTTGTATATTAAATATATAAAACCTAATTATTTTCTTTATAAACCTAATTTATTTTAAAAAAAAACCCTAATTATATTGTAAACCCTAATTTATTTTTTTTAAACAATTAAAAACCCTAATTTCATGTTATGATTTTAATTTCTTATTTTTGTGATTATAATTATTAAATATTTTTAATATGTATATATAATTAATTTATTAAACTATTAATCATATTTATGACTATATAATTATTATTATTTATTTCTTTTTTTAAAATTCTAAAAGATAATTACTTATTTAAATTCGAACTTTTAATTTATTATTATATTATTATGCTAACTTCTTTTTTCTTATATTTATTTTGTTTATTATCACTAACCTATTTATTTATTTATTTATTTTGCTTACTTACATATTTTGCTTATTAATATTTTGCTTTATTTATTTAAATTGCTTATTTATTATTACTGTAACTGCTCCTGGATGTAATATTTTATAATTTTTTTTTAATTATTTATTTTTCTGCCATGGTTAGTAAAAATAGGGAGTGTAACATGTATGTTATTTAAAATCAATTTAGATCACTTAATTAAAAGATAAATATTAAATTGGATACTCACACACGTAAGTCGATCTTTGATCGCCATCTCACTTTCTAGGGTTACCTCTCATTGTTGCCTAATCAAAAGGTCAAGTAGGGTGTATAAAGCAAAAAGTCCCTTAAAAATAAAGTCATCTAGTCCCTTAACAATAAAAGATCAAGTCCCTTAAATGGTTGCCTTCGTAATGATCTTGTCCCTTTCGAATAATGATGACAGTCCCTCAAAAATTGCTTAATACACCCTACAGTTGCCTACATTAACAGATGACCCTTACTTGTCCCTCACATCCAAGGTAATGACTACCTATTCCTTAATAATAGGGATAGTCTTACCACTTAAAGGATTCAAGAACAGAAAGACTTAAACTTTAGGGTAGGTTTCTCGTAGTTACTTGCTCACTATTCAAAAAACTTTTCAAACACTTCACAATTTCAAACAATTTTCAAACACAAGTTTTTTTACGCATCCGTACATGGATCATTATCAAACTCTTATGAAAATTTCTATTCACACACTTCACATTTTCAAAAACATTTTAAAGTGAGCTAAGTAACTAAGAGCCCATGGATAACCATGGATGTAAAGGGTGCTAATACCTTCCCTTTACATAACCTACCCCCCGGACCCAAAAATCTTTTAAAAGGTCTTTCCTGTTCTTTTATGCCTTTCCTTTGGATAAAATAAAAGTCGGTGGCGACTCTTGCTATCCGCAACATAACTAAAGTCAGTTCTCCCACCGTGTTACATACGTCAATCAGAACATCCACTGGGGCAACACCGTATCAGCTTGTGTATGGTATGGAAGCAGTCCTACCAGTTGAAGTTGAATTACCCTCCTTACGGATACTGATGGATGTTAAGCTGAACGAAGCAGAGTGGGTCCGATCCCGATACGAACAATTAAGTTTGATTGAAGAGAAAAGATTGGCTGCAATCTGTCATGGGCAGTTGTATCAGAAAAGAATGAAGAGAGCCTTCGATCAGAAAGTCAGGCACCGAGAGTACCAAGTAGGAGATCTTGTGCTAAAGAGAATCCTCCCTCCTCATACAGACCACAGGGGCAAGTGGACTCCGAACTATGAAGGACCATTTGTAGTAAAGAAAGTCTTCTTGGGTGGAGCACTCATGCTCAGCACCATGGATGGTGAAGACTTCCCGTCCCCTGTGAATTCAGATGCAGTTAAAAAATACTTCGCATAAAAATGACCCGCTGGACATAAAAACAGAATGTAAGTCCAGGAAAAAATAGGGCATCCCGGTGAGTCAAAAACAGAATAAAAGACTCGGGCAAAAATAAGGGAAAATAAATAAAAAATGTACACCCGCTGAGTTGAAAAGCCGCATCGGACAACTCAGGCAAAAATGGGTATCCTGATGGATTGAAAACCCGAAAGGGGGATCCATGCAAAATAAAGGAAATAAGCGAACAACTGCATTCTGAATTCGTCTGTATCACCTACAACTTGGAAAACCTCGAAAGGATCAAGCTTCTATCAGAATCAGCCTTCTTCAGAAAGCAAGACGAGAAGAACGTCAAATGTCATACGAGTCATAGCAAAAGGGAAGCTCCTTGAAGCGTCGTCAACATTGCCAGCATTTTGCTTCTCAATTTGTAACAATCTCCTCATTTTAGGAGATATGTTTCTTTGACTGTATCTTGCCAATTCAGGGCATATGAGTTAATAAAATCAGATTTTCAGTCATGTCTCGTCTCTTACATTTTATTTTCATTTGCAAAATGTCTGATGTCACTAATATATCAATTGCATAAATACAGATGCGTCTTTCTAAAACTACGTGCTTGCAGGAAATATACTTACTCCAGGGAGTGTCTGAACTCTCATGATGGGATCCGGTAAAGGATACCTCGGGATTATTTGTGCGTCCCTCTGTCTTTGCAGGATTGCAGGTATTCAAAGCGCAGCATGGGGCATGTAAGCTTCGTCCCAGCAAGCTGGCAAATCAACACTCACTCAGTCTTAGCACCCAAAGTGTTTTCTCCCCAGCTGAGTTGCCACTTGTTATTTCTCCCCAGCCGAGTACAGAAGCCAGGGAACCATCTCCCCACGGATTTTCAGCCTCTATCCAGAAGAGCAACGCATGAAGGAATCACAGTAGGGTGACGAAAGCTTCTTCAAACCCCAGCTGGGTCCCTTATTACCAGGATGGGTCTATCAGTGACCTATTCCCCCAAGCAGATACATTTTGTCAGATCTACCAATGATCTCATCCCCGGCTGGGATGTCCATTTCAAGCAGATTGACCGGAGATCTTCGTGGCAGCGGGATCCGAATCCCGGATTGTTATCCTTGCATAATCATAGCATTCGCATCATATTCACCCCACAAAGCGTAGCATTCCGTCTAATACGGAGCATTACGGAAAAAATCCAACATATTGCATAATCATAAGCCATGTTCTGAATCAAACACTTGTAAATAATGGCAATCTGTCAACAATATACAGAATGCTCCCCAGATTCCCCAACAGAGAGCTAAAGCTAAAACAGTTGCCTTACATTCACAAACCTCAGTATATACTCCTTGTGGCACTCGTCCGTGTCATATCCCCAGTAGAAGACCAAAGCATCCTCTTCACACTCACATATACATATATATACACTTTCTTGACATCCGTCCGTGTCACTTTCCCCAACACAGTAACCTAACACTTTGTATATCAGATACTTGTGTATATTATTTTTCTCCTTTCGACACTCGTCTGTGTCATTCTCCCCAGCAAGTTAAATACCCGTCTATACACTATTCATACTTATTACTCATATTTCACTCATACAGATACTCGTCTGCATCTTGTATACACCACTCATACTTACTACCTCTCAGATTCAACACTAGTCCTTGTTCTTTGTTAACCAATTGGTACTCGTCCGTACCAACATCTCAGAGCATGCGTCAAGCGTTTGTTTCTACCTGATACTCTTCGGTATCATAGTCTTGAGGATGCTCGTCCGCTTCTTTAATCCGTACACGTATCAAACACCCTTGTCTTCTTGAATGTAGACACTCGTCCGTGTCTACTATTCCCCAGAAGAGTCCCCTCAGATTCGACGCTCGTCCGTGTTCCTTGTTAACCAGTTGATACTCGTCCGTATCATCATCTCTGAACACGTGTTAGTATTTGTATCTATCCGATACTCGTCCGTATCATAGTCTTAAGGATGCTCGTCCGCACCTTTAATCTATACACAACGTCAAAACACTTATACCTTTTATTTCCTGGATATAAACATTCATCTGTGTTTACTATTCCCCAGTAGATCGCCAGCAAAACAAAATTTCTTTTGTTATCTGACATTCGTCCTATGTCATGATAAACCTCGAGAGCAGCCGTCCCCTGCTAGGTGATCGTCCTTCACCTCTTGATGATCGTCCTTCATCATGCTCATCCGATGGCCGTCCCCATCGTCGACCTTTTCTATCTGACATTCGTCCTGTGTCGTGATATTTAGCAGTCGTCCCCTGCTAGGTGATCGTCCTTCACCTTTTAATGATCGTCCTTCCTCATTTTATCCGATGGCCGTCCCCATCGTTGATCTTGTTATCTGGCGTTCGTCCTACGTCATGATAAACCATGAGAGCAGCCGTCCCCTGCTAGGTGATCGTCCTTCACCACTTGATGATCGTCCTTCATCATGCTCGTCCGATGGCCGTCCCCATCGTTGACCTTTTATCCGGCATTCGTCCTATGTCGCGATATTTTCGGCAGCCGTACCCTGCCAGGTGATCGTCCTTCACCTTTGATGACCGTCCCTCATCATTATTTCATTTATTCTTTAACCCGATGGCCGTCCCCGTCGTGGTCCCTTTTCCTTTTCCTGATGATCGTCCTTCATCAGTTTAGCCCGATGGCCGTCCCCATCGTTGGGTACATTACTTTATTTACTTGATGGCCGTCCCCATCATAATCCCTCTTATCTCCAGCATGTCGGCCGTCCCCGTCATTGCTTTATTTCCCGCACTTTTCCCAGCGTGTCGGCCGTCCCCGTCATTGCTCATTCCCCAGCGGTCGTCCTCTGCTCGATGGTCGTCCTCCGTCGCCCACACTTTACAATATACTTTATTTCCTTTTACAATCTATATCCCTTTTCTTTTTCATTCTGTGAGTGCAAATTTTGGACTGTCTTTGGTATTCAACCACAAGTTATCTTGTTTGCCTGTTAAGCCGTTGCTTACATCCTGCACAGCTAACTCATGTTTGAATAGGGGCAGCTGTAAACACCCCAAATTTTCCCTCACCCATTTACACCATGGATTATGATTTCCTCATATGCATAAACTCAACCATACCATCTCATGTCACATTTTTTATTCACTGCATTGATTCAAAGTCATCTGCATCTAGGGTTTGAGATCTGAGCAATCCAAGAGCTACTTGAGCCACTCCAAAGGTCATCAATCATTTCAAAGGTGTCCATGTATGTTCAAGCATCATATTATATCCCCTCAAAGTCAAGAATGTCAAAGATTCACAAGAACTGAGAATGGCATGGAAGCAGAGCCAGGTTTGACTGCACAGATGACCTAGAATTAGGGTTTTGGTTTCAAAGGCCATAACTCCAATTTTTTTGGTCATTCTTGTTTCTATTGGTCTCTATATGGTATAGGGAGCATGCATATCAATTTTCATGAAGAAATTCAATGGGGAAGTCATCTGATCAAGGGTTGACTTTCTAAGCAAGTCAGTGCAAAATCAGGGCATCTGAGGCCCCCAATGACCCAACCAAAGGGTGTTCATCATCATTTTGATTATGTATGATCTTTATTTTATCATGGAAGATGTTAGAAGTTCACAAAATTGAATAATTTCAAGTCATTTGCAAAGTTGACTTTTTGGGAAGTTTGACTTTTAATGAAAATTGCCATTTTGGGAAACTTTTTCAACCTTTACTTTTTGATTCAAAAATGCTTCAAATGGAAAAACTTTGGTCATGAAAGTTATAGAATGGATCATTCCCTTTTTAAAAAGTACAAGAACATGACCTAATTCATTTTGGATCAAAAGTTATGGCTTGTCAAAGTTGGCTAAAATCACAAAATTTGAAGTTTTCTACCAAAGAGACATTTTGCAAAATGGTTTGTTCAAGTGTTCTAAAGGCCTCAAATGTGTATCATTTCTTCACAACATGGTCATGTGACATCTAAAATTCATAATGGGCCAAGGGATCACTCATTTTTATGACTTATGGAGCAAGAATTTTCATAAGAAGCAAAAGTGAGGCAAGTTGCAAAAACTCACTCAAGTTTGAATCCACTTGCTTGCTGACTCCACAAACAATCCTAGGGCTCTCCACACATCTTGCAGCGCAGGACACCCCATCTGTCCTTGGCTATCTAGTAGCCCATGCCTCTCTTACACAAACTTGACATTTTGGCAACTTGAGCCATACCAATCACAACAGCACACATCAACTCATCTGACCAATCCCATTTGTTTATACAAACCAAAAGCAAGACATTTCATATAGAACACAAGCCTGAAAGCACCAAGAACACAGCTCTCTCATTTTCACCCCATTTTGCAAAAGCTTTCGAAACATTCTCCACAAGCTGCAAACACACAAACCAACTTCACAAATCAACTCAGCATACTTCACTGGTCACAAACCACCCATCACCATAGCTTGAAACTCCCAGAAACCAGGATACGATTTCTCTCCGCCTTTGAGCATAACTTCAGCTATCTTTCAAACCAACCATTGTAAACTTCAAACAAGCATTGAAAGCTTCTCAGGAGGTCCATTGGAGGTGATTGGAAGCAAGAAACCAGCCAGAAAGTGCCAGAAATCAAAGCTTCGATTCAGGTAGCCATGGCATTTCATTTTTCCAGAACCTTTATTTCTTGTTTCTAAATGATAAAGCATGCTTCCCTGAGCTCACTGAGCCTTTTACTTTTGAAAAAGATTGAGAAATGAGGTTGTATTGTGTTTCTGAAATTTCTGCAGTTTTTGATGTTTGATTCGTATCTTGATCTTGAGTAGAAATAAATAGAATTTGTTGCTGGATTGTTGTTTAGGAGGGTTAGTTGAGTTGATCTGGAGAGTTTGACATGATTTAGTGAAGATTTGAGAGAGTTTGAAAGAGGAGCTTGCCGGAGAAGACGACCGGAACAGTGTTCCGGTCGTCTGAAAGTCATTAGGGTTAATTAATTAGGGTTTAGTCTTAATTACGTGAATTTGAATATTGGCCGTCCAGATGCGCGCCAAGTCCACTCCCGCGCGTGTGAGTTTGAATATTGGCCATTGATCTTGCTGACTTTCTCATTTTCAGTTTAATTTCATTTTATTTTTCATTTTATTTGATTTGTTTTGTCCAATTTAATAAAAATAGCAAAACATTTTTAAAAATTCTGAAAATTTTTGTGCAACCTTTTATTAATTTTCAGAAACCAAAAACATTTTTATTTTTATTTTTTGCATTAAAAAATATTTTTAAATCATTTAAGAGATTATTTTTAATTAATTAATGAGAATTAATTAATTAAAAATACTTTTAAGTATTTAAAAATCATCAAAAAATTCATGAAACCTTTAAAATCATTTAGAAACATTTTCCAACCTTCAAACCAAATTTCTTTTTTGATCTTGATGTCTTTTGACAATTTTCCATAGAATTAATTCTATTTTAAAGCATTATTTTGATCCAATCTTTGAAAATTCATTTATGCCTAGTCTTTAAGAGTTGGACTTTGATTCTTTTTGCATTGTATCTTGCATATCATGAAGTTCATAGGATTAAATTGGAATGATTTGATCTTGCATTTTCAATTTGTTTGACATTTTTCTTTACAAGGTGCCTTAAAACCCTAGAAATCTTGAGAAATTCATAACCCTAACTAGGTTAAGATTTGGATCCTCTCCTTTGGGCAGTGAGTTTGTATAGGTTTAGGGTTCCTTTGAATGCATTTTCAATTTTTTATCTTGATGATTGCTTCTGGTTTTGGTTTTTGTTTAGTGCATTGATCATAAACCCTAATTTGGGCTTCCTTTTGCATTCATCTTGCATTTGCTTGCATACCATGACTTGCGATGACATTTTGTGCATCCATTTGATTCATTAGACATCTTAAGACATATTAGAAGCATGTTTGATCATTGCATCTTTCATTTGCCATTTTGTATGTCATTTGCATTCCATAACTTTTCATGTGTATTCATGGTTCTAAGCATGCTTCATTTGCATCCATATGTTTGTATGATCATCCCCATGCCTTGTTTCATGTTTGCATCATCTCATAGCATCATTAACATCATACTTATGCTTCTGGTTTTGGTTTGCATCATGCCATTCCATCTCATTTTGCATTGCATTGCATTCCTTTCACTAACTTTTCAGGTGGTAAGTTACTTTGAGAAGTGAGTTTGCCTTCACTTCTCACAACCTCTTTTCATCTCTGTTATGCTTCATTGCTGCATTTTGTCTTGTGTTTGAGATTGGGCTTGCTCTTTCTTCTTCTTACTTTCTTTCTTCAAGTGACTTATCTTCTTAAATGAAGCAAGTTACTTTGCTTCCTTTGCTCCTTTCATCTGCTTCCTGGTGGTTCCTCTGAATATCTTTCTTGTAAACCTCACAAACCCTAGGAACAACCAAGCATGACAATGATTAGGGTTTTGATTAGTCCCCCCATTTAGCTTTTACCTTTGTGTCTCATTGAGTCTTCTCTTCTCACCTCATAATCAGGGACTAAACCCTAAAGGTTTTAAGGCTTTGTGATTAAGCTTATGCCTGCATCCTTCTATTAGGATGGAGTGTATAACTTTAATCCTAAGTGTTAAACCCTTAATGTGTTTAAACCCTCTAATCAATTCATCTAATAATCATCAAGACATCAAGCTTGTAACTTGGGCCTTGCAGTAGGGTTCTAATTCTTCCTTAATTGGTTAAGAAGGACTAACCCTAGTGTTAATGGACAAGTCCCCCTCAAGTTGTCTTACAAATCATAAAATTCACTTCATCATCTTACCATTAACTAAAATCCACTTAATAAAGGCTTTGTTTTGTCATGAGTTTAATCCTTAATCATGGATTAAGTTGAGGAGCATTCCTCAGCTTAAACATTCTCATCTATTATCCTTCTATTAGGATGGTGTAATGAGTCTGTTAAATCCCTGATTATGGCTTAATCTCATTACTTAACACTAAACAAAAACAACAAAAACATCTAAATAATCACAAGTAGGTTAATGATCTTAATCCTACACCATGGTAATTAAGTGTGAGAAGCTGACTTCACACTTAAGGCATTCTCATTACCCCTAATCAGAGGGAAGATGTGATGAGTTTACTAAATCCATTGGTTTAGGCTTAAGCTCATTAACTTATGACAAACTTTAAAAAGCAATAAAAGACTGAAAACACAAAAACAAGCAATAATCGTCTCCTTCGGGATTCTTTTCTCATCTCATTCACTCACAAATGAGAACTAGCTTCTTCCGTCTAATGCAAGACAGTTAGCACCTGAGCCAGACAGGTCATACACTTGAGCATAGACAAGCAAGCAGTTCACAAGTCAATTCATCTTTCAGTCTCTTTGGGTCGAACTACGGTGTTCTGACTTCCTCATTGCACGAGAGGATACGTAGGCATAACTTAACAGTTATCGAACAAAAGTCTCTGTATATTCCTCCTCTTTCTAGCCTCATTCTTTTAAGCCTCATGATCTTGAGCATTTCATTCTTGTTCTTACACTGACACATCACTTATACACTTCACTTCTCTTACGCTGACACCTGTACATCCTTTTCCAGCTCTTTTATACACAGATTGCACTGACACTACCCCTTTAAAACACAAATCTTTCAAGCGTGGATCCCTTCGAGTACGGAGGACAATCTGGGTGCTAATACCTTCCCAGGTTGTAACCAACCCCCTTTCTCAGTCTCTCTGGTTCGCAACCGTCTTATCCATATCTTTTCCTAGGTTTATGCAGCATTACCTTTCCCTCGGGATAAAAATGCCTAGCTGGCGACTCTTTTCATTTCATCCCTTCGCCGACCGTTCGCGTCTGTACCATATTTGAGCCAGTCTCATTTTATTGGGAGCGACACTACCCTTCAAAGCTTTCCTGACCTTAGTAACTGGTATACGACAGACTCTGGATATGTCTTCTTCCTTGAGAACTACCTCTGACCCATAGTAAGGCAAAGTATCTCTGACAGGAACACCCAAAATGCTAGAAATCTCCTCTAAGGTAGGAGCCAAGATATAATCTGGAAACACAAAACACCGAAGCAAGGGATCATAGAACTGAAGCAAAGTATGCAAGCTATCCTTCTGGTCTGCAGTAGGTTTATCCATGCACTTCAAAATATGACCATACCTCTTTCTGAAGTTCCATAAAACCTGATCATTCATCAGCCCTGCTAGTCTCTGAACACTCTTGACTTCTGGTTGGAGAAAAGTGTAATGAACATTCTTCTTTCTTGTAATTTTCTTAACTTCTGCCATCTGGAGAGCTTACAATTACCAGAACTGGGTGCTAAACTGTAAACAACAACCTGAAAAATGGAAACACAAATAGTTAATGCAAGTATGATGTGATGCAAATGCAATGCAGGCATATGATCAAACTGGGACCATCTGGAAACTGGATATTAGGACCCCAAAATAACTGAAAACCAGAATTATCTGAGCCATAACCATCTGATAGAAACCCTCAGAACCAAAAGATCAAGAAATCCAGAACCATAAGGACCAAATCATAACAGAGACCACACTGATAATGAGGGTATGTAGAGGTCAATGGTTCCTGCAAACCTGTAAACCCCTCCCAATCTCACTGGTGTGCTCTGGGTCAAACATCACGGACTCTCAAAGACGAATAGCAATAATACTTTCACCATTTCCGAGAAATGGCTCATGACCAAATCAGGGAATCGGTTCGGCATTATATACTACGCAGGGAGGCCTCAGCTGAGTCCGGGAAAACAAGGTCATTCTATGTGAGTTCCAGGTGGGCCCTCGGGTGCGAATGGGTTTGCCACACAATGTGGTCTGCCACTGTCACCACTAGAGAGGGATGTTTCCATAAGGTTCTCAATGATCGGTCCCCAGCTGCACATAACTATCAAGGTTATGAAATGAAAGAGGAAGATCCCCAAATCAAGACATTTCTAAGATGGTCGCAAATCTGGCCGTGGAACTCACTACTACCCCCATGACAAGATCTCATGAGGCCAAAGTGGAACCACTCTAAGTCCTAAGGTGCACTCGAGCCTTGGTAATGAGCTCATCTCACAGTAACAGTATCACCCAAGTCCCTCCAAACAGAAAATCCAGTCCAGATAGTCCAGTAATAATATATGATACATGAATGTAAATACTGAAAACTATAAATAAAGCTGTAAATAAACTGTAAATAAACAACAGTAAAATATACACACAACATCAAACAATCAACACCCAAAGAAACAAAAACACGCATGCGCTAGGAGAGACTCTCAAGGGAACCAGAGATTCTGGGTTCGGTCCCCAGCTGTCGCTCCCCAGATTTCCATCCTGGTACAAACGCGAGAGTGGCACGGAAAGAGGTAGAGTCGCCTGCCAGGCATTTTTATCCCGAAGGAATGGGAATGGTAATGCTGCACAAACCGATGAAAAGAAAGGAAGGACACGGGTCCTGCAAACCAAAGAGACTGAGTTCGGGAGTCGGTTACGACCTGGGAAGGTATTAGTACCCCAGATCGTCCTCCGTACCCGACGGGATCCACGCTTGCAAAGAAAATGTTTCAAAGGGTGAAGAAACTGAAAGATGCTGCAAAAGAAAAGGAACTGAATAAAATAAAACAAAAGGGAAACTGAAAAATAAATGAAAAGGAAAAAAAATGTAGGGAAAATAAAGATTATGCTCGAACGGGCCCTACCCCGTTGCCTACGTACCTCATTTGGACAATGAGGATCAGAGTCGCCGTAGTTCCCCTAACTAGGGGTGGAAAAGATTGCTTGTGTCTTAAGGCTTGAACTGCCTATGTCAATGCTCAAGTGTTGCAGGCTCGGACGACGAGTGCGTTACCGTCTTGCAAAATGACAAGTAGGAGCAAGTTCGCGGACGGAGCGAAGGAGATGAGAAAAGAATTCCCGAAGGAGAGACGATTATTATTTGTTTGTGTTTTTTAGAAGCTTTTATGAGTGTGGCACAAGGAATTGAACTCAAGCTCTTTTCCATGGAATGTGTACTTGATACTATATTCCAAGATGGAATAATAGAAAAAACACACTCAAGTAAGGAAAAGATCCCCAAAACTTGATTCCAAAGATTAGGGCCTAAGCTCACTAACTCATTGAATTTATTAAGTGTTTTTTGTATTTTTGATGAAGAAGTGTGTTTTATGATTTTCTTGATGAAGATGGTATCCTGATCAGACTTGTGCATCATAAGACAAGCTTGTACTATCCCAAGATGGGAAAACTACAAGTGTTTCATGGAATAAGGCTATTGCACAGGAGACCACTTCAATCTTTATTAAAGGTGTTTTTTTAGGGTTTTGTTTGAGATGAGAAGAGAAAAGAACCAAAGGATCTTAAAGGTAAAAGTCTAATGGGGGACTAACAAATCCTAATTGTTGTCATGCAAAGGAAATCCTAGGTTAGTGAGGTTTACTATCCTAAAGAAGGAAGAGATAAGAAGAGAAAGAAGAAGAGAAGAAGAAGAAAGGATGGCCTAAGCCCCTCAAACACAAGTAAGAGAATATCATGAAAAGAGAAGAGATAAGAATTGGAGATGTAGGAATCACATCCACACCTCTCACTTACCAGAGCCCCTGAAATGGTTAGTAGCATAAGCAAGCATCATGACAAAAGCAAATGAGAACAAATGAAACACCAAATGGGCATAGGATCAAACCAAAGCAACACAACCAGAAGTGGAATCTTAATCACAAGTATCAAATGCAAGCACACAACACAAGAATGAGAAATGGACTACACAGTTCAACATGAAGCATTATGGATTATCATGACAAAAAAAACAAATATGAGATAACACAAGGAAAATCAAGCAAACAAACACCACAAAGTTCAAGACGAGAACCCTAACATGTCAAGAATGTGCCTAAGCAACACAAGGGATGAAGAGTAGAAGCATACAAACTCAAGCATTAACATCATGAGAAGCAAAGAAGCATAAGAAGTGAGGTGAACATGTACAAAGGTGAATGAACTTCAAAGGTAAGCAACCACAAAGTTTCTCAAAGTACAAACATCAACTCAAGACCAGAGACGTATCCACATCCTAAAAGGGTTCTAAACAACCTAAGGGAGTTGGCACAAGTGCCCTCCTAACCTAAGGACTAATCATATGACCCAAAAGAGTGCAAAAGAAGATAAGCAAAGAACAAAATTCAAATCAAATCAAGCATACATCCAAAAATTCCACAAACTTGTACAAAGACTCTTTAAACATACAATATTAACATGCCAAAAGAAAAGAATCAAAATCAGAAGCTAAGCAAATCAAATATGAGTCTAAGCATGGATTAGGGTTAGGAACCTTCATGCACAAGCTAAGGATAAAAAATAACCAAGCAAGCTTCTAAAAATCAGAAGAAAAATCATCAACAAACTACACTTCAATGTGAATCCAGAGCAAAAAAATTCAACGCAAAATTCAAATTTATGATCAAGATAGAAATTCTACAAGACAGCATGCTTTAAAAGTGAAATAAAAAGAATTAAATAAAGAAGAAATTAATTCCAGCGTGGAAAATAAAAAATAAAAAAGTCAAAAATTAAAGAAAACTCAAAATATCATACATGAATTTTTTTGGAATTTTTAATGACCTCTAACTATTTTAATTAATTAAAAATCAAACTGAAATAAAAATAAAATAACAAAATGAAGAAACATAGCCAGGGGTGTGATTAGCAACGAAATCAGTTCAAATTGGTTGGGCTTAAGAGAACAGGGGGTGCTATTAGCAAGGGAGGCACAATGGATTCTGCGCAGGACACAACATACTATGGTGGAAATTCACTTAAATCTGGGAAAAATAGGAACCAATGGATCAAATGAATGCTTCAGATCTAGTCAAACATTAAACCAAGTAAACTATCCAGTGGATCAGTGCGTGTGTGCACATTAGTTACAGTGAGATGCGAAACACATAGTCCAATTCATATTTAAATATAAAATGCAAGCACGTGACAGAGAGCATGGATTTTTAATGCGTTGGCAAGCTATCATCCGTCCAGATCACAGATCCTATGGCTGGGAAGTCATCTTCCTCAATTCACATTTCTAGAATCCGGTGACGGAGCCCTAGCTCCGATCACCGGAAAATTCATCAGCAAGAACAAATCAACACTAAAATGCATCACAAACTCCAGATCCAGTAATTCAAACATGGTGAATCCAAATATGGCAATGAAAATCACATTAGAACAAAGATTAAACAAAATCGAAGAGAAACAGTTTTGTGTATCAAACTTCAGATCAACATTACAACCTCAATTCTCAATCATTTTCAAATCTAATCATCACAGAATCATCAGTGAAACAAGCAGATCACAATGCACATAATTAAAACAATTTCTAGATCCACGAATTTGAAGCTAACCTGAATCTTGCAGAGCTCAAATTAGGTCAAAAGAAAGCTTCCAATGCTGCAGATCTACCTCCTTTATCCTCTCCTTTCAAAATAAATGCAAGAGAGAGCTTGAATTGCTCTAGATCTTGAAATTCAAACTAAACTGCACCTGAACTGCACCTTGTGAAATCTTGAGATTCAGCTTGAATTGATGGTGAATTAATGATCCTTAGAGCTCAAGGATGAAGAATATGAAGTTTGTTTGGTGAATGAGTGAGAGAATCAGAGGATTCGAAGAGAAATGCAAGAGATGCAAAAACTTGAGAGTGATGAAAATGTGATGAAATCTGAGCAAATGGAAACCCTAGCTGCTTATATATGATGCCAATGATCACTGATGCAAAAATGAGAGGGAATGCACGTGAGGAATGAGTGGGAGAAAGAATTTGCAAAATTGGCAAGAGTGATGTGAGGGAATAATTGCTCGTGTGCTTCATCCTTCCTTGCACATGCTGAACTCTCATCCATCCCTTGATTCATAAGTGAACTTATCTTGGCCCTTAGATGATTGCATCATGCTTTTTGAATGTTCGTGCACTTTTTGCATTTTATGAAATACATCCCTTCTCATGCACGAATTTGGTGAATTAGTTGGAGAAATATGTGTCTCATGCAATTCCTTGTGATGTTGTGACCTTATTTTGTCCATAAGACAACTTGGAATTTAGCTATATGAGATTTTGCTTTTGGTGGAAACTTGAACTTTAAGGTAAACCCTAAAAAACAGGTGAACTTTCGAAGGCCATATCTCTTGATCCATGAGGGCTATGAAAATGAACTTGTACTTTTTGAAAATGGGAGAACCTACCCTACAACTTTCATGTTTGTTGGAAATTCAATTGAGATCTTTTTCATCATGAAAGAAGCCTTTAAAAATTAGGGAAAAAGTTGCCAAAAATGGAAAGTTTCATAACAAACCATATGCCAAAAATGGAAACTTCTTCAAAACCCTTTGATTCTTGATCCTTGACTTTGCCAAACCTCTTCTAAGGTCTTAAGGACATCCCTTGACTTGAAAAATGGGTTGGACCCCTTGAATTCTCACAGTTGACTTTTAAAATGCCCAGTTGACCAATTTCTTCTTATGCAAGCAACTGATGAAATAACTGCCTTCCACAAGGAATTTTCTCACCAAATTTCATCCCTAGGATCTTCTTATCATATGAAAGACTTTGCCCACAAGAAATGGCCAAAGTCACAAAGTATCCTGCTTGAAAATGAAACCCTATCTTGGGAACCATTGTGTAGGAGCTTGCCCTAGCTTGAATTCTCTGATAATCCCCCAACCTCCTGGGCTTTTGCAAAGGATCTTGAACTTGTGAATGTCATGTAGACCCTTTATGGGACTTGGACAAGTCCACTGGGCCTCTTGCCATAGCTTGCAATGACTCAAATCCACCAACAATTGATAATATGCCTAATGCTAGAACATGAGAATGTTATGCTTCATTTTTCTATGCAAAGATGCCAAGGACATGCATGCTTATGATGATTATGATATGATGATGATGCTTAAAAAGAAGAGGGAAAATTTGGGGTGTTACACAAGGACAAAAATCTTGACTTTTTGCATTTCACACCATACCAATCAAACTGAGCCACAACAACTCTTCTGACCTATCATAGCTTCACATACATGCCCTAAGGATCACATTTGATAACTTCTTGGAACTGGAATCAACACACACATTCAGATTCACAAAAACCTAAAGAAACTTCCCTTCTTCAAAACTCATAGCACAACCACTCAAACTTCAAACTTTCTTCACCGTTCAACTCAGCATCACTCATAGAACATTTCCCACCCTTCATTATAGCCTGAAACTTCACAAAACAAAAACACGATTTTTCATCCCTCTGAACTGAACCTTAAGAAGGAGGCCATTTAAACACTTGCAAAGCTTCTCAATAGCACCAGGGTGATCAAAGGAGGTGTCTAACACAAAAAGCAAGTCCTGAGGATCCACATTTGCTTAACCCCAGCTCAGGTATCATCATGAACAAATTTTCCAAAACTTGTATTTTTTGTTATAGAAATGTTCTTCATGCTTCAATGATCACACTGTACCTTTTACTTTTGAAAATGGTTGAGTATTGAGCTTGTATCGTGCTTCTGAAACTTTTACAGTTTTTATGTTTTGATTCGAATCTTGTGTTTGATGCAATATAAATGTGGTTTGAGGGTTGATTCTTGCCTAGAATGATTAGGAGAGTGGATCTGGAGATTTAGAGCTTCTAATTAGGCCTAGGGAAGAAGTTAGGGGTTTTGGTTGGCCGAAGAAGATGACCGGAGGTCTTCTCCGGCCACCTGAAAGTCATTAGGGTTTGTTTAGGGTTTAATCTTGCCAGTTTAAATGTGGGTCGTAGGATGTGGATTAGCGCGTAAACGAGTGGCTATGATCATTTCACTTAGGGTTAATTCAGTTTAATTAATTTTAAAACATAATTAAGGCCAGTTTGAATGTGGACCCTTGGATCTGGCGCGCAGTCAACTCCCACCACTTTTGTTTAAATCTCAGCCATTGGATGCGCTGACTTCCTCATTTTATTCATTTTATTTTATTTTCTTTCTATATCTTTTGCATAATTATTTAAAAATAGCAAAAATGGTTTAAAAATTCTAAAAATTTTCATCAAGTCTTTTATTAATTTTCAGAAACCAAAAATATTTTTATTTTTATTTTTTGCATGTAAAAAGTATTTTTAAATCATTTAAATGTTTTATTTAATTAATTAATTCATTTTAAT
Organism: Lathyrus aphaca; assembly: GCA_963966055.1. Taxonomy (NCBI): domain Eukaryota; kingdom Viridiplantae; phylum Streptophyta; class Magnoliopsida; order Fabales; family Fabaceae; genus Lathyrus; species Lathyrus aphaca. The sequence goes on along the minus strand of OZ014519.1, from coordinate 430,167,924 downwards.
TAATTAAAAATGCATTTAAGTATTTAAAAATCACCAAAAAAATCAGAGAGCGTTCTTCGACATTTAGAAGCATTTAAAAACTCACCATACAAATTTCTTTTTGGTTTTGATCATACTTTGAGATTTTTCAATGAATTAGGGTTCTTAAAAATGTTCATTTTCTAGCCCTGACTTCCAAAATTCATAACTTTTAAACTAAGTTAAGTTTGTGAATGGTTCTTTTTGCATTGTTCTATGCATGGCTTCTAGCATCCAAAAACATTTTTGTTTCATTTTTATCTTGCATTTTCAAATTGTTTGGCATTTTACATTGAAGATCACCCAAAAAACCCTAGAAACTTAGGAAATTCATAACTCTACCTAGGTTTAGCTTCTGACCTCCCCCTTTGGATGGTAACCTAGTGTAGGTTTAGGGTTCCTTTGAGTGCATTTTAAAGTTTTTTATAATGTCATTTGCTTCTGTCTTTGCCATTTGCATCTCATCCTTCCATATAACCCTAATTTTGCACCTTTACTTGCATCTTACATTGCATTGCATGAACATATGAACTTGCTATGCCATTCTAAGAATTTGTATGCCATCTTAGACATCTTAAGACATTGCTTGAACATTGCTTGATCATTTATCCATACATTTTCTATGCTTTGTATCCATTTCATTTCATGAACATCCATGTGTTCTCATACTTCTTACATGCTTCATTTGCATTCATCCTCTTGTATGAACACACACATGCATCTTGTATGTCTTTGCATCATATCATAACATCATTTACATTATTTTTATGCTTCTGGTCTTTGTATTTTTCACTTACATTTGCTTCATTTCATTTCATTCCTTTCATATTGCATCTTGTTCTAACTTTTCAGGGTTAATGGTAAGTTGTTTGGGAGGTGGATTTGCCTTCACCCCCCACCTCTTCTCATCTCTTCACATTGCATCCTTGCTGCATTTTTACTTGTCCTTGAGTGAGCTTGCTCACTTGTGTTTCTCTTCCTTTCTTTCTCTTCTCATCTCATCTCTTTCCTATCTTGCTTCTCCTTGGTGGCTTCCTTGAAGACTTTTTCTCTTAAGCCTCACAAACCCTAGGACTTCCAAGCATGATAACTTTCTAGGACTTATTAGTTTCCCTTTAGTCTTTTCTCTTTGAGTCTTCTTTGTGTCTCTCTTCGCATCCCATCATTAGAGACTAAACCTTTAAGGTTTTAGGACTTTGGAATTAGGGTTATGCATGTATCCTTATCTTAGGATGAAGTGTATAACTGTAAACCTAAGTTTTAAACCCTTAATTTGTTTAAATATCTTAATCAATCCACTTAATAATCACTAAGACTTCATCTTGTAACTTGGGCCTTACATTAGGGTTCTAATTTTTCCTTTATGGTTAATAAGGACTAACCCTAGTGTTTAATGGACAAGTACTCCTCAAGTTTTCTTACAAACCATAAAACTCATTTCTTAATCTCACCCTTTAATTAAAATCCATTTAATAAAGGCTTGTTTTGTCATGAATTTAATCCCTAACCATGGATTTAGTTGAGGAGTCTTCCTCAGCTTAAGTGTTCTCATCTATTATCCTTCTATTGGGATGGTGTAATGAGTTCACTAATCTGTGAATAGAGGTTAAACTCTTTATTTAACACTAAAAAAAATCCAACAAACATCTAATTAATCACAAGTAGGTTAATGATCTTAATCCTACATCACCATGACAATTAAGTTGAGATGTTTATCTCATACTTAAGTAGGCTCATTATCCCTAATCAGGGAGGATATAATGAGTTTACAAGTCCTTTGATTTAGGCTCAAACTCATTAACTTATGCAAAACACCAAAAACAATAACAAAACCGAAAACACAAAAACAAACAATAATCGTCTCCTTCGGGATTCTTTTCTCATCACCTTCACTCACAAACGAGAACTCGCTTCTTCCGTCTAATGCAAGACAGTTAGCACTCGAGCCAGACGAGTCATACACTTGAGCATAGGCAAGCAAGAAGTTCACAGTCAATTTATCTTTTTAGTCTTTTTGAGTCGAACTACGGTGTTCTGACTTCCTCATTGCACGCGAGGATACATAGGCATAACTTAACAGTTATCGAACAAAAGTATATGTGTCTCCCCCCTCTTTCAACATTCTCTTTTTAAGCCTCAGCTCCTGAGCATTCACCTTTTGCACTGACACTTGTATATTCTTTTCCAGCTTTTGCACACAGATAGCACATACACCTACCCCTTTAAACACAATCTTTCAACCGTGGATCCCGTCGAATACGACGGACAATCTGGGATAAAAATGCAGCATTACCTTTCCTTCGGGATAAAAATGCCTAGCTGGCGACTCTATTCATTTCATTTCATTCTCTCCTTTCGCCGACCGTTCGCGCTTGTACCAGGATGCAAATCTTCGGGAGCGACAGCTTGGCGACTCTGCTGGGGATCCTTATTTTGCAACCAGGGCTTCTGGTTCTTTTTGTGGGTTCCTCCTAGCGCTTATGTGATTTATGTTTACGGGGGTGTTATGTGCTACTTGTGCCTGTTTATTGCTTTATTTATTGCTTTCTGTACAACTTTATTTATTGCTTTCATTTACAGTTTTATGCATTTCATACTGTCATTATCATCTATGCTGGATTTGTGTTTACCTTGGTGGGAGGGGTTTTTGAGTGATTAAGGTTCCATATCGGGGACCTGAGTGACACATAGGCTAGAGTGGCTTCATATTCTTTCCCATTCCATTTCGGTCTGGTGCGGGAATATGAAACACGATTCAGACATGGGTTTCTTCTTGAGAACTTTGTGCTACGGATTTCCTATAGATATGGCTATCTGGGAAGCCTGCTAAGTCTGGATGACCTTTTATGACCTTCAGCATCTGAGGTGAATTAGAGGAGGATCCTTTATGGTTATTGTAAACACTTTACCTCTGGGTTAGAAGTGTTTACACTTCTCATAACTGATCCAAGTCTGAGGATCCTTGTTCTAGAACAATACATGTGAGGGGGTTGGGATATTTACAGGTTTGCAGGAACCCTTTGGCCTCATCATACCCTTGTTACCAGTTTTGTTTTAAGAATGCATCACTTTGGACAGTTCTTGTGAAACCCTGGACTTGTGACTCTTTATTTGAGTCCCCCACCTGGTTACTTGTTTTCTAAGCCTCTATATGGACTTATGAACACACATGGACCCTATCAAGGCAGATAACAGATCCAGCACTTGATCACAAACCCTTTGCATATCATTCTGCATACATCATTTTGCATCATTTAACATTTGTCTATTTGTTTTACAGGGTATCCACCTTCTTATCTTTGGTTTGGTTTTGACCTGTTCTGCTGCTCAGATTCTTCCAGTTATCTCCATCAGAGGTTCTTCTCCCGCACCTTTATCAGTTTGTCTTCATCAGAGACTCTTCTCCAGTTGTCTTCATCAGAAACCCTTCTTCATCACCTTCTCCAGTTATCTTCATCAGTCTTCAGTAGTTACCTTCATCAGGGCTTCTCCTCAGTTTTCTTCACCAGTATCCATTATCAGCATGGACACTTCCAGGAAGAGCAACATCACCTACCATTTCTTTGAGCCCACTCTGGCAGGCATCAGACAGATCCAGTCTCTCATCACTCATGATCATGTCCCTTTATTCAGGGAACATTATGGAGGCATTATGGACATGATTATGGACCTAGACGCATCCCAGAGGAGCATGATCCACACTTGCCTGCAGTTTTATGATCCTCCTCTCAGATGTTTTACTTTCCCAGATTTCCAGTTGGGCCCTTTGCTAGAGGAGTTCTCTATGTTGTTAGGTGTCCCTATCAGGGGAGGGATCTCCTTCAATCCTGAGATGGTTGCTCCCAAGAATAAAGATATAGCTAAGGCCTTGTACTTAGAGCCTACCCTCATTGACCAGAGCATGACCACCAAGGCTGGGATTCCAGGCCTTCACTTAGACTTCTTGATCTCTCAGGCCACCCTGCATGCTGCAGCAGGGAAGTGGGATGTTGTTTGTGCACTTCTAGCCCTCAGCATATATGGAGTTATCTTGTTTGCAGACGAGCCGAAGTTTGTAAGCAAGAATTCTATTCACCTGTTCTTACTGAAGAACCCGGTTCCTACCCTGCTTGGAGACTTCTACTATTCAGTGCATCAAAGAAATGAGAAGCAGATGGGAAGATTGCTCAGATGTTGTGCACCCCTCTATTACTGTTTGTTGTTAAGACACTTGCCGAAGTCAGACACTTTCCTGAACCCTCATCAGCCAAGGAACTGGTCTGAGAGATTGATTGCCCTTAGCTCAGAAGACATCAGATGGTGCACTCAGAGCACCAAGGGCAAAGACATCATTACTATCTGTGGACAATATCCTAATGTGCCTTTGATTGGAGTAAAAGGTTGCATCAATTACAACCCTTTACTTTTCAAGAGACAATTAAGGTATGCTTTGGTTCATCCCCCAAGAGGGCAAGATTTGACAGAGACCCTCTATTGTGACATTCAGCACAACTCTGCTATTGTCAGACAAGCAGCCTGGGCTTGGGACAATATTCAAACCAAGGGGACAACTATTCTGGGTAAGTGCAATAACATATCTTCGGCACAGTATCTTGATTGGTCTTGTACCAGAGGCAGATCACCCGGATGCCATTCACCTTAGAGGATGTACCTGGACCATCAGTAGTGGAGCCTGCAGCTACTGTTAGTTTGGAGGAGTTTGAGATGTTGAAAGAAAGGAATACTCAACTCTCTGAAGCCTTGAAGAAAACCCTCTGGAGAGGAATGACAGCCGTCTAGATAATGAGAGGTTAGAGAAGCTCCGGATTGAGCACTTGACCAAGATTGAGAAGACGGATGACTACATCAGAAAGGCTAGAGCAGGAGAACTAGTACTGAAGAATTCTTGCAAGGAGGCTAAGACTCAGAAGGCCAGAGCTGAGCATTAATTAGAGGAGAGTCAGGCTAGGTGGATCAGGATCACTGAGGCTCGTGCACAAGAAGGTCAGAGAACCCAAGCTAGGATATAGCAACTGGAGGCTAGTGAGAAGAAGAATCAGGAGCCCTTGTTAGCAGCACAGAAGGAGATCTCTGAGTTGAAACTCAGGGTGGGGTTGAAGACGTCAAAGGATCAGGATAAACATAAGAAGTTGACTAGTGCCATTGCTACCAGGAACCTCCTCATCAGGACTATCACAGAGCATCTAGTAGGTCCAATGACTGAGGCTCTCTTGAAGGAAGTCAGAGAGGATGATTTTGGACTGGATGTTTGATTTCCTTGTATTTGTAATTCCTTTTGTCTGTACTCTTGATTTTGTTGGTGTATTTTGACCCACCATGGGGAGTTTATTGTAATCAAACTATGTATCTTCACTCTTTTGTAATATATGGTTTGTATCTATTATGTGGGCTTAATCTCTCGTCAACATCAGCATTTCCTCGAGGTCTGGAAAGGTCAAAACCAAAGAACCAAATCGGATACCCTTGGAAGACAAATAGGCATCCTTCATTACATACTAACATTTTCTCTTTGTATTGTAGGTTTTTGTTTTGTTTCTCACTTTTGTTATGGTTTCAGGAAACATTACTCGCAGAAGAGTGTTCCCTGTTAATAGAGTGCACTGGTATCCGACAAGAAACAACCTTCCGGGATTACAAATGGATCAGGTTCAACAAGACTTGACTGAAGTGAGGGCCCAAATGGCCAATGAAAGGGTTGAGATGAGAAATCAGATGAATCAGTTTATGACAGTGATGACTGGTTTAGCTCAAAGCCAGGAGAGACTGAGAGAGTTGGTCGAGCGGCAAACTCCCAAAGAACATCATCCGGGTACAAGGGGTACCCGTAACAATGATCACGTACAGCCTCATACTGATCCACCAGAGTTTGGACCTCATCTGAATCCAGAGATCAATGCTATAATAAACACCCAAGGTAACACCAGAGGAAGGGACTTGCAGGAGGACCCTCAAGAAGAACAGTTTACTATGGTTGGGGATGGAGACGAAGTTTACGATCGTCGGTTGGATGAAATTGCAGAGAAGCTAAGGTCTCTCGAATCCCAAAACTCTCTAGGTTTTGATGTCATGGACATGGGATTGGTGGAAGGGGTTAGAATTCCTCACAAATTTAAACCCCCTTGTTTTGAAAGATATAATGGCACATCCTGCCCACGTACTCATCTTCAGTCTTTCCTGGGAAGATTGAAAGCCTACACCATGGATGAGAAGCTGTGGATGTTTTAATTTGAGGATAGCTTGACAGGGGCATCCCGGGAATGGTACTCACATTTGACTAGGGCCACAGTTAGGAATTGGAAAGACTTGTCCGAAGCTTTCATTCGTCAATATCAATATAATTTGGACATGGCTCCAAACAGAACCCTTCTGATGGGAATGTCACAGTCTTCCCGAGAAAGCTTTAGAGAGTATGCCCAAAGGTGGAGGCAACTGGCTGTTGCCGTTTAACCCCCGATGTCAGAAAGAGAGATGGCAGATATGTTCATGAATACTCTTCAGGGTACCTATATTGACAGATTGGCTGCATTTTCTTCCACCAGCTTTGCAGACGTGGTGATATATGGGGAAAGAATTGAGAGCTTACTAAAGATGGGAAAGATCATCGACAACGGTGCCAGTTCAAGCAGCGCAAGGAAGCCATTTGCTGGACCCCTTAGATATGGTGAAACAAATTATGTACACATGGGGAGAGGTAGGCCCTAATATCTGCCCAGATCAGTTGCTGCTGTCACTATTCTTACTCCACCTCCTCAGTATACTCAACAACCACAACACTTTCCTCAACAGCCACAATTTCCTCAACATAGATCTTACAACAACAATAACAACAATCAACAACAACGCCCTTTTCAACAGCGGCCATCTCAGATCAACAGGGTGATTGACCCTATTCTTATGTCATATGCCACATTGCTGCCAAAACTCTTAAAGCTCAATCTTGTTGAGTTGAGGACATTGGCTCCACCTGATCCTCAAAACCTTCCGAGAAACTACGATGTCAACGCTAGGTGTGCTTTTCAATCTAATTCACCTGGTCACTCCACAGAAAAATGTAGGGCTCTGCATATGAAGGTCCGGGATCTGGTAGATTCAAAGGCCCTGAACTTTGCACCACCTCCCAATGTCATGAAAAATCATATGCCAAGCCACAATGGACCAAGGATAAATGCTATAGAATAAGGTTCACCCATGAGTTTAATAGAAGATACTGCAAGTATTCAGACACCTCTAGCAAAGGTTAAAGCTCAGCTTTTGAAATGCCATGTGTTTCCAGGTTGTGAGGCCTATTGTGAATCTTGCAAGCTTTCCGAGAATGGGTGTGCAAGCTTGAGGAATGGCATTAATGGCCTGATCGAAGAAGGCATCCTGCATATAACCACAATAGCTTCTACAACATCAGCAACTCCTTTTACAACGACAAGTGATTCTTCTACAACTGCAATGACAATTGTTCCCACAGACTCGTCTACAACTTCAGCAATCATTTCTTCCATTACTTCAACAAACAACAATTCCATTTCATCCACTACTACAATTTCAGCAACCACCAATAATGTTGTCTCCACAATTACTAGTTATTATGACCCTACAACGGTCCCAAACTCCAGCAACTTTCAACAACAACCTCAGCAACAATATCATCAACAATCAAGCTTCAATTCATCACGTCCAACATCCACAAGAAGTCCTGTCACCATCTTCTATGATCCACAGACAATAACGATTCCAACCTCTGTTGCAGTGAGCCCAACCACCATCACGGTGCCAGGGCCAATTCCATATGATAAAGACAATGTTGTACCATGGCATTATGGTGCTGACCTTTACTGCAATAGAGAAAAGGTCCTTCTTGATTCTTCAGTCCCTACCCCACAAGTGGATAATGTCGGGGGAGGTGGAGGTTTCACCCGAAGAGGACGCCTCTTTGCGTCACAAGCTCCAAGAACCAACGCTGAGGCAGAAGATGCTGCCAAAGCCAAAGGAAAAAGTGTGATACCTGAAGAATTTGCACCAAAAGAGACTCATAAATCATCCTTTGATCAGGATGTGGATGAATTTATGAGAATAATTAAAAGAAGTGACTACAAAGTTGTGGATCACCTCCACCAGACTCCTTCTAAGATCTCCATCTTATCCCTGCTGTTGTGTTCCGAAGCTCATCGGGATGCACTACTCAAAGTTCTGCACGCTGCCTACGTGCCAGAAGAGATCACAGTAAATCAGCTTGAAACAGTTGTGTCTAATGTCAATACTAGCCATGGGCTAGGTTTCACCAATGTTGATTTAACAACAGAAGGACGTCACCACGACAAGGCTTTGCACATAACCCTGGAGTGCAAAAGGGCTGTACTCTCTCATGTTCTTGTAGACACTGGGTCCTCACTCAATGTCCTGCCAAAGAAATCTCTTGTCAAGCTCGAATATGATGGAATAGCTCTTCGACCAAGCAATCTGGTGGTCAGGGCTTTTGATGGCTCCAAGAGGTCTGTTCTTGGAGAGGTGGAGTTGCCTGTGATAATCGGTCAGTAGGTCTTTCAGACTACTTTCTATGTGATGGACATTCAGCCGGCCTACAGATGTTTGTTGGGTCGACCATGGATTCACGTCACTGGCGCAGTTATGTCGACTCTTCACCAGAAATTGAAATATGAGTGGGAAGGACAGATTATCACCATCTGTGGTGAAGAGGACATATTTGTTAGCCATCTGGCTACATACAAATACATTGATATGGATGGTGAGATCCATGAAACTATGAGCCAAGGGTTAGAAGCATTGAACGTCAAAGAGGCGACGACTGAAGTATTTTCTACATCCCAGGAGGATAGGATGGGTACTTCAATTGTCTCCTATCGGCAAGCCTGGAAGGTTGTTGAAGATGGAAATGCCTAAGGCTGGGGCAAGCTTCTACCAGTGGAGAAGAAGGAAGACATATTCGGTTTGGGTTACAAACCATTCCGACAAGATCAACCAGAGGCTGCTAAGGAGCCCAAGTTCATCAGTGGGAGGATGCTCACCCCAGATTATGTTAACAACCTGGAAGACGAGGCGGAAAGCGACCTCAACCTGGAGAGTTGGATACGTCCAAGGATCCCGAGGCATCAAGTCCTTAACTGGTCTTCCCAGGAAATTATAAGGGTTATTCCTACAGAGTAATTATTATTTCCTGCTTTTTTCAACATGCATCAAGTCCTGCATCTTTCCCAAGGTGTCAGGACTCATTTTTTAATAGGGCTATATTGTAATTTTGTGCAAATGGATTATCAATGAATATCAGACATCTTTTGCAAACGAGTCTCTTTTTTTCGCTCACTGTCTTTTCATTTTTCACTTTTGTACAAAACAATAAAATGGAAATGTTTTCAAAATAAATAACTTCATTTTTTAAGCAAGATTAAAATTGATCACTAAAACGAACCAATCTCAAACCTTGTAGAGTTTACCCTCCAGATTCCACCGAAAACAACACCGCTATGACTTTGTATGACTTCGACAATCCAATTAATCAAGTTGATGAAGGGGTTGAAGAAGACTATGAGTTACCTGAAGAGTTAGCCAGGTTGTTGAGACAAGAAGAGAAAGTGATCACTCCTCACCAGGAAGAGGTTGAAATAGTTAATCTTGGTACCGGAGAGGATTTGAAAGAGGTGGAGATTTGAGCCAGTCTGCAAGCTTCAGTAAAAGAACAGCTTATTGACATGCTTTGAGAATACGTCGACGTTTTTGCTTGGTCCTATCAAGACATGCCAGGTCTAGACACAAATACTGTTATGAACAAGCTGCCATTAAAGGAAGATTGCCCTCCAGTGCAACAAAAGCTACACCATACTCGCCCAGATATGACCATGAAGATTAAGGAAGAAGTACAAAAACAGTGGGACACCGATTTCCTTGTTGTAACTAGTTACCCGCCGTGGGTTGCTAACATTGTACACGTACCTAAGAAGGATGGCAAAGTACGTATGTGTGTGGATTACCGGGATCTGAACAGAGCTAGTCCGAAGGATGATTTCCCTTTACCTCACATTGATATATTGGTCGACAACACAGCTCAGTTCTCGGTGTTTTCCTTCATGGATGGTTTTTCCGGGTATAATCAGATCAGAATGTCACCTGAAGACATGTAGAAGACTACCTTCATCACACCTTGGGGCACATTTTGTTACATGGTAATGCCATTTGGACTGAAGAACGCCGGTGCAACTTATCAACGGGCTATGGTAACATTATTCCACGACATGATCCACAAAGAAATTGAATTCTACGTGGATGACATGATTTCCACGTCCCTCACTGAAGAAGATCATCTGTTAAATCTGTTGAAGTTGTTCAAGCATCTGAGAAAGTATCAGCTGAAGCTAAACCCCGGCAAATGCACATTTAAGGTGTGGTCCGGTAAGTTGTTGGGATTTATCGTAAGTGAGAAGGGGATTGAAGTTGATCCTGACAAAGTCAAAGCCATTCAGGAGATGCCTGCACCTAGGACTGAAAAGGAAGTTCAGGGGTTTTTAGGTAGATTGAACTACATATCGAGGTTCATATCTCATCTTACTACAACATGTGAGCCTCTGTTCAAATTTCTAAGAAAGGAACAGACGATCAGGTGGAACGAAGATTGTCAGAAGGCCTTTGACAAAATCAAGGAGTACCTGCAAAAACCTCCGATTCTTATGCCTCCAATTGAAGGAAGACCTCTAATAATGTACCTGACAGTATTAGAAGGATCAATGGGGTGTGTGTTGGGCCAGCATAACGAGTCTGGTCGAAAAGAGTATGTAATATACTACCTAAGCAAAAAGTTTACCGACTGTGAACAACATTATTCACTGCTCGAGAAAACATGTTGTGGTTTAGTGTGGGCTTCTCGCCGACTAAGGCAGTATATGTTAACTCACCCTACCTTGTTGATTTCAAAAATGGACCCCGTCAAGTACATATTTGAGAAGCCAGCACTTACTGGAAGGGTTGCAAAATGGCAAATGATTCTGATAGATTATGACATTCAATAGACATCTCAAAATGCAATCAAAGGCAGTGTAATGTCTGACTATCTAGCTGAGCAACCCATTGATGATTACCAACCAATGAGATTTGACTTCCCTGATGAAGACATCATGTACTTAAAAGCAAAAGATCATGAAGAGCCATTTCACACTGAAGGGCCTGACCCAGAAGAAGTGTGTACAATGATGTTTGATGGGGCTGTCAATATGAATGGTCGTGGAGTTGGTGCAATGCTCATTACACCTAAAGGAGTTCACATGCCTTTCTCGGCAAAACTCACCTTTGCCTGCACTAACAACGAAGCTGAATACGAAGCATGTATCATGGGTCTTGAGGAAGCCATTTACCTCAGGATCAAGACATTAAATGTATTCGGAGACTCAGCTTTGGTAATCAATCAGAACAACGGAAAATGGTACACTCACCAAGAGCTTCTAATTCCATACCGTGACTATACGAGGAGATTATTGACTTTCTTCACAACAGTCAAACTTGAGTACATACCTCAAGAAGAAAATCAGTTCGCAGATGCTTTGGCTACCATTTCCTCCATGATCAAAGTTCAAACTGCCAATTATGTGCCTCATATTTTAGTATCCATACTAGACCGACCAGCATATGTATTCTTTGTGGACACTGCTATAGATGACAAGCCTTGGTTTCATGACATCAAAAGCTTCTTAGAGGATCAAACATACCCTCATGGGGCATCATTCAATGACAAGAAGACATTAAGAAGGTTGACTGGTAGTTTCTTCCTTAATGCTGATGGTTCATTATACAAGCGAAACTTTGACATGGTACTACTCAGATGTGTTGATAAGAAAGAAGTAAACATGCTAATGCACGAGGTGCACGAAGGTTCTTTTGGTACCCATGTTGGAGGACATGTAATGGCTAAGAAACTATTAAGATCAGGTTACTACTATATCACAATGGATGCAGACTGTTGTGCTTACGCCAGAAAATGCCATAAATGCCAGATCTACGCGGACAAAGTGCATGTGCCTCCAAATCCTTTGAACGTGATGTCATCACCTTGGCCCTTTTCCATGTGGGGAATTGACATGATTGGAAATATCGAACCGACTGCTTCAAATGGCCACAGATTCATCCTGGTAGCCATTGACTACTTCACCAAGTGGGTTGAAGCAGCTTCATATGCAAACGTCACCAGACAAGTGGTAGCCAGATTCCTGAAAAGAGACATCATCTGTCGATATGGAGTTCCCGAGCGAATCATTACTGACAATGGTTCCAATTTGAAGAACAAAATGATGGAAGAACTGTGTCGGGACTTCAAAATCCAACATCACAACTCTTCTCCTTACAGGCCAAAGATGAATGGCGTTGTTGAGGCAGCTAATAAGAACATCAAGAAGATTGTGCAGAAGATGGTGGTTGGTGGTTACTTACAAGATTGGCATGAAATGCTACCATTTGCCTTGCATGGGTATCGAACCTCAATCAGAATGTCTACCGGGGCAACACCTTATCAACTGAATCTGATCGAAGAGAAGAGATTAGCTGCCATATGTCATGGGCAGTTATATTAGAAAAGGATGAAGAAAGCCTTCGATCAGAAAGTCAGGCTTCGGGAATACCAAGTAGGAGATCTTGTGCTGAAAAGACTTCTTCCTCCTCATACAGACCACAGGGGCAAATGGGCTCCAAATTACGATGGTCCATTCATAGTAAAGAAGGTTTTCTCTGGTGGAACACTGATACTCACTACAATGGATGGTGAAGATTTCTTATCCCCTATGAATTCAGATGCAGTTAAAAAATACTTCGCATAAAAAGACCCGCTGGACATAAAAACAAAATGTAAGTCCATGCAAAAATAGGGCATCCCGGCGAGTCAGAAACAGAATAAAAGTCTCGGGCAAAAATAAGGGAAAAATTGGAAAAAAAATGTGTACACCCGCTGAGTTTAAAAGCCGCATTGGACAGCTCAGGAAAAAATGGGTATCCCGATGGATTGAAAACCCGAAAGGGAGATCCACGCAAAATCAGGGAATAAGCGAACAACTACATTCTGAATTCGTCTGTATTCTTCACAACACAGCGAGCTTCGAAAGGATAAAACATCAGTCAGAATCAACCTTCTTCAGAAAGCAAGATGAGAAGAACGTCAAGGTCATACAGGTCATAGCAAAGGAAGCTCATTGGAGCGTCGTCAACATTGCCAACACTTTTACTTTTCTCAATTTATAGCAATCGCCTCATTCCAGGGGATTTGTTTCTTTGACTGTATTTTCCAATTCAGGGCACCCAGATTAATAAAATCAGAATTTTTAGTCACAACTCTTTTTGTACATTTTTTGTTTCGTTTGTAAAATGTCCAATATTCATGATATAACACTTGCATAAAACAAATGAGCCATCCTTAATAAATGCGTGCAGGAAATTAATTACTTTCAGGAAAGCCTAACTCCTATGACGAAATCCGGTAAAGGATATCTCGGGATACTTATGCGTTTCTTTTGTCATTAACAGGTTGCAGGCATTCGATACACAGCATGGGGCATGCCAAGCATCACTTCCCCAACATACTTCCTCCCCGAGCAATATCTAGAATGCTTTTCCTAGCAGGGTTGTCAAAGCCTCCTCATCCCTAGCACAGGTCTATTCAACAAGAGCATCCCCAGCCAAACTCCCCACAGAGTTTCCGTTCTCTCCCCAGAAGAGCAATGCCTTAAATCCTTACGCAACAAAGTGACGAAAGCTCCCTTCTCCCCAGCTGAGTTCTCCCTACGGATAGATCTACCAATGATCCATTCCCCCAATCAGATCTACCAGTGATCTCTTCCCTAGGTGGGATATCCCTCAAAGCAGATCAGCCAGAGATCTTTTCTTCCGCAGGATCCGAATCCAGGATCGTTTCCTCTTTTGCATAATCATAGCATTTGCATCATAAATCACCAAAATAAGTGTAGCATTCCGTCTAATACGGAGCATTACGACAAAAATCAAACATTTGCATGATCACAAGCCAGGTTCGAGCCAGTCACCTGCAATTACCATCAGTATCTCATCAACAATATATATAAAAGCTCGCATCCCCTGCAAATAAAAGCCAAAGCGTCCCCTTTGCACTCTCCAACACAAATTCATGTTCATATATATACTCTTTTTGACACTCGTCCGTGTCATATCATTCCCCGCAGATATAAGCCAAAGCATCCCTTTTGCTTTCTCAAAAACAAATACCTACATACTCTTTTGACACTCGTCCGTGTCACCTTTCCCCAGTATGATTGCCAAATCACTTGATTGCCAAATCACTTGGTTCCCAAAACACTTGTTTATAGCACACTCGTTTCGACACCCGTCCGTGTCATCCTATCCCCATAGGTCGCCATAACACCTTTTTACTCTCTCACATACAAATATTTGTTCATAACTTATACATACTTGACACTCGTCCGTGTCATGCATTCCCCAGCAAGTTGAACACTCGTCCGTGTCTTGCTCATACTCCACTAACAAACAATCCTCACTCATACTTATACAGAAGTCTTTGATACTCATCCGTATCCTGTTTAAATCCCTCTTCAATAGATTCGACACTCGTCAGTGTTCTTTGTTAACCAGTTGGTACTCGTTTGTATCATCATCTCTGAACATGCGTCAACGTTTGTTTCTACTGATACTCATCCGTATCATGGTCCTAAGGATGCTCGTCCGCATCTTTAATCTATACACAGCGTCAAACACTTATACCTTTTATTTCTTGAACGTGAACACTCATCCGTGTTTACTGTTCCTCAGTAAGTCACCAATAGGATAACTTTTCTTCTATCCGACATTCGTCCTATGTCGTGATACTTTCGGCAACCGTCCCCTGCCAGGTGATCTTCCTTCACCTTTGGATGACCGTCCCTCATCCTTTCCCCAATGGAGTCTCCATTATTGGAACCCTTTTCTATCTGACATTCGTCCTATGTTGTGATATTTAGCAGCCGTCCCCTGCTAGGTGACCGTCCTTCACCTTTTGATGACCGTCCCTCATCATTTATCCGATGGCCGTCCCCATTGTTGATTATTTTATCGACATTCGTCCTATGTCGTGATAAACCCCAAGAGCAGTCGTACCCTGCTATGTGATCATCCTTCACCTCTTGATGATCATCCTTCATCATGCTTATCTGATGGTCGTCCCCATCATCGACATTTTCTATCCGACATTCGTCCTATGTCGTGATAAAGAGCAGCCGTCCCTTACTAGGTGATCGTCCTTCACCTTTTATGACCGTCCCTCATCAATATTTCATTTATTCTTTGAACTGATGGTCGTCCCCATCATTGTTTACTTTACTTTTCAAAGCTTGATGGCCGTCCCCATCATTTCCTTTACCTTAATCCTAGAGAATCTTATTTCTTTACCCGATGGCCGTCCCCGTCATGATCTCCTTATTTCCCCAGCTTGTCGGTCGTCCCCGTCATTGCTTTACTTACCGATTTTTACCCAACAGTCGTCCTCTGCTCGATGGTCGTCCTCCATCGCCCGCATTTAATAATCATACCATACTGTCTTTTACAATTTATATCCCTTTTTCTTCTTATCCCCAGTGAGTGCAAATTTCGGACTGTCTTTGGTATTCAACCACAAGTTATCTTGTTTGTCTGTTAAGCCAGGCGCTTACATCCTACACAACTAACTCATGTTTGAATAGGGACAGCTGTAAACACCCCAAATTTTCCCTCACTCATATTCACACCTTGGTTTGTGATCTTTCACATTTTCATAAGCATAAGCATACCATCTCATACTTGCTTCATCTGCATAGTTCAAGTTCATCTGTATCTAGGGTTTGTGATCTAAGCAATCCAAAATTCCATCTGAGCCATCCCAAAGGCCTCAAAGAATTCAAAGGGGGTCCATGTGTGTTCTACCACCATATTTTATCCCTCAAAGTTCATGGAAGTCAAGAAATCACAAGAACTAGCAAGTCATGGAAGCAGAGCTAGGGTTTTCACTGCACAAATGACCAAAATTAGGGTTTTGGTTTCAGAGGCCTCAACACCAAAGTTTTGGGCCATTCTTGTTTCTAATGTTCTTAAGAGGTTATAAGCATCAACCAAGTTTGATGAAGAAATTCATTGTGGAAGTAATTTGTTCATTAGGTAACTTCTTGAGCAAGTTAAGTCAAAATCAGGGCATCTGAGGCCCCCAACAATGGAACCAAAGGAGTATCTTCATCAAATTAAAGTTCTATGATCTTTATTTGATCATTGGAGTGCTTGGAAGTTCACAAAATTGAAGAAATTTGAGCTAAACCAAAATTTACCAAAAATGGAAATGACTTGTAATGGAAACTTTCCATTTTGAGAAAGTTTTTCAACCTCCTCTTTCTCAACCAAAAATGCTTCAAATGAAAAATTCTTGGTCATGAAATTTGTAGATTAGGTCTTTCCCTTTTCAAAAAGTACAAGAACATGTTCTAATTAATTATGGAACTCAAGTTATGATCCTTCAAAGTTGGCAAAAATCACATAATTTTCACATTCATGCCAAAGAGGGATTTTTGCAAATTCACTTGCCAAGCTTCTAAGTGACCTCTAATTGACTTATAAACATCATCACAACATCACATGACTCATTTTGCTCAGAATTGGCCCAAGAATTATGCATTTCCATGACTTGAACTTCAAGAAATTTCAAAGGGGCCAAGACTTCCCAAAATTGCAAAATGGTATAGATCTTTCCATCCACTTGTGCCAGCATGCCAAAACCAATTCCATGGCTCTCCTTGAAACTTGCTGAGACTAGACATCCCTTGAAACCATACCTGCCATGACCCATACCTCCAAGGACACAAATCTTGACTTTTTGCATTTCACACCATACCAATCAAACTGAGCCACAACAACTCTTCTGACCTATCACAACTTCACATACATGCCCTAAGGATCACATTTGATAACTTCTTGGAACTGGATTCAACACACACATTCAGATTCACAAAAACCTAAAGAAACTTCCCTTCTTCGAAACTCATAGCACAACCACTCAAACTTCAAACTTTCTTTACCATTCAACTCAGCATCACTCATAGAACATTTCCCACCCTTCATCATAGCCTGAAACTTCACAAAACAAAAACACGATTTTTCATCCCTCTGAACTGAACCTTAAGAAGGAGGCCATTTAAACACTTGCAAAGCTTCTCAATAGCACCAGGGTCATCAAAGGAGGTGTCTAGCACAAGAAGCAAGTCCTGAGGATCCACATTTGCTCAACCCCAGCTCAGGTATCATCAAGAACAAATTTTCCAGAACTTGTATTTTTGGTTATAGAAATGTTCTTCATGTTTCACTAATCACACTGCACCTTTTACTTTTGAAAATGGATGAGTATTGAGCTTGTATCGTGCTTCTGAAACTTTTGTAGTTTTTATGTTTTGATTTGAATCTTGTGTTTGATGCAATATAAATGTGGTTTGAGGGTTGATTTTTGCCTAGAATGATTAGGAGAGTGGATCTGGAGATTTAGAGCTTCTAATTTGGCCTAAGGAAAAAGTTAGGGGTTTTGGTTGGCCGGAGAAGATGACCGGAGGTCTTCTCCGGCCACCTGAAAGTCATTAGGGTTTGTTTAGGGTTTAATCTTGCCAGTTTAAATGTGGGTCGTAGGATGTGGATTAGCGCGTAAACGAGTGGCTAGGATCATTTCACTTAGGGTTAATTCAGTTTAATTAATTTTAAAACATAATTAAGGCCAGCTTGAATCTGGCGCTCAGTCAATTCCCACCACTTTTGTTTAAATCTCAGCCATTGGATGCGCTGACTTCCTCATTTTATTCATTTTATTTTATTTTCTTTTTATTTCTTTTGCATAATTATTTAAAAATAGCAAAAATGGTTTAAAAAATTTGAAATTTTTTATCAAGTCTTTTATTAATTTTCAGAAACCAAAAAATATTTTTATTTTTATTTTTTGCATGTAAAAAGTATTTTTAAATCATTTAAATGCTTTATTTAATTAATTAATTCATTTTAATTAATTAAAAATGCATTTAAGTATTTAAAAATCACAAAAAAAAATCAGAGAGTATTCTTAGACATTTAGAAGCATTTACATACTCACCATACAAATTTCTTTTTGGTTTTGATCATACTTTGAGATTTTTCAATGAATTAGGGTTCTTAAAAATGTTCATTTTCTAGCCCTAACTTCCAAAATTCATAACTTTTAAACTAAGTTAAGTTTGTGAATGGTTCTTTTTGCATTGTTCTATGCATGGCTTCTAGCATCCAAAAACATTTTTGTTTCATTTTTATCTTGCATTTTCAAATTGTTTGGCATTTTACATTGAAGATCACCCAAAAAACCCTAGAAACTTAGGAAATTCATAACTCCACCTAGGTTTAGCTTCTGACCTCCCCCTTTGGATGGTAACCTAGTGTAGGTTTAGGGTTCCTTTGAGTGCATTTTAAATTTTTTATAATGTCATTTGCTTCTGTCTTTGCCATTTGCATCTCATCCTTCCATATAACCCTAATTTTGCACCTTTACTTGCATCTTACATTGCATTGCATGAACATATGAACTTGCCATGCCATTATAAGAATTTGTATGCCATCTTAGACATCTTAAGACATTGCTTGAACATTGCTTGATCATTTATCCATACATTTTCTATGCTTTGTATCCATTTCATTTCATGAACATCCATGTGTTCTCATGCTTCTTACATGCTTCATTTGCATTCATCCTCTTGTATGAACACACACATGCATCTTATATGTCTTTGCATCATATCATAAAATCATTTACATCATGTGTATGGTTCTGGTATTGGTATTTTTCACTTACATTTGCTTCATTTCATTTCATTCCTTTCATATTGTATCTTGTTCTAACTTTTCAGGGTTAATGGTAAGTTGTTTGGGAGGTGGATTTGCCTTCACTCCCCACCTCTTCTCATCTCTTCACATTCCATCCTTGATGCATTTTTACTTGTTCTTGAGTGAGCTTGCTCACTTGTGTTTCTCTTCCTTTCTTTCTCTTCTCATCTCATCTTTTTCCTATCTTGCTTCTCCTTGGTGGCTTCCTTGAAGACTTCTTCTCTTAAGCCTCACAAACCCTAGGACTTCTAAGCATGATAACTTTCTAGGACTTATTAGTTTCCCTTTATTATTTTCTCTTTGAGTCTTCTTTGTGTCTCTCTTCTCATCCCATCATTAGAGACTAAACCTTTAAGGTTTTAGGACTTTGGAATTAGGGTTATGCATGTATCCTTATCTTAGGATGGAGTGTATAACTTTAAACCTAAGTGTTAAACCCTTAGTTTGTTTAAACCTCTTAATCAATCCACTTAATAATCACTAAGACTTCATCTTGTAACTTGGGCCTTACATTAGGGTTCTAATTCTTCCTTTATGGTTAAGAAGGACTAACCCTAGTGTTTAATGGACAAGTCCTCCTCAAGTTGTCTTACAAACCATAAAACTTATTTCTTAATCTCACCCTTTAATTAAAATCCATTTAATAAAGGCTTGTTTTGTCATGAATTTAATCCCTAACCATGGATTTAGTTGAGGAGCCTTCCCCAGCTTAAGTGTTCTCATCTATTATCCTTCTATTAGGATGGTGTAATGAGTTCACTAATATGTGATTAGAGATTAAACTCATTACTTAACACTAAACAAAAATCCAAAAAACATCTAATTAATCACAAGTAGGTTAATGATCTTAATCCTACATCACCATGACAATTAAGTTGGGATGTTTATCTCATACTTAATTAGGCTCATTATCCCTAATCAGGGAGGATATAATGAGTTTACAAGTCCTTTGATTTAGGCTCAAACTCATTAACTTATGCAATACACCAAAAAAAATAACAAAACTGAAAACATAAAAACAAACAATAATAGTCTCCTTCGGGATTCTTTTCTCATCACCTTCACTCATAAACGAGAACTCGCTTCTTCCATTTAATGCAAGACAGTTAGCACTCAAGCCAGACGAGTCATACACTTGAGCATAGGCAAGCAAGTAGTTCACAGTTAATTTATCTTTGTAGTCTCTTTGAGTCGAACTACGTTGTTCTGACTTCCTCATTGCACCCAAGGATACGTAGGCATAACCTAACAGTTATCGAACAAAAGTCTTTGTGTCTCCCCCCTCTTTCAGCATTCTCTTTTTAAGCCTCAGCTCCTGAGCATTCACCTTTTGCACTGACACTTGTATATTCTTTTCCAGCTTTTGCACACAGATAGCACATACACCTACCCCTTTAAACACAATCTTTCAAGCATGGATCCCGTCGAGTACGACAGACAATTTGGGTGCTAATACCTTCCCAGGTTGTAACCAACCCCCTTTCTCAGTTTCTCTGGTTCGCAATCGTCTTATCCATCTTTTCTTTGGTTTATGCAGCATTACCTTTGCTTCGGGATAAAAATGCCTAGCTGGCTACTCTATTCATTTCATTTCATTCTCTCCTTTCGCCGACCGTTCGCGCTTGTACCGGGATGCAAATCTTCGGGAGCGACACTAGGTGTAGGCATATCCTGAATAGCTTTGACTTTGTATGGATCAACCTCAATTCCCTTTTCACTTATGATTAAACCCAGCAGCTTACCGGAACGTGCCCCGGATGTGTATTTGTTGGGGTTCAATTTTAGTTGATACTTCCTCGGACGCTTAAACAACTTCAGTAGATTCACCAGATGGTCTTCTTCAGTAAGGGGCTTGGCAATCATATCATCCACATAGCATTCGATTTCTTTGTGGATCATATCATGGAATAATGTTACCATAGCCCGTTGATAAGTTGCATCGGCGTTCTTCAGTCCAAACAGCATTACCTTGTAACAAAACGTTCCCCAAGGTGTGATGAAATTTGTTTTCTCCATGTCTTCGGGTGACATCTTGATCTGATTGTATCCAGAAAATCCGTCCATGAAAGAAAATACCGAGAACTGAGTTGTGTTGTCTACCAATACATCAATGTGAGGTAATGGGAAATCATCCTTTGGGCTAGCTCTGTCCAGGTCCCGGTAATCCACACACATATGCACCTTGCCATCCTTCTTAGGCACGGGTACAATGTTAGCAACCCACGGCGGGTAACTAGTTATAGCAAGAAAACCGGCGTCCCACTGCTTTTGTAATTCTTCGTTAATCTTCATGGCCATATCTGGGCGAGTGCGGCGCAACTTCTGTTTGACTGGAGGGCAATCTTCTTTCAAGGGTAGCTTGTGCATGACAATATCCGTATCTAGACCTGGCATGTCTTGATAGGACCAGTCGAAGATGTCGACATATTCCCGAAGCATACTGATAAGCTGTTCTTTTACTGGAGCTTGCAGACTGGCCCCAATCTTCAATTCCTTCACATCTTCCTTGGTACCAAGATTAACAGTTTCAATTTCTTCCTGATGAGGAGTAATCACTTTCTCTTCTTGCCTCAACAACCCAGCCAACACTTCAGGCAACTCATAGTCTTCATCAACCCCTTCATCTGCTTGGTTAATTGGATTGTCGAAGTCATACAAGGTCATATCAGTGATGTTGTCGGTGCGATCTGGAGGATTATCTCTGCAAGGGTTGAGATTTGTTCTTTTTAGTGATTGATTTTAATCTTGCTTAAAAAAGTGTGAATGAAGTTATTATTTTGAAAACATTGCCATTTATTGTTTTGTGCGAAAAATAACAAAAATGAAAAGATAGTGAGCGAAAGAAAATTGTTTGCAAAAGATGTCCATTGTTTATTGATATTCCATTTTCACAAAATACAAATATGGCCCTATTACAAAATGAGTCTTGACACCTTGGGCAAGATGCAGGACTTGATGCATGCTTAAGCAGGAAATAATAATTACTCTGCATGAGTAACTCTTATAATTTCCTAGGAAGACCAGTTAAGGACTTGTTGGCCCGGGATCCTTGGACGAATCCAGCTCTCCAGGTTGAGGTTGCTTTCAGCCTCGTCTTCCACATTATTGACAGCATATGGGGTCAGCATTCCCCCACTTATGAACTTGGGCTCCTTAGCAGCCTCTGCTTGATCTTGTCGGAATGGTTTGTAACCCAAACCAAATTTGTCTTCCTTCTTCTCCACAGGTAGCAGCTTGCCCCGGCCTTGGGCATTTCCATCGTCAGCAACCTTCCGAGCTTGTTAGTAGGAGACAATTGAAGTACCCATCCTATCTTCTTGGGATGCAGCAAATACTTCAGTTGTCGCCTCATTGACGTTCAGTGCTTCGAAACCTTGGCTCATGGTCTCGTGGATTTCACCATCCATCTCAATGTATTTTTAGGTAGCTAGATGGCTAACAAAAATGTTCTCTTCACCATATATTGTGATAATTTGCACTTCCCACTCGTATTTTAATTTTTGGTGAAGGGTCGACATAATTGCGCCAGCGGTGTGAGTCCATGGTCGACCCAACAAATAGTTGTAGGCCGGCTGAATGTCCATCACGTAGAAAGTAGTTTGAAATACTTGCGGGCCAATTATCACAGGAAGCTCCACTTCTCCAAGAACATACCTCTTGGAACCATCAAAAGCTCTGACCACCAGATTGCTTGGTCAGAAATTTATACCATCATATTCAAGCTTAACAAGGGCTTTCTTTAGCAAGACATTGAGTGAGGACCCAGTGTCGACTAGAACATGTGAAAGCACTGCTCATTTACACTCTAGAGTGATGTGCAAATCTTTATTGTGATGACGACCTTCCGCAGTCAAATCAGCATTGGTGAAGCCTATTCCATGACTAGTATTAACATTAGAAACCACTGTCTCTAGTTGATTAACAGTGATCTCCTCTGGCACGTAGGCTTCGTGCAGGACTTTAAGTAATGCATCCCGATGAGCCTCAGAACACAATAACAATGATAGAATAGAGATCTTGGAAGGAGTCTGGTGGATCTGATCCACAACCTTGTAATCACTTCTCTTGATTATCCTCATAAATTCATCCACATCCTGATCAAAGGACGTCTTTTGAGTTTCTTTTGGCACTGATTCTTCAGGAACCACATTTTTGCCTTTAGCCTTGGCAGCAGCCTCTGCCTTAGCATTAACTCTCGGAATTTATGACACGAAGATACGTCCGCTTCGAGTGAAGCCTCTGCCTCCCCCGACATTATTGATCTGCGGTGTATGAGTTGAAGAATCAAGAACGACTCTTTCCACGTTGCAGTAGAGGTCTAAACCATAGTGCCAAGGTACAACATTATCTTTTTCATACGGAACGGGTCCAGGTACCGTGATGGTGACTGGACTAACTGCAGCAGAAGTAGGAACTGTTATTGTCTGTGGATCGTAATATATGGTGACAGGATTTCTGACTGGTGGTGGTGGTGAAAGACTGAAGTTGGGTCGTTGTTGAGATTGTTGCTGAAAATTGTTGGAATCGGGGACCATTGTCGGGTCATAATATATGGTAACTGTGGAGATGTCGTTATTAATGGTTGTTGTCGTTGTAGAAGCGGATGCAGTTGAACTAATGTTTGTTGAAGTGGTAGAGGAGATGATTGTTGACTTTGTAGATGAGTCCGTCGGAACAATTTTTTTTGAAGTTATAGGAGGGGTGCTTGTTGGTGCTGTAGGAGGAATTGATGATGTTGTAGATGTTGAAATCATTGATGTTATCTGTAGGATACCTTCTCTGATAAGGCCATTGATGCCACTTTTTAAACTTGCACAACCATTGGCGGAAACTTTGCAAGATTCACAGCATGCCTCACAACCTGGGAACACCTGGCACTTTAAAAGCTGAGCTTTAACCTCGGCCAGAGGTGTTTGAATTCTTGCAGTGTCTTCAATTAAGTTCACTGGTTGATCCTCCTCAATTGAATTTATCCTGGGACCACCATGGCTAGGCATAGGATTTTTCGTGACGTTAGGAGGAGGTGCAAAGTTTAAAGCCTTTGAATCAACTAGATCCTGGACCTTCATGTGCAAAGCTCTGCACTTTTCCGTTGTATGGCCAGGTGCATTGGAATGGAAGGCACATCTGGCGTTGATGTCGTAATTCCTTGGAAAGTTATGAGGATTTGGTGGAGCCAAAGTCCTTAACTCAACGAGATTAAGCTTCAAAAGTTATGGTAGCAAAGTGGCATAGGGCATCGGGATATGATCGATTACCCTGTTGACTTGAGATGGCCTTTGCTGGAAAGGACGTTGTTGTTGTTGTTGTAAGACCTTTGTTGAGGAAAATGTTGCTACTGGGGGAAATGTTGGGTTTGTGGAGTGTATTATTGTTGAGGTGGTGGAGTGGGAATTGTGACAGCAGCAATTGATCTTGGCATATACTGGGGTATTCCTCTACCCATGTGTATTGAGTTGGTTTCACCCAACCTGCGAGGCCCTGCAAAAGGTTTCCTCGTGCTGCTTGAGCTGGCGCCATTATCAGAAATCTTACCCATTTTTAATAAACTTTCAATCCTTTCTCCTGTTATGACCACGTCAGTAAAGCTAGTGGAAGAGAAAGCAGCCAGCCTATCAATGTATGTCCCCTGTAGGGTGTTCATAAACATGTTGGCCATTTCTCTTTCCGACATTGGAGGTTGAACAACAGCAGCTAACTGCCTCCATCTCTGAGCATACTCTCTGAAGCTTTCCCTAGAGGATTGTGACATACCTATTAGGAGAGTTCTGTTAGGAGCCATGTCTAAATTGTATTGATATTGGCATATGAAAGCCTCGGCCAAATCCTTCCAATTTCTGATTGTTGCCCTGGTCAAATGAGAGTACCACTCACGGGATGCCCCGGTCAAGCAATCTTCAAAATAGAACATCCATAGCTTCTCATCCATGGTGTAAGCCTTAAATCTTCCCAGAAAGGATTGAAGATGGGTGCGGGGGAAAGATGTCCCATTATATCTTTCAAAGTAGGGAGGTTTGAATTTGTGAAGAATTCTTACTCCCTCCACCAGCCCCATATCCATAACATCAAATCCTAAGGAGTTTTGGGACTCTAGAGATCTTAGCTTTTCTGCTATCTGGTCCAGACGACGATCATAGACTTCATCTCCTGCTCCAACTACAGTGAACTGTTCCTCCTGAGGATCCCCTTGCAAGGCCCGTCCTCCAGTGTTACCTTGGGTATTCTTAATAGCGTTAACTTCAGGGTTGAGATGAGGCCCAAACTCCAGGGGGTCAGTACGTGGTTGTACATGATCATTGTTGCTGGTACCCCCTGTACCAGGGTGATTTTTTTTCAGGAGTTTGCCGCTCGACCAACTCTCTTAATCTTTCCTGGCTTTGAGCCAACCCAATCATTATTGCCATGAATTGGTTCATCTGAGCCCTCATCTCAGTTCTTTCATTAGCCATCTGGTTTCTTACGTCAGTCAGATCTTGTTGAACTTGGTCCATCTGTAAGCTCGGAAGGTTGTTTCTTGTTGGATACCGGTGAACTTTGTTGATGGGGAAAACCCTCCTACGAGTAATGTTTCCTAAAACCACAACAAAGTGAGAAAACAACAACAAAGAATACCTACAAAACAAAGAATGAGGTTAGTATGCAATGCAGTATGTCTATTTGTCTTCCAAGAGTATCCGGTTTGGTTCTTTGGTTTTGACCTTCCAGACCTCGAGGAATGATGATGTTGAAGAGAAATGAAGCCCAAAGAATAGCACACAAACCATATATTACAAATGCAAAGGTACATAGTTTTGTGATTACAAACAAGTCCCCATGGTGGGTCAAAATACAACAAAATCAACAAAAGTACAAACAAAATGAAGTACATATAACAAGAAATCAGACATCTAGCCCAAAGTCATCCTCTTTAACTTCCTTCAGGAGAGCATCAGTCACTGGTCCAACTGGATGCTCTGTGATGGTCCTGATAAGAAGGTTCCTGGTGGCAATAGCATTTGTCAACTTCTTATACTTGTCTTGGTCTTTTGATCTCTTCAACCCCGCCCGAAATTTCAACTCGGAGATTTCCTTTTGTGCTGCCAACAAGGCTTCCTGACTCTTCTTCTCATTAGCTTCCAGCTGCTCTATCCTAGCCTGGGTCTTCTGATCTTCCTGTGAACGAGCCTTAGTGATTCTGATCCATCTAGCCTGGCTCTCTTCCAAGTAGTGCTCAGCTCTGGCCTTCTGAATCTTAGCTTCTTTGCAAGCATTCTTCAACACTAACTCCCCTGCCTGGACTCTTTTGATGTAATCATTTATCTTCTCAATCTTGGTCATATGCTCGATCTGGAGCTTCTCTAACCTTTCATTGTCCAGACGACTATCATTCCTCTCCGAGAGGGTCTTCTTCAGGGCTTCAGAGAGCTGAGCATTCCTTTCTTTCAACTTCTCAAACTCCTCTAAACTGGCTGTAGCTACAGGCTCTACTGTTGATGGTCCAGGCACATCCTTTAGGGTGAATGGCATGTGGGTGATCTATCCTCTGATATGAGACAAATCAATGTACTGAGCTAAAGCTATGTTATTACACTTGCCAAGAATAGCAGTCCCTTTTGTCTGAATATTATCCCAAGCCCAGGCTGCTTGTCGGGTGATGGCATGATTATTCTGAACATCATAGTAAAGGGTTTCTGCTAAATCCTGCTACCTTGGTGGATGTACTAAGGCATACCCTAGCTTCCTTTTGAAAAGCAAAGGATTGTAGTTGATGCAACCTGTCATACCCCAAATTTGTCCCACCTGCATCAGTTTATTTTACTGTCTAAGCCATTATTTCAAAAATCCATTTTATTTTCTGTTTAACCGCTCATTATTAAAAAAAAAACCAAAAATCGTTTTTTAAAATTAAAAAAAATTCAAATTCTTTTTGTATATCATAATAAGTTTTTTTTTTCTATTTTGTTATTTAGTTCATTATCCAAAAAATATAAAAAAAATTTAATTTTATCATTATTAGTTCTATCAAAACTTTTTTGCATAAATCCACTCTTTAAAAAAAAGACCATTTACAAAAATCGCAAAAAAAATCAACATCATCTTTATTATCAATATTTTTTTCTTGTTAAAATTGTAATTATAATTTTCTATTTCCTTTTTATTATTATTACCAGTTTTTATCTTTATTCACTTTTTAATATTATTATTATTATTTTTATTTCTGTTAATACTGTACCTTTTTTTATTTTATTATTATCATTATATGCAAATTGTTTTTATATAATATATTTTATAAAATTCAGCCCATTGTTAAATTTTAGAAGTCCAATAGTAGCTATCATCTCCTCATCACACAGAAAATAGTGGCTCCCACACAAGCATCCGCAACACATGGGATTTGTACGTAAGAAAATCGCACAACACCATCCACCTCAAAAAGTTGCCTCATCATACAAGAAATCCATCAGAATTTCAATGCTTTCTTCCACTTTTACCCTCGGTTCACTCTATAAACACCCTTCTTCATCATCTCAAATGAAAAAAAAAATGGAAACAAAAAACAGAATCCGAAACAAATCCAGAACCACAATCATAAACCCTGCAAAAATATCTCAAACAAACTCGCACTCACCTCATCCAAACGTCCAAACCATAAACAAAAAACTGAACTGTTAAAAAAAACACCTAAATCAAAAACCACCTTACCTCCATTAAAACCATCAAAAACTCACAAAACCACCAACCCAAAAACGCAAATCGCAGCAAAACAAACCAACCAACGAACCACCACGACACCTCAACCACGCCGTAAAACAATCCTTTCCTCTTTTTCAAACACCACTACACAAAACCCCACCATAACTCAATATAAACGAAGAACAGAGAAGGAAGAAAACAGAGCCACACAAAATCTAACAACCAAATCGCAACCGCCAATTTCGACCACAGACACAAACCGAAACTTCAAAACACCACCACCGCCGGAAATCACGAAGGGGTCACCGGAACCGTGTGAACGAAAACGCAATCCGAGAGTGAAACCGGAAACCGCCGCAAAGTCAGACCGTGAGAGGAGGAGAGATTCGAAGCTGACCCTTGCCACCGCCGTGAGATATCCGAATCTGAACAAGCATCTTTGCTAACGAAATCGAAAGAGAGAGAAGCAGGGAGAGAAGAGCTTGAATCCGCAGATCGCACGAGGAGATGAATGACGATGTCGTGAAACCGTATCGCGTTTATGCTGTGCGTTTGGAAAGAAGAAAAGCTGTGGTTGGTTTTGTTCCCTTTTCTAAAAAGCTGGGAATATTGAAGTGATATTTTTTAATTGTTTATTTATTTTATTATATTTTTTGTTTAACCAAGTTTTTTCTGGACTGTGGGCTTTAAGCCCGTTTCATGATGTCGCTAAACACACACCCTACAGTAAGTTGCATACACTAAATCCAACATTGCCCCCCTTTTCTTTCTCTATTCATTATTTCTTTTTAATCGTTAAGTTCTCTTGGTTTTTTATGTGAATTTCTATTATCTTAGTTTATTTATAGCTTTTCTTTACTATAATCACCTAAAAAAATTATTTAAAAAAATGAATTTCTATTATCTTAGTTTATTTATAGCTTTTCTTTACTATAATCACCTGAAAAAATTATTAAAAAAAATATATGTTAAATAATTATTTAATAATCTATCCATTTTATTATTATTTATTTTTTCTCTTTGTTGGGCCAATGATATTAATACAAGTTAGATTTTGTCCAATATATTTAATTGAAAAGTTTAATTAATATGAGGCCCCCTTTATTTTATTTATGATGTAATTCAATTTCAATAAAATTAATTTAAGTTAATCTATATTCTATTATATTCTTTTTAATTATTTAGCATTCTATTAAGTTCAATTTAATTTTATTATTATTATACATTTATTTTAATTATTGCAATTTAATTTAAATTCTAATTTTTATTTTAAATCGAATCACGAATTAATGTAAGCCGAGCATCGTGCCTCGCCACCAAATTTTTCTGAACTCGAATACTTCAAATATTTTCATAATCAAAATAACAGATTAATTGAATTCTGGAGTCTCGCATTCCTCGAATTCTTGAATGAACACTCCCGAGGCTCGCCCCGCGGGACGTCGTTCATTCGACTTTTCCGTTATTAAAATTTTTTAATCCACATATTAAAATATGAAAGAATCGAATTCTGGAGTCTCGAATTCTCGAATAAATTCTTCTGAGGCCCGCCCCTCAGGACATAGTTTATTTACCCTTTCATTCTAAAAAACCATAATCGAATCAAGCATTTCTCTAAGCGAACATTATTTAAATCCTTTCTATATCGCAAACAAGTTAGCGTTTCAGCCTCCTATCGTGAGCAGATAAGCCAACGCTTAGCAGTAGAATGCGGTTTAAATAACTGTTCATCAAATCAAACCGATCAACCTTAGAATCATGAACTATGAAGCTCTGACTTTCCCATTGCACAAAGGAATACGTAGGCACATAGATCTTACTCCTTGCCGAGTACCCTAGGAACAAAATAACCCATTTCCCCTATTAACCTTAGATTAGAGTCGTCCGCATTTACTTTATTATTCGAAGAAAACAGAAAGCATAAGTCAACATTAAATCGAAAATTAAACTAAGAGGTTCCCGTTGAGTACAACGGACGTAAGGGGTGCTAATACCTTCCCCTTACGGAATCAACTCCCGAACCTAGAATCTGGTTTCAAAGACCTTGTTCTATCCATTTTTTCAAAAAGGTTTATCGATATTTTCCTTTTCCTTAATTGGAATAAAATAAGTTCGGTGGCGACTCTGTTGTTTTAATTTTTATCCGCGGTATTTCAGATCGTGAGGTCGTATTTTTCGAGGTATGACACAACCCTTCACTCCAATGAGAGGTACATTGGGATACTGCCCACAGCTTGTAATTATATCTCTGCCCTTGGTGCTCTGAGTGCACCACCTGATGTCTTCTAAAGTGAGAGCAATCATTCTCTTAGCCCAATTTATTGACTGATGAGGATTCAAGAAAGCTTATCTCCTTGGCAAGTGTCTCAATAGCCAACAGTAGAAGAGAGGTGCACAATGTCGCTCCCCCGAAAAGACACCTGGTCAGATAGGGTACAGACGCGAACGGTCGGCGAAAGGAGAAATGAAGGTGAACTGAATAGAGTCGCCAGCTAGGCATTTTTATCCCGAAGGAAAGGTAATGCTGCATAAACCTGAAAAAGATGGATAAGACGGTTGCGAACTAGAGAAACTGAGAAAGGGGTTTAGTTATAACCTGGGAAGGTATTAGCACCCAGATTGTCCGTCGTACTCGACGGGATCCACGCTTAAAATATTTGTGTTTAAAGGGGTAGGTGTTTGTGCTATCTGTGTGCAAAAGCTGGAAAAAGAAATATACATGTGTCGTTGCAAAAGAAATGAAATGCTCAGTGCTGAGGCTTTTAAAGAGAATGTTGAAAGAGGGGGAAGACACAGAGACTTTTGTTCGATAACAGTTAAGTTATGCCTACGTATCCTCTCGTGCAATGAGGAAGTCAGAACACTGTAGTTTGACTCAAAGAGAATGAAAGATAAATTGACTTGTGAACTGCTTGCTTGCCTATGCTCAAGTGTATTACTCGTCTGGCTCGAGTTCTAATTGTCTTGCATTAGACGGAAGAAGCAAGTTCTCGCTTGTGAATGAAGATGATGAGAAAAGAATCCCGAAGAAGACGATTATTGTTTGTTTTTGTGTTTTCAACCTTTTATTTGTTTTTGGTGTTTGTCATAAGTTAATGAGCTTAAGCCTAAATCAAGGGTTAGTAAACTCATTATATCCTCCCTTTGATTAGGGATAATGAGAATGCTTTAAGTATGAGATAAACATCTCAACTTAATTACCATGATGATGTAGGATTAAGATCATTAACCTACTTGTGATTATTTAGATGTTTTTTAGTTTTTGTTTAGTGTTAAGTAATGAGTTTAAGCCATAATCAAGGATTAGTGAACTCATTACACCATCCTAATAGAAGGATAATAGATGAGCACACTTAAGCTGGAGAAGATATCTCAACTTAATCCATGATTAGGGATTAACCTCATGACAAAACAAGCCTTTATTAAGTGGGTTTTAATTAAGGGATGAGATTAAGAAGTGAATTTTATGGTTTGTAAGACAACTTGAGGGGGACTTGTCCATTAAACACTAGGGTTAGTCCTTCTTAACCATAAAGGAAGAATTAGAACCCTAATGTAAGGCCCAAGTTACAAGATGAAGTCTTAGTGATTATTAAGATGATTTAATTAATAGGTTTAAACAAATTAAAGGTTTAACACTCCATCATAATAGAAGGATACATGCATAACCCTAATTCCAAAGTCCTAAAACTTTAAAGGTTTAGTCTCTAATGATGAGATGAGAAGAGAGACACAAAGAAAACTCAAAGGTAAAAAATAAGGGGGAACTAATCAGAACCCTAATTATTGTCATGCTTGGGTGTTCCTATGGTCTGTAAGGCTTGAGAAAGATCTTCAAAGAAGCCAACAATGGAAGAAGCAGAAGAAAGGAGAAGGAAGCAGAAGAAATAAGTTACTTACTTCATTGAAGAAGATAAGTAACTTAGAGAAAGAAAGTGAGAAATGAACATGAATGAGCAAGCCCACTCAAAGACAAATAAAATTGCAGCAAAGATGCATATGAAGAAGATGAAGGGAAATGAGAAGTGAAGGCAAATTCACTTCTCAAGTTAACTTACCACCTGAAAATGTTAGTACAAGGTGCATAAAGAAAGAAATGACATGAAATTATGCATATGTAATGACAAAGAAACAAGACCAGAAGCAAACACATGATGTAAATGATCCTATGAGATGATGTAAGAGCATACAAGGTGCACATGTGTGATCATACAAGGGAATGAATGCATATAAGGCATGTGGGAAGCATGAAAACACATGGATGTTTATGAAATGAAATGGATGCAAAGCATAGAAAATGTATGGATAAATGACCAAGCAATGTTCAAGCAATGTCTTAAGATGTCTAAGATGAAAGGATGGGATGCAAATGATCAAAACAGAAGCAATTCACATGATAAAAATTTGCAAATGAGCTCAAACAAACCCTAACCCCATATGATATCACACCCCAAAGGAGAAGGTCTAACTCTTAACCTAAAGGAAGTTATGATTTTCCTAAGTTAACTAGGGTTTTTTGGGTACCTTAAAAATAAAAATGCAAATCAATTTGAAAATAAAAGATAAATTCATGACAAAAATATCCTAGAAACTACATGTTATATGGAAAACAATGCAAAAATAATCATTATCAAACCCTTCATGGTTACGTAGAAAAGATTTTTTAAAGTTAGGGTTCTAAAAAAGGGAATTTTATGAACCCTAAATTCAAAGAAAATGTCAAAGTATGTTCAAAACCAAAAATAAATTTGGATGAATGGTTTGACAATGTTTCTAAATGTCTTGAGATGCAATGTGAAATTTTTTTGTGATTTTTAGAAACCTAAATGGTATTTTAATTAATTAATTTCCATTAATTAACTAAAATAAACATTTAAATATTTTAAAAATGTTTTTTAAATGCAAAAAATAAAAATAAAAATATTTTTGGTTTCTGAAAATTAATAAAAGACTTGATAAAAATTTTCATAATTTTTTAATGATTTTTACTATTTTAATAAATATGTAAAATAAAATGCAAAAAAAATGAAATAAAAATAAAATAAAGGGGAAGTATGACTATCCAAAGGCTGAGGTTAAAACTGGGGGGAAAACCATTGACCAGTGCGCAAATCAAAGGCTGAGATTCATTCTGGCTTAATTAAATTAAATTGAATTAATTAATTAAAGATTAGGGTTAATGAGGGATCTGGACCATCCAAATACGCGCGGGAGACATCATCCAAGGGCCAGAATTAAAACTTCCTTAATTACGCAGATTAAACCCTAATCAGTCTCAGGTGGCCGGAAAAGACTTCCGGTCGTCTTCTCCGACGAGACCAAACTATAAACTTCTTCCCTAGGCCATTTTAGGAGCTCTAAAGCTCCAAATCAAATCCCCAAACCTTCCCCAGCAAGAATCAACCCTCAAAATCAATTTCTAATGCATCATGAACAAGATACGAATCAAAACTCAAAAATGGAAAAACTTTCAGACAACCATGAAATACTCAATACGCAACAATTTTCAAAACCAACAAGTGCAGTGTGAGGACCTCTCTCTTGTGCAAATAGCCTACACTTGATCCACTGATGATGTTGCAAGGCTTGGAAGGAGTTGAAATGAGTTGGTTTGAGAGATTGCAGCTCAACTGCACTGAAATCGTGTTTTGTGTTTGTGGGGTTCCAGGCTTGTTTAATGGCTGGGAAAGGTTCTATTTATGATGGTGAGTTGAATGGTGAAGTTTGTTTGAGGTTTGAGTGGCTGAGCAGAGAGAATCAAAAGCTTGAAGGTTGAGGGTGATTTTGTGAAACTTGTCTTATGAGAGGATTCAGGCTTGTGTGTCTTGTGTTATGGCTTGCTTTTGGTCCACATAACAAGTCCCTATTGGCCAGAGAGTGGTTGTGGCTGCAGCTGATTGTTTTGGGTCTATTTGCAAAAAGTCAACATTATGTGTACTTGAGGTATGGGCTTATGCAGCAGCTGTTTTATGGCATGTCTGGCCTCAACATGAATCAAAGAGGTCCATGTAATTGAATTTATGCAGCTGGATGGCTTAGAGGCATGGTTGTAAGAGGTTTTGCAAGTGTTATGCAATTTTCCCCTTTTGTGGTTTCTTGTGATGCAAGCCATGAAAGCAAGTGATTCTTTGGGCAATTAGGATCACCATGCAATGTACTATGTTTTTATGATGCTTAGAGATGCATTAGAGGTCACAAAATGACTTGGCAAGTGGTTTTGCAAAAAATCCTCTTTGGTGTGAATGTGAAAATTATAGGATTTTTGCCAACTTTACAAGGCCATAACTTGAGTTCCATAATGAAATAGAACATGTTCTTGTACTTTTTGAAAAGGGAATGATCCAATCTAAAACTTTCATGACCAACAATTTTTCGTTTGAAGCATTTTTGGTTGAGAAATAAGAGGTTGAAAAACTTTCCCAAAATGGAAAGTTTCCATTACAAGTCATTTCCATTTTTGGCAACTTTTGGTTTAGCTCAAATTTCTTCAATTTTGTGAACTTCCAAGCACTTAAATGATCAAATAAAGATCATATAACTTCAATTTGATGAAAATACCACTTTGGTTCAATTGTTGGGGGCCTCAGATGCCCTGATTTTGCTCTAACTTGCTCAAGAAGTTACCCAGTGAACAGATAACTTCCACAATGAATTTCCTCATAAAACTTGGTACACATGATCCTTATAACATCTTAAGAACATTAGAAACAAGAATGGCCCAAAAATTTGGATTTATGGCCTTTGAAACCAAAACCCTAATTTCAGGTCATCTGTGCAATGAAAACCCTTGCTCTACTTCCATGCTTTCCCAGTTCTTGTGATTTCTTGACTTCCTTGATCTTTGAGGGATATAATATGATGATAGAACACACATGGATCCTCTTTTAATGATTGGAGACCTTTGGAGTGGCTCAGATGGATCCTTGGATTGCTCAGATCATAAACCCTAGATGCAGATGAACTTGAACTATGCAGATGAAACAAAAATGCAATATGAGATGGTATGCTTATACTAATGAAATCATGAAAGATCACAAGCCATGGTGAAATGAGTGAGGGAAAATTTGGGGTGTTTATAGCTTCCCCTATTCAAGCATGAGTTAGTTGTGCAGAGTGTAAGCGCTTGGCTTATCAGTCAAACAAGATAACTTGTGGTTGAATACCAAAGACAGTCCAAAATTTGTACTCACTGGGGAGAAGAAGAAAAGGGATATAAATTGTAAAAGGTAGTATAACTTGATTATAAAGTGCGGGCGATGGAGGACGACCATCGAGCAGAAGACGACTGCTGGGGATAAAGCGGTAAGTAAAGCAATGATGGGGACGACCGACAAGTTGGGGAAATAAGGAGATCATGATGGGGACGGCCATCAAGTAAAGTAACAAGGTTCTCTGGGGATTAAAAATAAAGGCACTGATTGGGATGGCCATCAGGTTTGCAAAGTAATGTAAACAACGACGGGGAAGGCCATCGGTTTAAAGAATAAATGAAATAATGATGAGGGACGGTCATCAAAGGTGAAGGACAATCACCTAGCAGGGGACGACTACTCTTTATCACGACATAGGACGAATGTCGGATAGAAAAGGTCGACGATGGGGATGGCCATCGGATAAGCATGATGAAGGACGATCATCAAGAGGTGAAGGATGATCATCTAGTAGGGTACGGCTGCTTTCGGGGTTTTATCACGACATAGGACGAATGTCGGATAACAAGATCAACGATGGGGACGACCATCGGATAAAAATGATGAGGGACGATCATCAAAGGGTGAAGGACGATCACCTAGCAGGGGACGACTGCTAAATATAACGACATAGGACGAATGTCGGATAAAAAAGGGTTCCAATAATGGAGACTCCGTTGGGGAAAGGGATGAGGGACAATCATCCAAAGGTGAAGGACGATCACCTGGCAGGGTACGGCTGCCGAAAGTATCACGACATAGGACGAATGTCGAATAGAAGAAAAAGTTGCTTTGCTTGCGACTTACTGGGGGATGGTAAACATGAACGAGTGCTTACGTTTTAAGAAGAAATGGTATAGGTGTTTTAACATTGTGTATAGATTAAAGATGCGGACGAGCATCCTTAAGACCATGATACGGACGAGTATCGGTAGAAACAAACGCTGACGTGTGTTCAGAGATGATGATATGGACGAGTACCAACTGGTTAACCAAGAACACAGACGAGTGTCAAATCTGTGGGGGGAATGATAATATATACAAGATACGAACGAGTATCTGTATGAGTATTGGTGAAGTATGAGCAAGACACGGACAAGTATTCACCTTGCTGGGAAAAGGTGACACGGACGAGTGTCAAAAGGGTATGCAAAGAGGAAGTTTTTTTATATCTGCAGGGGAATGATATGACATGGACGAGTGTCGAAAGAGTATATATAAACAGGTATTTGTGTTGGGGAGTGCAAAGGGGACGCTTTGGCTTTTATTTGCAAGGTATGTGAGCATTTATATACATTGCTGATGAAATGTTGGTGGTATTTGCAGGTGACTGGTTCGAACCAGGCTTGTGATCATGCAAATGTTTGATTTTTGCCATAATGCTCTGTATTAGACAGAATGCTACGCTCTGTGGGGAAAATGATGCGAATGCTATGATTATGCAAAAAGAAACCGATCCGGGATTCGGATCCCGCTGTTGTGAAGAACTCTAGCTGATCTGCCTGGAAGGATATCCCAGCTGGGGGGAGATCTTTGGTAGATATGTTAAGATATATAGCTCTGCTTGGGGAACTAGATCATTGATAGACCTATCCTGCAAGGAGAAGCCCAGCTGGGGATAACGAAAGTTCCGTCACTTTGTTGTGTGAGAATTCAGGCATTGTTCTTCTGAGGAGAGGCTTGAACTCTGCGGGGAGATAGTTCTTTTGTCTTTGAGAGACCTGGTACTCTGTTTGGGGAAGAAAAGATCACTGAACGATCTTCCTAGAGGACTCTGTGGGGATCCTGGCAGGGGATGCTCCTGTTGAATAGACTTATGTTGGTGATGAGGAGGTTTTAACAACTCCGTTGGAAAAAAAAAGAACATTTCAGATACTGCTCGGGGAGGATGTATGCTAGGGAGAATGTGTCTGGCATGCCCCATGCTGCATATTGAATACTCGCAACCTGTTAAGAGAAACGCACAAGTACCCCGAGGTATCCCTTACCGGATTCCGTCATAGGAGTTAGATATTCTTGAGTGTAAACATATTTCCCACAAGCATTTATTAATAATGGCTCATATGTTTTATGCAAGTATTATATTATGGATATTGGACATTTTGCAAACGGAACGAAAATGTACAAGACAAGGTGTGACTGAAAATTCTGATTTTATTAATCGGGGTGCCCTGAATTGGCAAATACAGTCAAAGAAACAGATCCCCTAGAACGAGGAGATTGTTACAAATTGAAAAAAGTAAAAAGTGCTGGCAATGTCGACGATGCTCCGGCGAGTTTCCTTTGCTATGACCCGTATAACCTTGACGCTCTTCTCATCTTGCTTTCTGAAGAAGGTTGATTCTGACTGATGCTTTAACACTTTCGAAGCTTGTCGTGTTGTAAGTAATAAAGACGAATTCAGAATGCAGTTGTTCGCTTATTCTCTGATTTTGCATGGATCGCCCTTTTGGGTTTTTAATCCACCGGGATACCCATTTTTTCCTGAGCTGTCCAATGTGGCTTTTCAACTCAGCGGGTGTGCATCTTTTTAATTTTCCCTTATTTTTTCCCGAGTCTTTAATTCTGTTTTTGACTCGCCGGGATGCCTTATTTTTGCCTGGACTTACATTCTGTTTTTATGTCTAGCGGGTCTTTTTATGCGTAGTATTTTTTAACTGCATTTGAATTCACAGGGGACAAGAAATATTCACCATCCATAGTAGTGAGCATCAGTGCTCCACCAGAGAAAACCTTCTTTACTATGAATGGACCATCGTAATTTGGAGTCCAATTGCCCCTGTGGTCTGTATGAGGAGGAAAAAGTCTTTTCAGCACAAGATCTCCCACTTGGTATTCTCAAAGTTTGACTTTCTGATCGAAGGCTTTCTTCATCCTTTTCTGATATAGCTGCCCATGACAAATTGCAGCTAATCTCTTTTCTTCGATCAGATTCAGTTGATTGTACCGAGATCGGACCCATTCTGCTTCGTTCAACTTCACATCCATCAGTACCCGTAAGGAGGGTAGCTTAACTTCAACAGGTAGGACAGCTTCCATACCGTACACAAGCTGATACGGTGTTGCCCTAGTAGATGTTCTGATTGAGGTGCGATACCCATGCAAGGAAAATGGTAACATTTCATGCCAGTCTTTGTATGTAACCACCATCTTTTGCACAATCTTCTTGATGTTTTTGTTAACTGCCTCAACAACGCCATTCATCTTTGGCCTGTAAGGAGAAGAGTTGTGATGTTGGATTTTGAAGTCCCGACATAGTTCTGCCATCATCTTATTGTTCAAATTGGAACCATTATCAGTAATGATTCGCTCGAGGTACTCCATATCGACAAATGATGTCTCTCTTCAGGAATCTGGCTATCACTTATCTGGTGACGTTTGCATATGAAACTGCTTCAACCCAATTGGTGAAATAATCAATGGCTACCAGGATGAATCTGTGGCCATTCGAAGTAGTCGGTTTGATATTTCCAATCATGTCAATGCCCCACATGGCGAAGGCCAAGGTGAAGACATCACGTTCAAAGGATTTGGAGGTACATGCACTTTATCTGCATAGATCTGACACTTGTGACATTTTTTGGCATATGCACAACAGTCTGCATCCATTGTGATCCAATAGTAACCTGATCTTAATAATTTATTTGCCATTGCATGTCCTCCGGCATGGGTACCAAAAGATCCTTCATGCACCTCGTGCATCAGCAAGTCTGCTTCTTTCTTATCAACACATCTGAGCAGAACCATGTCAAAGTTTCGCTTGTATAATGAACCATCAGCATTAAGGAAGAAACTACCAGCCATCCTTCTTAATGTCTTCTTATCATTGGGTGATGCCCCAGGTGGGTAAGTTTGATCCTCCAAGAAGCTTTTGATGTCATGGAACCAAGGCTTGTCCTCTTTAGCAATGTCTATAGAGAATACGTATGCTGGTCGGTCTAGTCTGGATACCGAAATACGAGGCACAAAATTGGCAGTTTGAACCTTGATCATGGAGGAAATGGTAGCCAGAGCATCTGCGAACTGATTTTCGTCTCGAGGGATATACTAAAGTTTGACTGTTGTGAAGAAAGTCAATAATCTCCTCGTGTAGTTACGGTATGGAATCAGATGCTCTTGGTGAGTGTACCATTTGTCGTTGGTTTGATTTATTAACAAAGTTGAATCTCCGAATACAATTAATGTCTTGATTCTGAGGTCAATGGCTTCCTCAAGACCCAGGATACAAGCTTCGTATTCAGCTTCGTTGTTAGTGCATGCAAAGGTGAGATTTGCCGAGAAAGGCATGTGAACTCCTTTCGGTGTAATGAGCACTGCAGCAACTCCACGACCATTCATATTGACAACCCCATCAAACATCATTGTCCATTCTTCTTCTGGGTCAGGTCCTTCAGTGTGAACAGGTTCTTTATGATCTTTTACTTTCAGGAACATGATGTCTTCATCAGGGAAGTCAAATCTCATGGGCTGGTAATCATCAATGGGTTGCTTAGCTAGATAGTCAGACAGTACACTGCCTTTGATGGCCTTTTGAGATGTATATTGAATGTCATACACTTTCAGAATCATTTGCTATCTTGCAACCCTTCCGGTAAGTGCTGGCTTCTCGAATATGTACTTGACGGGGTCCATTTTTGAAATCAACAAGGTAGTGTGAGTCAGCATATACTGTGTTAGTCGGCGAGCAGCCCACGCTAAAGCACAACAAGTTTTCTCGAGCAGTGAATAACGTTGTTCACAGTCGGTAAACTTTTTTCTTAGGTAGTATATTGCATACTCTTTTCGACCAGACTCGTCATGCTGGCCCAACACACACCCCATTGATCCTTCTAATACTATCAGGTACATTATTAGAGGCTTCCTTCATCTGAAGGCATAAGAATTGGAGGTTCTTGTAAGTACTCCTTGATTTTGTCAAAAGCCTTCTGATAATCTTTGTTCCACCTGACCGTTTGTTCCTTTCTTAACAATTTGAACAGGGGCTCACAGGTTACAGTGAGATGAGATATGAACCTTGAAATGTAGTTCAATCAACCCAAGAAACCCCGAACTTCCTTTTCAGTCCTAGGTGCAGGCATCTCATGAATGGCTTTGACTTTGTCAGGATCAACTTCAATTCCCTTTTAACTTACGATGAATCCCAGCAGTTTACCGGAACGTACCCCGAATGTGCACTTGTTGGGGTTTAGCTTCAACTGATACTTCCTCAGACGCTTGAACAACTTCAGCAGATTTACCAGATGATCTTCTTCAGTGAGGGACTTGGCAATCATGTCATCCACGTAACATTCAATTTCTTTGTGGATCATGTCATGGAATAACGTTACCATAGCCCGTTGATAAGTAGCACCGGCATTCCTCAGTCCAAAAGGAATTACCTTGTAATAAAATGTTCTCCAAGGTGTGATGAAGGTAGTCTTCTCCATGTCTTCGGGTGACATCCTGATCTGATTATACCCGGAAAAACCATCCATGAAAGAAAATACCGAGAACTGAGCTGTGTTGTCGACCAATACATCAATGTGAGGTAGAGGGAAATCATCCTTCGGGATAGCTCTGTCTAGGTCCCGGTAATCCACACACATCCTCACTTTGCCATCTTTCTTAGGCACTGGTACAATATTAGCGACCCACGACGGGTAACTAGTCACAATAAGGAAACCTGCGTCCCACTGTTTTTGTACTTCCTCTTTAATCTTCATGGCCATATCCGGACGAGTACGGCGTAGCTTCTGTTTTACCATAGGACAATCTTCTTTCAATGGCAGCTTGTGCATAACAATGTCAGTGTCAAGACCTGGCATGTCTTGATAGGACCAAGCAAAGACGTCGACGTATTCTCGAAGCATATCAATGAGTTGTTCTTTTACTAAAGCTTGCAGACCGGCCCCAATCTTCACTTCTTTCAAATCCTCTTCGGTACCAAGATTAACTGTTTCGACCTCCTCATGATGAGGAGTGATCACTTTCTCTTCTTGCCTCAATAACCTGGCTAACTCTTCAGGTAACTCATAGTCTTCTTCAACCCCTTCATCAGCTTGATTAATTGGATTGTCGAAGTCATACAAGGTCATAGCAGTGCTGTTGTCGATGCAATCTGGAGGATAATCTCTGCAAGGGTTGAGATTTGTTCGTTTTAGTGATCATTTTTAATCTTGTTTAGAAAAGTGAAAATGAAGTTGTTTATTTTGAAAACATTGCCATTTTATTGTTTTGTACAAAAGTGAAAAATGAAAAGATAGTGAGCAAAAAAGAGACTTGTTTGCAAAAGATGTATGATATTCATTGATTAATCCATTTGCACAAAATTATAATATGGCCCTATTACAAAATGAGTCCTGACACCTTGGGCAAGATGTAGGACTTGATGCATGCTAAAAAAGACAGGAAATAATAATTACTCTGCCGGAGTAACCCTTATAATTTCCTGGGAAGACCAGTTAAGGACTTGGTTCCCTTGGATCCTTGGACGTATCCAGCTCTCCAGGTTGCGGTCGCTTCCGCCTCGTCTTCCAGGTTGTTAACAGCATCTGGGGTGAGCATCCCCCCACTGATGAACTTGGGCTCTTTAGCAGCCTCTGACTAATCTTGTCGGAATGGTTTGTAACCCAAATCGAATATATCTTCCTTCTTCTCCACTGGCAGCAGCTTACCCCAGCCTTGAGCATTACCATCTTCAACAACCTTCCGGGCTTGCTGATAGGAGACAATTGAAGTACCCATCCTGTCTTCCTGGGATGCAGCAAATACTTCAGTCGTCGCCTCATTAAGATTCAGGGCCTCGAACCCTTGGCTCATAGTTTCATGGATTTCACCATCCATCTGAATATATTTGTAAGTAGCCAGATGGCTAACAAATATGTCCTCCTCGCCACAGATGGTGATAATCTGTCCTTCCCACTCATATTTCAATTTCTGGTGAAGGGTCGACGTTACTGCGCCTGCGGCGTGAATCCAAGGTCGACCTAACAGACAGATGTATGCCGACTGAATATCCATCACATAGAAAGTAGTCTTAAAGACTTGCAGATCAATTATCACCGGCAGCTCTACCTCTCCAAGAACAGATCTTTTGGAGCCATCAAAAGCCCTGACCACAAGATTACTTGGCCGAAGAGCTATCCCATCATATTCGAGCTTGACAAGAGCTTTCTTGGGTAAGAGATCGAGTGAGGACCCAGTGTCTACAAAGACATGAGATAGTACAGCTCCTTTGCACTCCATGGTTATGTAAAAAGCTTTATTGTGGTGACGTCCTTCAGTGGTCAAATCAGCATCAGTGAAACCTATCCCATGGCTAGTATTGACATTTGCCACAACTGTTTCAAGCTGATTCACTGTGATCTCTTCTGGTACGTAGGCAACGTGCAGAACTTTGAGTAGTGCATCCCGATGAGCCTCGGAACACAACAGCAGGGATAGTATAGAGATCTTTGAAGGAGTCTGGTGGAGATGGTCCACAACTTTATAGTCACTTCTTTTAATTATCCTCATAAATTCATCCACATCCTGATCAAAGGATGATTTATAAGTTTCTTTTGGTGCAGATTCTTCAGGTATTACACTTTTTCCTTTGGCTTTGGCAACAGCTTCTGCCTCAGTATTGGTTCTTAGAACTTGTGACGCAAAGAGATGTTTGCTTCGGGTGAAGCCTCCGCCTCCCCTGACATTTTCCACTTGGGGAGTAAGAACTGAAGAATCAAGAAGGACTTTTTCTCCGTTGCAGTAAAGGTCAGCACCATAATGCCATGGAACAACACTGTCTTTATCATATGGCATTGGCCCGGGCACCGTGATAGTGATTGGGCTTACTGCATTAGATATTGGAACCATAATTGTATGTGGATCATAGAAAATAGTAACAGGACCTCGGGTGGATGTTGGTGGTGGTGAACTGAAGCTCGGTTGAAACTGTTGTTGGGGTTGCTAAAAGTTGCTGGAATCTGGGACCGTTGTTGGGTCATAATAAATTGTAACTGTGGAGACATCATTGTTGGTGGTTGTTGGAGTTGTAGAAGGAGATGAAATGGAACTGTTGTTTGTTGAAATGAAGGAAGAAATGGTTGAAAGTGCGTAAAACACAAGGAAGGGGGGTTGGAATTGGGTTTTCTTAAAAACTTAAAATTTACTTCTATGACAAGTTAATGTATCCTGGTTCGTTTGAACTCAAACTACGTCCAGTCCACCCGCCAAGGTGATTTTGCCTCTATCACTGAGGTCTTAATCCACTATTCAATAATTGAACACACACACTGACCTACAGTCAATGTCCTCTTGAGTCTTCTGACTGAAACTAGTCACTCAAGGGATTTTACTTAACTTTTACAATAATAATAATAATAAAGTAATTATTTTGCTTCTAATAAATCTATGATCACTAAGTGAATGTTACAAGAGTTTAGCACAAATGAATAAGTCTTTTTCTCGTGAGTGTGGTGTCTCAAATCTTCAATTTGATTCCTTTATATAGTTCTTGAATAATTGTAGCCGTTGGAGACATCTTGAGCTAATTTAGGATATTAGTTAATACCATAAACTCCTTCCATAACAAGAGATACTTGTCTTCATCATTAATTAATATATTCTTTAATTAATTCCTTTAATATGAGAATCATCATCTTCTAGACATAAATCATAGAGAATAAATTCTTGATACGCAGCTATTAAACCATGTCTTTAAATGATGGATTCTTCAATAAATATATCTTCTAT
Organism: Lathyrus aphaca; assembly: GCA_963966055.1. Lineage (NCBI taxonomy): Eukaryota > Viridiplantae > Streptophyta > Magnoliopsida > Fabales > Fabaceae > Lathyrus > Lathyrus aphaca. The sequence goes on along the minus strand of OZ014519.1, from coordinate 430,124,476 downwards.
ATACGGCTCAATGTATCTTCTAATAAAGCACATCTTCTTTAAATAACTTCCTCTTCTACACATATAATAAAGAGAGTCATTAGAACTTCTATTCTTGCATAATAATATTTGTTATAATCAAAACTCTTAGAGGTTTAGAACCATAATTGTTCTAACAATCTCCCCCTTTTTGATGATGACAAAACATTTATTTAGATTTTAAGAATAGAGTTTAATAGGATTAGAAGAACTCCCTTTGATTAAATTAAATCAGATATTTCTGTTAGAGGTTCCTTCAGAAGTTTTATCCTTCAAAAGTTTCATATGCCTTAGCTCCCCCTGAGTTGATTACTTGACCTGTTTCTATTTTAGAATCACAACTCAAACATTTTTATTAGAATATATATGTTAGAGGCAAATCTTGATAACTGCTATAAATCAAGATCTTCTACGTTTCTCCCCCTTTTTGTCATAATCAAAAAGTATAAATGCAAAAAAATGCAAGAGTGAAGAAGCAAAATAAGTTTTTCATTAAACAGAATCAAAGCCAACAAGCAAACAACCAGTAGAACTTAAACAGTCATGATAAACAGAAGATAAACATAAATGATAAGTAGAAGATAAACAGAAAATCAGGGATTCATCTTAGTAACTAATGCCTCTAGAAGAGACTTGATTTCAGAGGATGATTCCACTTGCTTTCTAATCATAGTCTTCAACTGAACATTGGTTTCATCTTGTTTATCCAGCCTTTTCTTGACCATCTCATTTTCCTTTTTCAATTCTTCCAAGGTCTTCAGAACAAGAGTGGTTGGCAGAGGTTCTTCAGCTTCTGGAGCAGCTTGATTTTCAGAATATTCTTCAGTTGCTGGTGGTTGAGTAGAATCAACATCCTGACCTTCATTAGAAGGAACTAAAACCATTTGAAGTCCAGAGTTTGAATCCAGAGGTTCTGATTCTGTCTAGAGTTTTTTGTCCAGAAGAAATGGTTTATTCTTTTCAATGTTTGAAACAACTGCTTTGAGATACTCACAGAAGTTCTGATGAGCAATGTCATAGCAAATGTCCTTCAGCTTTTTGGTTTCAGCATTGAACCATTTTCTGAACGTGGCCCAAAGAAAGTCAGAAGCTGCTGGATCAGGAAGCTCTGATCAAGCAGCCTTGAGATCCTCTATTCTGATTTTCATTTCTGTTTCAAAAGCAATCAGTAGAGCAACAATGTCTGTTTTTGTGGGTTTTGGTTTTGGTGCTGGTATGGCAGATTTATTTGAGACAGAGGATAATTTATGGAGAGCTTCTATATTGATAGAAGTTCTGAGGGGATTTTCTGGTTCAGCGTCTTCTGGAGGTGTGTCAGGGATGGTGATGAATGTTGGTGAGTTAGGTGGGGTAGATTCATAGGAAGACAAGGAGCTTTCTCTTATTGGTGAAAGGTTAAAAACTAGGCCATCAGAATTTAGTGGGTGGAAACTGCTGGGTTGATTTGTTTCAAAAGTTTGAGAAGATGGGATTTGATGAGATTTAGGGGGTTGGAAATCATCAATGTCAGAAAGAACATGTTGAAGGGAAGTTTGTGTTTCAGCGGATGGAGAACGGTCTATATCAGATAGAGGTGTTGTGTCAATGGGGATATCAAAGTCTGATAGGGTTTGTGGTTGATGGGGTTCATGTTCTGGTGGATATAGTGAAGATAATATGGAGGAGACAACATAGGTTGTCGGTATGACAAAGGGAATAGGGTTAGAAGGTGGAATAGGTTCAGAAGATGGGGTTGGTTCAGATGATGGGGTTGGTTCAGAGGGAATTGGATTAGAAGGAGTTGGGTCAGAAGGTGCTTCAGACATTTCTACTGTTACTACTTCTACTACATAAATGAATTCAGAGGTAGAGGCAGAAGTATTACCTGTTTTTCTGGTAGTTTTAGGAGCCTTCTGAGAAGTTCCTTCTCCAGCCTTCCTTTTCTTGCCCCTTTCTGATGCATCATCTGGAGTTTGTTGAGTAAGTTTTGTTGCCTTGAACATTGGATCCACACCATCTTGCTTGCAGGAATCCAAGTATCTGACCACAACCTCTGGAGGTGTGTCAGAAGAAAATAGAGGGAAGTTCTGCAGAGGAATCTTCCTTGTGGTTATAACCTCTCTGGAGTAGAGGATGGGGTCTTTCTTGATAAAAGTTATGAACTTCATATTCTTCATATTTTTAGCATTGAGAGGCTTGCCAACATCTGGTTCCAGAAGCTCTATCTACTTGGCTTCAACCAGATAGTCCACCAATTTATTCTCATTGAGAATATCAGAGATTAAATGCCCTAGAGGTATCCAATCCCTCTTGGTTTTCTCTCCTTCCCTTGTCTCTTTCACACTGTTTTTCAGATGATTAAATAACAAGTGTGCTAGGTTAACCTTCTTCTGCTTAGCAATGAAGTACAACAAGAACTATTGATCCATGTTGATATAATCAGGAGAGTTGGTTGCTTTCCTATGGCAGATGCTTCCAAGAATGATCTTGGCCCAAATTCTAAGATGAATCTTCAGATCCTTTATCTTGTTAGAAGGTTAGCCATTGGTGAAGATTTCTTTAGCTATCAGTTTGGTATCTAACATTTTGTCCATTTCACTACACTTGATCCCATTACCATCAGATTCAATGAGCCTAGCAATGTGGTCTTCTGAAATTATGATTCTCTTCCCTAGCACATATGAAGTAACATGAGTGTTGGAAGCACTTGAAAACACCCAGAACTCCTTAACCAATTTGGGGAAAACTGGTCCCATGAGACGATCAAAATATTTCTCCCAACCTTGAGCTTCGACGGCGGGAAGTAAGTCAAAACCATTGTCTTTCAAGCTATCAAAATCCACAAATAGCTCACACAGAACTTCAAGTTTGTCAGTTGGAGTGAAAAGGGTCTTCACAGGTTCAACAAAGAGCACATCTGTTGAGTCTTGTTGTTGTTGTGAGGAGGAAGACATTGTTACTAAGATGAGTTTTTAGGGTTTAGGGTTTTAAGAAAAAATTCAGAGAAGACGAAAATATGAAAGTGAAAAGCTTGATAGTAAAAAGAGAATGAAGGTAAAAGAGAAAAGCGAGGGTAAAAATCTGTTTATATAGAAGAAATTTCATTGAATAATACGAGAAATTTGTGGGAAAAATTTAATTTAAAAACATAATGATGGAATGTAATAAATGTAGCAGACATATGGGAATGCGTAAAAGATCTTGGAACAGTTACCAAAAAGATATTTGCCTTTATTGTGTCAAGTCAGCCGTTTCAGTTTCCCAGAATTTTAACAGATGTCCTTCTGTAGAGGACAGTTGTCCACTTGCATGTTCTGTCACTCTTCAGAATTTGGACACTTGTTCTGATTCTGATAGGATTCCTTAGAGCCTTGTTGACACTTGTTGATGTAAAGATCTGCATGTTATTCTATTGAACAGAAGTTCTCATAATTAAATAGTTAGAAAAAAATATCTTCTGAAAGAATAAAATAGAGGATTAAGTTCAGAACTTCTGAGAGATAAAAACATACAGTTGAAGCATTTTCATTCTGGACATAATTTCATACTAAGGTTGGTTAGAATGAAATTAAATCTATCTTCAGGAAGGGGTTTTGTAAAAATATCAGCCCATTAGTGATTTGTATCTATGAATTTTAACATTAAAATTCCCTTCTGAGTATAGTCCCTAATGAAATGATGTTTAACTTCTATGTGTTTATCTCTAGAATGTAAAATTGGATTTTTAGAAAGACATATAGCAGAAGTATTATCATAGAGGATGGGAATGTTACTCTCATAAATGTTGAAATCCTCAAGCTAATTTTTCATCCAGAGCATCTGAGTACTGCATCCAGCTGCTGCAATGTATTCAGCTTCTGCAGTTGATAGTGCTATGGTTGAATGCCTTTTGCTAGACCAAGAAATTAGATTATCTCCTAGAAATTGACAACTTCCAGAAGTACTTTTTCTTTCTGTTCTGTCTCCAGCAAAATCAGCATCACGGTATCCTACAAGTTTGTAATCTTTGGATCTTCTGTAGTATAAACCAAGATTAGTAGTACCTTTCAGATACCTAAAAATTCTCTTAACTGCTGTTAAGTGAGTTTCTCTAGGATCTGATTGGAATCTAGCACATAAACATACACTGTATAAAATATCTGGTCTAGAAGCAGTTAGATAGAGGAGAGAGCCAATCATACCTCTGTAGAGTTTCTGATCTACTTTCTTACTTACCTCTTCTTTCTCGAGAATACATGTAGGATGCATAGGAGTTTTAGAGATGATACTTTCTGATAAATCAAATTTCTTCAAAAGTTCTTTGACATATTTGCTTTGATGAATATATGTTCCTTCTGATGTTTGATTTATTTGGATTCCCAGAAAGAACTTTAATTCTCCCATCTTGCTCATTTCAAATTCTGCCTGCATAGACTTAGCAAACTCCTTTCCCAAGGCACTTTTAGTAGAACCAAATATTATATCATCTACATAAATCTGGCATATCAGAATGTCATTTTTAATGTTTTTACTGAAAAGTGTTGTATCCACTTTCCCTCTAATGAAATCATTTTCCAGAAGAAAAGTGCTTAGTCTTTCATACCAAGCTCTGGGAGCTTACTTCAGACCATATAAAGATTTTTTGAGTTTGAAAACATGTTCTGGAAATTTTGTATTTTCAAAGCCAGGGGGTTGGTGTACATACACTTCTTCATCAATATAACCATTTAAAAATGCACTCTTGACATCCATTTGATATAGAATAATATCATGGTTTACAGCAAATGAAATTAGAAGTCTAATTGATTCTAACCTGGCGACTGGAGCATAGGTTTATGTGTAGTCAATTCCTTCCTGTTGACTATAACCTTGTGCAACCAGTCTTGCTTTGTTTCTGACAACTTCTCCTTGCTCATTTAACTTGTTTCTGAATACCCACTTGGTGCCAATGATGTTGAATCCTCTGGGCCTAGGAACTAGATCCCATACATCATTTCTGGTGAACTGATTAAGTTCATCTTGCATAGCCAGAATCCAATCATTTTCTGAGAGAGCTTCTTCTACAGAAGTTGGTTCAATCAGGGAGACTAGTCCCTTTAGAGATTCTTCAGAGTTTCTGAATGATGATCTTGTTCTGATTGGTTTATCCTTCTTTCCCAAGATTTTATCTTCTGGATGATTCAGCTTGCTTCTGGATAGTTTCTTCTGAGTGGGTTCTTCAGAGCTTGTTGGAGTGATTGTCTTGTTTTGTTCTATAGGTGATTGTTCTTCAGATGTTCTGTTTGTATAAATTCCAACTTCTATATCTGCAAGAGTTTCATTCTGCTTTGGTTTTTCAGAACCAAGCTTATCATCAACTCTGACATAAATAGATTCTATGACTATACGTGTTTCTATGTTGTATACTCTGTATCCCTTTGAACGTTTAGAGTATCCTAACATATAACACTTTTGTGCCTTAGAGTCAAATTTATTCAGAGGATCATTAGTATTCAGAATAAAACATTTTCACCCAAAAGGATGAAAATAAGAAATGTCGGGCTTTCTGTTCTTCCACAATTCATAAGGAGTCTTTTCAAGAATAGGTCTTATAGAGATTCTATTCTGAATATAGCATGTTGTATTTACTGCTTCTGCCCAAAAATGTTTAGCCATGTTAGTCTCATTGATCATGGTTCTGGCCATCTCTTGCAATGTTCTATTCTTACGTTCTACAACCCCATTTTGTTGTGGAGTTCTAGGACAAGAAAAATCATGAGAGATTCCATTTTCATTAAAAAATGATTCTAATTTTTTGTTTTCAAATTCTCCACCATGATCACTTCTGACTTTAATAATTTTAAATTCTTTTTCATTTTGAACTTGTTTGCAGAAGTTAGAGAATACAACAATTGACTCATCCTTGTGTCTAAGGAACTTTACCCATGTCCATCTGCTGAAGTCATCTACGATCACCAATCCATACTTCTTGCCACTGACTGAAGCAGTTTTCACTGCTCCAAACAAGTCAATGTGCAGAAGTTCTAGTGGTCTAGAAGAAGATACAACATTTTTAGCTTTAAAGGCAGGTTTTGAAAATTTTCCTTTCTGACATGCTTCACACAGAGCTTCTGAGTTGAACTTCAAGTTTGGAAGTCCTCTGACCAGATTGAGTTTGTTAAGTTGAGATAATCTTCTCATATTAACATGTCCCAATCTTCTGTGCTAGATCCACTGAAGAGGATTGCTCCATCTTTCTGACTAACATCTTTACAGAACTTTTGATTAAAGATTATGTCATAGCCATTATCACTTAATTGACTTATGGATAATAGATTATGCATTAATCCATCTACTAATAGAACATTAGAGATAGAGGGAAGGTTTCCATTACCAATAGTTCCAGAGCCAATTATTTTTCCTTTTTGTTTGCCTCCAAAACCTACGTGGCTTCCATATTTTAATTCAAGACTTTGGTACATATTATTTCTTCCCGTCATGTGTCGTGAGCATCCAGAGTCCAGGTACCATGATTGGTGTTTCAGTTTTGCTATTAAAGACATCTGCAACATACACAATTTTATCTTTGGGTACCCATACTTTTCTGGGTCCTTGTTTGTTAGTTTTCACAAACTTCTTATTTATTTTAGGTTTCAAATTAGAACTTGTGGAACAAGATGACTCACTAGTATATATTAAGTCATGGTTATGACCATAAGTAAAATGAGAACTTAGAGGAGTATTAGTTTTTATGACAACGTCATCAATCTTTTTAAACTTCAGAGTTTCTTTAGTTTTCACATAGCCTATGCCTCTTCTATCATTTCTGCTAACTCCATAGATCATAGATGCAATTTTGCTTCTATCTATGCTTTTAGCTAGAAATGTTTGAAAACCATAGTCATATTGTTTTATGATACTATCAAAATTGATTAGATCTTCTAATTCAGATTCCTTCTGAGCTTTAAGTTTTTCAAGAGAGTTTTTGCATTCAAAAGTATTTTCTTTCAGCTCAGAGTTTTCTGTTTTTAGTTTTCTAACTTCTTCTAATTCAGATACCAGACTTTGTTTCATGTCTTTGTATTTGAATTGAAGCTTCTGATATTTTTCAAAAATTTCTGAGAGGCTAGCTTCTAATTGAGATCTAGAAAGTTTAGAGAATACCTCTTCTGTATCTGAGTCTGATTCTGATTCTGATGAGTGATCATCTTCTGGTATTTTTGCCATTAGTCCAATGTTAGCATGTTCATCTTCTGAATCTGACTCTGCTTCAGATGATTCAGAATCATCCCATGTTGCCATGAGACTCTTTTTCTTTTCTCTGTTGAATTTGTTTCTGGGTTTCTCTTTCTGGAGTTTTGGACATTCACTCTTGTAGTGTCCTGGTTCTTTGCATTCATAGCACACAACTTCTTTGCTTCTGGGTTTCTTGTAACCAGGTGTTGCTTTAGAGTGATTGCTTGTTCTTCTGGTATTTCTGAACTTCTTCTGATGATGCTTCCAGAGTTGTTGGACTCTTCTGGATAGAAGAGATAATTCATCTTCTTCTGATGAGCATCCAGAACTTTCTTCTTCTTCTGCCTGTAAAGCTTTAGAAACAGATTTGTTAGATTTAAGAGCTACAGAAATTACCTTTCTTCTGGGGTTCATCTTCTTCTAGTTCTATCTCATGACTTCTCAAGGAGTTGATCAGTTCTTCTAAAGATATTTCATTCAGATTGTTCGATAGCTTTAGAGCAGTGACCATGGGCCTCCAAGCCTTTGGCAAGCTTCTGATGATCTTCTTTACATGATCTGCTGTTGAGTAGCCTTTGTCTAGAACTTTCAGTCCAGCTACCAAAATTTGGAATATTGAGAACATTTTTTCAATTGTCTCATCTTCTTCCATTTTGAATGCTTCATACTTCTGGATGAGGGCTAGAGCTTTAGTCTCCTTGACTTGAGTGTTGCCTTCATGTGTCATCCTCAGGGAATCAAACATGTGTTTGGCTGAGTCTCTGTTAGTAATTTTCTCATATTCTGTATATAAAATAGCACTCAGAAGTATGGTTCTAGCTTTGTGATGATTTCTGAATTCCTTCTTCTGTTGAGCTGTCATATTTTTTCTTTCAATCTTCTGACCATCTGCTCCAACAGGATGAGTGTATCCATCTGTCACCATGTCCCAAAGATCTCCATCCAGAGCTAGAAAGAAACTTTCCAAAACATCCTTCCAGTAGTCAAAGTTGTCACCATTGAATACTGTAGGTTTTGCGTTGATCTTGTCATTTTGGTAGTCAATGTTGTTATTGCCAGCGTCTGCCATGTGTTTTAACTTCTGGATCTTTTACGGACACGGTTAAGTGTATTTCTCAGAACCTAGCGCTCTGATACCAATTGAAGGTGCGTAAAACACAAGGAAGGGGGGTTGAAATTGGGTTTTCTTAACAACTTAAAATTTACTTCTATGACAAGTTAATTTATCCTGGTTCGTTTGAACTCAAACTACGTCCAGTCCACCCGCCAAGGTGATTTTGCCTCTATCACTGAGGTCTTAATCCACTATTCAATAATTGAATACACACACTGACCTACAGTCAATGTCCTCTTGAGTCTTCTGAGTGAAACTAGTCACTCAAGGGATTTTACTTAACTTTTACAATAATAATAATAAAGTAACTATTTTGCATCTAATAAAGCTATGATCACCAAGTGAATGTTACAAGAGTTTAGCACAAATGAATAAGTCTTTTTCTCGTGAGTGTGGTGTCTCAAATCTTCAATTTGATTCCTTTATATAGCTCTTGAATAATTGTAGCCATTGGAGACATCTTGAGCTAATTTAGGATATTAGTTAATACCATAAACTCCTTCCATAACAAGAGATACTTGTCTTTATCATTAATTAATATATTCTTTAATTAATGCCTTTAATATAAGAATCATCATCTTCTAGACATAAATCAGAGAGAATAAATTCCTGATACGCAACTATTAAACCATGTCTTTAAATGATGGATTCTTCAATAAATATATCTTCAATATACGGCTTAATGTATCTTCTAATAAAGCACATCTTCTTTAAATAACTTCCTCTTCTACACATATAATAAAGAGAGTCATTAGAACTTCTATTCTTGCATAATAATATTTGTTATCATCAAAACTCTTAGAGGTTTAGAACCATAATTGTTCTAACATTGGTTACTGAAGTTGTAGATGAATCAGTAGGAACAATGGTTGTTGCAGTTGTAGGAGAATCATTCGGAACAATGGTTGTTGTAGTTGTAGAAGATTCACTTGTTGTTGACAAAAGGGTTGCTGGTGTTGTAGAAGCGGTTGTCGTAATTTGCAGAATACCTTATCTGATTAAGCCATTAATGCCATTCCTCAAGCTTGCACACCCATTCTCGGAAAATTTGCATAATTCATAACAGGCCTCACAACCTGGAAACACTTGGAATTTCTAAAGCTGGGCTTTAACCTCTGCCAGAGGTGTTTGAATACATGCAATGTTTTCCATTAAACTCATGGGTGAGCCTTCCTATATAGCATTAATCCTTGGCCCACTATGGCCTTGCATAGGATTTTTCATTACGTTGGGAGGTGGTGCAAATTTCACGGCTTTTGAATCTACCAGATCCTGAACCTTCATATGCAGAGCTCTGCATTTTTCCGTAGAGTGACCAGGTGCGTTGGAATGAAAAGCACACCTAGCGTTGACATCGTAGTTTCTTGGAAGGTTCTGAGGATCAGGCGGAGCCAATGTCCTCAACTCAACAAGATTGAGCTTTAGGAGTTGTGGCAATAATGTAGCATATGGCATTGGAATAGGGTTAATCACCTTGTTGATCTAAGATGGCCGCTGTTGAAAAGGGCGTTGTTGTTGATTGTTGTTGTTGTATGATCTTTGTTGAGGAAATTGTTGTTGTTGCGGAAAATGTTGTGGTTGTTGGGTATACTGAGGAGGTGGAGCAGGGATAGTAACAGCAGCAACTGTTCTGGGCAGGTATTGGGGTCTCCCTCTTCCCATGTGCACAAAGTTTGTTTCACCAGATCTACGGGGCCCAACAAATGGCTTCCTAGTACTGCTTGAACTGGCATCGTTGTCGGAGATCTTTCCCATCTTCAGTAGGCTCTCTATTCATTCCCCAGCTATCACCACATCTGCAAAGCTGGTTGAAGAAAATGCAGCCAATCTATCAATATAGGTACCCTGGAGAGTATTCATGAACATGTCTGCCATCTCCCTTTCAGACATTGGAGGTTGAACTGCAGCAGCTGGTTGCCTCCACCTTTGGGCATACTCTATAAAGCTTTCACGGGAATACTGAGACATTCCCATTAAAAGGGTCCCTTTTGGAGCCATGTCCAGATTATATTGATACCGACGGATGAAAGCTTCAGCCAAGTATTTCCAGCTTCTTATTGTGGCTCTGGTCAAGTGGGAATGCCATTCTCGGGATGCCCCGGTTAGTCTGTCTTCGAAATAAAACATCCACAGCTTCTTGTCCATGGTGTATGCTTTCAATCTCCCCAAGAAAGACTGAAGGTGGGTGCGTGGGCATGATGTGCCATTATACCTTTCAAAACACGGGGGCTTGAACTTGTGAGGAATTCTCACCCCTTCCACCAATCCCATGTCCATGACATCAAAACCTATAGAGTTTTGGGATTCAAGAGACCTCAGTTTCTCTCCAATTTCATCTAACCGACGGTCGTAAACCTCATCTCCAACCCCAACCACTGTAAACTGCTCTTCTTGAGGATCTTCCTGCAAGATCCTTCCTCCAGCAGTGTTACCATAGGTATTTCTTATGGCATTAATCTCTGGATTTAGATGAGGTCCAAACTCCGGTGGATCAGTGCGAGGCTGCACGTGATCGTTGTTACTGGTACCTCCTGTACCTGGATGGTGTTCTTCAGGAGTTTGTCGCTCAACTAACTCCCTCGGTCTCTCCTGGATTTGAGCTAAACCAGTCACTACTATCATGAACTGAGTCATCTGATTTCTCATCTCAACCCTTTCATTGGCCATTTGGGTCCTCACTTCATTCAAGTCTTGCTGAACTTGATCCATCTGGAGTCCTGGAAGGTTGTTTCTTGTCGGGTACCGGTGTATTCTGTTGACAGGGAACACTCTTCTGCGAGCAATGTTTCCTGAAACCACAACAAAGAGAGAAACAAAAACAAACAAATACCTACAAAACAAAGAGAAATGTTAGTATGCAATGCAGGATGCCTATTTGTCTTCCAAGGGTATCCGGTTTGGTTCTTTGGTTTTGACCTTTCCAGACCTCGAGGAAATGCTGATGATGAAGAGAGATAAAGCCCACCAAAAAATAATACAAACCAAATATATTACAAAGAGTGAAAATACATAGTTTGATTACAACAACATCCCATGGTGGGTCAAAATATAACAACAAAATCAAAAGTACAACAAAAGAAAAGTACAAGCAAAAGAGTCAAACATCTAATCCAAAGTCATCCTCTCTGACTTCCTTCAGGAGGGCCTCAGTCACTGGACCAACCGGGTGCTCTATGATAGTCATGATGAGGAGGTTCCTGGTAGTAATGGCACTGGTCAACTTCTTATGCTTATCCTGATCCTTTGACCTCTTCAACCCCGCCCGGAGTTTTAATTCAGATATCTCTTTCTGAGCTGCTAATAATGCCTCTTGATGCTTCTTCTCACTAGCCTCCAGTTGCTTTATCTTAGCTTGGGTTCTCTAATCCTCTTGTGCACGAGCCTCAGTGATCCTGATCCACCCAGCCTGGCTCTCCTCTAAATAATGCTCTGCCCTAGCCTTCTGAGTCTTTGCTTCCTTGAAAGCATTCTTCAATACCAACTCCCCTGCCCTAGCCTTTTCTGATGTAGTCATTCGTCTTCTCAATCTTGGTCAAGTGCTCAATCCGGAGCTTCTCTAAACTCTCATTATCCAGACGGCTGTCATTCCTCTCCCAGAGGATCTTCTTCAAAGCCTCAGAGAGCTGAGTATTCCTCTCTTTCAGTTTCTCAAACTCTTCCAAACTGATTGTAGCTGCAGGTTGCACTGTTGAAGGTCCAGGTGTATCTTTCAAGGTGAATGGTATCCGTGTGATCTGAGCTCTGGTACGAGACCAATCAAGATATTATGCTGAAGCAATGTTGTTGCACTTGCCAAGGATGGCTGTCCCTTTAGTCTGGATGTTGTTCCAGGCCTAGGCTGCCTGTCTGACAACAGCAGAGTTGTTCTGGATTTCACAATAGAGTGTCTCAGTCAAATCTTGCCCTCTTGGAGGATGAACCAAAGCATACCCTAATTGTCTCTAAAAAATTAAAGGGTTGTAATTGATTCAACCTTTTACTCTGATCAAAGGCACATTAGGATACTGCCCACAGCTAGTAATGATGTCATTGCCCTTGGTGCTCTGAGTGCACCATCTGATGTCTTCTGATGTCAAGGCAATCAATCTTTTAGCCCAATTCTTTGGATGATGAGGGTTCAGGAAAGTATCTGATTTTGGCAAGTGTCTTAACAACCAAGAGTAATAGAGGGGAGCACAACATCTGAACAATCTTCCTCTTTGCTTCTCATTCCTTTGGTGTACTGAATAATAGAAGTCTCCAAGCAAGGTAGGGACTAGGTTTCTCAGTAAGAACAGGTGAATAACATTCTTGCTCACAAACTTTGGCTCGTCTGCAAATAAGATAATTCCATATATGTTGAGTGCCAAGAGTGCACAAACAACATCCCACTTCCCTACTGCAGCATGCAGGGTGGCCTGGGAGATCAAGAAGTCCAAGTGAAGGCATGGAACCCCAACCTTGGTGGTCATGCTCTAATCAATGAGGGCAGGCTCCAAATGCAATGCCCTGGCTATGTCTTCATTCTTGAGAGCAACCATCTCAGGGTTGAAAGGAATCCCTCTCCTGATAGGAACTCCTAACAACATGGAAAATTCTTCTAGCAGAGGTCCCAACTGAAAGTCAGGAAATGTGAAGCATCTGAGAGGAGGATCATAAAACTGCAAACAAGTATGGATCATGCTCCTCTGGGATGCATTCGGGTCCATGATCATGTTCAATATGCCTCCATGGTGTTCTCTAAATAATGGGATGTGATCAGGTGTAATGAGACACTGGATCTGCCTGATGCCTGTCAGGGTGAGCTCAAAGAAGTGGTATGTGATGTTGCTCTTCCTGGAAGTGTCCATGTTGATGATGGGTGCTGGTGGAGAGAACTGAGGGTGAATGCTGATGAATGTCACTAAGGAAGATGCTGAAGAAAGGTCTCTAATGAAGACAAGCTTGAGAAGAATCTCTGATGAAGAAAAACTGATGAAAGTGCTGGAGAAGAAACACTGATGAAGATGCTGGAGAAGATGACTGAAGAAGTCTAAGCAGCAGAATGGGTCAAAACCAAACCAAAGGTAATAAGGTGGATACCCTGTAAAACAAATAGGAAAATGTTAAATGATGCAAAAATGATGTATGCAAAATGATATGCAAAGGGTTTGTGATCAAGAGCTGGATCTGGTATTTGCCTTGATAAGGGTCCATGTGTTCATAAGTCCGGATGGAGGTTTAGAAAACCAGTAACCAGGTGGGGGACTCAAATAAAGAGTCACAAGTCCAGGGTAATCACAAGAACTGTACAAAGTGATGCATTGTTAACAAAACTAGTAACAGGGTATGCTGAGGCCAAAGGGTTCCTGCAAACCTGTAAACATCCCAACCCCCTCACATGTATTGTTCTACAACAAGGATCCTCAGACTTGGATCAGTTATGAGAAGTGTAAACACTTCTAACCCGGAGGTACAGTGCTTACAATAACCATAAAAGATCCTCCTCTAATTCACCTCAGATGCTGAAGGTCATAAAAAGGTCATCTAGACTTAGCAGGCTTCCCAGATAGCCCTAGTACTACAAGAAATCCGTAGCATAGAGTTCTCAAGAAGAAACCCATGTCTGAACCGTGTTTCATATTCCCGCACCAGACCGAAATGGAATGGGAAAGAATATGAAGCCACTCTAGCCTATGTGTCACTCAGGTCCGAGGTATAGGACCTTAATCACTCAATGATACCCCACCCACCAAGGAAAACACAAATCCAGCACATGATAATGACAGTATGAAATGCATAAAAAAAAACTATAAATGAAAGCAATAAATAAAGTTGTACAGAAAGCAATAAAATAAAGCAATAAATAAGCACAAGTAGCACATAACACCCCCGTAAACACAAATCAAACAAGCGCTAGGAGGAACCCACAAAAATAACCAGAAGCCCTGGTTTCAATATAATGATCCCCAGTAGAGTCGCTAATCTGTCGCTCCCCCGAAAAAGACACCTGGTCAGATAAGGTACAAACGCGAACGGTCGGCGAAAGGAGAAATGAAGGTGAACTGAATAGAGTCGCCAGCTAGGCATTTTTATCCCGAAGGAAAGGTAATGCTGCATAAACCTGGAAAAGATAGATAAGACGGCTGCGAACTAGAGAAACTAATAAAGGGGGTTGGTTACAACCTGGGAAGGTATTAGCAACCAGATTGTCCGTCGTACTCGATGGGATCCACGCTTAAAAGATTTGTGTTTAAAGGGGTAGGTGTCTGTGCTATCTGTGTGCAAAAGCTGGAAAAAGAAATATACAGGTGTCGGTGCAAAAGAAATGAAATGCTTAGGGCTGAGGCTTTTAAAGAGAATGCTGAAAGAGGGGGAAGACACAGAGACTTTTGTTCGATAACAGTTAAGTTATGCCTACGTATCCTCTCGTGCAATGAGGAAGTCATAAAAACGTAGTTCGACTCAAAGAGACTGAAAGATAAATTGACTTGTGAACTGCTTGCTTGCCTATGCTCAAGTGTATTACTCGTCTGGCTCGAGTGCTAACTGTCTTGCATTATACGGAAGACGCAAGTTCTCGCTTGTGAATGAAGATGATGAGAAAAGAATCCCGAAGGAGACGATTATTGTTTGTTTTTGTGTTTTCAACCTTTTATTTGTTTTTGGTGTTTGTCATAAGTTAATGAGCTTAAGCCTAAATCAAGGGTTAGTAAACTCATCATATCCTCCCTTTGATTAGGGATAATGAGAATGCTTTAAGTATGAGATAAACATCTCAAATTAATTACCATGATGATGTAGGATTAAGATCATTAACCTACTTGTGATTATTTATATGTTTTTGAGTTTTTGTTTAGTGTTAAGTAATGATTTTAAGCCATAATCAAGGATTAGTGAACTTATTACACCATCCTAATAGAAGGATAATAGATGAGCACACTTAAGCTGAAGAAGATACCTCAACTTAATCCATGATTAGGGATTAACCTCATGACAAAACAAGCCTTTATTAAGTGGGTTTTAATTAAGGGATGAGACTAAGAAGTGAATTTTATGGTTTGTAAGACAACTTGAGGGGGACTTGTCCATTAAACACTAGGGTTAGTCCTTCTTAACCATAAAGGAAGAATTAGAACCCTAATGTAAGGCCCAAGTTACAAGATGAAGTCTTAGTAATTATTAAGATGATTTGATTAAGAGTTTTAAACAAATTAAAGGTTTAACACTTAGGATTAATGTTATACACTCCATCCTAATAGAAGAATACAGTCATAACCCTAATTCCAAAGTCCTAAAACTTTAAAGGTTTAGTCTCTAATGATGAGATGAGAAGAGAGACACAATGAAGACTCAAAGGTAAAAACTAAGGGGGAACTAATCACAACCCTAATTATTGTCATGCTTGGGTGTTCCTATGATTTGTAAGGCTTGAGAAAGATCTTCAAAGAAGCCACCAATGGAAGAAGCAGAAGAAAGGAGAAGGAAGCAGAAGAAATAAGTTACTTACTTCATTGAAGAAGATAAGTAACTTAGAGAAAGAAAGTGAGAGATGGACATGAATGAGCAAGCCCACTCAAAGACAAATAAAAATGCATCAAAGATGCATATGAAGAAGATGAAGGGAAATGAGAAGTGAAGGCAAATTCACTTCTCAAGTTAACTTACCACCTGATAATGTTAGTACAAGGTGCATAAAGAAAGAAATGACATGAAATGATGCATATGTAATGACAAAGAAACAAGACCAGAAGAAAAAACATGATGTAAATGATGTTATGAGATGATGTGAGAGCATACAAGGTGCACATGTGTGATCATACAAGGGAATGAATGCATATAAGGCATGTGGGAAGCATGAAAACACATGGATGTTTATGAAATGAAATGGATGCAAAGCATATCAAATGTATGAATAAATGACCAATCAATGTTCAAGAAATGTCTTAAGATGTCTAAGATGGCATACAAGTGCTTAGAATGTCATGGCAAGTTCATATGTTCATGCAATGCAATGTAAGATGCAAGTAAGGATGCAAAATTAGGGTTACATGAAAGGATGAGATGCAAATGATCAAAACAGAAGCAATTCACATGATAAAAATTTGCAAATGAGCTCAAACAAATCCTAACCCCATATGATATCACACCCCAAAGGAGAAGGTCTAACTCTTAAACTAAAGGAAGTTAACTAGGGTTTTTTGGGTACCTTAAAAGGAAAAATGCAAATCAATTTGAAAATAAAAGATAAATTCATGACAAAAATATCCTAGAAACTACATGTTATATGGAAAACAATGCAAAAAGAATCATTATCAAACCCTTCATGGTTAGGCAGAAAAGATTTTTTAAAGTTAGGGTTCAAAAAAAGGGAATTTTATGAACCCTAAATTCAAAGAAAATGTCAAAGTATGTTCAAAACCAAAACGAAATTTTGATGAATGGTTTGAAAATGTTTCTAAATATCTTGAGATGCAATGTGAATTTTTTTTGTGATTTTTAGAATCCTAAATGGTATTTTAATTAATTAATTTCCATTAATTAACTAAAATAAACATTTAAATATTTTTAAAATGCAAAAAATAAACATAAAAATATTTTTGGTTTCTGAAAATTAATAAAAGACTTGATAAAAATTTTCAGAATTTTTTAATGATTATTACTATTTTTAATAAATATGTAAAATAAAATGCAAAAAAAATGAAATAAAAATAAAATAAAGGGGAAGTATGACAATCCAAAGGCTGAGGTTTAAACTGGGGGGAAAACCACTGACCAGCGCTCAAATCAAAGGCTGAGATTCATTCTGGCTTAATTAAATTAAATTGAATTAATTAATTAAAGATTAGGATTAATGAGGGATCTGGACCATCCAAATACGCGCAGGAGACATCATCCAAGTGCCATAATTCAAACTTCCTTAATTACGCAGATTAAACCCTAATCAGTCTCAGGTGGCCGGAGAAGACTTCCGGTCGTCTTCTCCGACGAGACCAAACTACAAACTTCTTCCCTAGGCCATTTTAGGAGCTCTAAAGCTCCAGATCAAATCCCCAAACCTTCCCCAGCAAGAATCAACCCTCAAAATCAATTTCTAATGCATCATGAACAAGATACGAATCAAAACTCAAAAATTGCAAAACTTTCAGACAACCATGAAATACTCAATACGCAACCATTTTCAAAACCAACAAGTGCAGTGTGATCAGTGAAGCATATAAATCATTTCTATAACATAAAAAACAAGTTCTGGAAAATTTTTTCTTGAGGTATACCTGAGATGAAGCTTTTCAGTTTGGCACTTTTTGGACCTCTCTCTTGTGCAAATAACCTCCACTTGATCCACTGATGATGTTGCAAGGCTTGGAAGGAGTTGAAATATGCTGGTTTGAGAGATTGTAGCTCAACTGCACTGAAATCGTGTTTTATGTTTGTGGGGGTTCAGGCTTGTTTAATGGCTGGGAAAGGTTCTATTGATGATGGTTAGTTGAATGGTGAAGTTTGTTTGAGGTTTGAGTGGCTGAGCAGAGAGAATCGAAAGCTTGAAGGTTGAGGGTGATTTTGTGAAACTTGGCTTATGAGAGGATTCAGGCTTGTGTGTCTTGTGTTATGGCTTGCTTTTGGTCCACATAACAAGTCCCTATTGGCCAGAGAGTGGTTGTGGCTGCAGCTGATTGGTATGGGTCTATTTGCAAAAAGTCAACATTATGTGTACTTGAGGTATGGGCTTATGCAGCAGCTGTTTTATGGCATTTCTGGCCTCAACATGAATCAAGGAGGTCCATGGAATTGAAATTATGCAGCTGGATGGCTTAGAGGCATGGCTGCAAGAGGTTTTGCAAGTGTTATGCAATTTTCCCCTTTTGTGGTTTCTTGTGATGCAAGCCATGAAAGCAAGTGATTCTTTGGGCAATTATGATCACCATGCAATGTACTATGTTTGTATGATGCTTAGAGATGCATTAGAGGTCACAAAATGACTTGGCAAGTGGTTTTGCAAAAAATCCTCTTTGGTGTGAATGTGAAAATTATAGGATTTTTGCCAACTTTGCAAGGCCATAACTTGAGTTCCATAATGAATTAGAACATGTTCTTGTACTTTTTGAAAAGGCAATGATCCAATATACAACTTTCATGACCAACAATTTATCGTTTGAAGCATTTTTGGTCGAGAAAGAAGAGGTTGAAAAACTTTCCCAAAATGGAAAGTTTCCATTACAAGTCATTTCCATTTTTGGCAACTTTTGGTTTAGCTCAAATTTCTTCAATTTTGTGAACTTATAAGCACTTCAATGATCAAATAAAGATCATATAACTTCAATTTGGTAAAAATACCACTTTGGTTCCATTGTTGGGGGCCTCAGATGCCCTGATTTTGCTATGACTTGCTCAAGAAGTTACCCAGTGAACATATGACTTCCACAATGAATTTCCTCATAAAACTTGGTACACATGATCCTTATAACATCTTAAGAACATTAGAAACAAGAATGGACCAAAAATTTGGAGTTATGGCCTTTGAAACCAAAACCCTAATTTCAGGTCATCTATGCAGTGAAAACCCTAGCTCTGCTTCCATGCTTTCCCAGTTCTTGTGATTTCTTGACTTCCTTGATCTTTGAGGGATATAATATGATGATAGAACACACATGGATCCTCTTGGAATGATTGGAGACCTTTGGAGTGGCTCAGATGGATCCTTGGATTACTCAGATCACAAACCCTAGATGCAGATGAACTTGAACTATGCAGATGAAACAAAAATGCAATATGAGATGGTATGCTTATACTAATGCAATCATGAAAGATCACAAGCCATGGTGAAATGAGTGAGGGAAAATTTGGGGTGTTTACACACAACATCTGACTAATCTTCCCCTCTACTTCTCATTTCTCTGATGTACTAAGTAATAGAAATCTCCTAGCAAGGTAGGAACTGGATTCTTCAGTAGGAAGAGATGGATAACACTCTTGCTTACAAACTTAGGCTCGTCTGCAAACAAGATGATACCATATATGCTAAGGGCCAAGAGAGCACAAACAGTGTCCCACTTCCCTGCTGCAGCATGACTGGTGGCATGAGTCATCAAGAAGTCCAAATGGAGGTCTGGAATTCCAGCCTTAGCTATATCCTCATTCCTAGGAGTAGTCATCTCATGGTTGAAAGGAATCCCCCTCCTGATGGGGACACCCAACAACATGGAAAACTCCTCTAACAAAGGACCTAACTGAAATTTTAGAAAGGTAAAACATCTGAGAGGAGGGTCATAGAACTGAAGGCAAGTGTGGATCATACTCCTCTATGATGCATCCAAGTCCATGATCATGTCCATGATACCGCCATAGTGTTCCATGAATAAAGGGACATGATCAGGAGTGATGAGTGTTTGGATCTGCCCGATGCCTGCTAGGGAGGGCTCAAAGAAATGGTATGTGATGTTGCTCTTCCTGGATGAGTCTATACTGACAATGGATGCTGAAGAAAATAACTTAGGAGAAGCACTGATGAAGGCAACTGATGAAGGTGCTGAAGAGAATCTCTGATGAAGATAGCTGGTGAATATATCTGATGAAGACAGTTGAGCAGAAGAATAGTCAAAACCAAACCAAATAAGATGTGGATACCCTGTAAAATAAATAGACAAATGTTAAAATGATGCAAAATGATGTATGCAGAATGATATGCAAGGGTTTGTGATCAAGTGTTGGATCTGTTATCTACCTTGATAAGGTCCATGTATGTTCATAAGCCCAGATGAAGGCCATAGAACCAGTAACCAGGTGTGGGACTCAAATAAAGAGTCACAAGTCCAGGGTTTCATAGGATCAGTCCAAAATGATGTAACCTTAAAACAAATCTGGTAACAGGGTATGATGAGGCCAAGGGTTCATGCATACCTGTAAACATCCCAACCCCCTCATAGGCATTGTTCTAGAACAAATATCCTCAGACTTGGATCAGTTATGAGAAGTGTAAACACTTCTAACCCGGAGGTACATTGTTTACATTAATCATAAAGGATCCTCCTCTAATTCACTTCAGATGCTGAAGGTCATCTAAAAAGGTCATCCAGACTTAGCAGGCTTCCCAGATAGCCCTAGTACTACAGGAAATCCGTAGCACAGAGTTCTCAAGAAGAAACCCATGTCTGAACCGTGTTTCATATTCCTGCACCAGACCGAAATGGAATGGGAAAGAATATGAAACCACTCTATCATATGTGTCACTCAGGCTCCCGGTATGGAACCTTACTCATTGAATATACCTCCCACCAAGGTAAACAACAGATCCAGCACAATGATATGATAACAATAATATGAAATGCATAAACAGTAAATGAAAGAAATAAATAAAGCTATACAGAAAGCAATAAATAAAGCAATAAATAAAGCAATAAACAAAAAACCACATATAACACATAACACCCTCATAAACACAAATCCAACAAGCGTTAGGAGAAACCCACAAAAAGAACCAGAAGCCCTCGTTGCAAGATAGATCCCCAAAAGAGTCGCCAAGCTATCACTCCCGAAGATTTGCATCCTGCTGCAGACGCGAACGGTCGGCGAAGAGAGAAAATGACATGAACTGAATAGAGTCTCCAGCTAGGCATTTTTATCCTGTAGGAAAGGTAATGCTGCATAAACCTAGAAAGAGATTGATAAGACGGTTGCGAACCAGAGAAACTGAGAAAGGGGGTTGGTTACAACCTAGGAAGGTATTAGCACCTAGATTGTCTGTCGTACTCGACGGGATCCACGC
Organism: Lathyrus aphaca; assembly: GCA_963966055.1. Lineage (NCBI taxonomy): Eukaryota > Viridiplantae > Streptophyta > Magnoliopsida > Fabales > Fabaceae > Lathyrus > Lathyrus aphaca. Next base: position 430,103,450 of record OZ014519.1, on the reverse strand, counting down.
TTAATAGATTGTGTTTAAAGGGGTAGGGTATGTGTTATCTGTGTGCAAAATCTAGGAGTGAATGTACAGGTGTCAGTGCAAAAAGGTGAATTGCTCAGGAACTGAGGCTTTTGAAGAATACTGAAAGAGGGGGAAGACACAGAGACTTTTGTTCGATAACTGTTAAGTTCTGCCTACGTATCTTCCCGTGCAATGAGGAAGTCAGAGCACCGTAGTTCGACTCAAAGAGACTGAAAAATAAATTGACTGTGAACTGCTTACTTGCCTATGCTTAAGTGTATGACTCATCTGGCTCGAGTGCTAACTGTCTTGCATTAGACGGAAGAAGCAAGTTCTCATTTGTGAATGAGTGTGATGAGAAAAGAATCCCGAAGGAGACGATTATTGTTTGTTTTTGTGTTTTCATTTTTGTTATTGTTTTTGGTGTTTGTCATAAGTTAATGAGCTTAAGCCTAAATCAAAGGTTGTAAACTCATTATATCCTCCCTAATTAGGGATAATGAGCCTACTTAAGTATGAGATAGGCATCTCATCTTAATTACCATGATGATGTAGGATTAAGATCATTAACCTACTTGTGATTATTTAAATGTTTTTGGGTTTTTGTTTAGTGTTAAGTAATGAGTTTAATCTCTAATCACATATTAGTGAACTCATTACACCATCCTAATAGAAGGATGATAGATGAGAACCCTTAAGCTGAGGAAGAGACCTCAACTTAATCCATGGTTAGGGATTAAATTCATTATATAACAAACCTTTATGAAGTGGATTTTAATTAAGGGATGAGATTAAGAAGTGGATTTTAAGTTTGTAAGACAACTTGAGGGGGACTTGTCCATTAAACACTAGGGTTAGTCCCTCTTAACCATAAGGAAGAGATAGAACCCTAATGTAAGGCCCAAGTTACAAGTTAAATTCTTGGTGATTATATCGCTCCCCGGATTTCCATCTTGGTACAAACGCGAAAGTGGCACGGAAAAGGTTAGAGTCGCCAGCCAGGCATTTTTATCCCGAAGGAATGGGAATGGTAATGCTGCACAAACCAGAAGAAAGAAGAGGAAGGACACGGGTCCTGCGAACCAAAGAGACTGAGTTCGGGAGTCGGTTACGACCTGAGAAGGTATTGCAAAGAAATCTGTTTCAAAGGGTGAAGAAATGAAAGTTGCTGCAAAGAAAAGGAACTGAACTGGATAAAAAGAAAATAAAAGGGAACTGAAAAAAGAAATGAAAAGGAAAAATGTAGGGAAAATAAAGATTGTGCTCGAACGGGCCCTACCCCGCTTCCTACGCACCTCATCTGGACAATGAGGATCAGAGTCGTCGTAGTTCCCCTAACTAGGGGTAGAAAAAATGCTTGTGTTTTAAGGCTTGAACTGCTATGTCAATGCTCAGATGTTGCAGGCTCGGACGATGAGTGCGTTACCGTCTTGCAAAGTGACAAGTAGGATCAAGTTCGCGGACGGAGCGAAGGAGGTGAGAAAAGAATTCCCGAAGGAAAGACGATTATTGTTTGTTTGTGTTTTTTAGAAGCTTTTATATGAGTGTGGCACAAGGAAGTGAACTCAAGCTCTTTTCCATGGAATGTGCACTTGCTACTACATTCCAAGATGGAATAATAGAACAAGCACACTCAAGTAAGGAGAAAATCCCCAAAACTTGGTTCCAAAGATTAGGGCCTAGGCTCACTAACTCATTGAATTTATTAAGTGTTTTTGTAATTAAAATGAAGAAGTGTGTTTTATGATTTTCTTGATGGAGATGGTCTCATGATCATACTTGTGCATCATGATGAACAAGCTTGTACTATCCCATGATGGGAAAACTACAAGTGTTTCATGGAATAAGGCTATTGCACAAGAGACCACTTCAATCCTTATTAAATGCTTTTTTATATTTTGCTTTGAGATGAGAAGAGAAGAGAACCAAAGATCTTAAAGGTAAAAGAACTAAAGGGGGACTAACCAATCCTAATGTCAACATGCATGGGATTCCTAAATTAGTGAGGCTTACTATCCTAAAGAAGGAAGAGATAAGGAAGGAAGGAGGAGAATGAAGAAGGGAAGAAGATAGAAAGGATGGCCTAAACATAGATAAACACCAATAAGAAAGCATCATGAAAAGAAAAGAGATAAGAATTGGAGATGTGGGAATCTCATCCACACCTCTCACTTACCAAAGCCCCTGAAATGGTTAATAGAATAAGCAAGCAAATAAGACCAAATGAAACACAAAATGGGCATAAGATCAAGCCAAGACATCACAACCAGAATTGGAACCTCAATTATAAGTGTCAAGATCAAACACACAACACCAAATGAGAAATGGATTAAACAGCTCAGCATAAAGCATTACAGATTATCATGACAAAACAAAACAATTATGAAATAGCCCAAAGCATACAAAGCACACAAACATCACACACTTCAAGACCATAACCATAACATGTCAAGAATGTGCCTAAGCAACACAAGATATTGAGAATAGAAGCATGCAAACTTAAACATTAGCAACATGAGGAACAAATAAGCATAAGAAGTGAGGTGAACATATACATAAGTGAATGAACTTCAAAGGCAAGCAACCACAAAATTTCTCAAAGTACAAACATCTCTCAAAGACTAGAGGGGTATCCTCATCCTAAAAGGGCTCTAAACAACCTAAGGGAGTTGGCCCAAGTGCTCTCCCAACCTAAGGACTAAACATATGACCAAACAGGATGCAAAAGGAGAGAAGCAAACAATAAAATTCAAATTAAATCAAGAATTCATCCAAAAATTCCACAAATTTGCACAAAGACTCTTCAAACATCTAATATTAGCATGCCAAAAGAATAGGATCAAAATCAGAAGCTAAGTAAGTCAAAGGGATGCCTAAACATGGATTAGGGTTATGAAACTTTATGTACAAGTTAAAGATAAAAAATAGTCAAGAAAATTTCTAAAAATCAGAAGAAAAATCATCAACAAACTACACTTTCATATGAATCCAGAGCAAAAAGAATCAACCAAAAATTCCCAAGGATGATCAAGATATAAATTCTACAAGTCAGCATGTGTTTAAAATGAAATGAAAACAATTAATAAAATCAACAATTAATTCCAGTGAGGAAAATGAAAATAAATGGAAAATAAAAATATCAAAAATTAAAGAAAACTCAATATATTATTTATGATTTTTTTTGGAATTTTTAATAACTTCTAACCATTTTTATTAATTGAAAAGCAAACTGAAATAAAATAAAAATTAAAATGAAAGAAATGGGCCAGGGGTGCAAACAGCAAGAGACTTAGTTCAAAATCCCTTGGGCTTACAAACATGGGGGTGTGATTAGTAACCAAGGCCTAGGGACCTGCGCATGTTCATGAAAGCTAGGGTGGAAATTCAATAAAATCAGGGAAAAAGAAAAGCCATCAGATCACTTGTACGTGTGAGATTTAGTCAACAAAAACCCTAGGTCATTCAAACCATTGGACAGCGTGCGTGCTCATGATAACTGTGGTGAGATGCCAAGCATAAAGTTCAATTCATATTAAATTATAAAACAGAATCACGTGCCAGGGATGTTGTCTTTTTAATGCGTTGGCAAAACCACATCCGTCCAGATGAGAGATCCAAGGGTGACGAGCTCATCTTCTTCATTCAACCATTTCCAGAATTCGGTGACCGGAGCCCTAGCTCCGGCACCGAAAAATTCAAGCTCAAGAACAAAACATTAAAGAAATGAATCAAACTTTCCAGATCAAACAATTTAAGCATGCTGAATTCAAAAATGAGCTTATATTTCACATTAGATTAACATACAGACTGGATCGAAGAAAAACAAAAACATACATCAAACTTTGAATCCATATATTTCACTCAATAATCAGCCAAAATCAAATCCAAAGAGTTCAGTGTAACCAGCACAACACATAGATCACAAATCATACTTAAAAACATACATCCAGATCCACGAATTCAATGAGTTACCTGAACTTGCAAAGCTTGAAATAGGTCAAGAGAAAGCTTCCAAGGATGCAGATCAACTACCCTGGGCTTCTTCTTGCAAAATAAATTCAAGAGAAGACTTGAATCCTCCTAGATCTAGCCACTCGACACCATCTGCAGCTTCTATGTACTGGTATGAAACTTGCACCAAAGCTTAAATGAATGGTTGCTTCAGGTTCCTTACACCTCAGGGAGAAAGAATGTGCAAAGATTTTGAGGAATCAGTGAGTGTATGAAGTGATTCAATGAGAAATGAAAAATTGTTCAAAAACTTGAGAATGAGAGGATCAGTGAGCATGAGGCTTCCTTCTTCTCATAAATGATTTATATATGGTGTATGTAGTGTGTTGATTAGGGTTTGAATTTAGTGGTGGCAAAATTCGTGTGAGAGGGATCCTTTTGCAAAAAATGCATGAACTTGGCAATGATGTAAATTTCTCGTGCAATCCTCTCTCCTTGTGCACATGTTTCTCTCATTTTATCCCTTGATTATCTTTGAATCAATCCTGGCCCTTGGATATAAGATGATCATGCTTTGTGAATGTTTTTGCATTTTTGAACTTAGTGAAATATCTTGCATCCCATACATGATTCTTGAACTTTCTCATGGGCCAAATATGTTTCATTCCAAGCCTTATGATATTAGGATCTCAATTTGTCCACAAGTTGGCTTTTAAAATGACTTAGGTGAGTTTTTGCAAATGGTGTAAACTTGGAAATGTGACAAAACCCTAAAAATGGATGAATTTCGATTGGCCATAACTTTTGATTCATGAAGGCTATGAAAATGCACTTGTACTTTCTGAAAATGGGAGAACATACCCTACAATTTTCATGTTTATGTGAAATTCATTTGGGATCATTTTCATCATGAAGAGGCCTTTGAAAATTAGGGCAAAAGTTGCCAAAAATGGAAAGTTTCAATACAAGCCATATGCCAAAAATGGAAAGCTCTTCTAAACCCCTTGATTCTTGATCTTTGACTTTGCCAAACCTCTTCTAAGGTCTTAAGGACATCCCTTGACTTGAAAAATGGGGTTGGACCCCTTGAATTCTCACAGTTGACTTTTGAAGTGCACAGTTGACCAATTTCTTCTTATGCAAGCAACTGATGAAATAACTGTCTTCCTCAAGGAATTTTCTCACCAAATTTCATCCATAGGAACCTCTTATAATATGAAAGACTTTGCCCACATGAAATGGCCAAAGTCACAAAGAATTCCTGCTTGAAATTGAAACCCTAATTTGGGAACAAATGTGTAGGAGCTTGCCCTAGCTTGGATTCTCTGATGATCTCCCAACCTTCTGGGCTCTTGTAAAGGATCTTGAACTTGTGAATGTCTTGTAGACTCTTCATGAGACTTGGACAAGTCTTCTTGGCCTCTTGCTATAGCTTGTAATGCCTCAAATCCACCAATAGTTGATCATATGCCTAATGCTAGAACATGAGAATGTTATGCTTCATTTTTCCATGCAAAGATGCCAAAGATATGACATGCTTATAATGATTATGATATGATGATGATGCTTAAAAAGAAGAGGGCAAATTTGGGGTGTTATAGCTGCCCCTATTCAAGCAACTGTTGATCTGAAAAGGACGGTAGCATGGGCTATCGACCATTCAAGATGAACTGTGGTTGAATACCAAGAAAACCTGAAATTTGCACTCTGATGGAGAATTCAAGCAGTGGGAAATAAACCCAAACAAATGACGCTTTGGTGACTGAAGTGGGGAGAAAGCAGACGAGCTCCTTCCAAGTTGAATTGGTACTTCGGATAGAAAAACTTAGACATACGAGTCTTCTTCGAACAAACCTGTTATGCCAGAAACTGGACATACGAGCCCTCTTCACGCAAACCTGTTACGCCAGGAATTGGACATACGAGCCCTCTTCATACACTTTACAAAAATATATGACCTGAGACAGACGAATCTCCCTCGGATGAACCTGTTACGCCAGGACCGGTGATGCCCTTAAGTTTGTGGGATAGACATGCATAATCAGGATAAACGAACCCTCTTCATATATTATCCGTAGATATATGGTCTAAGACAAACGAGTCTTCTTCGAGCAAACCTGTTACACCAGGTGCGACATTAGGATTTGACGAACCCTCCTCACAAATCTTGCGTAGATAAGTGGTGTCTGAGACGGACGAACCTCCTTCGGATAAACCTGTTACACCAGGACCGGTAACCATTTTGACATTTAAACCCACCGTCAGGTCTTCAAACCTCTTCAACACAGACGAGCATTGTATGATCATCAAGAGAACACAGACGAGTGCCATAAGTCAATGATACAAACAGATATCAGACAATGATCTAAGAAACGCAGACGAGCGCTTCAGGCGATGATACAGACGAATATCCGCCACTGGTACAGACGAATACCAGAAACCCAACACAAACGAGCATTTGGAGTAGCAATACAGACGAGTGGGGAGGATGATACAGACGAGTATCCAACAATGCAAACAAGCTTCAAACAAATAACACACACAGACGAATGCTGGATAATGCATACGAGCATCACATAAGTTCCAACACAGATGAGTGTCGAGCACCAAATGGATGTTACGCACATATGAGTGTTGGGAACTGTAGACGAGCAACGACCACTAACAACCATGGGTGACTGCTGGGAAAAGCAAACGAGTAATAGCAAAGCATGAACATAGACGAGTGTTGGGGTGATGCTGACGAGTAACTACCAAACATTAAACACATATGAGCGTTGGGAAATGCAGACGAGCAACGAGCAAATATCAAACACCGACGAGTGTTTGGGAGCCTGGTCAAGAGGCTTTAACGATGCCTAACTCTGATCGGGGACTAGGGATGACCAACTGTTTGTATCATCACATTGACCAAAAATAAACTGGTGACTCCTCTAGGGAATATTTCAATGATGAGAGTGAAACCCAAACATAAACTCTGTGGGGAAATCAGGCAATCAGTTGCCTGCTGGTCATACTTCACTTGTGGAAATATAATCCGCTTAGGGAAAATCAGCTCTTCATACAATCTTAAAAATCTGTTGGGAATCAATTTCATTTCATCTAATCTGCCTCAGTTGGGGAATATTCTGCTTGGGAAAATATGATAACATCCTGCAAAACCTGCAACAACAGAATACACGTATGTGCCCCGGGAACTTGCATGGTATGATCTGTTCATCCATCGTTACCCGACACTCAAAGATGGTTTTAAATGTTTCCCTGCAATGTCATTTTTAGAGAAAACACCATGTTTCAAATGCAATGTTCTTTTTTTGCCAAAAACTCAGGACATTTTTGCAAACAAAATAAACACAACACAACTTTTTGACTGAATATTCATTTATTGAGAGGCCTCTGAATAGGCAAAGTTTTACATCAAGAAGCAACCACCTAGAAAGAGGTAGCTACCGTAAAATTGAGAAAATAAACTATCCTAATGGCAATGTGCACGGCATTTCAATGAGTTTCCTTCTTGCTATGACCAGCACGTCTTCAAAACTTTCGTTCTTTCCTTTGCTTTATGAAAAAGATGAGGGGACCGATTCCTATCCTTATGATATTGTCAGGATGTATGAAACGGTGATTTGGTTCAGATTACCCGGATCGCAGTTGTTCGCTTATTCCCTTGTTTTGCGTGGATCGCCCTTTCGGGTTTTCAATCCACCGGGATACCCTTTTTTGCCTGAGTTGTTCGATGTGGCTTTTCAACTCAGCGGGTGTAAATTTTTTTATTTGTTTTCCCTAACTTTTGCCCGAGCTTTTTATTCTGTTTCTAGCTTACCGGGATGCCCTTTTCTTGCCTGGACTTTAATTTTGTTTTTGTGTCCAGCGGGTCTTTTTATGCGAAGTATTTTTTAACTGCGTTCGAGTTAACAGGGGATTGGAAATCTTCTCCATCCATAGTGGTGAGCATCAGTGCCCCACCCAAGAAAACTGTCTTTACTATGAATGGGCCTTCGTAGTTTGGGGTCCACTTGCCCCTGTGATCTGAACCTGGAGGAACGATCCTCTTGAGCACGAGCTCGCCTACTTGATACTCTCGAGTACGTACTCGTTGGTTGAAAGCTCGCTTCATTCTCCTTTGATAAAGCTGACCATGACAGATAGCTGCTAATCTATTTTCATCAATTAGACATAGCTGATTGTATCGAGCACGTACCCACTCAGCCTCATCAAGCTTCACATCCATCATCACACACAATGAAGGAATTTCCACGTCAACAGGCAAGACTGCCTCCATACCATATACCAACGAGAAAGGAGTTGCCCCGGTTGACGTCCTGACTGACGTTCGGTACCCATGCAACGCAAATGGTAGCATCTCATGCCAATCCTTGTAAGTAACAACCATCTTTTGCACAATCTTCTTAATATTCTTATTTTTCGCCTCTACCGCACCATTCATCTTTGGTCGGTAAGGAAAAGAATTGTGATGCTGAATCTGGAAGTCCTGACACAACTCTGCCATCATCTTGTTGTTCAAATTAGAACCATTGTCAGTAATGATTCGCTCGGGCACTCCGTATCTGCAAATGATGTCTCTTTTCAAAAATCTAGCTACCACTTTGTAAACACCCCAAATTTGCCCTCACCCATTCACACCATGGCTTGTGATCATTTCATATGCATGAACACAATCATACCATCTCATATTACATTTTTGGTTCACTGCATTGGTTCTAGGTCATCTGCACCTAGGGTTTGTGATCTGAGCCATCTAAGAGCTTCTTGAGCCACTTCAAAGGCCACAAATCATTTCAAATGGGATCCATGTGTGTTCTTGTATCATATTACATCCACTCAAGGTCAAAAATGCAAAAGAATCACAAGAACTGGGATTGGAATGGATGCAGAGCCAAGTTTGACTGCACAGTTGACCTAAAATTAGGGTTTTGGTTTCAGAGGCCATAACTCCAAATTTTTTGGTCATTCTTGTTTCCATTGGTCTCTATATGGTATAAGGAGTATGCATATCAATTTTCATGAAGAAATTCCATGGGGAAGTCATCTGATCAAGAGTTGACTTTCTGGACAAGTCAGTGTAAAATCAGGGCATCTGAGGCCCCCAATGACCCAACCAATGGGTGATCTTCATCATTTTGAGTGTATATGATCTTTATTTGATCATAGAAGAGGGTTGAAGTTCACAAAAATCAATAATTTGGAGATTTTGCAAAGTTGACTTTTTAGGGCATGGTTGACTTTTCAAGAATATGTCATTTTAGGTCATTTTTCAAGCCTTGCTTTTTGATCCAAAAATGCTTCAAATGAAAAAACTTTGGTCATGAAAGTTGTAGGATATATTTTTCCCTTTTCAAAAAGTACAAGAACATGATCAAATTCTTCTTGGATCAAAAGTTATGGTGTGACAAAGTTGGCAAAAATCATTGATTTTCAAGATGTGCACTAAATGGAAAATTTGCAAAATCATGTTTCAAGGCAAGTTGTAACTTCTAGTTGGCATCAAACCATTACACAAACATTCTATGTGACATAAAAGTCAGAATTGAACCAAAATGCTCATGTTTCATGGCTTATGGAATGAGAAAATCACATGTGAACCAAAATGAGCCAACTTGCAAAACTCATGATCACACTTCCTACCACTTGCTACATTGGATGCTGAGCTTTGCTAGCCCTTCCCCTCACCCTTGCTGCGCCAGCCCCATGCTTGTACTAGCCTAGAACCAAGCCATACCTCTCTTACACAAAGAGTGGACTTTTGGCAAAAGTGAACTTACCAATCAATAAAGGCCATGTCAAATCATCTGACCTATAGGATTATTTTATACTATCCTTTGGCAAGCAAAACATATCAAGAAGGAAGGCTGAAACAGATCACAACACACCATACACAAACACACCTCATTTTGCAAAACTCTTCGAATCTGCCTCCACAAGCCTCAAACACTCAAACCATTTTCATACCTCAACTCATCATGCCTCATTAAGCCCAAACCACCAAAGAACCAAGCCTGAATCAAGCAAGAACTCCACTTCTCCATTTTCACTCCAACTTGCAGTTTCTTTCGAAACTCACTCCACAAGCCATAAACATCCAAACTCACTCCACAAACCTTCTTAAAACATCACCCTGATCACAAAGAACCACCCACATTGGCCTGAAACTGCCTGAATCACCATTGCCATTTTCAACTGAGCTTGAGCAGAAGCTGTTCAAACTCTTCATCTAGCCAGCATAAACTTCTCCAAAGCATTCAAGCATCATCAAGAGGTCATAAGGAGTGGATTTCACAAGGAGGGGAGGTCAGAAAGTTGCTGGAGTGAAAGCTTCGAATCTCAGGTAGCTCAAGAAATATTTTTCCAGAAATCATTTTTTATGTTCTAAACTTGTTCTCCATGCTTCACTGATTATCCTGATGCTTTTAGTTTTGGAAATGGTGATGAAATGAGAATTTAATTGATCTCTGAAACTCTGTGACCTAAAAATTTGTTTTGCTCGATTCATGAGTTTGGGGAAGAATAAATTTGTTTTGATTGGGGGTTTTGGTTCGTGAGTGAGTGGGAATCATTTCCATGTTTTTAGATTTCGTTTTAGTTAGTTTTTGAGAGAGTTTGGAGATTTTCAGGTGGGCTTCCCACCGGAGAAGACGACCGGAGGTCTTCTCCGGCCACCTGAAAGTCATTATGCCCTAATCCTGTAATTAAATGCCATTTGAATTTGGACCGTAGGATCAGTTGACTCCATTGACCTCCCGCGCGTGTGAATGGCTCAGATCTGATCATTATGCCCTAATCCATTTAATTAGTTTTAATTAATTATAATTAAATTAATTCGTCCAGAGTGAATCTAGACCCTCCATTCACGCGCGCAGTCCACCCATTCAAACCCAGAATCAATCTCAGCCACTCTTTCTGTTGACTTTTCCTTTTTCTTTATTTTAATTCATTTCTTTTCATTTTATTTGCATAATTTATTAAAAATAGCAAAATTTGTTTAAAAATTATGAAATTTTTTATCCTAAGTTTCATTAATTTTTCAAGCACAAAAAATATTTTTATTTTCATTTTTGCATTAAAAAAGTATTTTTAAATATTTCAAAGATTATTTTTAATTGATTAATGAAAATTAATTCATTAAAAATACTTTTAGGTATTTAAAAATCACCAAAAAATTCATGAAATGTTCTAAGACATTTAGAAACATTGTCCAACCTTCAAACCAAATTTCTTTTTTGATCTTGATGCATTTTGAGAATTTTTCATTGAATTAAAATCATTTTTGTGCATTAATTTGATCCATAGTTCAAAAAATCATTTCTGCCTATTCATGAGGAGTTGGACATTGATTCTTCTTGCATTGCATTATGTTTAGCATGTAGTTTTTGAGATAAAATGGCCATGATTTGATCTTGCATTTTCAAATTGTTTGACATTTCTTTTGTTTAGGAACCCTAAAAACCCTAGAATCTTGTGAAAATCATAACTTAAAATTGGTTGAGAGTTGAGACCTCTCCTTTGGGCAGTGGTTTAGTATGGGATTAGGGGTCCTTTGTGTGGCATTTTCAATTTTTTGTAATGTTGTTTGATTCTGATTTTGGGTTGTGTTTGATGTTTGATTCATAAACCCTAATTTGGGCTTCCATATGCATCCATCTTGCATTCTCTTGCATAGCATGACTTGCCATGACATTTCAAGCATCCATGTGATTCATTTGACATCATAAGACATATAGAAAGCATGTTTGATCATTGCATCTTGCATTTGCCATGTTGTATGTCATGTGCACTTCATAACTTTTCATGTGTTTTCATGGTTCCTAACTTGCCTCATTTGCTTTCATAAGCTTGTGTGATCATTTCCATGTGCTGCCTCATGTTTGTAGCATCTCATAACATCATTAGCATCATGTATGTGCTTCTGGTTTTGTTTCTCATCATGTCATCTCATCCCATTCTGCATTGCATTGCATTCCTTTTCTAACATTTCAGGTGGTAAGTGAACTTGAGAAGTGAATTTGCCTTCACTTCTCATAACTTTTCTTTTCATCTCTCTTGCATCCATTGCTGCATTTTTGTTTGTGTTTGAGATTGAGCTTGCTCATTCTTCTTCTTCCCACTTTCTTTCTTCAAGTGACTTGACTTCTTGAATGAAGCAAGTTACTTTGTTTCTCTTGATCCTTTCATCTGCTTCCTGGTGGTTCCATTGAAGATTGTTCTTGCAAACCTCACAAACCTTAGGGACAACCAAGCATGACAATGATTAGGGTTTTGATTAGTCTCCCCTCTTAGTTTCACCTTTGTGTCTCTTTTGATTCTTCTCTTCTCACCTCATAATCAGGGACTAAACCCTAAAGGCTTTAAGGCTTTGTGATTAAGCTTATGCATGCATCCTTCTCTTAGGATGGAGTGTATAACTTTAATCCTAAGTGTTAAACCCTTAATGTGTTTAAATCTCTTAATCAATTCACTTAATAAGTATCAAGACATTACACTTGTAACTTGGGCCTTGCATTAGGGTTCTAATTCTTCCTTAATTGGTTAAGAAGGACTAACCCTAGTGTTAATGGACAAGTCCCCCTCAAGTTGTCTTACAAACCCTAAAAATCACTTCATCATCATATCACCAAATAAAATCCACTTAATCAAAGGCTTGTTTTGTCATGAGTTTAATCCCTAATCATGGATTAAGTTGAGGAGCTTTCCTCAGCTTAAACATTCTCATCTATTATCCTTCTATTAGGATGGTGTAATGAATCTGTTAAATCCCTGATTATGGCTTAATCTCATTACTCAACACTAAACAAAAACCACAAAAACATCTAATTAATCACAAGTAGGTTAATGATCTTAATCCTACACCAAAGGTGATTAAGTGTGAGAATCTGACTTCACACTTAAGGTATTCTCATTACCCCTAATCAGAGGGAAGATGTGATGAGTTTACTAACCCATTGGTTTAGGCTTAAGCTCATTAACTTGTGACAAACTTTCAAAAGCAATAAAAGACTGAAAATACAAAAACAAACAATAATCGTCTCCTTCGGGATTCTTTTCTCATCACCTTCACTCATAAACGAGAACTTGCTTCTTCCGTCTAATGCAAGACAGTTTGCATATGTGCCAGACAGATCATACACTTGAGCATAGGCAAGTAAGCAGTTCACAAGTCAATTCATCTTTCAGTCTCTTTGAGTCGAACTACGACGTTCTGACTTCCTCATTGCACGAGAGGATACGTAGGCATAACTTAACAGTTATCGAACAAAAGTCTCTGTATATTCCCCCTCTTTCCAGCTTCATTCTTAAGCCTCATGATCTTGAGCATTTCACTCCTGTCCTTACACTGACACTGTACATTTATACACTTCATTTCTTTTACACTGACACTTGTACATTTTGTTTTCCAACCCTTTTACACACAGATTGCACTGACACTACCCCTTTTAAAACACAAATCTTTTAAGCGTGGATCCCGTCGAGTACGACGGACAATCTGGGTGCTAATACCTTCCCAGGTTGTAACCAACCCCCTTTCTCAGTCTCTCTGGTTCGCGACCGTCTTATCCATATCTTTCTAGGTTTATGCAGCATTACCTTTCCTCCGGGATAAAAATGCCTAGCTGGCGACTCTATTCACCTCCAGTGAGTTCACGGCTGTGTGTTCTCATTGTCCCTTTCGCCGACCGTTCGCGTCTGTACCTTTATCTGGGCCAGTCCCATTTATCGGGAGCGACACACTTGACGAGTGACATTGACATAAGATGCCTCTTCAACCCACTTAGTGATGTAATCAATCGCGACCAAGATGAAACGATGACCATTTGAAGCAGTAGGCTCTATCTTCCCGATCATGTCAATGCCCCACATAGAAAAGGGCTAAGGAGATGACATGACGTTGAGCGGGCTGGGAGGAACATGCACCTTGTCTGTATAAATCTGGCACTTGTGGCACTTACGGGCGTACGAACAACAGTCTGCATCCATTGTTAGCCAATAGTACCCCGATCTCAACAACTTCTTAGCCATTGCATGTCCTCCTGCATGAGTACCGAAAGATCCCTCGTGGACTTCTTGCATTAACAGGTCTGCTTCGTGTCTATCCACGTATCTGAGCAAGACCATGTCAAAGTTCCTCTTATACAAAACCCCATCTGCATTCAAGAAGAAACTAGCAGCCAGTCGTCTTAAGGTCTTCTTGTCGTTAGATGATGCCCCAGCTGGGTATTCTTGTCTTTCCAGGAAAAGCTTGATATCAAAGTACCAAGGTTTCTCATCAGACACTGTGTCTACAGAGAAAGCATAAGCTGGTGTGTCGAGCCGGGAAATGTCAATCCTGGGCACATAATTCCAACACAAGACTTTGATGGATGAAGAAAGAGTAGCCAATGCATCAGCAAATTGATTATCATCTCGTGGTATGTACTGCAGCTTAAACATTGTGAAGAACGTCAATAGTCTTCTGGCATAATCCCTATAAGGAACTAAGTGTTCTTGATATGTATACTACTTGCCGGTAATCTGATTGATAACGAGGGTTGAATATCCGAATATATCGAGGGTCTTAATCCGAAGATTAATAGCCTCCTCTATTCCCATTATGCACGCCTCGTATTCCGCTTCATTGTTGGTGCAGCCAAAAGTAATTCTGGCAGCGAAGGGAAAGTGAACACCTTCAGGAGTGATAAGAACAACACCAACTCCACATATGTTGATATTGACTGCCCCATCAAACATCAACTTCCATTTGGATTCAGGGTATGGCCCCTCCTCCGAAAGTGGTTCCTCGCAATCTTTTTCTTTGAGGTACATGATGTCCTCATCAGGGAAATCAAATTTCATTAGCTGATAGTCGTCTTCCAGTGGCTGCTATGCAAGATAATCTGACAATACACATCCTTTGATGGCTTTCTGGGAAGTATATTGTATGTCATACTCTGTTAAAATCATTTGCCACCTTGCAACCCTTCCGGTTAACACTATTTTCTCGAAAATATACTTGACAGGGTTCATTTTTGAGATTAACAGTGTGGTATGGGTCAACATATATTGTCTCAGTCGGTGAGCGGCACATACCAAAGCGCAACAAGTTTTCTCGAGCAGTGAGTAACGAGATTCACAGTCGGTAAACTTTTTTCTAAGGTAGTAAATGGCATACTCTTTTCGACCAGACTCGTCATGTTGGCCTAGAACACACCCCATCGATCCTTCTAACACAGTCAAATACATGATAAGTGGTCGTCCTGGAACTGGAGGCATTAGAATTGGAGGTGTCTGCAAATACTCTTTTATCTTTTCAAAGGCTCTTTGACAATCCTCATTCCACCTGACCGTTTGTTCTTTTCTCAACAATTTGAATATTGGCTCACACGTGGTAGTTAGATGAGATATGAACCGTGAAATGTAGTTCAATCTCCCTAAAAACCCACACACTTCTTTTTCTGTTTTCGGTACAGGAATATCTTGTATTGCTTTTACTTTTGCAGGATCCACCTCAATTCCTTTCTGGCTAACAATGAAACCCAGCAATTTTCCGGACCGCACTCCGAAAGTACACTTGTTTGGATTCAACCTCAGCTTATACTTTATCAATCTAGCAAACAACTTTTTGAGATTGACCAAATGCTCCTCTTCGTCTCGGGACTTGGCAATCATGTCGTCCACATAGCATTCAATTTCCTTATGTATCATGTCGTGGAACAATGTGACCATAGCCCGCTGATACGTTGCCCCGACGTTCTTTAACCCAAAAGGCATAACCTTGTAACATATTGTACCCCACAGGATAATGAACGTTGTTTTCTCCATGTCGTCCGGTTCCATTTTGATCTGATTATACCCGGAGAAGCCATCCATGAAGGAAAATACTGAGAACTGAGCGGTGTTATCTACCAGCACATCAATGTTTGGTAATGGAAAGTCATCCTTTGGACTCGCTCTGTTTAGATCCCGATAACCAACGCACATCCGAACTTTGCCGTCTTTCTTTGGTACAGGCACAATGTTAGCTACCCAAGGTGGGTAACTAGTTACGACAAGGAATCCGGTATCCCACTACTTCTGAACTTCCTCCTTGATCTTCATCGCCATATCAGGACGAGTTCTTCTTAGCTTTTGTTTCACTAGAGGGCATTCTTCTCTCAGTGGCAGCTTGTGTACAACGATGTCAGTATCTAGTCCTGGCATATCTTGATACGACCAGGCGAAGATATCCACATACTCACGTAGCATACCAATCAACTCCTTTTTTACCTCGGCCTGCAAACTGGCCCCAATCCTTATCTCTCTCTTTACATCTTCAGTCCTGAGGTTGATGATCTCTAAATCTTCCTGATGAGGCTGAATGACCCTTTCCTCTTGTTTCAACAACCTGACCAATTCTTCCGGGAGTTCACAGTCTTCCTCAACCCCTTCATCAACTTGGTAGATAGGATTGTCGAAGTCATGCGTGGTCATAGCAGGAACGTTATCACTAGAATCTGAATGATCAACATTGCATAGATGATGTGCTTATTTCAGAATCTGTTCTTTTCAAAAGAGACGTAAACACACAAACACAAGAAAAGGGAAAACATTGCCATTTTTTATTTTTTTTTATTTTTTATGAAAAATTTTAAAACGAAAGAAAGAGAACAAAATTTGCTTGAAAAATATCCTTTATTTCATGGAAAAAGTAAATGTATTAAAAGCATGGTGACCCTACAGATGGATCTGTGCACCTTGGGCAGAGTGCAAGATTAACATGCAGCATGATAAAAAGGAAACAAGAAAATTACTTTGATTGCCAGGTAACTTGAATGAAATCCTCGGCAGACCAGTTTCGAAACTCCTCCCCAGGTGCACATGGGTGAATCCAGCTATCCCAGTCACAATCACTATCCTCTTCCTCACTAGTTGCACAGATGTTGTTGCGATCGAGAATTCCGGAACTCGTGAAAGTTATGACCTTACCACCCTGAGGCCAGTTGGACCCACCAGGCTGGTAACCAAGACCGAACTTGTTGTCTTTCTTTTCCATCTCCAGCAACTTGCCCCAGCCCTGAGCACTTCCGGATTGGACCACTTCTTTGGCTTGCTTGTAGGAGTAAATAGAAGTCCCTTCCTTCTCGTTGTTCCGATCTGCTGGAGCCAAAGTACTAACATTGACTGCTTCAAAAGCTTGACATAACGTTTCATGAATTTCCCCGTCCATTTCCACGTATTTGAAAGTTGACAGATGACTCACAAAAATATCCTCTTCTCCACACACAGTGATCACCTGGCCATCTACCACATACTTCAGCTTCTGATGCAACGTGGATGTCACTGCGCCTGCAGCATGAATCTAGGGACGTCCTAGCAAGCAACTGTAAGCGGGTTGAATATCCATAACGTAGAATGTTCTTTTGAACACTTGGGACCCAATCTTCACAGGTAGCTCAACCTCTCTGAACACAGACCTTCGGGACCCATCAAAGGCCTTTACAATTAGATCACTGGGTCGTAAAACAATGCCATCAATATTCAACTTCATCAAGGCCTTCTTAGGGAGCACATTGAGGGAAGAGCCTGTATCAACCAAGACATGTGACAGGACAACACCTTTACACTCCATGGTGATGTGTAGGGCCTTGTTGTGATTGCGGCCTTCAGAAGTAAGATCTCTATCTGTGAAGCCCAGCCCATGGCTGGCGTTTACACTGCCTACCACAGCCTCCAACTGGTTAACCGTTATCTCCTGTGGTACATATGCCATTTGTAAAACTTTCAGTAGAGCTTCCCTATGAGCTGGAGAACACATCAACAAGGGCATAATAGATATTTTGGACGGAGTTTGATTCAACTATTCAACTACTTTATAGTCACTCTTCTTTATTATCCTCATAAACTCTTCGACTTCCTTTTCAAAAGTTCCTTGCCCGGTAGCAGGAGTTGTCACTTCTTCGGTTGCTATTTGTTTACCCTTAGCCTTTGCAGAAGCTTCAGCTTCAGGATTTCCGCTAAGAGCTTGAGGAGCAAAAAGACGCCCGCTTCTTGTATATCCACCGACTCCTCCGACATTCACCACAGTCGGGTCAATTTTCACTGTTCTACTTTCCACCTTCTGACCTTCTACATACACATCCGAGCCATAGTGCCATGGGATAGCCCTGTTATCAGCATAAGGAACTGGCCCTGGAATAGTAATAGTCACTGGACTCACCTCTGGAACATAAATAGTCACAGGCTCCCTCTGGACAGGAACTTCAGCAGGATCAAAGTAAATTGTTATGGTAGACACATAATTGCTTCTATCATCAACCTTATCAAATTGTAGAGACCCCTCGTCAATCAGATATTGTAGTCCAACCTTCAAGTCTTCACAACCATTAACTAAAATCAAACACCCTTCACAGTCATAACCACACCCTGGGAATACCTGCCCTTTCAACAATCTGTCTTTCACAATCAGAAATGAAGTCTTCACTTCCTCCACATTCAAAATCAAGCTTAACCTCTCACCACCGTCAACAGCATTTATCCTGGCTCCTCCATGATTTGGAATGGGATTTGATGTAACATTAGGAGGCGGTGCAAAGTTAATCGCCTTTGAATCAATCAGGTCTTGAACCTTATGCTGTAATGCCCTGCACTTCTCTGTTGAGTTCCCGGGAGCTCCTGAATGAAATGTGCATCTTGCGTTAGCATCATACCCCACTGGAAGCTCTCCAGGTGGAGGTGGTGCTAGTGTCATCAATTGAACCAAGTTCAAATCTAACAAACTTTGAAGTAGTGCCGTGTACGTCATTGGGATGGCATTAAGTACCCTGTTAGATGGACGAGCTTGTCTCTGTTGATAAGGTCTTTTCTAATAATTAGTGTGTTGTGGTTGTTGTTGTTGTTGCTGTTGTGGTTGAGTTTGTTGCACAGGACTTGCTGGAATAGTAACAGCTGCAACTTTCTCATAGGATCCTCTGTATCCATGGCCCCGACCTCGGCCGTACACAACATTAGTTTCTCCCTCCCTTCTTCTTGGAGGTCCATTAAAAGCTTTTCTCACACCTTTTGAGCTACCTTCACCAGTGTCTTGAATCTTCCCCGTCTTCAAAAGAGTTTCAACCCTTTCTCCTGCTATCACAATGTCATTGAACTTTGTTGCTGAGCAAGACGCCAACCTCTCAATAAACACACCCTGTAGTGTTCCCACGAACATATCTGCCATTTCATTTTCCAACAAGGGAGGTTGTACTCTAGCAGCAAGTTGACGCCACCTCTGAGCGTACTCCTTGAACCCTTCTTTAGCAATCTGAGACATGGTCTACAATTGGGTACGATTTGGAGCCATGTCCAAATTATACTGATATTGATTCACAAATGCCTAAGCTAAATCCTTCCAGCTTCGAATATTAACCCTGCTCAGCTTCATGTACCACTCCAAGGAGGCCCCCACAAGCCTATCCTGGAAGTAATACATCCACAGCTTCTCGTCATCTGTATGTGCAGCAATTATTCCGACAAAAGATTGGAGGTGAGTTTTCGGGCAAGCCGTGCCATTATACTCATCAAAAGAAGGGACCTTGAACTTGTAGGGAATTCTCACCCCTGGCACCAAGCCCAAGTCAGTGATATCAAACCCCAAAGAACTCTGAGATTGAATGGCACGAATCTGCTCAGCCATCTCTTCAAAATTTCTATTCATGTCAGCCCCTTAGCCTTCTGCCTCATCCAGCAAAGTGAATTGTTCGTCCTGCCCATCCATCTGCAGGTTATTCACTCCATCATTGACAATAGTGACCCCTGGCTGTACCACGGGGATTTCTACTTGACAGGCGCCAGCCCCATTGCGATTACCTCCATCTGTGTTCCCATTGTTCCTGGCCTGGTTGTTTTCCACCATTTTGCGCAAACGCTCTTGAGTTTGACCCATCCCAGCCATGAGAGTCATGAAGTTATCCATTCTTGTCCTTAAGTCAGCCAAATCTGCTTGCATCTGATCCATTACTCTCTCTCTGTTTACTCTTGTAGGATATCTGTGCACCGTTGGCTGTTCACGAACCTTCCTGGGAGCTATAGTGCCTGAAATGACATAAATGTTAGAAACTGATGAACTACCTGCAAAACAGCAAACACGTTATATGCATGCGATGTAACTATTCATGTTTCCAGGTTCAAGCATTTATATGCCCCAGTTCTGGTATTTGCTCCAAATATCCCCTTTGAGCATTAATTTTCAAACTCTCCCTTTGAAGAGTGTTCAGATCTCCGCAGCCTCAAACAAACAAGCTTTGCGTACTTAGAAATGGTAATTGGAATTTAACATTGCATAACATGGATAACCCACTGGCAGCCAAAGTTAGAGCACAAACAAATTCCCCGGAGGGTTACAAGTCAATACATAAACAAAAAGATAAAGCAAGACTCCTCCAACAAGCCTGTAGGTAGCAAGGACAACAATAAACTAAAATCCTAGACTAAAGGAAAGACTCGGGTTCTCCTTCTATAGCCATCACTTCTGTCCGGTTCTTCTTTACGCCTGCTCTCAACTTAAGTTCTGAAATCTCCTTCATTGCCTCCTCCAAGGCCATCTGGCTCTGTGCCAATTGTTGAGTCTTTTCCCTCCGTATTTTGTGAACTTGTTCTACTTCTTCTTTCTTGAAGGCCATCTGTACCTCGAAAAACTCTTCCTTTTCTTTTTACTTCTTCTGATCTTGTTCCCTTTGGCCCTGTAACTAAGTAATGGACTGACGAGCTTCTTTAAGAGTCTTCAAAGTCTTCTTACGCTCTGCTTCTCTTTTTTACTCCATTAGACCCAATCTATGAAAATGGGCTTCTCTTCCCGCAAACTCCTTTTCTTTAGCTTCTAAGGTAACCTGCATCCTCTGTAGCTTTTCCTCTACTTCATTCTTAGCACGATTAACAAGGTGGTACAAGTTAACCATTTCAGCATTCTCTACCCGGACCTCGTGCAACTGAGCTTCCAACTTCTTATATTCTTCAAGAGAAATAGTATTCTGACATGGCACCTCTTTGGGATACAATGGAGCTTCCACTGAAAATGGCATGAGCAATTCCTCTACACACTTCTGTAACCATGCAGCAAAAGGAGGATATGTCTTGGGATCCACCCTTCCAAAATCCTTATTTCCTTTCTTCACCCTGTGAGCCCAAGCCTGAGATGCTTGTATGACTAACTCTTTGTTTCCCTCTACAGAAAAGTACAAAGACCCAGCTAATTCTTCCATACTTGGTGGATCCCTCAGAGGATAGCCAAATTATTTCCTGGCTAAGACTGGATGGTAACTGATCACCCCCTTTCTCCCTAGCAAAGGCACATTAGCAAAACTCCCACAACTAACCAGTAACTCCTTTCCAAACAAATCCCTGTTATAACCCCAAGCTATATCCTCAGAGGTTAGTCCCATTAGCCTCCTGGACCACCTCCATTCATCTCTCATCTCTTTGAAAGGGCCTGACTTGGGTAATTGCTTAGCAAACCAATCAGCAAATAATGGAGCACAATAACTCACTGGTCCACCTCTACCTTTCTCATTCCGGTAATGAACATTGTAGTAGAAATCTCCCAACAAAGTTGGTACAAGATTACCTTTAGCAAAAATGGAGATCACCTCCAAACTCACAAACTCCTTTCTCCTGGGAAAAGACTAGATCCATATACCATCAGGGCCACCACAACACCAAAATCTCCCCACTTACTCTCTTTGGCATACTCTTCAGCTTCTGGTATAAGCACATCCCAGGGAAGTCCTCGGCCCTCACTATCCTTCAAAGCTTTCTTGACATTAGCAGCTGGTATACGACAGACTCTGGATATGTCTTCTTCCTTGAGAACTATCTCTGATCCATAGTAAGGCAAAGTATCTCTGACAGGAATACCCAAAAAACTAGCAATCTCCTCCAAGGTAGGAGCCAAGATATAATCTGGAAATACAAAACACCGCAACAAGAGATCATAGAACTGAAGCAAAGTGTGCAAGCTATCCTTCTGGTCTGCAGTAGGTTTATCCACATACTTCAAAATCTGACCATACCTCTTTCTGAAGTTCCCTAAAACTTGGTCATTCATCAACCCTGCTAGTCTCTAAACACTCTTGACTTCTGGTTGGAGAAAAGTGTAATGGACATTTTTCTTTCTTGTAACCTTCTTAGCTTCTGCCATCTGGAAAGCTTACAATTACCAGAACTGGGTGCTAAACTGTAAAAAAAACCTGAAAATGGAAACACAAATAGTTAATGCGAGTATGATGCGATGCAAATGCAATGCAGGTATATGATCAATCTGGGACCATCTGGATACTGGATATTGTGGCCCCCTAAATAACTGAAAAACCAAGATTCTCTGAGCCATAACCATCTGATAGAAACCCTCAGAACCAAAAGATCAAGAAATCCAGAACCATAAGGACCAAATCATAACAGAGACCATACTGATAATGAGGGTATGTAGAGGTCAATGGTTCCAGCAAACCTGTAAACCCCTCCCAATCTCACGGGTAAGCTCCGGGTCAAACATCACAGACTCTCAAAGCCGAATAGCAATAATACGTTCACCATTTCCGAGAAATGGCTCATGACCAAATCAGGGAATCGGTTTGGTATTATGTACTACTCAGGGAAGCCTCAACTGAGTCCGGGAAAACAAGGTCATCCTATGTGAGTTCCAGGTGGGCCCTCGGGTGCGAATGGGTTTGCCATACAATATGGTCTGCCACTGTCACCACTAAAGAGGGATGTTTCCACAAGGTTCTCAATGATCGGTCCCCAGCTGCACATAACTATCAAGGTCATGAAATGAGAGAGGAAGATCCCCAAATCAAGACATTTCCAAGACAGTCGCAAATCTGGGCGTGGAACTCACTACTACCCCCATGACAAGATCTCATGAGGCCAAAGTGGAACCACTCTAAGTCCTAAGGTGCACTCGAGCCTTGGTAATGAGCTCATCTCACAGTAACAGTATCACCCAAGTCCCACCAAACAGAAAAAATCCAGTCCAGACAGTCCAGTAATAATATATGATGCATGAATATAAGTACTGAAAACTGTAAATAAAGCTGTAAATAAACTGTAAATAAACAACAACAAAATAAACACGCAATAACAAACAATCAACACCCAAAGAAACAGAAACAAACAAGCGCTAGGAGAGACTCTCAAGGGAACCAAAGATTCTGGGTTCGATCCCCAGCAGAGTCGCCAGCTGTCGCTCCCCGGATTTCCATCCTGGTACAAACACGAAAGTGGCGTAGAAAAGGTTAGAGTCGCCAGCTAGGCATTTTTATCCCGAAGGAACGGGAATGGTAATGCTGCACAAACCAGAAGAAAGAAGAGGAAGGACACGGGTCCTGCGAACCAAAGAGACTGAGTTCGGGAGTCGGTTACAACCTGGGAAGGTATTAGCACCCCAGATCGTCCGTTGTACCCGACAGGATCCACGCTTGCAAAGAAATCTGTTTCAAAGGGTGAAGAAATGAAAGCTGCTGCAAAGAAAAGGAACTGAACTGGATAAAAAGAAAATAAAAGGGAACTGAAAAAAGAAATGAAAAGGAAAAATGTAGGGAAAATAAAGATTGTGCTCGAACGGGCCCTACCCCGCTTCCTACGCACCTCATCTGGACAATGAGGATCAGAGTCGTCGTAGTTCCCCTAACTAGGGGTAGAAAAAATGCTTGTGTCTTAAGGCTTGAACTGCTTTGTCAATGCTCAGGTGTTGCAGGCTCTGACGACGAGTGTGTTACCGTCTTGCAAAGTGACAAGTAGGAGCAAGTTCGCGGACGGAGCGAAGGAGGTGAGAAAAGAATTCCCGAAGGAAAGACGATTATTGTTTGTTTGTGTTTTTTAGAAGCTTTTATATGAGTGTGGCACAAGGAAGTGAACTCAAGTTCTTTTCCATGGAATGTGTACTTGCTACTACATTCCAAGATGGAATAATAGAACAAGCACACTCAAGTAAGGAGAAGATCCCCAAAACTTGGTTCCAGAGATTAGGGCCTAGGCTCACTAACTCATTGAATTTATTAAGTGTTTTTGTAATTAAAATGAAGAAATGTGTTTTATGATTTTCTTGATGGAGATGGTCTCATGATCGGACTTGTGCATCATGATGAACAAGCTTGTACTATCCCAAGATGGGAAAACTACAAGTGTTTTATGGAATAAGGCTATTGCACAGGAGACCACTTCAATCCCTATTAAATGCTTTTTTAGATTTTGCATTGAGATGAGAAGAGAAGAGAACCAAAGATCTTAAAGGTAAAAGAACTAAAGGGGGACTAACCAATCCTAATGTCAACATGCATGGGATTCCTAAGTTAGTGAGGCTTACTATCCTAAAGAAGGAAGAGATAAGGAAGGAAGGAGGAGAATGAAGAAGGGAAGAAGATAGAAAGGATGGCCTAAACATAGATAAACACCAATAAGAAAGCATCATGAAAAGAAAAGCGATAAGAATTGGATATGTGGGAATCTCATCCACACCTCTCACTTACCAAAGCCCCTGAAATCGTTAATAGCTTAAGCAAGCAAATAAGACCAAATGAAACACAAAATGGGCATAAGATCAAGCCAAGACATCACAACCAGAATTGGAACCTCAATTATAAGTGTCAAGATCAAACACACAACACCAAATGAGAAATGGATTAAACAGCTCAACATAAAGCATTACAGATTATCATGACAAAACAAAATAATTATGAAATAGCCCAAAGCATACAAAGCACACAAACATCACACACTTCAAGTCCAGAACCCTAACATGTCAAGAATGTTCCTACGAAACACAAGAGATTGAGAATAGAAGCATGCAAACTTAAACATTAGCAACATGAGGAATAAATAAGCATAAGAAGTGAGGTGAACATATACATAAGTGAATGAACTTCAAAGGCAAGCAACCACAAAATTTCTCAAAGTACAAACACCACTCAAATACCATAGGGGTATCATCATCCTAAAAGGGCTCTAAACAACCTAAGGGAGTTGGCCCAAGTGCCCTCCCAACCTAAGGACTAAACATATGACCAAACAGGATGCAAAAGGAGAGAAGCAAACAATAAAATTCAAATTAAATCAATCATTCATCCAAAAATTCCACAAATTTTCACAAAGACTCTTCAAACATCTAATATTAGCATGCCAAAAGAATAGGATCATAATCAGAAGCTAAGTAAGTCAAAGGGATGCCTAAACATGGATTAGGGTTATGAAACTTCATGCACAAGTTAAAGATAAAAAATAGTCAAGCAAATTTCTAAAAAACATAAGAAAAATAATTTACAAACTACACTTCAATATGAATCCAGAGCAAAAAGAATCAACCAAAAACTCCCAAGGATGATCATGATATAAATTCTACAAGTCAACATGTGTTTAAAATGAAATGAAAACAATTAATAAAAGCAACAATAAATTCCAGCGTGGAAAATGAAAATAAATGGAAAAAAAAAATATCAAAAATTAAAGAAAACTGAAAATATCATTTATGAGTTTTTTTGGAATTTTTAATAACTTCTAACCATTTTTATTAATTGAAAAGCAAACTGAAATAAAATAAAAAATAAAATGAAAGAAATGGGCCAGGGGTGCAAACAGCAAGAGACTCAGTTCAAAATCCCTTGGGGTTACAAACATGGGGGTGTGATTAGTAACCAAGGCCCAGGGA
This sequence comes from Lathyrus aphaca, assembly GCA_963966055.1. Taxonomy (NCBI): domain Eukaryota; kingdom Viridiplantae; phylum Streptophyta; class Magnoliopsida; order Fabales; family Fabaceae; genus Lathyrus; species Lathyrus aphaca. The sequence continues at coordinate 430,077,856 of OZ014519.1, read as the reverse complement.
CCTGTGCATGTTCATGAAAGCTAGGGTGGAAATTCAATAAAGTCAGGGAAAAAGCAAAGCCATCAGATCACTTGTACGTGTGAGATTTAGTCAACAAAAACCCTATGTCATTCAAACCATTGGCCAACGTGCGTGCTCATGATAATTGTGGTGAGGTGCCAAGCATAAAGTTCAATTCAAATTAAATTATAAAACAAAATCACGTGCCAGGGATGTGGTCTTTTTAATGCGCTGGCAAAACCACATCCGTCCAGATGAGAGATCCAAGGGTGACGAGCTCATCTTCTTCATTCAACCATTTCCAGAATCCGGTGACCGGAGCCCTAGCTCCGACACCGGAAAATTCAAGCTCAAGAACAAAACATCAAAGAAATGAATCAAACTTTCCAGATCAAACAATTTAAGCATGCTGGATTCAAAAATAAGCTTAGATTTCACATTAGATTAACATACAGACCGGATCGATGAAAAACAAAAACATACATCAAACTTTGAATCCATATATTTCACTCAATAATCAGCCAAAATCAAATCCAAAGAGTTTAGTGTAACCAGCACAACACATAGATCACAAAGCATACTTAAAAACACACATCCAGATCCACGAATTCAATGAGTTACCTGAACTTGCAGAGCTTGAAATAGGTCAAGAGAAAGCTTCCAAGGATGCATATCAACTACCCCAAGCTTCTTCTTGTAAAATAAATGCAAGAGAAGACTTGAATCCTCCTAGATCTAGCAACTCGACACCATCTGCCGCTGCTATGTACTGGTATGAAACTTGCACCAAAGCTTAAATGAATTGTTGCTTCAGGTTCCTTACACCTCAGGGAGAAAGAATGTGCAAAGATTTTGAGGAATCAGTGAGTGTATGAAGTGATTCGATGAGAAATGCAAAATTGTGCAAAAACTTGAGAATGAGAGGATCAGTGAGCATGAGGCTGCATTCTTCTCATAAATGATTTATATATGGTGTATGTAGTGTGCTGATTAGGGTTTGCATTGAGTGGTGGCAAAATTCGTGTGAGAGGGATCCTTTTGCAAAAAATGCATGAACTTGGCAATGATGTAAATTGCTTTTGCAATCCTCTATCCTTGTGCACATGTTGCTCTCATTTTATCCCTTGATTATCTTTGAATCAATCTTGACCCTTGGATATAAGTTGATCCTTCTTTGTGAATGTTTTAGCATTTTTGCACTTAGTGAAATATCTTGCATCCCATACATGATTCTTGAACTTTCTCTTGGGCCAAATATGTTTCATGCCAAGACTTATGATATTAGGATCTCAATTTGTCCACAAGTTGGCTTGAAAATGACTTAGGTGAGTTTTTTCAAATGGTGTAAACTTGGAAATGTGACAAAACCCTAAAAATGGATGAATTTTGATTGGCCATAACTTTTGATTCATGAAGGCTATGAAAATTCACTTGTACTTTCTGAAAATGGGAGAACATACCCAACAACTTTCACGTTTATTGGAAATTCATTTGGGATCATTTTCATCATGAAAGAGGCCTTTGAAAATTAGGGCAAAAGTTGCCAAAAATGGAAAGTTTCAATACAAGCCATATGCCAAAAATGGAAAGCTCTTCTAAACCCCTTGATTCTTGATCTTTTACTTTTCCAAATCTCTTCTAAGGTCTTAAGGACATCCTTTGACTTGCAAAATGGGGTTGGACCCCTTGAATTCTCACAGTTGACTTTTGAACTGCACAGTTGACCAATTTCTTCTTATGCAAGCAACTGATGAAATAACTGGCTTCCTCAAGGAATTTTCTCACCAAATTTCATCCATAGGAACCTATTATCATATGAAATACTTTGCCCACATGAAATGGCCAAAGTCATAAATAATTCATGCTTGAAAGTGAAACCCTAATTTGGGAACCAATGTGTAGGAGCTTGCCCTAGCTTGGATTCTCTGATGATCTCCCAACCTTCTGGGCTCTTATAAAGGATCTTGAGCTTGTGAATGTCTTGTAGACTCTTCATGAGACTTGGATAAGTCTATTGGCCTCTTGCTATAGCTTGTAATGCCTCAAATCCACCAATAGTTTCTCATATGCCTAATGTTAGAACATTAGAATGTTATGCTTCATTTTTCCATGCAAAGATGCCAAAGATATGACATGCTTATGATGATTATGATATGATGATGATGCTTAAAAAGAAGAGGGAAAATTTGGGGTGTTACAGCTTATTAATGTGATTTGATTAAGAGGTGTAAACAAATTAAATGTTTAACACTTAGGATTAAAGTTATACACTCCATCCTAAGAGAAGAATGCAGGCATAACCCTAATTCAAAGTCCTAAAGCTTTAAGAGTTTAGTCTCTGATTATTAAGATGAGAAGAGAGACTCAAGGAGACTAAAAGGTAAAAGACTAAGGGGGACTATACACAACCCTAAAAGTTATCATGCTTGGATATCCTATGGTTTGTTAGGCTTAAGAGAAAAGATCTTCAAGGCCACCAATGGAAGAAGCGGATTAAAAGAGAAGGAAGGAGAAGAATAAGTTACTTACTTCCTGAAGAAGATAAGTAACTTAAAGAAAGAAAGTGGGAAGGATGGAACACAAGTGAACAAGTTTACTTCAAAGACATGTAAGAATTCATATGAATGAGATAAGAAGAGGTGGGAAGTGAAGGCAAATCTACTTCCCCAAATAACTTACCAAAGGTACCTGAAATGTTAGTATGAATGCATAAGACATAAAGCATAAAGAAATGAATTGAAATGAGATGTGAAGACCAAAGTCAGAAGTGATTATGCAATGCAAAAGGCATATGAGATGATGCAAAGTTATAAAATATGAATATGAATGTTCATGCAAAGATGATATGTCATGAAAGCATGTTTAGAAGTTTGAAAACACATGGATGTTTATGAAATGTAATGAATGCAATACATAGAAAATGGATGAAGAAATGATCAAGCAATACATAGAAAATAGAAAACACATAGATGTCATATGAATGTTTTAAATGTCATGACAAGTTCATGTGATGATGGTATGCAAAGGAGAATGCAAATGAACATGAGAAATTAGGGTTTTATGAATATATGAAATGCAAATGACCAAAACAGAAGCATACAACATGATAAAAAATTGAAATCAAGCTCAATCAAACCCTAAACCCATACAAGGTCAAACCCCAAAGGAGAAGGTCAGAAGCTAACCCTATTGAAAGTTATGAATTTTCTAAGTTTGCTAGGGTTTTTGGGTGATTCTCAAGGGAAAATGCAAATCAATTTGAAAATTCAATGTAAATTCATGAGAAAAATAACATAGAAACTACATGCAATATGTGAAACAATGCAAAAAGAATCAAGTTCAAACTCATCATGGTTAGGCAGAATTAATTTTTCAAGTTAGGGTTAGAAAAATGTGATTTTTAAGAACCCCAATTCAAAGAAAATTGTGAAATTATGATCAAACCTAAAAAGAAATTTGTATGATGACTTTGAAAATGTTTCTAAATGTATTGGAATGGTTCATGATTTTTTTGGTGATTTTTAGAAACCTAAATGTATTTTTAATTTATTAAAATCCATTAATTAATTAAAAATAACATTTAAATATTTTAAAAATACTTTTTTAATGCAAAAAATAAAATAAAAATCATTTTTGGGTTGAGAAAAATATTTGTATCAGAAATACAAAAGATTATATTTTTGTGATGTTTTTAACTATTTTAAATAAAATATGCAAAAGAAATGAACAAAAAAAGAAAATAAAATGATTTAAATGAAAAGTAAACGCATCCAAAGGTCCATATTCAAATAAAAAGGGAGGGAGTTGAATGACGCGCAGATGGAGGGTCAGGATTCACTCAGATTAAAATTAGCCTAATTAACTAATTAAAATTAATTAAATGAGGATTAGGGCTTAATGGACGAATTTGGGTCACACACACGCGCGGGTAAAACATGATCAAAGGGTCCACATTTAAACTGAGCCTAAACCCTAATTAAGAACCCTAATGATTCTCAGGTGACCGGAGCTAGCTCCGGTCATCTTCTCCGGCAAGACAAAAACTCAACTCTCTTCCCAGACCATGAAAACTTCCCAAACTTTCCAGAATCACTCCCCAAACATTAATAACCAAGAATCAAACAACAAAAACAATTTATTTTTCGCATACAGAGAGAATCGAATCAAACAAGTTTTACGGGTAAATTTTCAGAACATCATGAAATGATTATTTCTCAACCATTTTCAAAAGTAAACACATCAGGATGGTCAGTGCATCATGTAGAATCAGTTTGTAACTTAAAAAACATGTTCTGGAAAAATTGTTCTAAGGAGCTACCTGAGATGAAGCTTTCACTCCCTGAGCTTTCTGGCCTCTTTCTTGGTTTAATCCACCTCTGATGAACCCCCTGATGATTTTGCAATGCTTAGAACAAGTTTGTGTGGCTTGGTTTGAGAGGTACAACTCCTCTGCACCAGGAATAGTGTTTTGGTTTGGCTGTGTTTTAGGGCTTTTCAGAGGGTGCTTTGTGTTCTATGGACCATTTGAAGATGGTTGGTGAAGTTTGTTTTGAGGTTTGATGGATGTGTTGTGCAATTCGAAGAGATGAAGTTCTATGGTGATTTTTGGGATTCTGAGTTGTGGGAGCTTGCAGGCTTGGTTCTTGTGTCAAATGAGCTCCATAATGTTTGTATGTAGTGTCTTGATTGGCCAGAGAGTGGTTAGTGGCATGGTTTGATTGATATGGGCAAGTTGAAAAAAGTCAAAAGTTTTTGTACCTTAGGGATGGGCCATGGAAGAGCTGGCTTCAAGGGGTTTCTGGCCTCAGCTTGCATCAAGGAGGGCCATAGAAATGGTTTTATGCAGCTGGCACAAGTGGATGGAAGGTTCCAAGCCATTTTGCAAAGTTTGTGTGTTTTGGCCGTTTAGAGATTTCTTAAAGATCAAGTAATGAAAACTATGCAATCTTGGGCCAATTCTGATATTTGGAAGTTGCCTTGGCATATTATGATGCATAGAAGTTGATTAGAGGTCATAAAAAGGTTTGGCAAGTGAAATTGCAAAATTCCCTCTTTGGCATGAACTTGCAAATTATAGGATTTTTGCCAACTTTGAAAGGCCATATCTTGAGTTCTAGGATGAATCAAGACATGTTCTAGTAAGTTTTTGAAAAGGGAAAGACCTAATCTACAACTTTCATGTCCAAGAATTTTTCATTTGAAGCATTTTTGGTTATGAAAGAGGAGGTTGAAAATCTTTCCCAAAATGGAAAGTTTCCATTACAAGTCATTTCCAAAAATGGCAAGTTTGCATTTGGCTCAAAATTCTTCAACTTTGTGAACTTACAACCACTTATAAGATCAAATAAAGATCATAGAGACTCAAAATGATGATGATGACCTTTTGGTACTCTTGATGGGGGCCTCAGATGCCCTGATTTTGACTTTACTTGCTTAAGAAGTTACCCAATGATCAGATAACTTCCACAATGAATTTCTTCATCAAACTTGGTACACATGATCCTTATAACATATTAAGAACATTAGAAACAAGAATGACCAAAAACATTGGAGTTAAGGCCTCTGAAACCAAAACCCTAATTTTGGTCATCTGTGTAGGAAAACCCTAGCTCTGCCTCTATGCCTTTGCCATTCTTTGTGATCTCTTGACTTTCATGAACTTTTGGGAGCATATTATGATCATATAACACACATGGACCCTCTTGGAAAGCTTCAATACCATTGGGATGGCTCATATTGATTCTTAGATTGCTCATATCACAAACCCTAGATGCAGATGAAAATGGAACTATGCAGTGAGACAAATATGCAATATGAGATGGTATGCTTATGCTAATGCAAAAATGAAATATCACAAGCCATGGTGTGAGAAAAATTGAGGGAAAATTGAGGGTGTTTACATATATCCTATGGTTTATGAGGCTTAAGAGAAAAGATCTTCAAGGCCACCAAGGAAGGGAAGTAGATGAAAAGAGAAGAGAGGAAATAATAAGTTACTTACTTTCTGAAGAAGATAAGTAACTTAGGAGAAAAGAAAGGATCAAGAGAAACAAAAGTTAAGCAAGTTCACTCCAAAGACAATTAAAGGATTCAAATGCAAAGGAAGAAGAGGTGGGAGGGGAAGCCAAATCCACCTCCCAGACAACTTACCAAAAGTTCCTGAAATGTTAGCACAAGATGCATAAAATGCAAATGCAAAAGGAAACAAAGCATATGAAGGTGAAAAGACCACAACCAGAAGTTAAAATGCAATGCAAATGGTGTATGAGATGATGCAAAGGCATAAACATGTCATGTATATGATCATACAAGAGAATGAGTGGAAATGAAGCATGTTAGGAGCATGAAAACACATAGAAGTTCATGAAACAAAATGAATGCAAAGCATGCCAACATGATGAAACAATGATCAAGCAATGTTTCAAACATGTCCTAAGATGTCTAAGATGAAATACAAAAGAATGGAATGGCATGACAAGCTCATAGGTTCATGATATGCAAAGAAGAATGCAAATGAAGATGCAAAATTAGGGTTTTAAGTCAACATGAGATGCATATGACCAAAAAAGAAGCATACATCATTATAAAAAATTGAAATTGAACTCAAACAAACCCTAATCATACACAAGATCACTACCCAAAGGAGAAGGTCAGAAGCTAATCCTAGGCAAAGTTATGGAATTTCTAAGTTAGCTAGGGTTTTTGGGTGATTCTTAAGGGAAAATGCAAATCAAATTGAAAATGCACTGAAAAAATATGAGATAAATAACCTAGAAACTATATGCAATATGTGAAACAATGCAAAAATAATCAAGTTCAAACTCATCATGGTTAGGCAGAAATGAATTATTTAAGTTAGGGTTAAAAAATAAGAATTTTATGAACCCTAATTCAAAGAAAATTGTGAAGATGTGATCAAACCTAAAAATAAATTTGTATGGTGAGTTTGAAAATGTTTCTAAATGTTTAAGAATGCTTCATGAATTTTTGGGTGATTTTTAGAAACTTAAATGCATTTTTAATTAATTAAAATCAATTAATTAATTAAATAAAACATTTAAATATTTTAAAAATATGTTTTTAGGTTAAGAAAATTATTTGAAACAAAAATACAGAAAATGATATTTTTGGAAAGTGTTTTGGTATTTTAAATAATTATGTAAAAGAAAATGCAAGAAAATGAAAATAAAATGAAATAAATAGAAAGTCAACTGATCCAGAGGCCAGGATTTAAAGGGGTTTTGACTGGCGCGCATTGACGTCATAATTTCTCGGAAGGTTTTGAGTATCAGGTGGAGCCAATGTCCTTAACTCGACAAGATTGAGCTTTAGGAGTTGTGGCAGTAATGTGGCATATGGCATTGGTATAGGGTCAATCACCCTGTTGATCTGAGATGGCTGCTGCTGAAAAGGGCATTGTTGTTGATTGTTGTTATTGTTATTGTAGGATCTCTGTTGAGGAAACTGTCGCTGTTAAGGAAAGTTATGTGGTTGTTGAGTATACAGAGGAGGTGGAGTAGGAATAGTGACGACAACAACTGATCTGGGCAGATATTAAGGTCTCCCTCTTCCCATATGTACAGAATTTGTTTCACTGGATCTAGGGGCCCTGCAAATAACTTCCTTGCACTGCTTGAACTGGCACCGTTGTCGGAATTCTTTCCCATTTTCAGTAGGCTCTCTATTCTTTCCCCAGCTATAACCACGTCTGCAAAGCTGGTGGAAGAAAATGCAGCCAATCTGTCAATATAAGTACCCTGGAGAGTGTTCATGAACATATCTGCCATCTCCCTTTCTGACATTGGGGGTTGAACGACAGCAGCTAGTTGCCTCCATCTTTGGGCGTACTCTCTAAAGCTTTCTCGGGAAGACTGTGAAATCCCCATCAGAAGGGTTCTGTTTGGAGCCATGTCCAGATTATACTGATATTGACGAATGAAAGCTTCAGCCAAGTCTTTCCAATCCCTTACTGTGGCTCTGGTCAAATGAGAGTACCATTCTCGGGATGCCCCTGTAAAGCTATCCTCGAAATAAAACATCCACAGTTTCTCATCCATGGTGTAGGCTTTCAATCTCCCCAGAAAAGACTGAAGATGGGTACGTGGGCAGGATGTGCCATTGTATCTTTCAAAACAAGGAGGTTTGAACTTGTGAGGAATTCTAACCCCCTCTACTAATCCCATGTCCATGACATCAAAACCCATAGGGTTTTGGGACTCAAGAGACCTCAGCTTTTCTGCAATTTCATCCAACCGACGATCGTAAACTTCGTCTTCAGCCCCAACCACAGTAAACTGCTCTTCTTGAGGGTCTTCCTGCAAATCCCTCCCTCTAGTGTTACCTTGGGTGTTTCTTATAGCATTTATTTCTGGGTTCAGATGAGGCTCGAACTCTGGGAGATCAGTACGAGGTTGTACGTGATCGTTGTTGCTGGTACCTCCTGTACCTGGATGGTTTTCCTCGGGAGTTTGCCGCTCGACTAACTCTCTCAGTCTCTCCTGGCTCTGAGCCAATCCAGTCATCACTGTCATAAATTGATTCATTTGGGCACTCATATTTGTCCTCTCATTGGCCATTTGGGCTCTCACTTCAGTCAAGTCTTGTTGAACCTGATCCATTTGTAATCCCGGAAGGTTGTTTCTTATCGGATACCGGTGCACTCTAATGACAGGGAACACTCTTCTACGAGCAATGTTTCCTGAAACCACAACAAAGTGAGAAACAAAATCAAAACAAAACCCTACAAAACAAAGATAAAATGTTAGTATGCAATGCAGGATGTCTATTTGTCTTCCAAGGGTATCCGGTTTGGTTCTTTGGTTTTGACCTTCCAGACCTCGAGGAAATGTTGATGTTGCAGAGAGATAAAGCCCATGAAATAATACAAACCATATATTACAAAGAGTGAAGATACATAGTTTGATTACAAAAAAGTTCCCCTGGAGGGTCAATATACAACAACAAAATTAAAATTACAAACAAAAGGAGGTACAAACACAAGGAAATCAAACATCCAATCCAAAGTCATCCTCTCTGACTTCCTTCAGGAGAGCCTCAGTCACTGGACCAACTGGGTGCTCTGTGATGGTCATGATAAGAAGATTCCTGGTGGCAATGGCACTGGTCAACTTCTTATTCTTGTCCTGGTCCTTTGATCTCTTCAACCCCGCCCGGAGCTTCAAATCGGAGATCTCCTTCTGTGTTGCTAACAAAGCTGCCTGATTCTTCTTCTCACTAGCCTCCAGTTGCTCTATCTTAGCTCGGGTTCTTTGATCTTCCTATGCACAAGCCTCAGTGATCCTGATCCACCTAGCCTGGCTTTCCTCTAAGTAATGCTCAGCTCTGGCCTTCTGAGTCTTAGTTTCCTTGCAAGCATTCTTCAGCACTAACTCCCCTGCTCTAGCCCTTCTGATGTAATCATTTGTCTTCTCAATCTTGGTCAAGTGCTCAACCCGGAGCTTCTCTAACCTTTTATTATCCAGATGGCTGTCATTCCTCTCCCAGAGGGTCTTCTTCAAGGATTCATAGAGTTGAGTATTCCTTTCCTTCAATTTCTCAAACTCCTCTAAGCTGACAGTAGCTCCAGGCTCCACTGCTGATGGTCCAGGTACATCCCTAAGGTGAATGGCATACGGGTGATCTGTCCCCTGGTACGAGACCAATCAAGATATTGGGCTGAAGCTATGTTGTTGCACTTGCCAAGAATAGTTATCCCCTTGGTCTGAATATTGTCTTAGGCCTAGGTTATCTGTCTGACAATGGCAAGGTTGTGCTGGATGTCACACTAGAGGGTTTCTGTCAAATCTTTCCCTCTTGGGGGATGTACCTAAGCATACCCTAATTGCCTCTTGAAGAGAAAAGGGTTGTAGTTGATGCAACCTTTTACTCCAATCAAGGGTACATTGGGATACTTCCCACAACTAGTAATAATATCTTTTCCCTTGGTGCTCTGAGTGCACCATCTGATGTCTTCTGATGTAAGGGCAATCAATCTCTTAGCCCAGTTCCTTGGCTGATGGGGATTCAAGAAAGTGTTTGACTTTGGCAAGTGCCTTAACAACCAACAATAGAAGAGGGGTGCACAACATCTGACCAATCTTCCCCTCTGCTTCTCATTCCTTTGATGCACTGAGTAGTAAAAGTCTCTAAGCAGGGTAGGGACTGGATTCCTCAACAGGAAGAGGTGAATAACACTCTTGCTTACAAACTTAGGCTCGTCTGCAAACAAGATGGTCCCATATATGCTGAGTGCCAAGAGTGAACAAATAGTGTCCCACCTCCCCGCTGCAGCATGCAGGATGGCCTGGGTGATCAAGAAATCCAAGTGAATGCCTGGGATTCCAGCCTTGGTGGTCATGCTCTGGTCAATGAGGGTGGACTCCAAGTGCAAAGCCTTAGCTATATCTTCATTCTTGGGAGCATCCATCTCAGGGTTGAAAGGAATCCCTCTCCTGATAGGGACACCTAACAACATGGAGAATTCTTCCATCAATGGTCCTAGCAGAAAATCTAGGAAAGTAAAGTATCTGAGAGGAGGATCATAAAACTGCAAGCAAGTGTGGATCATGCTCCTCTAGGATGCATCCAGGTTCATGATCATGTCCATAATGCTTCCATAATGTTCCCTGAATAAAGGGACATGATCAGGAGTAATGAGAGACTGAATCTGTCTGATGCCTGTCAGAGTAGGCTCAAAGAAATGGTATGTGATGTTGCTCTTCCTGGATGTGTCCATGCTAACAATGGATGCTGGTGAAGCAGACTGAAGCTAACTGCTGATGAAGGTCACTGAAGAAGATGCTGAAGAAAAATCTCTAGTGAAGACAACTAGTGAAGATAACTGGAGGAGGTGCTGAAGAAGAGTCTCTGATGAAGACAACTGGAAAGAATCTCTGATGAAGATGTTGGTGAAGGAGACTGATGCTGATAGCTGAAGGAATCTGAGCAGCAGAACAGGTCAAAACCAAACTAAAGATACAATGTGGATACACTAAAAAACAAATAGACAAATGTTAAATGATGCAAAATGATGTATGCATAATGATATGCAGAGGGTTTGTGATTAAGTGCTGGATCTGTTATCTGCCTTGATAGGGTCCATGTGTGTTCATAAGTCCGGATGGAGGTTTAGAAAACCAGTAACCAGGGGGGGACTCAAATAAAGAGTCACAAATCCAGGGTTTCACAAGAACTGTCCAAAATGATACAACCTTAACAAAACTAGTAACAAGGTAGGATGAGGCCAAGGGTTCCTGCAAACCTGTAAACATCCCAACCCCCTCACATGTATTGTTCTAGAACAAGGATCCTCCGACTTGGATCAGTTATGAGAAGTGTAAACACCTCTAACCCGGAGGTACAGTGTTTACAATAACCATAAAGGATCCTCCTCTAATTCACCTCAGATGTTGAAGGTCATAAAAGGTATTCCAGACTTAGCAGGCTTCCCAGATAGCCCTAGTACTACAGGAAATCCGTAGCACAAAGTTCTCAATAAGAAACCCATGTCTGAACCGTGTTTCATATTCCCGCACTAGACCGAAATGGAATGGGAAATAATATGAAGCCACTATATCCTATGTGTCACTCAGGTTCCCGGTATGGAACCTTAATCACTCAACAATCCCTCCCACAAAACAGACAAGAGATCCATCACAAATGATATGATAATAACAGTATGAAATGCATAAAACTGTAAATGAAAGCAATAAATAAAGTTGTACAGAAAGCAATAAATAAAGCAATAAATAATAAGCACAAGTAGCACATAACACCCCCGTAAACACAAATCAAACAAGCGTTAGGAGAAACCCACAAAAAGAACCAGAAGCCCTAGTTACAAGATTTGCATCCCAAGTAGAGTCGCCAAGCTATCGCTCCCCCGAAAAGACACCGGGTCAGATAGGGTACAGACGCGAATGGTCGGCGAAAGGAGAAAAGTAATGAACTGAATAGAGTCGTTAGCTAGGCATTTTTATCCCGAAGGAAAGGTAATGCTGCATAAACCTAGAAAGATATGGATAAGGCGGTTGCGAACCAGAGAAACTGAGAAAGGGGGTTGGTTACAACCTGGGAAGGTATTAGCACCCAGATTGTCCGTCGTACTCGACGGGATCCACGCTTACAAGACTGTGTTTAAATGGGTAGTGTATGTGCTATCTGTGTGCAAAAGCTGGAAAAGAAATGTACAAGTGTCAGTGTAAAAGGGTGAATGCTCAGGAACTGAGGCTTTTAAAGAATGCTGAAAGAGGGGAAGACACAGAGACTTTTGTTCGATAACAGTTAAGTTATGCCTACATATCCTCGCGTGAAATGAGGAAGTCTGAACACCGTAGTTTGACTCAAAGAGACTGAAAAGAAAAATGATTGTGAAATGCTTACTTGCCTATGCTCAAGTGTATGATTCGTATGGCTCAAGTGCTAACTGTCTTGCATTAGACGGAAGAAACAAGTTCTCGTTTGTGAATGAGTGTGATGAGAAAAGAATCCCGGAGGAGACAATTATTGTTTGTTTTTGATATTTTCAGCTTTATTATTGCTTTTGGTGTTTTGCATAAGTTAATGAGCATAAGCCTAAATCAAAGGCTTGTAAACTCATTATATCCTCCCTGATTAGGGATAATGAGCCTACTTAAGTATGAGATAAGCATCTCAACTTAATTACCATGATGATGTAGGATTAAGATCATTAACCTACTTGTGATTAATTAGATGTTTTTGGGTTTTTGTTTAGTGTTAAGTAATGAGTTTAATCTCTAATCACATATTAGTGAACTTATTACACCATCCTAATAGAAGGATAATAGATGAGAACACTTAAGCTGAGGAAGATACCTCATCTTAATCCATGATTAGGGATTAAATTCATTATATAACATGCCTTTATTAAATGGATTTTAATTAATGGATGAGATTAAGAAGTGAATTTTATGGTGTGTAAGACAACTTGAGGGGGACTTGTCCATTAAACACTAGGGTTAGTCCTTCTTAACCATAAAGGAAGAATTAGAACCCTAATGTAAGGCCCAAGTTACAAGATGAAGTCTTGATGGTTATTAAATGATTTGATTAAGAGGTTTAAACAAATTAAAGGTTTAACACTTAGGATTAAAGTTATACACTCCATCCTAAGAGAAGGATGCAGGTATAACCCTAATTCCAAAGTCCTAAAACTTTAAGAGTTTAGTCTCTGATTATTGAGATGAGAAGAGAGACTCAAGGAGACTCAAAGGTAAAAACTAAGGGGGACTAATCACAACCCTAATTATTATCATGCTTGGATGTTCCTATGGTTTGTAAGGCTTAAGAAAGATCTTCAAGGAAGCCACCAATGGAAGAAGCAGATGAAAGGAGGATGAAGCAGAAGAATAAGTTACTTACTTCAATGAAGAAGATAAGTAACTTAAAGAAAGTGAGAAAGAATGAACACAAGTGAACAAATTCACTTCAAAGAAACCATCAAGATGCATATGAAAGAGATAAAGAGAATGAGAAGTGAAGGCAAATCCACTTCTCAAAGTAACTTACCACCTGAAAATGTTAGCATGAATGCATAAAGTTCAAGGCATAAAGAAATGAAATGAAATGAGATGCAATGAGATGAAATGACCAAATTCAGAAGTGTTTATGCAATATTAATGTCATGTGAGATGATACAAAGGCGTACAAAGTGTATATGTATGATCATACAAGAATAAGATGTCATGGAAGCATGCTTTGAAGTTTGAAAACACATGAAAGTTAATGAATTGAAATGAATGCAAATCATGGAAAATGAATGAAGAAATGATCAAGCATGGTTCTAACATTTCCTAAGATGTCAAAGATGATATATGAATGCAAGAAATGTCATGGCAAGTTCATGTAAGGATGCATATGCAAGATGAATGCAAATGAACACATAAAATTAGGGTTTTATGGACAAGTGAGATGCAAATGAATAAAACAGAAGCATATTACATGATAAAAAATTGAAAACTAAACTCAAACAAACCCTAATTCCATACTAGGTCACACCCCAAAGGAGAAGGTCAGAAGCCTAACCAACCAAAAGTTATGAATTTCCTAAGTTTCTAGGGTTTTTGTATGGTTCAAAAGGGAAAAATGCAAATCAATTTGAAAATGCAAGATAAATTTATGAGAAAAATTTCCTATAAACTACATGCAATGCACAAAACAATGCAAAAGGAATCATCTTCAAAATCTTCTTGGTTAGGCAGAAATGATTTTTTAAAGTTAGGGTTCAAAAAATGAGATTAAATGACCCTTAATTCAAAGAAAATTTACAAGTTATGATCAAACCTAAAACGAAATTTGTGTGAAGAGTTTGAAAATGTTTCTAAATGCAATGGGATGATTCATGATTTTTTTTGGTGATTTTTAGAAACCTAAATGTATTTTTAATTAATTAAAAGACTTTAATTAATTAAAAATAACATTTAAATATTTTAAAAATACTTTTTTAACGCAAAAAATAAAAATAAAAATGTTTTCAAGTTAAGAAAAATATTTAAAACAGAAATGCAAAGTTTCATATTTTTTGGATGATTTTAACTATTTTTAATTAATATACAAAAGAAATAAAAAGAAAATGAAATTAAATGAAATAAAAGGAAAGTCAACGCATCCAAAGGCCAGGATTTGAACTCAAAGGGTGATGGTTTACTAGCACGTGAATCAAGGTCTTGGATTGAATCTGACTAAAATGAGATTAATTAATTTAAATAATTGGATTAGGGTTTAAGTGAGAGGATCCTGACCATCCACACACGCGGGAAACACCATCTAACGGCCTAAATTCAAACTGGGGAATTAATCACAGATTAAGCCCTAATGACTTTCAGATGACCGGAGGGGACCTCCGGTCATCTTCTCCGGCGAGTCAAAAACGTCATCTTCTTCCCTAAGCCATTAATCCCCATAAAAACTGCCCAGAATCAATCCCCAAACATCATACATCATGAATCAACAAACAAACAACATTTATATTGCACAATGAGGCTGAATCGAATCAAAACAAATTTTAGGTCAAACTTTCAGAACATCGTATCATACTCATTTCTTGCTCATTTTTAAAATTAAACACATCCCCATGATCAGTGCAACATATAGAACAATATTTTAACAAGAAAACAAGATTCTGGAAAAAATGTTCTTGAGGTTACCTGAGGTTGAGCTTTCTGATTCTGGGCTTTCTGGCCTCCTCTCTTGTGCAAATCAACTTCAATGAACCCCCTGAGGATGATGTGAAGCTTAGAACAAGTTTGAAATGGCTGGTTTTGATGTTTTAACTCTGCTGCACCAGAAATCGTATTTGTGTTTGGCTGTGTTTTAGGCTATGGTGAATGGTGGGAAATGCTCCTTAGGTCATGAAGAGATGATTGGTGAAAGAAAATTGAAGTTTGAGTGGCTGAGGAGTGAGTTTCGAAAGCTTGAAGGTTTTGACAAATTTTGGGCAATCTGAGTTCTAGGATGATTGAGCTGCTTGTGTTATGTGTTTTGTATTGCTTGAGGTTTGTATAATGTGTAGTGATTGGTTCAGAGAGTTGTTGTGGCATAGCGTGATTGGTATGGTGTGAAATGCAAAAAGTCAAGATTTTTTACTTTGAGGTATGGGCATGGTGTAGGCCTGAGTTCTTGGGGTGTCTGGCCTCAGCTGACTTTGTGGAGAGCCATGGAATTGGTTTTGGCATGTTGGCACAAGTGGATGAAGAGATTCATACCATTTTGCAATTTTTGAGTTTTGGCCCTTTTGAGATTTCTTGAAGTTCAAGGCATGAAAACACTTGATTCAAAGCATAATTCTGATGGTTAGAGGTCCATTTGACATATTGTGAAATGTTTGTGTCCATTTGAAGTCATTAGAATGCTTGAATATGCCAATTTGCAAAATCCCTCTTTGACATGAAACTTGAAATTTTAGGATTTTTGCCAACTTTGAAAGGCCATATCTTGAGCTCTAGGATGAATCAAGACATGTTCTTGTACTTTTTGAAAAGGGAAATACCTAATCTACAACTTTCATGACCAAGAGTTTTTCATTTGAAGCATTTTTTGTTGAGAAAGAGGAGGTTGAAAAACTTTCCCAAAATGGAAAGTTTTCATTACAAGTCATTTCCATTTTTGGCAAGTTTGCAAATGGCTCAAAATTCTTCAATCTTGTGAACTTTAAACTTCTTATAAGATCAAATAAAGATCATAGAACTTCAATTTGATGAAAATACCCCTTTGGTTCCATTGTTGGGGGCCTTAAATGCCCTGATTTTGACTTAACTTGCTCAAGAAGTTACCCAGTGAACAGATGACTTCCACAATGAATTTCTTCATAAAACTTGGTACACATGATCCTTATAACATCTTAAGAACATTAGAAACAAGAATGGCCCAAAATATATGAGTTAAGGCCTCTGAAACCAAAACCCTAATTTTGGTCATCTGTGTAGTGAAAACCCTAGCTCTGCTTCCATGCCTTGCCTGTTCTTGTGATCTCTTGACTTCCATGAACTTTGAGGGATATAATATGGTGATAGAACAAACATGGAC
Organism: Lathyrus aphaca; assembly: GCA_963966055.1. Lineage (NCBI taxonomy): Eukaryota > Viridiplantae > Streptophyta > Magnoliopsida > Fabales > Fabaceae > Lathyrus > Lathyrus aphaca. The sequence continues at coordinate 430,061,314 of OZ014519.1, read as the reverse complement.
CTTCTTGGAAAGCTTTGAGGCCCTTGGTATGGCTCAGATGGACCCTTGGATTGCTCAGATCACAAACCCTAGATGCAGATGAACTTGAACTTATGCAGTGAAACAAAAATGCAATATGAGATGTAATGATTATGTTTAAGCAAAAATGAAAGATCACAAGCCATGGTGTGATAAAGAGTGAGGGAAAATTTGGGGTGTTTACAGCTGCCCCTATTCAAGCATGAGTTAGCTGTGCAGGGTGTAAGTGCCTGGCTTAACAGACAAACAAGATAACTTGTGGTTGAATACCAAAGACAGTCCAGAATTTGCACTCACTGGATAGTAGAAGAAAAGGGATATAAATTGTGAAAGTTATTTGTCGCTCCCAATGATTTGTATCCCGGTACAAGCGCGAACGGTCGGCGAAAGGAGAGAATGATGGGTGAACTGAATAAAGTTGCCAGCTAGGCATTTTTATCCCGAAGGAAAGGTAATGCTGCATAAACCTGGAAAGATATGGATAAGACAGTCACGAACCAGAGAAAATGAGAAAGGGGGTTGGTTACAACCTGGGAAGGTATTAGCACCCAGATTGTTTGTCGTACTCGACGGGATCCACGCTTGAAAGATTTGTGTTTAAAGGGGTAGTGTCTGTGCTATCTGTGTGCAAAATCTGGAATAGAATGTACAACTGTCAGCACAAGAAAGTGAAGTGACATGCTCAGGAATGAGGCTTAAAAGAGAATGCTGGAAGAGGGGGAAGACACAGAGACTTTTGTTCGATAACAGTTAAGTTATGTGTACGTATCCTCGCGTGCAATGAGGAAGTCAAAACACCGTAGTTTGACTCAAAGAGACTGAAAGATAAATTGCCTGATGAACTGCTTGCTTGTCTATGCTCAAGTGTATGACTCGTCTGGCTCGAGTGCTAACTGTCTTGCATTAGACGGAAGAAGCGAGTTCTCGTTTGTGAGTGAAGATGATGAGAAACGAATCTCGAAGGAGGCGATTATTGCTTTGTTTTTGTGTTTTCAATCTTTTATTGCTTTTTGTGTTTGTCATAAGTTAAGGAGCTTAAGCCTAAACCAAGGGTTAGTAAACTTATCATATCCTCCCTTTGATTAGGGATAATGAGGATACCTTAAGTATGAGATAAACACCTCAAACTTAATTACCATGATGTAGGATTAAGATCATTAACCTACTTGTGATTATTTAAATGTTTTTTGAGTTTTTTGTTTAGTGTTAAGTAATGAGTTTAAGCCATAATCAAGGATTTAGTGGACTCATTACACCATCATAATAGAAGGATAATAGATGAGCACACTTAAGCTGAGGAAGATACCTCAACTTAATCCATGATTAGGGATTAACCTCATGACAAAACAAGCCTTTATTAAAGTGGATTTTAATTAAGGGTAAGCTTAAGAAGTGAATTTTATGGCTTGTAAGACAATCTTGAGGGGGACTTGTCTATTAACACTAGGGTTAGTCCTTCTTAACCAATAAAGGAAGAATTAGAACCCTAATGCAAGGCCCGAGTTACAATCTATTGTCTTAGTGATTATTAAGATGGATTTATTAAGAGGTTTAAACAAATTAAGGTTTTAACAATTAGGATTAAAGTTATACACTCCATCCTAAGAGAAGGATGCAGGCATAACCCTAATCACAAAGTCTTAAAGCCTTAAAGATCTAGTCTCTAATGATGAGGTGAGAAGAGAGACACAAAGAAGACACAAAGGTAAAAACTAAAGGGGAACTAATCAAAACCCTAATTATTGTCATGCTTGGATATTCCTATGGTTTGTAAGGCTTGCAAGAGATATTCAAAGAAGCCACCAATGGAAGAAGTAGATAAAAGGAGGAGAAGCAGAAGAAACAAGTTACTTAATTCATTGAAGAAGATAAGTAACTTGGAGAAAGAAGGTGAATGATGAACATGAATGAGAAATCTCATTCTAAAGCAAAGAAAAATGTAGCAATGATGCATAAGAAGAAGGATAAGGGAAATGAGAAGTGAAGGCAAATTCACTTCTCAAGTTACTTACCACCTGAAAAGGTTAGCATAAAAGAAAGAAATGAAATGAAAATGAAATGTATGCAAAGAGAAAACCAAAACCAGAAGCAGTCACATGATGAAAATGATGCTATGAGATGATGCAAAGGCATATCAAGTGTTATGAATGTTCATACAAGAGATGGAATGCAAAGGAAGCATGGTTTGAAGTTTGAAAGTTTATGAAAGTTCATGGAATGAAATGAATGCACATCATGGAAAATGAATGAAGAAATGATCAAGCATGATTCTAATATGTCTTAGATATCATATGGATGCAAGAAATGTCATGGAAAGTTCATGTATGGATGTATATGCAAGATGAATGCAAATGAACATGTAAAATTAGGGTTTTAAGGCAACATGAGATGCAAAAGTCAAAAACAGAAGCAAATCATAAGATAAAAAATTGAAAATGAACTCATAGGAACCCTAACCCCATATGATATCATACCCCAAAGGAGGAGGTCTAACTCTTAACCTAAAGAAAGTTGTGAATTTTCTAAGTTTGCTAGGGTTTTTGGGTACCTTAAGAGGAAAAATAAAAATCAAATGGAAAATGAAAGATAAATTCATGGCAAAAATATGCTAGGAACTACATGTTATATGAAGAACAATGAAAAAAGAAACAATGTCAAACCATTCATGGTTAGGCTGAAAAGAATTCTTGAAGTTAGAGTTCAAAAATAGGATTTTTATGAACCCTAAATTCAAAATAAATGTCAAAGTTGGATCAAAACTAAAAAGAAATTTGTATGAATGGTTTGACAATGTTTCTAAATGTCCTAAGATGCAATGTGAATTGTTGTGATTTTTAGAAACCTAAATGGTATTTTAATCAATTAATTTCCATTAATTAATAAAAATAAACATTTAAATATTTTTAAAATTGTTTTTTTAATGCAAAAAATAAAAATAAAAATGTTTTTGGGTGAAGAAAAATATTTGAAATTGAAATGCAGAAGAAAAATATTTTTGGAATTTTCTAAGTATTTTAAATAAATTAGACAAAATAAATGGATTTAAATGAAATAAAATATGAATTAAAGGCTGGTCAACTGATCCAATGGATCAGATTTAAACCTAGGGTTGGAGGGAAGACCACGCGCGCATCTTAATGGTCCAAATTTAAACTGAGTTAATCCTAATTAATTAATTAAATAATCACAATTAACCCTAATCTTAACTAATCCTGGCCACCCATTTCAAATTAATCATGATCCAAGGGCCCAGAACACGCCTGACTCACTAAACCCTAAAATTAGCCCTAATCCGTTTCAGGTGACCGGAACAGTGTTCCGGTCATCTTCTCCGACAACAACCCAACACCAACTTCTTCCCTATTCCATTTCCAGAGCTCTAAAGCTCCATATCACTCCCCCACACCTTCCTAAGCATTAATCAAGCATCAAAACTAATTTCTAATGGCTGAAACTCAAGATTCGAAGAAGAACACAAAAATGGTGAAACTTTCAGACTGTCAGTACATGCTCATTTCGCAACCATTTTCAAAAGTAAATATATCATGGTGATCAGCAAAGCATAAAGAACAATCTAAGAACTTAAAATTGCATTTCTAGAAAAAAGTTTTTGAGGTTACCTGAGCTTGAGCTTTCTCAGTTTGGAGCTTTTAGACCTGCTCTCTTGTGTAAAACAACTCCTTTTGACCTCCTGATGAAGCTTTGATGCTTGGAAGGAGTTTATAATGGCTGGATTATGTGGTTGCACTTCAACTAGCCAGAAATCATGTTTTGTGTAGTGGTGCTTTTAGGCTGCAATGAAGGGTGGGAAATGATCCTTTGGTGAAGCTGAGTTGATTGATGAAAAGAGTTTGAAGTTTAAGTGTGTGTGCTGTGAGTTTCGAAAGCTTTTGCTCTTGGGGTGATTTTTTGGAACTTGGTGATTCTCAAGTGTTAGGATGGCTTGTGTTATGTTATGAGCTGCCTTAGATCCACATAACAATGTTTGATAGGTCAGAGGAGCTGTTGTGGACTGTGGTGATTGGTATGGGCAAGTTGCCAAAATGTCAACATGACTTGTACTTGAGGTATGGGCTCATGTTGCAGCTGGCTTTTGGCTTTTCCTGGCTCAGCAAAGATCAAGGAGAACCATGGAATTGGTTTTCTGGTGATTCAGCAAGTGTATGAGATGTTTCATGCTCTTTTGCAATTTTGAAGAAGTTTTGCCCCTTTTGAACTTCTTGAAGTTCAAGGCATGAAATGAGAGGATTCTTGGTCCAATTTTGATTCTTAGGCAATGCACTATGTTTGTATGATGCATAGAAGTGTATTAGAGGTCACAAAATGGGTTGGCAAGTGGTTTTGCAAAAATCCCTCTTTGGTGTATTCTTGAAAATTATAGGATTTTTGCCAACTTTGAAAGATCATAACTTGAGTTCCATAATGAATTAGAACTTGTTCTTGTACTTTTTGAAAAGAGAATGATCCAATTTACAACTTTCATGACCAACAATTTTTTATTTGAAGCATTTTTGGTTGAGAAAGAGGAGGTTGAAATACTTTCCCAAAATGGAAAGCTTCCATTACAAGTCATTTCCATTTTTGGCAACTTTTGGTTTAGCTCACTTTTCTTCAATTTTGTGAACTTCCAAGCACTTCAATGATAAAATAAAGATCATATAACTTAAATTTGATGAAAAATCCACTTTGGTTCCATTGTTGGGGGCCTCAAATGCCCTGATTTTGCTCTGACTTGCTCAAGAAGTTACCCAATGAACAAATGATTTCCACAGTGAATTTCTTCATCAAACCTGGTACACATGATCCTTATAACATATTGAGAATATCATAAACAAGAATGACCAAAAAAATTGGAGTTATGGCCTCTGAAACCAAAACCCTAATTTCAGGTCATCTGTGCAGTGAAACCCTAGCTCTGCTTCCATGCTTTTCCAGTTCTTGTGATTCCTTGACTTCCTTGATCTTTGAGGGATATAAAATGATGATAGAACATACAAGGAACCTCTTGGAATGATTGGAGACCTTTGGAGTGGCTCAGATGGATCCTTGGATTGCTCAAATCACAAACCCTAGATGCAGATGAACTTGAACTATGTAGTGAAACAGAAATGCAATATGAGATGGTGTGCTTATGCTAATGCAAACATGAAAGATCACAAGCCATGGTGTGATATGAGTGAGGGCAAATTTGGGGTGTTTACAGCTGCCCCTATTCAAACATGAGTTAGCTGTGCAAGATGTAAGCGTCTGGCTTAACAGATAAACAAGATAACTTGTGGTTGAATACCAAAGATAGTCCAAAATTTGCACTCACTAGGGAGAAGAAGAAAAGGGATATAAATTGTAAAAGAAAGTGAAGTATGATTATCAAGAATGCGGGCTATGGAGGACGACCATCGAGCAGAGGACGACTGCTGGGGATGAAGCAATGACGGGGACGGCCGACATGATGGGGAAATAAAGAGATCCTGATGGGGACATCCATCAAGCTAAGTAACAAGGTTCTCTGGGGATTAAAATAAAGGTAGTGATGGGAACGGCCATAAGTCTTGGATAGTAAAATCAAACAACGATGGGGACGGCCACCGGTTTAAAGAATAAATGAAATAATGATGAGGGACGGTCGTCAAAGGTGAAGGACGATCACCTAGCAGGGGACGGCTGCTCTTTATCACGACATAGGACGAATGTCCGATAGAAAAAAAAGTCGACGATGGGGACGACCATTGGATAAGCATGATGAAGGACGATCATCAAAAGTTGAAGGACGATCACCTAGCAGGGTACGGCTGCTCTCGGGGTTTATCATGACATAGGACGAATGTCAGATAGCAAGATCAACGATGGGGACAGCCATCAGATAAAATGATGAAGGATGATCATCAAAAGGTGAAGGAAGATCACCTAGCAGGGGACGACTGCCAAATATCACGACATATGACGAATGCCGGATATGAAAGGGTTCCAATAATGGAGACTCCACTGGGGAAAGGATGAGGGACGGTCATCCAAAGATGAAGGATGATCACCTGGCAGGGGACGGCTGCCGAAAGTATCACGACATAGGACAGATGTCGGATAGGAGAAAAGGTTGTTCTGCTGGCGACTTACCGGGGAAATGGTAAACACGGACGAGTGCTTACGCTTAAGAATAAAAAGGTATAAGTGTTTGACGCTGTGTATAGATTAAAGATGTGGACGAGCATCCTTAAGACCACGATACGGGCGAGTATCGGTAGAAACAAACGTCAATGCGTGTTCAGGGATGATGATACAGACGAGTACCAACTGGTTAACAAAGAACACGGACGAGTGCCGGATCTATGGGGAATGGTATATATACGAGATACGGACGAGTATCTGTATAAGTATGAATGAGTATTGTGAAGTATGGGCAAGACACGGACGAGTGTTCAACTTGTTGGGGAAATGTTTGACACGGACAAGTGTCAAAAGAGAAAGTGTATAAGTTATGAACAATCGTTTGTATGTGAGAGTCTAAACGGTATTCTGGCGACCTATGGGGATAGGATGACACGGACGGGTGTCGAAAAGGAGTATTATAACAAGTGTTTGGTTTGCAATGAGTGTTTGGGCAACCATGCTAGGGAAGGTGACACGGACGAGTGTCAAGAAAGTGTATAGGTATATGTAATCACAGAGGATGTTTGTGGCTTATATCTGCAGGGGAATGATATGATACGGGCGTGTGTCAAAAAGGGTGTGTATGAACATGTATTTGTGTTGGAGAGTGCAAAGAGGATGCTTTGGCTTTCTGTGGGGAAATTGAGATGACACGGACGAGTGTCGAAAAGAACATGTTATGGACAAGTATTTGTACTTGAGAGTGCAAAGGGGACGCTTTGGCTTTTATGTGCAAGGGATGTATTTTGTATATTGCTGACGAGATATTGCTGGTATTTACAGGTGACTGGTTCGAACCTGACTTGTGATCATGCAAATGTTTGATTTTTGCCGTAATGCTCCATATTAAACGGAATGCTACACTTTATGGGGAAAGATTATGTGAATGCTATGATCATGCAAAAGAAACCGATTCGGGATTCGGATCCCGCTGCTATGAAGATCTCTGGCTGATCTGCTTGGAAGAGAATCCCAGTTGGGGATGAGATCATTGGTAGATTTGATAAGATACATGGTTCTGCTTGAATAGATCACTGATGGATCTATCTGGTAAGAGGGAAACCCAGCTGGGGATTAGGAAGCTTCCGTCACTTTGTTGTGCGAGAATTTCAGGCATTTCTCTTCTGGGAGAGGTTGGAACTCTGCGGGGAGATGGTTCTTTCGTCTTTGAGAGACCTGCCACTCTGTTTGGGGGAGGAAAGATCACAGAACGATCTTCCTAGATATTTTTGTGGGGATACCGACTGAGGATGAGGAGGCTTTGACAACTCTGCTGGGAAAAAGCATTTCAGATGCTGCTTGGAGAAGATGTGCTGAGGAAATGATGCTTGGCATGCCCCATGCTACGTATTTGAATACCTGCAACCTGTTAAGACAAAGAAACGCACAAGTGTCCCGAGGTATCCCTTACCGGATTCCGTCATAGGAGTTAGATATTCCTGAGAGTAAATACATTTCCTGCAAGCATTTATTAATAATGGTTCATTTGTTTTATGCAAATATTATATCATTGATACTAGACATTTTGCAAACGAAACAAAAAATGTAAGAAACGAGGTGTGACTGAAAATTCTGATTCTATTAATCTGGGTGCCCTGAATTGGCAAATACAGTCAAAGAAACAAATCCCCTGGAGTGAGGAGATTGTTACAAATTGAGAAAAGTAAAAGTGTTGGCAATGTTGGCGATGCTCCGGCGAGCTTCCTTTGCTATGACCTGTATGACCTTGACGTTCTTCTCATCTTTCTTTTTGAAGAAGGTTGATTCTGACTAATGCTTTGACTTTCGAGGCTTGCCGCGTTATAAGTGATACAGACGAATTCAGAATGCAGTTGTTCGCTTATTCCCTTATTTTGCGTGGATCGCCCTTTCGGGTTTTCAATCCACCGAGATACCCATTTTTGCCTGAGCTGTCCAATGCTTCGTTTCAACTCAGCGGGTGTACATTTTTTCAAATTTCCCTTATTTTTGCCCGAGTCTTTTATTCCGTTTTTTGACTCGCCGAGATGCCCTATTTTTTCCTGGACTTACATTCTGTTTTTGTGTCCAGCGGGTCATTTTATGTGAAGTATTTTTTAACTGCATCTGAATTCACAGGGGATAAGAAATCTTCACCATCCATAGTAGTGAGCATCAATGCTCCACCAGAGAAAACCTTCTTTACTATGAACGGACCGTCATAGTTAGGCGTCCATTTGCCCCTGTGGTCCATATGAGGAGGAAGAAGTCTTTTCAACACAAGATCTCCTACTTGGTATTCCCGAAGCCTGAATTTCTGATCGAAAGCTTTCTTCATCCTTTTATGATATAACTGCCCATGACAGATTGCAACTAATCTCTTTTCTTCGATCAGATTCAGTTGATTGTACCAAGAACAGACCCATTCTGCTTCATTCATCTTGACATCCATCAGTACCCGTAAGGAGGGTAGTTCAACTTCAACAGGTAGGACTGCCTCCATACCATACACAAGTTGATAAGGTGTTGCCCCAGTGGATGTTCTAATTGAAGTTCGGTACCCATGCAAGGCAAATGGTAGCATTTCATGCCAGTCTTTGTAAGTAACCACCATCTTCTGCACAATCTTCTTGATGTTCTTATTAGCTGCCTCAACAGCGCCATTCATCTTTGTCCTGTAAGGAGAAGAGTTATGATGTTGGATTTTGAAGTCCCGACACAGTTCTGCCATCATTTTGTTGTTCAAATTGGAACCATTGTCAGTAATGATTCGTTCGGGAACTCCATATCAACAGATGATATCCCTTTTCAGGAATCTGGCTACCACTTGTCTGGTGACGTTTGCATACGAAGCTGCTTCAACCCATTTGGTGAAGTAATCAATGGCTACCAGGATGAATCTGTGACCATTGGAAGCAGTCGATTCAATCTTTCCAATCATATCAATGCCCCACATGGCAAAGGGCCAAGGTGAAGACATCACGTTCAAAGGATTTGGAGGCACATGCACTTTGTCTGCATAAATCTGGCATTTATGGCACTTTCTGGCATAGGCACAATAGTCTGCATCCATCGTGATCCAGTAGTAACCTGATCTTAAAAATTTATTTGCCATAGCATGTCCTCTAGCATGGGTACCGAAAGATCCTTCATGCACCTCGTGCATCAGCAAATCTGCTTCTTTCTTGTCAACACATCTAAGCAAAACCATATCAAATTTTTTCTTGTATAACGAACCATCAGCATTCAGGAAGAAGCTACCAGCCAGCCTTCTTAATGTCTTCTTATCATTGGATGATGCCCCATGTGGGTATGTTTGATCCTCCAAGAAGCATTTGATGTCATGGAACCAAGGCTTGTCATCTTTAGCAATGTCCACGGAGAATACGTATGCTGGTCTGTCAAATATGGATACCGAAATCCTAGGAACAAAATTGGCAGTCTGAACCTTGATCATGGAGGAAATGGTAGCTAAAGCATCCGCGAACTGATTTTCGTCTCGAGGGATATACTCAAGTTTGATTGTTGTGAAGAAAGTCAATAATCTCCTCGTATAGTCCCGGTATGGAATCAGATGCTCTTGGTGAGTGTACCATTTGCCGTTGGTCTGATTGATTACCAAGCTGAATCCCCGAATATAGTTAAAGTCTTGATCCTGAGGTCAATGGCTTCCTCAAGGCCCATGATATAGGCTTCATATTCAGCTTCATTGTTAGTGCATGCAAAGGTGAATTTTGCCGAGAAAGGCATATGAACTCCTTTAGGTGTAATGAGCACCGCACCAACTCCACGACTATTCATATTGATAGCCCCATCAAACACTATTGTCCATTCTTCTTCTGGGTCAGGACCTTCAGTGTGAACAGGCTCTTCATGATCTTTTGCTTTCAGGAACATGATGTCTTCATCAGGGAAGTCAGATCTCATTGGTTGGTAATTATCAATGGTTTTCTCAGCTAGATAGTCAGATATTACACTGCCCTTGATGGCCTTTTGAGATGTGTACTGAATGTCATATTCTGTTAGAATCATTTTCCATCTTGCAACCCTTCCGGTAAGTGCTGGCTTCTCAAATATGTACTTTACTGGATCCATCTTTGAGCTCAACAAGGTAGTGTGAGTCAACATATACTGTCTTAGTCGGCGAGCAGCCCACGCTAAAGCACAACAAGTTTTCTCGAGCAGTGAATAACGTTGTTCATAGTCGGTAAACTTTTTGCTTAGGTAGTATATTGCATACTCTTTTCGACCAGACTCGTCATGCTGGCCCAACACACACCCCATTGATTCTTCTAATACTGGAAGGTAAATTATTAGAGGTTTTCCTTCAACTGGAGGCATAAGAATTGGAGGTTCTTGTAGGTAATCCTTGATTTTGTCAAAAGCCTTCTGACAATCCTTGTTCCACCTGACCGTTTGTTCTTTTCTTAACAACTTGAACAAGGGCTCACAGGTTGCAGTAAGGTGAGATATGAACCTTGATATGTAATTCAATCTACCTGAGAAGCCCCAAACTTCCTTTTCAGTCCTTGGTGCAGGCATCTCCTGAATGGCTTTGACTTTGTCAGGATCAACTTCAATTCCTTTTTCACTTACAATGAACCCCATTAGCTTACCGGAACGCACCCCGAATGTGCATTTGTTGGGGTTTAGCTTCAATTGATACTTTCTCAGACGCTTGAACAACTTCAGCAGATTTACCAGATGATCTTCTTCAGTGAGGGACTTGGTAATCATGTCATCCACGTAGCATTCAATTTCTTTGTGGATCATATCGTGGAATAATGTTACCATAGCCCGTTGATAGGTTGCGCCGGCATTCTTCAGTCCAAATGGCATTACCTTGTAACAAAATGTGCCCCAAGGTGTGATGAAGGTAGTCTTCTCCATGTCTTCGGGTGACATTCTGATCTGATTATACCCTGAAAAGCCATCCATGAAGGAAAATACCGAGAACTGAGTTGTGTTGTCGACCAATACATCAATGTGAGGTAAAGGGAAGTCATCCTTCGGGCTAGCTCTATTCAGATCCCGGTAATCCACACACATCCGTACTTTGCCATCTTTCTTAGGCACAAGTACAATGTTAGCAACCCACGGCGGGTAACTAGTCACAGCAAGGAAACCGGTGTCCCACTATTTTTGTACTTCTTCTTTAATCTTCATGGCCATATCTGGGCGAGTACGGCGTAGCTTTTGCTTCACTGGAGGACAATCTTCTTTCAGAGGCAGCTTGTGCATAACAATATCCGTATCTAGACATGGCATGTCTTGATAGGACCAAGCAAAGACGTCGACGTATTCTCGAAGCATATCAATGAGTTGTTCTTTTACCAAAGCTTGCAGACCGGCCCCAATCTTCACTTCTTTCAAATCCTCTTCGGTTCCAAGATTAACTGTTTCAACCTCCTCCTGATGAGGAGTGATCACTTTCTCTTCTTGCCTCAACAGCCTGGATAACTCTTCAGGTAACTCATAGTCTTCTTCAACCCCTTCATCAGCTTGATTAATTGGATTGTCGAAGTCATACAAGGTCATAGCAGTGTTGTTGTTGGTGCAATCTGGAGAATAATCTCTACAAGGGTTGAGATTGGTTCGTTTTAGTGATCATTTTTAATCTTGTTTAGAAAAAGTGAAAATGAAGTTATTTATTTTGAAAACATTGCCATTTTATTGTTTTTTACAAAAGTGAAAAATGAAAAGACAGTGAGCAAAATAGAGACTTGTTTGCAAAAGATGTCCGATATTCATTGATTAATCCATTTGCACAAAATTACAATATGGCCCTATTACAAAATGAGTTCTGACATCTTAGGCAAGATGCAGGACTTGATGCATTCTAAAAAGACAGGAAATAATAATTACTCTGCAGGAGTAACCCTTATAATTTCCTGGGAAGACCAGTTAAGGACTTGGCTCCCAGGGATCCTTGGACGTATCCAGCTCTCTAGGTTGCGGTCAATTTCCACCTCGTCTTCTAGATTGTTAACAGCATCTGGGGTAAGCATCCCCCACTGATGAATTTAGGCTCTTTTGCAGCCTCTGATTGGTCTTGTCGGAATGGTCTGTAACCCAAACCGAATCCATCTTCCTTCTTTTCCACTGGCAGCAGCTTGCCCCAGCCTTGAGCATTACCGTCTTCAACAACCTTCCGGGCTTGCTGATAAGAGATGATTGAAGTACCCATCCTGTCTTCCTGGGATGCAGCCAATACTCCAGTGGCCTCATTGACATTTAGGGCCTCAAACCCTTGGCTCATTGTCTCATGGATTTCACCATCCATCTCAATATATTTATAAGTAGCCAGCTGGCTAACAAATATGTCTTCCTCACCATAGATGGTGATAATCTGTCCTTCCCATTTATACTTCAGTTTCTGGTGAAGGGTCGACGTTGTCGCTCCCAAAAGATGAGACTGGGCTCAAATGAGGTACAGACGCGAATGGTCGGCGAAAGGACGAAATGAAAAGAGTCGCCAGCTAGGCATTTTTATCCCGAAGGAAAGGTAATGCTGCATAGACCTAGAAAGATATGGATAAGACGGTTGCGAACCAGAGAGACTGAGAAAGGGGGTTGGTTACAACCTGGGAAGGTATTAGCACCCAGATTGTCCGTCGTACTCGACGGGATCCACGCTTAAAAGATTTGTGTTTTAAAGGGGTAGTGTCAGTGCAATCTGTGTATAAAAGAGTTGGAAAAGGATGTACAGGTGTCAGTGTAAGAGAAGTGAAGTGTATAAAAGAAGTGTCAGTGCAGGAACAAGAATGAAATGCTCAAGAATATGAGGCTTAAAGAATAAGGCTGGAAAGAGGGGGAATATACAGAGACTTTTGTTCGATAACTGTTAAGTTATGCCTACGTATCCTCTCGTGCAATGAGGAAGTCAGAACACCGTAGTTCGGCCCAAAGAGACTGAAAGGAAAATTGACTTGTGAACTGCTTGCTTGTCTATGCTCAAGTGTATGACCTGTCTGGCTCAGGTGCAAACTGTCTTGCATTAGACGGAAGAAGCAAGTTCTCGTTTGTGAGTGAATGAGATGAGAAAAGAATCCCGGAGGAGACGATTATTGTTTGTTTTTGAGTTTTCAGTCTTTTATTTCTTTTGAAAGTTTGTCATAAGTTAATGAGCTTAAGCCTAAACCAATGGGTTAGTAAACTCATCACATCCTCCCTCTGATTAGGGGTAATGAGAATACCTTAAGTGTGAAGTCAGTGTCTCACACTTAATCACCATGGTGTAGGATTAAGATCATTAACCTACTTGTGATTATTTAGATGTTTTTGTTGTTTTTGTTTAGTGTTGAGTAATGGGATTAAGCCATAATCAGGGATTAAACAGACTCATTACACCATCCTAATAGAAGGATAATAGATGAGAATGTTTAAGTTGAGGAAAGCTCCTCAACTTAATCCATGATTAGGGATTAAACTCATGACAAAACAAAACCTTTATTAAGTGGATTTTAGTTAATGATAAGATGATGAAGTGATTTTTATGGTTTGTAAGACAACTTGAGGAGGACTTGTCCATTAACACTAGGGTTAGTCCTTCTTAACCAATTAAGGAAGAAATAGAACCCTAATGCAAGGCCCAAGTTACAAGCTTGGTGTCTTGGTGATTATTAGATGAATTGATTAAAGGTTTGTGAGGTTAACAAGAGAAATCTTCAGAGGAACCACCAGGAAGCAGATGAAAGGAGCAAAGGAAGCAAAGCAACTTGCTTCATTTAAGAAGGCAAGTCACTTGAGGAAAGAAAGTAAGAAGAAGAAGAATGAGCAAGCTCAATCTCACACACAAGACAAAATGCAGCAATGATGCATAAGAGAGATGAAAATAAATTGTGAGAAGTGAAGGCAAATTCACTTCTCAAAGTGACTTACCACCTGAAAAGTTAGGGAAACAAATGCAATGCAATGCAAAATGAAATGAAATGGCATGATGCAAACCAAAATCAGAAGCATGTGTATGATGCTAAGGATGATATGAGATGATGCAAGCATGAAACAAGGCATGGGGATGATCATACAAACATATGGATGCAAGTGAAGCATGCTTAGAACCATGAACATACATGAAAAGTTATGGAATGTAAATGGCATACAACATGGCAAATGAAATATGCAATGATCAAACATGCTTCTAACATGTCTTAAGATGTCTAATGAATCAAATGGATACATAAAATGTCATGGCAAGTCATGGTATGCAAGCAAATGCAAGATGAATGCAAAAGGAAGCCCAAATTAGGGTTTATGATCAATGCACAAAACAAAAACCAAAACCAGAAGAAAACATCAAGATAAAAAATTGAAAATGCATCCAAGGGAACCCTAAACCTATACAAACTCTCTGCCCAAAGGAGGGGATCCAATTCTTAACCTAGTGAAAGTTATGAATTTCCTAAGATTTCTAGGGTTTTAAGGCACCTTGTCAAGAAAAATGTCAAACAAATTGAAAATGCAAGATCAAATCATGCCAATTTAATCCTACAAACTACATGATATGCAAGACACAATGCAAAAAGAAACAAAGTCCAACTCTTAAAGACTAGGCAGAAATGAAATTTCAAAGATTGGATCAAAATAATGCCTTGAAATGAAATTAATTCCATGGAAAATTGTCAAAATGCATTAAGATCAAAAAAGAAATTTGGTTTGAGGGTTGGACAATGTTTCTAAATGATTTTAAAGGTTTCATGAATTTTTTGGTGATTTTTAAATACCTAAAAGTATTTTTAATTAATTAATTCTCATTAATTAATTAAAAATAAACTTTTAAATGATTTAAAAATAATTTTTTAATGCAAAAAATAAAAATAAAAATGTTTTTGGTTTCTGAAAATTAATAAAAGATTGCATAAAAATTTTCAGAATTTTTAAAGATGTTTTACTATTTTTAATAAAATGAAGAAAACAAATTCAATTAAATGAAAATTAAAATGAATTAAACTGAAAAAAAGAAAAGTCAGCACAATCAATGGCTGATATTCAAACATACACGCGCGGGAGTAGACTTGGCGCGCATCTGGACGGCCAAGATTCAAAATTCACTAATTATGATTAGTGCCCTAATCTGAACCCTAAACAAAATCAGGTGACCGGAACAGTGTTCCGGTCATCTTCTCCGATCAAACAAAAACTCAATCTCCCTCTCCAGGCCATTTCAAAGGCTCTAACTCTCCAGAATTCATCCTCTACCCACCCCAAACACGAATCAAGCACAAAATCATGTTTAACTTCCAACACAAGCACGAATCGAATCAAAGAAATTTTTAGGTCAAACTTTCAGAACATCATAACATGCTTGTTTCTGGCTCATTTTCAAAAATAAATAGATCCCCATGATCAGGGCAACATACAGAACAATATTCTAACAAGAAATTAAAGTTCTGGAAAAATTGTTCATCATGCTACCTGAGATGAAGCTTTCGATTCAGGAGCTTTCTGGCTGTTTCTTTGGCTCAAACAAGTCCCAATGATCCTCCTTAGAAGCTTTTGACACTTAGTTGGAGTTTATGTGGCCTCTAGATAAAGTTGGCAGAAGCTCAGGTCAAGGGTGTGTTGAAATCGTGTTTTTGATTCAGGGAGTTTCTGGCTATGGTGATGGGTGGTTTGTGATCAGTGAAGTGTGTTGAGATTGTTTATGAAGTTTGTTTTTGTGTTTGAGGCTTGAGGAGAATGTTTCGAAGGAAAATGCAAGTTGGAGAGATTTTGATAACTATGGCTTGTGGGCAAGATCAGAGTGAGTTGTCTTATGAAAATGAAGCCTTGGAGTATGTTTGTAAGATCTGGATTGGGCAGAGAGTTGTTATGTCACTGTGGGATTGGTATGGGTGTTCTTGCCAAAAAGTCAAAAGTTGTGTACTTGAGGTATTGGTAATGGTGTAGCTAGCTCATTGGCTTGTCCTTGCTCAGCTGAGTTTAAGGAGGTCCATGGAATGGTTTATGAGATGATTCAGCAAGTGGTTTATGGTTTGTGTAGTGTTTTGCAAATTTCCTAAGGTTTGGCCCCTTTGTGATTTCTTGAAGTTCAAGGCATGAAATGAGATGATTCTTGGGCCAATTCTGATTTTTAGATGTCATATGATCATGTTGTGAAGAAATGACACACATTTGAAGCCTTTAGAACACTTGAACAAACCATTTTGCAAAATGTCCCTTTGGTAGAAAACTTCAAATTTTGTGATTTTAGCCAAATTTGACAAGCCATAACTTTTGATCCAAAATGAATTAGGTCATGTTCTTGTACTTTTTGAAAAGGGAATGACCCATTCTACAATTTTCATGACCAAAGTTTTTCCATTTGAAGCATTTTTGAATCAAAAAGCAAGGGTTGAAAAAGTTTCCTAAAATGGCAATTTCATTAAAAGTCAAACTTTCCCAAAAAGTCAACTTTGCAAATGACTTGAAATTCTTCAATTTTGTGAACTTCCACCATCTTCCATGATCAAATAAAGATCATACACAATCAAAATGATGAAGAACACCCTTTGGTTGGGTCATTGGGGGCCTCATATGCCCTGATTTTACACTGACTTGCTTAGAAAGTCAACTCTTGATCAGATGACTTCCCCATGGAGTTTCTTCATGAAAATTGATATGCATGCTCCCTATACCATATAGAGACTAATAGAAACAAGAATGGCCAAAATATTTGGAGTTATGGCCACTGAAACCAAAACCCTAATTCTAGGTCATCTGTGCAGTCAAACCTGGCTCTGCTTCCATACCATTCTCAGTTCTTGTGATTCTTTGACATTCTTGACTTTGAGAGGATATAATATGATGTTTGAACATATATGGACCCCTTTGAAGTGATTGATGACCTTTGGGGTGGCTCAAGAAGCTCTTGGATTGTTCAGATCACAAACCCTAAATGCAGATGACTTTGAACCAATGCAGTGAATAAAAAATGTGGTATGAGATGCTATGGTTGAACTTATGCATATGAAAATGATCACAAGCCATGGTGTGAATGGGTGAGGGCAAATATGGGGTGTTTACAGCTTCCCCTATTCAAACATGAGTTAGTTGTGCAGGATGTAAGCAGCGGCTTAACAAGCAAACAAGATAACTTGTGGTTGAATACCAAAGACAATCCAAAATTTGCACTCACAGAATGAAGAAGAAAAGGGATATAGATTGAAAAGAAAATAAAGTATATTATAAAGTGCAGGCGACGGAGGACGACCGTTGAGCCGAGGACGACTGCCGAGCAGAGGACGACTGTTGGGGGTAGGAGCAATGACGGGGACGACCGGCATGCTGGGAAAAGTGCGGGAAACAAAGCAATGACGGGGACGACCGACATGCTGGGGATAAAAGGGATCATGATGGAGACGACCATCAAGTAAAGGTATAAGATTCTCTGGGGATTAATGAAAAATGATGGGGACGACCATCAAGTTCATAAAGTAATGTAAACAAACGATGGGGACGGCCATCGGGCTAAACTGATGAAGGACGATCATCAGGAGAAGGAAAAGGGACCACGACGGGGACGACCATCGGGTTAAAGAATAAATGAAATAATGATGAGGGACGGTCATCAAAGGTGAACGACGATCACCTGGCAGGGTACGGCTGCCGAAAATATCGCGATATAGGACGAATATCGGATAGAAAAGGTCAACGATGGGGACGACCATCGGACGAGCATGATGAAGGACGATCATCAAGAGGTGAAGGACGATCACCTAGCAGGGGACGGCTGCTCTCAAGGTTTATCATGACGTAGGACGAACGCCAGATAACAAGATCAACGATTAGGACGGCCATCGGATAAAATGATGAAGGACGATCATCAAAAGGTGAAGGACGATCACCTTAGCAGGGGCCGGCTGCTAAAAATCACGATATAGGACGAATGTCGGATAGAAAAGGACAACGATGGGGACGGCCATCGGATAAAATGATGAAGGACGATCATCAAAAGGTGAAGGACGATCACCTTAGCAGGGGACGGCTGCTAAAAATCACGACATAGGACGAATGTCGGATAGAAAAGGTCAACGATGGGGACGGCCATCGGATAAAATGATGAAGGACGATCATCAAAAGGTGAAGGACGATCACCTTAGCAGGGGACAGCTGCTAAAAATCACGACATAGGACGAATGTCAGATAGAAAAGGTCAACGATGGGGACGGCCATCGGATAAAATGATGAAAGACGATCATCAAAAGGTGAAGGACGATCACCTTAGCAGGGGACGGATGCTAAAAATCACGACATAGGACGAATGTCGGATAGAAAAGAAATTTTGTCTTGCGGGCGATCTACTGGGGAACAGTAAACACGGACTAGTGTTTATACGAAATAAAAGGTATAAGTGCTTTGACGCTGTGTATAGATTAAAGATGCGGACGCGCATCCTTAAGACTACGATACGGACGAGTATCGGGTAGAAACAAATACTGACACATGTTCAGAGATGATGATACGGACGAGTATCAACTGGTTAACAAAGAACACGGACGAGTGTCGAATCTGAGGGGACTCTTCTGGGGAATAGTAGACACAGACGGGTGTCTATATTCAAGAAGACATGAGTGTTTGACACGTGTATGGATTAAAGATGCGGACGAGCATCCTTAAGACTATGATACGGACAAGTATCAGGTAGAAACAAACGCTTGACGCATGTCCTGAGATGATGGTACGGACGAGTACCAACTGGTTAACAAAGAACATGGACTAGTGTCGACTCTGAGGGGATTTGAGTGGTATATACAAGATACGGACGAGTATCTGTATGAGTGAAGCAGGAATAATAAGTATGAGTGGAACACCGACAAGTGCTTAACTTGCTGGGGAGGGTGACACAGACGAGTGTCAAAAGGTATATTAAAAAAAAGTATGTGGTTTACAGAACGTTTAGGTAGTTATGTTGGGGAAGGTGACACGGACGTGTGTCAAGAAAGTTATATATATACAAGTATCTGTGAGTGCAAAGGGGACGCTTTGGCTTTCTACTGGGGATATGACACGGACGGGTGCCACAAGGAGTATATACCGGTGTTTGGGAGTGTAAAGCAACTGCTTTAGCTTTAGCTCTCTGTTGGAGAATCTGGGGGGCATTCTGTATATCTTTGACGGGTTATCATTATTCACAAGTGTTTGATTCAGAACATGGCTTATGATTATGCAATATGTTTGATTTTTGCCGTAATGCTCCGTATTAGACGGAATGCTACACTCTGTGGGGTGAATATGATGCGAATGCTATGATTATGCAAAGATACCAATCCGGGATTCAGATCCCGTTGCTGTGAAGATCTCTGGTTGATCTGCTTGAAATGGACATCCCAGCTGGGGATGAGATCATTGGTAGATCCGGTAAGATGTATCTGCTTGGGGGAATAGGTCACTGATAGACCCATTCTTGGTAATGAGGAACCCAGCTGGGGTTTGTAGAAGCTTTCGTCATTCCGTTGTGATTCCTTCATGCGTTTCTCTTCTGGCTAGAGGCTGAAACTCTGTGGGGAGATGGTCCCCGGGCTTCTGTACTTAGCTGAGGAGGAAGAATGATTGGCACCTCGGCTGGGGAGAAAATAGCAAGTGGCAACTCAGATGGGGAGAAAACTCTTTGGGTGCTAAAACTGAGTGAGTGTTGATTTGCCAGCTTGCTGGGATGAAGCTTTCATGTCTCGTGCTGCGCTTTGAATGCCTGCAACCCTGTAAAGATAGAAACGTACAAGTAATCCCGAGGTATCTCTTACCAGATTCCATCATAGGAGTCCAGACACTCCCGGGAGTAAACATAGTTCCTGCAAGCACGTATTCTTTAAAAGAAGCATATGTATTTATGCAATCAGCATCTTAAAGACATCGGACATTTTGCAAATGAAGATAAAAATGTACGAGACGAGACATGACTGAAAATCTGATTTTATTAATTCATATGCCCTGAATTGGCAAGGTACAGTTAAAGAAACAAATCCCCTGAAATGAGGAGATTGTTACAAATTGAGAAACAAAATGCTGGCAATGTTGACGACGCTTTAAGGAGCTTCCCTTTTGCTATGACTCGTATGACTTTTGGCATTCTTCTCGTCTTGCTTTCTGAAGAAGGCTGATTCTGAAAGAAGCTTGATCCTTTCGAAGCTTACCAAGTTGTAAGTGGTACAGACGAATTCAGCATGCAGTTGTTCGCTTATTCCCTTATTTTGCATGGATCGCCCTTTCGGGTTTTCAATCCATCGGGATACCCATTTTTGCCTGAGTTGTCCAATGCGGCTTTTCAACTCAGCGGGTGTACATTTTTTTTCCCTTATTTTGCCCGAGTCTTTTATTCTGTTTTCGACTCTCCGGGATGCCCTATTTTTTCCTGGACTTACATTCTGTTTTTATGTCCAGCGGGTCATTTTTATGCGAAGTATTTTTTAACTGCATCCGAATTCACAGGGGACGGAAAGTCTTCACCATCCATAGTGTTGAGCATCAGTGCTCCACCCGAGAAAACTTTCTTTACTACAAACGGCCCTTCATAATTTGGAGTCCACTTGCCCCCTGTGGTCTGTATGAGGAGGGAGGATTCTCTTCAGCACGAGATCTCCTACTTGATACTCTCGGTGCCTGACTTTCTGATCGAAGGCTCTCTTCATTCTTTTCTGATACAACTGCCCATGACAGATTGCAGCCAATCTTTTCTCTTCAATCAGACTCAGTTGCTCGTATCGGGATCGGACCCACTCTGCTTCGTTCAGCTGAACATCCATCAGTACCCGTAAGGAGGGTAATTCAACTTCAACAGGTAGGACCGCTTCCATACCATACACAAGTTGATACGGTGTTTCCCTAGTGGATGTTCTGATTGACGTGCGGTACCCATGCAAGGCAAACGGTAGCATCTCATGCCAGTCTTTGTAGGTGACTACCATCTTCTGCACAATCTTCTTGATATTCTTATTAGCTGCCTCAACAGCGCCGTTCATATTTGGCCTGTAAGGAGAAGAATTGTGGTGTTGGATCTTGAAGTCCCGGCATAGCTCTGCCATCATTTTTTTGTTTAAGTTGGAACTATTGTCAGTAATGATTCGCTCGGGCACTCCGTATCGACAGATGATATCTCTCTTCAGAAATCGGGCTACCACTTGCCTTGTAACATTTGCATAGGAAGTTGTTTCGACCCACTTGGTGAAATAGTCAATGGCAACCAGGATGAATCTATGGCCATTCGAAGCAGTTGGCTCAATCTTGCCAATCATGTTAATGCCCCACATAGCAAAGGGCCAAGGTGAAGACATCACATTCAAAGGATTGGGAGGCACATGCACCTTATCCGCATAAATCTGGCATTTATGGCATTTTCTGGCATAAGCACAACAGTCTGCATCCATTGTGATCCAGTAATAACCTGATCTTAGCAATTTCTTGGCCATGGCATGCCCTCCTGCATGGGTACCAAAGGATCCTTCGTGTACTTCGTGCATCAACAAGTCTGCCTCTGTTCTATCGACGCATCTGAGCAGCACCATATCAAAGTTTCTCTTGTACAAGGAACCATCAGTGTTCAGAAAGAAACTACCAGCAAGCCTTCTCAAAGTCTTCTTATCATTGGAAGATGCCCCAGGTGGGTATGTTTGATCCTCCAAGAAGCACTTAATGTCATGGAACCAAGGCTTATCATCTTTGACGACATCTGCTGCGAACACATATGCTGGTCTGTCAAGTCTGGACACTGAAATTTGAGGTACAAAGATGGCAGCTTGCACTTTGATCATGGATGAAATGGTGGCCAGAGCATCTGCAAACTGATTCTCGTCCCGAGGGATATACTCAAGCTTGACTGTTGTAAAGAAAGTCAATAACCTCCTTGTATAATCCCTATAAGGTATCAGATGATCTTGGTGTGTGTACCATTTGCCGTTGGTTTGATTAACTACCAGAGCTGAATCTCCGAATACAGTCAATGTCTTGATCCTGAGGTCAATGGCTTCCTCAAGACCCATAATGCAAGCTTCGTATTCAGCTTCGTTGTTAGTGCAGTTGAAGGTGAGTTTTGCCGAGAAAGGCATGTGAACCCCCTTAGGTGTAATGAGTACTGCACCAACACAACGACCATTCATGTTAACAGCCCCATCAAACATCATAGTCCATTCTTCTTCCGGGTCAGGCCCTTCAGTATGAATAGGCTCTTCACGATCTTTTGTTTTTATGAACATGATGTCTTCATCAGGGAAGTCAAATCTCATAGGTTGGTAATCATCAATGGGTTGCTCAGCAAGATATTCAGACAATACACTGCCCTTAATGGCTTTCTGAGATGTGTACTGGATGTCATATTCTGTGAGGATCATTTGCCATCTTGCAACCCGTCCGGTAAGTGCTGGCTTCTCAAAAATGTACTTAACTGGATCCATCTTGGAGATCAGAAAGGTAGTGTGGGTCAACATATACTGTCTTAGTCGGCGAGCAGCCCACGCTAAAGCACAGCAAGTTTTCTCGAGCAGTGAATAACGTTGTTCACAGTCGGTAAACTTTTTGCTTAGGTAGTATATTGCATACTCTTTTCGACCAGACTCGTCATGCTGGCCCAGCACACACCCCATTGACTCTTCTAATACTGTCAAGTACATGATTAGAGGTCTTCCTTCAACTGGAGGCATAAGGATTGGAGGTTCTTGCAAGTACTCCTTGATTTTGTCAAAAGCCCTCTGGCAGTCATCGTTCCACCTGACCGTTTGTTCTTTTCTTAACAGCTTGAACAAAGGTTCACAAGTTGCTGTAAGGTGAGATATGAACCGTGAAATGTAGTTCAATCGTCCTAAAAACCCCCGAACTTCTTTTTCTGACTTTGGTGCAGGCATTTCTTGAATGGCTTTGACTTTATCAGGGTCAACTTCAATCCCTTTCTCACTCACAATAAATCCCAGCAGCTTACCGGATCGCACCCCGAATGTGCATTTGTTGGGATTCAACTTCAGTTGGTACTTCCTCAGACGCTTGAATAGCTTCAGCAGATTTACCAGGTGGTCTTCTTCAGTGAGGGACTTGGCAATCATTTCATCCACATAACATTCGATTTCTTTATGGATCATATCGTGGAATAATGTCACCATAGCCCGTTGATATGTTGCACCGGCATTCTTCAGTCCGAATGGCATCACCTTGTAACAGAACGTGCCCCAGGGTGTGATGAAGGTTGTCTTCTCCATGTCTTCAGGTGACATCTTGATCTGATTTTATCCTAAAAATCCGTCCATGAAGGAGAATACCGAGAACTGAGCCGTATTATCCACCAATACATCGATGTGAGGTAATGGGAAGTCATCTTTTGGGCTAGCTCTGTTCAGGTCCCGGTAGTCAACACACATTCTTACTTTGCCGTCCTTCTTAGGCACAGGTACTATATTAGCAACCCACGGCGGATAGCTAGTCAAAGCAAGGAACCCGGCGTCCCACTGCTTTTGTACCTCTTCTTTGATCTTCATTGCCATGTCTGGGCGAGTACGGCGTAGTTTCTGTTTAACCGGCGGGCAATCTTCTCTTAAAGGCAGCTTGTGCATGACAATATCGGTATCCAACCCTGGCATATCTTGGTAAGACCAAGCAAACACATCCACATATTCCTGAAGCAGGTCAATCAGTTTTATCTTCACTGAGTCTTGTAAGCAGGCCCCGATTTTAACTTCTTTCATATCTTCATCCGTACCAAGATTAATCGTTTCGACCTCCTCCTGATGAGGAGTGATAACCTTTTCCTCTTGTCTCAACAACCTGGCTAGCTCTTCAGGAAGCTCATACTCTTCTTCAACCCCTTCATCAGCTTGATTGATTGGATTGTCAAAGTCATACGAAGTCATAGCCGTGCTATTGTCGGTGCGGTCTGGAGGGCACTCTCTGCAAGGGTTCAGTTTGTTCATTTTAGTGATTGATTTTAATCTTGTTTAAAAAGAGTGAAATGAAGTTATCATTTTGAAAACATTGCCATTTATTTTTGTACAAAAAGAAAAATGGAAAAAACAGTGAGCGGAAAAGAAAAAGACTCATTTTCAAAAGATGTCGGATTATCATTGATTGATCTATTTGCACAAAATTATAGATGGCCCGATTACAAAATGAGTCTTGTCATCTTGGGCATGATGCAAGACTTGATGCATGCTTAAAAAATACAGGAAATAATAATTACTCTGCAGGAGTAACTCTTATAATTTCCTGGGAAGACCAGTTTGAGATACTGCTCCCCGGGATCCTTGGACGTATCCAGCTCTCCAGGTTGCGGTTGCTTTCATCCTCGTCTTCCAAGTTGTTCACGGCATCTGGGGTGAGCATCCCCCACTGACAAAATTGGGCTTCTTAGCAGCCTCTGCTTGATCTTGTTGAGTTGGTTTGTAACCCAACACAAATCTGTCCTCCTTCTTCTCCACGGGCAGCAACTTGCCCCAGCCTTGGGCAGTCCCTTCTTCAACAACCTTTCGGGCTTGCTGATAAGATGTCATTGAGGTTCCAGGTACCGCGGATGCTTCATTTATGTTCAAGGCTTCAAATCCTTGACTCATAGTTTCATGGATCTCCCCATCCATCTCAATGTATTTGTATGTAGCCAGATGGCTAACAAAGATATCTTCCTCTCCACAAATAGTAACGACTTGGCCCTCCCACTCGAATTTTAACTTCTGGTGAAGGGTTGAGGTCACGGCGCCAGCGGCGTGTATCCATGGTCTACCCAATAAACAGCTGTAGGCAGGCTGTATATCCATCACGAAGAAGGTCGTTTTGAAAGTCTGTGGGCCAATCATTATAGGTAACTCAATTTCTCCCAGAACTGATCTCTTAGAACCGTCAAAGGCTCTTACTACCAAGTTGCTGGGACGTAATGCCAATCCTTCATACTCCAACTTCACAAGGGCTTTTTTAGGTAAGACATTGAGGGATGACCTTGTGTCTACCAGTACATGGGAAAGAACTGCCCCTTTACACTCCAAGGTAATGTGCAAAGCCTTGTTGTGATTGCGGCCTTCCGTAGTCAAATAAGTGTTGGTAAATCCTAGTCCATTACTAGCGTTAACATTTCCAACCACTGCCTCTAACTGATTGACGGTAATCTCCTCTGGCACATAAGCTGCGTGCAAGACTTTTAGTAATGCATTCCGGTGAGCTTCGGAGCACATTAGTAATGATAAAATGGAGATTTTGGAAGGTGTCTGGTGAAGCTGGTCCACTATCTTGTAATTACTTTTCTTGATGATTCTCATGAATTCATCAACCTCTTGATCAAAAGGGGTTTTCAAAGCTTCTTTAGCAACTTGTTCTTCTTGCACCATGCTCTTCCCTTTTGCCTTGGCAGCAGCTTCTGCTTCAGCAATGGGTCTTGGAATCTGCGGGGCAAAGAGACGTCCGCTTCGAGTGAAGCCTCCGCCTCCCCCCACATTGTCTATTTGTGGTGGAGAAGTTGATGATTCCAAAGTGATTTTCTGTCCTTCGCAGTATAGATCGGAGCCGTAATGCCAAGGGATGGCATTACTGCTTTCATAAGGAACTGGCCCGGGTACTGTGATAGTGACTGGACTGATAGCAGCTGCAGAAGGGACCATGATAGTATGTGGATCATAGTATATTGTAACTGGTGTTCTGATAGGAGTGGCATTTTGTGAGTTGTAGGCAGAATCATTTGCAGGATCATAATATATTGTAACCGTTGAGACACTTTCATTATTTGCTGTTGATGTTGTAGGAGGTACTGTTGATTTGATAGGTGTTGCTGTTGTTGGAGGTTCTGAATGAAGGGGTGCTGAAGTTGTAGAAGGGATGTTTGTTGATATTTGGTCCGTTGAAGTGACAGACGAAGCATTTGTTGATGAGATTGAAGAGTTGTTTGGGACAATTGTTGTTGCAGTTGTAGAAGACTCGGGAATTGTTGTTAAGGAGATTGCTGGATTTGTAGGTATTGACGTTGTGATTTGAAGTAAGCCACTCTGGATGAGACCATCTATGCCGCTTCTCAGGTTATCACACCCATTTACCGAAATGTTGTAATAAGCACATCCTAGCTCACACCCGGGGAACATTTGACATTCAAGGAGTTGAGCTTTAATCTCTACCAAGGGTGTCCGAATCTGCCCCACACTGGTTATCAAGTAAGACGGCTTATCTTCTTCAATAGCATTGATTCTGGGTCCACCGTGGTTGGCATAGGGTTCTTACTGACATTTGGTGGGGGTGCAAAGTTTAGAGCTTTGGAATCCACTAGATCCTGTACTTTCATGTGCAAAGCTCTGCACTTCTCTGTACTGTGGCCAGGTGCATTTGAGTGAAAAGCACATCTGGCGCTGGCGTCATAATTTCTGGGCAGACTGGCAGGATCTGGAGGTGCCAATGTCCTTAGCTCAACCAGGTTGAGTTTCAGGAGTTGTGGCAATAATGTGGCATAAGGAATAGGGATCGAATCAATCACCCTATTGGCCTGAGATGGTCTCTGTTGAAAAGGTCTTTGCTGATTATTGTTGCTGGTGTTGTTGTTGTTATAATTTCTCTGAGGTGGATACTGAGCTTGTTGCTGGTAGTGGGATTGTTGATGTGGTTGATATGCTGGTTGTGGATGAATTGGAGCGGGAATGGTGACAGCTGCCACTGACCTATGAACATACTGGGGTCTTCCCCTGCTGGTATGGATAGCATTAGTCTCACCAGTTCTTCTTGGACCTACAAAAGGCTTTCTTGGGTTGCTGGACGAGCTTGCACCGTTGTCGGAAATCTTTCCCATCTTTAGAAGGCTCTCAATTCTTTCTCCAGCTATGACTACATCCGCGAAGCTGGTGGAAGAAAAAGCAGCAAGCCTATCAATGTATGTCCCTTGGAGGGTGTTCATAAACATGTCGGCCATCTCCCTTTCTGACATGGGTGGTTGGACAGCAGCAGCAAGCTGTCTCCACCTCTGGGCGTACTCCCGGAAGCTTTCTCTGGATGATTGTGACATTCCCATCAGGAGGGTCCTGTTGAGAGCCATATCCAAGTTGTACTGGTATTGTCTAATGAAAGCCTCAGCCAAATCCTTCCAGCACCTGATGGTTGCTCTAGTCAAGTGAGAGTACCATTCCCTTGAAGCTCCTGTTAAGCTATCTTCAAAATAAAACATCCATAGCTTTTCATCCATGGTATACGCCTTCAGCCTCCCCAGAAAGGATTGCAAGTGGGTTCGCGGACAGGAAGTTCCGTTGTACTTCTCAAAGCACGGAGGTTTAAACTTGTGGGGAATCCTGACCCCGTCCACTAAGCCCATGTCCATGACATCAAAACCCAAGGAGTTTTGAGACTCCAAGGACCTTAATTTTTCAGCAATTTCATCTAGCCTTCTGTCATAGGCCTCATCCCCAGCTCCCATCACAGTGAACTGATCTTCCTGGGGGTCTTCTTGCAGTACCCTACCTGTAGTAGTATTCCCTTGTACATTAGCAGGGATGTTGATCTCTGGGTGAAGGTGAGGGCTATACACAGGTGGGTTGACATGAGGCTGAACTCTCTCATTGTTGCTCGTTCCACCAGTCCCTAGATGGGGGTCTTCCTGAGTCTGCCTCTCTACTAATGCTCTTAATCTTTCTTGGCTCTGTGCCAATCCATTCATCACCTCCATAAACTGAGTCATCTGATTTCTCATTTCTAGTCTCTCATTGGCCATTTGAGTCCTGACCTCTGTAAGATCCTGCTGTACCTGGTCCATCTGTATACCCGAAAGGTTGTTGCGGGTAGGATATCTGTGCGGACGGTTGAGTGGGAACACCCGACGTCAAGCAATAGTTCCTGAACCACAACAGAGTTAGTAACAAAAACAAAACAAACCTACAAAACAAAACAAAGGTTAGTATGCAATGCAGTATGCTTATTTGTCTCCAAGGTATCCGGCTTGGCACTTGGTTTTGACCTTTCCAGACCCCTGAGGAAGATGCTTTTGATGTTGCTTGAAAGAACTTAGATAAAACAAACCAATACATATATTACAAAAAGTGAATGATACATAGTTTGTTTTTTACGATTCATGCCCTCTGAGGGGTCAAAATACAACATAAAAAGGAAAAGTACAATGAAATGAAAGCAACAACAAGCAAAAGTCAGACACCAAGACCAAACTCATCCTCCTGAACTTCCTTTAGAAGTGCTTCAGTCACAGGATCAGCTGGACGCTCTGTGAGGTTCCTGATAAGAAGATTCCTGGTGGCAACAGCTGCAGTTAGCTTCTTGTGTCGACTCTGGTCCTTTGACCTCTTCACACCAGCCCTAATCTTCAACTCTGAGATCTCCCTCTGGGCTGCTAGCAGGGCTTCTTGTTGCTCCTTTGCACTAGCCTCCAACTGCTCAATCTTGTCCTGAGTCCTTTTATCTTCCTGAGTACGAGCTTCGGTGATCCTGACCCACCTAGCTTGACTCTCTTTCAGATACAAATCAGTCCTGGCCTTCTGGAACTGAGCCTCCTTACAGGCATTCTTCAAAATCTGCTCTCCAGCCCTTGACTTCTTAATGTAGTCCTCTGACTTCTCAATCCTATCTAGATGCTCCACCTTAAGCTTTTCCAACCTTTCAATGTCCAGCCGACCATCACTCCTCTCCCAGAGGGTCTTCTATAGAGCCTGAATCAGATTCTCATTCCTCTCTTTCAGTTTCTCAAACTCCTCTAAGCTGACAGTGGCAGGAGGTGGTGTTGTGGAGGGTCCAGGTGCATCCTCAATGGTGAAGGGCATCCCAGAAGTTTGTGCCCTGGCATGAGACCACTCATAGTACTGAGCTGAGGCCACATTATTGCATCTCCCAAGAATGGCCATCCCTTTGGTCTGGACATTGTCCTAAGCCCAGGATGCTTGCCTAACAATAGCTAGATTAGGCTTAATCTCACAATAAAGGGTTTTAGCCAAGTCTTGTGCTCTAGGAGGGTGGACCAATGCATAGCCCAATTGTCTTTTGAATAACAGAGGGTTGTAGTTGATGCAACCCTTCACTCCTATCAGGGGTACATTGGGGAACTGCCCACAACTAGTAATGATGTCCCTGCCCTTGGTGCTCTGAGTGCTCCACCTGATGTCATTTGAGGTCAAAGCAATGAGTCTTCTAGCCCAATTCTTCTGCTAGTGAGGATTCAAGAATGCATCAGTCTTGGGCAAGTGTTTGAGCAGCCAGGTATGGAACAGGGGAGCACAACATCTCACCAATCTTCCTCTTTGCTTTTCATTCCTTTGGTGAACAGAGTAGTAGAAATCTCCCAGTAAGGTGGGCACTGGGTTCCTCAGAATGAAAAGGTGAATGGCATTCTTGCTAATAAATTTAGGCTCGTATGCAAAAAGTATAACCCCATATATGCTGAGGGCTAACAAAGCACAGACTGCCTTCCATTCTCCCAAGGAGGCCTTCAGGATAGCCTGGGAAGTCAAGAAATCCAAGTGTAGACCAGAGATTCCTGCCTTGGTTGTCATGTTCTGCCCAATCAGACAAGGTTCCAGATACAATGCCTTTGCCACTTCTTCATTACTAGGAAAAGCCATCTCAGGGTTGAAAGGGATACCACCCCTGACAGGTACACCAACCAATGATGAATACTCCTCTAATAAAGGCCCCAACTGAAAATCCTGAAAGGTGAAGCACCTCAGAGAGGGATCATAGAACTGCAGGCAAGTATGAATCAAGCTCCTATGGGAAGGGTCCAAATCCATAACCACATCAAGGATGCCTCCATAATGTTCTCTGAATAGTGGTATATGGTCTGGAGTAATCAGGGCCTGGACCTTCCTGATGCCAGCTAGCTCAGGCTCAAAGAAATGGTAGGAGATGTTGCTCTTCTTGGGTGCCATGTTGCTGAAGAAGAGCTGAGACAGATGCTGATGGTGGAGAATAATACTGAAGATGGGCCACTGACAGACTGATGCTGGTGATGCAGGTGACTGAAGTAGGTAGCTGATGAGGATAGCTGAAGCAGATAGGTCTATGCAGATGAAGGGGTCAAAACCAAGCCAAAATATAGTATGGATACCCTGAAAAACAAATAAGCAAATGTTAAAATGATGCAATGATGATGTATGCAAATGATATGCAAGGGTTTATGATCAAGCTGGATCTGATTGCTGCTTTGATATAAGTCCATGTATGTTCAAGAAATCCAGATGGAGGTTTATAAGTCCAGTAACCAAGGTGGGGGACTCAAATAAAGAGTCACATGTCCAGGGTTAAAAATCACAAGAACTGTCCCAAAATGGAGTACTCTTAATCAAAACAAAGTAACAGGGTATGCTGAGGTCAAGGGTACCTGCAAACCTGTAAACAGCCCAACCCCCTCACAGGTGGTGTTCTAAAACAAGGATCCTCAGATTTGGATCAGTTATGAGAAGTGTAAACACTTCTAACCCGGAGGTACAGTGCTTACAATAACCATAAAAGATCCTCCTCTAATTCGCCTCAGTTTCTGAAGGTCAAAACAAAGGTCATCCAGACTTAGCAGGCTTCCCAGATAGCCCTAGCACTACAGGAAATCTGTAGCACAGAGTTCTCAAGAAGAAACCCATATCTGAACCGTGTTTCATATTCCCGCACCAGACCGAAATGGAATGGGAAAGAACATGAACCACTCTAGCCTAGGTGTCACTCAGGTCCCAGGTATAGGACCTCAACTCCCAATAGAACCCCACCCACCAAAACAACAAAACCAGACCCAGCCAGCACAGTATGACAGTATGATATATGTAAAGCTGTAAAGAAAGCAATAAACAAAACTGTACATAAAGCAATAAAATACATATACAAACACAATTAGCACATAACACCCCAGTAAACATAAATCAAACAAGTGCTAGGAGGAACCCACAAAAAGAACCAGAAGCCCTGGTTGCAGTATAAGGGTCCCCAGCAGAGTCGCCAAGCTGTCGCTCCCAAAAGATGAGACTAGGCTCAAATGAGGTACAGACGCGAACGGTCGGCGAAAGGACGAAATGAAAAGAGTCGCCAGCTAGGCATTTTTATCCCGAAGGAAAGGTAATGCTGCATAGACCTAGAAAGATATGGATAAGACGGTTGCGAACCAGAGAGACTGAGAAAGGGGGTTGGTTACAACCTGGGAAGGTATTAGCACCCAGATTGTCCGTCGTACTCGACGGGATCCACGCTTAAAAGATTTGTGTTTTAAAGGGGTAGTGTCAGTGCAATCTGTGTATAAAAGAGCTGGAAAAGGATGTACAGGTGTCAGTGTAAGAGAAGTGAAGTGTATAAAAGAAGTGTCAGTGCAGGAACAAGAATGAAATGCTCAAGAATAAGAGGCTTAAAGAATAAGGCTGGAAAGAGGAGGAATATACAGAGACTTTTGTTCGATAACTGTTAAGTTATGCCTACGTATCCTCTCGTGCAATGAGGAAGTCAGAACACCGTAGTTCGACCCAAAGAGACTGAAAGGAAAATTGACTTGTGAACTGCTTGCTTGTCTATGCTCAATTTTATGACCTGTCTGGCTCAGGTGCAAACTGTCTTGCATTAGACGGAAGAAGCAAGTTCTCGTTTGTGAGTGAATGAGATGAGAAAAGAATCCCGGAGGAGACGATTATTGTTTGTTTTTGAGTTTTCAGTCTTTTATTTCTTTTGAAAGTTTGTCATAAGTTAATGAGCTTAAGCCTAAACCAATGGGTTAGTAAACTCATCACATCCTCCCTCTGATTAGGGGTAATGAGAATACCTTAAGTGTGAAGTCAGTGTCTCACACTTAATCACCATGGTGTAGGATTAAGATCATTAACCTACTTGTGATTATTTAGATGTTTTTGTTGTTTTTGTTTAGTGTTGAGTAATGGGATTAAGCCATAATCAGGGATTAAACAGACTCATTACACCATCCTAGTAGAAGGATAATAGATGAGAATGTTTAAGCTGAGGAAAGCTCCTCAACTTAATCCATGATTAGGGATTAAACTCATGACAAAAAAAAACCTTTATTAAGTGGATTTTAGTTAATGATAAGATGATGAAGTGATTTTTATGGTTTGTAAGACAACTTGAGGAGGACTTGTCCATTAACACTAGGGTTAGTCCTTCTTAACCAATTAAGGAAGAAATAGAACCCTAATGCAAGGCCCAAGTTACAAGCTTGGTGTCTTGGTGATTATTAGATGAATTGATTAAAGGATTTAAACACATTAATGGTTTAACACTTAGGATTAAAGTTATACACTCCATCCTAATAGAAGGATGCAGGCATAAACTTAATCACAAAGCCTTAAAACCTTTAGGGTTTAGTCCTTGATTATGAGATGAGAAGAGAAGACTCAATGAGACACAAAGGTAAAATCTAAATGGGGGAACTAATCAAAACCCTAATTATTGTCATGCTTGGTTGTTCCTAAGGTTTGTGAGGTTAACAAGAGAAATCTTCAGAGGAACCACCAGGAAGCAGATGAAAGGAGCAAAGGAAGCAAAGCAACTTGCTTCATTTAAGAAGGCAAGTCACTTGAGGAAAGAAAGTAAGAAGAAGAAGAATGAGCAAGCTCAATCTCACACACAAGACAAAATGCAGCAATGATGCATAAGAGAGATGAAAAGAAATTGTGAGAAGTGAAGGCAAATTCACTTCTCAAAGTGACTTACCACCTGAAAAGTTAGTGAAAGAAATGCAATGCAATGCAAAATGAAATGAAATGGCATGATGCAAACCAAAATCAGAAGCATGTGTATGATGCTAAGGATGATATGAGATGATTCAAGCATGAAACAAGGCATGGGGATGATCATACAAACATATGGATGCAAGTGAAGCATGCTTAGAACCATGAACATACATGAAAAGTTATGGAATGCAAATGGCATACAACATGGCAAATGAAATATGCAATGATCAAACATGCTTCTAACATGTCTTAAGATGTCTAATGAATCAAATGGATACATAAAATGTCATGGCAAGTCATGGTATGCAAGCAAATGCAAGATGAATGCAAAAGGAAGCCCAAATTAGGGTTTATGATCAATGCACAAAACAAAAACCAAAACCAGAAGCAAACATCAAGATAAAAAATTGAAAATGCATCCAAGGGAACCCTAAACCTATACAAACTCTCTGCCTAAAGGAGGGGATCCAATTCTTAACCTAGTGAAAGTTATGAATTTCCTAAGATTTCTAGGGTTTTAAGGCACCTTGTCAAGAAAAATGTCAAACAAATTGAAAATGCAAGATAAAATCATGCCAATTTAATCCTACAAACTAAATGATATGCAAGACACAATGAAAAAAGAAACAAAGTCCAACTCTTAAAGACTAGGCAGAAATGAAATTTCAAAGATTGGATCAAAATAATGCCTTGAAATGAAATTAATTTCATGGAAAATTGTCAAAATGCATTAAGATCAAAAAAGAAATTTGGTTTGAGGGTTGGACAATGTTTCTAAATGATTTTAAAGGTTTCATGAATTTTTTGGTGATTTTTAAATACCTAAAAGTATTTTTAATTAATTAATTCTCATTAATTAATTAAAAATAAACTTTTAAATGATTTAAAAATAATTTTTTAATGCAAAAAATAAAAATAAAAATGTTTTTGGTTTCTGAAAATTAATAAAAGATTGCATAAAAATTTTCAGAATTTTTAAAGATGTTTTACTATTTTTAATAAAATGAAGAAAACAAATGCAATTAAATGAAAAATAAAATGAATTAAACTGAAAAAAAGAAAAGTCAGCACAATCAATGGTTGATATTCAAACATACACACGCGGGAGTAGACTTGGCGCGCATCTGGACGACCAAGATTCAAAATTCACTAATTATGATTAGTGCCCTAATCTGAACCCTAAACAAAATCAGGTGACCGGAACAGTGTTCCGGTCATCTTCTCCGATCAAACAAAAACTCAATCTCCCTCTCCAGGCCATTTCAAAGGCTCTAACTCTCCAGAATTCATCCTCTACCCACCCCAAACACAAATCAAGCACAAAATCATGTTTAACTTCCAACACAAGCACGAATCGAATCAAAGAAATTTTTAGGTCAAACTTTCAGAACATCATAACATGCTTGTTTCTGGCTCATTTTCAAAAATAAATAGATCCCCATGATCAGGGCAACATACAGAACAATATTCTAACAAGAAATTAAAGTTCTGGAAAAATTGTTCATCATGCTACCTGAGATGAAGCTTTCGATTCAGGAGCTTTCTGGCTGTTTCTTTGGCTCAAACAAGTCCCAATGATCCTCCTTAGAAGCTTTTGACACTTAGTTGGAGTTTATGTGGCCTCTAGAGAAAGTTGGCAGAAGCTCAGGTCAAGGGTGTGTTGAAATCGTGTTTTTGATTCAGGGAGTTTCTGGCTATGGTGATGGGTGGTTTGTAATCAGTGAAGTGTGTTGAGATTGTTTATGAAGTTTGTTTTTGTGTTTGAGGCTTGAGGAGAGTGTTTCGAAGGAAAATGCAAGTTGGAGAGATTTTGGTAACTATGGCTTGTGGGCAAGATCAGAGTGAGTTGTCTTATGAAAATGAAGCCTTGGAGTATGTTTGTAAGATCTGGATTGGGCAGAGAGTTGTTATGTCACTGTGGGATTGGTATGGGTGTTCTTGCCAAAAAGTCAAAAGTTGTGTACTTGAGGTATGGGCAATGGTGTAGCTAGCTCATTGGCTTGTCCTTGCTCAGCTGAGTTTAAGGAGGTCCATGGAATGGTTTATGAGATGATTCAGCAAGTGGTTTATGGTTTGTGTAGTGTTTTGCAAATTTCCTAAGGTTTGGCCCCTTTGTGATTTCTTGAAGTTCAAGGCATGAAATGAGATGATTCTTGGGCCAATTCTGATTTTTAGATGTAATATGATCATGTTGTGAAGAAATGACACACATTAGAAGCCTTTAGAACACTTGAACAAACCATTTTGCAAAATGTCCCTTTGGTAGAAAACTTCAAATTTTGTGATTTTAGCCAACTTTGACAAGCCATAACTTTTGATCCAAAATGAATTAGGTCATGTTCTTGTACTTTTTGAAAAGGGAATGACCCATTCTACAACTTTCATGACCAAATTTTTTCCATTTGAAGCATTTTTGAATCAAAAAGCAAGGGTTGAAAAAGTTTCCTAAAATGGCAATTTCATTAAAAGTCAAACTTTCCCAAAAAGTCAACTTTGCAAATGACTTGAAATTCTTCAATTTTGTGAACTTACACCATCTTCCATGATCAAATAAAGATCATACACAATCAAAATGATGAAGAACACCCTTTGGTTGGGTACTTGGGGGCCTCATATGCCCTGATTTTACACTGACTTGCTTAGAAAGTCAACTCTTGATCAGATGACTTCCCCATGGAGTTTCTTCATGAAAATTGATATGCATGCTCCCTATACCATATAGAGACCAATAGAAACAAGAATGGCCAAAAAATTTGGAGTTATGGCCTCTGAAACCAAAACCCTAATTCTAGGTCATCGGTGCAGTCAAACCTGGCTCTGCTTCCATACCATTCTCAGTTCTTGTGATTCTTTGACATTCTTGACTTTGAGAGGATATAATATGATGTTTGAACATATATGGACCCCTTTGAAGTGATTGATGACCTTTGGGGTGGCTCAAGAAGCTCTTGGATTGTTCAGATCACAAACTCTAGATGCAGATGACTTTGAACCAATGCAGTTAATCAAAAATGGGGTATGAGATGCTATGGTTGAACTTATGCATATGAAAATGATCACAAGCCATGGTGTGAATGGGTGAGGGCAAATTTGGGGTGTTTACAGACGTTACTGCGCCTGCGGCTTGAATCCAAGGTCGACCTAACAGACAGCTATAAGCAGGCTGTATGTCCATCACATAGAAAACAGTCTTGAGGACTTGTGGACCGATTATCACTGGCAGTTCCACCTCTCCTAGAACAGATCTTTTGGAGCCATCAAAAGCCCTGACCACAAGATTACTTGGCCGGAGAGCTATCCCATCATACTCGAGCTTGACAAGGGATTTTTTGGGTAAGACATTGAGTGAGGATCCAGTGTCTACAAGAACATGAGATAAGACAACTCCTTTGCACTCCAGGGTTATATGCAAGGCTTTGTTGTGGAGACGTCCTTCTATTGTTAAATCAACATCAGTGAAACCTAGTCCATGGCTATTATTGACATTTGACACTACTATTTCCAGCTGATTCACAGTGATCTCTTCTGGCACATAGGCAGCGTGCCGAACTTTGAGTAGTGCATCCCGATGGGCTTCGGAACACAGCAGCAGTGATAAGATTGAGATCTTTGAAGGAGTCTGGTGGAGCTGGTCCACAAGTTTGTAGTCACTTCTTTTAATAATCCTCATAAACTCATCCAAATCTTGATCGAAGGATGACTTATGAGTTTCTTTTGGTACAAATTCCTTCGGTATCACACTCTTCCCCTTGGCTCTGGCAACAACCTCTGCCTCAGTGTTGGTTCTAGGGACTTGTGATGCGAAGAAACGTCCTCTTCGGGTGAAGCCTCCGCCTCCACCAACATTATCCACTTGGGGAGTGAGAATTGGAGAATAAAGAAGGACCTTTTCTCCATTGCAGTATAAATCAACACCATAATGCCACGGTATAGCACTGTCTTTGTCATATGGGATTGGCTCGGGTACTGTGATAGTGACTGGACTCACCGCAGCAGATGTTGGGACTGTAATAGTCTGTGGGTCATAGAAAATTGTTACAAGACCTCTGGTGGATGATGGTGGAGGTGAATTGAAGCTTTGTTGAGACCGTTGTTGAGATTGTTAAAAGTTGCTGGAATTCGGGACCATTGCCGGGTCATAGTAAATTGTGACAGTGGAAACATCATTGTTGGTTGTTGAAGTTGTATTAGCTGGTGCAAATGAATTTTTGTGTGTTGAAATGACAGATGGAATGATTGTTGAAGTTGTAGCTGAATCAGTTTGAACAATGGTTGTTGCAGTTGTAGAAGAATTAATAGGAAAGATGGTTGTTGCATTTGTAGAAGAATCACTTGTTGTTGAAAAAAGAGCTGTTGGTGTTGTAGAAGCTGTGGTTGTAATTTGTAGAACGCCTTCTCTGATTAAGTCATTAATTCCTTTCCTCAAGCTGGCACACCCATTTTCAAAAAGTTTGCATAATTCGCAACAGGCCTCACAACCTGGAAACACTTGGCACTTTAAAAGCTGGGCTTTAACCTCGGCCAGAGGTGTTTGGATACATGCAATGTCTTCTATTAAACTCACGGGTGATCCATCCTCTACGACATTAATCCTTGGCCCACTGTGGCTTGGCATTGGATTTTTCATCACATTGGGAGGAGGTGCAAAGTTCAGGGCTTTTGAATCTACCAGATCCTGAACCTTCATATGCAGAGCTCTGCATTTTTCCGTGGAGTGACCAGGTGCGTTAGAGTGAAAAGCACACCTAGCATTGACATCATAGTTTCTAGGAAGGTTTTGAGGATCAGGTGGAGCCAATGTCCTCAACTCAACAAGATTGAGCTTTAGGAGTTGTGGCAGTAGTGTAGCATACGACATTGGAATGGGGTCAATTACCCGGTTGACCTGAGATGGCCGCTGTTGAAACGGGCGCTGTTATTGATTGTTGCTATTATTGTTGTAGGGTCTCTGTTACGGAAACTGTTGTTGTTGCGGAAAGTTTTGCGGTTGTTGAGCATACTGAGGAGGTGGAGCAGGGATAATAACAGCAGCAACTGTTCTGGACAAGTATTGGGGTCTCCCTCTCCCCCTGTGCACAGAGTTTGTCTCACCAGATCTATGGGGCCCAGCAAATGGTTTTCTTGTGCTGCTGGAACTGGCACCGTTATCAGAGATCTTTCCCATCTTCAATAGGCTTTCTATTCTTTCCCCAGCTATCACCATATCTGCAAAGCTGGTAGAAGAAAAAGCAGCCAATCTATCAATGTAGGTTCCTTGGAGGGTATTCATGAACATGTCTGCCATTTGCCTTTCATACATAGGGGGTTGAACTTCCGCAACAAGTTGCCTCTACCTTTGGGCATATTCCCTGAAGCTTTCACGGGAAGATTGAGACATTCCCATTAGAAGGGTCCTGTTCGGGGCCATGTCCAAGTTATACTGATACTGACGGATAAAGGCTTCAGCCAAGTCTTTCCAGTTTCTCACTATGGCTCTGGTCAAATGGGAATACCATTCTCGGGATGCCCCTGTTAGACTATCCTCGAAGTAAAACATCCACAGCTTCTCATCCATGGTGTATGCCTTTAACCTTCCCAAGAATGATTGAAGGTGGGTGTGTGGGCAGGAAGTGCCATTATACCTTTCAAAACACGGGGGTTTGAATTTGTGAGGAATTCTCACCCCTTCCACCAGTCCCATGTCCATTACATCAAACCCTAGGGAATTCTGGGATTCAAGAGACCTCAGCTTCTCTGCAATTTCATCTAGCCTACGGTCGTAAACTTCGTCCCCATCCCCAACAACTGTAAACTGCTCTTCTTGAGGACCCTCTTGCAAGATCCTACCTCCAGCAGTGTTACCCTGAGTATTCCTTATGGAATTGACTTCTGGGTTTATATGAGGCCCAAACTCCGGTGGATCAGTGCGAGGTTGCACGTGATCATTATTACTGGTACCTCCTGTACCTGGATGGTGTTCTTCAGGAGCCTGCCTTTCAACCAGTTCCCTTAGTCTTTCCTGGCTTTGAGCTAAACCAGTCATTACAGTCATGAATTGGGTCATTTGATTCCTCATCTCAACCCTCTCATTTGCCATCTGGGCCCTTACTTCATTCAAGTCATGCTGAACTTGATCCATCTGTAGTCTCGGAAGGCTGTTTCTTGTTGGGTACCGGTGTGTTCTGTTGACAGGGAACACTCTTCTGCGAGCAATGTTTCCTGAAACCACAACAAAGTGAGAAACAACAATAAAACAAAAACCTACAAAACAAAAAAAAATGTTAGTCTGCAATGCAATATGCCTATTTGTCTTCCAAGGGTATCCGGTTTGGTTCATTGGTTTTGACCTTTCCAGACCTCGAGGAAATGCTGATGATGAAGAGAGATTAAGCCCACCAAAAATAAATAATACAAACCACATATATTACAAAGAGTGAAAATACATAGTCTGATTACAATACATCCCCATGGTGGTTTAAAATACAACAATAAAAGAAAAGTACAAAAAAAGAAAAGTACAAGCAAAAGAATCAAACATCCAATCCAAAGTCATCCTCTCTGACTTCCTTCAGGAGGGCCCCAATCACTAGACCTACTGGGTGCTCTATAATAGTCCTGATGAGGAGATTCCTGGTAGCAATGGCATTAGTTAAATTCTTATGCTTGTCCTGATCCTTTGACCTCTTCAACCCCGCCCGGAGTTTCAATTCAGATATCTCTCTCTGAGCTGTCAGCAAAGCCTCCTGATGCTTCTTTTCACAAGCCTCCAACTGCTCTATCTTAGCCTGAGTCCTTTGGTCTTCTTGTGCACGGGCTTCAGTGATCCTGATCCACCTAGCCTGGCTCTCCTCCAGATAGTGCTCTACCCTAGCCTTCTGAATCTTGGCTTCCTTGCAAGCATTCTTCAGTACTAATTCCCCTACTCTTGCCTTCCTGATGTAGTCATCCGTCTTCTCAATCTTGGTCAAATGCTCAATACTGAACCTTTCCAATCTCTCATTATCTAGACAACTGTCATTTCTCTCCCAGGGAGTCTTCTTCAAGGCTTCATCTAGCTGAGTGTTCCTCTCTTTCAGCTTTTCAAACTCTTCCAAACTGACAGTAGCTGCAGGTTGTACTGTAGAAGGTCCAGGTACATCTTCTAAAGTAAAGGGCATATGGGTGATCTGAGCTCTGGTACGAGACCAATCAGAATACTATGCTGAAGCAATGTTGTTGCACTTTCCAAGGATGGATGTTCCTTTGGTCTGAATGTTATCCCAAGCCCAGGCAGCTTGTCTGACAATAGCAGAGTTAGGTTGGATTTCACAGTAAAGAGTTTCAGCCAAATCCTGTCCTCTGGGAGGATGACCAAAGCATATCCCAATTGTCTTTTAAACAGTAAAGGGTTGTAGTTGATGCAACCTTTCACTCCTATAAAAGGCACATTAGGATACTTCCCACAGCTAGTAATGATGTCCTTGCCTTTGGTGCTCTGAGTGCACCATCTAATGTCATCTGATGTCAAGGCCATGAACCTCTTAGCCCAATTCTTCTGCTGGTGAGGGTTCAAGAAGGTGTCTGACTTTGGCAAGTGTCTTAGCAGCCAGGAGTAATAAAGAGGAGCACAACATCTGACCAGTCTTCCTTTTTGTTTCTCATTCCTCTGATGTACTGAGTAGTAGAAAAATCCCAGCAAAGTGGGAACTGGGTTCCTCAATAAGAACAGGTGAATGGCATTCTTGCTCACAAACTTTGGCTCATCTGCAAACAAGATAACCCCATATATACTGAGGGATAAAAGTGCACAGACAACCTTCCATTCCCGTACTGCAGCATTCAGGGTAGCCTGGGAGATCAAGTCTAGGTGAAGGCCTGGAACCCCAGCCTTGGTTGTCATGTTCTGATCAATGAGGGCAGGCTCCAAATGCAATGCCCTGGCTATGTCTTCATTTCTGGGAGAAGTCATCTCAGGGTTGAAAGGAATCCCTCTCCTAATAGGAACTCCTAACAACAAGGAAAATTCTTCTAGCAAAGGTCCCAACTGGAAATTAGGAAATGTGAAGCATCTAAGTGGAGGATCATAAAACTACAAGCAAGTATGTATCATGCTCCTCTGGGATGCATCTAAGTCCATGACCATGTCCAATATGCCTCCATAATGCTCTCTGAACAGTGGGATATGGTCAGGGGTAATGAGGGTCTGGATCTGCCTGATGCCAGTTAGGGTGGGCTCAAAGAAGTGGTAGGTGATGTTGCTCTTTCTTGAAGTGTCCATGGATACAGGATGCTGATGAAGAGGCTGAGAGCAACTGCTGATGAAGGTCACTGAATGAGATGGTGGAGGTAGCTGGAGAGGGAAATCACTGACAAACTGAAGAAGGTGCTGAAGAAGATAATTGAAGCAGTCTGAGTAGCAGAAGGGGTCAAAACCAAACCAAAGATGATATGATGGATACCCTGTAAGACAAATAAACAAATGTCAAATGATGCAAAACTTATGTATGCAAATGATATGCAAAGGGTTTGTGATCAAGTGCTGGATCTGTTTGTCTGCCTTGGTAAAAGTCCATGTATGTTCATATGTCCAGATGGAGGCTTAGAAATCTAGTAACCAGGTGGGGGACTCAAATAAAGAGTTACAAGTCCATCGTAATCACAAGACCTGTCCAAATAATA
This sequence comes from Lathyrus aphaca, assembly GCA_963966055.1. Classification (NCBI taxonomy): domain Eukaryota; kingdom Viridiplantae; phylum Streptophyta; class Magnoliopsida; order Fabales; family Fabaceae; genus Lathyrus; species Lathyrus aphaca. The sequence continues at coordinate 430,019,990 of OZ014519.1, read as the reverse complement.
CAACCTTAACAAATCTAGTAACAAAGGGTATGATGAGACCAAGGGTTCCTGCAAACCTGTACACAACCCAACCCCCTCACATGTAATGTTCTAGAACAAGGATCCTCAGACTTGGATCAGTTATGAGAAGTGTAAACACTTCTAACCCGTAGGTACAGTATTTACAATAACCATAAAAAATCCTCCTCTAATTTACCTCAGATGCTGAAGGTCATAAAAAGGTCATCTAGACTTAGTAGGCTTTCCAGATAGCCCTAGTACTATAGAAAATCAGTAGTACAGAGTTCTCAAGAAGAAACCCATATTTGAACCGTGTTTTATATTCCCGCACCAGACCGAAATGGAATGGGAAAGAAAATGAAGCCACTCTAGCCTATGTGTCACTCAGGTCCCCGGTATAGGACCTTAATCACTCAATGAAACCCCCACCCACCAAAACAGACAAGAGATCCAACACATGATAATGACAGTATGAAATGCATAAAGCTGTAAATAAAAGCAATAAATAAAGCTGTACATAAAGCAATAAATAAAGCAAATAAACAAACACAAGTAGCACATAACACCCCCGTAAACATAAATCAAACAAGCGCTAGGAGGAACCCACAAAAAGAACCAGAAGCCCTGGTTGCAATATAAGGGTCCCCAGCAGAGTCGCCAAGCTGCCGCTCCCAAAGATTTACATCCCGGTACAAGCGCGAACGGTCGGCGAAAGGAGAGAATGAAGGGTGAACTGAATAGAGTCGCCAGCTAGGCATTTTTATTCCGAAGGAAAGGTAATGCTGCATAAACCTGGAAAGATATGGATAAGACAGTCGCGAACCAGAGAAACTGAGAAAGGGGGTTGGTTACAACCTGGGAAGGTATTAGCACCCAGATTGTCCGTCATACTCGACGGGATCCACGCTTGAAAGATTTGTGTTTAAAGGGGTAGTGTCTGTGATATCTGTGTGCAAAACTGGAACAGAATGTACAAGTGTCAGTGCAAGAAAGTGAAGTGAGATGCTAAAAAATGAGGCTTAAAAGATAATGCTGGAAGAGGGGGAAGACACAAAGATTTTGTTCGATAACAGTTAAGTTATGCCTACGTATCCTCGGGTGCAATGAGGAAGTTAGAAAACCGTAGTTCGACTCAAAGAGACTGAAAGATAAATTGACTAATGAACTGCTTGCTTGTCTATGCTCAAGTGTATGACTCGTCTGGCTCGAGTGCTAACTGTCTTGCATTAGACGGAAGAAGCGAGTTCTCGTTTGTGAGTGAAGATGATGAGAAAAGAATCCCGAAGGAGGCGATTATTGCTTTGTTTTTGTGTTTTCAATCTTGTATTTCTTTTTGTGTTTGTCATAAGTTAATCAGCTTAAGCCTAAACCAAGGGTTAGTAAACTCATCATATCCTCCCTTTGATTAGGGATAATAAGGATACGTTAAGTATGAGATAAACACCTCAAACTTAATTACCATGATGTAGGATTAAGATCATTAACCTACTTGTGATGATTTAGATGTTTTTTGAGTTTTTTTTGTTTAGTGTTAAGTAATGAGTTTAAGCCATAATCAAGGATTTAGTGGACTCATTACACCATCCTAATAGAAGGATAATAGATGAGCACACTTAAGCTGAGGAAGATACCTCAACTTAATCCATGATTAGGGATTAAACTCATGATAAAACAAGCCTTTATTAAAGTGGATTTTAATTAAGGGTAAGCTTAAAAAGTGAATTTTATGGCTTGTAAGACAATCTTGAGGGGTACTTGTCCATTAACACTAGGGTTAGTCCTTCTTAACCAATAAAGGAAGAATTAGAACCCTAATGCAAGGCCCAAGTTACAAGTTATTGTCTTAGTGATTATTAAGATGGATTGATTAAGAGGTTTAAACAAATTAAGGGTTTAACACTTAGGATTAAAGTTATACACTCCATCCTAAGAGAAGGATGAAGGCATAACCCTAATCACAAAGTCTTAAAGCCTTAAAGGTCTAGTCTCTAATGATGTGGTGAGAAGAGAGACACAAAGAAGACACAAAGGTAAAAACTAAAGGGGAACTAATCAAAACCCTAATTATTGTCATGCTTGGATATTCCTATGGTTTGTAAGGCTTGCAAGAGATCTTCAGAGAAGCCACCAATGGAAGAAGCAGATGAAAGGAGGAGAAGCAGAAGAAACAAGTTACTTACTTCAATGAAGAAGATAAGTAACTTGGAGAAATAAGGTGAATGATGAACATGAATGAGAAAGCTCACTCTAAATCAAAGAAAAATGAAGCAATGATGCATAAGAAGAAGGAGAAGGGAAATGAGAAGTGAAGGCAAATTCACTTCTCAAGTTACTTACCACCTGAAAAGGTTAGCATAAAAGAAAGAAATGAAATGAAAATGAAATGTATGCAAAGAGAAAACCAAAACCAGAAGCAATCACATGATGCAAATGATTCTATGAGATGATGCAAAGGCATATAAGGTGTTATGAATGTTCATACAAGAGATGGAATGCAAAGGAAGCATGCTTTGAAGTTTGAAAGTATATGAAAGTTCATGGAATGAAATGAATGCACATCATGGAAAATGAATGAAGAAATGAACAAGCATGATTCTAATATGTCCTAAGATGTCTTAGATGTCATATGGATGCAAGAAATGTCATGGCAAGTTCATGTATGGATGTATATGCAAGATGAATGCAAATGAACATGTAAAATTAGGGTTTTAAGGCAACATGAGATGCAAAAGTCAAAACAGCAGCAAATCATAAGATAAAAAATTGCAAATGAACTCAAAGGAACCCTAACCCTATATGATATAATACCCCAGAGGAGGAGGTCTAACTCTTAACCTAAAGAAAGTTGTGAATTTTCTAAGTTTGCTAGGGTTTTTGGGTACCTTAAGTGGAAATATGCAAATCAAATGGAAAATGAAAGATAAATTCATGGAAAAAATATTCTAGGAACTACATGCTATATGAAGAACAATGCAAAAAGAACTAATTTCAAACCATTCATGGTTAGGCAGAAAAGAATTCTTGAAGTTAGAGTTCAAAAATGAGATTTTTATGAACCCTAAATTCAAAAAAAAATGTCAAAGTTAGATCAAAACTAAAAAGAAATTTGTATGAATGGTTTGACAATGTTTCTAAATGTCCTAAGATGCAATGTGAATTGTTTTGTGATTTTTAGAAACCTAAATGGTATTTTAATCAATTAATTTCCATTAATTAATAAAAATAAACATTTAAATATTTTCAAAATGATTTTTTAATGCAAAAAATAAAAATAAAAATGTTTTTGGGTGAAGAAAAATATTTGAAATTGAAATGCAGAAGAAAAATATTTTTGGAATTTACTAAGTATTTTAAATAAATTAGACAAAATAAATGGATTTAAATGAAATAAAATATGAATTAAAGGCTGGTCAACTGATCCAATGGATCAGATTTAAACCTAGGGTTGGAGGGAAGACCACGCGCGCATCTTATTGGTTCAAATTTAAACTAAGTTAATCCTAATTAATTAATTAAATAATCACAATTAACCCTAATCTGAACTAATCCTGGCCACCCATTTCAAATTAATCCTTATGCAAGGGCCCAGAACACGCCTGACTCACTAAACCCTAAAATTAGCCCTAATCTGTTTCAGGTGACCGGAACAGTGTTCCGGTCATCTTCTCCGGCAACAACCAAACACCAACTTCTTCCCTAGCCCATTTCCAGAGCTCTAAAGCTCCAGATCACTCCCACACACCTTCCTAAGCATGAATTAAGCATCAAAACTAATTTCTAATGGCTGAAACTCAAGATTCGAAGAAGAACACAAAAATGGTGAAACTTTCAGACAGTCAGTACATGCTCATTTCACAACCATTTTCAATAGTAAATATATCATGGTGATCAGCAAAGCATAAAGAACAATCTAAGAACTTAAAATTGCATTTCTGGAAAAACAGTTCTTGAGGTTACCTGAGCTTGAGCTTTCTCAGTTTGGAGCTTTTGGACCTCCTCTCTCGTGCAAAACCACTCCTCTTGACCTCCTGATGAAGCTTTGATGCTTGGAAGGAGTTTATAATGGCTGGATTATGTGGTTGCACTTCAACTGGCCAGAAATCGTGTTTTGTGTAGGGGTGCTTTTAGGCTGCAATGAAGGGTGGGAAATGATCCTTTGGTGAAGCTGAGTTGATTGATGAAAAGAGTTTGAAGTTTGAGTGTGTGTGCTGTGAGTTTCGAAAGCTTTTGCTCTTGGGGTGATTTTTGGGAACTTGGTTATTCTCAAGTGTTAGGCTGGCTTGTGTTATGTTATGAGTTGTCTTTGATCCACATAACAATGTTTGATAGGTCAGAGGAGTTGTTGTTGACTATGGTGATTGGTATGGGAAAGTTTCCAAAATGTAAACATGACTTGTACTTGAGGTATGGGCTCATGTTGCAACTTGCTTTTGGCTTGTCCTTCCTAAGCATGAATCAAGGCATGAAATGAGAGGATTCTTGGGCCAATTCTGATTCTTAGGCAATGCACTATGTTTGTATGATGCATAAAAGTGTATTAGAGGTCACAAAATGGCTTGGCAAGTGGTTTTGCAAAAATCCCTCTTTGGTGTATTCTTGAAAATTATAGGATTTTTGCCAACTTTGAAAGATCATAACTTGAGTTCCATAATGAATTAGAACTTGTTCTTGTACTTTTTGAAAATGGAATGATCCAATCTACAACTTTCATGACCAACAATTTTTTATTTGAAGCATTTTTGGTTGAGAAAGAGGAGGTTGAAATACTTTCCCAAAATGGAAAGCTTCCATTACAAGTCATTTCCATTTTTGGCAACTTTTGGTTTAGCTCATTTTTCTTCCATTTTGTGAACTTCCAAGCACTTCAATGATCAAATAAAGATCATATAACTTCAATTTGATGAAAAATCCACTTTGGTTCCATTGTTGGGGGCCTCAAATGCCCTGATTTTGCTCTGACTTGCTTAAGAAGTTACCCAATGAACAAATGACTTCCACAATGAATTTCTTCATCAAACTTGGTACACATGATCCTTATAAAATATTGAGACTATCAGAAACAAGAATGACCAAAAAAATTGGAGTTATGGCCTCTGAAACCAAAACCCTAATTTCAGGTCATCTGTGCAGTGAAACCCTAGCTCTGCTTCCATGCTTTGCCAGTTCTTGTGATTCCTTGACTTCCTTGATCTTTGAGGGATATAAAAGGATGATAGAACATACATGGACCCTCTTGGAATGATTGGAGACCTTTAGAGTGGCTCATATGGATCCTTGGATTGCTCAGATCACAAACCCTAGATGCAGATGAACTTGAACTATGCAGTGAAACAAAAATGCAATATGAGATGGTGTGCTTATGCTAATGCAAACATGAAAGATCACAAGCCATGGTGTGATATGAGTGAGGGAAAATTTGGGGTGTTTACAATAGTATAGTATGATTATCAAGTGAAAGCGATGGAGGACGACCATCGAGCAGAGGACGACTGCTGGGGATAAAATGGTAAGTAAAGCAATGACGGGGACGACCGGCAAGCTGGGGAAATAAAGAGACCCTGACGGGGACAACCATCAGGTAAAGAAACAAGATTCTTTGGGGATTAAAGTAAAGGCAATGATGGGGACGGCCATCAGGTTTGTAAAGTACACAACGATGGGGACGACCATCGGTTTAAAGAATAAATGAAAAGAATGATGAGGGACAGTCATCAAAGGTGAAAGACGATCACCTAGCAGGGGACGGCTGCTCTTTATCACGACATAAGACGAATGTCAGATAGAAAAAGGTCGACGATGGGGACGGACATCGGATAAGCATGATGAAGGACGATCATTAAGAGGTGAAGGACGATCACCTAGCAGGGCACGGCTGCTCTCGGGGTTTACCACGACATAGGACGAATATCGGATAACAAGATCAATGATGGGGACGACCATCGGATAAATGATGAGGGACGGTCATCAAAAGGTGAAGGACGATCACCTAGCAGGGGACGACTGCTAAAACATATCACAACATAGGACAAATGCCGGATAGAAAAGGTTTCCAATCATGGAGACTCCGCTGGGGAAAGGACGAGGGACGGTAATCCAAAGGTGAGGGACGATCACCTGGCAGGGGACGGCTGCCGAAAGTATCACGACATATGACGAATGTCGGATAGAAGAAAAATGTTTTGTTGGTGACTTACTAGGGAACGGTAAACACGGACGAGTGCTTACGCTCAAGTATAAAAAGGTATAAGTGTTTGACGCCGTGTATAGACTAAAGATGCGGACGAACATCCTTAAGACCATGATACAGACGAGTATCGGTAGAAACAAATGCTGACGCGTGTTCAGAGATGATGGTACGGACGAGTACCAACTGGTTAACAAAGAACACGGACGAGTGTCGAATCTGTTGAAGAGTGTATATATATAAACAAGATACGGACGAGTATCAAAGACTTCTGCATAAGTATGAATGAAAATTGGTTTGTTGGTGAAGTATGAGCCAGACACGAACGAGTGTTCAATTTGCTGGGGAAGTATGACACAGACGAGTGTCAAGTATGTACCATAAGTTATGAATAAATATTTGTATGTGAGAGTGCAAAAAGGTGTTCTGGCGGCCTGTGGGGATAGGATGACACGGACGGGTGTCGAAAAGAGTGTGTTATAAATAAGTACTTGGTTTGCAACAAGTATTTTGGCAATCATGCTGGGGAAATATGACATAGACGAGTGTCAAAAGGTCATGTATAGGTATCTGTATTTGAGAGTGCAAAGGGGATGCTTTGGCTTATATATGTAGGGGATATGAATATTATATACATTGTTGATGAGATATTGATGGTAATTTGCAGGTGACTGGCTCGAACCTGGCTTGTGATCATGCAAATGTTTGATTTTTGCCATAATGCTCCGTATTAGACGGAATACTACGCTTATTTGGTGAATATGATGCGAATGTTATGATTATTCAAAAGATAAACCGATCCGGGACTCGGATCCCACTGAAGAAAAGATCTTTGGCTGATCTGCTTGGAGGGATAACCCAGCTGAGGAGATTTCATTGGTGGATCTGTCTGGAGATATAGTTCTGCTTGGGGGAGTAGATCTTTGGTAGAACTATCCGTAAGGAGAATTCAGCTGGTGAGAAGGAAACTTTCGTCACTTTGTTGTGTAAGAGTTTCAGGCATTGCTCTTCTGGGAGAGAAAGGAAACTCTGTGGGGAGATAATTCTTTTATCCTTGCTGAGGATGAGAGATCTGGTACCCTGGTGGGTATCTTGGCTGGGGATGCTCCCGTTGAATAGACTTATGTTGGGGATGAGGAGGCTTTGACAACTCCGTTGGGAAAAAGCATTTCAGATATTGCTCGGGAGATCTTGCTTTGGGAGGAGGTAATTTTTGGGAAGTAGCATGTTGGAGATGCGATGCTTGGCAAGCCCCATGTCGTGTATTGAATACCTGCAACCTGTTGTCGCTCCCACCAAATGAAGCCGGGTCAAATGGGGTACAGACGCGAACGGTCGGCGAATGGAACAATGAGAACACACAGCCGTGAACTCACTGGAGATGAATAGAGTCGCCAGCTAGGCATTTTTATCCCGGAGGAAAGGCAATGCTGCATAGACCTAGAAAAGGATGGACAAGACGGTTGCGAACCAGAGAGACTGAGAAAGGGGGTTGGTTACAACCTGGGAAGGTATTAGCACCCAGATTGTCCGTCGTACTCGACGGGATCCACGCTTAAAAGATTTGTTTTAAAGGGGTAGTGTCAGTGCAATCTGTGTGTAAAGAGCTGGAAAGCAATATGTACAGGTGTCAGTGTAAGAAGTGTGAAATGTAATATATACAGTGTCAGTGTAAGAACAGGAGTGCAATGCTCAAGATCATGAGGCTAAAGAATGAAGCTGGAAAGAGGGGAATATACAGAGACTTTTGTTCGATAACTGTTAAGTTATGCCTACGTATCCTCTCGTGCAATGAGGAAGTCAGAACACTGTAGTTCGACCCAAAGAGACTGAAAGATGAATTGACTTGTGAATTGCTTACTTGTCTATGCTCAAGTGTATGACCTGTCTGGCTCAGGTGCTAACTGTCTTGCATTTAGACGGAAGAAGCAAGTTCTCGTTTGTGAGTGAATGAGATGAGGAAAGAATCCCGGAGGAGACGATTATTGTTTGTTTTTGTGTTTTCAGTCTTTTATTGTTTTTGGATTTTGTCATAAGTTAATGAGCTTAAGTCTAAACCAATGGATTTAGTAAACTCATCACATCTTCCCTCTGATTAGGGGTAATGAGAATACCTTAAGTGTGAAGTCAGCTTCTCACACTTAAACACCTTTGGTGTAGGATTAAGATCATTATCTTACTTGTGATTATTTAGATGTTTTTGTTGTTTTTGTTTAGTGTTAAGTAATGAGGTTAAGCCATAATCAGGGATTAAACAGACCCATTACACTATCCTAATAGAAGGATAATAGATGAGAATGTTTAAGCTGAGGAAAGCTCCTCAACTTAATCCATGATTAGGGATTAAACTCATGACAAAACAAACCTTTGATTAAGTGGATTTTATTTAATGATATGATGATGAAGTGATTTTTAGATTTGTAAGACAACTTGAGGGGGACTTGTCCATTAACACTAGGGTTAGTCCTTCTTAACCAATTGGGGAAGAATTAGAACCCTAATGCAAGGCCCAAGTTACAAGTGTGATGTCTTGATGATTATTAGATGGATTGATTAAAGGAGTTAAACACATTAAGGGTTTAACACTTAGGATTAAAGTTATACACTCCATCCTAAGAGAAGGATGCAGGCATAAGCTTAATCACACAGCCTTAAAGCCTTTAGGGTTTAGTCCCTGATTATGAGATGAGAAGAGAAGACTCAAAAGAGATGACACAAAGGTAAAATCTAAGAGGGGAGACTAATCAAAACCCTAATCATTGTCATACATGGTTGTTCCTAAGGTTTGTGAGGTTTTTTCAAGAAAAATCTTCAATGAAACCACCAGGAAGCAGATGAACAGGATCAAAAGAAGCAAAGTGACTTGCTTCATTCAAGAAGTCAAGTCACTTGAAGAAAGAAAGTAAGAAGAACAAGAATGAGCAAGCTCAAACTCAAACACAAACAACAATGCAGCAATGGATGCAAGAGAGATGAAAGGAAAAGTTATGAGAAGTGAAGGCAAATTCACTTCTCAAGATTACTTACCACCTGAAATGTTAGAAAAGAAATGCAATGCAAAGCCAAATGAGATAAGATGACATGATGATAAACAAAACCAGAAGCATGTTGATGATGATAATGATGCTATGAGATGCTACAAGCATGAGACAAGGCATGGAAATGTTCATACAAGATCATGGATGCAAATGATGCAAGTTAAGGAGCATGATCTTACATGAAAAGTTATGAAACATACATGGCAAACAAGATGGCAAATATGGGATGCAATGATCAAACATGCTTTCTATATGTCTTAAGATGTCAAATGAATCAAATGGATGCTTGAAATGTCATGGCAAGTCATGCTATGCAAGAGAATGCAAGAAGGATGCAAATGGAAGCCCAAATTAGGGTTTATGAATCAAACATCAAACAAAAACCAAAAACAGAAGCAAACCCTAAGATAAAAAATGGAAAATGCCACTCAAAGAAACCCTAATCCCATACTAAACCAAAGTCCAAAGGGGAGGTCTCAACTCTCAACCAATCTCAAGTTATGAATTTTCTAAGTTATTAGGGTTTTTAGGGCTCCTAAACAAAAGAAATGCCAAACAAATTGAAAATGAGGAATCAAATCATGGCCATTTAATCCTAGAAACTACATGCTAAACACAAAACAATGCAAAAAGAATCAATGTCCAACTCTTCTCAAATAGGCAGAAATGATTTTTTGAACTTATGATCAAAATAATGCACAAAAAATGATTTAATTCAATGAAAAATTCTTAAAATGCATCAAGATCAAAAAAGAAATTTGGTTTGAAGGTTGGACAATGTTTCTAAATGTCTTAGAACATTTCATGAATTTTTTGGTGATTTTTAAATACTTAAAAGTATTTTTAATAAATTAATTTTCATTAATCAATTAAAAATAATCTTTTAAATATTTAAAAATACTTTTTTAATGATAAAAAGTAAAAATGAAAATATTTTTGTGTCATAAAAATTATTAAAACTCTTGAGAAAAAGTTTCATAATTTTTAGACAATTTTTACTATTTTAAATAAATTAAACAAATAAAAGGAAAAGAAATGAAATAAAAATAAAGAAAATGGTAAAGTAATCAGAATGGAGGGTGGAGATTGAGGCTGGATTCAAAGGCGTTGACTGGCGCGCTAGTGGAGGGTCCAGATGGCTTCTGACTTAATTAATTATGATTATTCTAATTAAACAAGATTAGGGCAAATGAATGAATCTGGGCCATCCAAGCTAGCGGGAAGTCAACAAGTCAAGGGGGATCTACGCTCCACATTCAAACGCCCTTAATGACCTGAGTTTAGGGCTAATCACATTCAGGTGACCGGAGAGAAGCTCCGGTCATCTTCTCCGGCTACACAAAAACCCTAGAACACGTTTCAGGCATCTATTCCACAAATTAAACAACCCTAAGTGATCCTCTAACATCCTAGGATACGAATCCATGCTCAAACATCATTTATTCATCATGAATCAAACAAATCGAAAGAAATGAAATTCACGGGCAAAATTTCAGAGGGACCATACAGGCTCAAATTTCACTCATTTTTGATTCTGAAACCAACCCCATGACCAGCAAGACATGAATAATCAATTTGTAACTCAAAAATCAAGCTTTGAGAGAAAAGTTTCCATGGTCATACCTGAGCTGGAAAGCTTCAAAACTGAGCTTCCAGGGCTTTCCTTGCGTGCAAATGGTCTCCCTTGACTCTCCTGATGCTAGTGGATGACTTGAAAGCTCTTGTGAATGGCTGATTTGAGAGAAACAGCTCTGGTGTAGCAGAAAACACAGTCAGGAATGAGGAGGTTTCAGGCCATTCCAATGGTGGATTCCTGCTCCTTTAGGTGTGCTTGACTTGTTGGTGAAGAAAAATGATGTGTTTGATGGCTGGATAAAAGGATTCGAAGAGTTCTGGTTTTGAAGGTGAGGAATGGTGAAGCTCAGTTCATGCTGCTTTCAGGCTTGAATCTTGTTGCTTTCTACTCAATGAAACATGGCAAGATGATTGGTGGAGATGGTTTTTGTGTTTGTATGCTGTGGGGACAGATTCGAAGGAATATGCAAAATGAAGTGTTTTTGTGTATGTGATGGTATGGAGTGTTTCAGCCTTGCTAGATGTATCAAATGTCTTGCTCTTTGTCCACATAAACCTCTCTCATTGGTCAGATGACAAGACATGTGCTTTTTTGATTGGTAAGTCTACTTTTGCAAAAAGTCAAATTTTGTGTAAGGAAAGTATGGCTTGATCTATAGCTAGTACAAGGCATGGTTCTGGTGCAGCAAGATGAGGTGAGAGGCTAGCCAAAGTCAGCATCCAATGTTGCAAGTTGTAGGGAAGCATCATGATGGTTTTGCAAGTTGTTGCTTTATGGTTCACATGTGATTTCCTTATCCCACAAGCCATAATACATGAGCATTCTTGGTTCAATTCTGATTTTTATGACTTATAGAATGTTTGTGTCATGGTTTGAAATGAACTAGAGGTTACAAAAGACATTGGTTCATGGTTTTGCAAAATTCTCACTTGAAGCATGCCTTGAAAATCAATGATTTTTGCCAACTTTGTCACACCATAACTTTTGATCCAAGAAGAGTTTGATCATGTTCTTGTACTTTTTGAAAAGGGAAAGATGTAATCTACAACTTTCATGACCAAAGTTTTTCCATTTGAAGCATTTTTGGATCAAGAATCAAGGCTTGAAAAATGACCTAAAATGAAGCATTCTTGAAAAGTCAACTATGTCCAAAAAGTCAACATTTGCAAAACTTCCAAATTCTTGATTTCTATGAACTTCAACCTTCTTCCATGATCAAATAAAGATCATATACACTCAAAATGATGAAGATCACCCATTGGTTGGGTCATTGGGGGCCTCAGATGCCCTGATTTTACACTGACTTGTCTGAAAAGTCAACCCTTGATCAGATGACTTCCCCATGGAATTTCTTCATGAAAATTGATATGCATACTCCCTATACCATATAGAGACCAATGGAAACAAGAATGACCAAAAAATTTGGAGTTATGGCCTCTGAAACCAAAACCCTAATTTTAGGTCAACTGTGCAGTCTATCCTGGCTCTGCATCCACTCAAACCCTAGTTCTTGTGATTCTTTTGCATTTTTGACTTTGAGAAGATGGAATATGATATAAGAACACACATGGACCCCTTTGAAGTGATTGGTTGCCTTTGGAGTGGCTCAAGAAGCCCTTGGGTTGCTCAGATCACAAACCCTAGGTGCAGATGACTTTGGATCTATGCAGTGAATAAAAAATGAGATATGAGGTGATATGATTGTGTTTATGCATATGATAATGATCACAAGCCATGGTGAATGGGTGAGGGCAAATTTGGGGTGTTTACAGCTGCCCCTATTCAAACATGAGTTAGCTGTGCAGGATGTAAGCAACGGCTTAACAGGCAAACAAGATAACTTGTGGTTGAATACCAAAGACAGTCCAAAATTTGCACTCACAGGATGAAGAAGAAAAAGGATATAGATTGTAAAAGGAAAATAAAATATATTGTAAAATGTGGGCGACGGAGGACGACCGTCGAACAGAGGACGACTGCTGGGTAAATAGCAATGACGGGGACGGCCGACATGCTGGGGATGAGAGGTAAAGCCAAGACGGGGACGGCCGACTAGCTGGGGAAAATAAAATCATGATGGGGACGGCCATCAAGATAAGGCTGTAAAATTCTCTGGGGATTAATGAAACATGACGGGGACGCCCATCAAGTTCATAAAGCAAAGTAACCAACGATGGGGACGGCCATCGGGCTAAAAAAGGAAAAGGGACCACGACGGGGACGGCCATCGGGTTAAAGAATAAATGAAATAAACAGATGATGAGGTACGGTCATCAAAGGTGAAGGACGATCACCTAACAGGGGACGGCTGCTCTGTTGGGGGTAAGATGAGGGACGGTCATCTAAGGTGGAGGACGACCACCTGGTAGGGTACTGTTGCCGAAAATATCGCGACATAGGACGAATGCCGGATAGAAAAGGTCAACGATGGGGACGGCCATCGGACGAGCATGATGGAGGAAGACCATCAAGAAGTGGAGGACGACCACTCAGCAGGATACGGCTGCTCTCAAGGTTGCTCATGACATAAGACGAATGTCAGATAACCAAAATCAACAATGGGGACGACCATTGGATAAAGTGATGAAGGACGATCATCAAAAGGTGGAGGACGACCACCTAGCAGGAGACGGCTGCTAAAAAGATCAACGATGGGGACGGACATCGGACGAGCATGATGGAGGACGACCATCAAGAAGTGGAGGACGACCACTCAGCAGGATACGGCTGCTCTCAGGGTTATCATGACACAGGACGAGTGTCAGATAACCAAAATCAACAATGGGGACGACCATTGGATAAAGTGATGAAGGACGATCATCAAAAGGTGGAGGACGACCACCTAGCAGGAGACGACTGCTAAAAAGATCAACAATGGGGACAGCCATCGGACGAGCATGATGGAGGACGACCATCAAGAAGTGGAGGACGACCACTCAGCAGGGTACGGCTGCTCTCAGGGTTATCATGACACAGGACGAGTGTCAGATAACCAAAATCAACAATGGGGACGACCATTGGATAAAGTGATGAAGGACGATCATCAAAAGGTGGAGGACGACCACCTAGCAGGAGACGGCTGCTAAAAAGATCAACGATGGGGACGGCCATCAGACGAGCATGATGGAGGACGACCATCAAGAAGTGGAGGACGACCACTCAGCAGGGTACGGCTGCTCTCAGGGTTATCATGACATAGGACGAGTGTCAGATAAAAAGGAAAATTTGTTTTGTTGGCAATCTACTGGGGATATAGTAAACACGGACGAGTATTTACAACCAAGAAGAGAAAGTACAAGTGTTTAGATGCTGTGTATAGATTAAAGATGCGGACGAGCATCCTTAAGACTATGATACGGACGAGTATCAGGTAGAAACAAACTGACACGTGTTCAGAGATGATGATACGGACGAGTATCAACTGGTTAACAGAGAACACGGACGAGTGTCGAATCTGAGAGAACTCTCCTGGGGATAGTAGATACAGACGAGTATCTATATTCAAGAAGACACAAGTGTTTGACACGGTGTATGGATTAAATATGCGGACGAGAATCCTTAAGGCTATGATACGGACGAGTATCATGTAGAAACAAACACTAGACGCAATGTTCTGAGATGATGGTACGGACGAGTACCAACTGGTTAACAAAGAACAAAGACCACTGTTGAATCTGAGGGGTATATAACTGGTATATACAAGATACGGACGAGTATCTGTATAAGAGCGAGTGGTGTATAGATGAGTGTTTATCTGCTGGGGAGGGTGACACGGACGAGTGTCAAAAGGAGAAGAGTGTAATATAAACAAGTATCTGATATACAAAGTCTAGACGACTGCGCTGGGGAAATGACACGGACGGGTGTCAGGAAAGTGTATATAAGTATATGTGAGTGCAAAAAGGACGTCTTTGGCTTTCTGCTGGGATATAACACGGACGGGTGTCGAAAGGAGTATATACTGGTGTTCGTGATTTGCGAGGCAACTGCTTTTGCTGGGAACTCTGGTGGGGATTTTTCTTCTGTATGTTGATGAATGGTTATTATTCACAAGTGTTAGTTTAAAACATGGCTTGTGATTATGCTATATGTTTGATTTTTGCCGTAATGCTCCGTATTAGACGGAATGCTACGCTTTGTGGGTGAATATGATGCAAATGCTATGATTATGCAAAGAGGCACAGATCTGGGATTCGGATCCCGCTGCTGCAGAGATCCCTAGTTGATCTGTTTGAAATGGACATCCCAGCTGGGGAGGAGATCATTGGTAGATCTAATAAGATGATATTTGCTTGGGGATACGGGTCACCGCTAGACCTATCCTAATAAATGAGAGGCCCAGCTGGGGTTTGTAGAAGCTTTCTTCACTCTGTTGTGATCCTTCATGCGCTGCTCTTCTGGACAGAGGCTGGAGCTCGGTGGGGAGATGATTCCCTGATTTTTGTACTCGGCTGAGGGCGAGACGGCAACTCGGCTGGGGAGAAAGAGGGACCCTTGACTCAGTCGGGGATGTAGGTGTCTTCTAGGATACTTAGCAACTCTGATGGAGATAAGTAATAGTTGGAAACTCTGCTGGGGGGGGGTTATGAGAGGCAACTCAGCTGGGGAGAGAGTACCTCGGGTGCTGAGAATGAGTGTTGACTTGCCAGCTCGCTGGGATGTAGCTTGCATGCCCCAGGTTGCATTCTGGATACCTGCAATCCTGCAAAGATAAGGAAACGCACAAAAGGTCCCGAGGTATCCTTTACTGGATTCCGTCATAGGAGTTAAGCATTCTCAAGAGTAAGTATATTCCCTGCAAGCATGTGCTTCTATTTTTAGTGAAAAACATCTGTACTTATGCAATTAGTTTTAGAGACATCAGACATTCTTTGCAAACGAAACATGTACAAGACGAAACATGGCTGAAAACTCTGATTTTATTAATTCTTGTGCCCTGAATAGGCAAGATACAGTCAAGGAAACAAATCTCCTAAAATAAGGAGATTGTTATAAATTGAGAAACAAAATGCTGGCGGTGTTGACGACGCTTTAAGGAGCTTCCTCTTCTGCTATGACTCGTATGACAATGACGTTCTTCTCGTCCTGCTTTCTGAAGAATGTTGATTCTGATTGAAGCTTGATCCTTTTGAAGCTTTCCAAGTTGCAAGTGATACAGACGAACTCAGAATGCAGTTGTTCGCTTATTCCCTTATTTTGCATGGATCGCCCTTTCGGGTTTTCAATCCATCGGGATACCCATTTTTGCCTGAGCTGTCCAATGCGGCTTTTCAACTCAGCGGGTGTACATTTTTTTTATTTATCTTCCCTTATTTTTGCCCGAGTCTTTTATTCTGTTTTTGACTCGCCGGGATGCCCTATTTTTGCCTGGACTTCCATTCTGTTTTTGTGTCCAGCGGGTCATTTTTATGCGAAGTATTTTTTAACTGCATCTGAATTCACAGGGGACGGGAAATCTTCGCCATCCATGGTGCTGAGCATCAGTGCTCCACCAGAGAAAACTTTCTTTACAACAAAAGGTCCTTCATAATTTGGAGTCCACTTGCCCCTGTGGTCTGTATGAGGAAGGAGGATTCTTTTCAGCACAAGATCTCCTACTTGGTACTCTCGGTGCCTGATTTCTGATCGAAGGCTCTCTTCATTCTCTTCTGATATAGCTGCCCATGACAGATTGCAGCCAATCTTTTCTCTTCGATCAGACTCAGCTGTTCGTACCGGGCCCGAACCCATTCTGCTTCACTTAGCTTAACATCCATTAATACCCATAGGGAGGGTAATTCAACTTCAACAGGTAGGACTGCTTCCATACCATACACAAGTTGATACGGTGTTGCCCCAGTGGATGTTCTGATTGACGTGCGGTACCCATGCAAGGCAAACGGTAGCATTTCATGCCAGTCTCTATAGGTGACTACCATCCTCTGCACAATCTTCTTGATATTCTTATTTGTCGCCTCAACAGCGCCATTCATCTTTGGCCTGTAAGGAGAAGAATTGTGGTGTTCGATTTTGAAGTCCCGACATAGTTCTGCCATCATTTTGTTATTCAAGTTGGAACCATTATCAGTAATGATTCGCTCGGGCACTCCGTATCGACAGATGATATCTCTCTTCAGAAATCTGGCTACCACTTGCCTTGTGACGTTTGCATATGAGGCTGCTTCGACCCACTTAGTGAAATAATCAATGGCGACCAGGATGAATCTGTGGCCATTTGAAGCAGTTGGCTCAATCTTGCCGATCATATCAATGCCCCACATGGCAAAGGGCCATGGTGAAGACATGATGTTCAAAGGATTGGGAGGTACATGCACTTTATCTGCATAGATCTGGCATTTGTGGCATTTTCTGGCATAGGCACAACAGTCTGCATCCATTGTGATCCAGTAATAACCTGACCTTAGCAACTTCTTAGCCATGGCATGCCCTCCTGCATGGGTACCAAAAGATCCTTCGTGCACTTCATGCATCAACAAACCTGCTTCCGTCTTGTCAACACATCTGAGGAGTACCATATCAAAGTTCCTTTTGTATAAAGACCCATCAGTGTTCAGAAAGAAACTACCAGCAAGCCTTCTCAAAGTCTTCTTATCATTGGAAGATGCCCCAGATGGGTATGTTTGATCCTCCAAGAAGCATTTAATGTCATGGAACCAAGGCTTACCATCTTTGACAACTTCCGCTGCAAATACATATGCTGGTCTTTCCAGTCTGGACACTGAAATTTGAGGTACAAAGTTGGTAGCTTGAACTTTGATCATGGATGAAATGGTAGCAAGAGCATCTGCAAACTGATTCTCGTCTCGAGGGATATACTCAAGCTTGACTGTTGTAAAGAAAGTCAGTAACCTTCTTGTATAATCCCTGTAAGGTATCAGATGATCTTGGTGTGTGTACCATTTTCCGTTGGTTTGATTGATTACCAAAGCTGAATCTCCGAATACGGTCAATGTCTTGATCCTGAGGTCAATGGCTTCCTCAAGACCCATGATGCAAGCTTCGTATTCAGCTTCGTTGTTAGTGCAGTTGAAAGTGAGTTTTGCCGAGAAAGGCATGTGTACTCCCTTAGGTGTAATGAGTACTGCACCAACGCCACGACCATTCATATTAACAGCCCCATCAAACATCATAGTCCATTCTTCTTCCGGGTCAGGCCCTTCAGTGTGAATAGGCTCTTCATGATCTCTTGCTTTAATGAACATGATGTCTTCATCAGGGAAGTCAAACCTCATAGGCTGGTAATCATCAATGGGTTGCTCAGCAAGATATTCAGATAGTACACTGCCTTTGATGGCTTTCTGAGATGTGTACTGTATATCGTATTCCGTGAGAATCATTTTCCATCTTGCAACCCGTCCGGTAAGAGCTGGCTTCTCGAAAATGTACTTAACTGGGTCCATTTTGGATATCAACAAAGTAGTGTGGGTCAACATATACTGTCTCAATCGGCGAGCAGCCCACGCTAAAGCACAGCAAGTTTTCTCGAGCAGTGAATAACGTTGTTCACAGTCGGTAAACTTTTTGCTTAGGTAGTATATTGCATACTCTTTTCGACCAGACTCGTCATGCTGGCCCAGCACACACCCCATTGACTCTTCTAATACTGTCAAGTACATGATCAGAGGTCTTCCTTCAACTGGAGGCATGAGGATTGGAGGTTCTTGCAGATATTCCTTGATCTTGTCAAAAGCCTTCTGGCAGTCTTCATTCCACCTGACCGTCTGTTCCTTTCTTAGCAGCTTGAACAAGGGTTCGCAGGTTGCTGTCAGGTGAGATATGAACCTTGAAATGTAGTTCAGTTGACCTAAGAACCCTCGAACTTCTTTCTCTGTTTTCGGTGCAGGCATCTCTTGGATGGCTTTGACTTTATCAGGGTCAACTTCAATCCCTTTCTCGCTTACAATAAATCCCAGCAGCTTACCGGATCGCACCCCGAATGTGCATTTGTTGGGGTTCAACTTTAATTGGTACCTCCTCAGACGCTTGAACAATTTGAGCAGATTCACCAGGTGATCTTCCTCTGTAAGGGACTTGGCGATCATATCATCCACATAACATTCTATTTCTTTATGGATCATATCGTGGAATAGTGTCACCATAGCCCGTTGATATGTTGCACCAGCATTCTTCAGTCCGAATGGCATCACTTTGTAACAGAACGTGCCCCAAGGTGTGATGAAGGTTGTCTTCTCCATGTCTTCAGGTGACATCTTGATCTGGTTGTATCCTGAAAATCCGTCCATGAAAGAGAATACCGAGAATTGAGCCGTGTTATCCACCAATACATCAATGTGAGGTAATGGGAAGTCATCTTTCGGGCTGGCTTTGTTCATATCCCGGTAGTCAACACACATCCTTACTTTGTCGTCCTTCTTAGGCACAGGCACAATGTTAGCAACCCACGGCGGATAGCTAGTCACAGCAAGGAACCCGGCGTCCCATTGCTTTTGTACCTCCTCCTTGATTTTCATAGCCATGTCTGGACGAGTACGGCGCAGCTTCTGTTTAACTGGCGGGCATTCTTCTATCAAAGGCAGCTTGTGCACGACAATATCGGTATCCAACCCTGGCATGTCTTGGTACGACCAAGCAAACACATCTACATACTCTTGAAGCAGGTCTATCAGTTGTCTCTTCACTGAGTCTTGCAGGCAGGCCCCGATTCTAACTTCTTTCACGTCTTCATCTGTACCAAGATTGATCACTTCAACCTCCTCCTGGTGAGGAGTAATAACCTTTTCCTCTTGTCTTAACAACCTGGCTAGCTCTTCAGGAAGCTCATATTCTTCTTCAACCCCTTCATCAGCTTGATTGATTGGATTGTCAAAGTCATACGAAGTCATAGCCGTGCTGTTGTCGGTGCTGTCTGGAAGGCACTCTCTGCAAGGGTTAAGTTGTTCATTTTAGTGATCTGATTTTAGTCTTATTTGGAAAGGTGAAATGAAGTTGTCATTTTGAAAACACCGCCATTTATTTTTTGTACAAAAAGAAAAATGGAAAAACAGTGAACAAAAAGAAAAAGACTCGTTTGCAAAAAGATGTCTGATATTTCATTAATTGATCTTGTTTGCACAAAAAGTACAGATGGCCCGATTACAAAATGAGTCTTGTCATCTTGGGCAAGATGCAAGACTTTGATGCATGCTTATAAAAATACAGGAAATAATAATTACTCTGCATGAGTAACTCTTATAATTTCCTGGGAAGACCAGTTCGAGATACTGCTCCCCGGGATCTTTGGACGAATCCAATTCTCCAGATTGCGCTCCTCTTCCATCTCGTCTTCCAGACAGTTGATAGCATCAGGGGTAAGCATCCCCCCACTCACAAAATTGGGCTCTTTCGCCGCCGCTGCTTGATCTTGTTGAGTTGGTTTGTAACCCAACCCAAATCTGTCTTCTTTCTTCTCTACCGATAGCAATTTGCCCCAGCCTTGGGCAGTTCCTTCCTCAACAACCTTCCGGGCTTGTTGGTATGATGATATTGGAGTACCAGATACAGCAGATGTCTCATTCACATTCAAGGCTTCAAACCCCTGGCTCATTGTTTCATGGATCTCCCCATCCATTTCAATGTATTTATAGGTAGCCAGGTGGCTGACAAAAATGTCCTCTTCTCCGCAGATTGTAACGATTTGACCCTCCCACTCATATTTTAATTTCTGGTGAAGGGTAGAGGTCACGGCGCCAGCAGCGTGAATCCATGGCCTACCCAATAAACAGCTGTAGGCGGGCTGTATATCCATCACGTAGAAAATAGTTTTGAAGGTCTGCGGGCCAATCGTTACGGGCAGCTCAATCTCTCCCAGAACCGATCTCCTTGAGCCATCAAAAGCTCTTACCACCAGGTTGTTGGGTCTCAATGCCAATCCATCATATTCTAGCTTCACCAGAGCCTTTTTGGGTAAGACATTAAGGGATGACCCCGTGTCCACCAGCACATGAGAAAGGACAGCACCTTTGCATTCCATGGTTATGTGCAAGGCTTTGTTATGGTTGCGGCCTTCCGTTGTCAAATCAGTATTGGTGAACCCTAGTCCGTGACTAGCATTAACATTTCCCACTACTGCTTCCAGCTGATTGACAGTGATCTCTTCAGGCACGTAAGCTGCGTGCAAGACTTTGAGTAGTGCATTCCGATGGGCTTCGGAGCACATGAGCAATGATAGGATTGAGATCTTGGAAGGCGTCTGATGAAGCTGATCCACTATTTTATAATCACTCTTTTTGATGATTCGCATGAACTCATCAACCTCTTGATCGAATGGTGTTTTCAAAGCTTCCTTAACAGTTTGATCTTCCTGCACAGGGCTCTTCCCTTTTGCCTTGGCAGCAGCTTCTGCTTCGGCTGTGGGTCTCTGAATTTGTGGAGCAAAAAGACGTCCGCTTCGAGTGAAGCCTCCGCCTCCGCCCACATTGTCAATTTGCAGTGCAGGGGTTGATGATTCAAAAGTGATTCTTTGCCCTTCACAGTACAAGTCGGAGCCGTAATGCCAGGGGATGGCATTACTGCTTTCATAAGGCACGGGTCCAGGCACCGTGATGGTGACTGGACTGATTGCAGCTGTTGAAGGAGCTGTGATAGTTTGTGAATCGTAATAAATTGTGACTGGTGCCCTAGTGGGAGCAGCACCTTCTGAGTTGTAGGCGGAGTTGCTTTCAGGATCATAGAATATGGTGACAGTAGAGACATCTTCATGATTGGTTGCTGGTGTTGTAGGAGACATTGTTGGAAGAATGGATGTTGTCGTTGTAGGAGGTTCAAAATGGAGTGAAGCTGAAGTTGTAGCAGGAAAATTTGTTGAAAACTGATCAGTTGAGAAGACAGATGAAGTACTTGTTGATGAAGCCGAAGAATTGTCGGGAACAATGGTTGCTGCAGTTGTAGGAGGTTCTGAAACCGTTGCTGATGAGATTACTAGATTTGTTGGAAATGATGTGGTGATCTGAAGCTGGCCACTCTGAATAAGGCTGTCTATGCCATTCCTCAAATTATCGCACCCATTTACTGAGATATTGCAGTAAGCACACCCCAACTCGCATCCTGGGAACATGTTGCATTCCAAGAGCTGAGCCTTGATTTCTACCAATGGTGTCCTGATCTGTCCCACACTGGTTATTAAATAAGACGGTTTGTCTTCTTCAATAGCGCTAATTCGGGGACCACCATGATTTGGCATAGGATTTTTGTTGACATTGGGTGGCGGTGCAAAATTCAGAGCTTTCGAGTCCACCAGGTCTTGTACCTTCATATGCAGGGCTCTGCACTTTTCCGTACTATGGCCAGGTGCGTTTGAATGAAAGGCACACCTAGCGTTGGAGTCATAATTCCTGGGTAGACTGTTGGGATCTGGAGGTGCCAGCGTCCTTAGCTCAACTAAGTTGAGTTTCAGGAGTTGTGGCAGCAGGGTAGCATACGGCATGGGGATTGGATCGATCACCCTATTAGCTTGAGATGGCCTCTGTTGGAATGGCCTTTGTTGACTGTTGTTGTTGGTGCTGCTGTTGTTGTAATTCCTTGGAGGATACTGATTTTGCTGATGGTACTGAGGTTGTTGTTGATAGCTTTGTTGCGGAGGTTGATAAACTGGCTGAGGATGAGCTGGAGCAGGAATGGTGACTGCTGCTATTGACCTTTGAACATATTGGGGCCTGCCCCTGTTTGAATGGATGGCATTGGTCTCGCCAGTTCTTCTCGGGCCTGCAAAAGGCTTTCTTGTACTACTGGACGAGCTTGCACCGTTGTCCGAGATCTTTCCCATTTTTAACAAGCTTTCAATTCTCTCCCCGGCTATGACAACATCTGCAAAGCTAGTGGAAGAGAAAGCAGCCAACCTGTCAATATATGTTCCCTGAAGGGTGTTCATGAACATATCTGCCATTTCCCGTTCAGACATAGGTGGTTGAACAGCCGCAGCCAGTTGCCTCCATCTCTGTGCATATTCTCGGAAACTTTCCCTTGATGACTGTGACATTCCCATTAGGAGGGTCCTGTTGGGTGCCATGTCTAAATTGTACTGATACTGTCTGATGAAGGCCTCTGCCAGGTCTTTCCAGCATCTAATAGTTGCCCTTGTCAAGTGAGAGTACCATTCTCTTGACGCTCCGGTTAAGCTGTCTTCGAAATAGAACATCCAGAGCTTCTCATCCATTGTATAGGCCTTCAACCTTCCCAGAAATGACTGTAAATGAGTCCGGGGGCATGAAGTCCCGTTGTATTTTTCAAAACAAGGAGGCTTAAACTTATGGGGGATCCTGACCCCGTCTACCAAGCCCATGTCCATGACGTCGAAGCCCAAAGAGTTTTGAGATTCTAAGGACCTCAACTTCTCAGCTATCTCATCCAATCTCCTATCATAAGCTTCTTCCCCAGCACCCATTACTGTGAATTGGTCCTCCTGAGGATCTTCTTGAAGTACCCTAGCTGCGGTGGCAGTCCCTTGAACATTTGTTGGAATATTGACCTCAGGATGGAGATGTGGTCCAAATACCGGAGGGTTGACATGAGGTTGTACCCTTTCATTGTTACTGGTACCGGCAGTCCCTATATGTGGATCTTCTTGATTCTGCCTTTCCACCATGGCCCTCAATCTTTCCTGGCTCTGAGCCATGTTGTTCATAACTTCCATAAACTGAGTCATTTGATTCCTCATTTCTAGCCTTTCATTCGCCATTTGATTTCTGACCTCAGTAAGGTCCTGCTGCATCTGATCCATTTGGATTCCCGGAAGGTTGTTTCGGGTTGGATAACGGTGCGGACGGTTGAGGGGAAATACCTGGCGCCTAGCAATAGTTCCTGAGGCATCACAACAGAGATTAGCAACAATAAAACAAAACCTACAAAACAAACAAAGGGTTAGCATGCAATGCAGTTATGCTTATTTGCTCTCAAGGTATCCGGTTTGGCATTCAGTTTTGACCCTTCCAGACCCTTGAAGATATTGTTGCTGTTGCTTGAAGAAAACTCAGATGAAGCAAACCAACACAAATATATTACAGAAGGTGAAATAATACAACTCGTTCATTTTACAACACAAGCCCTCTAAGGGGTCAAAATACAGTACAAGAAAATAAAAGTACATGGAAAGAAAGCAACAACAAACAAAATGGTCAGACACCAAGACCAAACTCATCCTCACGAACTTCCTTGAGAAGTGCTTCGGTCACAGGATCAGCCGGACGCTCCGTGAGATTCCTGATGAGGAGATTCCGGGTTGTAACAGCTGCTGTTAGCTTCTTGTGCTGAGTTTGGTCTTTTGACCTCTTCACACCTGCTTTGATCTTTAGCTTTGATATCTCCCGCTGGGCTGCTGCCAGGGCTTCTTGTTGTTCTTTTGCACTAGCTTCCAGTTGCTCCATCTTGTCTTGAACTCTCTTGTCTTCTAGAGTACGAGCCTCGGTGATTCTGACCCACCGGGCTTGACTCTCCTTCAAATACAAGTCTGTCCTTGCTCTCTGGAACTGGGCTTCCTTGCAAGCATTCTTCAGAATTTGTTCTCCGGCCTTAGACTTCTTGATATAATCCCCAGACTTCTCAATCTTGGTCAGATGATCTACTCTCATCTTCTCCAACCTTTCAATCTCCCTCATACCTTCACTCCTCTCCCGGAGGGTCTTCTGCAAAGCCTGGGTTAGCTTCTCATTTCTTTCCTTCAAGCTCTCAAACTCCTCCAAACTGATAGTAGCAGGGGGTGGTGCTGAAGATGACCCAGGCATATCTTCTATGGTAAAGGGCATTCCAGAGAATTGGGCCCTGGCACGGGACCACTCATAATATTGTGCTGATGCCACATTATTGCACTTCCCCAGAATGGTTACTCCCTTGGTTTGAACATTATCCCAGGCCCAGGCAGCCTGCCTAACAACAGTCAAACTGATCTTGTTCTCACAATAAAGAGTCTCAACCAAGTCCTGTGCCTTAGGAGTATGGACTAGTGCATAGCCCAGTTGCCGTCTAAACAGCAAAGGGTTGTAATTGATACTACCCTTAACTCCTATCAAAGGCACATTAGGAAAATGCCCACAGCTGGTGATGATATCCCTGCCCTTGGCGCTCTGAGTGCACCATCTGATGTCTGCTGCAGTTAGAACAGTGAGTCTCTTAGCCCAGTTGCTCTGCTGATGAGGGTTCAGAAATGCATCTGTCCTGGGTAGATGCTTGAGAAGCCAAGTGTGGAACAACGGAGCACAACACCTCACTAATCTCCCCCTCTGCTTTTCATTCCTCTGATGCACTGAATAGTAAAGATCCCCCAATAAAGTTGGCACTGGGTTCTTCAGGATGAACAGATGGATTGCACTCTTGCTAATGAATCGAGGCTCATCTGCAAACAACACAATTCCATATATACTCAAGGCCAGTAAAGCACAAACAGCTTTCCACTCTCCTAGAGAAGCTTTCAGGGTAGCTTGAGAGATTAAGAAATCCAGATGAAAGCCAGGGATTCCAGCTTTAGAAGTCATATGCCGCTCAATCAGGACAGGTTCCAGATGCAGAGCCTTTGCTACTTCTCCATTGCTAGGAAAGACCATCTCTGAGTTGAAAGGGATTCCACCCTTGATAGGCAAACCAACTAATGAAGAGTACTCTTCCAATAAGGGGCCCAACTGAAAGTCTTGAAAGGTGAAACATCTCAGTGGGGGATCATAGAACTGAATGCAAGTGTGGATCAGGCTTCTCTGTGAAGGGTCCAGATCCATAACCATATCAAGTATATCTCCATAATGTTCCCTGAACAAAGGTATGTGATCTGGAGTGATCAGGGTCTGAATCCTCCTGATGTCTGATAACTCTGGCTGGAAGAAGTGGTAGGTGATATTGCTCTTTTTAGGTGCCATGATGCTGAGACTGAGTAGAGACAAGTGCTGGTGACAATGCTGAAGTGATGGGCCACTGGTTGGCTGGTGCTGGTGATAACTGAAGTAGAGGCTGGTGAAGATAGGTCAATACAGAAGATGGGGTCAAAACCAAAACCAGATGAATGGTGGATACCCTGAAACACAAATAAGCAAATGTCAATATGATGCAATGATTATGTATGCAAATGATATGCAAAGGGTTTGTGACTGAGCTGGATCTGATCAAAATGCCCTGATATAAGTCCATGTGTGTAAGAAATCCAGACGGAGGTCTATAAATCCCGTAACCAGGGTGGGGGACTCAAATAAAGAGCCACATGTCCAGGGTTTTAGAATCGCAAGAACTGTCCAACATGGAGTACTCTTAACAAATCAAAGTAATAGGGTATTCTGAGGTCAAGGTACCTGCAAACCTGTAAACAGCCCAACCCCCTCACAGGTGGTGTTCTAGAACAAGGATCCTCAGACTTGGATCAGTTATGAGAAGTGTAAACACTTCCAACCCGGAGGTACAGTGTTTACAATAACCATAACAATTCCTCCTCTAATTCACCTCAGTTTCTGAAGGTCAATACTAAAAGGTCATCCAGACTTAGCAGGCTTCCCAGATAGCCCTAGCATTGCAGGAAATCTGCAACACAGAGTTCTCAAGAAGAAACCCACATCTGAACCGTGTTTCATATTCCCGCACCATACCGAAATGGAATGGGAAAGAACATGATTCACTCTAGCCTAGGTGTCACTCAGGTCCCAGGTATAGGACCTTAACTCTCAATAGAAACCCCACCCACCAAAGGAAAACCAGATCCAGCCAGACAACACGACAGTATGATATATACAAATGCAATAAAGAAAGCAGTGCAGCAACTGTACATAAATCAATAAACAAAATAAATACAAGCACAAACAAGCACATAACACCCCAGTAAACACGAATCAATCAAGCGCTAGGAGGAACCCACAAAAAGAACCAGAAGCCCTGGTTGCAATATAAGGGTCCCCAGCAGAGTCGCCAAGCTGTCGCTCCCACCAAATGAAGCCGGGTCAAATGGGGTACAGACGCGAACGGTCGGCGAATGGAACAATGAGAACACACAGCCGTGAACTCACTGGAGATGAATAGAGTCGCCAGCTAGGCATTTTTATCCCGGAGGAAAGGCAATGCTGCATAGACCTAGAAAAGGATGGACAAGACGGTTGCGAACCAGAGAGACTGAGAAAGGGGGTTGGTTACAACCTGGGAAGGTATTAGCACCCAGATTGTCCGTCGTACTCGACGGGATCCACGCTTAAAAGATTTGTTTTAAAGGGGTAGTGTCAGTGCAATCTGTGTGTAAAGAGCTGGAAAGCAATATGTACAGGTGTCAGTGTAAGAAGTGTGAAATGTAATATATACAGTGTCAGTGTAAGAACAGGAGTGCAATGCTCAAGATCATGAGGCTAAAGAATGAAGCTGGAAAGAGGGGAATATACAGAGACTTTTGTTCGATAACTGTTAAGTTATGCCTACGTATCCTCTCGTGCAATGAGGAAGTCAGAACACTGTAGTTCGACCCAAAGAGACTGAAAGATGAATTGACTTGTGAATTGCTTACTTGTCTATGCTCAAGTGTATGACCTGTCTGGCTCAGGTGCTAACTGTCTTGCATTTAGACGGAAGAAGCAAGTTCTCGTTTGTGAGTGAATGAGATGAGGAAAGAATCCCGGAGGAGACGATTATTGTTTGTTTTTGTGTTTTCAGTCTTTTATTGTTTTTGGATTTTGTCATAAGTTAATGAGCTTAAGTCTAAACCAATGGATTTAGTAAACTCATCACATCTTCCCTCTGATTAGGGGTAATGAGAATACCTTAAGTGTGAAGTCAGCTTCTCACACTTAAACACCTTTGGTGTAGGATTAAGATCATTATCTTACTTGTGATTATTTAGATGTTTTTGTTGTTTTTGTTTAGTGTTAAGTAATGAGGTTAAGCCATAATCAGGGATTAAACAGACCCATTACACTATCCTAATAGAAGGATAATAGATGAGAATGTTTAAGCTGAGGAAAGCTCCTCAACTTAATCCATGATTAGGGATTAAACTCATGACAAAACAAACCTTTGATTAAGTGGATTTTATTTAATGATATGATGATGAAGTGATTTTTAGATTTGTAAGACAACTTGAGGGGGACTTGTCCATTAACACTAGGGTTAGTCCTTCTTAACCAATTGGGGAAGAATTAGAACCCTAATGCAAGGCCCAAGTTACAAGTGTGATGTCTTGATGATTATTAGATGGATTGATTAAAGGAGTTAAACACATTAAGGGTTTAACACTTAGGATTAAAGTTATACACTCCATCCTAAGAGAAGGATGCAGGCATAAAGGTAAAATCTAAGAGGGGAGACTAATCAAAACCCTAATCATTGTCATACATGGTTGTTCCTAAGGTTTGTGAGGTTTTTTCAAGAACAATCTTCAATGAAACCACCAGGAAGCAGATGAACAGGATCAAAAGAAGCAAAGTGACTTGCTTCATTCAAGAAGTCAAGTCACTTGAAGAAAGAAAGTAAGAAGAACAAGAATGAGCAATCTCAAACTCAAACACAAACAACAATGCAGCAATGGATGCAAGAGAGATGAAAGGAAAAGTTATGAGAAGTGAAGGCAAATTCACTTCTCAAGATTACTTACCACCTGAAATGTTAGAAATGCAATGCAATGCAAAGCCAAATGAGATAAGATGACATGATGATAAACAAAACCAGAAGCATGTTGATGATGATAATGATGCTATGAGATGCTACAAGCATGAGACAAGGCATGGAAATGTTCATACAAGATCATGGATGCAAATGATGCAAGTTAAGGAGCATGATCTTACATGAAAAGTTATGAAACATACATGGCAAACAAGATGGCAAATATGGGATGCAATGATCAAACATGCTTTCTATATGTCTTAAGATGTCAAATGAATCAAATGGATGCTTGAAATGTCATGGCAAGTCATGCTATGCAAGAGAATGCAAGAAGGATGCAAATGGAAGCCCAAATTAGGGTTTATGAATCAAACATCAAACAAAAACCAAAAACAGAAGCAAACCCTAAGATAAAAAATGGAAAATGCCACTCAAAGAAACCCTAATCCCATACTAAACCAAAGTCCAAAGGGGAGGTCTCAACTCTCAACCAATCTCAAGTTATGAATTTTCTAAGTTATTAGGGTTTTTAGGGCTCCTAAACAAAAGAAATGCCAAACAAATTGAAAATGAGGAATCAAATCATGGCCATTTAATCCTAGAAACTACATGCTAAACACAAAACAATGCAAAAAGAATCAATGTCCAACTCTTCTCAAATAGGCAGAAATGATTTTTTGAACTTATGATCAAAATAATGCACAAAAAATGATTTAATTCAATGAAAAATTCTTAAAATGCATCAAGATCAAAAAAGAAATTTGGTTTGAAGGTTGGACAATGTTTCTAAATGTCTTAGAACATTTCATGAATTTTTTGGTGATTTTTAAATACTTAAAAGTATTTTTAATAAATTAATTTTCATTAATCAATTAAAAATAATCTTTTAAATATTTAAAAATACTTTTTTAATGATAAAAAATAAAAATGAAAATATTTTTGTGTCATAAAAATTATTAAAACTCTTGAGAAAAAGTTTCATAATTTTTAGACAATTTTTACTATTTTAAATAAATTAAACAAATAAAAGGAAAAGAAATGAAATAAAAATAAAGAAAATGGTAAAGTAATCAGAATGGAGGGTGGAGATTGAGGCTGGATTCAAAGGCGTTGACTGGAGCGCTAGTGGAGGGTCCAGATGGCTTCTGACTTAATTAATTATGATTATTCTAATTAAACAAGATTAGGGCAAATGAATGAATCTGGGCCATCCAAGCTAGCGGGAAGTCAACAAGTCAAGGGGGATCTACGCTCCACATTCAAACGCCCTTAATGACCTGAGTTTAGCGCTAATCACATTCAGGTGACCGGAGAGAAGCTCCGGTCATCTTCTCCGGCTACACAAAAACCCTAGAACACGTTTCAGGCATCTATTCCACAAATTAAACAACCCTAAGTGATCCTCTAACATCCTAGGATACGAATCCATGCTCAAACATCATTTATTCATCATGAATCAAACAAATCGAAAGAAATGAAATTCACGGGCAAAATTTCAGAGGGACCATACAGGCTCAAATTTCACTCATTTTTGATTCTGAAACCAACCCCATGACCAGCAAGACATGAATAATCAATTTGTAACTCAAAAATCAAGCTTTGAGAGAAAAGTTTCCATGGTCATACCTGAGCTGGAAAGCTTCAAAACTGAGCTTCCAGGGCTTTCCTTGCGTGCAAATGGTCTCCCTTGACTCTCCTGATGCTAGTGGAAGACTTGAAAGCTCTTGTGAATGGCTGATTTGAGAGAAACAGCTCTGGTGTAGCAGAAAACACAGTCAGGAATGAGGAGGTTTCAGGCCATTCCAATGGTGGATTCCTGCTCCTTTAGGTGTGCTTGACTTGTTGGTGAAGAAAAATGATGTGTTTGATGGCTGGATAAAAGGATTCGAAGAGTTCTGGTTTTGAAGGTGAGGAATGGTGAAGCTCAGTTCATGCTGCTTTCAGGCTTGAATCTTGTTGCTTTCTACTCAATGAAACATGGCAAGATGATTGGTGGAGATGGTTTTTGTGTTTGTATGCTGTGGGGACAGATTCGAAGGAATATGCAAAATGAAGTGTTTTTGTGTATGTGATGGTATGGAGTGTTTCAGCCTTGCTAGATGTATCAAATGTCTTGCTCTTTGTCCACATAAACCTCTCTCATTGGTCAGATGACAAGACATGTGCTTTTTTGATTGGTAAGTCTACTTTTGCAAAAAGTCAAATTTTGTGTAAGGAAAGTATGGCTTGATCTATAGCTAGTACAAGGCATGGTTCTGGTGCAGCAAGATGAGGTGAGAGGCTAGCCAAAGTCAGCATCCAATGTTGCAAGTTGTAGGGAAGCATCATGATGGTTTTGCAAGTTGTTGCTTTATGGTTCACATGTGATTTCCTTATCCCACAAGCCATAATACATGAGCATTCTTGGTTCAATTCTGATTTTTATGACTTATAGAATGTTTGTGTCATGGTTTGAAATGAACTAGAGGTTACAAAAGACATTGGTTCATGGTTTTGCAAAATTCTCACTTGAAGCATGCCTTGAAAATCAATGATTTTTGCCAACTTTGTCACACCATAACTTTTGATCCAAGAAGAGTTTGATCATGTTCTTGTACTTTTTGAAAAGGGAAAGATGTAATCTACAACTTTCATGACCAAAGTTTTTCCATTTGAAGCATTTTTGGATCAAGAATCAAGGCTTGAAAAATGACCTAAAATGAAGCATTCTTGAAAAGTCAACTATGTCCAAAAAGTCAACATTTGCAAAACTTCCAAATTCTTGATTTCTATGAACTTCAACCTTCTTCCATGATCAAATAAAGATCATATACACTCAAAATGATGAAGATCACCCATTGGTTGGGTCATTGGGGGCCTCAGATGCCCTGATTTTACACTGACTTGTCTGAAAAGTCAACCCTTGATCAGATGACTTCCCCATGGAATTTCTTCATGAAAATTGATATGCATACTCCCTATACCATATAGAGACCAATGGAAACAAGAATGACCAAAAAATTTGGAGTTATGGCCTCTGAAACCAAAACCCTAATTTTAGGTCAACTGTGCAGTCTATCCTGGCTCTGCATCCACTCAAACCCTAGTTCTTGTGATTCTTTTGCATTTTTGACTTTGAGAAGATGGAATATGATATAAGAACACACATGGACCCCTTTGAAGTGATTGGTTTCCTTTGGAGTGGCTCAAGAAGCCCTTGGGTTGCTCAGATCACAAACCCTAGGTGCAGATGACTTTGGATCTATGCCGTGAATCAAAAATGAGATATGAGGTGATATGATTGTGTTTATGCATATGATAATGATCACAAGCCATGGTGAATGGGTGAGGGCAAATTTGGGGTGTTTACACCTGTTAAGACAAAACAAACGCACAAGTATCCCGAGGTATCGCTTACCGAATTCCTTCATAGGAGTTAGGCTTTCCTACAAGTAAATTTATTTCCTGTACGTATTTATTAAAAGATGGCTCATTTGTTTTATGCAAGAACTATATCGTGAATATTGGACATTTTGCAAACGAAACAAAAATGTACAAAACGAGGTGTGACTGAAAATTCTGATTTTATTAATCTGGGTGCCCTGAATTGGTAAATACAGTCAAAGAAACAAATCCCCTAGAATGAGGAGATTACTATAAATTGAGAAAAATAAAAGTGTTGGAAATGTTGACGACGCTCCAGTGAGCTTCCTTTACTATGACCTGTATGACCCTGACATTCTTCTCATCTTGCTTTCTAAAGAAAGTTGATTATGACTGATGCTTTATCCTTTCGAAGCTTGCCGTTTTGTGAGTGATACAGACAAATTCGGAATGCAGTTGTTCGATTATTCCCTGATTTTGCGTGGATCGCCCTTTCGGGTTTTCAATCCACCGGGATACCCATTTTTTCCTGAGCTGTCCAATGCAGCTTTTCAACTCAGCGGGTGTACACATTTTTTTTCAATTTTCCCTTATTTTTGCCCGAGTCTTTTATTCTGTTTTTGACTCGCCGGGATGCCCTATTTTTGCCTGGACTCACATTCTGTTTTTATGTCCAGCGGGTCATATTATGCGGAGTTTTTTTTAACTGCATCTGAATTCACAGGGGATAAGAAATCTTCACCATCCATAGTAGTGAGCATCAGTGCTCCACCGGAGAAAACCTTCTTTACTATGAATAAACCATTGTAATTTGGAGTCCACTTGCCCCTGTGGTCTGTATGAGGAGGAAGAAATATTTTCAGCACAAGATCTCCCACTTGGTATTCCCAAAGCCTGAGTTTCTGATCGAAGGCTTTCTTCATCCTTTTCTAATATAACTGCCCATGACAGATTGCAGCTAATCTCTTTTCTTCAATCGGGTTCAATTGGTTATACCGAGACTGGACCCATTCTGCTCCATCCAGCTTTACATCCATCATCATCCGTAAGGAGGGTAGTTCAACTTCAACAGGTAGGACATCTTCCATACCATACACAAGTTGATAAGATGTTTCCCCAGTAGACGTTCTGATTGAGGTTCGGTACCCATGCAAGGCAAATGGTAACATCTCATGCCAGTCTTTGTAAGTAACCACCATCTTCTGCACAATCTTCTTGATATTTTGGTTAGCTGCCTCAACAGCGCCATTCATCACTGGCCTATAAGGAGAAGAGTTGTGATGTTGGATTTTGAAATCTCGACACAGTTCTGCCATCATTTTGTTGTTCAAATTGGAACCATTAACAGTAATGATTCGCTCGGCAACTCCATATCGACAGATGATGTCTCTTTTCAGAAATCTGGCTACCACTTGTCTGGTGACGTTTGCATATGAAGCTGCTTCAACCCATTTGGTGAAGTAATCAATGGCTACCAGGATGAATCTGTGGCCATTTGAAGCAGTCGATTTGATCTTTCCAATCATGTCAATGCCCCACATGGCAAAGGGCCAAGGTGAAGACATCACGTTCAAAGGATTTGGAGGCACATGCACTTTGTCTGCGTATATCTGGCATTTGTGGCACTTTCTGGCATAGGCATAACAGTCTGCATCCATTATGATCCAGTAGTAACCTGATCTTAATAATTTCTTAGCCATTGCATGTCCTCCAGCATGGGTACCGAAAGATCCTTCATGCACCTCGTGCATCAGCAAGTCTGATTCTTTCTTGTCAACACATCTAAGTAGAACCGTATCAAAGTTTCGCTTGTAGAATGAACCATCAGCATTAAGGAAGAAACTACCGGCCAACCTTCTTAATGTCTTCTTATCATTGGATGATGCCCTAGGTGGGTATGTTTGATCCTCTAAGAAGCTTTTGATGTCATGGAACCAAGGCTTGTCATCTTTAGCAATGTCCACAGAGCATCCGAGGCACATAATTTGCAGTTTGAACCTTGATCATGGAGGAAATGGTAGCTAAAGCATCCGCGAACTGATTTTCGTCTCGAGGGATGTACTCAAGTTTGACTGTTATGAAGAAAGTCAATAATCTCCTCGTATAGTCATGGTATGGGATCAGATGCTCTTGGTGAGTGTACCATTTGCCGTTGGTCTGATTGATTACCAATGCTAAATCTCCGAAAACATTCAATGTCTTGATCCTGAGGTCAATGGCCTCCTCAAGACCCATGATACATGCTTCGTATTCTGCTTCGTTGTTAGTGCATGAAAAGGTGAGTTTTGCCGAGAAAGGCATATGAACTCCTTTAGGTGTAATGAGCACTGCACCAACTCCACGACCATTCATATTGACAGCCCCATCAAACATCATTGTCCACTCTTCTTCTGGATCAGGACCTTCAGTGTGAACAAGCTCTTCATGATCTTTTGCTTTTAGGTCATGATGTCTTTATCAGGGAAGTCAAATCGCATTGGCTAGTAATCATCAATGGGTTGCTCAGCCAGATAGTCAGACAATACACTGCCCTTGATGGCCTTTTGAGATGTGTACTGAATGTCATAGTCTGTCAGAATCATTTGCCATCTTGCAACCCTTCCGGTAAGTGCTGGCTTCTCAAATATGTACTTGACGGGGTCCATTTTTGAGATCAACAAGGTAGTGTGAGTCAACATATACTGTCTTAGTCGGCGAGCAGCCCACGCTAAAGCACATCAAGTTTTCTCGAGCAGTGAATAACGTTGTTCACAGTCGGTAATCTTTTTGCTCAGGTAGTATATTGCATACTTTTTTCTACCAGACTCGTCATGCTGGCCCAGCACACACCCCATTGACCCTTCTAATACTGTCAGGTACATTATTAGAGGTCTTCCTTCAATTGGAGGCATGTGAATTGGAGGTTCTTGCAGGTTCTCCTTGATCTTGTCAAAAGCTTTCTGACAATCGTCGTTCCAACTGACCGTTTGTTCCTTTCTTAATAGTTTGAACAGGGGTTCACAGGTTGCAGTGAGGTAAGATATGAACCGTGAGATGTAGTTCAATCTACCCAAGAATCCCCGAACTTCTTTTTCAATCCTTGGTGCAGGCATCTCCTGAATGGATTTAACTTTGTCAGGATCAACCTCAATTCCCTTTTCACTTATGATAAATCCCAGCAACTTACCAGAACGTACCCCGAATGTGCATTTGTTGGGGTTTAGCTTCAGCTGATACTTTCTCAGACGCTTGAATAACTTCAGCAGATTTACTAGATGATCTTCTTCAGTGAGGGACTTGGCAATCATGTCATCCACGTAGCATTCAATCTCTTTGTGGATCATGTCGTGGAATAATGTTACCATAGCCCGTTGATAAGTTGCGCCGACATTCTTCAGTCCAAATGGCATTACCTTGTAACAAAATGTGCCCCAAGGTGTGATGAAGGTTGTTTTCTACATGTCTTCGGGTGACATCTTGATCTGATTATACCCAGAAAAACCATCCATAAAAGAAAATACCGAGAACTGAGTTGTGTTGTTGACCAATACATCAATGTGAGGTAATGGGAAGTCATCCTTTGGGCTAGCTCTGTTTAGGTCCCGTTAATCCACAAACACCCGTACTTTGCCATCCTTCTTAGGAACTGGTACAATGTTAGTGACCCACGACGGGTAACTAGTTACAACAAGGAAACCGGTGTCCCACTGTTTTTGTACTTCTTCCTTAATCTTCATGGCCATATCTGGACGAGTACGGCGTAGCTTCTGCTTCACTGGAGGACAATCTTCTTTTAATGGCAGCTTGTGCATAACAATATCTGTACCTAGGCCTGGCATGTCTTGATAGGACCAAGCAAAGACGTCGACGTATTCTCGAAGCATGTCAATGAGCTGTTCTTTTACTGAAGCTTGCAGACCGGCCCCAATCTTTACTTCTTTCAAATCTTCTTCGGTACCAAGATTAATTGTTTCAACCTCCTTCTGATGAGGAGTAATCACTTTCTCTTCCTGCCTCAACAACCTGGCTAACTCTTCAGGTAACTCATAGTCTTCTTCAACCCCTTCATCAGCTTGATTAATTTGATTGTCGAAGTCATACAAGGTCATAGCCGTGCTGTTGTCGGTGCAATCTGGAGGGTAATCTCTGCAAGGTTTGAGATTGGTTCGTTTTAGTGATCAATTTTAATCTTGTTCAAAAAATGAAGTTATTTATTTTGAAAACATTGTCATTTCTATTTTTTTGTACAAAAGTGAAAAATGAAAAGACAGTGAGCAAAAGAGAGAATTGTTTGCAAAAGATGTCTGATATTCATTGATATTCAATTTGCACAAAAATTCAAATATGGCCCTATTACAAAATGAGTCCTGACACCCTTGGCAGGATACAGGACTTGATGCATGCTGAAAAATAGCAGGAAATAATAATTACTCTGCAGGAGTAACCCTTATAATTTCCTGGGAAGACCAGTTAAGGACTTGATAACCCGGGATCTTTGAACATATTCAGCTCTCCAGGTTGAGGTTGCTTTCCGCCTCGTCTTCCACGTTGTTAACAGCATCTGGGGTGAGCATCCCCCCACTGATGAACTTGGGCTCTTTAGCAGCCTCTGCTTGATCTTGTCGGAATGGTTTGTAACCCAAACTGAATCTGTCCTCCTTCTTCTCCACCGGTAGAAGATTGCCCCAACCCTGGGCATTTCCATCTTCAACAGCCTTCCGGGCTTGCTGATAGGAGACAATTGAAGTACCCATCCTATCCTCCTGGGATGCAGCAAATACTTCAATCGTCGCCTCATTGACGTTTAGAGCTTCGAACCCCTGGCTCATGGTTTCATGGATTTCACCATCCATCTCAATGTATTTGTATGTAGCCAAATGGCTAACAAAGATGTCCTCTTCACCATAGATGGTGATAATTTGTCCTTCCCACTCATATTTCAATTTCTGGTGAAGGGTCGACGTAACTGCGCCAGCAGCGTGAATCCATGGTCGACCCAACAAACAGCTGTAGGCTGGCTGAATGTCCATCACATAGAAAGTAGTCTGAAAGACCTGCGGACCGATTATCACAGGCATCTCCACCTCTCCAAGAACAGATCTTTTGGAGCCATCAAAAGCCATGACCACCAGATTGCTTGGTCGGAGAGCTATACCATCATATTCGAGCTTGACAAGAGCTTTCTTCGGCAAGACATTGAGTGAAGACCCACTGTCAACAAGAACATGCGGGAGCACAGCTCTTTTACACTCCAAAGTAATGTGTAAAGCTTTATTGTGGTGACGTCCTTCCGTTGTTAAGTCAGCATTGGTGAAACCTAGCCCATGGCTAGTATTAACATTAGACACCACTGTCTCAAGCTGATTCACTGTGATCTCCTCCGGCACGTAGGCAGCGTGCAAAACTTTAAGTAGTGCATCCCGATGAGCTTCGGAACACAACAACAAGGATAAGATGGAGATCTTAGAAGGAGTCTAGTGGAGCTGATCCACGACCTTGTAGTCACTTCTTTTAATTATCCTCATAAATTCATCCACATCTTGATCAAAGAATGATTTATGGGTCTCTTTTGGTGTAGGTTCTTCAAGTGCCACACTTTTCCCTTTGGCTTCGGCAATAGCCTCCGCCTCAGTATTAGTTCTTGGAGCTTGTGACGCAAAGAGGCGTCCGCTTCGGATGAAGCCTCCGCCTCCTCCGACATTATCCACTTGGGGGGTGTGAACCGAAGAATCAAGAAGGACTCTCTCTCCGTTGCAGTAAAGGTCTGCACCATAGTGCCATGGTACAACATTGTTTTTGTCATATGGGATAAGCCCTGGCATCGTGATGGTGCCTGGGCTCACTGCAGCAGAGGTTGGGACCATTATTGTGTGTGGATCATAAAAGATGGTGACATGACTTCTTGTGGATGTTGGTGGTGATTAATTGAAGCTTGGTTGTTGCTGAAACTATTGCTGAGATTGTTGTTGAAAGTTGCTGGAGTTTGGGACCGTTGTAGGGTCATAATAAATAGTGATATTGGAGACGCCGTTGTTGGTGGTTGTTGTAGTTGTAGAAGTGAATGAAATGGAACTGTTGTTTGTTGAAGTGATGGAAGAGGTGGTTGCTGATTTTGTAGACGAGTCTGTGGGAACAATTGTCTTTGCAGTTGTAGAAGACATACTTGTTGTTGAAAAAGGAGTTGCTGGTGTTGTAGAAGCAGTTGTGGTTATTTGCAGAATGCCTTCTTTGATCAAGCCATTGATGCCATTCCTCAAGCTTGCACACCCGTTCACAGAAACCTGGCAAGATTCACAACCTGGAAACACCTGGCATTTCAAAAGCTAAGCTTTAACCTCTGCCAGAGGTGTCTGAATACTTGCAGTATCTTCAATTGGAATCATGGGCGAGCCTTCCTCTATAGCATTAATCCTTGGCCCACCATGGCTGGGCAAAGGATTCTTCATGACATTAGGAAGTGGTGCAAAATTTAGGGCTTTTGAATCTACCAAATCCTGGACCTTCATATGCAGAGCCTTGCACTTTTCCGTAGAATGACCAGGTGCATTAGAATGAAAAGCACACCTAGCGCTGACGTCATAATTTCTCGGAAGGTTATGAGGATCAGGTGGAGCCAATGTCCTTAACTCGACAAGATTGAGCTTTAGGAGTTGTGGCAGTAATGTGGCATATGGCATTGGTATAGGGTCAATCTCCTTGTTGATCTGAGATGGCCGCTTCTGAAAAGGGCGTTGTTGTTGATTGTTGTTAATGTTATTGTAGGATCTCTGTTAAGGAAACTATAGCTTTTGAGGAAAATGTTGTGGTTGTTGAGTATACCGAGGAGGTGGAGTAGGAATAGTGACGGCAGCAACTGATCTTAGCAGATATTAGGGTCTCCCTCTTCCCTATGTACAAAATTTGTTTCACCGGATCTGCGGGGCCCTGCAAATGGCTTCCTTGCACTGCTTGAACTGGCACCGTGGTCGGAAATCTTTCCCATTTTCAGTAGGCTCTCTATTCTTTCCCTAACTATAACTGTAACACCTATTTTTCCCATTTTCTAAAATAACATAAGTTTTTCAGATAAATCAGAGTTTAATTAACAAGTGAGTAGCTACATTTTCAAAATCAACAAAAAGTATAATCATTTATTAAAAACAGCGGAAATATCTTTTTATTCAATAATCGACAATACGTCAAATATCCAAAAAATTCATCAATTCACTTAATTTATAAGTTTCAACAAAATCTGATACGTAACTATTACTAACAAGAATAATTAAATAACAAATATCCCCATTTCCTGTGTTACGTATCAGAGCGACTTCTAGGACTCGACCAAACAACTTGTACTCCGAGCATACTCAAGTACCTGAATCATCTGTACTTCCGAAGAAGCACGGACGTAACCAAACAATAAAGGGGTGAGAAAACAATTCAATATATTAACGGTGCAAAAAACATCTTACAGGGTAGTCTCACCTCTATTCATCAAATACACATCATACATCGTACAATTAATCAATATCTCAAATACTTCATCAACACATATCATAATCATTAATTCAATCAATGCAAAGTGACTCAATGACACAATGCAAATGCGGTACCGACTCACAATAACGGTTCATCAAATAGAACCCCGGATGCATCGTTAACGTCTCCAACAAGACACAATCATCCCTGCAACCACGATTCTCAACGAAGACCAAATAATCACATCCACGACATGATTATTCCATCAACATGTATGCGTATGCAAAACTCGATTACACACATACCATATCACGAACACACATGAATACAATCATGCCAACACGATCCTCATGATCTTCATCAATTACCACACATCCCATCACATGGGTCACATAAATAATCAGACAATGTTCACACATATTATTAATACAATTTGTATAGTTCATCATCAAGAGTCATATAAATCAACATAAGCACATATATTCATACACGCTAATTACCAAATGTCATATCTTATGAATTCCTCATTAATTCCACTCTCATTTATTCCCTATACATATATTCTAATACCACACGATCCTTCCGATCCTCACCACTACCAACACTTACATCATGGGGTCTAAGCAAGACATATAATCAACTATGTTACCAATCATCACGATCCTCTTCGTTTATCACTATTCCTTCATATAATTGTGCAAGACTTATAGTAAACATTTCCATCATCAACACCTTCTAATCGACATATCAATAAAGTTATAATATCCCCAATATTCACATAACACGCACACGCTTATTATCGGTCATCGAGTCCTATAGTTAAACATGGATGTCATCATCAAGGTCCTAGACTAATGGTACAAGTATCGAACAAGAACTCGGGGTTAAACCACTTAAAATACATAAAAATTCCTCAAAATAGAGGCCTGACACGGCCCCCCGTGTCCCATGACACGCCCCGTGTCATGTGGCCTGAACATCCCCTTCAAAACTCAAGATTTCGCAAAATACAGGGGGCTGACACGGCCACCCGTGTCACACGACACTGCCCGTGTCAGGCCACCTGCACCCAAAATTCAGCTTTTTCTAAAACTCACTTTTCTCTCCCAATTTCATACCAGTTCGAATTCTATCACTTATCTCTCACTTTTATCACTCAAAACAATCCAATTGTTGTTCTTAAACTAATTTTATACCTCTAATTCCTTATGATCTTCACAACCTAATATTACTAATCAAATTAAGAAAGATCCTAGGTTTGTTTCC
The DNA here is from genome assembly GCA_963966055.1 of Lathyrus aphaca. Taxonomy (NCBI): domain Eukaryota; kingdom Viridiplantae; phylum Streptophyta; class Magnoliopsida; order Fabales; family Fabaceae; genus Lathyrus; species Lathyrus aphaca. Next base: position 429,979,582 of record OZ014519.1, on the reverse strand, counting down.
AATTCTCCATTTACATCATCATCAACATCATTATCTCTATAACTACTTCCATACCAAACTTATCATATAAGTCAATCACCACCATTCCAATTACAACAATCAAGCATATAACTCAATAATAATTTCACACAACCATAATCAATCATCATAACATATATATATACATCATATCACAATTTCATCATAATCAACAACATTAGACAATCCCTAGGGAGTAAGGAACTCCCAATTACCCTTTCATGTTAGGTCACCAATAAAGAACCCTTTCTCCCCCCTTTTCTTGAATTTGACAATATCCTTGCAAAGTCTTGATCTTGAAGCTTTACGATTCTTGATTTCCCTTCTCCTTTCCCTTTTTCTCCAGAGCCCTCTTTCCTTTGTCAAAATACGATAATGAGAAAATGTATCGTATGCTCCCCTTTTCATAACATAATCAAATTACAACCTTGCCCCTCGATCCTCCAACTTATATTTTATTTTATTTATTAAATAAAAATATTATAATAATAATACCACCTCATTATATTATCATTATTTAAATAAAATACCTCATCCAATTATTATTCAAAATACACCATCATACTCTTGATATTTATTTTATAAAAATACTTTATAAAATTGGGGCGTTACAACTCTCCCCCGCTTATTTTATTTTCGTCCTCGAAAATAGTACTCAATGGCATCACTTAGATATACTCTTGCACCTGACTAATCACTCCCTTGCCCAAGCCGGCAACTCCGCAACCAACTCAAAATAACAACACTGATGCCAGGACAACCTCCCTAACAACAAGCACCACCATTATCAATGCTCAACACGCAGGTATATACCTGAAAAAGAACACAACAAAAGTCGCTACCATCACCGTAGGTAACACTCTCCTAATTCCCCATCGTAGGAATTAGTCAACCGCACTCGTACCATCATCGTAGGTAACGAGGCGACAACCAGGACAAACTCAAAATTTCACTCTATACATCCTCTAGATACCACAACATTGATAATAGACTGACCTTTTAGTTTCCTCTACCAAAACAACATGATTATAATCCATTAATGAAGGATATACATCACATATATTAATATCTTTGTATATCTCGCAATCCTCGATGTGTAGATAACCTCTTACCACTACCCATCCATTCCAGGACGTCCAATAGTCTCAATATCTCAACAGGTCTTATTATTCAATCTCTCGAGTCTTTACTAACCATTTATGTATAAACAATTACACCACTTCAATCTTCCGCTGCGCACTCTGATTACTCGCAGCTATCTATTCCATGAAATTCGCATTCTAACTTTAATCATTCCCAACCATCATCATAATTATAGTGATAATTCCCTTAGCATATTTCAAAAATCCGAATGTAAGTCCTTTAATTGTTAATTCAATTCCAACTCTTTAACCATTAGTGCAAACATAGGAAAAATTATCGACTTCCTACCTCAAACCTTCCAATTATCTTAGTCGTCCCATCCTCCCCCTTTCCGATCAAATTAGAAATGTGTGTTCATGTGATTACCAAACACTTCAATCTTCAATCCTAACAATAATACTATCGGATATTCCCACAATTTTACTCTCATCCATTTTCAATTCATAGGTAAGATAGATACCTCCATAATTCCTCTCTCATCGTATAATACCAACTATGACTTTACGATCGAGTACTAATAACTTATCCACTTATCACATCATTATCCAACATTCTATCCACAACTCATTCGAATCAAACAAAATCATACTACAACCGTAGCTAACTCCTATTCCGACTCTCTAGCACCTTCCCTCACCACACCCCTTCACAACGAACAACTTATCTTTCGCAAATTATCTGAAACCATAGCATACTAAATTGGAAAACTTTTCACAAACCTTAACAACAACCAACTAAGTCCAAATACATCCTAGTCTCTTATATCCCACTCTTTTCCATCATTGTAGATCCATATCTACTTCGGACAAACTCTTTCTCATACCTTTCTCTGAACAACTCAATCTACACCTGTTCATAAAAATTGTCCTCAACAACTTAGTATATAACTGCATCTTTTCTAATTCTCATATTTCAATTTCCAATATTCTCCAAGTCTTTTTTCTCTACTTTCATTATAGACAAGAACATCCAAAGGTTACCATCTCAAAATATCCAAGCCACCTTGAAAGGCACCATTCATATTCCATACTTACCTTAATACATACCAGTAACTTCTAGCTTCTACGCAATATTCATGACTATCACATAGTTTCACATTATGCCTACTCTCTCGTTGGATTATCCTTCCAACGTTCCAATTCCACATTAATTAGACTATGAATTCATAAATTCCAAAAAAATAAATATTGCACACTTATTATTTTATTTTTGTCTTAATAGTCCAACACATATAGTGATACTTATATTTCCATTGTTGCATCCCATAACTCACGGTTCACCATTTTAAACACTTATGAAACTATACATACACTGTTGTATCAACGTACACCATACTACTAAGGCAATAGCTCAACATCACTACATTGTGCAGACACCTGGTTATAATTAATTCCCAGTAAAATTGTACCTTCTTAGTTTCAAAAACTCACCCACCTCTTATCATACTATGCCAAAATATAACGCAATACTTACTTCTTCAATCTCCATCCCACATCCTTCAACGTAGTAAATTCATCCAACATGATCTGTCAACATCTAGTTCTTATTACCACATTCCTCTTACACTAGGCTTGCAAAATCCCAACTAACTCAAGGTCCTGGTAGGCATGACAATCCAACTTACAACAACAATAATACTACAGATGAATTTCAGCTCACTATTGATCCTTTATCAATCAAATCCAATTTGTTCCCATTGCAATTGTGAATTCTAATACTATTCACTAATCGACATATAACTTCATATCCTCATCTTTTTATATCAATAACACCAAAGTTTTCCCAGAAGGCACCCTTGTTGCCACGATTCCTTATAACTACACCTCTAATATATCTTTCAAAACACAATTATAATTCGTACTCTACAGACGGTCCATCGTTGTGACCTTATTCCCAATCAATGTCATCTATGCAACCAAATCAGACATCGGAGTCCTCTCTCAAAAGTTCCGATACATACCCATTAGATATAACGTTCAACTTTTCATAACTATCCATTCCCAATTCACTTCCTACTCACCGAGGAGTAACCATTAGTAATATCTAATCAACATAATCAATCCTTAAATTCATCTCTTTTCCGGATACCGGAATCTACATCTACTCCTTTATACCACTAATAGCTCTGGCTCAACTCCAAATGGTCTACTGAACATACTATCTCAACTAAAATATATGTCTTTTGCATCTAACACAATTCCGCCTACTATTAGCAAGGGATTGAGGGTGATCAGTTCCTCAATTTGCCAATAGATAGCCGACAATCATGATGGCCATAAGTCACATTTTCCAACTTTAATGGCGTTCCTTGCATCTTGCGAACTAAGTTGCTTCACGAGCGAGTCCTTAGTCAACGCCAACCTTAGCAACCTCTTCCACACCGCAATTCCAACACACCATAAGCCAACTCTCAGGAGAAGCAATAACTCCTCCCCCACTTATATTCAACAAACAGCTAGCAAACAAGCAAGTATCGATAGTGTTTCACACACATATCGCATACTCCGGGACAAACGACACGCAACAACCTGGTCGGACGGACCGACCTGCTATGATACCAACTGTAACACCCACTTTTCCCATTTTCTAAAATAACATAAGTTTTCAGATAAATCAGAGTTTAATTAACAAGTGAGTAGCTACATTTTCAAAATTAACCAAAAGTATAATCATTTATTAAAAACAGCGGAAATATCTTTTTATTCAACAATCGGCAATTCGCCAAATATCCACAAAATTCATCAATTCACTTAATTTATAAGTTTCAACAAAATATGATACGTAACTATTACTAACAAAAATAATTAAATAACAAATATATCCATTTCCCGTGTTACATATCAGAGCGACTCCTAGGACTCGACCAAACAACTTGTACTCCGAGCATACTCAAGTACCTGAATCATCTGTACTTCCGAAGAAGCACAAACGCAACCAAACAATAAAGGGGTGAGAAAACAATTCAATATATTAATGGTGCAAATAACAACTTACAGGGTAGTCTCACCTCTATTCATCAAATACACATCATACATCGTACAATTAATCAATATCTCAAATAGTTCATCAACACATATCATACATCATTAATTCAATCAATGCAAAGTGACTCAATGACACAATGCAAATGCGGTACCGACTCACAATAACGGTTCATCAAATAGAACCCCGAATGCATCGTTAACGTCTCCAACAAGACACGATCATCCCTGCAACCACGATTCTCAACGAAGCCCAAATAATCACATCCACGACATGATTATTCCATCAACATGTATGCGTATGCAAAACTCGATTACACACATACCATATCACGAACACACATGAATACAATCATGCCAACACGATCCTCATGATCTTTATCTATTACCACACATCCCATCACATGGGTCACATAAATAATCAGACAATGTTCACACATATTATTAATACAATTCGTATAGTTCATCATCAAGAGTCATATAAATCAACATAAGCACATATATTCATAAACGCTAATTACCAAATGTCATATCTTATGAATTCCTCATTAATTACACTCTCATTTATTCCCTATACATATATTCTAATACCACACAATCCTTCTGATCCTCACCGCTACCAACACTTACATCATGGGGTCTAAGCAAGACATATAATCAATTATGTTACCAATCATCACGATCCTCTTCGTTTATCACTATTCCTTCAAATAATTGTGCAAGACTTATAGTAAATATTTCCATCATCAACACCTTCTAATCGACATATTAATAAAGTTATAATATCCCCAATATTCACATAACACGCACACGCTTATTATCGGTCGTCGGGTCCTATAGTTAAACATGGATGTCATCATCAAGGTCCTAGACTAATGGTACAAGTATCGAACAAGAACTCGGGGTTAAACCACTTAAAATACATAAATATTCCTCAAAATAGAGGCCTGACACGGCCCCCCGTGTCCCATGACCCGACCCGTGTCATGTGGCCTGAACATCCCCTTCAAAACTCAAGATTTCGCAAAATACAGGGGGCTGACACGGCCGCCCGTGTCACACGACACTGCCCGTGTCAGGCCACCTGCACCCAAAATTCAGCTTTTTCTAAAACTCACTTTTCTCTCCCAATTCCATACCAGTTCGAATTCTATCACTTATCTCTCACTTTTATCACTCAAAGCAATCCAATTGTTGTTCTTAAACTAATTTTATACCTCTAATTCCTTATGATCTTCACAACCTAATATTACTAATCAAATTAAGAAAGATCCTAGGTTTGTTTCCAATTCTCCATTTACATCATCATCAACATCATTATCTCTATAACTACTTCCATACCAAACTTATCATATAACTCAAATCACCACCATTCCAATTACAACAATCAAGCATATAACTCAATAATAATTTCACACAACCATAATCAATCATCATAACATATATATACATCATATCATAATTTCATCATAATCAACAACATTAGACAATCCCTATGGAGTAAGGAACTCCCAATTACCCTTTCATGTTAGGTCACAAATAAAGAACCCTTTCTCCCCCCTTACCTCGAATTTGACAATATCCTTGCAAAGCCTTGATCTTGAAGCTTTACGATTCTTGATTTCCCTTCTCCTTTCCCTTTTTCTCCAGAGCCCTCTTTCCTTCGTCAAAATATGATAATGAGAAAATGTATCGTGTTCTCCCCTTTTCATAACATAATCAAATTACAACCTTGCCCATCGATCCTCCAACTTATATTTTATTTTATTTATTAAATAACAATATTATAATAATAATACCACCTCATTATATTATCATTATTTAAATAAAATACCTCATCCAATTATTATTCAAAATATACCATCATACTTTTGATATTTATGTTATAAAAATACTTTATAAAATTGGGGCGTTACAATAACCACGTCTGCAAAGCTGGTGAAAGAAAATGTAGCCAATCTGTTAATATAAGTACCCTGGAGAGTGTTCATGAACATATTTGCCATTCCCTTTCTGACATCGGGGGTTGAACGGCAGCAACTAGTTGCCTCCATCTTTGGGCGTACTCTCTAAAGATTTCTCGGGAAGACTGTGACATCCCCATCAGAAGGGTTTTGTTTAGAGCCATGTCCAGATTATACTGATATTGATGAATGAAAGCTTCAGCCAAGTCTTTCCAATTCCTTACTGTGGCTCTGGTCAAATGAGAGTACCATTCTCGGGATGCCCCTATCAAGTTATCCTCGAAATAAAACATCCACAATTTCTCATCCATGGTGTAGGCTGTCAATCTCCCCAGGAAAGACTGGAGATGGGTACATGGGCAGAATGTGCCATTGTATCTTTCAAAACAAGGAGGTTTAAACTTGTGAGGAATTCTAACCCCTTCCACTAATCCCATGTCCATGACATCAAAACCCAGAGAGTTTTGGGACTCAAGAGACCTCAGCTTTTCTGTAATTTCATCCAACTGACGATCGTAAACTTCTTCTCCAGCCCCAACCACATTAAACTACTCTTCTTGAGGGTCTTCCTGCAAAGCCCTCCCTCTAGTGTTACCTTGGGTATTTCTTATATCATTTATTTATGGGTTCATATGAGGCCCGAACTCTGGGGGATCAGTATGAGGTTGTACGTGATCGTTGTTGCTGGTACCTCCTGTACCTGGATGGTTTTCCTCGGGAGTTTGCCACTCGACTAACTCTCTCAGTCTCTCCTGGCTCTGAGCCAGTCCAGTCATCACTGTCATAAATTGATTCATTTGGGCCCTCATCTTTGTCCTCTCATTGGCCATTTGGGCTCTCACTTCAATCAAGTCTTGTTGAATCTGATCCATTTGTAATCCCGGAAGGTTGTTTCTTGTCGGATACCGGTGCACTCTATTGACAGGGAACACTCTTCTACGAGCAATCTTTCCTGAGACCACAACAAAGTGAGAAACAACAACAAAACAAAACCCTACAAAACAAAGAGAAAATGTTAGTATGCAATGCAGGATGTCTATTTGTCTTCCGAGGGTATCCAGTTTGGTTCTTTGGTTTTGACCTTCCATACCTCGAGGAAATGATGATGTTTCAGAGAGATAAAGTCCATGAAATAATACAAACCATATATTAAAAATAGTGAAGATACATAGTTTGATTACAACAAAGTTCCCCTGGCGGGTCAAAATACAACAACAAAATCAAAAGTACAAACAAAAGGAGGTACAAACACAAGGAAATCAAACATCCAATCCAAAGTCATCCTCTCTGACTTCCTTCAGGAGAGCCTCAGTCACTGGACCAACTGGGTGCTCTGTGATGGTCCTGATAAGAAGGTTCCTGGTGGCAATGGCATTGGTCAAATTCTTATGCTTGTCCTAATCCTTTGATCTCTTCAACCCCGCCCGGAGCTTCAACTCGGAGATCTCCTTCTATACTGCTAACAAAGCTGCCTGATTCTTCTTCTCACTAGCCTCCAGTTGCTCTATCTTAGCTCGGGTTCTTTGATCTTCCTGTGCATGAGCCTCAGTGATCCTGATCAACCTAGCCTGGCATTCCTCTAAGTAATGCTCAGCTCTGGCCTTCTGAGTGTTAGCTTCCTTGCAAGCATTCTTCAGCACTAACTCCCCTTCTCTAGCCATTCTGATGTAATCATCCGTCTTCTCAATCTTGGTCAAGTGCTCAACCCGGAGCTTCTCTAACCTTTCATTATCCAGACGGCTGTCATTCCTCTCCCAGAGGGTCTTCTTCAAGGCTTCAGAGAGTTGAGTAATCCTTTCCTTCAATTTCTCAAACTCCTCTAAGCTGACAGTAGCTGCAGGCTCCACTGCTGATGGTCTAGGTACATCCTCTAAGGTGAATGGCATACGGGTGATCTGTCCCCTGGTATGAGACCAATCAAGATACTGGGCTGAAGCTATGTTGTTGCACTTGCCAAGAATAGCTGTCCTCTTGGTCTGAATGTTGTCCCAGGCCCAGGCTTCCTGTCTGACAATGGCAAGGTTGTGTTGGATGTCACAATAGAGGGTTTATGTCAAATCTTGCCCTCTTGGGGGATGTACCAAAGCATACCCTAATTGCCTCTTGAAGAGAAAAGGGTTGTAGTTGATGCAACCTTTTACTCCAATCAAGGGTACATTGGGATACTACCCATAACTAGTAATAATATATTTTCCCTTGGTGCTCTGAGTGCACCATTTGATGTCTTCTGATGTAAGAGCAATCAATATCTTAGCCCAGTTCCTTCGCTGATGGGGATTCAAGAAAGTGTCTGAGTTTGGCAAGTGCCTTAACAACCAACAGTAGAAGAGGGGTGCACAGCATCTGACCAATCTTCCCCTCTGCTTCTCATTCCTTTGATGCACTGAGTAGTAAAAGTCTCCAAGCAGGGTAGAGACTGGATTCCTCAACAGGAAGAGGTGAATAGCACTCTTGCTTACAAACTTAGGCTCGTCTGCGAACAAGATGATCCCATATATGTTGAGTGCCAAGAGTGCACAAACAGTGTCCCACATCCCCGCGGCAGCATACAGGGTGGCCTGGGTGATCAAGAAATCCAAGTGAAGGCCTGGGATTCCAGCCTTGGTGGTCATGCTCTGGTCAATGAGGGTGGACTCCAAGTGTAAAGCCTTAGCTATATCTTCATTCTTGGGAGCAACCATCTCAGGGTTTAAAGGAATCCCTCTCCTGATAGGGACACCTAACAACATGGAGAACTTTTCCATCAATGGTCCTAGATGAAAATCTGGGAAAGTGAAGCATCTGAGAGGAGGAGCATAAAACTGCAAGCAAGTGTGGATCATGCTCCTCTGGGATGCATCCAGGTCCATGATCATGTCCATAATGCCTCCATAATGTTCCCTGAATAAAGGGACATGATCAGGAGTGATGAGATATTGAATCTGTCTGATGCCTGTCAGAGTGGGCTCAAAGAAATGGTATGTGATGTTGCTCTTCCTGGATGTGTCCATGCTGACAATGGATGCTGGTGAAGTAGACTGAAGATAACTCCTGATGAAGGTCCCTGAAGAAGATGCTGAAGAAACATATCTGGTGAAGACAACTGGTGAAGATAACTGGAGGAGGTGTTGAAGAAGAGTCTCTGATGAAGACAACTGATGAAGAGAACTGGAAATAATCTCTGATGAAGATGTTGGTGAAGGAGACTGATGCTGATAGCTGAAGGAATCTGAGCAGCAGAACAGGTCAAAACCAAACCAAAGATACAATGTGGATACCCTGAAAAACAAATAGACAAATGTTAAATGATGCAAAATGATTTATGCAGAATGATATGCAAAGGGTTTGTGATCAAGTGTTGGATCTGTTATCTGCCTTGATAGGGTCCATGTGTGTTCATAAGTCCGGATGGAGGTTTAGAAAACCAGTAACCAGGTGGGGGACTCAAATAAAGAGTCACAAATCCAGGGTTTCACAAGAACTGTCCAAAATGATACAACCTTAACAAAACTAGTAACAAGGTAGGATGAGGCCAAGGGTTCCTACAAACCTGTAAACATCCCAACCCCCTCACATGTATTGTTCTAGAACAAGGATACTCCGACTTGAATCAGTTATGAGAAGTGTAAACACCTCTAACCCGGAGGTACATTGTTTACAATAACCATAAAGGATCCTCCTCTAATTCACCTCAGATGCTGAAGGTCATAAAAGGTCATCCAGACTTAGCAGGCTTCCCAGATAGCCCTAGTACTACAGGAAATCCGTAGCACAGAGTTCTCAAGAAGAAACCCATGTATGAACCGTGTTTCATATTCCCGCACCAGACCGAAATGGAATGGGAAAGAATATGAAGCTAATCTTTCCTATGTGTCACTCAGGTTACCGGTATGGAACCTTAATCACTCAACAATCCCTCCTACCAAACAGACAAGAGATCCAACACAAATTATATGATAATAACAGTATGAAATGCATAAAACTGTAAATGAAAGCAATAAATAAAGTTGTACAGAAAGCAATAAATAATAAGCACATGTAGCACATAACACCCCCATAAACACAAATCAAACAAGCGTTAGGAGAAACCCACAAAAAGAACCAAAAGCCCTGGTTACAAGATTTGCATCCCTAGCAGAGTCGCCAAGCTATCGCTCCCCCGAAAAGACACTGGGTCAGATAGGGTACAGACGCGAAATGTAACACCCCAATTTTCTAACCGCGAATATAACTGAAATCAGAGTTTATAAAAACTTTCCACAAAACGGGATATCACATTTTCAACTATAAACAAATTTCAACTTAAGGAAGTCATACTTAATACATAGTATTTTTCATAATAACACAACACAACTTCAGTTTACTCAAATAAATCAACTTCATAAAACTTTAAGCAGCGGATTCACATCACATCTCATAGCATTTTTATTCAATCTAATAACAACTTTAAAATAAGAAATAAGCAACTTTAAGTTCTTCAACTAAATAAAATTTAGCAATAATAAAAGATCAATAAAGAAGACACGCGTCAATCCCCCCCGAGTGCTACGTATCAGAGCGACTGACCACTGACTCGACTAATGGTAACCGGCTACTCCTCGGGATCACCTGCACGTTGCCCCATAAGGGCAACATTCAACAGAATGGGTGAGTTACAATAATTATAAGCAGTATATGAAAAACAATATAATGACTAAGGATCGTAAACAAACACCACTCACAAATTACATCAAATGTCAACACAACAAATCAACAATAATGCAACTTTAATGAGACTCGACTAATTATGCATGTGGTACCATTCGGAGTAAACTCCCAACTTAAAAAATCTGCCAATTTATCGAGGCAACAAGGCATAAGCCTTCAACTTCCAACTTTAATTGCCAATCCAGGCCAACATGGTGTGAGCAACGGCTCCGACAATGCACATGACTTAAATGCTATACACGACTTTAAACCCATACAACATAACAACAATAACAACACGACCACTTTTCCAAATTAATCAACTTATATTCAACTTTGGCTTTAAAGCCTACAACATAATAACTTTAAGACTTTCCGCAACCGGAACAACTTACCGACATCAGTTGTACCTATAACACAACTTTACAACGTAATTTCGACAAAAACAACGCATCAAAATCAACAATAATATTACCCGACTTATCCCGATAATTTCATTAAATTCCGAGGAACTAAGTTTTCCGCCTAATTCGGCTAAACCGACTAACTCGGCACTGTTTTTAACATTTTGAGGTTAATGCAACCCTTTAAGAAATTCTGCCAAAATACCCTTTAAGAAATTCTGCCAAAAAAAAGTCATTTAAATACAGGTTCTAATTTAGTTGACAAAATCATGATATTACTAATTAATAATATTTCCAGTGTCCTTAAAGTATTAATTAATCTTAAATAATTCACCTAATTATATTAACTAGTAATTACTTATGAGAGGAAATAAAATTGAACACATAACAAAAAAATGGTGGCTATAGGACCCTATAGGCCTGCGCCACCTCACTGCCCCCCTTATCCCCCCATGGCCCGCGCCACCTCTGCTACGGCCTGCGCCTTGCTTCTAAGCAATTTGATGGCCTGCGCCATCACCATGTTTACATATATGGCCTGCGCCATGCTTCTAAGGGTGTGTGGGGCCCACCCTCCCAAAGTGGCCCCTTACCTATAATTATACATAATTTATTTCTACTGCCAATGCCAATTAACATGATAATTGCTTCTAATTGATTATAATATTAATTAACATAATAATTTCTTCTAATGGTTTCTAATACCAATTAACATAATAATTGCACTATTTAGTTATAATTTTATGTATATTCACAAAAATTCAGCAACCTTGTAACACAACATGAACACAAATTATTGATGAAATTTCCATAACAATCTAACAAGCGACGAAACGTATCAACCTAACTACCCAATCAAAGGATTGGGTTTTTGTTTAGTGTTAAGTAATGAGTTTAATCTCTAATCACAGATTAGTGAACTCATTACGCCATCCTAATAGAAGGATAATAGATGAGAACACTTAAGCTAAGGAAGATACCTCAACTTAATCCATGGTTAGGGATTAAATTCATTATATAACATGCCTTTATTAAATGGATTTTAATTAAGGGATGAGATTAAGAAGTGAATTTTATGGTTTTTAAGACAACTTGAGGGGGACTTGTCCATTAAACACTAGGGTTAGTCCTTCTTAACCATAAAGGAAGAATTAGAACCCTAATGTAAGGCCCAAATTACAAGATGAAGTCTTGATGGTTATTAAATGATTTGATTAAGAGGTTTAAACAAATTAAAGGTTTAACACTTAGGATTAAAGTTATACACTTCATCCTACGAGAAGGATGCATGCATAACCCTAATTCCAAAGTCCTAAAACTTTAAGAGTTTAGTCTCTGATTATTGAGATGAGAAGAGAGACTCAAGGAGACTCAAAGGTAAAAACTAATGGGGACTAATCACAACCCTTATTATTATCATGCTTGGATGTTCCTATGGTTTGTAAGGCTTAAGAAAGATCTTCAAGGAAGCCACCAATGGAAGAAGCAGATGAAAGGAGGATGAAGCAGAAAAATAAGTTACTTACTTCAATAAAGAAGATAAGTAACTTAAAGAAAGAAAGTGAGAAAGAATGAACACAAGTGAACAAGTTCACTTCAAAGAAACCAGCAAGATGCATATGAAAGAGATAAAGAGAAATGAGAAGTGAAGGCAAATCCACTTCTCAAAGTAACTTACCACCTGAAAATGTTAGCATGAATGCATAAAGTTCAAGGCATACAAAAATGAAATGAAATGAGATGCAATGAGATGAAATAACCAAATTCAGAAGTGTTTATGCAATGTTAATGTCATGTGAGATGATGCAAAGGCATACAAAGTGTATATGTATGATCATACAAGAATAAGATGTCATGGAAGCATGCTTTGATGTTTGAAAACACATGAAAGTTAATGAAATGAAATGAATGCAAATCATGGAAAATGAATGAATAAATGATCAATCATGGTTCTAACATGTCCTAAGATGTCTAAGATGACATATGAATGCAAGAAATGTCATGTCAAGTTCATGTAAGGATGCATATGCAAGATGAATGCAAATGAACACATAAAATTAGGGTTTTATGGACAAGTGAGATGCAAATGAATAAAATAGAAGCATATGACATGATAAAAAATTGAAAACCAAACTCAAACAAACCCTAATTCATACTAGGTCACACCCCAGAGGAGAAGGTCAGAAGCCTAACCAACCAAAAGTTATGAAATTCCTAAGTTTCTAGGGTTTTTGGATGGTTCAAAAGGGAAAAATGCAAATCAATTTGAAAAAGAAAGATAAATTTATGAGAAAAATGTCCTATAAGCTACATGCAATGCACAAAACAATGCAAAAGGAATCATCTTCAAACTCTTCTTGATTAGGCAGAAATGATTTTTTTAAAGTTAGGGTTCAAAAATGAGATTAAATGACCCTTAATTCAAAGAAAATTCACAAGTTATGATCAAACCTAAAAAGAAATTTGTGTGAAGAGTTTGAAAATGTTTCTAAATGCAATGAGATGATTCATGATTTTTTTGGTGATTTTTAGAAACCTAAATGTATTTTTAATTAATTAAAAGACTTTAATTAATTAAAAATAACATTTAAATATTTTAAAAATACTTTTTTAATGCAAAAAATAAAAATAAAAATGTTTTCAAGTTAAGAAAAATATTTAAAACAGAAATGCAAAGTTTCATATCTTTTGGATGATTTTAACTATTTTTAATTAATTATACAAAAGAAATAAAAATTAAATGAAATTAAATGAAATAAAAGGAAAGTCAGCGCATCCAAAGGCCAGGATTTGAACTCAGAGGGTGATGGTTGACTGGCGCGTGAATCAAGGGCTTGGATTGAATATGACTAAAATGAGATTAATTAATTTAAATAATTGGATTAGGGTTTAAGTGAGAGGATCCTGACCATCCACACACGCGGGAAACACCATCTAACGGCCTAAATTCAAACTGGGGAATTAATCACAAATTAAGCCCTAATGACTTTCAGATGGCCGGAGGGGACCTCCGGTCATCTTCTCCGGCGAGTCAAAAACGTCATCTTATTCCCTAAGCCATTAATCCCCATAAAAACTGCCCATAATCAATCCCCAAACATCATACATCATGAATCAACAAACAAACAACATTTATATTGCACAATGAGGCTAAATCGAATCAAAACAAATTTTAGGTCAAACTTTAAGAACATCGTATCTTACTTATTTCTTGATCATTTTTAAAATTAAACACATCCCCGTGATCAATGCAACATATAGAACAATATTTTAACAATAAAACAAGATTCTGGAAAAAATGTTCTTGAGGTTACCTGAGGTTGAGCTTTTTGATTCTGGGCTTTCTGGCTTCCTCCCTTGTGCAAATCAACTTCAATGAAACCCCTAAGGATGATGTGAAGCTTAGAACAAGTTTGCAATGGCTGGTTTTGATGTTTTAACTCTGCTGCACCAGAAATCATATTTATGTTTGGATGTGTTTTAGGCTATGGTGAAGGGTGGGAAATGCTCCTTAGGTCATGAGGAGATGATTGGTGAAAGAAAATTGAAGTTTGAGTGGATGAGGAGTGAGTTTCGAAAGCTTGAAGGTTTTGACAAAGTTTGGGCAATTTGAGTTCTAGGATGATTCATCTGCTTGTGTTGCTTGAGGTTTGTATAATGTGTAGTGATTGGTTCAGAGAGTTGTTGTGACATAGTGTGATTGGTATGGTGTGAAATGCAAAAAGTCAAGATTTTGTACTTTGAGGTATGGGCATGGTGCAGGTCTGAGTTCTTGGGGTGTCTGGCCTCAGCTGACTTTGTGGAGAGCCATGGAATTGGTTTTGGCATGCTGGCACAAGTGGGTGAAGAGATTCATACCATTTTGCAATTTTTGAGAGTTTTGGCCCTTTTGAGATTTCTTAAAGTTCAAGGCATGAAAACACTTTATTCAAAGCACAATTCTGATGTTTAGAGGTCCATTTAACATATTGTGAAATGTTTGTGTCCATTTGAAGTCATTAGAATGCTTGAATATGCCAATTTGCAAAATCCCTCTTTGACATGAAACTTGAAATTTAGGATTTTTGCCAACTTTGAAAGGCCATATCTTGAGTTCTAGGATGAATCAAGACATGTCCTTGTAATTTTTGAAAAGGGAAATACCTAATCTACAACTTTCATGACCAAGAATTTTTCATTTGAAGCATTTTTGGTTGAGAAAGAGGAGGTTGAAAAACTTTCCCTAAATGGAAAGTTTTCATTACAAGTCATTTCCATTTTTGGCAAGTTTGCAAATGGCTCACAATTAATAAATCTTGTGAACTTCCAACCTCTTCTAAGATTAAATAAAGATCATAGAACTTCAATTTGATGAAAATACCCCTTTAGTTCCATTGTTGGGGGCCTCAAATGCCCTGATTTTGACTTAACTTGCTCAAGAAGTTACCCAGTGAACAAATGACTTCCACAATGAATTTCTTCATCAAACTTGGTACACATGATCCTTATAACATATTAAGAAAATTATAAACAAGAATGGCCCAAAAAATTGGAATTAAGGCCTCTGAAACCAAAACCCTAATTTTGGTCATCTATGTTGTGAAAACCCTAGCTCTGCTTCCATGCCTTGCCAGTTCTTGTGATCTCTTGACTTACATGAACTTTGAGGGACATAATATGATGATAGAACACACATGGACCTTCTTGGAAAGCTTTGAGGCCCTTAGGATGGCTCAGATGGACCCTTGGATTGCTCAGATCACAAACCCTAGATGCAGATGAACTTGAACTTATGCAGTGAAACAAAAATGCAATATGAGATGTAATGCTTATGTTTAAACAAAAATGAAATATCACAAGCCATGGTGTGATAAAGAGTGAGGGATAATTTGGGGTGTTTACACCAGCATGAATCGAAGCAAACATCTTTTAGGTCAAAAATTTCAGAGATACGATTCATGCTCGTTTCTTCACCATTTTCAAAAATAACAAGTGCAGTGTGATCAGGGGAGCATGGGGAACATTTCCAAAACATAAAACAAAGCTTCTGGAAAAAAAGTTTGGATGAACTACCTGAGATGAAGCTTTCACTCCTTTAGCTTTCTGGCCTTTTTCTTTGTTCAATCCACCTCCAATGAACTCCCTGATGATGTTGCAATGCTTAGAACAAGTTTATGTGGCTTTGTTTGAGAGATAAAACTCCTTTGCACTAGGAATCATGTTTTTGTTTGGCAATGTTTCAAGGACTTTTAAAGGGTGCTTTGTGATCCTTAGACCATTTGGAGATGATTGGTGAAGTTTGTTTTGAGGTTTGTGGCTTGTGTGATCAGATTCGAAGAGATGAAGGTTTATGGAATTTTTGGCAATCTGAGCTTAGTAATGGATTCAGGCTTGTGTGTGTTATGAAATGAGCTCCTTGAGGCATGTATGTGATGTCCTGATTGGCCAGAGGAGTTGGTGTGGCACAGTTTGATTGGTATGGGCAAATTGCAAAAAGTCAAAAGTTTTTGTACCACAAGCATGGGCCATAGCAGAATCTGTTTGGAGGGGTGTCTGGCCTCAGCTGAGTTCATGGATAGCCCTAGGATTGAAACATATGAGCTGTAACAGGTGGATGAAGAGTTTCAAGGCATTTTGCAAATTTCCCTCTTTGAACTTTCTTGAGAAGCAAGGCATGGAAACTTGTAATTTTTGGTGCAATCTTGATCAAAATGTATTGCATTATGTTGGTATGATGTTTAGAAGTTTATTAGAGGTCATGAAATGGCTTGGCAAGTGAAATTGCAAAAAATCCCTCTTTGGTGCACACTTGAAAATTATAGGATTTTTGCCAACTTTGAAAGGCCATATCTTGAGTTCTAGGATTAATCAAGACATGTTCTTGTATTTTTGAAAATGGGAAGACATGATCTACAACTTTTATGTTTGAGGATTTTTCATTTGAAGCATTTTTGGTCATGAAAGAATAGGTTGAATATCTTTCCCAAAATGGAAAGTTTCCATTACAAGTCATTTCCAAAAATAGCAAGTTTGTATTTGGCTCCAAATTCTTCAACTTTGTGAACTTCCAACCACTTAAATGATCAAATAAAGATCATAGAGACTCAAAATGATAATGATGACCCTTTGGTACCCTTGATAGAGGCCTCAGATGCCCTGATTTTGACTTTACTTGCTCAAGAAGTTACTCAATGATCAGTTGACTTTCACAGTGAATTTCTTCATCAAATATGGTACACATGCTCTTAATAACATATTAAGACCATTAGAATCAAGAGTGACCAAAAAAATTGAGGTCAAGGGCCTTAAACCCAAAACCCTAATTTTGGTCATCTGTGCAGGAACCCTAGCTATGCCTGGACTTCTTGCAATCCTTTGACATTTTGTGACTTCCAATCATCCTTAGAGATATAATAAGACCATAGCCCCACATGGACCCTCTTAGCATGCTTCAAGGCCTCAGAGATTGCTCAGATCAATTCTAAGATTAATCTGATCAGTAAGCCCTAATTGTGCAGTCATGCAATGATTTGATGAAGTTGTTTATGCAATGTGAGATGCAATGAGATGTTTATGCAAAATAAGATCATAAGCCATGGTGTGAAAAAAGTGAGGGCAAATTTGGGGTGTTTACACCCACTTGGGAAATAAAACCTAAAAAGAGACTATCATATCGTGGATGATAACTCAAAGATACGAGACCAGACTTGGACGGTATCGAAAAGTATTTATCCCACATGGGAGATAAAACCTGAAAAGAGGCTATTATAACTTGGATGATAACTCAAAGATACGAAACCGGACATGGACATAATAGAAAGGTATTTATCCTACATGGGAGATAAAACTTGAAAAGAGACTATCATAACTTGGATGATAACTCAAAGATACGAAACCGGACTTGGACGAAATCAAAAAGTATTTATCCCACTTGGGAGATATAACCTGAAAAGGGACTACCATAACTTGGATGATTACTCAAAGATACGAAACCGGACTTGGACAGAATCGAAAAGTATTTATCCCAATTGGGAGATAAAACCTGAAAAGAGATTATCATAACTTGGATGATATCTCAAAGATACGAAACCTGACTTGTACGGTAACAAAAAGTATTTATCTCACTTGGGAGATAAAACATGAAAAGATACTATCATAACTTGGATGATAACTCAAAGATACGAAACCAGACTTGGATGGTATCAAAAAGTATTTATTCCTCTTGGGAGATAAAACCTGAAAAGAGACTATCATGACTTGGATGATAACTCAAAGATACAAAACCTGACTTGGACGAAATCGAAAATTATTTATCCCAGGTGGGAGATAAAACCTGAAAAAAGACTATCATGACTTAGATGATAACTGAAAGATATAAAACAGAACTGTGACGGAATTGAAAAGTATTTATCACACTTGGGAGATAAAACTTGAAAAGAGACTATCATGACTTGGATGATAACTCAAAGATATGAATGTTTACTTGGACGGAGTCGAAAATTATTTATCCCACTTTGAAGATAAAACTGGAAAAGAGATTATCATAACTTGGATGATAACTCAAAGATAAAAAACCGGACTTGGACAGTATCGAAAAGTATTTATCCCACTTGGGAGATAAAACGTGAAAAGATACTATCATAACTTGGATGATAACTCAAAGATACGAAACCGGAATGAACGTAATCGAAAGGTATTTATCCCACATGGGAGATAAAACTTGAAAAGAGACTATCATAAATTGGATGATAACTCAAAGATACCAAAACGGACTTGGATGGAATTGAAAAGTATTTATCCCACTTGGTAGATAAAACCTGAAAAGAGACTATCATGACTTGGATGATAACTCAAAGATACAAAACTGGACTTGGACGAAATCGAAAGTATTTATCCCAGATGGGAGATAAAACCTGAAAAGAGACTATCATGACTTGGATGTTAACTGAAAGATACAAAACCAGACTTGGACAATATCAATAAGTATCCCACTTGGGAGATAAAACTTGAAAAGAGACTATCATAACTTGGATGATAACTCAAATATATGAAACCTTTCTTGGACGATATCGAAAAGTATTTATCCTACTTAGGAGATAAAATATGAAAAGAGACTATTATAACTTGGATGATAACTCAAAGATACGAAACCGGACATGGACGTAATCGAAATTTATTTATCCCACTTCGGAGATAAAACTTGAAAAGAGACTATCATAACTTGGATGATAACTCAAAGATACAAAACCGGACTTGGATGGAATCGAAAAGTAGTTATCCCACTTGGGAGATAAAACCTAAAAAGAGACTATCATACCTTTGATGATAAGTCAAACATTCGAAACCGGACATGGACGGTATCGAAAAGTATTTATCCCAATTAGGAGATACAACATGAAAAGAGACTATTATGACTTGGATGATAACTCAAAGATACGAAACCGGACTTGGACATATTCAAAAGGTATTTATCCTACTTGGTTGATAATA
The DNA here is from genome assembly GCA_963966055.1 of Lathyrus aphaca. Classification (NCBI taxonomy): domain Eukaryota; kingdom Viridiplantae; phylum Streptophyta; class Magnoliopsida; order Fabales; family Fabaceae; genus Lathyrus; species Lathyrus aphaca. The sequence continues at coordinate 429,959,938 of OZ014519.1, read as the reverse complement.
CTTGAAAAGAGACTATCATAACTTGGATGATAACTCAAAGATACAAAACCGGACTTGGACGGAATCAAAAAGTATTTATCCCACTTGGGAGATAAAACATGAAAAGAGACTATCATAACTTGGATGATAACTCAAAGACACGAAACCAGACTTGGACAGAATAGAAAAGTATTTATCCCACTTGGGAGATAAAACCCTGAAAAGAGACTATCATAACTTGGATGATAACTCAAAGATACGAAACCAGACTTTTACGGTAACGAACAATATTTATCCCACTTGGGAGATAAAACATGAAAAGATACTATCATAATTTGGATGATAACTCAAAGATACAAAATCGGACATAGATGGTATCGAAAAGTATTTATCCCACTTTGGAGATAAAACCTGAAAAGAGATTATCATACCTTGGATGATAACTCAAAGTTATGAAACCGGACATGGAGGGAATCGAAAATTTCTTATCCTACTTGGGGGATAAAGCTTGAAAAGAGACTATCATAAAAGTACCAATCCCACTTGGGAGATAAAAACTTGAAAAGAGACTATTATAACTTGGATGATAACTCTAAGATACGAAATCGGACTTGGATGGAATAGAGAAGTATTTATCCAACTTGGGAGATAAAACCTAAAAAGAGACTATCATATCTTGGATGATAACTCAAAGATACGAAACCGGACTTAGACGGTATCGAAATGTATTTATCCCACTTGGGAGATAAAACCTGAAAAGAGACTATTATAACTTGGATGATAACTCAAAGTTACGAAACAGGACTTGGACAGAATTGAAAGTTATTTATCCTACTTGGGAGATAAAACTTGAAAAGAGACTATCATAACTAGGATGATAACTCAAAGAAACGAAAACGGACTTGGACGGAATCGAAAAGTATTTATTCCACTTGGGAGATAAAACCTAGAAAAAGACTATCATGACTTGGATGATTACTCAAAGATATGAATCTTTACTTGGACGGAATCGAAAACTTTTTATCCCCCTTGGGAGATAAAACTTGCAAAGAGACTATCATAACTTGGTTGATAACTCAAAGATACGAAACCGGATTGGGACGGAATCGAAATTTATTTATCCCACTTCGGAGATAAAACTTGAAAAGAGACCATCATAACTTGGATGATAACTCAAAGATACGAAACCGGACATGGATTGAATCGAAAATTATTTATCCCACTTGGGAGATAAAACCTGAAAAGAGACATCATGACTTGGATGATAACTCAAAGATATGAAACCTTACTTGGACGGAATCGAAAAGAATTTAACCCACTTGGGAGATAAACCTATAAAAGAGACTATCATGACTTGAATGATAATTCAAAGATATGAAACCTTACTTGGACAAATTCGAAAAGTTTTTATCCCACTTGGGAGATAAAACTTGAAAAAAGACTATCATAAATTGGTTGATAACTTAAAGATATGAAACCGTACTTGGACGGAATCGAAAGGTATTTATCCCACTTGGGAGACAAAACCTAAAAAGAGACTATCATAACTTGGATGATAACACAAAGATAAGAAACCGGACTTGGACAGTATCAAAAGGTATTTATCCCACTTGGGAGATAAAACTTGAAAAGAGACTATCATAACTTGGAGGATAACTCAAAGTTACGAAACCATACTTCGACGGAGTCGAAAAGTATTTATCCCACTTGGGAGATAAAACCTTAAAAGAGACTATCATGACTTGGATGACAACTCAAAGATACAAAACCGGACTTGGACACTATCGAAAAGTAGTTATCCCACTTGAGAGATAAAACTTGAAAAAAGACTATCATAATACTGATGATAACTCAAAGATACGAAACCGGACTTGGACGGTATCGAAAAGTATTTATCCCACTTGGGAGATAAAAGGTGAAAAGAGACTATCTTAACTTGGATGATAACTCAAAGATACGAAACCGGCAAAGGAAGGATTCAAAAGGTATTTATCCCACTTGGGAGATAAAAACATGGAAAGAGACTTTCATAACTTGGATGATAACTCAAAGATACGAAACTGGACTTGGACGGATTCGAAACGCATTTATCCCACTTGGGTGATAAAACCTGAAAAGAGACATTCATTGCTTGGATGATAACTCAAAGATACGAAACCGGACTTCGATGGAATCGAAAAGTTTTTATCCCACTTCGGAGATAAAACATGAAAAGAGACTATCATAACTTGGATGATAACTCAAAGATACGAAATCGGACTTGGACGAAATCAAAAAGTTTTTATCCCACTTGGGAGATAAAACCTGAAAAGAGACTATCATAACTTTGATGATAACTCAAAGATACGAAACCGGACTTGGACGGTATCAAAAGTATTTATCCCACTTGGGAGATAAAACGTGAAAAGAGACTATCATAACTTGGATGATAACTCAAAGATAAGAAACTGGACATGGACGGAATCGAAAGGTATTTATCCAACTTGGGAGATAAAACCTGAAAAGAGACTATCATGGCTTGGATGATAACTTAAAGATACGAAACCGTACTTGGATAGAATCGAAAAGTATTTATCCCACTTGAGAGATAAAACTTGAAAAGAGACTATCATAATTTGGATGATAACTCAAAGATACGAAACCGGACTTGGACGGTATTAAAAATTATTTATCCCACTTGAGAGATAAAACGTGAAAAGAGATTATCATAACTTGTATGATAACTCAAAGATACGAAACTGACCATGGACGGAATCAAAAGGTATTTATCCTACTTGGGGGGTAAACTTGAAAAGAGACTATCATAACTTGGATGATAACTCAAATTTACAAAACCGGACATGAATGGAATCGAAAAGTATTTATCCCACTTGGGAGATAAAACCTCAAAAGAGACTATTATAACTTGTATGATAACTTAAAGATACGAAACCAGACTTGGACGGAATCGATAAGTATTTATCCCACTTGGGAGATAAAACCTAAAAAGAGACTATCATACCTTGGATGAAAACTCAAAGATACGAAACCGGAAATGGACGGTATCGAAAAGTATTTACCCTACTTGGGAGATAAAACATGAAAAGAGACTATTATAACTTGGATGATAACTCAAAGATACGAAACCAGACTTGGACGGAATCGAAAAATATTTATCCCACCTGGGAGATAATACCTGAAATGAGATTATCATACCTAGGATGATAACTCAAAGATACGAAACCGGATTGGGACGGAATCGAAATTTATTTATCCCACTTCGGAGATAAAACTTGAAAAGAGACCATCATAACTTGGATGATAACTCAAAGATACGAAACCGGACATGGATTGAATCGAAAAGTATTTATCCCACTTGGGAGATAAAACCTGAAAAGAGACATCATGACTTGGATGATAACTCAAAGATATGAAACCTTACTTGGACGAAATCGAAAAGTATTTAACCCACTTGGGAGATAAACCTATAAAAGAGACTATCATGACTTGGATGATAATTCAAAGATATGAAACCTTACTTGGACAAATTCGAAAAGTTTTTATCCCACTTGGGAGATAAAACTTGAAAAAAGACTATCATAATTTGGTTGATAACTTAAAGATATGAAACCGTACTTGGACGGAATCGAAAGGTATTTATCCCACTTGGGAGACAAAACCGGAAAAGAGACTATCATAACTTGGATAATAACTCAAAGATAAGAAACCGGACATGGACAGTATCAAAAGGTATTTATCCCACTTGGGCGATAAAACTTGAAAAGAGACTATCATAATTTGGATGATAACTCAAATATACGAAACCGAACATGGAAGGTATCGAAAAGTATTTATCCCACTTGGGAGATAAAACGTGAAAAGAAACTATCATAACTTGGATGATAACTCAAAGATACGAAACCGGACATGGACAGAATCGATAAATGTTTATCCCACTTGGGAGACAAAACCTGAAAAAAGACTATCATGACTTGGATGATAACTCAAAGATATGAAACCTTACTTCGACGGAATCATAAAGTTTTTATCCTACTTGGGAGATAAAACATGAAAAGAGACTATCATAACTTGGATGATAACTCAAAGATACGAAACCGGACATGGACGGTATCGAAAAGCATTTATCCCACTTGGGAGATATAACGTGAAAAGAGAATCTCATAACTTGGATGATAACTCAAAGATACGAAACCGGACATGGAAGGAATCGAAAGGTATTTATCCCACTTCAGAGATAAAACTTGAAAAGAGACTATCATAACTTGGATGATAACTCAAAGATACGAAACCGGACATGGATGGGATCTAAAAGTATTTATCCCACTAGGGAGATAAAACCTGAAAAGAGACTATCATGACTTGGAGGATAACTCAAAGATATGAAACCTTACTTGGACAGAATCGAAAAGTATTTATCCCACTTGGGAGATAAAACTTGAAAAGAGACTATCATGACTTGGTGATAACTCAAAGATATGAAACCTTACTTGGACGGAATCTAAAACTTTTTATCCCACTTGGGAGATAAAACTTGAAAAGATATTATCATAACTTGGTTGATAACTCAAAGATACGAAACCGGACTTGGACGAAATCAAAAAGTTTTTATCCCACTTGGGAGATAAAACCTGAAAAGAGACTATCATAACTTTGATGATAACTCAAAGATACGAAACCGGATTTGGACGGTTTCAAAAGTATTTATCCCACTTGGGAGATAAAACGTGAAAAGAGACTATCATAACTTGGATGATAACTCAAAGATACGAAACTGGACATGGACGGAATCGAAAGGTATTTATCCAACTTGGGAGATAAAACCCGAAAAGAGACTATCATGGTTTGGATGATAACTTAAAGATACGAAACCGTACTTGGATAGAATCGAAAAGTATTTATCCCACTTGAGAGATAAAACTTGAAAAGAGACTATCATAATTTGAATGATAACTCAAAGATACGAAACCGGACTTGGACGGTATTAAAAATTATTTATCCCACTTGGGAGATAAAACGTGAAAAGAGATTATCATAACTTGTATGATAACTCAAAGATACGAAACTGAACATGGACGGAATCGAAAGGTATTTATCCTACTTGGGAGGTAAACTTGAAAAGAGACTATCATAACTTGGATGATAACTCAAATTTACAAAACCGGACATGAATGAAATCGAAAAGTATTTACCCCACTTGGGAGATAAAACATGAAAAGAGACTATTATAACTTGGATGATAACTCAAAGATACGAAACCAGACTTGGACGGAATCAAAAAATATTTATCCCACCTGGGAGATAATACCTGAAATGAGATTATCATACCTAGGATGATAACTCAAAGATAAGAAACCGGACATGGACGTTATCGAAAAGTATTTATCCTACTTGGGAGATAAAACCTGAAAAGAGGCTATCATACCTTGGATGATAACTCAAAGATATGAAATCGGACATGGACGTTATCGAAAATTATTTATCCCACTTGGGAGATAAATCGTGAAAAGAGACTATCATAACTTGGATGATAACTCAAAGAAACGAAACCGGACTGGGACGGAATCGAAATTTATTTATCCCACTTCGGAGATAAAACTTGAAAAGAGACCATCATAACTTGGATGATAACTCAAAGATACGAAACCGGACATGGATTGAATCGAAAAGTATTTATCCCACTTGGGAGATAAAACCTGAAAAGAGACATCATGACTTGGATGATAACTCAAAGATATGAAACCTTACTTGGACGGAATCGAAAAGTATTTAACCCACTTGGGAGATAAACCTATAAAAGAGACTATCATGACTTGGATGATAATTCAAAGATATGAAACCTTACTTGGACAAATTCGAAAAGTTTTTATCCCACTTGGGAGATAAAACTTAAAAAAAGACTATCATAATTTGGTTGATAACTTAAAGATATGAAACCGTACTTGGACGGAATCGAAAGGTATTTATCCCACTTGGGAGACAAAACCGGAAAAGAGACTATCAAAACTTGGATAATAACTCAAAGATAAGAAACCGGACATGGACAGTATCAAAAGGTATTTATCCCACTTGGACGATAAAACTTGAAAAGAGACTATCATAATTTGGATGATAACTCAAATATACGAAACCGAACATGGAAGGTATCGAAAAGTATTTATCCCACTTGGGAGATAAAACGTGAAGAGAAACTATCATAACTTGGATGATAACTCAAAGATACGAAACCGGACATGGACAGAATCGAAAAATGTTTATCCCACTTGGGAGACAAAACCTGAAAAAAGACTATCATGACTTGGATGATAACTCAAAGATATGAAACCTTACTTCGACGGAATCATAAAGTTTTTATCCTACTTGGGAGATAAAACTCTAAAAGAGACTATCATAACTTGGATGATAACTCAAAGATATGAAACCGGACATGGACGGTATTGAAAAGCATTTATCCCACTTGGGAGATATAACGTGAAAAGAGAATCTCATAACTTGGATGATAACTCAAAGATACGAAACCGGACATGGAAGGAATCGAAAGGTATTTATCCCACTTCAGAGATAAAACTTGAAAAGAGACTATCATAACTTGGATGATAACTCAAAGATACGAAACCGGACTTGGATGGGATCTAAAAGTATTTATCCCACTAGGGAGATAAAACCTGAAAAGAGACTATCATGACTTGGAGGATAACTCAAAGATATGAAACCTTACTTGGACAGAATCGAAAAGTATTTATCCCACTCGGGAGATAAAACTTGAAAAGAGACTATCATGACTTGGTGATAACTCAAAGATATGAAACCTTACTTGGACGGAATCGAAAACTTTTTATCCCACTTGGGAGATAAAACGTGAAAAGATATTATCATAATTTTGTTGATAACTCATAGATACGAAACCGTACATGGACATAATCGAAAGTTATTTATCCCACTTGGGAGCTAAAACATGAAAAAAGACTATCATAACTTGGATGATAACTCAAAGATAAGAAACCGGACATGGACAGAATCGAAAAATGTTTATCCCACTTGGGCGATAAAATTTGAAAAGAGACTATCATAATTTGGATGATAATTTAAAGATATGAAACCGGACATGGACGGAATCAAAATGTTTTTATCCCACTTGGGAGATAAAACCTGAAAAGAGACTATCATAACTTGGATGATAGCTCAAATATACGAAACCGAACATGGAAGGTATCGAAAAGTATTTATCCCGCTTGGGAGATAAAACATGAAAAGATACTATCATAACTTGGAGGATAACTCAAAGTTACGAAACCATACTTCGACGGAGTCGAAAAGTATTTATCCCACTTGGGAGATAAAACCTTAAAAGAGACTATCATGACTTGGATGACAACTCAAAGATACAAAACCGGACTTGGACACTATCGAAAGGTACTTATCCCACTTGAGAGATAAAACTTGAAAAAAGACTATCATAATACTGATGATAACTCAAAGATACGAAACCGGACTTGGACGGTATCGAAAAGTATTTATCCCACTTGGGAGATAAAAGGTGAAAAGAGACTATCTTAACTTGGATGATAACTCAAAGATACGAAACCGGCAAAGGACAGATTCAAAAGGTATTTATCCCACTTGGGAGATAAAAACTTGGAAAGAGACTTTCATAACTTGGATGATAACTCAAAGATACGAAACCGGACTTGGACGGATTCGAAACGCATTTATCCCACTTGGGTGATAAAACCTGAAAAGAGACATTCATTGCTTGGATGATAACTCAAAGATACGAAACCAGACTTCGATGGAATCGAAAAGTTTTTATCCCACTTCGGAGATAAAACATGAAAAGAGACTATCATAACTTGGATGATAACTCAATGATACGAAATCGGACTTGGACGAAATCAAAAAGTTTTTATCCCACTTGGCAGATAAAACCTGAAAAGACACTATCATAACTTTGATGATAACTCAAAGATACGAAACCGGACTTGGACGGTATCAAAAGTATTTATCCCACTTGGGAGATAAAACGTGAAAAGAGACTATCATAACTTGGATGATAACTCAAAGATAAGAAACTGGACATGGACGGAATCGAAAGGTATTTATCCAACTTGGGAGATAAAACCTGAAAAGAGACTATCATGGCTTGGATGATAACTTAAAGATACGAAACCGTACTTGGACAGAATCGAAAAGTATTTATCCCACTTGAGAGATAAAACTTGAAAAGAGACTATCATAATTTGGATGATAACTCAAAGATACGAAACCGGACATGGACGGTATTAAAAATTATTTATCCCACTTGGGAGATAAAACGTGAAAAGAGATTATCATAACTTGTATGATAACTCAAAGATACGAAACTGACCATGGATGGAATCAAAAGGTATTTATCCTACTTGGGGGGTAAACTTGAAAAGAGACTATCATAACTTGGATGATAACTCAAATTTACAAAACCGGACATGAATGGAATCGAAAAGTATTTATCCCACTTGGGAGATAAAACCTCAAAAGAGACTATTATAACTTGTATGATAACTTAAAGATACGAAACCAGACTTGGACG